>OW052220.1:181119303-182404241 GCA_932526605.1 Nephrotoma flavescens | reverse complement strand
TATATATATATATATATATATATATATATATATATATATATATATTATATATATATATATATATATATATATATATATATATATATATATATATATATATATATATATATATATATATATATATATATATATATATATATATATATATATATATATATATATATATATATATATATATATATATATATATATATATATATATATATATATATATATATATATATATATATATATATATATATATATATATATATATATATATATATATATATATATATATATATATATATATATATATATATATATATATATATATATATATATATATATATATATATATATATATATATATATATATATATATATATATATATATATATATATATATATATATATATATATATATATATATATATATATATATATATATATATATATATATATATATATATATATATATATATATAGGTGGGTACTTATTATTATGAAGACTGATATTTTTATTGTATATTCATTTGATTTACTTAAATAAATGCAAAATTTGGGGGTTTTTTTTTGAGATTAATTTTTTCGCCCGTAAAATCAAAAATTTACAAAAGGTGATTTGGGATATTTTTCGGCATTTTTATTTTTGGCAATTTGGAATTTGAGAAACTGCCTACTAGTAAGTTTTTGATCTAGTCAAAAACATCATTTTGGTAATAAAATTTTCGGGAATACGATGGTATCCCATTCGGTTCAACTCCATTAACGTGAATACGATATGCCTATATATGAATAGTTTTTGATTATACATAGTTTTAAGTGTTTTTGTAGGCTTTGTTACAACCCGCGTTTTAAAACCCAGCTAAGCAATTTAAAATAAAAGTGAAATATTTTTAAACTAAAATACTTGGGTGACTGTTGAAAAAAGGTAAAGTAACTTAAGTCGACTTAAGACATTTTTGACATTTTTATAAAATAATATTCCTTGAAAGTTAAGCTTTTTTCAAGCTAATTGGCATGTTTATATCGATCGTCTAACTACAGTTATTAACCATGTTCAAATAGCTTATTTCAAAACTTACCAAAAATTCGCGAGGTATAATAACCTATTTTAAATTAAAACAATTTTAACTAATTTTTATTTCTGTAAAATATTTTATTTGCATTTAAGTTTTTCTGTTTTATATAATGATTTAGAAAAAAACTTTGTTTTACCAAATTTTTTCTAAATCATTATGTTCAAGAAATTTCCAAAAGTAATAAACAAGAATATTTTTTTCAAAACCACTTATCTAATATAAACTGTATTTTCAATTGTATATTGCTTAATTTACACGATTATGCAGTTTTAAGTGAAAACGTCGAAGTGGTATTTAAAAAAATTAATTCTGGTAAAATAACTTATTTAAAATAAAATGTTTTGCTTAAAATCTAAACGAGATTACGAAATTTTAAATCGATTTAGGCTATTTTGCTGCCTGTAATTTTACTTTGTTTTCCGCGCCATTTTACAAAAAGTGCAGTTAAGTTAAATTGTGTGAGTTAAAATTTTAAAAATTGTATCCCAATACAAATAGTGTGTAAACGAACAATGAGTCGCGGACAAAAATTTGTTGCAATGGTGTTGGGGTCAGAGAACGTTGATTTAATAAAACTACCGCCCAATTCAACACTTAAGTATAGTATTTTTAGAGTTTGTTAAGTTACAATAATGGATAATTTTTTTAGAATAGAATCATCATCGCCTTGCTCTAGCAAACAAGCTGCAAATATAGATTTTAGATCGAAATTACCGTCGTTATGTATGACGACAGTGTATTGACCCTAATTATATGCCACCAAGTAACGAAGAAAATCTTGGTGCTAATGAATCTAGTGCAAGCTTAAGTGCTATGGCATGCGAAATAGAGAAAAATTTGGAAGGGCCTTCAGCTCATAAAGGCCAAAGACGGGAGATTACAACAAAGCGTAATTTAGCTTAAGAATATTTTACTGCAAAAGATTGATCACGTTTTTTGTTTTTTTTTTTTGGACTATTTTGCGGTACAAGCTCAGCCGTGTCGCCCTACTCACATCAGAGCATTCATTAGCCCAGCTATTGAAGAAGACTGCGGCGTCCAATCATTATTTGAATAAAGGTTAGTTGTAGCTTAGGTTTATCGCAATAACTATAAAGCACATTACACTATTTACAAGTATTCGCATATTGATGCCTTCGAACTTTAAGGTAGTTAAGGAAAGCAGAATTATGATTGCAAAACGATTCTATTGATCTACAATTCAATTATTCGAGTTTTAATCAAATCTGACCCCCCTAGCCTCAAGAGATTTTTTTGAAACTTTTTCCATAGCTTAAACTGACCAATATCTATCTACGAATATTCGCTTATGAATGCCTTCGAACTCTAAGGTTGTTTAGGAAAGCAAAATTATGATTGCAAAACGATTCAATTGATCTACAATTCAATTATTTGAGTTTTAGTCAAATCTGACCCCCCTAGCCCCAAGAGATTTTTTTGAAACTTTTTCCATAGCTTAAACTGACCAATATCTATCTACGAATATTCGCTTATGGATGCCTACGAAAGTTCGAACTCTAAGGTTGTTTAGGAAAGCAAAATTATGAATGCAAACCGATTCAATTGATCTACAATTCAATTATTCGAGTTTTAGTCAAATCTGACCCCCCTAGCCTCAAGTGATTTTTTTGAAACTTTTTCCGTAGCTTAAACTGACCAATATCTATCTACAATTATTCGCTTATTGATGCCTTCGAACTCTAAGGTTGTTTAGGAAAGCAAAATTATGAATGCAAAACGATTCAATTGATCTACAATTCAATTATTCGAGTGTTAATCAAATCTGACCCCCCTAGCCCAAAGAGATTTTTTTGAAACTTTTTCCATAGCTTAAACTGACCAATATCTATCTACGAATATTCGTTTATGGATGCCTTCGAACTCTAAGGTTGTTTAGGAAAGCAAAATTATGATTGCAAAACGATTCAATTGATCTACAATTCAATTATTCGAGTTTTAGTCAAATCTGACCCCCTAGCCTTAATTGATTTTTTTGAAACTTTTTCCGTAGCTTAAACTGACCAATATCTATCTACAATTATTCGCTTATTGATGCCTTCGAACTCTAAGGTTGTTTAGGAAAGCAAAATTATGAATGCAAAACGATTCAATTGATCTACAATTCAATTATTTGAGTTTTAGTCAAATCTGACCCCCCTAGCCCCAAGAGATTTTTTTGAAACTTTTTCCATAGCTTAAACTGACCAATATCTATCTACGAATATTCGCTTATGGATGCCTACGAAAGTTCGAACTCTAAGGTTGTTTAGGAAAGCAAAATTATGAATGCAAAATGATTCAATTGATCTACAATCCAATTATTTGAGTTTTAATCAAATCTGACCCCCCTAGCCCAAAGAGATTTTTTTGAAACTTTTTCCGTAGCTTAAACTGACCAACATCTATCTACAAATATTCGCTTATGGATGCCTTCGAACTCTAAGGTTGTTTAAAACGATTCAATTGATCTACAATTCAATTATTTGAGTTTTAGTCAAATCTGACCCCCCTAGCCTTAATTGATTTTTTTGAAACTTTTTCCGTAGCTTAAACTGACCAATATCTATCTACAATTATTCGCACATGGATGCCTTCGAACTCTAAGGTTGTTTAGGAAAGCAAAATTATGAATGCAAAACGATTCAATTGATCTACAATTCAATTATTCGAGTTTTAGTCAAATCTGACCCCCCTAGCCCCAAGAGATTTTTTTGAAACTTTTTCCGTAGCTTAAACTGACCAACATCTATCTACAATTATTCGCACATGGATGCCTTCGAACTCTAAGGTTGTTTAGGAAAGCAAAATTATGAATGCAAAACGATTCAATTGATCTACAATTGAATTATTTGAGTTTTAATCAAATCTGACCAATTCAATTGCACTACAATATGTATTTTAGTTCATCGGTGACGTTTTAGTTTTAATAAATTTTAGAATAAAAATGATAATGTTAATTTTTTATTATTATTTTTTAGTTGGTTATTTATGATTTTCTAGCATTTTCTTTATTAAAGCTCTCGCTTGTTAATATTTGTAGTACTCTTATAGTTATTATATTCAATTACTTTGTTGAATGCTTTATTATAAGCAATAATTGAAAGGTTTACTAATACTATCAAACGATTTTAAATTTAGGAAGGTTTTAGGAAAATCTTCATCACCGTCTTTATTCCTATAACTATTTTGTAGAAGTACAAACCGTTCGTGTCCATGTATGCCAAAAATGTTTTCTTAACAAATTTGGCTCAACACCACAATTCATTAAAACTGTAGTTAAGAAAAAAATAAATTTCGGCGCCGTCGTAATTCCAAGTGATAAAAGAGGTAGAAAGTTCCTCCAAAAAAACTTTCCGGTGAAACAATGAAACTAGTGTTGGAACATTTAATAGCTTTCCTCATTACGAAAGCCGCGATAAATATGATACTCGTTTTTCATTAACAAAGTATACAGAAATATTTAAAACTCAAAATTTAAAATTTAAAAAGCCACAGCTCGATGTCTGCAACAAATGTGAGGTGCTGGGAATGCCAATTAAATGTGCCGAAAACGATGCTGATTAATCAAAATTATTATTATAGAAAACTGATCATTTAGAACAATGATCAGCAATATGTGAAAGCCAACCATGATACTAAAACGTACATATTTGAGCAATGTCTTGCAACGCCATTTTTTCGTACGTCAATAAGTTTTTAAAAGCGGCAATTGTGGACGTTTAACCTCACTATTCACGATGCACATCAAAATAATGCTTATAACATGATTGGCACGAGGCAGCTGGAAATAGAGGAAGTAATGAAATCGCCTCGTGCTTATTTGGACATTTATCGTCTTTGCCATCAGAAATTACACATATAATTTTTTTACAAAATAAAAATTCGTTTTTGACGGCAATGTTCCAAGTTTTAATTCAGATGTTGCCACATTTAAATATTATAAACCACAAATTTCTGGTACCTGGGCATACTGACATGGAGTGCGATACCGTCCATTCACTCATCGAACGAAAAAAAAATACAATCGCCATAATTCACCATCCTCGTGACTGGTATAAATTTTGTACGATCGGTCAAATCTAATTACCATGTAACAGAGGTTACCAGAGATAAATTTTATAATTTTTCGGCCTTGGTAAAAGAAAAGTTTTTTTTGGAGAAAGGTAAGTTTTTACTTCATTACATTTAATTCAAAAATCAATGGTTTTTTTTATTGTTATAGGTGAACGATTCTTTTGGCAAGAAGTTAAATGGTTGCGGTACATTAGAAAACTAGGAAAAGTTCAGTACAAAACAACTTTACAGAGGAATGCAAATTTTAAAATATTAAATATACATCGGCGGGGCATCAATTCCGTCGCTCAGCATGACTTAAAGTTGTGTTATGATTCTCCAATAAAAATGCGTGACTTACTGGACATGCTCCCACTGATTAGTAAGAAGTTCCATAACTTCTACAATCATTTAGTAACGGACGCTTTGCCTGATGATGATCCGGAACTTTTGGAAGAATCCGAATATGAAGCCTGATAGTTTTTAATACCAGATAGGATGAATGTGTTTCTACATATCTATATATATAAAAATGAATTCCTGTTTGTTTGTTTGTTTGTTTGTTCCGAATGGGCGTCTCAGCCCCTCAACCGATCGCTATGAAATTTTTACCATGTACAAGTTGCATATCCAGAACCAACCTTATGATATTTTGGAAGGGGCTGGACCCCGGGGTCTAGGGGCTGCGGTACAATTTTTTTCGAAAATTTTAATTTTCTTTAAATTTTTCCACGAAAATGAGTTTATGGAGCTGGTTATATGAAATTACTGACATGTTCGAATCCGAGGGGCCCAGCCCTGGATCAAAAATTAATTTGTACATGTATATAGATACAAATATTTGATTATTCCAAAATGACTTCTCAGTCGCTCAACCGATCGCCATGAAATGTTTACCATGCAAATATTGCATGGTGAGGATCAATCTTACGATATTGTGAAAGGGGGTGGACCCCGGGGTTTAGGGGCTGTGGTACAATTTTTTTCAAAAATTTAAATTTTTTTACGAGATTGATTTTTGGAAAGGGGTTATATGAAATAAAAGACACGTTCGAATTCGGGGGATCCGCCCCTGGATCAAAAATTCATTTTTACATGTAAAGATACAATTATTTGATTGTTCTGAAATAACGCCTTAGCCGCTTTACCGATTGCCATGAAATTTTTACCATGTATATGTTGCATGTTCAGGACCAAGCCCACGACGATACTTTTAAAGGGGCTGGACCCCGCGGTCTAGGGGCTGTGGTACAAATTTTTTATCAAATTTCAATTTTTTTAAGATTTTTTGACGGGAATGACTTTAGGAAATAGGTTATATGAAATTAGTGACATGCTCCAATCCGGAAGTCTGCCCTGGATCAAGAATTCATTTTTACATGGTATAGATACAATTATTTAAATGTTCCAAAATAGCGCCTTAGCCGCAAATTTAGACACCAAAAAGGATATCTAGCGTGCGATTGTTATACAAAAATCTTACCTCTACTATAATTGATTTAATTATTCAAATTAATTTTATTAATTTAAATTTAAGACAATCTTTCATCACTTTAACTGAAGACAAATCTCTGAACAGTTATATTATCTATACTAATAATCCATTTTTACTGGTTTGACATGTACTGTAAACAGTATTTATCATATCCTGTTTTGAAATGTACCATAGTCAGCGAGTTCTAATTTCCACATAACTTCAGAAATAATTAACATTCTATTTTAATCCATATTGCAACCGACGGCTTTTAATGAAAATAGTAGTTTCATACTAAACGCCAATAGTTTATTACTTTATTTAGTTTATTATACTTAAATAATCAATGATTGTTTCATAAAATCAATTCTAGGAAAGGTACTAAAAAATATTGTACGTATAAACTGATTTACTTTGAAAAGTACTAGCGTTTTATATTTGAAAATAGCATCTTCTACAAGAAACATCCTTGGATTCAAATTATTGTACGTGTAAAATTGCCTTAGTTTGAAAAAACTTCTTTTGTTTTTCGAAATGTCATTTTCAACCACAGTTCGCGGTAAAACGTATCGAAGTGGACGTAGTTTTAATCGTTTTGAATAAATTAATATTAATTTGTGTTTCGGATGTAGTTGTTCTCGATTAGTTAGCAATAAAATAATTGTTGGTGATTATTTTCCAGGTATTAAATATTATTTCAAGTGAATACACCATTCTTATTAGATTTAAGTTTTCAGTTAATAAACGTGTTAATCTATTACTTTTTGATTGTAGATAACATTTGATTTTGCTTAAAAAAAATCCGTAAAGACATTTTCAAATACAGTTCGCGGTGAAACGTATCGAAATGAACATTAAAATCGTTTTGATAAATTAATACTAATTTCTGTTTTGAATGCCCGTCATTCCTGATTAATTAGCTACACGTTTCATTTTTGCTTAAAAATGCCACCGAAGAAAAGAACAATTGGGCAGGTAACTGCAAAGTCGAAGAAAATTAGAGCCACAAGGGTGGCTGAATCAAGCGAACAGCTTGAAGCACGATTTGCAAACGTTCGAAGCAGGATGTCTTCTTCAAGAGCTGATGAAACAACTGAACAGCGCGAAACACGACTTGCAAACGTTCGAAGCAGGATGTCTTCTTTAAGAGCTGATGGAACAACTGAACAGCGCGAAACACGACTTGCAAACGTTCGAAGCAGGATGTCTTCTTCAAGAGCTGATGAAACAACTGAACAGCGCGAAACACGACTTGCAAACGTTCGAAGCAGGATGTCTTCTTCAAGAGATGATGAAACAACTGAACAGCGTGAAACACGACTTGAAAATGTTCGAAGCAGGATGTCTTCTTCTAGAGCTACTGAAACCATTGAACATCGTGAGGCCCTGCTGGAAGTCGATCGGTCACGATATGGACGATTAATAGAAACTTTTAGAGTTGATTTAAAGTTAGCAGCATTCAATTACGAGAAAGACTATGATTACAATGTTTCAATTGGGCAAATGGAAAACATTTGTTTGTCATGCTTTAATATTTCACAATGAATCACCTGTGGCCCTATTCTGTCTTTCCCTGGGAATAGGGAATTGGGAAAAATATTTTCATAGCATTTTTGTCAAAATTGTATTTTTCTGGCCTACTGAGGGAACAAGTTTGGTGTTAATATTTTCGAAACAAAGTTAAATGGGAAAATATTTTTCCCTTGAAAAATTTTGTGGAACAAAAGTTTCCCAATTAACTTTGTTTCAAAAATTTTTGCACTAAACTTATTACTTCAGTAGGCTACAAAAATATAATTTGGACAAAAATGCTATGAAAATATTTTTCCCAATTCCGTATTCCCAGGGAAAGACAGAATAGGGCCACTGGAATGTGTTGTTTAAATGGAAAAGTGAACTTGCCTCCTCTGGATGATCCACCTGAACCTCTTCTAGCTTACGTCTCCGGAACTACTGAGTTATCCAGACATTTTCTACAAAATATTCGAAAATACAACTCTTGCTTTCAAATGACATCTTTTGGAGCAACCCAAATTGTTATAAGGATGGAGGTTTTATGCCCACGTTTAAAGTACAAGGACAAATTTATCATAAAATTGGATCACTTGATCCTCTCTCTAACAACGAGTCCAAGTTTTTACAAATTTACTTCATGGGCAACGAGGAGGCGGAGACTGATCAACGTTGTGCTATTAGTCCCGGAACAAAACGTGAAATAATATCAAGTTTACAGATTTTATTCCATGAACGCAATCATCTGGTAAATTTGATCAAAACTGCATTGGAGCAAATGCCATCAGATGACCACAGAGTAGTTATTCGAGCAGACAAAACACCGTCTGGTCAACATGAAAGACGATTCACTGCTCCAACAATCAACGAAGTTGCTATTGTTATGGTCGGAACGGATTTCAACCGACGTGATATTATTATCCATAGACAAAATGAAAGCCTACAGCGTGTTACTGAAACCCACAGATCGTATGATGCTCTTCAGTATCCAATACTGTTTTGGCAAGGAGAAGATGGGTATCATTTCAACGTGATGCAAACTAACCCAACAACAAGTGCTGCGATGACCAAAAGGGTTTCCTGCATGGATTTTTAGGCGTATCCTGAAGTGCCGTCAACATTTTCACCAATTCATTGTTGATACGTGTGCTAAAATCGAAAGTGAACGATTTTTTTTCATTCGCTTAAATCAGAAAAAACTTAGTTCCGAGGAATATATTCACTTGCGCGATGCAATTGCAAATGATGGAAACGTTGCTGACACTGGGAAATTGGTCAAATTACCAGCTACGTATACGGGAAGTGCAAGGCACATGCACGAATACGCTCAGGATGCCATGACGTATGTCCAAAGATTTGAACGTCCTGATCTATTTATAACGATTACGTGTAATCCAACATGGGCTGAGATTATAGATTTACTTCTAATTGGGCAATCATCGACCCATCGGTATGATCTGACAGCTAGAGTTTTCAAACAGAAACTCATAAATATCATGAACTTCATAACTAAAAATCATATTTATGGAGAAACTCGCTGCTGGATGTATTCTATAGAATGGCAGAAAAGAGGCCTACCACATGCTCACATTTTGATTTGGTTAAAGGACAAGATTACTCCGACTCAAATTGATAGTGTTATATCAGCTGAATTACCCAATCCCCAAGAAGATCCGATACTTTTTGAAATCGTTAGCAAAAAGATGATACATGGGCCATGTGGAGCCGTGAATCCCAATTCACCTTGCATGAAAGACGGAAAGTGTTCGAAAAAATATCCCCGAAAGATGTACCAGGAAACACAAACTGGTGACGACGGATATCCACAATACCGGAGACGAAAACCCGATGACGGAGGATACACAGCCACTATCAAAGTAAACAATGTGCATCATGAGGTAGATAATAGCTGGATTGTTCCTTACACTCCGTTACTGTCGAAAATATTTAAAGCCCATATTAACGTTGAGTACTGCAACTCGGTAAAGTCAATTAAATATATATGTAAATACGTCAACAAAGGCAGTGATATGGCAATTTTTGGACTTTCGAATACAAATTCACAATTCGATGAAGTCACGCAATTTCAAATAGGCCGTTACATCAGTAGTAATGAAGCTGTCTGGCGAATTCTGAGTTTTCGTTTCTCGTTTCACGAGCGTTATGCAACAGTTGTACATCTCAGTGTACACTTAGAAAATGGACAACGAGTTTACTTTACGGAAGAAAATCTGTTACAGAGAGCTGCGCAACCAACGAATACGACATTAACAGCCTTTTTTCAATTGTACGGAACAATTGTTGTATCATGAAGTTCCAAAATATTATACATGGAACACGTCGAAGAAGCAGTTTTTCAGAAGAAAGCAAGGCACAATTATTCGGGAGTACCCTGGAATTCGTGGTTTTGATGCCTTGGGTCGAGTTTATAATGTTCATCCTAACAATACGGAGTGTTATTTTCTGAGAATGCTGCTTCATGAAGTAAGAGGACCAACGTCTTTTCAAGCACTGAGAACTGTAAATGGCGAAGAATGTCAAACTTACAGAGAGGCATGTCTTAAACTGGGCTTACTTGAAAATTATGAACACTGGGATAGAACACTGACCGAAGCATGTCTTATGTGTCGTCCAGCACAAATACGCAAGCTCTTTGCAATCATATTAACAACATGCACACCTTCCGATCCTAAAGGTCTTTGGGAAAAGCACAAACACTGAGAGAAATCGTATTCTAATAATAAGCAAAAATAATTCTCAATTACTTAAAATCAAAATTAATAAAAATTCAGTACGAAAATACTTGAAAAAAGCATTTACTGCACAAATTATGATAAAATAGATCAATTTGAGTAATAACACAATTTTATAAAATAAGATTATTATTTTCAACTTTATTAATTTATAAGTTACGAAATTTAAATTATTTATGCTTCACTTATGTCTATTTCAATTAGTTGAAGAACTTCCTGCTTTAAATTTTACTATCAAAATTTGATGAAATTGTGTAATATTTACTCTCAAGTTTAGTAAAAAATTTAGAATCAAATGGAGATAATTATTTTCTTGAAATATTATTTATAAATTTCTTAGCATTTATTCTCAAGTTGACAAAAATTTAAATCAACCGTTGTTCTTACCATCTACTAATTTTATTTGAAATTTCAAAACCATGTTAAATGATGAATCTTTAAAAATGTTTTCTTCACTCGCTAACTAGAAAATAAAAGTGAATTGCAATGTTAATCACACAATAAAGCAAAAATTAGATACGCCGAAACGAAAAACCATAGCAAATAAAAAACTACTTAGAACTATCCTAATTAGCCTTAATGTAAGATATCAGAAATGTATAATTTGCAATTGGAGCTTATTTCAACTTTTAATATTTTGGATTTGCTAAGCCTAAAAAGTAGATACATGAAAACTCATTCGATTTTTTGTAAAATCTTTAATTAAAAAAACTTAAATTTTAAATCAAATAATTATGCGATGGTATCTTTATATGAACCGACCAAACAGCACGGTGGTTACAGCTTTGTTGTTTGGATCGGGATGTACCAGGTTCGATGCAAAAAGGATTTTTCATCAACAGATTACGATCTGTGAAAAAACGATTTGCAGTTTATATACACATGTGTAAAAAAATTTGAAATGGTGATAGTTTTCATTTAAAAATATTTCGTCACTCTCTAAAGTTTTAGAGAAAATTATCTTAAGCAGACTAGAACATTTCCTCAGTGCAAACAACATAATTTCTAATCATCAATTAGGATTTACAAAATCATCGAATACGACTACCGGTTGTATTAACTGAACGGGTTTTTTAAGCAGACATTTAGATAAAAGATTCTTCTGTGGGTGTATATTTTTAGATAAAAGAAAAGCCTTTGATGGCACGCATCCGGGAATTTTTCTTTTTAAATTAAAATAGTTAGTTGTTGTTTTGTATGAATGTACTTTTGTTAGCGCCATAAATTAAATTAAATTAAATTAATATAATAGAAAACTGTAGTATAAAGTTGTAGTATAACCTACTCGGTTTTGCAGCTGCAAAAAAATTTAATAAAAAAACGGTTTAATCCAGATACTAATACTCAATTCATGTATATTATTCTCAATTGGAACTTGAATGAGAACATTGAAATTCATAAATCTTGAACAGTTATTCCTGATTTAAGCAATTTATGTAGTAAAATTATTCTTGATTCGTGTATATTGAGAATTAACATCAGAATACGACGCGGATTCATTGTCATTTTTATTTGATGTGCTCAAATTGAAAACATAACAACTGATTGATGCAATTTTTGCTTACTTATTTTGAGATCAATTTTCACGATAGGATCTTAAATCACTATAATTTTATTTCTATTTAACGTTCTTGTTTGGACTTTTTGCCTAGTCAGTTTGTTTTAAATTTTCAAGCAGCAAAGAACGTCTTTCAGTTCAAAATAATATTCTAAAATTATTACAGTGTATTTTTCAGTTAAAAAGTGTTTTAAAGTTTATAGTGAAACCAAATTATATGCAATTATATTAATATAAATTGCGAACCATATTGTAATGGTTTAGAATCGGTCCTTCATTTTGTGCCGATATTTATGTAGTATTTATGTATACAGTAAAGTTACATACATACAGTTATACAGTAAAGTAGTATTTTTTACTCATATATGACAATTAAAAGTGCAATCAAATGGTGCTGTAATAAGTTATATTACTATGGTACGTCTTCTACGAAAAATATTTTGCAGCAAAAACAACAAACCGCAGATTAAATTCTTAAGGTAAGCTCTTTAAACGTTTGTAATAATAATGGTTTAATTAAATAAATTATATCTTTAAAAGGCACAATGTCGCTAGTTGCATAAGATTTTAATGCTCACAACATTATGAATGAGAACATAATTATGGATTGAAACCTAGACGTTGGAAGTTATATTGAAGCGACAGGATTTGAAAATGAATCGATTGATCCATTACAAAACATTTCGGAAATTTGGCAATTATCTTATTGCTAATCTAACTGTAAAATAAAATGTATATTTTCCATCTTAGTAAGCAAACAGTTTCAAAATAATTTTAAGATAATTAAGCTTTAAGCCGATAATAAAAGTAAAAAAAGTAACTTAGAATAAGTCTGATAAAAATTTTCAGCTAGTCAAGTCAGTTAATATGTTTTGTATTAAAATATAGATTTTAAACTTAATCAAAACTTTTTTGATGAATAAAAAAAATGTTAAAAATTGTCGATATTTTGATCGAACACAATGAGCTAATTATAGTTAAACAAAATATACAAATAATTAAATTTGATAACCATTTTAAGGTGTATATGATTGGAAAGGAATTATTAGAACACTTTTAATTCATTTACATAAAATTACGTTTACTATAAATTTAGACATCATTGTTTTAAATTATACTACATACATAATTAAATAAATTACAATGTAATCTATACTATATTTCTAATTAAATGTCTAGTTTTTAATCTAATTTTTTTAAGTAACATAGTAATTTTATTTCATTGAAATTACACTACTTAGCTATGTATTTTATATACATTTATTTTTGATTAATAAATAAACGAAATATTAAATAAAATTATGTCTTTTAGTTTCTAATTTTAAGGCTGGTTGAATTTTAGCATACAAGAGAATGATGCACATTATTCTCAAAATGAGAATTATTTACTACAAAAAATACATTTTATCCTTAATACAAAACCAAGAAAGATGTATGAATATATGCATTGTAGTCTCAAATGAATTTTCGAACGTAACGTTTTATACTCCAATTTTTACTCGATATATGAATATTTTGTTTCAATTTAAGAATTATAATATTCTCGAATGAGGAATATTTCTTCACAAATTGAGTATTCATTAAAAAAAGTTAAACAGTTTTAACTCACATTATTCTTAAATTCTGAATAGCATATTTTTGAAAATAGAAAATATATTCACAAACTGAGTTTAATTTTAAAAATGATTAATAATTATTTAAATTATAGAATTATCATATTAAGAATATTGTACTGAATATAAGTAACTACATTTTCTCTTGTCATGTTTTAAATTCATGATTTCAGTATATGAAAAGTACACAAATTATTGTTGCTTAATTCTTTAAATAAGAATAGCTTGAGAATAGTTTTACTTAGCGCACATTGAAGCAACTATTATTCATAATATAATACATATTTCGCTTGAATTGAGCAATCTTTTTTTTCAGTGAAGAAAGCCTTAGTGAAGATATACTTTGGCAAGCACGTAGAACAATTCCCGATATGGAAATACAGTTTTCAGCAGACATAATGAAGCACTTATATTACTCGAGGATGCATGCTTATACATTAATAACAAAGTCATTTCCCAACTTGGGTTGCCAGCACCGACACGCCATGGAAACATTGTTCGTGATAGAGATCTATTACGAGAACAAAATTACGGCGTTGGTCAGTTGCGAGTTTTTGCTGCGACTCAAAAAAGTCTCTTAGTGGATGATCAAAGACAGGCATACACTAAAGTGATGCAATACATAGCAAATGGTAACGGAGGAATTATTTTTATTGATGCACCCGGAAAAACATTTCTTCTTAATTTGATACTTGCTGAAGTAAGACAGCAGAATACAATGGGCCTCGCTGTTGCATCATCTGGAATTGCATCCACTTTACTCGATGGAGGACGCACAGCACATTCAAAGTTTAAACTACCATTGAATTTGAATCAAGCGGATAATTTTTCTTGCAATATAATACGAAATTCGGGAATTGCCACGTTATTAAAAACATGTAAAATCATTATTTGGGATGAATGTACCATGGCACACAAAAAAGCATTTGAAGCGGTTGATCGTACTTTGCGCGATTTGCGACAAAATAACCGACCAATGGGAGGAGCTCTAACACTACTAGCAGGTGATTTTCGTCAAACTTTGCCAGTCATTCCACGATCAACACCCGCTGATGAACTTAATGCCTGCCTGAAGGCGTCTCATCTTTGGAAACACGTTACGAAAACCACACTATCTACAAACATACCTGTGAATTTACATCACGATGTTACAGCTAAAACATTTGCCAGGCAGCTTTTGGACATGGGTAACGGGAAATTGCCAAATGACCCTGTAACATGTGAGATATCGTTCCCGCCTAATTTTTGTCAAATGTTGCCATCAATAAAGGACGTGTTAATGAAAGTAATCTCAAATCTGCTAAATAACTTCAAAAATCATGAATGGCTGTGCGAACGTGCACTCCTAGCTCCCAAAAATGACGGCGTTAATAAATTAAATAATGAAATTCAATCGCAACTACCCGGGCCACTAATGAAATACAAATCTATCGACACGGTTACTGATCTGGATCAATCCGTCAATTATCCAATAGAGTTTCATAATTCTTTGGAGCCACCTGGTATTCCACCACACATACTATTTTTAAAAGAGGGTTCACCAATAATACTGCTCTGAAATTTAGATCCACCGAAATTGTGCAACGGAACACGGCTTTGTGTGAAGAAATTGATGCCGAATGTGATTGAAGCAACGATTATTACCGGTAAAAGTAAAGGAGAAGATTCCGCGCATTCCTATGATTCCCACCGATTTGCCGTTTGAATTCAAGCGACTACAATTCTCATTACGCCTTGCTTTTGCAATGACAATCAACAAACCCAGGGGCAATCATTGAAAATAGCTGGTGTTATTTTGGAAAATTCATGCTTTTCACATGGCCAACTGTATGTTGCTTGCTCCAGAGTGGGAACGGCAAAAAATTTATTTATTTACACACCAAATGGAAAAACCAAAAATATTGTTTATCAAAAGGCTTTATAATAAAAATTATTAACTAAAATATCTTTAAATTTATTATTCACTTTGATCTGGTTGAAGGTTTGTAAAAATGGAGTATAATTATTTGGCAATCGGTAACAAATACCAAACCAAAATTAATTAACTATCCTCACAAACGATGTCCAATAATATCATTACAAAAGTTCGCCTGGATACATTCACGGAGGCACCCGTTACTGAATACAGCTACTTATAATTTTATATTCATATGTGATTGCAACTACAGCGATGTAAAGAGAGAATTCTTGCATAACAATCAAGGTATTTGAATTATATACCTCCCGTGCAACGCCGGGTAACTCAGCTAGTAACTATATACGAATGAAATGAAATAAGTTTAGTTTTTTAAACATAAGTTAAGTTGATAAAACAGTTTTAAAGTTAACTGAATTCTAACTTATTTACTACTCTTCTGCTTTTTCAATTTTTTAAAATGTCTTGTCTCTATAAAACGCTTATCTGGGATAAGATAAGTTGTTATGAATAAAATAATAATCAAAAATAACCTAATCGCATTTTTATTAATTTTCATAATTGTTTCAATAAATTCTCAGTATCCAACACTTTTGCAAAACAGTCCATCGCCTCAATTTTCAGAAAATACAAAAAACTTGCTTATTTAATCGAATACTTTTTTCTACTATTCTGAAAAATAAGTAAAGTTGAAATAAGCTGTTTTACCTTTTTACCACAGCTATAACAAGAAATGCATTATAAAAGTTCTATAATTATAGTGTTGTTGCAACATCCTTGCTCTCTCTAGTTCTGTATAATAACATAACTAGATACAAAACTATAGAGAATAAGATTATTACAAGAATTTCTTTTACAAGAAGAACGATTATTTCATATTCAATTTTTTTTTATTTTCATAAAGTATTGTATTTTTTATCTTCGGATTAAAAGTGTGGTCCATATTTGATTTTAAGTGGACTTAAAACTCAAACTTGCATAAATTTCAGAATTGTCACGTAGTATATCAATAGAGGGGTGTGTGAAATCAGTCCTTGTTAGATGGGGGTTAGTAACTGAGCTTCGTCATAATGATCTGACTACAACATTGAAGCCATTTAACTTTCACATCTACGAGCAAGAATATATTTTTCCTTTGTTTATGTAAATTCAAGCGGTCCAGAGGGCACACTAAACAGAACACAATTTTTAAAACTCCCTGGAAACTTCAACAAATTACAATTATGTGAGTAAATTTAAATCACTTTGGGAAGTCTCGTATTCTAAAAATTCTTTTAATAAAACGTTTTTTTTAAATGTATCAAGACATGTAATTATGGCATTTACATTAAAAAAAAACGTTTTATTAAAAAAATTTTTAGAATACTAAACTTCCCAACGTGATTTAAATTCACTCACATAATTGTAATTTGTAGAAGTTTCCAGGGAATTTTAAAAATTGTGTTCTGTTTAATGTGCCCTTTGGACCGCTCTAATTTACATAAACTAACATCCAATTCAATTAAAATATCTCATTTTAACAAATTTACGTAATGTGACAACTACACGATATACCGACGTTAACACCATTCACTTTAGATAATAACAATAATAGATGGAAAATTATCAAATTCCAATAAATTAAAACTCGCTTTCAGAGGACTAATTCATATTTTTCAAACTAAAAAAAATTATAATATTTTTAAATATAATTTCGTGTTCCTGTCGAATAATTGTTCACATAAAAATATGTGCGTGACAAATAATTTTTTGATAATTAATTACGAATATATTTCCGAAAACAATTACGTCGGCTAATTATTCCCATACCTCAAAATCTCGTTGACACTACATTATGTTATCACGGGACATTAATTTTTTTTAAGTACAGTCATCATTACATTAAAAACCATCATCCATTTTAAAATATTGTTTTTTTAATTAATTTATTAAAATAATAATATTTCAATTATGACCTAATTTATTTCTTATCAATGTCATTTTATTTGTGTTGTGTACAGATATTTACAAATATAAAATAGAAAAATGAATACAAAAAATCAATAACATGACCTGAATTAATTTTTTTTGTATTTATTCGTTATTTGCTTATGGTTGGTGCGGTCGGTGGACAACCAATTTTCATTTCAAATCTTCTTCCTCCTAATTTTATACATTTGTATTTTTTTTTTTATTTATTGTGTTGTGTTCAATTTGATTTGGTTTTTGCTATTTTCCCCCACATACAAACATTAATAAGATAAGAGAAACCAACCAAACAAATAAAATAATAATAAATACGACATAACACTGAAGAACAGCGGGACAAAAAAAAATTATTGTAAAAGCTCTTAGTCTTGTGTGCAAATAACAACAGAAATCATGAAATTCAAAGCAGATGATAAAAACATTTTTTATTTATTTATAATTTTTATCTGTAAATTTTTTGTTCGTCTTCGTAAATGTTGCTGTAAAACGCTCGTCTTATTTTCCACAATATATTGATATCTTGCTTGCAATTTATTTTACTTGGGAAAAATTAAATAGCAGCGCACAAACAAAAAATCTATCACTAGGAAAATATACAGTAAGATAGTTCGAATACAAGAGGACAGTAAAAAAAAAAGCTTCAAGTTTTTATGGTTCTGATAGATGGTGTTGTTGTTATTCATGAAAAATGACATACGAGTATATATCAATTTTGGAATAGAAATATATATAAAAATTTGGAATCAAAATATTAAATATTTATTTGATCGAATTCATTGTGGTGGATATAAATTATTTGCACGAGTATAGTGTATGTATGTAGTTTGAATAAGCTTTAGAAATAAATGATAATTTTATGGTAAAAAAGCTTGTATAAAAAATATATAAAATATTTAGGTTAAGACCAGTTCTTTATTTTTGTTGTAAATAAAAGTTGATCTGCTTTTGAGATAGTTGAGATAAAAGCGTACCTTAAGCTTTTAAAATGGAGTGCATCAAAAGTGGCCTACTAGTAAGCGTAGCGGGTTTAAAACATAAGACGCACCAAACTATAGTTACTGAAATCAAACGGCAGACTTTTGACCAAATTAGCCCACCCAATGAAATCTATAATGTTCGAGGAAAGTTTACTAATTTCTTAAAAATTTCTCTTTGAAAGGGGATTCAAACACCAAATAAAAATTCCATATATCGATTTCGAAAACTATTTTTTCTTCAGTTCCTTTTTTTACAACTAATCTCTAGTACAACTAATAATTTTCGAAGTCGATATTCCTGAAAACAAATAAATATTATCACTATATGGAAATTTTTACAAGTGTTTTTATCAAAGTAATTTAATTCAATTAAAACTGATACTATTCAGCCGATACCATCTAGGTGATAATATTGAGTCTTACAGAAACCGCGCGCTGGATGTATTGTTAAGAGGTTAAACAACGATCTCAGCAGAATGTTGATGATTCAACGACCACAGAATCTACCCGAAGCATATGTTTCGTGTTTAGAATTCCAAAATCTAAATTACCGGAAAGTGGTGGTTCACAAGAAATGCCTGAATAATGCTATATAGTAGCCCCTATAAACCAACTAACGTCAATTCAAAGGAAGGCGGACAACATTTCATTGCCACAAAGGAACGCTGCTTATCCAGCATCAGAATCATAAGATATTACCACCTCGATCAACAGGACTAAAGCCGCCAATGCCCATGTCAATTGACCCAACCATTGATCGGCCTTATTCAAGAGGAAACATTCGAACCAGAATGTACCAAAAATAAACCAAAGGATCTACCATTTAGAGCCAGAAGTAGAAGAGGATAAATACCACGAGATAGTCCATCAAATTTCGGGTATCGAGGTATGCGACCTGGAGGAAGACCAGGAAAATGAGGATACGAGCTAAATTTTACGGCGGACGCCTCTCTAGCGTTCCTTACCTAGAATACAAAAAACCCGACATCGACTAATAACTCGTTTGACAAAAAATCAGCTGCTGAAAGCATACCAATCAAGGAAAAGGTTGTCGGACCACTATTTTTTAGTATCGGGATCCATAAGAACTTCGAATTTTTCGTACTACTCAGGCTCCAATCTATTGATGGAATCATTGGAGACGATACTTTAAAAGAGCTCACCATAATCGACAGAAAGAACAACATCCTAATTCTAGCACCACGCATAAAAACATCACTGAATGGTCATCACAGGTACACAACCTAGAAATCCGAGACAATCATCTCTCAGTATGCTGTCGGAATTTGAGGAACTGTTTGAGCCCGTTAACAACCAAAAACTAATAGAAGCTGATTATTCCAAAACCTACCCATATCCTGTGAGCATGAGGAGTGAGGTAGCGAATCAAATCAAGCAACTTCTATGGGACGGCATCATAAGACCTTCAAAGAGTTCATATAACTCTCCAATATGAGTACAAAGTTAAGAAAAAGTTAGTTGCCTCTGGCATAAGAAAATATCGTATGGTCATTGATTTTAAAAGACTTAATGCGGTAACATCCTAGACGCATACCCAATCCCAGATAAATTCAACACATTGGTGAATTTGGGAAACTCAAAATTGTTAAAGACCATCGGCTTCACCTTCGGCTTTCACCAAATTAAAATGTAGGAAGAAGAATTGGATTAAAAAATTCTCCAGCAATCTTTCAAAGAATGATAGATGATATGCTGAAAGAATTCATAGGGAAAATATGTTACGTGTACATAGACGACATCATAATATTTAGAGGAAATACAGAGGGCGAATACCTGAACAACGTCAAAAAAACAAATTTCAAATTGGAGAAGGCGAATATACGGATAAATCTCAACAAAACAGAGTTACTCATAAATGAAACAGAATTCCTTGGTTACCTTATAACAAATCAAGGAATCAAACCTGACGAAAAGAAAATTCAAGCAAATCAAAAATTACGGATTCCAGAAAACCTGGAGGCCCTAAACTCATTCCTGGAACTTACCTTCCTGGGACCTACTACAGACGGTTTATAAGGGATTTCGCCAAGTTAGCCAAACCACTCACCAAGCTTACCAGAGGGGAAACTGCACAAATTAAAGCTAATGCATCAAAGGATTTATTGGCATCAGCGGAAGTAGTCACCTTCCCTAATTTCCAGAACCCATTTATACTAACAACTGTATTGTCGCAGGGCAATTTAGGCAAGGATAAACCCATTACCTTCATCTCAACCAAGACGGAGGGAAATTACGCCGTAAATGAAAAGGAGATGTTAGCCATAACCTGGTCTTTGGATAGTTTACGGAACTACTTATATGGAGCAAACAGATGAAAGTCATTACGGACCATCAGCCCCTAACCTTCTCATTGAGTAATCGTACCACAGCGCGAAATTGAAACGATGGAAAGCACGTTTAGAGGAATAAAACTATGAGATAATCTATAAACCAGGTTGTACCAATAAGGTAGCAGATTCTCTATCACGGCTAGAGTTGGAAACCAATATGCTATCAACAGATAGCACGATTTGGCACGGTATATTGGTGCGTCACAAAATGGAATTAAGTTGGTATTGTCCTGGTCAGCGCTAACCAGGACAACACCAACTTAATTCCCTGGTGTGACACACACACACACACCTATAAACGTATTCAAAAACCAACTTATCATCACGGAGGGAAGAAACGTATACGCTTATGAGGAACCCCATCCTAGCCTGTGGTATTTCATCAGCTTAAGCCGAATAACCAAAGAAGCACTGATGGAAGTTTTAAAGGAAAAACTCAGCCCAACTACAATCAATGGGATCAAGACATCGGAAAAATACATTCAAATGCTGCAGAAGATATTCGTGGAACACCTGGGCGCGTATTCTTGAAATCGGTGGATATTTTCGTCTATACGAATTATAATTTACATTAGAATTCTTTATATTATTATTCGAATTTTTCGCCGGTTACTTTAATCGTTTTTTTCAAATTTGCTTGCAAGTCTTCTATTATTTATTTCCTACTAAACAAAAATCGGGCATTGATTTACCCAGGCGGAAATTTCCACCGATTTTTGTAATAAATAATAGAAGGCTTGCAAGCAAATTTGAAAAAAACGATTAAAGTAACCGGCGAAAAATTCGAATAATAATATAAAGAATTCTAATGTAAATTATAATTCGTATAGACGAAAATATCCACCGATTTCAAGAATACGCGCCCTGTTCGGATACAAAATTAGGTTAGTAAGAAGGATTGTGGAAAACCTAAAATGCGAGGAGAGTAAAATTAAAGTCATCCAAGCAGAACATAGGCGTGCACAAAGGAACTGGCAGAAAATAAAGAAGAAATTATTATTATAGAGAGATATTATTTCCCGCAAATGGCTAGTTTGATACGAAAATATATCTTACAAAGAAATACGACAGTCATCCCGACAAAGTGAAGCTGCTGAATCAACGCCAATTCCAACCTATCTGTTGGATATCAGCCATATAGATATAATTAACATCAAGAAGGAGAGATTCAGTAAATTCATGAAGCTTTTTCACGTCAAAGACAGATTAACTGTGCATCTAAGGACCAAAATCATTAAAATACTGCACTCACCATACCAAAGATAATGGTAATGGATAATGAATCCAGTTTTGTTACCCCAATAATCTCGGATTACATCAAAACAGTAGGAGAGCAAACTTACCTTACACCTTCTCAAAAAAGTGAGGTAAACGGAACGGTCGAAAGGGTTCACTCGAGTCTATATTGCTGCAGATAGCTATATTATCACCTACAATCGGTCACAAAAAAAACCCAGCGACCTATTTTTCGCAAGAACCGATCGCACCAACTACCAATATCGGTTGAATTTCAAAGACAAGATATATGAAGACGTGGTGCAAAGAATCCAAAACGATCAACAGCCACTATACGAAGTGAAAACGCAAAGAAAACAGAACCTAAAGCATACGAAGTAGGAAACATCATATGCGTCGCTGTGAAACAAATCCAAGGAAAAGACAAGGCTATAAGTTCAAGAAAGAAATGTGGCCAAAAATAATCAGGTCACAGTGATAACAGCTTCGGGACGGAAAATTCACAAAACCCATATATAAAGAATGTAACTGAATAAATATACAATATTTTGTTTCTTCTTTCTCTTTCTCATCTTTTAGACCCCGTGTTGTACCATAACAACACGCTCAAATCTCAAGTTCAATTTCAATCTCAAGCTCAATTTCGAGTTCAATTTCAATTTTAATTTCAATTCCACAGAACTACTTTTAATGCAGAGTCAACCAAATTCCTCAACATAATTCGTAACCTATTCCCATACAACAAACAACACGACATGTGACTCAAAATGCTTAACTGGAAAATAAAATATTCTTTTTAATTTCTTTATATGTAAAATTGCTTACATTAAAAATAAATTTAGATATAAGAAAAGAAAATTGTTAAATGAATTTAGAGTTAGTTTTTACATAAAAGTGGTATAACGTAAAATTGAATATTTCTTTTAGTCTTTTAGGTTTTCTAAGTACATTTTTCATTTGTTGACTTAATAAAAAAATTGAAAATTAAATAAATATCATTAAGTATAAAATAACAGTTATTGAAAATAAAATGCATTTGATCACATATTTATCACAATTAGTTTTTAGTATATGAAAGTCTTCAAAACAGTTTTGAGCTTTCTTGATGCCGTTATACTTCTTGCATACAAAAAATGCGAGACTTTTACAGTTTATGTTTTTGCATCTAGTTGGCTCTGATGTTAGGTCGTGGGCAGGAGTATATTAATCTCATCATACCGAATGTCTTCATAAGGCCGTCTTTCAGATTTCGATTTTTTTTAAACAACTTCATGTGACTCATTATGGGACACTGTGGAACTTGGACGGCCGCGTTTTTTTTGGATTTGCAGTATTTGTCACATGTGCTAAGCAATTTTAAATTTTCATACGGAATTCGGAAAAGTCCTTAATATTGTTCCTTATTCCTTATTGATTTCGCAATCACGCTTATATTCAAGCCAACTTGAACCTTGGCTATTTTTTGGCATGAATAAACACTACTTGAGTTGTAAAGATGAACAATTTCTGGCCATTGTACTTCAACCATTCGTTTTTCTGTTTTATCCCACCGCTGTGCAATATCACTGCAACCTACTGAGACGAAATTAGAAGCAAAGTTTATAGGTATGTTGTCCTTCCATTTAACAAGTGTTACGTTGCCATCACGATTGTTCACCGTATCATAGAAACCCCTGTATTTTTTCGATGTCCCTATCTTACATAATTAACTCCTTTGTTCTTGTTAGAATCTCAAATAAATTTTAGGAGCTCAGGAAATTCTCGATATACAGAAATGGCCTTGTTGCTGCAATCTTTCCACAAGCTTTAAAACAACGTTGGCCCCAAATCCGAATCGTGTTACATCCATTGGTGGTAGTCCAGTAGAAGCACCTAAGACATAAACTTTACTGTCCCATCCTTGGTCATAACGTTATTTTATTTCCAATTTTGTATTCGAATTTGGAACCTCGTTGTAGTCGTTGATTAATACATTTTACTGATGGCATTGCCATCTGTATTATGACATTAATCTTAAAGTTTTTTGTGAAGTGTGTATTGGCCTTTATACTTTGGTACACGTTTTACCCACTTCGACTATGTCGCGTAAACCACAAGTAGTTTTGAGAGCGAGATCAATGTGCAACTTGTGCGTGTGTGCGACAAGAAAAGTATAGGCGAATATTGTTTTTGTGTGTGTTTTAGCGTGGGCAATTGATGCGTGGTAAGAAAGAATGTAAAAGTGACGCGCACCAAAAAAAAACAAAGCAAGAAACACCAGCGAGGAAAATATTCGTCTGGATTTTGGATGTGGTGTGTTAAGTTTTTGGTGGTTAAGTTTTGAATTTCAATGAGTCGAGTTTTGGATTGTGAAACTTGAGTTCAGTTTTAGATTTTCATGATATACAATCTAGTTTTGGTTTACAAAAGGCAAGTAAAAAAAAAATTGTGAAGTTGATCTTGAAAAGTGCTGATCAGTGATCGGTTATATAGGGTTTACCAATAGGAATGATATGATTTTTAAGTGACGTTTCGGCCATTTGTAATATGTCATGATCTGTCATTTTTTGTTTCATTGTATTCAGTAATGTTAACAATTTCATCATGATGAGATATACACAAGAACAACGTTTACAAATTATTCAGTTTTATTATCAAAATAATCGTTTTTCAATTGCAACTTTTCGTGCGCTTTTGTTATTTTTTAGTCGTAATAATCGTCCAAGTGTGCTCGCTATTCGTCGGATTGTTGAAAATTTTGAGCGTGCATTTTCTTTACATAATGTTCAAGTGCCAATAAGACAAAGAAACGCTCGAAGTAATGCAAATATTACTGCCGTTCAGGCAAGTATTTCTGAAGACCGCAATTTGGCGATTCCAAGACGTTCTCAAGAATTGGGACTGTCTCAAACCACAACCTGGCAGATTTTGAGAAAAGATTTGGGTTTGCATCCGTATAAAATTGTTTTCACTCAAGAACTGAAGCCATCGGACCACCGTAAACGTCGTGAATTTGCTGATTTTGTCTTGGAACAACTTGAAAACGATAACGATTTTTTTAAGAAAATCATCTTCTCCGATGAGGCTCATTTTCATCTGAATGGTGCGGTAAATAAACAAAACTGTCGATTCTGGTGCGGAGAAAATCCACAAAATATTTATGAAAAACCATTACATTCACCTAAATTGACAGTTTGGTGTGGTTTTTGGTCTGGTGGAATCATCGGTCCGTATTTTTTTCGAAATGAAGGTGGTAACACCGTTACTGTCAATGGAGATCGGTACAGATCGATGATAACCAACTTTTAATGGCCGAAATTGGAAGAAGTTGATTTTGACAGCATTTGGTTTCAACAAGACGGGACTACAGCAAGTGCAACAATTGAATTATTGCAAGAAAAGTCTTGAGATTCAATTATTTCAGGAAATTGTGATATTGAATGACCTCCAAGAAGTTGTGATTTAACACCATTAGACTATTTCTTGTGGGGTTATTTGAAGTCATTGGTCTTTAGCAATAAACCAAACTCTCTTCAAGCATTACAAGTCAATATTGAATGTGCTATTCATGACATACGACTAGATTTAGTGGAAAAAGTGCTCGAAAATTGGGTTCATCGAATTCGTTCCTACAGAAGAAGTCGTAGGGGCCATTTGAATGACGTTTTAATCAGAACTTAATTGTATAGATTGTACGAAACATAAAATAAAAAACATTTCAATTAACAATTAGTGTGTTTATCACTCTTATTGGGAAATCACTCGTATCATATCACTCTTATTGGAAAACCCTATACAATATTAAAAATTGTTTTTTCTTTGGGAAATAAAAATTATACATACCCAATTTGAACTTGAAATGAAAAGAAAATTAATAAAATAGTGAAAAAATCAAGCTCAGACTTTGGAAAATACAGTTGGATTGTTATCCATTGTGAATACAAATTAAATTTCTAATAATTTTGAACTGTTTTTTTTTTTGAATACATATTTTTTCTGGTGTTTAATGAAATAAATCTTTATCGCGTAATTTGCGGTGAACATTAGAAAGTTTAGTTAGTTTATCCTGGTTCGCGATTCTTAAGTCTCGTATATCAAGAATACTAACATAATTTGGCTTAGTTTGGTAGTAACGAGAACAATTTATTCCGGCAAGAACGCGGCACATTTACAGTAATTGCCTAACGAGCCAATATTATTATATTAATTATCGGGGTATGGATGCCATCATATTTTATAGGGCTACCTATACGCGGCTCGCTCAGTTTGTCGACGAACTGCCTCACGTGGCCACTAATAAGTTCTTTGTATATCGCATGTGCTGCAGCAACATTTTTTACGGGTGTCCGTTATATACCGGCGGACGTGCCATACGTGGGATTCGGCCAGTCGTGCTTTTGATTAACGGTGGGAAGGCGCTCAACATTTTTTTCGGATGGCCAGTTGAAAACATTCACATATTTGCGTTTTTGCGAGACAACGCCTAATATGTCTACGGTTTTATTTCCGGTTAACGGCGGGAAGACGCTCAATGTTTTTTAATTTATTTACGGTTTCGTCGAGAAGACGCTTAACATTTTCGTCGGCCTATCAAGGCCGAATTTTCGATTAAAGGGGGTAAGAAACCCTTCGTTTCGGTGGCCTATCAAGGCCGAATTTTCGATTAAAGGCGGTAAGACGCCCAACGTTTTGGCAGTACACAGGTGGCCTACTACGTGGCCATTTGTAAATGTTTTTTGATTAACGGTGAGGAGACGCAGCAACTCATTTTGGCGGGAGCTTTCTAAAGGTGAAGAAGGTACCATTTTGTTTTTGTGATTTTAAGCTAAATTTTTAATATTCTATAAGTTTTTTACATTTTTCTTTTACAAATTCTAATTTGATTCAAATTTTAATTTTCAATTTTTCTCATTTTATGTCTTTCATTTTTCTTCTTTCCGCTTCACAAATCCCGTCAAGGTCAGTGATTATTTCGTACTGGTTTTGTGTATGATAAAATGAAGCACAATGATTTCATTGTCGACATTCAGGGAATATTAATTATTAGCCGTGTTTTTTTATTAGCGTCCGATAGATTTATTCGGAGCACCCAATTTTCTATATCAGAACTTATATTTAGCGCGCGATTTTGCATATAATTAATTTATTTAACTCTAAACTAAGATTTTTCATTCAACTTTTTAGTTAAAAACCAATATAAACATTTTTAGCTCTACCTATTTATCGGGAGTCGCTATCGGGAGCGCTATCCATTTCAATGGGAAATTTGAAAAAGCCTTTATTTTGTAAGCCCCCGAAACCATTAGCTGCAATTTCAGTAGAATTTTTCCATTCGGCGCGAATAGTGCTCTAGGCACTGGCCATACATTATAAGGATCAACTAAGTCCTGACTACATATTTCAATATCTGAAGTGCTTTTTGAATGATGAAGCCGCAGCGCTATTTGGGCACTTCAATGTCATGGAAGCGAATTATGTTGAAGCCTTAAAAAAACTGTATCACAGATAGATATCACACGAAGTAATTCGGGGATTGAAGGCGCTTGACACAAAGGCAACTGAAAGAATGTCTAATGAGCCAATAAATATTCTAGATAATAAAATGAGGGTACAACGGGCAGAAGAGGTCGTTAATCAGTATTATCCAATATTCGACGGTTTTTTACAGCTTCTTGGAAAACGAGTAGATGCTCTACAATCTATCATGGGTAGTGCAAAGGTAGAGTAAAAAAAACGAAAAGAAACGGAAGCACTTGCCACCACCAACACGAGGGAAAGTGTTCAATTTCCAAAAAATGTGCTCACAGGATATATAAATATGACCAGTTCAAGGAAATGCTACCATCCCTTCACACAGAGTTTATGACTGCAGAGTACGTGCTAGGTGTAAACTTTGTGGTAGAAAAGGTACACATACAACTGCGGAAATTAAAATGGATGCATATAATCTGGATGCATAAGGATGCATAATGTGAATCGCACAAATTCAGACTTCAGATTCACTACTAGACTCTGCATCACAGGTTTAAATAGTCGCATATTGGTTCAAGGAATGGCACATGCTAGTCTTGGACACGCGCGAAGTTGTGTAGAGCTGTCGAATGTATCTCATTTAATGATATTAAAATGGAAATAACAATAAAATCATTCATCATGGCTCGTGTTGGTTATCAGTTTTCGAAATGTGAAATACCTCCGGTAGATTACGAATTGTTGAAGAAGCTGGAGTTAGCGTATTCTAAATTTAATAAAGCTGGGACAATTGATGTCCTACTGGGAATTGATATTTTCTTAATAATAATTCAAAATGGAAAAATATCATTATCCAACGGTCTAGTAGCGTTAAATACTAATTTTGGTTGCGTACTAGTTGGTCATTCAATGCTAAATAAAGACGCATTCCAAAATTTTAATATTTTTCTTGATATTATTCGTAGTCTCCAACGGTTCTGGAGAGTCGCAGAACTGCCAACAAAGATACAACAATACTACAAAAGACGATAAAGAAAACAGGTTCATAGTAAAACTGTCATTTCACCAAGCACTCGCGAATTTATTGGCTTCCTATAATACAGCATTGAATCAGTTACGAGCAATGGAGAGTCGATTTCACCAGAACGAAAAATCCTCTCAGCTCTACAAGAAGTCCATGAAGGAAATCGAAGATTTAGGACACATGCAATTGATTAAAGAGTATTCTAAAGTTAATAAATATTTTCTTCCACATCATGGAGTGATGAAGGCATCTAGAACCACAACGAAGCTTCGAGTGGTTTACAAAGGATCCACCAAATCTAGTACTGCGGATTATTGTTAAACGATGTGCTGAAGATTGGTCCTGTGGTGCATTCTCCGTTAATTAACATTTTATTACGATGAGTTTGTTGTTATCGGGGACATCGAAAAGATGTATAGGCAGTTTCGTATTTGTAAAGACGATCGGCAATATCAGCAGATTCGTTGGAGATGTACGGAATCGTATCCAGTTCGAGCATATTACCCGCATCTTTTCTAGTGACGAGAACAATTGTTGAACTCGGATGCGACATACAAAACCAGTATCTTGAAGCAGCCAACGCTATTAAGAATGATATTTTTGTCGACGATTTAATGACCAGAGCTACAAACAATGACCAAACGCAAAATCGCTTGAAGAAACTCAACAATCAGACGAATGAAACCAAGGAGATATCCAATGACGACGACGTCACAAATGTTGGAATGCAGAAGAAGATAATTTCATGTCCATCCCTAATTTATAGGAAAAGCAAGCTACCACATACCGGGAATTACTGTCAACGGCAAGCAAAATTTTGGATCCATTTGGTTGGCTATCACCTCTGACGGTGAGGGTAAAAATTCAATTCTGTGAGAGTAATTTGGCTCATTTTGAACTGAAGCACTTATGCCTGCGATATTTTCGGTACTTCAACCAATGAGTTGTCTCACTGGTACAGGAATATCCAATAGTGAATATTTTAACTCGAATTTATTCACTATATAGTACGCCCAGCCTGTCTGGTGGGATGATTATTACAACCGAAGATTGGAGTAAGCGCTCTTCAAGTTCCTAACTCCGACTCAGAATTGCAGTAGTAGTTTTTAATAATGTATGAACTTCACCATGGTAAAAATTGAACTTATCGGGCTTTTGGTAAAAACTGCCTTGTATGATAAAAATCATTATTCCTACTTAAAACTCTGAAGACCAAATAAGTCAACCCTATTTAATATTTAAATTTATTTGAATCTTTTAATTCATTGTCGTTTTTGAAATGCTATATACTTTTCAACATCTCTGCATAAATTAATATGAAAGTACCACTTCCGGTACATAAATTTCCACCAAATTTCGTAAAGATCTCCCAATTTACGGAAAAAGTTTAGGTGTGAAGTTTGATTCCGAATATTCAATCCACCTAGGCTATACACAGATGCCGAATTTTGGTGAATTTTTAATTTTTTTTTTTTATTAAATCTCATTTCAGGTCAAATTTGCGAGCTAGAATCTAGTTCGAGCCCATTACTTTATTGAGGCGATTACTAATCTTCTACCGGATCAATTATTCCTCCAATACTGATTGAGAATTGAATTTTAGAATGGTATTCCATGTGGAAGGGAATATGGTAATAACGAAAGCAATATTGTAAACAACGGCGACAGTCATCATCAAAAATACTGGAATTAACAAAGACGGTATAATCTCGAACGTGAACGTTAAGTTAAGAAGTAAAAAGTAAAGAGTGCAAAAAGTAAAAGTGAAATTTGTGAATTGCTGAAAAATTATAGGTGATGGGAAAAAAACGTGTAACGTGAAACCCTGAGTATTTTATTCGCATAATCCAGTACGAATTCGTATCGATCGCGAATTCGTAACAATGGCTTGTTAGTAAAAGCGGGGAGTATTGAAATTAGAGAACGCGGTGTAATTTACTTAAAGTTGTGACAGGTTTGGCACATTTGTAAGAATCTTGTTGTAGTTTTGACAGCGAACAAGAATCACGCTGAAATAATTTTCTTTATTAGAAATAAAATTTTGTTTTGCACACGCCAGCTTTTATTTTATTCGATCCATTGCGTATTAGACAGAAAGTTGGAAAATTAACAGGACTAAGGCAAATTCAACAACTTGAACCTATACTGTTCATCCTTTTTGCGAGAGATTTTCCGAATATTTAAAATAATCAAGTCAACATTTGCAGACAGTAGTTGGAAAGATACATTGGAAGCAAGAAGCAAACATGGACATCGAATTAACACAGTGAGTAATTGGACTAAAAAATCAGTACATGTCAAATTTACAAACCAAAATGTAAACTGGAGGTTCTTAACTCAACCCAAATTCCAAATGCAAATACATCTAAATACCTTGGCATGAACCTCGATGCAAAGCTAAGATGGAAAGAGCAAATCAAGAAGAAAAAATCAAGGTTAAACTTCAAATGAAACGAAAATGTAGTTACTCATGGGTATAAATTCTGAGCTTTCAAAACATAATATATAGCTTCTTCTAAAGGATTACTTTATGAATTCTTCGAGGAATCAGAGTTAGAGGAGGACCCTAATGCAAGCATGGTAACGGTTGAAGTAAAAGAGCAAACCTAATGTTGAAGCAGTTTAACCTTCACAACTCCAAGGCAGCTTCGTCTGCGCTCGTGCTCAAACTAGGAGACATTGTTCTATAATCCAAGAATCTTGGGTCAATAGTGACCAGGTACTTCGACTTAGGATTCCTAAATATAGACTGCAATACGCAAAGAAAGTAGGTAAAATTCGTCCGAGCAATCTTATTATCAAATTATAGTAATTCAGATGTGATCACAGCAAGCATTGAGTTGGGTGGTAAAAATGTCTTGCTAATATCAGCTTACATTCCAAATGATGCAGAAGATATTCGAATTGTTATTTTAGGAACCTCATTAAAGGAGGCACAAAAACAAAAACTTGGATTCTTCCTGGGAGGTGATGCAAATTCACATCACACAATTTTGGGAAGCCATGAATGAACGAGGTGTGTTACTCCCCGATTTAATTCTTAGTACTAACCTATGTTTATACAATATTGTCTGTAAACCAACGTTTATAACTAGAAATAGTCAAAAAGTAGTACACATTACACTTGTCTCAGAGACCATTATGGCAAGTTTGTTGGAAGGTGTCGACGGATCATTCCTTTTCCGAGCATTGCTATCTCAAAACGTATAAAAAAACCTGGCTATAGAAACTGGACGAAAACCGACTGGGATATTGTTAAAACTATTCTAAGTAAATCACTACCAGTACGGGTTCCAAACTCCTTTGATTCAACACAAGACCTGATGTTGTAGTGCGCTAAATTAGACCACATTAAAGGCGATATGCCCTCCTCCCTCCCCCTTAAGTAAACTAACATTTCTTTTTCTCGACGTTAAAAAAACATCGATTTGAACTATCGGTGGAATAACACAAATAAATGAATAAAATGCAATTCATATAGAAGCGAGTAAATCCAATTGATTTAGAAATGAGTAAAAACGAAAAATAAAAATTTATAAACACTAAAGTTGTTCATACAGTCGTATTATTGCACAACTATTCCACTTGAATTTCATAGTTCATCAAAACAATCAAATTTTTTCTTCATTGTTTTTGAAACGTTTGTCTTTTATTTTTGAAATGATCTGAATCAGATATGAAATTATTATAAAAAATCTTTTTATAATAATAATTTTATAAGTCTTTTTATTTTCTAAAATACTTTTATTTTTTTTTGATGATGATACCAATAAGGGTGATCCTATGGTGATCTTCTAATCGGTTCATTATACTTACCTAGCACTATTTGTTTATATACACTTTAAAACAATAACAAATTAATATCATGTAAATTACAATTTTCATTAAATAACGGATTAAATTGCCGCAGTTTTGTTATTTTAATGTTAGTAGCACTTGTTGGAAAACAGTTGTTTTAGCAACGACTATAAATACCAAAATATAATCCTTGTTAAAACAGTTGATTTAAAGACGACTATAAATACCAAAAAAAAATCAATTCAAAAACAGTTGTTTTTCGAAAGCAGTGATTACTGCTATAGTTGTAGTTTGGTTTATAAATATATATTTAACACTTAGTGTTAAAGTGTATAAAAATTGAATCTCATAAAAATATTTGTGGTGATGTGATATTATAAATAATAAATAGCGTAAACTACTAAAAAATACAGATTTAGGGTTACATGCTCGATCAGCTAGCAAGCAAGCAATATGCTAGCATAAAACCTGGCTACTCAATCAATTTTACCAAGTAAATTTGAATTTGAATTAATTTTTTTATACGTTTTTCGTTTATTTTTGCGATTGCACAGTAAAACAATATACAAATTTGCTGGATAGTTTTCTAAGCCGCAAAGTTTACTGTGCAATCGCAACAAAATAAAAGAAATTATAAAAAAAAACAAATTCAAATTCAAATTTGTTTGAGGTCTTTGTTATATACAGCAAGGCAATACACTAAAAAATTCAAAGATTACGAAATGTTGTCAGTATATATACTATAAGGAAATAATATAAGTAATTATAAATTTGAATTAATCGAAAATAATTTTATTTGTGGGACTACCTAGTGTGTTATCATTAAACATTTGCTAGAAGTAAGCGTGTATATCTAAATCATCAGTAAGCGTAAATCCGAAAATCAAAAAATGTACCAATTGTTTAGAAAAAGTACCTATACAACTGCCTTCCACTTCAAGGCGAAGTAGTGATTAAAGTTGGCAATATACTTGAATCTAATCAGAAAAACTCAAATCAAATAAATTCAAGGTATTTCAAATGAACCACTTATTGATCAATTTGATATAGGTCAGTACGTTAAAAATAGTATAGTGTTCTATAAAAGTTGATGATTATACAACCTCGTATAACCTAACTAAAAACCCATGGGTACCACCCGAAGATTAAAAAATGTAAAATCGAAAGCCGGTTCCTTAACCATAGCCATTTAACTGCCTTCCCTTGGTTGGTGTATTCTGAAATTCAAAAAGGATTGTTCTGCAAATATTGCCTGGTTTTCACTGAATCAAATCTATATGTGGAATGCATAAAACAGTTGCTCTCAAAAAGCTTGTAACCGAACCTCTTGCATTATTTGCAAAATTGTGTGGTAAAAACGCATCTTTAAACATCCACAATGAAAATAAATATCATTTTGAAGCCGTACAATCTGGCAAATTATTTTTAAAATGTTATGAAACTCCGACGCTTGACATAAGAAATCAAGTTGATCCCCATCGAAAGCGACAAATTATATACAAAACCGAAAGAGGCTATTGTGCCTATAATTGAGACAATAATTCCTTCCGGTCGCCAGAACATCACATTTCGCGGCCAAATGGATGATGGTGATTTAATAAAAACTCAACGATGTAATGAGAGAAATTTCCGTGAGATTTTAAAGTACTGAGTTAACGCCGGTGATAAGAATTTAGAAGAACATCTTAACAGGTTTTAAAGGGCGACATATATCAGCAAAACCACAAAAGAATAGATTCATCAGAATTCTACAGCATAATATTCGATGAAACCACCGATAGATTGTCATGTGAAATTTTACGACACCGGACATTTATTTTCCGATGAAGAACCAGTTCTCACTAGAAAGATAATTGGGGAAACTGTCTTAAATGTTCTGAAAGAAAACATTTTTATAACTTCGAATTGCATAGGAATATGTATTGATGGCTTTAGTGTTATGACATCAGTTCAGAAAGGAGCGGTTCTTGTAATACAGAATGAGTTGCCACATGCTGTTTAATGGCATTGTAATAATCATGCACTTAATATTACTATCAACAAATCATCAAATGTACAGTCTATCAGAAATTTTGTTGGAACAATGAAAGAAATATTTGATTTATTTAATGTGCCATCCAAACGAAATTTCGTTCTTAAAAATAGTTAGAATAAGCAGCGACACGATTCTGTAATATTATACAAATAATTAAAGCCTTAATGATAATATCAAAGTGGCAAGAGGTTGAGTCATCACGTGAAGCAAAAGGATTTATTTTATGTATTTCCAAGGTCGAGTTTATTGTATACACCGATAAGTTTAGTTAAAAATTTTAGAAAGGCCGATAGCGTATTACAAGTAGAAATCTGTGGGAACGGCTCCCACCCTCTTATTGCTCCTGTCGAGAAATTTCTTCATCATAAAGGATACTCCGTGATAACTTTTCAGGGTGTGCAGGAGGCCTTCAACAACGTCAGTGGGGCTCTTAAGAGCACATTCACCCAAGCACTATAGAGATTCTGTTTCATCTCATACACCTAGGTATCCTAGGTAAACAAAAGGCAGTAGAACTTAATAATACAGGGCACTCATCTATTCTAAGAAACGGGAAGATCCCAAATAATATACCGACTATACCATACCATTGTTTAGGACTGATATTCCCACCAGAGGGGACTGGATGAGAGGAGCATTTCTAAATACTGGTTGTGTTAATTTCTGGAAGGTTGGGGTAAGGTTTTCTGTGAAGAATTAAATGTAAACCTCTCTTATCGTCGCCCGGGCTACTGCAGCGTTTTTCAAGCTGAACTAATCGCGATAAAAGAAGCCATTAACTGGTTGAGGTATAATGGAATGTCTACAACGGATATTCGAATTCTTACGGATGGTCAGGCTTCAATTAAGACCCTTAATATTCACATTTCCTTACGTCGAAAGTAGCCCAGAATTGTCTCTCATCCCTTATCGAGATAGTAGATCAGATCCACCTGATGTCAAATAATTGGTTCAAGAGGAAGCTAGAAGAATATCAAACAACAGATGGTCAAATAGTACCACAAGCGTAGTAACAAGGCAGATGTGGCGAAAACTAGACCTGGCAGGATCCAGGCAGCTGCTATCGCTGTGGTGTGTTCTATTACAGGGCTCTGTCTCATAAGTAAGCATGTGAACAGAATGGGAGTCTCGAAGATGAAGAGGAAGAAGAAACTTTTAACCATTTGCTTCACACATTTCTCCGTCTAGCGCTCCACAGTTTTTGGGATCTCCCCCCCCCCCCTAAATGGAGGTCAAGAATATCTTACGCTTCGTTAAGAGTTTAAGATGTCTTTGTGTCTATGCTCCTTTAGACAACCACCCTAACCTATCCTAACCATTTAAAATTTATTTTATTTTAAAATTGTTAAGATGCCTTAGATGTTGGTTTAACACCTACTTCTTTTGATTTTCTTAACACAAACAGACAACAAGAAATATGTATGTCTTTCAACACTATATACAAAACAAGTTCACAACCACATATTTCAATAAATAAAATATTTTATGGAGATTTTGATCTCGTATCTCTCTAAAACGTGCGTACGCAAATGACATAAAGGTAAGTAGAAAGATAGTTTAGCTATAAAATTCCCTAATTAAATGATAAAATTATCATTGTGAGCTGAATTCGTAAGCAGCCAAGTTTGTAAATACAACAGGTATCCTTTTATTATTTATATTTTGGATGAGAAGTACCCAAAGAAGCTTCAGAGCTTTTTATCGTGTTTATTTTCGAAAGAAAAATAAAGCAAAACATAGAGAACATAAATTTCTATGTACATAATATATTTCAAAATGGCGAAAAAATATTTATAAATAAAGACTTTTAAATAAAATTTATTTACCATTCGTTTTAAAAAACATTTTCCAGTTAACACTAAAATATTGTTTATAATTATTAGGACAATTTTTATGAACATTTTATGAATATTTTTAATTATACATTAATCACTTCTACGTTATTAATTATTATTAATTCCAATTTTTTTTTTTTTTTAATTGATGTAATTTTTTTAACTATTAAATTAAATTAACCAGATATTTACACATTTTCGTCACGAAAGTCCAATTTGAAACAAAAAAAAAACATAAAATTTAAAAATTTATCACTTTCTTCGTTATTTATTTATTAAAAACAAAATAAAAAAATTATGATAAGAAACTGAAAACCATTGGAAAGTTTAGAAAATTAATTTTTCAAAAATCTTTTCTCGTCGAATCGGACACCGAAACCAAATCAAAAACGTAAAAAGAATTACAGGTTTTATCTTCTTAAAATTACATTTTTTATTTAAAAAGCTATCGACATGTCGTTAAAATCGTTGTTGTTTTGGTCTTGGCTTTTGTATATAAGACGATTTATGTTATATTTTTCATGGTTAGCGGGGCAAAAATAAAAATGACGGTAAACTAAAATCAAATGAATAATAAACAGAAATAATTTAAAAAACTTTATTTTATAGCTTTTTAGTATTAAATTAAACTTTTCACCTAGGTATACTACTACAACTGTATGGAGAATTTATTTTACTAATTTACTAATTACTTGAACACACAAACTTAATTTGTCATTTATGATAAATTACAATTTCTTTTTAACACTCATAACTATAAATATTTCAATATTATTTTATGTGTATTGCTTCATAATTTATCCTTTTAATTTCTGGTATTTTTGGTAATTAAAACTAAAAAAATAACACAAAAAGCGCACAAATATAGAAGTTTCTCCTTGTTTTCTTAAAAACTTATTGAGCTTCCACCAGTATTCAACCGTAGAACTAAAAAAAAACGAAAAGTTACAAAAAGTTCTTTGCATAAATGTGTGCGTTAAAAAGAGATATTTTCTCAATATTCTTTAGCTTTTGTTTTATTTTGGTACCAAACAATCCAGATAGAATGTAAAATATTTTTAAAAAAAATCATCATCATCATCCAGGATTTTTCTTTTTTTTTTTTTTTTGTTATACTTTCCATTATTGTTGCGAGTGCGCGGTCTGTACCACGATTTCATCTAAACCACTAACAACAAATGAGATGAGTGGTAATATATTCTCCCCGAAAATTTATCTCTTTTTTGCTGTGAATATAGCGTAAAAACTAAAAAGCTTTCATTTTATTTTGGGAGAAATAAACAAAATTGTATTAGATACAAAAGAGAGCATGAGAGTAGTGACAAAAGCATGAATGTAAACCTACATAAGCAGGACTGTTGAATTACATTCAAACACAAAACACATGTACTAACACGAGAAAGAGCGCGAGTAGAATAATATCGAAATAATAACAAATCTAAAGATGGTTCATTCACAATATGTTTTAATGTAGATAAAAAGCTTTCGTTAAGTTTTATGAAAATACTTAATATTAAATATTTTTTTCACGAAAACGTAAATATATTTAAAATATTTGTGAATTATACACTAAACATATAAATTTTTATGTCTAAATCATAAATAATAATATAAGAACAAGCTTTAAACTGACCCTCAAAATTCAGTGACCGTCCAAATTAAGCAACAGGTCCATTTCGAACATCAACAAGTTTATCAAATATTATATTGTGAATATTTTGTGTATGCGACAATCGTTTTGCAACTTTAGCAATTTGATTGTGATGTCTGATTAAAATTATACCGTGTGTCACACAGGGTGAACCTTAATATTTTTTAACTGCATTTTTTGGAGTGTTAAAGTGGAAAAACATTCGCGTACATAAATGATATGTACTATCATCAATTTGATCCCAAATTTTTTTGTGATAATTATGAATTATTTTTTTTTTTTAAATGAAATGAGGTTTTTGTTTTTGTGGTTTTACATATCTTAACTCCGATGATAATAAACGTTTGTGTTTACAATTTTATTTATTTATTGAATCTTTCAACCCGGAAATACCACTACACTGAAAAAAATAATTCAATGAACTCAATTTATTAAATTTTGCGCAAGGAAAATTCGTTGCCTTAATAAATATTTTAATTAATAAAATTATTTTTTCAATAAAGGGGTTTACAAGTTAACAACGGGTTAATTAGAACAATAAATTGCTGTTTATTCAATGATTTTACACCGTGAATGTAACAATACATGATATCAATGAATTTTTTTACCAATTTGTAGACGGATACATTATTAATATACCACCTAAAGTAAAATTTTCTACCTCGAATAATTTGCATAGGACCCAAGCATGACATGTCGATGAAAAAATAATTTTGATTCCTACATAATCTTTTTATCTTTTAAAGCACTATTACCGCAATCAATAATCAATTTATAAGACGATTACTAAATATTAATCTACTTTGTATAAAGCGCTTTGTAATTCTATTGAAAAATTAAGAAAGACGAATTTTGTTTTTTCGCGAAAACCTTCCTAAATTCTAGCTTTATTTTAGCTAACGCCTTTTGTAACTTCCGGAAAAAACACAGCATATTAACAGCATTGTAACATATGCTGTTGTTACAAGCTAAGGTTAGGTTAGGTTGCGGTTGTATGGACAACAACCGCAACCTAACCTGGACTGAGATAGACACAAGTCGGTCCGTAGCCTTACCACTTTACACTCTTTTTCCCACCTAATCATCAATTCACCCATTTACCCATTATTAACACATTCAGACATTTACTAGTAATTGTACCATCTGCACGTTGCATAGCTCCATGTCACCCTGCAGTTCAATGACATAAAAGATGGATCGGTACCTTTTTTACGAGTTCGACACTCCAGTAGGGGGTCAAGTTGTGTTTATTAATCCACATGATCGTAATCAAGTGAGAAAATTTCATGTACATCATGTCCCTACTGGTATTTGAACCCGGTCCCTCCCGCTCCAAACGCCACAACTCTAAGCCCTGTGCCATTCGCTCAGTACAAGCCAAATGGCCTATGAAATAATCGTCGTTTGTAGGTATTAGATAAATATCTTTTGATATGTATTTTAAAGCTAATTCAACTGGAAAATTCCATTCTACAAGATGCATAATTAAATGCACAGTGAAAAATATTTACAGCTTTTATGTAAAATTGCATAAGTTCAGTAGTAAAAACCTTACATAAGTTTATCTGGAATAATCGTTTCCGTATAATAATATTGAATTTTCAGTAACGTACAGAAAATCATAATAGATTTCTTATTTTTAACACTTTCTCGACCGATCACACAACATATGAATGAATGCCCCATACATATGTTGTATTGACAGTCGTTTAAGTGTTAATAGACGGGATTTCAGCTCATAGTAATATAAAAAACGGGCGACGTAAACAATAAGAATTCAAAAATAATTCAATTCCATTATTTTTTATTGGATTATTATTTTTTGATTGATTAACTATAGGTTATTATTAATATTGAACTTATTACTTAAATCAATAAACCAAGTAATTAATTCATAAACAACGTAATACACACAATCAATTATTTAATGAAATTTATAAATACATTTACTAATTTATAAACTTGTTCGTTGATTTAATAAAAACTTTAATTAATGTACCTAAATAGTTTTGTTCGACCACATTTTTTTATTAAGAGTTGGGTTGTGACACTGATATGTTCAGCATTTTATAAATAAAAAAGTGAACGTTTTATTAATATTTTAGTTTGTGAAATAATAATAATTTAGTTATTTGTGAAATAATAATAAGTAGTTGTAATTTTGTTGTATAAGCCTGGTAAAAGTTTGCATTAAAGGTATGTTGTGAAAAATAATAAATTCTATAACTATTTATTTATAGGTTAAAAAAACAGCACGTGTTTGTGCATCGTATAAAAAATAAGTAAAATGTTGTGTTTTTTGTGCAAGGAAAATCACGACGATTTTAAAACATTACTTTTCCACTTTCAAGTAGTGCATTCATTACATAGCAGCAGCTCCTATAAATGTTGCCACCCACTTTGTAATCAAAATTTTTCTAATCTTAAAAATTTCAAAAAACATGTAACTAAAAAACATGAATTAGGAGATTCCCGTATTAATACAACAGTTTCTAACAATCCATTTGATTTTTATGGTACATCAGCCCAAGCCAGTTCAGAAAATATAAAATCTTATCACCCAGATAAACCAAACTGCTCAGAAAATATTTCAAAAATACCAGAAACTTTTGATTTGCAAAATTTATTAAAGGAAATTGCAATTTCTGTATCTCAGTTTGCTTTAAGCCTCCATAACAACAATAGTTTTTCACGAAAAGATGTTTATAAAATTATCGGCCAAGTACAAAACCAAATTGTTTTACCTTTTACTTCTATGATTAGGTTGTATGCTGATTCGAGTCTCCGGAGCCAGCAAATATTTATTATATAATAATAATATCATTATATTATGAGCATGTTAACCAATTTTGAAAATGTATTTCTACATTGTTCTACCGAGCACAAATTTAATAAATTTTTGAAAGAATCGGACCTTGTAAAAGATGTAACGGAATTTCAAATTAATAAAGAAATTGACCTTGTATACCAAAGTGGTTCTTTATCATACGATGAAAATCAATCAACTGGTGTTTTAATGCCATTGGGTTTCCAATTTCAAAAATTTTTTGAAAGTAGGTCATTACTTCGTGAGACAATAAAACACATGAACCAACTGGAGAAAAGTACGCATTTTACAAATTTTGTGCAAGGAGATTTGTGGAAAAACAAGAGGGAAATGTACTCCGACAGAATTTTAATACCGTATTTTTTGTACGCTGATGACATAGAAATTGACAATCCCTTAGGAGCACATGCAACTATTCATTCTGTATGTAACCTTTATTATTTTTTTCCGTCACTACCAACGGATGAGTTTAAACTAGAAAATATATTTCTAGCTGGGATTGTAAAAACAAGGTACATAAAACAATTTCGAAATAATAATTGCTTTAGATCATTAGTCAAAGAGCTTATTTCATTGGAAGAACACGGAATAGAAATTATAGATGAAGATGGTACAAGCCAACGTGTTTATTTTATATTGGGTTTGATACTGGGTGACAATCTAGGATTGAATTCTATACTAGATTTTAAGAAATCATTTTCAAGCCAATCGTATTGCAGGTTTTGTAGAGCTTCGGCGAGGCGAATGTAGTAAAATATGCTCTGAAGATCAAGTTGAAATGCGGAATATTAAGAACTACGAACTAGATATTTCTCTTAATAACTCTCGTGAAACTGGAATTGAACAGTACTGCATATTTAACGATATAGCATCATTTCACGTAGTTGAAAACTATAGCGTTGATGTCATGCACGACTTATTTGAGGGTGTCTGTCATTACGATTTGTGTCAAATTATACCATACTTTATAAATAAAATGAAATATTTAGATTTGGAGACTTTAAATAGACGAAAGCAAAATTTTGAATATGGACCTATAGAAATTGATAACATTTCCGGAGAAATTAAAAAATCTCATCTTCTAAACAAACATCTTAAAATGTCTGCCAGTGAGATGATGTGTTTCATAATATACTTACCTATTATGATTGGAGATTTAATACCAGCTGATGATGAAGTTTGGAAGTTCCTTCTAAACTTGGTAGAGATAATTGATTTGCTGTTAAGTTTCGAAGTATCAGAGAATTATATAATTCATCTGGCTAATAAAATTGCAGATCATAATCGAAATTATACTACACTTTTCAACGATTCCTTGAAACCCAAATTTCACAACTTAATCCATTATCCCGCAGTTATACACATGTGTGGTCCATTAAGCAAGCTGTGGTGCTTCAGGTTTGAGGCAAAGCATAAAGAATTTAAAATATATGCTAACGCCATCACTTCTCGTAAGAATATATCTTTAACATTGGCAAAAAAACTTGAATTGAAGTTTGCTTACCAAATTTTGTGTACAAAACAACATCATATGCTGCAGTACAATGAATGTAATAAAATTATTACTAATTATTCAAAAATAATTTCTGAAAACCTGAGAATTTCGTCCGATTCCTTGAAGTATTTCAAAAAAATTTGTTTCAGAGGAATTTATTACAAAGTTGGTTTTTATGTGTCAACTTATAGACAAGATGTAGAACTCCATGAAATTATTACAATAATTCTGCGGGAAGACCACACCGTAATTTTGTTTTGCCAGGAAGTCAAACAAATAGAATTTCAACACCATACATTATCCTTTGAAATAAACCCAATAAATGTTGGAGCGTTCACATTTCTAGAAATACAGGATATTTCTGGGCCCCCCATTACTTTAATTAAAACTGCAAAAGGAAAAAATATATTACGAGTGAAAGATTATTATACTCTTAATATTTAAATTAATTATAGATATAGTATATTTAGTTTTTAATTGAAAACTCTTATTTATTAAAATTCATATTATTTTAAAATTTAGCTGGGCTGAAATTTCTGAACTATGGAAGAAAAAACTATGGAAGAGTATATCCAAACAGAAGATTATATAATCAATTATAACGGAGAAACTTCATACACTATTTTACAACCTAATCTCATTGAATTAAAAACCGTGGATGAGCATAATAAAATTACTGAATGCGAAGATGATGGAACACCTGAACAACTATTAGAAACTTCATATACTCTTTTAAATGGTAATCTCGTTGATTTCGAAACCATCGTGGATAATAATGAAGACAAAGTAGATGAAAAATCTGAAGAACTGTTAAATTTGCTGCGAGAATGGGGCCTTGAAATGATGTTTGATCATTTGACATGTAGCAAAATTATTTATTTTTAAAATATATCAATTACTAATTAATTATTATTTTCAGCCGAGAAAGTCAATGTCGATATACTTAAAATAATACGACCGCGCTTTATTGATCGGTTATTACACAAATATCCACTAGGCATTCAAGCATTATTTGATTACAAATTAGAAAATTGGAGGGAACAAAATAAAATTTCAAACATCGCATTGGAAAGTTCTTCTAATGTATCGACTAATGTTCTTGAAACACAACGGCCTACATCTACATCAAGATATTCTCCTTATAGCACACCTGAGACTCCTGATGACAATGTTACATTAGCCGATATCTTAAATGACTCTGCCAAAGGAAGTATGATCATTGAATATTATAATAAGGCAACCAAGTTTCAAGATGAACAACGCAGTCTTTTGATAAATATGATTTGCCAGTATTACAGTAACAGAAACATGCATATGTCACTGGGGAAAAGTAAACGTCTTGAACAAGAAATTTGCGACCGCTTTAAATCAGAAAAATTGGTACATATTAATTTGAGAGATATTATAATTTACATTTTAAATTTTTAATAAAACATTTACAGGATTATTACAGCACAGGAAAGAGGGGCGAAATATATAATCGGTGCTGCAATCTGAAAAGCAGCCTAAAACCCATTTGTACTAATGACACTAAAGAAGATGTTCAACTTACTGAAAAATTAAGTAAAAATTGACTAAACTATTTTTTATTATTTACCTAACAGAATGCAATGTATGTATATATATATATGTATGTGTGTATGTATATATATATATATATACATATATATATATATATATATATATATATATATATATATATATATATATATATATATATATATATATATATATATATATATATATATATATATATATATATATATATATATATATATACATACATATATATATATATATATATATATATATATATATATATATATATATATATATATATATATATATATATATATATATATATATATATATATATATATATATATATATATATATATATATATATATATATATAAAGGGTTATCCAATTCGAGGTTGATAAAGTAAACTTAGAAAAATATTCGGAATGTATTGTAATTTTTATTTCATTTTACAGATTGATCCTTGCCATTTTCAGTTAAACAAGATATTATTCAAATGTCCTCCACGGGACTTCTTACAGGCCTTGATTCTTTTGAGGTAATTTTCAATGACTTTTCGGCACATTTCGGGCGGTATCTCGGCCATTACCTTACGAATATTAGTTTTCAATTCGTCAAGAGTTTGAGGATTGTTTGCGTAAACACGATCTTTCGCGTAGCCCCACAAAAAGAAATCCAAAGGCGTTAAATCACAGGATCTTGGAGGCCAATTGACATCAGCCAATCGCGAAATCAAACGTCCAGGAAATTTCTCTTGCAAAAGATCTCGATTTGCTCGTGTTACGTGACTGGTTGCTCCATCCTGCTGGAACCACATATCGTCAAGATCATAATCTTCGATTTTCGTAAAAAAATAATCGGTTAACATGCGGCCATAGCGCTCAGAATTGACGGTAACGGTTTGTCCATGGTTGTTCTCAAAAAAATACGGCCCAATCACACCACCAGACCACAATGCGCACCAAACAGTGACTTTTTCCGGGTGTAATGGCTTCTCTACAATCAATTGTGGATTTTCTGAGCCCCAAATTCTACAGTTTTGCTTATTAACGTATCCACCAAGCGAAAAATGAGCTTCATCACTGAAGAAAATTTTGTTCGAAAAATCAGCATCGACGGCCTGTTTTTCCAACACCCAATTTGCGATTGTTAAATGCTCCATATTCTTAAATGGCAGAATGTCAACTAAATAAATGACAGCGTACTTGACGTTTATCTTTGACAGATGTCGGTATACAGATTTCTACTTTATCAACCTCGAATTGGATAACCCTATATATATATATATATATATATATATATATATATATATATATATATATATATATATATATATATATATATATATATATATATATATATATATATATATATATATATATATATATATATATATATATATATATATATATATATATATATATATATATATATATATATATATATATATATATATATATATATATATATATATATATATATATATATATATATATATATATATATATATATATATATATATATATATATATATATATATATATATATATATATATATATATAAGTTAACGATAAGGAACATCCGGCCTGGTTATAAAAATGCTGAATCTTTACAACGTGCCTTTAGATTTGCAACGTGCCACTTAATTCACATCAGCGAAACATCAAGTTGCACGAGTATCCGGCATAATTACAAGAAATTGGATTATTTTATTTTGCTTACTATAAATTTATTAATATAAAAAATTATTAACATAAAAAATTTGCTTACTGCAAATTTTTGAATATAGAAACTTTTGTTAGATTTAAGTTTTTAGTTTTAGTTTGGAATTGTAACAATAAAGATTAAAATAAATTTCATTTTTTTTAATCGCTCCGAATTAAAATTCGTAACTGGCGCCGAAACAGGGACCAGCCATATCATAAGTTATAACAACTCGTGCAAGTAGTGAAAGTGAATTAGTGAATCACATTTACGAAACTGTAGTGGTCTATAAGTAAAAGTGTTACGCGTATAAAGTTATCACCACGAGAACATAGCATAATACGCTTAATCTGTGCCACAAGTAAAGTGAATAAGTTGTGCGTATAAAGTTATAACCACGAGAACATAACATAATACGCTAAATCCGTACCACAAGTAGGTGCTCCGCAACATTCAACGCAGAACTCCAAACGGGAAATTACGGCTTATTCCTGCAAAAATACACAGAAGACACACCGACGGCTGAACCCTAAAATACCCATCCGGCAAGGAAAAAATTAACCCTCTAAAGAAACTCAAATCTTTAGACAGAAAAACAGGAAATGCAAATCCTGATAATCCTAGTGTAAGTGCAACAAAAATTTTAATTTAATTTTTAACGCTCAATAAACAAAAATTAATATAAACCTCAATAATAATAAGTCGAACGAAAATCGTAATAAAACCATAATAATAATTCTAACTTAATTTAATTATAAAATTTTTTTTCCGATAAATTCTAATTTAAAAATCAAATAATTCCACAACGTAATTCTCAAAGTGAAATTTAACAACACAAAATAATTAATAAAAAGTGTTAATAACCTCAATAATAATCTTAATAAAAATCCTAAATATAACATCAGTTGATAATAATAGAAGTGTAACAATCTCAGTTAAAAAAAAAAAAAAACAAAAAACAAAAAATGTCGCAAATCCAAATCGAACAATTGGCTGAACAAATAAAGCAATCGACTGGAGCTGTCAATGCTCAAATTGAACTCACTAGAAAAATCGAACAACGGTTATTGAAGCTTGAGAATCCGGTAGTTCCCAAAACCGAAGCACTGATATTACCGAGAACTGAACAAGATCTAGCTGAAATTAGTAGGCTCCCAGATTGCGTCAAGGAGTTGCAAACATTTGACGGCAACCCTACTCAATATATATCGTGGATCCACAATGTAGAAAACATATTGAAAGATTACGATATAGTACGCAACAAACCGATATACAGAGCAATACTTCAAAGTATCAGGCAAAAAATCAGAGGCAATGCCGATGCTGCTTTGATATCATACAACATCTTTAGCGACGATTGGGCTTCAATCAAAAAATGCCTGTCTCTCCATTATGCGGATAAAAGAGACCTCAGGACATTGGAACACCAACTTAGTAACATCACTCAGAGAAATATGAGCATAGACGAATTCTATGCGAACATTAACCACCAATTCTCGCTGATCGTCAATAAAATTAAAACTGAAGAATACTCTTCCGATACGATAGAAGTTTTAATAGAAACATACAGAAATCGGGCCTTAGACGTTTTTATTCGTGGATTAAATGGAGAACTATCCAAAATGTTAATCATTCAATGACCTCAGACGCTGCCAGAGGCATATGCTTCGTGCCTAGAGTTTCAAAATTTGAACTTTAGAAATTTAGTTATACACAAAAGGATTATTAACAATCCAATAATAATGCTCCAATAAATCAATTAACTTCTACAAACCAGCAAAACATACAAAAGAAGCCTACGTATATTCCAACACCGCAACAAAATATGACCACGCCGCAACGAAATATTGCTTACAACATACAACACCATAATAACAGAATGCCACCCCCGCGGCCAGTTGAACCGAAACCACCGACACCTATGGAATTAGGATCATCTATCAACTCGAGGCAGGTGAACTATCAAAATCGCCCAGTAAACGCTAACTACCAGACAACATTCAAACGTGAAGCGTCATACCAGAACGAGCCACGAAAAAATCAAAGAGTTTATCACATTGAAAATGTCGATGAAGAAGAACAACTGTACAATCACTTAATCAACGAGAATTCAGACATCAATTTATCCGAAAAGGAACAGGAAGAAGAAGACAACTCTGAAGTAAATTTTATGACAACAGCCTCTCTAGCGTACCATACCTAGAGTACAAAGCGAGAGATAACAAAATTCTGAAGTTCCTCATAGACACAGGAGCAAACAAAAACTTCGTAAAACCAGAATTAGCTGTAAATTCGATTCCCGCAGAGGCGCAATTCAACATCAGATCAGCTGGTGGGACCATCTTAATAAAAGAAAAGATTGTGGGCCAATTTTTTAAAAGTGTTGGAATTAACAAAAGTATAGAATTTTTCGTATTGCCCGGACTCAAATCATTTGATGGAATAATCGGGGACGACACTTTAAAGGAACTAGGAGCCATCATCGATAGAAAAACCAACGTCTTACTCTTAACACCTAACATAAAAATACCACTAAAAGAGAAAATATCAGCTCAAGTAAATAATCTGGAAATAAGAGACGACCATCTGTCACGCAAATCAAAACAAAACCTTCAAAGGATCTTATCAAAATTCAAAACGTTATTCGGACCTGTCAATAATGCTGAACCAATCGATACCGATATAAAAGCCGAAATTAAGACGAATACTGAAGAACCTATCTATGCTAAATCGTATCCCTACCCCGTTAGCATGAGGAGTGAAGTCGAGAAACAAATTGACCAACTATTAAAAGATGGAATCATAAGACCCTCCAAAAGCCCATACAACTCCCCAATATGGGTAGTAGAGAAAAAACTGGATGCTTCAGGCATCAAGAAATATAGGATGGTCATCGATTACAAGAGACTGAATGCCGTTACAATATCAGACGCGTATCCGATCCCTGATATCTCGAACACCCTGGCAAATCTGGGCAATTCCAAGTTTTTTACGAAGATCAACCTCACGTCTGGATTCCATCAAATCCGGATGAAGGAAGCTGACATACCTAAAACATCATTCTCAACTATGAATGGTAAATACGAATTTTTAAGACTTCCCTTCGGTTTGAAGAATGCTCCTGCCATTTTCCAACGGATGATTGACAACGTCCTGAAGGAATTTATCGGAAGAATATGTTACGTCTATATAGACGATATCATCATATTCGGAGGGAACACCGAGGAAGAACATCTGGCTAATATCGACCAAGTACTCTCGAAATTGGAAAAAGCCAACCTGCGAGTTAACCTCGACAAGACAGAATTCCTAAAACATGAAACGGAATTCCTTGGCTACGTTATAACAAACAAAGGCATTAGACCAGATGAAAAAAAGATCCTTGCCATTCGGAAAATTAAAAGCCCAGAAAACTTAAAAGACCTAAAATCATTCCTGGGACTCACTTCTTATTACAGGCGTTTTATAAAGGATTACGCTAAAATCGCCAAACCGTTGACAAATATCACCAGAGGGGAAAACGCACAAATTGCGGCAAATCAATCAAAAAAGGTGAAAATCACTCTCACCGAGGAAGAAAATCGCGCATTTCAACAAATTAAGGATTTATTGTCATCCACGGAAATACTGATCTTTCCCAACTTCGAAAATCATTTCATCTTGACAACAGATGCCTCCAATACAGCAATTGGCGCTGTACTGCCTCAGGGCGAGATTGGCAAAGACAGACCAATCACCTTCATCTCCAGATCGTTGAACAAGACAGAGGAAAATTATGCGGTTAATGAAAAAGAAATGCTCGCCATTATTTGGGCGTTGGACACCCTACGAAACTACTTGTATGGCGCGAAAAAAATCAAGATTGTCACAGATCATCAACCTTTGACATTCTCCTTAAGTAATAAAAATCATAATGCTAAACTGGAAAGATGGAAGTCAAGACTTGAAGAATATAACTACGAGCTAATTTATAAACCGGGTTATACCAACAAAATTGCAGATGCCCTATCCCGACTAGAGATAGAGACCAATATTCTATCAACAGACGGCACAATTCATAGCGCGGACCAAGATAGTTCAGATTTAATTCCATACTGCGACGCACCGATAAACGCTTTTAGGAACCAACTTATTTTTACGGAGAATAAGAATGTTTACGCCTATGAAGAACCACACCCGAATTACCACAGGCATTTCATTGGTTTACAAGGAATAACTAAGGAGGCCCTGATGAACACACTTAAGGAAAGGCTAAACCCTACAATAATTAATGGAGTGAAGATTCCGGAACAATACATTCAAATTTTGCAAGAGTTATATACAGAACATTTCGCTGGATTCAAAATCCGCCTAACACAAAGGGTCGTGCAAGACATCAAGAATGAGGAGAATAAATTCAGGATTATTCAAGAAGAGCATAAAAGAGCGCACCGTAACTGGAAGGAGAATAAGCAACAAATCCTGGAAAAATATTATTTCCCTCACTTGGCTAACTTGATAAAAAAGTACACTCAAACATGTGAGATTTGCCACACCAATAAATATGATCGCCACCCGGAAAAGGTTAAACTTCAACCTACGCCAATACCGACCTACCCAACGGAGATTATCCACATAGACATTATTGACATCAAAAAGGAAAAGTTCATCACATGTATAGACAAGTTCTCTAAATTCACGAAGTTCTTCCGTATTAAGGACAGATCAGCTCCGCATATAAGAGATAAAATCATCAAAATTTTGCACTACTTCACGACACCCAAAATAATGGTGATGGACAATGAGTCAAGTTTTATCAGTCCTATGGTATCGGATTATATCAAGACGCTCGGAATACAAATTTATCTTACGCCATCCCAAAAGAGCGAGGTAAATGGAACAGCAGAGAGAGTCCATTCGACAATCATAGAAATAATAAGATGTCTACAAAATGAACTTAAGGATCTCCCCACAAAAGAGCAAGTAAACATCGCTGTGGATCGATACAATAATACGATTCATTCAGTCACTGGAAGAAAACCCAGTGATGTATTCTTTGGACGAGCCAATCGCATGAATCTCCAAAATATGTTGAACTATAAGGATAAGGTAAACGCTGATGTAATCCAACGAATTCAAAATTCTCAACAAATTAAACTACAAAACGAAAATTCGGGGAAACCAGAACCAAAAACATACAAGATTGGAGACACGATATACGTCGCAATAAAACAAATCCAAGCGAAAGATAAAGCGAAGTTTAGAAAAGAAATTGTGGCAAAGAATAACAATGTCACAGTGATAACTGCATCCGGAAAAAAGATACATAAAACGCACATAAAAAACATAGCTGAATGAAGATTATTTTTCTCATTTTTAGCTCCTGTCTTTGGACAACAACAACGTCCCTGAACATCTACGAATACAATCACCCGCTGGTAACACTCAAGCAGGGAACCGGAAGAATTATCAATGGGAAATTCAAGCTGATTCACATCATCAACTTGACCAGCTATGAAGAAATAATAGATAGAATTTCACCTGAAATCAACCGCATTGATCGAGACAGCAACCTTAAACCCCAACTGATTCACCAAGTTGAACAAATTAACCAATTATTATCGGAACTCAAGGGTCAGAATATACGAACCAGACGATCAATCGACTGGATTAGGACAGCGTGGAAATGGATTGCGGGTTCACCAGATGCTACAGACTGGGACAAACTTGTCAGCAGTCAAAATGAAATAATCAACAATAATAATGAGCAATATCAAATTAATACCGCTTTGATGAACACTGCAGAAAAAATTCTTAATGAATACAACAAAATTGTCGACTCACTACACGAAGACTCTGAAGGACGAATCCAACAAATATTATTCAACAGGCTCACTATTGTCAAAGAAGAAATCAAGGAAATAATTCGAGCCGCTCAACTGGCAAAAGGTAAAATAATTAATACAAATTTATTAGACAAAGTAGAAATCGGACGGTTAGTGGCGGAAATCGAAACACTTCCATACTCAAATGAAGTAGAGGCAATAGAGTACGCGGAACCGATGATGCTTGTAAAAGATTCTACCATCTTATATGTAATATCGATACCTAAGACAAGCAGCCAGGAATATAATCATGTCATCATTAGATCAACGATTAAACAAAACAAACAAATATACTTAGAGTTCAAAGAGCTCCTCATTAACCAACACGAATTATTTGGAATCATTGGAGCATGCAACTCTTTCCGTGAAACCACCATTTGCGAGATGAACCACATAAAGAAGATAAAGAGCGACCATTGCATCAGTCAGCTAATAAAAGGAACGCACGCTAAATGTGATTACAGATTTAACAAAAACCAAATAATCGAGGCCTTGAACGAAAATACCATCTATCTAAGCAATTTTAATGGGTCCGTTAGTAATAACAACACGAACAAACAACTGAAAGGAAACTTCCTAATACAATATAACAACGAAATCATAAAAATCGACAACCAAACATTCACCAACCAAGAAATTAGAACCTCCCAAGTCCTACCATCAGTACTCAAGCCCAATATAACGGAAAAAGGCATGAAAATCGACACAGAATACCTCCACGATTTACACCTAAACAACGTAAAGCATCTTCAAAATCTATTCGCAAAGCATAAAATATCAGGATTTATGGACCTTGGAGTTATAGCTGTGATTTGTATAGCTATATTTATCTTCTCAATCAAAAAGACCAGTCAGCAGTATAAAATAAGGAGGAACAGATCAACTCATCAACCAGAACCCATCAAACAAATCGAGATTCATCCAATTAACTTGGAATTCTGATCCACGGGTCGTGGATCTTTAAAGAGGGAGGAGTTAACGATAAGGAACATCCGGCCTGGTTATAAAAATGCTGAATCTTTACAACGTGCCTTTAGATTTGCAACGTGCCACTTAATTCACATCAGCGAAACATCAAGTTGCACGAGTATCCGGCATAATTACAAGAAATTGGATTATTTTATTTTGCTTACTATAAATTTATTAATATAAAAAATTATTAACATAAAAAATTTGCTTACTGCAAATTTTTGAATATAGAAACTTTTGTTAGATTTAAGTTTTTAGTTTTAGTTTGGAATTGTAACAATAAAGATTAAAATAAATTTCATTTTTTTTAATCGCTCCGAATTAAAATTCGTAACTTATATATATATATATATATATATATATATATATATATATATATATATATATATATATATATATATATATATATATATATATATATATATATATATATATATATATATATATATATATATATATATATATATATATATATATATATATATATATATATATATATATATATATATATATATATGTATATATATATATATATATATATATATAATTAAGTTGCTTGAATCAAAAAATCTTTTAATTAATTAATTAATTCGATTTCATTGAGACAGATCCTTAAATCAATAAACCTTTTAATTAATCTTATTAAGTGGATTTCATTGAGTCAGTTCCTTAAATCAATAAACCTTTTAATTAACCTTATTAATTCGGTTTCATTGAGTCAGTTCCTTAAATCAATAAATCTTTTAATTAATCTTATTAAGTCGATTTCATCGAATCAGTTCGTTGAATCAATAACACTGTTAATTAATCTTACTATTTCGATTTAATTGATTTCATTTAATTTTAATGAATAACACATTCATGGTATTAAAAAATTTGTTTATAAACTGATAACTTTTTCTATTAGTTTGTAACATTTCATTTATTCTCAGAATGAACGTGTTAATTGGCACAAAATAATAAACTAAGTTCATTGTTAGAATGAATTTTTTTATTGTTATTACGTACCTTTTTTTTCAGTGATCAAATGTGTTGTTTCTTTATCAAGGATTTCCTCTCAGGTCTGATTTCTACATTTTCTGTTTGAACCACCGTTAATAAAAGGTTTTGAGTGAAGATATTTTCAAGGTCATCAGCGAAGGTCAGCCCTGTAATGTAGTAAGGCCAAAGAATGGTCAGAAGATAATTCTAAAAGTGGTTTAGCCTGGAATATTTTTCGGTTTGTTGGATTACAAAAAGGACGTCAGGAATTTCTCGCCGATCAGTACACACAGAAAAATGTTCATATATTTCACAAAGAGAATGAATATGATTTTTCTATAGTTTTTTGCCTATATAGGACACCCTTATTATAATGAAAAGATTTTTATTTTTAAATAGTCACATATTGTTATAGAGATTTTCTTATTGTCTTGAAAACAACTTCTTTGTAATTTAAAATGGAACCTTATAAAATTGTTCATAGAAATCAACTTCAATTCTATAAGAAACTCTTTTAGAAATACTAACGTCATAGATTGGTTTAATTAATAAGATATGTTATAAATTATTATTAATATCGGTTTTTTGTAATTGCGGTGGGAGGAAAATTTTGGATTTCATTGGTGTTAACAAAAAATATTGATTGAAATTCTTAATTATAATATTTTTTATAATTCCATTTTTTTTAAATATTAAAACGAATTGGTGGTCCATCAAATTCTTACAAATTGTAGATAATAAATTTATTGAGTCGTTGCAGGCAAGAAGTTGGCAAGAAGTGGTAGGCAAGTTACAAAATTCATTTGCATAATAAATATTATTAAAGTAATCTAAAATATTTTGGTCAATAGTTTCTGGCTCGGATACAATTTGAATTTCATCTTGAAAAAATGATTGTGAAAATGCTAAACTGCTAAATCTCAATGCAACATGTCCTTTAGCTAGCAGAACCCATACGGCAAAACATTTCAAGGTAGTATGGATAATTATAGGCGAATTAAATGCTTTATTAAAAAATGTTGGGCTCCATCCAACTAAATCGCGGGTTCTACTACCTTCAGAAAAAGTTAGCAGAACCCATATCAAAAAACGATTTAAAAACAATTGGAAAATTAAAGGTTAATTTTAGGCTAACTAAATGCCCTATTTAATTTTTTTTATTATGCTCGCTCTAGGAGAAAAGTAAGGCTATATCACTTAAAAGCTAACAGACTCCAAATCGAAAATCGGACCAAAAATCAAATTCGGACGCAATACAAGATCAATTGGCAACAAATAATTTTAGACTCATTATGGCCTAATCAAATTCCACATTAAACATTTTCGGGCTCCACTTTTTCTTAACCAAACTTCAGATCATTTAATTTAAAGCTAGCAGAACCCACATCGAAAATCGGACCAAAACCGAAATTAGAACGCACAAAACGATCCATTAACAAACATATAATTTTAGGCTCATTACGGCCTAATCAAATGTCCCAGTAAAAAATTTTGGGCTCCTCTTTTTCTTGACCAAATTTCAGATCATTTAATCTAAAGCTAGCAGAAACCAAAACGAAAATCGGACCAAAAACGAAATTAGAAAGAAAAACTTCATCTATGTTATACGCTGCGTTAAATACTGTTATGTTGCCTTAAATTGTTGCGTTAAATTGTAGCATTGATTACGTGACTTTTTAACGGAAAATGTTATACGGAGAAATCTCGATCTAACGGACTAATTTGGTAGTCCGTTAAATTCGATTGTCCGTTAAATCTGAATGTTTTTAAATTTAATCAGTTCGATCGAATTTTATCTGGAGCGGAACTCAGGCATTTCTTAGCCGATTATGTTGGGATTGGGTATGTTTGATGGAAATGGGATTCTTAAATGATTTTTGGAAGAATTTTTGGAATTTGGCCTCCTGGGACGGAACTTGACCAATTCATCGATCATTTCTTAACCGATTATGATCGGATTGGGTATGCTGGATGAAAATGAGATTCTTAAATGATTTTTGGAAGAAGTTCTGGAACATGGCCACCTGGGACGATGAAATTGGGTATGCTGGATGGAAATGGGAATCTTAAATGATTTCGGGAAGAAGTTGCGGAATATGGCCACCTGGGACGGAACTCGGTAATTTAAACTAGAACGGAACTCGGCAACAAGCAGGCGTCTTTCTTAAAGCAAGTTCTCGTAATGTTAACATTGATAAGGCTGGCATGTTCTGATAAGGCTGGATGCATTAACGTTATGGAGGTACTTGCAATACAAGAGCATGGTCTAGGAGTTAATTCCATAAAACAGCCAATAATTACACTCTCCACTACAGCAATAATCAAGAATGAGGAAATTTCTGATTCGGTTTCTTACTCATTTTATAATCCCATATATATCCAACGTGCCGAATTCCATCATTATCGGTTAAGTAATAGCCGTGTCTGGTTCTAGGTGACCATATTAAAAAACATCTTCTAGAAACCATTAATGAATCTCCTGCCTTAGTTTCGTCCCAGGTGACCGTATTCCAGAATTTCTTCCAAAAATCATTTAAAAATCCTGTTTCCATCCAACATACCAAATCCCCTCATAATCGGTTAAGAAATTATCAAGTTCTGTCCTATGTGGCCATATTTCAGAATTCCTTCCCAAAATCATTTAATAATCCCATTTTCATCCAACATACAAAATACCATCATAATCGGTTAAGAATTAATCGAGTTCCATCCCAGGTGACCATATTCCAGAATTTCTTCCTAAAATAGAATTTGTGCAATTGAATGATTTAGTGTAACCCAATACAGCATTCAGACCCAAATTGTCTCCTATAAAATTTATCCTAATTTTATATATACATATATTATTTGTTTTCCTACTTCTGTATTTATTTCTACTCCACTAGATTCTAATACTGAAAGTACTTCAACTAATGATCTCATAATGGTACTAAAACTAAGCTCATTGACATCTTTTGATTTAAAAAAACCTTCAAATATATTAATTAACCGACTCAATAAGTAATTAGAGGGATTGTTGGAAAATTTTAATAAATTGCACAGACTGACTGTTTACCGGATTTGAATCCCAGCGGATTGTTAATTTCAAAATCATCTAAAGCTATAAACATTGGAATTACTATTTTATCTGGAATTATATTATATCTTGACCATAATTTGCCATTGATAAAATGTTTCAGATCATTGATAAAATGTTTGGAGATGTGTATAGAAGTTCTTGATAATATTTTAGATATGTTTTGCAAATATATGAGTTATTAAATTTTGTATGTCAACAACGTCCTTTCTTGAAAATTTGTTATGTTCATGAAGTTTTAGTGTGAATTACATATTTAAATTTGAAATTATAGTATTTTATTAACTGATCTATTGAGAAAATTTGAGCTAAACTAAGAAAATTATTATTCACTATATCGTATCCGAGTTTTCTTGACTTAAATCATTTTTTACAGTAGTTGGAATTATGGTGGGAGAATTTTAATGACTGAACTTTAAGCAAATGCTGTTTTATATTTTTTTTGTATATGAATAAATGCTATGCAATATTTGTCGACAGTTATATTGCTTGCATTTGAATTTGTAAATGGCCGGTACAAATATTTTTAAGTAGTTCAGTAATGCATATTTGAATTGTTTGGTATATATTCGCACAAGAAACGAATAATTGTGCCATTTTGGAAAATTTAACTTATTTGTTGATATTTCAATTGTTTTACAAGATTTACAACTTCTGAATTGTTTTCTGATTTAAATTCTAAAAAATAACCACACTGATTTGCTTATTGGCCAATACATAAGTTGATATACGTAAATCAATTTTATAATTATATCTAAACATTTTTGAAATGAACAAAACTGGTGAGTGCAACGTAAATATAAAGATTTTCTAATTTCGAAAGTTCAGAATTTACCACAATAATTCTTGCTTGCATATTAATTGATTTTGTTTAGCAAATTCTTCTTGCAATTTGCTTATTTCCAGCTTTACATCATTCTTTTTTCGTACGTGCAATATGAAATCTAATTGAGCATCTCCAATTGTAGGTTCCTTTTTCCTACCTAATTTTTTAGGCTATAGTATCGACGGCAATCTTTTGAACGTGAAAATATAATATATACTTTAAATGTATACCCTATATCATCATTTTGTTATACACCATGGTGCAGAACTATAGACACATCTACTTTTTAGAACACTCTTTGTTTCCAAGAAAGTTTGAGGGGAAGCCAATGGTGCAGTATAAAAGGGCATAGAAAAACAACAAAATTTGCAGAGGAAATTGGAAAATGTATTTATTTTATTCACGTATTAATTCAATGTTTAGTTTTTTAGTGGTGCACGGTAATAGGAAACATAAAATAAAAAATTAATTCCCTTTTGATAGAATTAAAATAAAGTTAATAATGAGTAGGGCATCCTTTGTTCTGAATAAACTTAAATATCCTGTTCGGCATACTCTCAACTAAGCTTACTCGAACATCTTCATCAATTCACTCCCAAGCTTCAATCACGGCCACTTTCAAGTCCGAAACTCTTTCATATTGCTTGTTTTCAGCAAAGATTTTTTGAACTATTATTCCCCAGATGTTTTCAATTGGGTTTAGGCCTGGTAAGCAGACTGCCCATTGCATTACCTCAACATTATGCGCTTCTAGTCATGAGCGAGTCTCATTGCTCTTGTACACTGATGCGTTATCTTGCTGAAAAGTTATATTTCCTTTCCTGTGCGTCTCTAAATATGGCAGGAGATTGGTTCTCAATAATGTTGTGTATTCTCTGGAGTTCATGCGGGTGGATGGAAAAGCAATCTCTAGCACTCCATCCTTACAAAAAGCTCCCCAAACCATCAAGGAACCGCCACCGAAAATTCTTATAGAAAAATAGCGTGGTTCTTTGCACAGAGACCAGTAAGAATCGAAACCTTCCGGACTGTCTAAATTAAATTTTTTTGTCATCTGAAAAAATAATCTAAACATTTTTTTTTAAAATAAATTTAAAATATTAAAAGAAATACCGTTTTCAAACTGCGAAAATGGTTTACCTTTTTCCAGTCCGTACTCACATTTCTTCGTCCAAATTCGAGGCGGGCTTCTTTATAACGAGGCAATAATCTTGGCACAGACTTAAGCTTTTGTCGAGCATGGTATGAAGATTGTTTTAAAACCCGATTCACGGTCCAACGAGATACATTTTTAAGTGGCATTATCGTGCTGTTTGGGCTCCGCTTTTCATTGAATTACTAGCAGTTTTGATAATTTGGCGCTTATCACATTTCGAAAGCTTTTCTTTTCATCCTCCTTTCTTTTTTGTCTTTAATTAACCGGATCTTTTAAAAATATGCGGGCTACTTTGTCAGACCGCTTCAATCTTCGAGAGATTTCTCGAATCTGACACCTTCTTCCCCAAAAAGCAAAAATTTTGCCTTTTTCTATATCGGTTAAATCAGAACTACGCGGAATTGCAAGGAATAACAACAAAAATAAATTCACAGACCTTAACTTTCAAATAATTAGAAAATACTAAACATGCATCTATTGTTATGCACCAGCAAATAAAACAAAAATTCATTATAACGGTATACCTATAAAACAATACAATTTCGTTATTATTCGTTACATTTAACCTTTTCTCAAATGTAGTGAATGAGTTAAAATTAAGGTGCGTCTATAGTTCTAGATTAAAGCTATCTACTTTGATCGAGTTCGGATGTTTTAGTCAGAATACAGTTTTGAGAAAACCATGTATTTTCGTATGAAAATGGAATTTTAAAATGGTGGAAAGGGGATTTTAAAATAATCTTTGAAGAAATTCAGGAATGTGGTCACCTGGGACGAAACCCGATCGTTTCTTAACCAATCAAGATGTAATTAGATATGTTGGATGGAAATAGAATTCTAAAATAAGTTTTGGAAGAAGTTCTGGAATATGGTCAACTGGGGTGGAAATCAGCTATTTCTTAATCGACCATGATTCATGGTGCTGAATATATTTGTTGGAAATGGCATTCTAAAATGATTTTTGGAAGATCTTCTGGAAAATGGCCTATTTAGTCGGAAGTCGGCCATTTCTTACCGATTAAGATGAGATTGGGTATGTTGTATGAAATGGGATTATAAAATAATTTTTTGGAGAAGTTCTGTAATATGGTGATCTGGGACGGAACTTATCCATTTCTTAACTGATCATGATTCTAGGAAGTTCTGGAATATGGCCTTTTTGGACGGAATTTGTTCATTACTTAACCGATTATGATTGGATTGGGTATGTGGGATGGAAATAAGATTATAAAAAATATTTTGAAAAAATTTCTAAAATATGAGCTCTTGTGGCACTATTCTGGTAATTCCCCGGGAATAGGGAACTGGGGAAAGAATTTATATGTAATTTTTATTTAATTTTTTTTTTCTGGCATACTGAGGTAAAAGTTAGTGTTAATTTTTTTGAAAACAAAATTAATTCGGGAATAATTTTCCCTGCCAATTTAGGTATGGACGAATTATTCCCGGGGAACCAGAATAGTGCCACTTGGGTGCAACTTGGCCATTTGATAACCGATCATGATGGGGTTAGGTAGGTTGGTTGGAAATGAGATTTAAAATTGATTTTTAAGAAGTTTTGCCACTTTGGATAGATCATGGCCAATTGTTAACCGATTGTAATGGAATCGGATAAGTTGGAAGTAAATCGGATAATAAAATGGTTTTTAGGAGAAATTCTAAAATATCGTCACCAGAGAAAGAACTCGACCAATTCTTAAAACATCATGAGGTGATTTGGATTACTGGATGAAAATAGGAATCTAAAATAATGTTGAGAAAAAGTTTTGGAATATAGCCATCTTGGACGGAACTCGACCATTTCTTAACCGCATATGATGGGACTGAGTACGTTGGAATAAAAAGGATTCTAATATTATTTTTGGAACATGTTGTGAACTATGGCTACCTGGAACAGAACCCGGGAATTTCTAAACCGATTATGAATGATGAATGACGTATGGTATGTTGGATAAACATGAGATTCTAAACTAAATTATGCATGTGAAGTTTATCCTTCCTAATTTTCTACTAGATTAAAAAAATGGCGTTTAGTACTATTTTAAGAAAAACTTTACACGCATAGAGATGTGAACTTCATACTAAATAAATAAATAGCATAAAAAATGAGAATGGATTAGTGAATTGGGAACATTTGGGCGATTCTAAAAAAAAAATTGAAATTATGTACAATAATATTTGCGAAGTACCGAATATATGTATGATTTGCTTGTATAGCCAGTTTCATTAGTTCTAAAAAAAATGGAAATACAACTACTTCAAATTTGGCTGGGATTAGATATGCCTCTCTCTCACTAACACTTAAAGAAGAAAGATACTATACATAGTTCGACGATTTTCTAATCGGTTTCCCACTAACTAGTATTAGTAAAGGAAATATCTGTTCCCTGAGCCAAATCATGAAGTTCTAATAAAGTCTACACCCCAAATTTAGCCTTGACCGCATCTACCCCTAATTTTGGTCACTCACTCAATTTTAGCAAAATTAGGTAATGGTGATATCTGTTCACTCAAGCCAAATCATGAAGTCCTAATAAAATCTACACCCTCAAATTGAGCCTTGATCGCATCTACCTCGAATTTCGTCAAATTTCTGTTTATTTTTCTAATTATTAAAGGAATCTATATTAAGACTTACACGTGTGATTTCAATTTTAATAAAAAAAAAACATTTGACATAAGATTTTTTTTTTTATTATTCTTCACAATTTTTTTTTTGTAGTTCATTTTTATTATGAAGTAAAGACCATATTTGAAGGTGTAGATTTTATTAGAACTTCATGATTCGGCTATAGTGAGCAGATATCACCATTACATAATTGTGCTATCAAGGAAACCGATGATCAAACCCTGGAAATGTGTTTAGTATTACGCTAAAGTTGAGCAAATGGATTTACTGTCAGTTTATCGTGAACAATTTATCGTGAGCAATTTATCGTAGAACAATTTATCGTAGAACAATTTATCGTGGAAATAATTTATCGTGGAATCGATTTATCGTGGAACAATTTATCGTAGAACAGTTTATCGTGGGCAATTTATCGTATAACAGTTTATCGTGGACAATTTATCGTATAACAGATTATCGTGGACAATTTATAGTAGAACAGATTTTCGTGGACAATTTATCGTAGAACAGTTTGTTGGTTGGAAATGGGATTATTGAATGATTTTTGGAAGAAGTTCTGGAATAAGGCTACTTTTCCAGAACTTGTTATAGAAACCATTGAAAAATCTCATTTCCACGGAATAGCCGAGTTCCGTTCCACATGGCCATATTCCAGAACTTCTTCCAAAAATCATTCAATAATCACATTTCCATGAAATATACCCAATCCCATCATAATCGGTTAGGAAACTACCGAGTTCCGTCCCACATGACCATATTCCAGAACTTCTTCCAAAAACCATTCAATAATCCCATTTCCATCCAACATACCCAATCCCATCATAATCGGTTAAAAAACTACCGAGTTCCATCCCACATGGCCATATTCCAGAACTTCTTCCAAAAATCATTCAATAATCCCATTTCCATCCAACATACCCAATCCCATCATAATCGGTTAAGAAACTACCGAGTTCCGTCCCACATGGCAATATTCCAGAACTTCTTCCAAAAATCATCCAATAATCCCATTTCCATCCAACATACCCAATCCCATCATAATCGGTTAAGAAACTACCGAGTTCCGTCCCACATGGCCATATTCCAGAACTTCTTCCAAAAATCATTCAATAATCCCATTTCCATCCAACATACCCAATCCCATCATAATCGGTTAAGAAACTACCGAGTTCCGTCCCACATGGCCATATTCCAGAACTTCTTCCAAAAATCATTCAATAATCCCATTTCCTACGAACATACCCAATCCCATCATAATCGGTTAAGAAACTACCGAGTTCCGTCCCAAATGGCAATATTCCAGAACTTCTTCCAAAAATCATTAAAGAATCCCACTAATTTTTTGATACCACGCATAAAACCTTTCTATAAATTGTCCACAAAAAACTGTTCTACGATAAACTGTTATACGATAAATTGTGTCCACGGTAAATTGTATCCACGATAATCTGTTCTACGATTAAATGTTCACGTTAAATTGAAACACGATAAATTGTTTACGATAAAGAGACCGTCACCCGTTTAGTATTATGCTAAATCTGAGTAAATGAACATAATTTTGTATACATACGATCCAAGAATACGAGGGTTGACTTTTATATTTCGAGATTGGACAACCCTAGTGTTGCAATCTGGCAACTGAGAGCTCTATCGTAAAGTTTGACATTTTTGAGATTATACGTACTCAGAACGTTTTGACATTCGAGTGCTATTTGTGTTGTTTACAGTACTCATTAACTCAACATCTCGGCGAAAAAATGGAATTAAATCGTGAATATTTTCGTGCGATTATTTTTTACAACTTTCGACGTGGATTAAGGCAGCAAGAGTGCATGGATGAACTTAATTCAATTTTTGGCGATGAAGCTCCATCAAGGACTAGTGTTTATCGATGGTATGGTGAATTCAATCGAGGTTGTAGTTCACTCCAAGACGAATTTCGTGAAGGTCGTCCAGAATCAGTTGTTGTTCCGGAAACCATTGATGCTGTGCGCGAACTGATATTGCAGGATCGTCATGTGACCTATCGTGAGATTGAGACAACCTTAGGCATTAGTAGGACCAGCACACATTCAATATTGCATAAACATTTGAATGTCAAAAAAATTTGTTCGCGTTGGATCCCACACAATTTTTCAATCGCTCAAAAAAAGGCTCGTGTCGATTGGTCAAAAGAAAAGCTCAAAAAATACGATCGCGGTGCTTCAAAACACGTCTATGACATAGTGACAGGTGATGAATCGTGGATTTACGCGTATGAGCCCGAAAGTAAACAGCAGTCGACTGTATGGGTGTTTCAAGATGAGCCGAATCCAACAAAAGTTGTTCGCGCACGAAGCACTTGCAAGCAAATGATCGCCTGTTTTTTCGGAAAAAAATGAACATGTCGCAACCGTACCACTAGAACAACGCAGAACAGTCAATTCTGAGTGGTACACAACCATTTGTTTGCCCGTTGTCTTCCTAGAAATCAGGAAAACCAGCTGCCGAAGACGGATCACTCTTCACAACGACAATGCAAGCTCTCACACATCGGCTCAAACAACTGGATTTTTGAGCACTCAAAACATCGATTTGATGAGTCATCCGCCGTATAGTCCTGACTTGTCACCAAATGACTTCTTTTTATTCCCGTACGTAAAAAACAAACTGAGAGGTCAACACGTTTTTCGACACCTGAAGAAGCGGTTGCTGCGTTCAGAATGCATGTTTTGGAGATACCTCAATCAGAGTGGAAAAAGTGCTTCGACAATTGGTTCAAACGCATGCAAAAGTGTATAGATCTTCATGGGGAATATTTTGAAAAACAATAAAGCGATTTTCGATGATTAATATTTGTTTTTCTTCTCTAATCCCGAAATATAAAAGGCAGCCCTTAATTAGTAAAGTTATAAATTTCAGTTATCATTGAAATAAAATAGTATTACTATTTTGTTAAAAAAGCTTTCAATATTTTATTAATTTTGATGATAAATTAATTGTTTTACTATAGTATTTTTGCAGTTAGTTTTAAATGAATTATTTTTTTATATATATGTATATATATATATATATATATATATATATATATATATATATATATATATATATATATATATATATATATAACGCCTAAATGTTCTCTTTTCACACATACATTCATTAAAATTGTTGTTTTTGTAGTTTTAGAATAAATTTATGCTACTTCATTTCGGTAATAAATTTTAGAAGTTTAGGTTGCCATCCTGGGACAGAACTAGGTCATTTGGAGGAGTATTTTTACGAGTTCTACTCTACACAAACATATCACTCGGTGGTCGAGAGGTAAAGTTATATACATACCGCAAAAACTGTTATCAACCCAAAGACTGCGAGTTCGAACCTACAGTTAGTTGCATTTATATTCCTTACTCCTTCAATTTAACCATTAGACCGTTTAAGTTAAAAAGTGAACGAAGAGTGAAAGAAGTAAACAAGGCGAAAAGTAGTTAAATGTTAAAATGGAAAGTATACAGTGAATTGAATTAGTGAGAAGAGAACAAGTGAAATTTGTGAATTGCTTCACTTAAATCGCTGTTTGTTTTATTTGCAAATTTTAAAATAGGATTCTAAAATGATTTTTGAGAGAAGTTCGGAATATAGGGACACCCGGGATGGAACTAAGCCATTTCTAAACCAATTATGGTGGGATTCGGTATGTTCGATGAAAATGGGATTCTAAAATAATTTTTAAAGATGTTCTGGAATACGGCTACCTGGAACGAAACTCGGCCATTTCTTAACCGACTCATATTGTCTCGAAAAATGTTCACTGTTCGATGCTCGTGAGATATGAAACACGTTACCTCTTTTGGCGTTGGACTACTCTTATTAACTTTGACACTATTATCGTTGTCACCTGGTTTGCTATTATTCGGTATATTATCCTTATGTATTCGAAATTTCTATTTGTAATATAACATTATATGGCACCGCATGGTGTAACTTGTTAAAATGTATCCGATGTGCTGTAACTACACGATCAGCTTCACGTAAATGCATTCGCAATACAGCTGGAGTCTCGTATATTCTAAACGGTCCCAAATACAAATTGATTGGAAATTTGCGTATAACAGCATCTTCCTCTGTTTCCAACTGCTATTCACATTTTTAATGTGTGACGAATAGTTAGTATAACCAAACTCTTCAATTCGATCTATCCTATGCACCTACACAATGCATTAGGTCGATGCCATGATTTAGGGTAATATGTTCACCATTTCAACATATTCCTTGCAATGCTAACATGGTCCAACCAGCTGATCTTCGTCATTTACACTAACCTCGCTTACTCTTTCTCTTGCTGTTTTTCTCATTTATTTTTTCACCGTCATCATTAAACAGTTATTTGCGTTCAAATCATTTGTACCATTTACTGCCCGTCTGTTTTAGAAATATCTCCGTCGTGTTCTGGCACTTCCGAAACCTTTCGGTTCAAGGAACTATTCACCAAAATAATCAAGCACATTGATTAACAATCCCACTTCTGGAAAATTGTTTACACCTTTATCAAATAAACAAAAATTGGTGCCGAACGCGTTCGGCGAAAACATTTTCACCGCAAATTAGGAAGTGTTGTCGTGTGCAGCGCTCGAAAACGACACAAAATGTATGCCACATTCAACGCACAATATCCCGTACTCGTCGTGTATCACACAAGAATTTCTTTCATATTTTTGTTACACACTCGAAACATAAAATAAAGTTGTTTTTGAAATACTTCTAAATAAAATGCTTCAAAAAATGAAATATATTTTTAAATTTCTATGTTTTTCTAGTAGCGTGGCACTTTTAACTATGTAATTCTCTAAAAATCATGTTGGCACTCAAAGAGTTAAACAAAGTGCTTTTTTCATTTTAAAAATACCCAAACTCGACCGCTTCGTTTCACGATTATCAGCACCATTTTTTATTTCATTATTCATGTTCTAACTCCATCTAAATAAAATTAAAGTAAGATTATTTCCATTTCTATTGATTAAAATGCCATCTAACAAACAATAATAATAATATTGTTACGGTGACACCTAGATTAGAGTAGAATAAGTTAATTTCATTAATAGTTCAATTGCATTTATGATTTATACTCAACATTTAGGCGTCATTTCTATACTAACATATTTGCTCGATGCGCATTTAGGATTATTCTGGAAACAAATATTTTGGTATATAAAGGCGCGCGTTGACGTGGAATGCTGAGTCTTATTTTAAACGTGATACAGTGAAGGTTAAATAGAAAGATTATTAAAGTGATTATTAAAGCGATTATTAAAGTGATAATTAAAAAGTGTGTTATAATTATAATAATAAATTGTGTTGTATAATAAATTGTGTGTAAATAAATTGTGTGAGTTCAAATTTGAAGCAGTTGTATTTATTCACAATCCAGTGATTCGAACCTTGAGTGACAAGGCAAAATCGTAACAATTGGTGACAGCGGTGGGATTGTGAATAATAAAGAAAATGATACTCTACGAATTAAAGCTTGCGCAATTAAAGGAGCAGCTGAAACAGCGAGGTTTGGCCAGTGAAGGCACAAAAGCTAGTTTGGTGGAGCGACTACTTGAGGCCATGGATAAGGAAGGTTTAAATCCAGACGTGTATGATTTCGAGGAGGAAAAAACGGACGAGTTCAGTATGGATAAGAAAGAAAAGGACGTACAAACGGTGGTCGAAACAACACAAAACCCATCTGGAAGTTTCGATTTAGCGCAGTTAATGGCTGCTATGAATCAAATGATGGGACAACAGTTGGAGCTACAAGGGGCGGACATTAAACATCAAATGAGACAGCAGATGTTACAAGTGGAGCAACAAGGAGCAGACATTAAACAGAAGATGGTACAAATGGAACAACAAGGAGCGGACATTAAACAATCGAACGCGGACATTAAACAATCGAACGCGGACATTAAACACCAAATAGAAAATTGCCAAAATAAAATAGACGAGAGGTTTCTGGAGTTATCATCTACGCTACACGGTAAAGTGGAAAAACTGCAAACAGAAGTACACGCAGAAATTCAAAATGTTAAAGGGACGGTTCAACAAAAATTTGAATCGGTTAAACAAGATTTTCAACGTCTCGAGAAGGAGCTCCAAGATGTCAAGGCGAATGGAACGACACAACAAGTGATCCAGACGGTTAATGCAGTTAAGATAAAACCACCAACATTTGATGGAACAACATCCTTCAGCATTTTTAAGTTCCAATTCGAAACGGCGATTAAGCAAAATCAGTGGACTGAAGAACAATGTGTTGCAGCGTTAGTTGTGGCTCTTAAAGGCGAAGCGGCAGAAACACTACAAATCATTCCCGAGCAGGAAAGGAACGTTTACATGGGAATTATGAAGGCGTTAGATCGAAAATACGGAAGTGACCACAAACGAGAAATCTATCGCATGGAATTGAAGGGTCGATACCAAAGAGGAGGAGAATCGCTACAGGAATATTCATCGGCAATTGAGCGGCTCGCGCATTTAGCACATTCAAATATGTCGGCCGATTACATGGAGCGAATTAAAATAGATGCATTCATTGACGGTATTCGAGATCCTGAGACGCGCAGAGCGGTGATGTTGTCACCTAAGGCAACTTTCACGGAAACCATCGCTTGTGCGTTAACAAACGAAACTGCGCAAACCATCATCAAACCAGCAATGAAAGTTCGTAAAGTGGAGATTGATTCCAGAATAGACACCGCGCGGACTACGCGGTTCAGAGGTGGAAGAGATGGAAGTGGCAGGATTAAATGCTGGGTATGTGATAGAATGGGTCACATCTCACGGGACTGTTGGGAGATTAAGAAGAAACGAGCACGGTCGCCATCTCCTATGAAGCGTAGATCAAACGAGGAGCAGATAGAATCCAGAAGGGCTGGTCAGACTGCTGGGCAGAAGCTGACTCCCACAACCGATTGCCCCATAACCTCCATCCATGTTTCGAGAATAGCAAGGAGCGGTGATAGCTTAACAATTGAAGCCGATATTGATGGGAAGAAATGCATGATCACGCTGGATACGGGAGCAACTCATACGATTGTTCGTGAGGATATTATCGATGGAATTATGGAACCAGCTAATGGAATGAAGTTACGAACGGCGACTGGAGAAAATTCAGCAATAAAAGGGAAAAAAGTCGTAAAAATAAGAATTGGGCGAAATCACTTTCAACACGAGGTGCTGGTTGCAGATATTGTAGACGAAGTCATCTTGGGGATGGACTTTATGAGAACGAATGGCTTCGTGGTGGATGTTGGACGGGGTGTATTAACCTACGATAATATCGAGTTGCCACTTCACGTTAGCGCCGCTATAGGAGAAATGAGCAGGCAAATTATAATGGATCATCGGGAGAAGCTGCCACCGAACTCGGAAACAATAGTATGGGCAAGATTGGAAGGAGATTCTGGGTCACCCAGGTTGTGGGTTGTGGAAGCCAATGAAGCGGAGAGCGGAGCCAGAGAAATTATGATCGGGAAAGTCCTGGTGAAACCAGACAGCGACAATAGAGTACCAATTAGGACTCTAAATCTCTCGAATAAAACGAAAACCATCAAGAAAGGGACAATAATCGGAAAATGCGAAGAAATATCTGCGATTGTGAAGTGCGAGCAGAAAAATCCGATTAATACAACTAACTTGCAAGGGCAGAAAGAGGTTGTAGAACAACTCATGGAGAAATGGACCGAAGATCTTACCATGGAACAGAAAAATTTGGCAAAACAATTGCTCGAGCGGTACATGCCAATATTCTGCAGTACATCGGACAATAATGGGAGAACCACAATGGTAAAACATCGAATAGATACAGGAGCAGAAATGCCGATACGCCAACCACCCAGGAGATTACCATTGGCAAAGCAAGGAGAAGTGGATCGAATGGTAAAAGATATGCAAGCAGCAGGGGTAATCGAAACATCAAGCAGTCCATGGAGTTCACCAGTGGTTTTAGTCGAGAAAAAGGATGGTAGTATGAGATTCTGCGTGGATTACCGAAAATTAAATGCTGTGACGAAAAAGGATAGTTACCCCTTACCAAGGATCGATGACACGTTAGACACATTATCGGGTGCTCGAATATTTCCGACGTTAGATCTGCAAAGCGGCTATTGGCAAGTGGAAGTCCAGGAGGAAGATCGCGAGAAAACGGCATTCAGTGTGGGTAACGGATTATGGCAATTTAATGTTATGCCATTCGGATTATGTAACGCCCCTGCGATTTTTGAACGGCTAATGGAGCGCGTATTAAAGGGATTACATTGGAAGACGTGCCTCGTATATTTAGATGACATCATCGTTATGGGCAAGGATTTCGACGAGCATTTAAGGAATTTGGCAGAGGTTTTGGATCGGATACAGGCCGCCGGATTGAAGCTAAGCCCGAAGAAATGCAAACTATTTAGAACGGAAGTAAAATATTTGGGTCATAAGGTAACAACCAATGGAATCCATACCGATGAAGACAAGATCGCAGCAGTGAAGGAATGGCCACGACCTAAAAACTTACATGAATTACGGAGCTTCCTTGGATTGTGCACCTATTATAGACGATTCGTGCCAGGATTCGCCAGTATCGCCAAGAGTTTACACGAGTTAACCAGGAAGAACAAGGCATTCGAATGGAAGGATGATCAGGAAGAGGCATTTGTGGAACTAAGACGACGATTATGCGAAGCACCAATCCTCGCATACCCTATACCCAACGTTAAATTCATTTTGGACACCGATGCAAGTAATGATGGTATAGGAGGAGTATTATCACAGGCAACAAATGGTGAGGAGCGAGTTATTGCATATTACTCCAAGATGTTATCAAAACCGGAACGGAATTATTGTGTAACACGGAAAGAGTTGTTGGCTATAGTCGAATGTGTTAAGCACTTTCATAAGTACCTCTATGGCCAAAAATTTCTTCTACGGACGGATCATGGAGCTTTGCGCTGGTTGTTACAATTCAAAAATCCAGAGGGACAAGTAGCACGTTGGATCGAACGTTTGCAAAGCTACGATTTCCAAATTGAACATCGGAAGGGAAGCGCACATGGAAATGCCGACGTATTATCGAGAAGGCCATGTCCCGTGGAATGCAAGCATTGTGGGCGTGTGGAGGGTAAGGAAAACATCATCGATATTCGGCTTATGCAAGTGCTACATGATGAGGAATGGACTGATGAAATGATCAAGAAGGAGCAATTACGGGATGCTGACCTATCATTCATCATGGAACATAAGGAAAAGGAACACCGGCCCACATGGAGTGAGACAGCTGACAAAACTCCCATTGTAAAAGCATATTGGGCTCAATGGGATAGCCTCCACATAGAAAATGGATGTTTAAAACGAAAGTGGGAAAGTACGGATGGCAAAGTAAAACAATTGTTGGTAGTGGTGCCAAAAGATCGGATAGCAGAAGTCCTCAAGGAGTATCATGGAGGAGCAAGTGGAGGTCACCTAGGGATTAATAAAACATTAGCCAAAATTCGCCAACGTTTCTACTGGTCCGGATGTAGACAGTCAGTAGTAGAGTGGTGTCGAAGATGTGACCAATGTGCGGCAGTAAAGGGACCAGCACGAAAAAGCCGTGGAACCATGAAACAATATAATGTCGGGGCACCATTTGAGAGAATTGCAATGGATGTGGCGGGGCCATTTCCAACTACCGAGAGCGGAAATAAATATGTGCTAGTAATAATGGATTATTTCAGCAAATGGCCGGAAGTGTACTCGATACCTAATCAGGAGACAACAACAATAGCTGATGCCGTGGTCAACAACTGGATTAGCAGATTTGGTGTACCGATGGAAATTCACACGGATCAAGGAAGGAATTTCGAATCGGTGGTATTTCAGGAGATATGTCAGATGCTTGGAATCAATAAAACAAGAACAACGCCTTTACATCCACAGTCGGACGGTATGGTGGAAAGATTCAATGGCACATTGGAGGAATATCTAGCAAAGGTTGTGGAAAAGAACCAACGCAACTGGGATCGACATATACCGTTGTTCCTGATGGCCTACCGATCAGCGGTACATGACACAACAGGAGTGACACCAGCTAAAACCATATTTGGGAACAATCTGCGATTACCAGGAGATTTAAAGTTTGGGGCTGTTCCATCAGCAGCTCTATGCGGACAGGATTACGTCGACCGGATGAAAGAGGAACTTAATGAAATACATCAATTTGTACGGGAGAAAATTCGAATATCAAGTGATCGAATGAAAGCTCGATATGACATACGAGCAAATAATCAAGGCTTCGAGGAAGGGCAATTGGTATGGCTTCACAACCCGCAACGGCAGAAAGGATTATCACCGAAGTTGCAACCCACATGGGAAGGACCTTACACTGTCATTAAAAAGTTGAACGACGTGGTTTATCGCATACAGAAAGGACGGAAAGGTAAACCAAAGGTGGTGCATTTAGAACGTTTGACGCTCTACAGAGGAGGTGATCTGGATCCTGTTCGGGACGAACAGGCTTAGGTGGGGGGTAGTGTTACGGTGACACCTAGATTAGAGTAGAATAAGTTAATTTCATTAATAGTTCAATTGCATTTATGATTTATACTCAACATTTAGGCGTCATTTCTATACTAACATATTTGCTCGATGCGCATTTAGGATTATTCTGGAAACAAATATTTTGGTATATAAAGGCGCGCGTTGACGTGGAATGCTGAGTCTTATTTTAAACGTGATACAGTGAAGGTTAAATAGAAAGATTATTAAAGTGATTATTAAAGCGATTATTAAAGTGATAATTAAAAAGTGTGTTATAATTATAATAATAAATTGTGTTGTATAATAAATTGTGTTGTATAATAAATTGTGTGTAAATAAATTGTGTGAGTTCAAATTTGAAGCAGTTGTATTTATTCACAATCCAGTAATTCGAACCTTGAGTGACAAGGCAAAATCGTAACAATATAAACGACCATCTGACATTTAGCCGGATTTTCAAACCTAGCAAAATTTACGACACAAAATTCAAACAAAGAATTCCACTGTTTTATTAAAAAGTTTAAATTTAAATTAAATTCTTTGCCTGAACTAGTTAAAAAAATAACAATTCACGTATTCATAGATGCAGAAATTCAAAACGAAAACCAGAGATTATAAACAATTTTATGCCAAAACTTTTGTTGAGTTGAGTAACATTGTGACATCTATACTTCATTATTTAAAGTGTATAAAGTCGCCTAAATGTATGTTTTCTTTCTCGATTATGTTTGCACTTACGTTCAAATAAAAATTGTGATAAACCAAGTACACGTTAGATATTATTTTCATCCACATGTTCCACCCATTAAAATTTTAATCACTGGCAGATTTTGGCTAAATAAAATTCACATTATAATGCAGTCATCGTCTGAAATAATTTAACGACTTAAAATTGTTTATAAAGAACCATAAAAAATATTCTAATGCAATACAGTGGATAATCTCAATTTAGTAATTGGGTGCAAAACTTTAATTATTTAGATAATACCAAGCAAAAAATTATAATAAATAAAAAAGAAAAATTCACACATATTGTAATTGTAAATCAGTATGTATAAAATATTAAAATGTGGTTTGAACCTAAGAGCCATCTATTCTTGATCGGTTACTGTAATTCTGTTGTAGAACACTTATATAAACACCACGTCATATTGAAATTAAATACGCGAGAAACATTAAATAACTTTAAAATTCTTATCGCGACTTGCAATTTCACACAACGCTAAATTATCTAATATTTTCGTTAGTTTAAAATTGGGTGTGCAGCTTGATACTTGCATAATAATCATGACTGGAGGTAAGAAATTAATTTTGCTTTAACTAACATCAAATTTGTAAATAGCTAATTATCTTCAGATTGTTGTAAACATGGTCCTGGGTATAAAAGCCCATTGGAAGCTTTTAATAAGGGGCCGAGAGAAAAGTTACTCTATGTTTGTGCCGTGCAACCAAATTATGATGAACCGCATGGAAATTACTTAGCGACTGTCGATGTGGATCCCGACAGTCCGTCGTATTCAACAGTAATACATCGTACGTTTACATATCATCCCAAGGACGAAGTTCATCATAGTTCATGGAATGCGTGCTCAAGTTGTTATGATATCAGCGAAGATCAAGTTAAAATTCCAAAGCGTGACAAGCTGATAATGCCTTGTCTTAATACAGGTACAATTTATATATTCGATATGGCGAAGGACCCCAGAAAGCCTGAGCTTTATAAACGAATCGATGGAGGTCAACTAAATCAATATAATGTGTCGGCAACTCATTCCGGCCATTGTTTGGCTGATGGTAATGTAATGATTTCTACGATGGGCGATTCCGAGGGCAATTCAAAAGGTGATTTTATTTTGTTAAATTCAAATTTTGAATTGGCTGGGACTTGGACCAAAGGTAACAAATTGGCAACAAGTGGTTATGATTTTTGGTATCAACCATTTCACAATATAATGGTGTCGTCTGGATTTGGAGCACCGAAAATGTTTAATAAAGGAATTTTTGTAGAAGATATACCGCATTATGCGCATCAATTAAATTTCTATGATTGGAAGAAACAAGAATTAATTCAAACAATTGATTTCGATGAGGATGGTATAACTCCGCTGGAAGTACGATTCTTGCACGATCCCGAAGCAGCTGAGGGATACGTATGTTGTGGTTTAACTTCGAACGTATATCGATTTTATAAGAACTTCACAACAAACAAGTTTGTGGCTGACAAGGTAATTGATTTACCAGCAAAATCAGTTGAGGGATTCATGTTACCTGAACTACCAGGATTAACAGGTGCTATTTTAATTTCAATGGATGATCGTTATTTATATCTCACTAACTGGCTCCACGGCGATGTTCGGCAGTACGATATTAGTGACCGGCTTCATCCCAAAATGACGGGACAAGTGTTTCTTGGTGGCATGATCGTCGGAAATCCAGACGTAATAGTGACAAAAGACATAGAGTTAACAGAGCAACCTCCAGCTCCCATTATAAAAGGAAGGAAACTTGAAGGTGGGCCTGGTATGATGCAATTGTCTTTAGATGGAAGACGACTTTATGTTTCATCAAGTGTTTATTCTCCATGGGATAAACAATTCTATCCAAATATGGTCAAAGCCGGTGGTTTTATAGTTCTAATTGACGTTGACCTTGAAACGGGAGGATTACAGATTAATCCCGATTTTATTGTTGATTTTGGATTGGAGCCAAATGGGCCAACTTTACCACATGAAATTAGATATCCGGGAGGTGATTGTACTTCTGATATATGGCTTGCAAAAGATTAGAATTTTAATATAAAAAAAATAACCCGCATTTATGAAAATCATATAATTCATATTTGTATTACATAACTTGTACAGATTAACTATCTCGAATTTAATAAAATATTTTAAAATATGTATATAACTTTTGCATGTGAATATCTCATTTAAAGCGATCCAGCCCATAAAAGTTTTGCTAATAAAACAACTCACGAAGTCTTAAAATGATTTAGATACACACCAACGAACTCTGACAGTGTCGACAGCATTCTATTCGCTCAAACAAGGCTTCAAGCAAGTAATCAGTTAGTCATTACGGTTCCAGTTTCAGAATTATAAAAGTCAGTTTACGAGGTAGAGAACGCCAATGAAACATTCACGTCTTTCAGTAGTTATAGTGAAGACGGGAATGGATATTGTACAATTTATGATTTACAGTATGTGCAACAAAAGCGTGCATACAACCAACCAAATTGTCTGCATGTGGTGGTGGTGATAAATTTTTTCATATCTTCCGGACAACTCGCGCTAGAGCGCTCAAATTTTTATGTGGCACATTTTCAGCTTAATCTTCATGAGTACCCATAAATTTCTATCGGATTGGAATTAGGTGACTGATATGGTTTGGTATGGCCAAACACGCCTTTTAACATTAAAACCCTCATGGTTTCTGCATCCAACGTAAACAAAGAATTTTCAGCAAATGACTGTATGATGGCCTCATCCTCCTTTTTTGTAGAGGTTCGTATTTTGACTCTATCTGGCAAATCGTCAAAATTGTTATAAGTACATTGAATAATGTGCAATCCTCTTCTGTACAAATGTTTTCGACTTTTTTATATACATATTTTGGTGCAGTTGTAACCGACATTTTTGGTATTTTCGGATGTGCACTCCGTTGTAGTAAAACTAATTTTTGTTTTAGAGCGTCCAAGAGGAATCAATAGAACCCCGATTTTAGCCCACCCATATTTGTTCCTATATTTTTAAGTACAGTTATGTACATGCTCTTGTTGCATATAATTCAGCTCAACTATGTCTTTGGACAATACCACAAACAAAATGATCGAAAATATCGCTGGTATTGGAATGGACGTACTGAATTGGCAGATTTAGGAGTTTAAAAAGCGTGGCCATTAAATTCATGTCAATAAAATCCTAAATACATATGTAAACATTTTATGAATAAAACAATTTAGTTCTTTCAATTTGGATATGTATAAAACAAAGGTAACTGAGATCCAGCTATTTTTCGAAATAATTCAAATTTTTTCAAGAACTACTTAAACTGAAACAAAATGGAAATATTATAAACGTTTATGCCCCATTCCACACGAGATTTCTGGTTTTTTTGATTGTTTTTCAAGGCCAACTAGTTGTAATAGATAATGCATATATATGTATGTGTGTTTTAGTTTGTTTGGTTCTGCTCTCTCGAAAATAAAATTTAAACTAAAATCAGCCATGCTACACTATAATTTGGTTTTCTGGATTCAAACTATTGCGCAATAGATTTTAATTTTTAATTTAAACCCTTATTTTAAATTAAATCATTAAATTTTTTTGTCTTGTTTTATTCTGTTCTCTCGAAAATAAAATTTAAACAAAAATCTACATCTCAAAAATGTTCTTAAATTTTTTTATTTTCATTTCAATTTTTTTCATTTCGGATTCACGGACAAAAATTTTATTACGCAGCTGCGACGTAAAAATTTTGACCGTGAATCCGAAATGAAAAAAATTGAAATGAAAATAAAAAAATTTACGGACATTTTTGAGATGTAGATTTTTGTTTAAATTTTATTTTCGAGAGAACAGAATAAAACAAGACAAAAAAATTTAATTATTTAATTTAAAATAAGGGTTTAAAATTAAAAATTAAAATCTATTGCGCAATAGTTTGAATCCAGAAAACCAAATTATAGTGTAGCATGGCTGAATGAGTCAAAAATGGCCTTGAAATATTTTTTATTTCATTTATGTTTGTGTTAGTGTAATTTCACCGAAAATTTATTTAAGTCGCAATTAAAACCTGTACCCAGTAGTACAAATCAGCGCACAAAGAGCGCATAAATAGCATATAATTAGAGCGCTCAATTTTTACTTCAAATTGATGCACCTAATTCAATGCTATTCGTATTGTTGCCGACCGAAAACTTCCCAGTGGCCCTATTCTGGTAATTCCCGGGGAATGGGAATTTTAAATTTTGTAGCAGTTTTATTCCCTTTTCCCCAAAAGTGTATTCTGGCGTTTAGGGAAAAAATATTTTGGGAAAAAATTATTCCCCATTATAGCAGTTTTGACGTTTATTATTCCATACCTATTTTAGGAAAGAATTAACTGGGAATAGAATTTAACGGAAATTTATTGTATTTTGTACTTATAGCAATATTATGATTGTAAATTTATACTGAAAACTGGTAATATTTATTGGAAATATAGCCAATGTTTTACTTTAATAAACAAAATTATTTTTTAAGTAAAATTCGATTGAAATATCAATAAAAAAATTAAATGTAGTAAACTACTTTTAGACTTTTGTTTTCTTGTTTTATTGCGATCACTCCTCAACTAGACCACAGATCACTAGACCGCGAATAATTAAATTATTTTCCCGTAAATTTATTCCCCAATCGCCAGAATTATCTTTTGGAAAACGGGGAATTGGGAAAAATATCTGGGGAATAACTGCTACAAAAATAAATTATTCCCTATTCCCGGGGAATTACCAGAATAGGGCCACAGGAAACAAACGCTGATAGCAGTATGAAATAGATGGAAACATTTGCACACGTCGAAGCGAGAAAACAAATAAATTTACTTCGGTTTCTTCTATGCACTGCATTTTTACCCCCACCTAACCTCTTGTTTATCAATTTCTTTTCAAGAATTGTTATTTCATTTCTATCAGTCTCCATATTTCAGCTGAAGGAGATGCAGATAGATGTGCGTTGTTGAAACATATTCAATGCATACGTATGACGATGTTTGTAAATGTTTTTCAGATTGAAATGGAAATACATGGATAACATATAAAGTAAGTATACAAAATTAAAAAAATGTGTAGTTGCATCTGAATGACAATACACATTTGGTACATACAACCAACACCAAACACAATAATATATGATTGTGTTTGGTTTTAATACAACAAAATAAATTAAAAAAACATTTTCTGGTAAACCAACGGTTAACAGTTACATATTATTCTCAAATCGAAATGAAAGAGAGATAAATTAATTTTAAGGGGAAACAACGCCAAGTTTTCGGTCGACAACAATACGAATAGCATGCATTAGGTGCATCAATTTGAAGTAAAAATTGAGCGCTCTAATTATATGCTATTTATGAGCTCTTTGTGCGCTGATTTGTACTACTGGGTTGGCTTTGTTTCCCCTTAAAATTAATTTATCTCTCTTTCATTTCGATTGAATGACTTTCGAGAGGACGTTTTCATTGGAGTAACATCACACAACACTCAAATTTTAAACTTCACTGTATTATTATTATGTAAAGCTAAATATTTATGAAATATTTTTATTAAATTTATCTGATTCATTATTTATTTCTTATTTTGTTTAGGTTTTAAAATGTATGAGAAATTTTTTGGCAGCTGCACGACTGAAATTTTAGGTTAATTTACGAACTTGTCAAAAATTTCTCCTCCATATTTTATAGTAGAACATTTTTTTAGATATTTTGGTAAATTAATCAAAATAATAAAACAACATATTTTTTGCCCATCTCAAAAATGATATTAATTTTATTATTAATTTTTACGATATAAAATAATTGTCAATTTTTAAAAATAAAGATTTTTAGTTATTTATTTAAAAAATGTGAGGTTAGTTTTTGTTGATTTCCAAATTTCCCCAATTTTTTCTACTATAAAATAAAAATGTTGTTTCTCAGTCACTCTAGTGTAAATTTTAGTTCTTGTCTTTCTCCGATGTTCAGCAAAATTTTTCTGTTTTGTACATGGAATAGTACCATTATTGTGATTTACGAAACGATAAATTCAACATCTTTAGAACTTGTACGGTTTAAATTGTATTGAGTTTGCATTGGGTTTATCCAGTAATGTATCCAGAATGTATTTTAATTTACTTTTGAAAAACGCAGTTTTTCAAACAATTTTGAATTTTGAGTGATATTTTCAAATCGCTCTACTGAAAAATTAAAAATTTTGGATTGTGTCACTCTTACAGCAAATGAGCGATATATAAGCAACTAGAAATGGGACGGTTGGAAGAGAAATTTGGAAAGCGAGTGTATTATGCAGCATATTCATGATGATCTCAACATAAGACATATCATTTGCTGCAAGAGTAAGACATTCCAAAAAATTTAATTTTTCAGTAGAGCGATTTGAAAATATCACTCAAAAGTCAAAATTGTTTGTAAAAACGGCGTTTTACAAAAGTAAATTAAAATACCTACATATTGATTTAAAATAAGTTTTTTTCTACTGCTACATCGTCAATCGGATCTTAATTTTTATAATTCTTTAATATTTTGCAAATTGTCTTAGAATAGTTTCCATTAACTCTAAATGTTAATTTGTTTCGCGAATTGAGTAATTTTTATATGGAATTTTACCAAATTTGCTAGAAATAACTACATAAGCGAGTATGTTTCGATACAAAATAATAAAATTATGAATTATGGGGTTGATTCGAATATCTTAGAAATGGGTGAATTTTGAGTTGTGTCACTGTCGGAGCAAATGAGCGATATGTTAAGATCATCTAATTTGCTTACGGCTGCTGCGTATTTTCATTTGCTGTTTGTCTCGGTAACGGTTGAAAAGTCTCTTCCAAGCGCACAGCAAATAGAGAGACTGTCTGCTTGTCACTTTTAGCCCAGGATCCGTCATTATTTTTAGAAATATTGAAAAGTCGCTGATTAGTGCTTTCGTTTTGTCTTTCCTTTATAAGTTGTTTTAATTTTCAAAGAAAGTTGAAGATTTTCTATGTTGCGGAGCAGGAGCTTGCTGCAGATTTCGCGAGCTTTCCGGTTTTCTCTGACTAGTTCTCTGATATCAAGTGGATAATTAAGTTTCAAGGAGTTAGTATGAGAAATAGTACTTTCCCATGCTGCTTGTTGGATGGTATTATTGAATGCTTCTGTTTCATCTTCCAGCTGCACTCCTGTTATATTTGGTACTCGAAGTTTTGTTTGCTCGTCCACTACCTTCTTGAATAAATCCCAATTGGTTTTATTGTTTGTTAATTTATGCAAGTTTTCTTTTTTTATTATCGTTGTACTCAGAGTCATGATCACAAGTGAGTGGTCAGAAGATACTACTTCACTCTTTTTGATGCCTGTGTAGTCCTCTAAAACTCCCATTGTTCCAAAAAAGAACGAAGAAGATCCGATAATTTATGTATGTCAGTTGGCCATTATGTTGATTTTTTGCAGAATGAAATTAACAGTAGTCGTTTGTGGACACAGGTTTCACTAGACCTTGAAAATTCATAAACTCTGTATTGCCAATTACATTAATTGGCGACGGCGCCTTTGTCTTCATTGCAACCTTGCGTTGTTCATGTTGTTGGTGTTGTTGAGGCCCATATCCTAGTTTGGTAGTTTCTTTAAATTTTGCTTGTGAATGCTCCCCAACTTTTTTCGAGAATTCTGCTCTTTGTTTGTTATCAGAACTTATATCAGTCTGGTATATTCAGCTCCTCATTTTTTTTCTTTAACATCGCAATTTCATTGCTAAGCGGTGATGTCATATTTTCTATTTCACTAAGCGTGTTTGTCTAGGTGGAATTCAAGACATTTTTGAACTTCGTAGTAATGGACGTCGCAATGGTTGCCTCACCCTAGAAATCGGTGATTAGTCAATTGAGCAGTATCACATAAGGACTTTTTATTGCAGCTGTTACCAACCTAACCTTTGAAATGGGTCAGTGGAAAGAATTTGTTTGCTAAGTTCTCCGTGTTTAGTTAACCCGGCGTTTCTTAGTCGCCAGAGCCTCTTTGGAGGCTCAGAGAGCACCACCTGCAGGTGAGGGTGACATTTTGGCTGATTTATAAACCTTATAGACCGACCCTCCTTACCTTCTAATGTTTGCATAAAATGCTAGATATCCAGCTACGATGCTTGATGTTATTTCTATAGAAACTGAAGTTTCCTCCGTGACTACCAATCCTAAATATTTAAACTCTTCCACTCTCCGATTTTGCTTGTCTCCCAAAACAAATTCTCTGTGTATTTGACTTCCTGTATCCATATTTGGTTCTCGTTTCAGCTTTCGTTTCGATGTTGTATAATATTATAGTTGTCTTGATTTAAAATATAGGGCTATGATGATCTGACGGACGACGTATTCTAGAAATAAGATTAGAAGTATTTGGACATAGGATCACCTTGTCGTACCTCTGATGTTATTTCACATTCTTCTGAGTGTTTGCCTTCGTTTTTCATCTTACAATTTGAATCGCTCATCATTAGATGGAACAAACCGTCCCACAATTGTTTCCCTGTTTGCTGACGTAAGCCTGATGAAAGTATTCAAAGAGACTGTGAACAGGAATTTGCTTTTCATAACATTTCTCCAATGCAATCCTCGGATTGAAGGTTTGATTGGTTGTTGATCTGTTTGAACAAATACCACACTGGTAGCCATCCAAGATGCCAAAATAATTCCGCCACACTTGAAGGACTTTGTTAGTGTTCATTAGTAGATTCGTTGCTAATAGTGCTGCTATGAGCATTAGTTAAGCATTAGTTGGTTATGCCATTCTCGTTTTCCCATCTGCAGAGTCGAGTAAAGAATTTTCTCGCGTACATGTAGTCGCTAATCACTATTTGATTGTCCTTTATTTTGGGATGGATTTCGCTGCCGTGCATGGAGTTTTTCTCAAACTACTTTCAACCAATCCTCGTCCAACTAATCATTTTTATTCCTCGGCGAAATTTGACCAATTGTTGATGATGACGCTTCGATTGTTAAAAGCATTATAGTGTCGCAACACGAGGTTCGTTAGAAGCGACGATTGCAAGTAGTTAATGAACGAAAAGTATATTTTGCAACTGCAAGGAAGTGGTCGGAGCCGATATTAGCTCCGTGTCTTATTTTGATATCTTTATACTTTAAAAGTTTCTTTTGAATTAACCGTGTTTTCACCGTTTGATTTCCATGTACCTTTATAGTGCGCTCATGACATATTGAGTTAGTTCGGAAAAAATACAATGGTAGCACACAAAATGTATTAAAACAACAACAAAGTTAAAACAATTTCAACTCGAGTTCGGAACTAGTAGGCGTAGTTTAAAGCATTTCAAATAATTTGATTGGTTTTGAGTTCGTTAGCGAGTACGCAAATATTCATTTCCTATGTCATGTACGCGACATTAAGAATGATTTTCCGTCGGGCGTGTTCCGTTGTTGTTTGAAATATAATGTACGGAGTCTTAATTAATAATAATAGTTAATTTAACAATATTTTCTGAAATTTTAAAAGCTTAATGTTTGTCCGGCAATATTTTATTAATTAAAGTGAAAACAAATTGAGATGCAGCTCTGTTCTTTCTTCAACCAGAAGTATATCGATCTGACATTTTAGTTTGTATAGTTGGAGAACCTTGTAAGGTTCTCTGCTATTTTGGGTGAGATAGAGATGGTTAATTACAAGTGCCCATTTTCCTTATTTTCCCACGACAGCATCTTCCACTGTGCGCTCCGTAGCTCCTTGTTTTGGGCCAGCGAGCATGAAGACTCACATTCGTCTCATTTCTGCAGTATGGCACTAAGTCGTAAAAAATTGGTGCATCCCCATAATTTTCATGTTTCATTTTCATGTTTTATAACGTTGGAAAAACCGTTGTAAGCTATGTCGCTATATCTTCATTCACGCAGTTAACAATCAACCAACCTTTTCTCATTTTGCGTCCCTAAAAATTTTGGATTACACCGTCCGAGGAAAACTCCGCCATCGCATCCGTATAGTATGGTCTTAAATTGCTAGCATTTGAATCGTTTTTAGAGAGACCTCGGGAAAAGTTTAGTTTGTAACTACCAACCGGATAGTTTTCATAATGTATACCTCTGTAAAAAAAGACGGTGGTTGGTACCATCGGTATAGCTGGCTCATCACTTACGCATCTTTCTTTTGTAATCTTTGGTGCTTCAGCTATTCTCAAGGGATGATATGAATTTTCTCTCGTTTAGACAGATTTCGCTTGCCGTTTATTTGGACAACTCTGTCGTTGATTTTAATTTGACATTGAACCAAGGCGTCGTCGTATGAAAGGCCTTATTGTTTTAAAAATGTTTTCATTTCTTCTTATACTTAAAAATTGTTTAAAACTTGTCAATTGTGGTACACGTGGACATATGTTGTCTTCTCGTACTAGCATGTTGACGTTATTGTGCTGGGACATAGTTAACGGTGACTGCATTAGACAAGTCAAAGCTAAAGTGTCGTTATAACACTGGGAGTAGAACATAAGCGATCCTTAACGTCCAGGTTGTGCCGAGTTTTCAAATCGTATTTTTTAAATACTAAATGAAATATAATTTTTATTTAGAACGTGAAGTGATATAATGACCTACGTTATAAACGCACATAAAATACGGATTTGCTATATTTCATAGTTGCGGTCGAATTCTGTTTTCATTTTTGAATATAATACTTCATAAATTGAGGGGCGCACGTTCGTGACGTTAACATTAAACCAATTTCTAATTTAGAAGCCGAAACTGAAGCGAAAACTTTTAAAAAGGGTTTTTCAATAAGAGCGAGTCGATGTTGGCAGCCTATGGCGACCATATTGTTTTGGTGGCGTGTTTCTAATCTTTTTTTTCCAGATACTGATTCCAAATCACATCAGATTTAAAATCAAAAGTCATCTTTAGCGAGGAGGCGCATTTTTGGATGAATGGCTATGTTAACAATAAAAATTGCCGTATATGGGACGGCGCCAACCCACACATCATTGGTCCATACTTTTTTGAAAATGACGTTGGTGAGGCCATCACTATCAACGGGGAGCACCCAAATTGAACGATATGGAGGTAGACGACATGTGTTTCCAGCAGGACGGAGCTATGTGCCACACAGCAGACGCAACGATGGATATTCTGCATGAACGATTTGAGGGTAGGGTTATTTCTCGCAGAGGTAACATGGATTGGCCACCAAGATCGTGCGATTTAACCCCGCTAGACTTTTTCTTGTGAGATTTCCTCAAGTCGCAGGTCTATGCAAATAAACCACAATCGACCGATGCCTTTATCGTTTAAATTCAGCCGGATCTATGCGGCAGAGTTATTGAAAATTTGGACCACACTTGGATCCGTTCCACCATGAGAAGCTGCGGCGGACCTTTGAACGATGTTAATACACACAGCTTGTTTTATCCCATTTCAACATCGACTCGCTCTTATTGAAAACCCCTTTATTTTGCATTCCTTTGTAGGATTTTATTAAGTAAAGTGCGCGTCCAAAATGTTACGTTTGCTGCAGGGTAATAAAAAGAAGACCCATAACAGGTCGCTGATATAATTGATTATTTGATAAAGACGCCTTTTAAACATATTTGATTACAATTATTGCAATTAATTTAATTTTGGACAAATCAGTCAATTATAGATTATCTTTTGCTAGTTCATTAAACTGCACTATATGCAATTAGCAAAACCAAAGTCAGGTAAAAGTCAAGAGCTTTGTAAACAAACTTCGATAATAATTTGTTTAGCCAATTTACTTACCGTGGCAATGACCGATACCGAAACCTAAAATTAATGAGTCGCCAAGTCGCAAATAAGAAACAAAATAAATTATTATCTAACTCTTTTGTATTTCTATGTTAAAACCAGCCTTTATATTATATCTAATTATCCTTCTCTCTGTTTGAATACGTCAATCTCGGCCGACTCTCATTTGCCCATTTTTCCTTGTTTTCGGCAATTTCTTTTTCAATTTTCATATATTCCGTTAAAATAATTTCATGTGTGCGCTTTAGGAGATCATCGACGTCACTTAATGTTAAACCGACGGTCGGGATTGGCTTCATTACCGAAACGATATTATGCCCCTTGCCAAATGTTTTCGCCTTCCAATCAATGTAGTAGTATCGTGAAAAGACGCATGGCATAATTGGTACTTGATTCTTAATGGCCGTTATAAAAACACCTTTCTTGAACGGCAACAGTCCAATGCCTTGATTACGTGTACCCTCAGCAAATAACAAAACTTTTGATTTAGTACGCTTAATAAATTCGGCACATTTGGCCAAGACATCAAACGATGACTTTGATTTACGATCGAGAAATATGATGCCGGCTAACCAGGCCGATGGTCCCCATGGTAGTACATAGAATAATTCCTTTTTCGAGACGGCTGTTAGACGTTTGAAGATTTTGATCACATTTAGAGTCGCTGTAATAAAATAAAGAAAATCATTTTGTAGTACGTATAATTCTAAATAAATGCATCAAATTCAAGTTGACCTCCAAGTTGACTGTAGATCCAATCAACACGAATTTAGCTGTATGCTTATATAACAAAGTATAAATACCGATGATTCTATTAACAACTTTACGGTATACACACAAACACATATGCAAGCGGCTTCTTAAGTACGTGTTGTCAAAATTCAAGTATTTCTTATCAACACCGACGAATACAAAATTTCGCTCTTGATTAGTAAAAAAAACAGTGTTTTGATAAGTTTGTTTATACATATTCTAAAAATGGTTGTGAGAAATTATATTTAAGGTCGTACGATTCATGTTCGATTTGCATTCAGAATTTTTAGTTTTGTGTTGAGCGCACGTAAATAAAGTCGCATATTATGAGTCAAAGTATAAAAAAAAATTCTTTATTATATTTGTTTACGTGTTAAATACGATTTGTTGTATTATTTTTAGGTGGTTGTCAACATGGCCCGGGATGGTCTAGTCCACTGGACGCAATGAAAAATGGCCCGCGTGAAAAAATGCTCTATGTAATTACGGTGCAACCTAATTTAGACGAACCGCACGGAAATTATTTGTCAACAATTGATGTGGATCCGGAAAGTGCAACTTATTCGCAAATTATCCATCGTACCTATACGAATCATCCCGAAGATGAGTTACACCATAGCGGTTGGAATGCTTGCTCGAGTTGTTTTGAGGTAGAAGAAGGTCAAAAACATATACCAAAACGGGATAAGCTCGTTCTTCCGTGTATAAATTCAAGTGCAATTTATGTGTTCGATGTGTGCAAAGATCCGAAGAAACCTGTTATTCACAAGCGGATTGATGGCTCGGAATTAGAAAAGCATAATGTGACCGCACCACATACGTCACATTGTCTGGCGAATGGCAACATAATGATTTCAACAATGGGTGACCGTCATGGCAACGCCAAAGGTGATTTTATACTGTTAAATTCTAATTTTGATGTGATTGGCACTTGGGTGAAGGGAAAAACTGCGTATTGTGGGTATGACTTTTGGTATCAACCATATTTTAATGCAATGGCCGCTTCGGAATGGGGTGCACCCAATTTGTTTAACCGTGGTTTTAAGTTGACCGATTTAGACAATCCCAAGGAGTATGGGCGAAGACTTAATTTCTATCAATGGAAAGAACAAAAGTTGGTCCAAACCATAGATTTGGGCGATGAAGGAATTGCCCCTTTGGAAGTGCGTTATTTACATGATCCAAAACAAGATCAAGGATACGTTGGATGTGCCCTATTTTCTAAAATATTTTGGTACCATCGAAATCCAAAGACAAATGAATACGTAGCGGAAAAAGTTATCGATGTACCGGCTAAAACCGTTGAAGGATGGATGCTACCACAACTCAATGGGTTGACAAGCGATATTTTAATTTCACTAGATGACCGATTTTTGTACTTTAGCAATTGGTTACATGGAGATGTTCGTCAATATGATATTACTGATCCGGGTCATCCGAAACTAACGGGTCAAGTATTTTTGGGCGGAATTCTTGCAAATAATCCAGACATCAAAATAATCGAGGACTTAGAACTTACAGAACGACCTCCGCCCGTAAACATAAAAGGAAAAACACTTCAAGGTGGTCCACAAATGCTTCAACTATCTTTGGATGGGCGACGGCTTTACGTATCATCGAGCCTTTTTTCACCGTGGGATAAACAATTCTATCCAAATATGGTCCAAGCTGGAGGTTTTATTGTTCAGATCGATATCGATCTTAAAAATGGTGGTATGAAAATCAATCCCGAGTTTCTAATTGACTTTGGTAAAGAACCTTATGGACCAACTTTACCGCATGAAATGCGTTATCCAGGTGGTGATGTTACGTCAGATATTTGGTTGGTAAAAGAGTAAACCATTATTATTATAATCAATATTTGTATGTGTTTGTATCATGAGTAGTAAATAGAATAAAATGGAAATAAATTGTTTAATCAAATAAAAATGTTCTTACTTAACATGTCCAACGCTGATTGATGATTAAGCACAACAAAAGCGCCATCTGCTTGTCCGGCATATTCAGCTCCCCGAACTTCGTACGTGCATCCAGTAATGTAACTGAATTTTCGTACGATCCAACCTGTAATTCTAAAATATAATCAGATTAGAACGTATATAACATGCACGTCTGAATATTTGATAATAAAAAATTCAAATGTTTACGAATTTAGGATAAATAAGTTTGAATACGAATGATAATGCAACCGCTAATAAGTTTTACAATTAAAAATTACGTAAAAATGTGTTTTGAATACAGATTTGCACGGACAACACTTACATTTAAATTAACTAAATCGAAACAACGAATTTACAAGTCTGATTTGATTCTTATAAAATAAAATATTTGCATAAATATCTGAAGAAATAAGTTGCTTATCCAGCACTTTTAATCCACTGCGATAAGAATGTGATGTGGCTATGGGTAAAGCAAGCTTATCACATTTTTATTATACTAAATTCTTTTCGAGAGTAGAACCGGAATTGTTATTTACTATACATACCATACTATGCCTTTGTGTAACGTATACCCTTGCATTTGCTGCACCCCTACCCCTCTCTTAAAACATAATTGGTAATACTCTCATTCCCAATCATTAAAATAAAGTGCTTGCCTTATCTACAAATGCATATAAATATTGCCAATCATTCGGAAGTATATTCGAAGTAATTCAGAAGCAATAATTCTTTATGAGACATCTAAAATTCGCCCTGGTAATTATTGGGATACGTAATAGAATGAGTTTGAGAGACTTAAACGATTTTCAGCAAGTTTGCTTGACATATCACTTTAGGGGTTTCTCTTGGTCCCAAATAAAAACATTCACTCCGTTTTTAAGTGGGTTTAGCTTTCGGTTTCAAATTTAAAATCGACCAAATGTGTATTTTTTGACGGTAAATTTTTCATTAAAAATTTAGGTTTATAAGAAGAAATATTCAGCACTCCAAAAGTATTGAGAAAAGCAAAGAATGTTTTTGTAACAGAACACACTAAAGAACTGTTTAAAACCCTATATTTACCGGTATGATATCAAAAGACTGAATGTCCAAGGGCTTAATGGGTCGAAGGGATGATTTATTTTTTTTATTTTTTGTACCATATACCTATTATCAGAAGGCTGACATAGGGCCGAATGTCTCAGGTGGCGCATGACAAAATTTTCCTTCGTCAAAATGTACCGATGACTAGATATGTGGAATTTCATGAATATCCAAAGATGAAAAATAGTAAAATACATAAATTCATAAGAAATTCATTTATATTTAATAAAAAAAATTCGAAATATTCCATAAAACAATAAATTTAAAAAATTATATATCCGAAAAACAAAAAAAAATTGACCCTTCGACCCATTCGGCCCTTCTACATTCGGTTCTTTGATGCATTTGGCCCTTCGACATTCAGCCCTTCGACACATTTGGCTCTTCGGCACATTCGGCCCTTCGACATTTGGTCCTTCTACATTCGGCCCATTGAAATTCGGCCCTTTGTACCAATTCTTATTTACCGACTCCCCCATGCCTCGATTTCTCTTCCAATTAATTCCTTTCCAAAAGCAACTAACTGTACTCTAAGTATTTTTCACTCCTTTCACTTAACAATTTACTTTGTTAGTTGTCTCAAGGGTTACTTAAGCCCTTACCGATTATCCGATTTTCAATACAAACCCCGTTTTTCAAAGACAAGTTACTTCGAAACGGATGAAGAATACATTCCAGATTAAGCATTTCTCACACATGGTTAAAACTATCATCCTAATTCTGATAAGGCCTTTAAGAGTTTTTCGAAAAAGTAATTATTTCAAAACGTAATTTATTTGTTTCAAAGGGGCCAACTAAAATACAGGCCAAAAATTACGAGGGCATATGTTCGCAGTTTCTTTATATTAACAGCAGGCTAGTGTAGTGTAACATACACAAGAAGATCGGTAGATTCTTAATGGCGAGCGCATAGCAGAGAGATACAATGCGACAAAAACTTCCAGCAACCATTGCTTGGGTTAGTTATACTTGGCCTTAATAGTTTCAAAATGTCCAACACTAAACATAAAAATAATAATAATAAAACACAGTGGAAAAACTTCACAAGGATTAAGAAAAACAAACTTATTTTAATATAAAAAATCTAATTGGCGCAGTTGGTAGCGGATACTTTAAAATATACGTAACTGCGAAAAAAATAGAACTGCAAAGTGAATAATAAAGTGTTAGAAGTGTTACAAAGTTTATCGGTTAATTAAAGACAGTGAAAATCAGATTCATATTAACAAAATGGTCAGCATGCTTGCTCCAGCGAGCGGAGGTCCCGTGTTCGATTCCCGAGGGTGACAAGGAAAAAAGTTCATGGCTGGTTTAGAATCAATGAATTAATCACTCATAATCCGAAATGAAAATATGAATATGAAACCTTATTTGAGGTGACCAAAACCCTTTATGGGATATAGTGCCTGAGAGAAAGAGTGAGAGAGAAAGTATATTGTTTAAAGTAGTGAACATAGAGTTAAGTGATAAGTAAGAAACAAAATAATAAACAATTGTTATTTCGAGATACCCTATTGGCCTCTATCCCAGGTTAGCCACAAAGTAATAAAAGGTCAAAGTAATAAAATCAAATAATGAAAGTTGACGTCCGAGGGTATGTACTCCATCAATGTATACAAAAGACGTACATTTTTACGGAACAAACTGGCAGTTTATAGAATCTGATATAATTTAATGACGGGTTATCTATCTCAACTAATCATATTACTAATTGCATAACGTGGTATTAAGCGCTAATATTTAAAATCCTATAATTAAAATGGATAAGTTAAAAAATTATTGTCTGAAATGTAACATTAATCGAAATGACTAAAAAGAAAGACGACGCCAAAACTAACAAAACGGAGGAAACCAACCCTCCAGTTACTAAGAATTTCATACACCCTCGAACGGCGGTAATCACTATCACGCTTTTCAACAAAACCACTTATCTATTTTTTAGCTACTTTTCAGGGGACCAAATTTAAATTTTAAATTATGTAATTTTGTGAAAAAAACAATTTTTGGTTCTGGGTTCACCGAAAATTTCCAAAATTTTTAATTGGCATTTAGAAAAAACACTTATATCAATTTAAGTAAATATCAAACGCAAAATTAAGTTCAAAATAAAAACTTATTTCAAGATAACTGTTTATTCTAAATTTATTTCTGATTTTACAAATAAAAAAATTATTTTAAATATCACTTATTTTATGCTACAATATCAAAAATTATTAATTAAGGGGTTTTCAATAAATACCAAACGCCTATAACAAACATAAGTGGTGTTGTTTTTTGCTTGTATCTAAAGCTAAAATCGTCGGATTTTGGTGAAAAATTGAAGGGAATGACAAAATGGGAAATACTATCGATTATAACATAATTCAACATAACCACTTATCTCGACTTAAGAGGTTATGTTAAATTGCCCATTCGACCCATTCGAAACCAAATAGAAGGAAGGCTTATAAAGCATTCGAAATATACAACACAAAAATAGGTGGGTAGAAATTAGACAAGATTTAATTATGCATTTCGCTGGTAAGCGGGACGAGATAAGCCTCATCAGAGAGTTACTTAATAATAATCAGAGAGGTAATTCTATGAAAATATATACTTTTCACCATCCTACTTTTTAAAGAATAATTACGAACATTTTACGGATAAAGTCGCAAGGTAATTTAACATTCATCTTTACTAGCAGCAAATGTTCTCATGTGTGAGAACCAAAGCATATAAATCGATGATCTCACAAAAACTTCGAACTAAATCCCAAACTTAATTTGGTCCGAGCCCACGAATTTTTAACGGATATAGAAGATGCTATAAAACAAAAGGAAAAAATCAAAACTTCACACGCTAAAAACGAGCAGATGAATAATGCTGAAAAGTTCCAGCAAATAAAACAAACATATTTCTATCCTAACTTAAAAGACGAACTTAGTCGTCAAATAAATGATCGAATCTACATTAACGAACTCATAATTACTAGACTAAATGAAGTCAAACCTGAACTGAACAAAACAACTGACCGACAAAGCCAACTCACACAATATCACAATATGTGTGAGTAAACGTCAAAAAAACTCCAACAAATTTTTTGTATTTTATATTTGATCCAGAATCAACAAATAAAAAGACAAAAATGTAAACAATTTTTTGGATCAAAAATGGATCAAAACTTATGTGCCAGTGAAAACGCTATTAGGTTGATTTTAAAAACTGTGTAAAAACACACCAAGTTTGGCGCGTCAAATTCCAAATAATGTATACTGCTCAAACGCGCAGTACCTAATGTGATTTTTTTTATTGTGAATTGAACACATTTTTATTTTGAATTTTCATTTTTTGTTTTATTAATCATTATTATTTAATGAATGCATACGTGAATGACGAATGCGAATTGTATGGACAACAATTAAAGTATCATTATTTTTAGGTTATCATTCGATATAATTTCTTAAAATTTCAATTTTTCTATTAAAAATTTAAAATTTTGTTTTTTAAAAATATGTTTATGTATAAACAAACTAATGCATATTTAAATTCGCCGCTTGCCGTTAGCGATTGATGTGTCTAGTCCTTTAGGATCTCATATAATGCCGTTACAGTAGTCAGCCCAAACCCAAAATAAACATGAAAATATTTCATAAACAAACAATACAAAACCGACATCCAATGATGGTCACGCACAATCATGCCACACTACTACGGTCTTCAACAAGCACAACAACAACGAATCAGCTCAGTGTTGTAAACCATATATGTATTCCATTCACACGATATTATTCTTCCAACAATATCTCTAGATTATATTTACTTATAAATATTTTATTTATTTTTACTTGATTCTCTATTTTGTCATTTCAATATTTTAAACTAGTACGCGGCTTTTACATCAAACGAATATGCATGAAATATATTTGAAAAATTTCTTTACGATTCTTGTGACATCTGTTATGCATTGTGAATACTGGAAACCTCTTCGAATTTGGAATTGGAAACGAAATCAGAAACCGTATGAAATGCAGTTATGTTTAATAAAAATTAAAGAAAAATGGAAATTTATAGTTTCATTTAGACTGTAGAAACGGAAAATTCAAAGATATTCGTTTGAATCAATTTTAAATTTTTAATAGACACGAAAACTGTATAATACTACATTACTGGCTGGACTAAGAGGATCCATTTAAATTTGAATATATTTTTTTATCAAGTAGAAAGATAAAATATATAAAGCAACCAATTAACACTGTTAGATTAAAACAACAATTGTGTAAATTGTTAGATTAAATTATATAGTACCATCTTCTTGCTAAAAATCTGAAAAAAATAATAAAATTAAACAAATATAATTTCTCCGCCATCCTATTTCAATATTTTGACATCTAATATAAACTAACAAGCGCGGGTTACCCTATATACTCATATTAAAAGTGAAATAGCCTGCTAGAAATATTTTTAGTTTTATCGACAACCGGAACCTTTTTGTCGATTTGGCGTGTCTTTAATAAACTTTTGAGTTCGATAAGTTAATTGTTTATCGAACTTTTTGAATAATAATAAACTCACAAATAAATTCTGAAAATTGATTGATTTAATTTTTTGTTGTTTTCATGCGGTTTCATTTGCACTAAAATTCAGAAAACTAAAACAAATAATTATTATAAATAAGTGAAATACGAATTTTGGATAGTAAAAATATTTATCAAATAAAAAGTTTCTTTGGTGTAAAATATGGGGTATTCTTATATTTTTACAATATAAAATGATTTGTATAATCAGTACTTGTATAACCAGCTAACCACATTAATCAGTTTAGTTAGTATTTTCTGGAAAACAAAATAAAAAAAATAAAACGGTGTGGAAAAATTCCACAGCGATTAAATAATAAAGTTATTTTAATATAAAAAAATTAAACTGGCCACCCGTCGAAAAATAAATTCTAATATCTTATACAATTTGATAATCACCGAATATTTCAGATACAAATTTGTATATATTCTGGTTCCTCCAAAGGTTTAATAATATAAAATTATATTTTAGATCAGTATCGGATAGATTTGCCGTTTCCACTAATGCGTCGTGAAAAATATTTTTTGACCTAAGCCAACAAATTTTAAAATTAAATCAAAAAAAATTATTAGTTTACAACCCCAGAGAAATCACATGAAATGGCTTATTTCGAGTAGATGAAATTTCCGGATAAAATGTTTTACAATATCTAAAAAGATAATATTAAATAAAAATTATATTGTAGGAATCATCAATATTAGAAACTACACTTGATAGGCTATATAGAGCCGCAGCTGTAGCTTGGAATAGTTTCAAAGATGATGGAGAGGGGTACGAGCAATTTTCAATCCCAAAATGGAAAGTAATTCCCCGAGGACCTAAGGTCATTAGCCTCATCTTATTTATTCTCAAAACCATGAATAAGATGCAGGGTCACACCAATTGTTACCCTGGGAGTGGATGATATCAAAAACAACGAATAACAAAAACAAAAGAGAGAAATTTTTGGATCAAGATTCCCGAACGGGACCAAGTTGAAAACATTATTACTTTCTTTCCCGTCCCACAACTATATAGTACAATGACGAATCGAAAACAACTTTGGAGGCTTAAGCTGGATAGTTATCGGGCCTACGCTCACACTGCGTAACCTTAGCAAAATCTCCAACATGTATTTCAAGCGGAAATTCTTGCAATAGAGATCTGGGGCGGTATGTTGTACCATCACTTCGAATCGAAATTCGAAAAAAGTCGAATGGCGGTATGTTGTATCATTTTCGAAAAGCAAAAATGATACAACTTTCACTTTTTCGATTCGACTTTTTTCGATTTCGATGCGAAGTGATGGTACAACATACCACCCCTGCACACATGATTATATCAGAAGAAAATATAAGAAACTGAGACGTTCAATTTCGGACAGACTTCCAGTCTTTTATAAGCTAAAATTTAAATGAATTTGCTTTTTAAATTTGCTAAGTAGGGAAAACCAAATTACTTTGGTGTGGTTCACTGGTCAGTCTGACCACTCGAATAGAATCTCTGAACCACTCGAATAGAAGTATAATGGACTGTGTAAAAAATGCTATCAACAGGTTGGGAAACATTACTTGAGGATGAGTCAAACTATAAAGCTGCTTAGGGACACCTAGACGGAGCAGTCATGTTCGGTCACTAAACACTGAGATCCTTAATGGTATATGACAGAACATGGCTAAAAAATAGGGAAATCGTAAATGGGTCGTTACAGATTCTATACCACTGCTGTACTAATAGGCTAACCGGTATTCACAATAGATTTAAATGTCCACCTCAAAGTCATGTAATTAAAAAACTAAACTTGTTTACTTTTACAATCATCAATGGGAATTGTATTTATGTTTCAAGTAGATTGTAATTTTTTACGAAACCAATTCAATTATGGCACGTACGTAACATTGCTGAGTTCCACCAACAATCAAATTGGAAAGAAATTTCTTACTTTATTTGCAGAAATTTTCTAATGATGATCTTCAAGTGGTTGAAAACGTTATAATTTCACTTTTATTTGGACAAATTACCAATATTGTTCCACATTTAAACTCATGTGGCCAAAGATGTTGGCCAGAACGAGTATACTAATTTTTTCATTTTCTTCGCCAAAAATGGTTGATAGCTAAAGTAGTCCCTCGTGATAATTTACTTCATAAGGTCTTATGAGAACACAGAACTAGTAGTCACTTGTCATCAATACTACTTTAGCAGTGATCAAAATATTATCGTCTTGTGAAATAAACAATTATCAACGAATGCCGATCTAATTACAAAATGACACTAGTCAACAAATTGCGCAATTACAAATTTAAAATAAGAAACCTTCTATTAGGGTTATATGTATGTAGAATTTTCTAAGAAAAAATGCATTAATCGGAATGCCGCAGCTTTGACCACCGCGAGTGTTCTAAAATCATAACTAGAAACGAATTTTTGAAAACTTCTCTCGTACAACTACGAATAGTGTTTTCACCAAATACAAACTAACTATAAACTTTTCGTAATATCCTCTTTATCAAATTTTCATCATTATCTAATTTCTCACTTATTATCACCGATTTCTAATCTATAAATGGTTTAATTAAAATCCAAAGTGCCACTAATAAATATTTACTTATCACTGATAACCGAGGAGATTATAACTTAATTATCTTATCAGACAACATTTTCAACGTACTTATTTATAAACTACATATAATGCACAAATGATTAAGTTCTTACCTTATATTGATACAATTCTTCGGCTGGAACATGTAAACGGGAAAAGATAACCCCGTCACAAAAATTACACCAAAATACAACATTGAGAATTTCATATTGTATTCAAGCCGACTATTTTTCTTTGCCACAGCTTGTAAAATGGCTAGAGTGGTAAAAACGGCAATCGCTGCGGCCCATACCCACAAATATCCTTTCACTAATAAAACTGCAACAAAGAAAAACAACTATAAATTACTCTCAAACCTTTAATCAAAGCTCATGCTTACTTAAAAGAGATGTTATTCCACATAAACACCCCATTTTGATCGCTCCACACTTTTTTTATTTATTGGAATGAATATTGAACCCGGTTCGATATAAAGAATTTGCCTAACTAAATATAAATTTTAGTCGATTGATACAATTTTTGAGGCATGCTTTTTTTTATCTTAGCATACCTTTAAAATGATTAGATTATTAGAAAATTAATTGATAAAACGCTATATACATTTTTGAACTTTGGAGTATCGCTCGTATTGACGAAACGGACAAACCACTTCAAAATTAGTCAGTAGTGAGTTTAATTGTTTATATAAAAACTAGCTGCTTTATCTTATGTATTGTTACTTTTCATTTTCTATGTAACATATAAGATCAGCATTAGGTCATCGGTGTTGATAAGCATATTAAATTTTGGTAGATACGTTTATATATTTTACAAGCAAAACAGGGCAACTTAAACCGGAGCCTAGCCCACTAGTGTTTCCAGCCTCATATTGCAGAAACAACCACTCAACCGATTTGGCTAATAAAAAGTTTTTTTAGCGAACGCTTCCTCACCTTGCAGTATTATCGGGGCAGTCATGCAGTACTTGCGCAGCTTCGTCATATCTATACAGCCGTTGTCTATTTCTTGTTCTCTAAGATGGGGGATGTCCTGTGCACTTCAATTAATTTGATCTATTGTACATGCCCGTGGCTTTTAGTATGAAAGATAAAGAGTATAAATAGAATTACATAAAATTGTGGGTTATTATTGAATAATAGCGAACTGTCCGCTTGTTTGGTGCGTGGACTGTGCTCCTCGGGCATCCACAAATTCTGACTAACTTATAAACACCGAATCGTGTAAACTCCAACTGAATTAAACACATATACATACTTGTACCTCACATTATTAACTTTCGGAAGCGCAACTTTTACATTGAACGTCAATGAATAGTTGAAGAAGAGAAATTGCTAACAAAGAATATCCACAAACAATATTAGATTAGTCTGAATTCCGAAATTTACTTAATTTCCTTAATTACGTTAGGACACAGTGATATTTTCAGAAAGAGATATATCTACAATACAAAATGTATACTACTAGAAAACAGGAAGCAGTAATGCATTACAGAATCTAAACTATGCTGGCGTGGCAATGTTGAAAATTATTCTACGAGCAATAGGTTATCGAAACTGGTAAAGCGATGATTGGAGGTATCGAAATTCAAACGCCAATTTCGTAGTTTTAAGCCATCAGTGAATTTATTTCCGACCAAATAGGGATTGTGATTTTTGCCCGGTGCATATAAGATTTCGCTCCGATTCATTTTTCATACAAATTTTGAATCGAATTTTTTGTACCTTGGACTTCTTCGATAAGCCCCACGTGTCTTAGAGAACAAAATGCATTTCCCAATTGTATATTCCGTTTTAATAAGACAAAGAAAATTCAAAATTTAATTCATCATAGTTTTAATGTAACAAAAAAAATTTAATTTACAAACAGAAAAAAATTGAATGATCAATGATAATTAGTACCTATTATTTTGTTCCATTTTGATAGATACGACCATATTCTCATCCTCCTCCCGCATATCGTTCAGCAATTGCTCCTGCTGCTTTTTATGCATATTCAAATGCTCTATTAAGTCATCCTTCCGGTCGAACGTCACCATACATTCGATACATTTATGAAATTCATTTTTATTCGAATGGATTCGTTCGTGCCTTATCAGTTTATCTTTGCGCCCGAACCGTTTTGGACATATCGTACACGAAAATGGTTTAACACCAGTGTGTATAAATAAATGTCGATTTAATTCACGTTTGTGATAGAAACCTTTTTGGCACACGTGGCAAACGTGCGCTCTTACACCGACATGTGTATCTTGATGACATTTTAATGCTTTTCTAGTAGTATACATATTGGGACATTGATCACATTTGAGTTGGTGGGGCAATGTGTCGTTCCCAGGTGATAATGGTTGTGGTGGTACCACTTGCGCTACTTGTTTATCTAAATTTTGATATGCAACGATTTCACTGCTTAAATTATTCGTAAACATTACATCTAAATTTTGTATATGTTCAGGTACTGCAAAACCATTTTCTTTTAAAGATGGGTGGTGAGCGATGCCTCCATTCTCGGTTATTTGTGGGGGATGCACCTCATTTAATTCGGTGTAAGGATCCAATGCTATCACCATACTTTCAGTATCATCATGACCACTAATCAAATGATTCTGTTTTGTTTCTAGGCCGTTATTTGGATTCACATTAAGTACAGGTACATTGGCTAGATTACTCGTGCTAATGTTTGGCTCAGGTTTAGTTCTCCGCACCATTGGCTTATCCGTGTGAATACTAAAATGCCGAAATAGCTGCGATTTCGTTATAAAAGAGCGGGGGCATTTAGGACAAACGTGTGGTCGCAATCCCGAATGAATTCGTAAATGTTTAGTTAAATTGGTTTTACGTGAAAAGTTTTTATTGCACACGGGGCAAGTGAATGGCCGGACTCCTGTATGAATAATTGTATGTTTTTTTAAATACGATCGCCTATTGAACCCTTTATCGCATATAATACAAATGTACGGCCGATCCATTTCATGGGCTGATTTAATATGCACAATAATTGTATTTCTATCATTACTAGCAACTTCACAAAAGTTGCATTTATAAGGTTGTAGCTGATCATGATCATTGTACTCGTGGCTTTCACAGTCTTCCGTAGTGGCAAAAGCACAATCACAATATTTACACAAGAAGCAATTTCGCAGAATAATTTCTTGGGATTGAAAATGTTCAAAATTTAATTGGTCCGTTTCTTCAGCTGGCTCGCTTTTCTCACTCTTTTCGCCATCACTGTCATACTCCTTAGTTGGATCAATAACCAAAACCATACTATTTTCATCCGGATAAAACTCCGTAATCCCCTGTATAGCTTGCACATAGCTTTTCTGATTTTCATCCAATACATGTTTCTTTAATTCATAAAGAGATGTTGCTTGTCGAAGAATTCGATCATTTTCAATGCATTTGTCGTAATATTCAGTATACGATTCTATACGTTGAATACAGCGCGGGCAAATATTGGAGGGCAGGCCATCATTCTCGCAAACCTATTATGTAATATAAAGACCAGAGATAAGTAACGGGTTCATTTAAAAAATTTAAAATGTAAACCCTAATCTGTATTATCGACATCGAAAAATATTTTATTCACATCATGGAATACTAAAATATGTGCTCGATTTCGAAAAAAAAATTGACATTCCAATGCAGTGCCACCAATAGCAAAAATTAAAAATAAATAAATTTTTTTTACATTACAAAAAAAATAATAAAAATTACCTCACCTCTAAATGTAATGATCTCTTAATTTTAGCAGATAGTGAATCACTAGAAAATTTTCCTTCCATATTTGGTGTAAAAATGGTTTGCAAATAAAAATCACCACGCAAACAAAAACGGCATATTTTAGGTAAATTCTCCAATGAAATTCTATCCTTTTCGCAATCTTGTGTGTTAAACAACATCTTTGTTTTTTGTAGATTGAACTTCTTATTTTCTACTTACAGCACTTCCAAACTCAGCAATGCATCGAATATAACCTGAAACGAACAAAATTAAGAAATATTTATGCCACATCAAATGATTAATAATTTTATAAGTACATTATTTTTAGATTATGTTGGAACGAAAAAAAAAGACAGAAACTATTTTATAATACACAAGCAAACAAAATGGGGGCCTTGGTGTGACTGCTTCGTAAATAGCACGTATGATAAAAATTAGTAGAGTCGATCTCATTGGGGCATTCGTAATCTGGTCGATTTTTTATTTTATTTTTTTTTTTTAATTTCAGTCGGCCATTTTCGAACTTTTTTTGTATGCATAAAAAATTATTTCCTTGGCTGGATGTAAATTTTGAGAATTTTTAGTCGTTTTGTTAAAGTGAAAATAGTATTTACCTTTTTGTTGAATGGATTTTGGTGGAAAAAAAAATTTGGACGTTATGCGTAATTGTAAGTGGATTAGATTAGCACTCAATTGTATTTAACACAATTTTTAATTGAAACTGATTGGTGTTCGAGAGTTTCATGTGTTTCCGCGTTTCTGATAAATATTGTTGGTTGCTTAGAGTGAGTTGGGGGATAGTTGAATGAAAATAGACAGTGTAGGTTCATGTTTGGTACATTTCTATTTAAACAAAAGATTTTCGAAATTGGAGTATTCGTGAAACATTTAATAAAGTTCAACGTGGAAGGGATAATATTTTGGAAATGGGAAAATTTTCTATTCTGAAATTTAAAAAAATCCATTCAGCTAAGTTAAATTTTGCACTGTATCAAGTCCTAGCCGCGTTACTGATTTAAAATATAAATGCTTTGATCGTTCAACGGCACTAAACGAATCCTTGTTTTTCTGAGGAATACAACAAGGCTGAACAAAGTTGGAATAGCGAACTATTTTACGGTCATCGGGGAGCTCTAAGCTGGGAAATGTTAACGCCATGAAATGTTCATCTAGTTGTGCGGCAACCGGAAAAGTGACTAGAAATCAAAGTTGTCTATTTCACCGTTAAAAAACTATCTACCTACTAACTAGTTGTATCATGAAGCTTGTTATCCATATATGTACATACATCATTTGCAGCAACTCACAATTCAAAATGTTCAAATTGCTAGGGGGCTAATTACAGAATACAAACGAGGTAAAGTGAAGATGACTTGTACATTGTAGAAATCGGGCAAGATGAATTTGTGTAGATTTTTCATAGTAGGATTGTGTATCCTATTTATTTTAGGAGGTACAAGCCAACAATATTTTTTAATAGATTTTAATTTCGAAATTTTCCATAGTGTTTCCATTGATTTTAAAATGTATAATTTGGTATTCGGCTACGATTTGATATAACCAAAGAGTATGTAATGTTTGTTATAAAGAGCAACAAAACAGAGGTAAAAAAATTATCAAAAAATGTGAATTATGCAATTTAAATTGTATAGCCACGCATTTTTTGATGACATTTTTTCCTCTGTTTCGTTACTCTTTATAACATTAGATACTCTTTGATGTAACTCCACATTTGACTTGTGCGTCTTTTTGTTCTTCAGCGGTCGTTTTGTGAACTGATTTTTCTATTAGATTTTCCCTTTTCCAAAGTTACATATATCAAATCTGTTTCTGGTATTCACCTGTTTTCCTTGGTGGATGAGATGAATGCTAAGCGGCTTTAGGGAGTTTCTAGTTTTAGTATGTGAATGACCAAACAAATTTCGAAAAATTTGGTTTTTAGGTGTTATCTTTGCGCAGAGGAGCTTAATGCTAAGCTGCTTTGGGGAGTTCCCAATTTTAGTATGTGAATAACCAAACAAATTAAGCGGGTTTAAAAAGTTCCCAATTTAGTACCTATATCATAGACCTACATCTAAATTTTAGCATTTGCATTTTTAATTTGAAAGTATTTTAATTTTTTATAGAGAAGAGGGGGATTTGGGCCGGTAGCACTCATACTTTAATGTATAACCCTTTTTGAACAAAAAAAAAATAAAAAATGTCACTTAAAGTCCATACCACACAAATGTGTGAGTAAAAAATCATAGTATGTAATGGCGTTTTTGATAAAAAATTTACTTGTTTTGAAGTACAACTAACACAATTGTGTGTATAATTATAGTGTTTTTTCGAACGAAAATAAGTTTGAAAGGAATACGCAAATACGTTGGTCGAAAATACATACAAAAAATATATTTTTGACATGCTACTTTTGCCGTACCCACACAATTATTTTAGTAAAACACAAAAGGATAAGACGAAATAATCTGATGTGAAGACGAACTAATACTGAAGAAGTTTAATAATTTTATATTTATTCAAAATTAAATTAGCGCCAAATTTTTCGAAATTGCTTGGTTATTTGTCACATACTAAAAATGGGAACTCTCCAAAGCCGCGTAGCATTCATCATGTCCGCGCAAAGATAACACCTAAGAGCCAATTTTTCTGTTTATTTTATGATTCAAGTGCTAAAATTTAAAACTACATTTTACATTTTTGAATGAAAAAAAAAACATTTTTGGAAAACCTGAAAATATTCCCGGAAAATGTGGTAGTTTTTCCAAAATTTTTGACATGCATCTTCTAAAAAAGATAGATACGTAATGCTACAAAAAAAATTTCATCATGTCCGATTTCGGCGATGTATACGTCTACTTCACTTACGCCCAAATAGGTTGTTTACTCAGTGCCATACTGCGCCCAAGACTAGGAAATTCAACAAAATCCAGAAATTCCACGTTTGTTTTTGTATCTGCATCATAAGCAGCTATCTGTTTAAACGTTATTGGATTATGTACAAATATGTATACATATAAATTTTGATCCTAACGAAATACGACTATATATACCTATATATAAATGAGATATCCAGATTTATATCTATATTAAAAGAGATAAATATTAAGAGATATCCATATTTTCCCGGTTTAATCCACACCGCTCTAATAAGCCGCGGCCTATCCATTTTTGAAAAACTTTTCGGTACCCTCTATAAGTCGAACCTGTTTAATAAGCCGCTTCATTGAAGCTTCTTTTAAATTACCTAGGTATTTGGTTTTCAAATTTCGAATATTTTTATTTTTTATTAAGCCGCATTCCTTTAATAAGCCGAAATTTATCAAAACAAAACTTTGTAAGACTAATAAGCCGCGTCTTGTAACGAAGAAAGACTAAATAACTAAATATTTTTGAAAATTTTTTATATAAAAACAAAAACTACCATTAGGAGCCTTAATTGCCCATAAATGTGTGCGAATGAAATAATAAATAAAAGTCAAGAAATAAAAAGTCCTTTTCACATCATTTTTCTTTTATTGTGTAGTCTGTTCTATAAACAATACCTAGCAGTAAAAAGTATAATGTATACTCGACTGAATTTTTGAATGAACAATATGTTGTCTCGTGTTTATTAGCTATTTGAAATAGGTCTAGAACGTAGTGGCTTAAAATAAAAATGTTACATTAGGTGTATCCAGCGGCGTTTTTCGTAAATATTCTAGCACCCTAACGAAACGAATGCAAAACGCACTGAGTATACTCTCCAATTGGGTCAACAACGGTACTTTGAGGGGAAAAACTCGTTTTTTAAGGAGTACAAACTTTCTCAGATTAATTCCGCTTGGTTTAAAACTGGAAACCTAATACAAAATGGATACAAAACATCACACTTTTCTCTTACAAAACTGTCATTTTTGCCCAGGGATTCATTTCGACCGGCCCTAAATGACATGATCAACCGTAAATTTTCAATGAAAGAGATTCTCCTTGATTCCACATACTTGAATGTCATGGTAAACAAATGGCCCCGGGCTCAACTGTACGGCCGAACTCTATCTCCATGTGGACCTGCATGAACATGGAATACTCATCTATCTTAAGAAACAAATCCATTTTTAAAACCTCAGGCTATTGATGGTGACGATCATTTTATGATAGATAAAGAACTTCTCTCCAAAGAGGGCTGGTTGAGAGAAACGGTTTTGAACCTTGAAGTTGTTAACTCTTGAATGATTTAAAAATGATTGGTAAAATTGGAGGTCTAAATGCAACAAACCTCTTTCCGTGATCCGAACCGCTGTACCGTGTTCCAAGCAGAAATAAGATGTAATGTAATGCCAAGTGGGCTTCGATTAAAGCGCTAAAATTAATTTTCCTTACTTCGAAAGTATTCCAGAATGTCTCTCATCTTTTATCGAAATGGCATATAAGATTCATCATTTTAACATTCAGTTCATGTGGGTGCTAAAGCATTTTAACCTTATTGGGGAATTTAAGGGCACATCTGCCACTTATCCTAGTTTAATAGCGATTTTCGTATAATCACTAGTCAGATATGGCCAGTACTACCTCTGTAAGATCCAGACAGCTGATATCTATTCGAATGCATTATGGTGAGGTTGAAGGTGCTATTATAGGATACTGTATCAAAGATAAACACACAGAGATGATGTGCATTTTTCAAAGAAAGTGAAGGACATTGTAGTTAATTCTGATTCACCAAGTTAAGAATATTAAAATCCTCTTTCACAAAATCCTGACTTTTCGGAAGGAGATGTCGACAATTAAAAATACTGATTCAATCAAATCGTCAAAATCCTGGCTTCACAAAATCTCAAAAAAATCGTGACTTAAAAGTAAAATCTTATGTGCGACGGCTGGTTACATGATTTTTTTAGGGAGATATATGTACATACATTTCGCAAGATCAAAGGGGCAATTGTCTCCGAGAAAGCGGTTAAAAAAATTGGAAAAGGTGCTAAAATAGCGATCAGTATTCAAAACAGACGAAACTATTATTTTATAGGAAATGATGTTAATCAGGAAAAATATTGCAAAAACCAAAAAAAAAAAATTGTTTAAGCATAAAAATCGAATAAAATTGTTGCCGCGCAACACGCTTCGGTTGGCAAAACAATAATACCGTTGGAATATAACAGATCGAATACATCTTTTCGCTGATATCCTTATATCAATGTAATACGTACCTTTAAATTATTTAACTAGACGTTTAAGTTCATAGACAAAATTCGCCTAGTTTAAATACCTGCTATGGAATATGTTGCAACCAACGAAGTACACATTGAAACCCCTTGATAATATGCATTTTGAAACAAGAAGATATCGTAAGTGAGAATGAACTACTGATCTACCTCCTTTAACATGTTATGTAAATGTAGAAGAAATAAAAAATGAGAATATCTTTCTTTATGTGATAATTATTTTATTTTATTTTTATTTTTTCATTTCGCACTAGTTTCGAGAGTCGTCAGCTATTTTTATTGTTCTAATTTTTGTTCACAAATGTTTCCTTTATATATTCGTAAATTTCGTTCAGGAAGCTGGCTCTAAAAAATTTTGCAGAATATTAAAGGATTATCAAAATTAAGATCCGATTGAGAATGTAGGAATAGGAAGATTATGATTTTGCTAATTCGAATGCAATTATGAATGATATTTTCAAATCGTTCTACTGGAAAATAAATAAATTTGGATTGTGTCACTCTTGCAGCAAATGAGCGTGGTGTTGTTCCGGTATATTTTCTCCAACTGCTAGGATAGCGGCCTCGTACGTGATGAATAGTAGAGATTCAAGAAGCCTAACTTATATTGTGGTTTATCTGTTTTAATTATTTTTAATTCAGAATACTCGTCTTCAAATTTGGCTGTAATGTACCGGTCTGTAGTGTAGCATTTAAGAATTTAATCAAACTAATTTTCCTTGTAAACCTATTAAACTAGTTTTATTTTTAAATATTTATTTACAATTTTTATTTTAAAACTATGTGCAAAGTATAACAAAATTTTGTTGGACTGTGAATAGCCATGAAAAAAGCCTAACGACATTTTTATGATTTAGGAATTTCACAAAATTGCTTATGACATATGTATCGAGGTTAAACTGCCTCGAAAGCCCGTGATACTTGTTGTTTAACATTAGAGTGATTTTCTCTAATCTTAAATAGGAGGGGGGGGGGGGGGGACATTGGAATTAAACATTGTTCTGCTGATATATATTTGAGTCTGTTGAGCAGAAGTTTTGAGATTTTTTTTTATATAACTCGAAGTAAAGTGATATTGATCTACGATCAATAACACTTATTGATATTGTATACGATTTTTGGTCGTAATCGTAATAATTTTTGGTCCTAACCGTAATTGCTTAAGTCGCCATCCATTGCTGTGACACAAATTCTAGCCTAAAGGCTGCATTGTCACATATACCGTGAGATTATCTCTTTTGTTTACGGCTGTCTTCATTTGCAAAATGAATAATCGTCATCCTTTTTAATTCCGAGATGCATAGGAATCGCTTGTGTTAAGTTTCAATTTTAGCAGTTTTAGGTTATTAATCAGAAAATTGAGGATGTTCTTATGTTACCAAGCATGAGTCTGCTGCCAGATTTTTTGAACCTGATGATGAACTTTCCCATGCTGCTTGTTGTTCAAGTTTCCAGTAGTAGTTCCAAGAATTCTGCGCTAGAACCATCCGGTCGCTTGATAAAACTCCGAGGGGTGGGACTTGTGAGTTGCTTTTAGCAGTCTCAGCCCTTAGCAGCTTCAGTTTCCTTGTCTCTTCTGAAGAGCCTTCTACATTTTTTACATGTGTTTTGAAGTCTTTTCGACTACCATTGTGGTCGAAGTTTATCCAGAGGTCTACTAAGAGCACACATATAAATTAGTACTAAGAATACGAATCAGTGCTTCCCCAAATTGTGTGAAGTGAATTTGCATCGCTTCTCAGGATGACTCCAATTAATTGACCCTCCTTCAATGAGCTTCCTAAAATGATAAGTGGGATATCTTTCCCATGATTTGTAAGGTAAGCTCATATTAGCCAGAGGTTTTGACCAGCCATTTTAATGCTTGTTGTGACCAAATCTGAATTACTGTAATTTGATAACAGAAAGATATTCAGATTTTTTTGTACCGACGAATTTTACCTACTTTCTTGATCTCTGCCTTTTGGGTAGAGAGTCTTCAGATGAACCAACCTTGGTCGTGCCTGGGTCCCGTTTTTTCGGTACGTCTTCAGAGCCAGGCCTAATGGTCATTGCTCTGTTGTTCTCGTTTCATTCGGACCTTTTGCGTCTAACGTTGGTTACCTATGCCTTGGAAACCAGGCCTAAAAACCAAAATTCAATCAGCATTAGTTTCCGGGGTTTTAAGAGCGCCGGACTCTTCTTTTTGTTTTGTTAGTTTCATCCATATTTGCCCCACGAGTAGCGGAGGAAAATGTTCATCTGTGCAGAGGTCCGCAGTACACATATAAGGCAGTTTGATCCGGAGGGAGCCAAATGTTCGTAAACACCGTTAGAGACTGAGCTTTTTTTTTTGCTCACCCATTCACGCCAAGACCACCAACGAAAGTTTTTAAAAATAGAGTGAATGGGGAGGAACGATCTTTCATAAGAGAATTTTTTGAAGCTTACCTGAAAATTTGCTGTCCTTAATAATTTTTAAGCACTCGTTGTACAATAATTAACATTTATTGTAAAATAACAATCGATATATCCAGCCCACGTAGATCTACTGCGGTCTTACTTTGGGAAATCTTATTCCTATTCGAGTAGGAAAGAAATTTGTTCCTAAAGTAAGAGCCTAATAAGCGACCCTTGTTTATTTTTATCGGTTGGTACACAAATTTAAGAAAAGCAAACGCCATTTATTTTTGTCATGACAAATATACATAATTACGAAAGATATAAAATTCCGTTTTCATCAAAAATATTTCGTTTTTGTGAATATAAGGTAGCGCTGAGATCCTTTTTAAGCATTTATGTTAAAAAAAAATGCTATATGGGTTCGGTTTGGCCGTCTGTCCGTCTGTGTCCGCGTCAACTTGAGAACGGATGGAGATTTCAATTTAATTTATTCACTAAAAATTCAAGCAATTCATGAGGTACAGCCCTATTGATTTGAACATTTCGGTGTTCTGAGATATGTAGGGTTTGTTAATCCCCCTCATTAAAATTGATAAAGAAAATTTTTTATTTTCTATTGTATTTTGCTTTCATAGAGCATGTTAATGTGGGGGGGGGGGTTGATATGAGGTGTTTTGGGTTTGGTGTGGGAATTTGGGTTCGCTGGGATGGAAATTTTAGCTGAGCAACGGTTGCAATTCACAAATACAAAGACAACAAGAACAATTATTGGGGTTTGATTTTTGTTTCAAATAATTTTACACACACACACATAGATAAGTAACAACATTTTTCGTATTTCGTCTAAACGTGAGAAGTTGTAGTGTTGCGTTGCAATGTTAACTTCGTGTAAACAGCACCAATAATTATAATTGAAGATAAAAACAATCAAAATAAATGAAAATAGAAGAAACTAGATTATCAATTAATGTACTCAAACCAAAAAATATCTACTCAAAGTAGACGGTAAATTTTTGGTTCATTAAACATTTAGATATCTACATTTTTTTGTGAAATAATTTGCATCTTGCCCATAAGATGGGATACGCCCAATAATTAACATATTATAGCTGTTGTCAATTTGGATGTGTTATGTTATAGTCCCGACAGTGTGATGGAATCAAAGCATTCGGATTTTTGATTTTTTCTTAATTCATTTGATTGTACAGAGTGTCCTAAAATTCGCGTATCAAACGAAGCAGGGTGATAGAGGAGCTCATTTCCAACAAAAACAGCGAAGTAAAGTTTTTTCGAATTGAAAGTTATTCCACTTTTTGTGTGTTTTTTTTAATATAATCGCATTAATTTAAAAAAAACAAAGGTCTTTTGTTTAACTTTCTTTTTTAATACGAACTAGATGAGTGTGCCTTTCCAATAAAACCATTTTCATAAGTTGCAAAAAAAACAATGGTTTTTTGAAGTATTTGTTTTTTAAATTTTTTTATTGATGTTTAAGTGACGCCAGAGGGAAAACAATGTACTACAGAAATTTGACCCACTACCAGCAAAATATGCGACACTAATGTAGATTTTAAAATGGTATCACACATCGGGCTATTCACAATAGAATGTTTTTTATCAATTTCTTTCACAAAGTAAGTCGTGTTTATTAAAAAACGCACTTAACAAAATTTCAAGTTCTAAAATAGATGCTTTTTCAGAAATAAAAGAAAATAAATAAAATAATTTTTTCAATGATTTTAAATGTTATTATTCGGATTTTACTCGAATTTCCCCTGGTTCCCCCGGATTTCCACTGTATTTCCACCTGGTTTCCTCCGGAATCCGGGAAATCTGGAACATTCCGAGGGAAATCTGTGGAAAATCCGGAAGAAACCCGAGAAAACCGGGGGAAATCCTGAGAGATTTGGGGGAAAGAAACCGTTTTGCGCGTTCTTGTAACATTCATTTGTATTTACTATTTATAGCTCACTAAAATCACAATAATTTCCACCAGTGGCACTATTCTGGTAATTCCCCGGAAACAGGGAACTGGGGAAAGAATTTATTTGTGATTTCTGTTCAAATATTTTTTTCCTGCCAACTGAGGAGAAAAGTTTAATGCAAATATATATAAATTGGGAAAAAGTTTTCCATATCTAAATTGGCATGGAAAATTATGCCCCATTTAATTTTGTTTCCAAAAAAATTAACACTAACTTTTATAATACATATTTCGTCCACTGTATTTTTTTGACATAATATGTTTACAATGTTCATTGACTTGATTGATTGATTGATTGATTGATTGATTGGACTGTAGAACCAAGTACTTCACGAGTGTCCCGGTTAACGCCGGGCCTATTCCTACAGCCTTTTTACACATAACAATAGGAGGGATAGGAAAGGTTTTTTTTTTTTTTGGGACAGAACGACCCGGTTTCAGACACCTAGCGATCGTACGGCACAACACAATTCTAATCTACTTCTAATCTACTGAGGGGGGATAAAGGTTTAATAGGTTCAATGGATAACGATGATATTGGTCTTCAAAAATTGCTTCTTTAAATCAGCAACATGATAAAAAAATATTATTATTTCACGAGCATCTGGAAATTCCCTGAAATATAATTCAACATTAATAATTTTCAGCTTCCTAAAATAAAATTGATTGATTAATTCACTCCGAATAGAGTCACCTAGGTAAATCCGATAGTGAGTAATACAAACACAACACAATTCTAAACTACACAATCATCAATTAATATTTTAAAGAAGTATTAGTCCACAAACATCTTAAGACTCCTGAAATTTAATTCTTCATTAATGTTTTTCGGCTTCCTAAATAATACAAACATTTATTGATTAATCCTCCTAAAACTCAACAACTTACAAAAGAATTTCCTGAAATCATAGTTATTAGAATTATATTAATAATAAAACTAAACTGAAATCCAGTAGCATTTAAAAATTATACTGTAAACATGGTTGGGCTGTATAGTACTTAAATTGTCAGACTAATATTTTGAAACTTACAACCAATTTCTCAGAATTCCATCGTCAAACAGCGAAACACTTAACATCAAATTGGTAAGAAACACAAATCGAAATATACAAAATTTCAAGATCAGTCTCGAAATAACGTAAAAATTTCAAAATTTAGTAAAATATTATAAATTCCATCTTATCGATAACTACACCAACGATAAGTTTTGTTTTACGCCGCAATGATTTCATTGTGTAATTTAACTATATCCCGCGAATCTCTTTTTAATTAATGTGTCCAAGATAAAAAGGTAATTTAATTATTACAACAATAATGTTAGTTCCGAATAATGAAAATTAACAGAATTATTCATTAATTTTACAAGTATGAGCACTTTAAGTAAGAACTAACAAGCAATTTATTCAAGATTTCAATATTCTTAGCTTATTAAAGAATCAAATCAATTGCATACATTAAAGGGGCAATTAAATATCTATACTTAAAAGATTTTTTCTCAGTACAATACAGCCCTATCCTTCATAATAAGCCAAGCTTAATAGTGAAATATTATTTGCACGTAACAGTACATAATAACAATCTTAAGATTTTATACAAAATAATAAGAAATCATATAGTGATTTAAACAAATAATTAATCGTTCGTTAAGAGTTAAAAATAACATCACAATACTGTTAGTAAGATAAAAATTAATTTACATTTAGTGTTCATCTTCTCAGTATAACAATTATTAAAATTATTCCTATTATTCCGAAAATGCTATACTTAGTATGAGGAGAAATGCGCTTAAGATTTCGAGATACGTAACTATCTTGATTATTTAGTTCAATAGATAAGTCTTTAACTTATCTAATTCCTTATTTTTAATTTTATAAATTTTCTGTATAGGTATTACTTCTTCTACTTTAATATTCAAGCAACAATTATCTAGCTCAAAGTGGTATATATCATTATTATTTTTATTTTCATTAATATTTTTATTAGTTTCGATTTCTGCTAAATTTACAATTATTTTTTAATGAGATAATACCTATATTATTTAAAAATCTTTCTTCCTCAATATTGTCACATTTACATTTATATTTTATTTTTTCTGAGGTTACAAATATATATTTTAAATCATTTAATTTATTGAAAATTCCAAGTTCATTTGTTATTAATTTTAAATTACAATATTTATTACTTCTTTTCATAAACACATTTACTTCACAAATTTCGTGTTTAACAGTACTTTCTAATACTAATTCAGGACAAATAAAATATACCTTGTCATTATTACTTATTTTATTACATTCGTTCAAATTATTTTTTAAAATAAAGTTTTCTTTATTTTTACTTATCAATAATATTTTAGTTTCTCTGTCAAATTCCAATATTGACCATTGATTGTCATTTACTTTAAATGGTAATGTTAAAATTTCATATGCTTCTATATTTATTTCTTTTAATATTGGTACAGATAATATGATATTAATTATGCCATTCTTTTCAAAAGCTTTAATTTTAACGTCCTTTATTAAAACATGATAACTTTCTAAACTTGGAGTATACAATAATTTTTCTTGATTCTTGCTATCTTTTAAAACTTCAATAAATTTTTCAGGGGTTATAACAATTGGGTGAATAGTTCCCGCTTGGAGAAACAATATGGCTTCTACTACTTTTTCTAGTTCTAGTTCAAATTGAAATAATCTATTAAATATTGAAAATTGTAAACTTCTTAAATAATTTATAATACCCTGTTTCCTATTATTTTCATCAATTGTAAGTATTATTCCATTAATTTTTGTTATAATTTCTTCATTTTTAGTTTCTAATATATGATAATTATTTTTTAAAATTTGATTTTTTTCATTTAAGCTTTTCATTATTTTTACTTCTTCCTTTAATCCATTTTGAATAAACTCCTGATATTCTATAACCGTACTTATAACGTTATCATACTATACCGCATCATCATTATCCATTGTACCGAATAACCCTTTAAGACCTGAACCGATTATATTTATTAATCCACGTTTTACTCTATATTTGTGTATACCTAATAATGAATGTGTTATATCTACTTTACTTATTAATTTCCTATAATTAACATGTGAATTTTCGACGAACTCACTACATTCTTTTCGTATTTTATACATACACTGTTGACGTTGTTTAATTGATTTTCTACGACATTAATGGATTCCTCAATTTCATCAATATTTATATGATTTATTATCGAAATATGCCCATCTAAAATTTTTGTTATACCCAAATATTTGTAATATAGCCCATTATGATTTTCTATGTTTTCGATGTTGATAGAACATTCTGTCCTTGACCTACAAATGGTTTTATATGAGATTTATTATATTTAACTCTTTTATTATTCTTTAAAACTAAAACATGATATTTATCTACAAACACTACTTTATAAGGACCACGATATACGCTATCTAGTTTTCCTTTAAACTCATTTCTTACTAGCACAAAATCTCCTATTAAATAATTATGTTGCTTTCCTAAATTTTTATCATAACGAATTTTTGATTTTTCTTTTTGGAATTGCAAACGATTTCTTGCTTTAATTTCCATACTTACTAAATTTTTCTGTAATTCTTAAGCATAATCATTAACTGTCTCTAATATTTCAAAATCTATTTCACTTGGTTTATTAACTTTCCTACCGAATAATAGTTCATAAGGGGTAAACTGTAGTAGTAATAGTTCATAAGGGGTAAAATTATGTATAGTAATGTTATAACAAAAGCTTGCATATTTCATATGCTCATCCCATTTTTTATCATTTTCTAACTTTTTTCCTACTAATCTAACTATTTACCATAGTATGTCAAAAAAAAAATTGTGCCAAAATACTATTAAAATACTTTTCCTAATTCCTTTTCCTATAGAAAAAACCAGAATCGTGTTGCTGGTCGCGACGACTGATGTTGTATTATTACATTGGAATATTGTCTATATAATATATAGAACATACCATGTAGTTGTACTACTAGCGAATTACTGCTTAGCGTACGAAATTTGATTCTTTCACATTTCCATCTATATTCTATTTTAACAACAAACTTTTCGCATTCACGAATTTTATTATATATATATTTTACTTCGGTCCCTGCAACTGCAATGGTGCCACCCGTGACTGCTCTGTATATTGGCACATTTCAGCACTCCCGAATCAAATACACAAATCGCAGGAAATTCCTCCACCTAGCGTCACTATCTGTGTGAAAGCGAATATGATAATCGACACTTACTTAATCAACTTCCCAACCACCCCATACTTTCTTTTCTTTAACGCTGGATCGCGGATAAATTTGAATTTTTGACTTATAGATGGCTAATGTGTAAGAATCACAACAATCAGTTTCGAACAAATGAGACTATTGATTTGAAAAAATCAGTCTTCTCATCAGGTCGCGACAACTGATGTTGTATTATTACATTGGAATATTGTCTATATATATAGAACATACCATGTAGTTGTACTACTAGCGAATTACTGCTTAGCGTACGAAATTTGATTCTTTCACAGATAGTGACGCCAAACGGAAGAACCCCCCACAATTCGTGTACCCAATTCGAGAGTGCCGAAACACACCAATATACAGAACAATCACAAACAACACCATCACAATTGCAAAAACCAAAGTAAAATATCAATTTTAAATTAATTTTTAATATTTTTTCAAAGCAGTCATTATGTCTGCTTTTGGGCAATATAGTTATATTCGAAGTTTCAGTCTTTCTAGTGTTAAAATCACTCTTTTAGAAGCTAAAACTGAATAAAGTCTGAGACAACAAATCAACTCAATTAGGCTAACACCAATTATTTGAGTAATACTATTACTGTTTTTACCGTTTTACCTGAAATTTTTTTGATATTGTATGTGCAATCGATGTATCTTCTAGAAACAAAAAATCAAAACAAAAATCAAACCAAATTCAAGGCAATGGCTACCTAAAAACCATGTGTTTCATTTTCACTTTTGATGTGTATGTGAGAAATATATTTATGTAAAAAAAAATCGTTTAGAAAAAAATAATTGTTTCATTCGTCACAACTGTTAGGCTTCAAATTATTTTATAATTAATAAATTGTTTTAATTTATAAAGCCGAAAATATTTATAAGTAATGCTCAGACATATGTTTTATTGGTACTAAATAAAATGATGCTCCAACTGTAACCAAGGAGAAATTGAAAGGAAACAACAGTGAATCATACGACTCACGCGACAGCCGTAGATGAATGATTCAGATTCAGCTGATATCTGATTGAATTCAAGTTGGTAATGGTGTTATTATACTGACTAATTTTCAAGTGCTGTAATGTGCTGTAAAACTATAAAGACGAAAAAGAGAAACAACTAATTTAAATCGTAGAAAACACTATGCGCATTTATTTTGACGTTATGAAAATAAAATAATATATCTGTGCAGCGTGCGCTGCAATATTTTGTTTTGAAATATGTTTGTGCTATTCACGTACACACAAAACACATTACTAAAAAATGACTATACGTCAAAAAAAAAAAAATTAAAGTTGATTTATTTTTTATAGATTTGCCCAATTTAAACTGCTGCAAAAGTAAGCTATATCATTTGTTGCTGAATTTATTTCTGTTTTTTGTTTATATGTTGTATTCACTCAAGACAAACTCTCACTACCGATAGCAATGTTAAATAATAGCAGTTGTTACAAAAGAAAAAATCAATGACAATTTAGGTTCTTACTTTTAACGCTATTTGCCGTAGGCACTTGGCGAAACACACTTATACTTAATAAACACATTTTTATTAATCACTTGTTTTTTGTTCCGCAGAATATTTTGAATGTCTTTCAAAAAGTTTAAAAAATCACTCGATCGATTTCGACTTGTTAGGTCATCATCAGGAGTATCTACTGATTTGTATTAGTAAAAATTTTTGTTATATAATAGAAAAAAGCAAAATATAATAAAAGAAGGAGAGAAGAAAAAATAAGCGATAAAAATTAATCTACGGATCGCGCAGGTAGGCGATGAGTCATATGTAGGTTGAGTAACAAAATTCAAGGTATATTATTGCGTACGTGAGAATAGAAAAGGGCGGGGTCTGTAATTGGTGAGAACCGGATTTCTCTTTGTTCGTTAAGGATATTTTGGTTAAGAAATATTGATTTTCGAATTTCGTAAGATTCTAAGGTATCTAAACGTCTGCCTTTGGGTTGTATATGTAATATGTCTAAATTGTTCAAGCTAGCTGTATGATTTTCTGAAGTTAAATGGTTATGGAAAGTTGATTGATTGCAACCAGATAAATGTTCTTTAGCTCTAACTCCAAAATTGCGCCCAGTCTGACCAATATAGGAGAAACTACAATCATTGCAATTGATCCTATAGACACCAGATTTGGAAAGGCGATCAACTCTAGGTTTATTGTTAAAAATCATTTTCTTTATTGTGTTATTATTATAAAAAGCAAAACTAATATTGGTATAATTGGACACGATGTTGCTAATCCGTTGGCTCGTTTTTCCTATATACTCTAAGCGACGCCAATTTTCCCGCGTTGGACTATCCGGTGGATAAATACCCGTTAGAGTTTTACGCTTTAGCTTTTTATTTAATAACTTTAATATAGTCCTAGTTGCATATCCGTTATTCGTTGCTATTTGAAGAATTATGTTAAGCTCAGTGTTATAATTTGAATTTGACAGAGGGATGTTTATTAGTCTATCTATGAGTGAGTGGAAAGCTGACATTTTAATATTATGGGGATGGTTTGAAGAACTAGGGATAACAGCGTCTGTATACGTGGGTTTCCGATAAATTTTGAAGTCTAAAGTAGAATTAATCCTGGTTATTGTTATATCTAGAAAATTAATACATTTATTTTCTTCTTTTTCTAACGTAAAATCAATGGTGGGATACTGAGAATTTAACCAAGTAAGGAAAGAGTCTAACAGTCTATCAGTTCCATTCCATAGACATAATATGTCATCAACATATCTATACCAAAAGATTATATGACGAAAATAAGGATTGTTATTTGATAAGATCATTTGCTCGAAGAAATTCATGAAAATTTCAGCCAACAAAGGTGACAGAGGGGAGCCCATGGGTAGACCATCAGCGAATTTGAAATATGTATATGATAATACATATTTCAAATATCATATCTCTGTTTTGATAATACATATTTCAAATTCGCTGATGGTCTACCCATGGGCTCCCCTCTGTCACCTTTGTTGGCTGAAATTTTCATGAATTTCTTCGAGCAAATGATCTTATCAAATAACAATCCTTATTTTCGTCATATAATCTTTTGGTATAGATATGTTGATGACATATTATGTCTATGGAATGGAACTGATAGACTGTTAGACTCTTTCCTTACTTGGTTAAATTCTCAGTATCCCACCATTGATTTTACGTTAGAAAAAGAAGAAAATAAATGTATTAATTTTCTAGATATAACAATAACCAGGATTAATTCTACTTTAGACTTCAAAATTTATCGGAAACCCACGTATACAGACGCTGTTATCCCTAGTTCTTCAAACCATCCCCATAATATTAAAATGTCAGCTTTCCACTCACTCATAGATAGACTAATAAACATCCCTCTGTCAAATTCAAATTATAACACTGAGCTTAACATAATTCTTCAAATAGCAACGAATAACGGATATGCAACTAGGACTATATTAAAGTTATTAAATAAAAAGCTAAAGCGTAAAACTCTAACGGGTATTTATCCACCGGATAGTCCAACGCGGGAAAATTGGCGTCGCTTAGAGTATATAGGAAAAACGAGCCAACGGATTAGCAACATCGTGTCCAATTATACCAATATTAGTTTTGCTTTTTATAATAATAACACAATAAAGAAAATGATTTTTAACAATAAACCTAGAGTTGATCGCCTTTCCAAATCTGGTGTCTATAGGATCAATTGCAATGATTGTAGTTTCTCCTATATTGGTCAGACTGGGCGCAATTTTGGAGTTAGAGCTAAAGAACATTTATCTGGTTGCAATCAATCAACTTTCCATAACCATTTAACTTCAGAAAATCATACAGCTAGCTTGAACAATTTAGACATATTACATATACAACCCAAAGGCAGACGTTTAGATACCTTAGAATCTTACGAAATTCGAAAATCAATATTTCTTAACCAAAATATCCTTAACGAACAAAGAGAAATCCGGTTCTCACCAATTACAGACCCCGCCCTTTTCTATTCTCACGTACGCAATAATATACCTTGAATTTTGTTACTCAACCTACATATGACTCATCGCCTACCTGCGCGATCCGTAGATTAATTTTTATCGCTTATTTTTTCTTCTCTCCTTCTTTTATTATATTTTGCTTTTTTCTATTATATAACAAAAATTTTTACTAATACAAATCAGTAGATACTCCTGATGATGACCTAACAAGTCGAAATCGATCGAGTGATTTTTTAAACTTTTTGAAAGACATTCAAAATATTCTGCGGAACAAAAAACAAGTGATTAATAAAAATGTGTTTATTAAGTACAATTTAGGTTATTAACCCGCGTTCGTCATTATGCAAATTTGCTAATATTTTCTATCATGATGTTTTATGTTTGTATGTGTTTTCTTCAGTGTATTGAAAAATATTCATCGATGTAATTTCAAATCTGGAGGTACGGGGGTTATCTGAAAAGTTTCCGACCTCAACATGAAGATGGTAGCACTCGTCAACAAAAATGTAGGAGTGTTTGCGCATGCTCTGAAAGGAAGTCACCGAAATACCAGCAATTTTGGATGCGCAGTTGTGCTTTAACAATCGTTTGAGTGAGTCGATGTGAGTGTTTTTGTGAAAATGGAAAAAATCGAGAATCGAGCTGTCATTAAATATTTATTTTTGAAAGGCAATGTGCGAACGCAAATCAAAGACGAGTTGGAAGCTGTGTACGGGGACTCTGTGTCATCATTTACCACCATGTAATTTTGGGCTGCTGAATTTAAACGTTGCCGAACCAGCTTGGGTGACGATGAACGGTCGGGACGTCTAAAAACTGCAACCACTGATGATAACATCGCTTAAGGTCACCAAATGGTGTTAGACAACCCTCGAATTACAGTTAAATAGATATAAAATGTTATAAATATGTCCAAAGAATGTGTTTGTACAATAAATTCAAATTTATTGGATAAAGTATAAATTAGTTGATTAGTGAGCGAGATAGAAACTCTGCCATACTACAGGGGTTGGCGCTCGAAGTGCCAAACGGCTAATGACAGCGCACTCATTTTTTGACAAGCGTCAGTCTGTTATGTTGTTTATACAGTCCTGCGGAAGCATATTGTTTTACGCCGCACTTAAAAAGAGTTATCGAAATGGAATTCAAACGCAACAGCGTTATTGCTTTGTATTTCGCTGGAAAATCGCAACCAGCCATTGTTGAGCTACGACATTTACATGTGAACAAAATGTGTTTGTGCCCTGTAAAGGTAAATCAACAAATCTATTCGGTAGAAACCATTGGCCGTTTCAACAAGACTCGGGACGTTCCATAAAGCCCGTGAAACCCAACGTTTTTTACAAGAAAAAGTACTCAGCTTCATTACTTCACAACAATGTCCACCATATTCCACGGACTTAAACCCAATGCATTTTTTCATATGGCCCACTCTGAAGGCTAAAGTATTAACTAAAAGATATGAGATGGTTGACGCCCATAAAGATTGAAAATACCATCAAACCACATTCGTGCAGCGTGTGAAGCCTTCTCGGACAGACTCGATGCTGTTATCCGCGCTAAACGTGGCTATATCGAACAAAAGAACATCGAATGTCGGAAAACAAAGAGCCAATTGTTGCCTCACCGGTAACAAAGCAATGGGTTTTTGGATCTGATCAGCATGGTTCTTGAAAATGCTGTTGTCGTCAACAAAAATTAATGACTTCCGCAGTTTTTGTGGAAAAATTGATATTTTCAATGAGATAAAAATAATTATGGTTTACGCTTTCAAACCTCCAAAATCATGATTGCCCGATTGAATGGAATGCAAGTGCAAAATTTCAAGACATCTAAATGAAAAGGTTGAAAATACATTTGTACACCCAATATTTACTGTAATGTAATATTACTAATTAAACTCAAAAATAATTCTCTAGAGCACACTGCCTACGTAACGATTAAATTGAGCAATTTCCCGTAACATAGATAAACTTGGCAGTGAAAGTCAAAATCGTTTGAAGTTGTGTCAAATAATTATTTGTGCCATTTGTTTAAGCAGCCACCAAACGGTTTTAAATTACAGTTGAAAATTCCTGCGTGCAGCAATTGTATATTGTAGTTGAGAATTACATCATTTATTCAGTTTAGAATAAGGTAGGGGGGTGTGGTTGCGATATAATGGGTTTTTTTAATATATCGCATATGATACGACTTTTTGAGTTAATTCACTAGAAAGATGCGGAATGTTACAATGCACCGCCAATAGAATTCCTTCCTTTTCCTTACAGAAAAGTATGAAAAAAAAACTTAAGATTTTTTTTTTTTTCAAGCTTTTTTTTATACTATTCTGTAAGGAAAAAGTTAAAGAAATTTTATTGGAGATGCGCTGTTAGGTTTCATATCCCGCAATAAAAACATTTATGTTTTTCCTTCACCGAAAATGATAAAGCGCGAAGTGTCGTTCTTCGTTTTTTGATTTTCGTATAGTTTGAATGGTATGATATCAAAGGGCCGAATGTGTCGAAGGGCCGAATGTGTCGACGGGCCGAATGTCGAAGGGCCGAATGTGTCGAAGGGCCGAATGGGTCGAAGGGCCGATTTTTTTTTTGTTTTTAGAAACTTATTTTTTTATTTAATTAATTTATTTTTTTTACATATCCCTTAAAAAAAATGGCACTATTTAAGTCCAAACCACACAATCATAGTATGTAATGGCGTTTTTGATAAAAAATTTGAGTAAGATGAAATTTTTTTAAAAAATTTTCTTTGTAGGATTGTGCATCTATCGTTTTTAGCAGGTCCTGAAAAGTTTGACCTTTTGATTTTTTTTGGTGACAAATTGCGTATTATTTTATTCAAAATAGTACAAATGTGTAATTTTTTTTAAATTTTTATATTAACATTGTATTTTAACAGTTTTTCGACACTACAAGTAATTTTTCCTGGAAAATCTTTCAATTTTTCTAGGAAAATTTTATTATTTTTTTTACTTAGTTTAAAATTATAAATAAAATTTGCCACTTGAAGAATTTGATTTGATTTGATTAAGATGTACGGCCAAGTTATTTGACAAGTAATCCCAGATATGGCCGGGGCCCACCGTACACCTTTATTACACATAATAAAATCGAGGGGTAGGAAAGGTTATATTAGTAAGGAGAGGCTCGACCCGGTTACAGACACCTAAGTAGTCGACAGTTAGTAACACAATGACGACACAATTCTAACTACGAAATAATTATTAATAATATTAAACTGAAAAAATTCCGGTCATCTGAAAATTAAAAATTGTTATTTAATTCTGCAAATTTATCTTCTTCAATTTTGGTTAATACCTATTTTAATAAAATCTAAAAGAAAAATCTAAAATAATAAAAAATTAAAATTAATAATTATTATTAAATACCACCCACTGGATGCAATACTAATAATTAAAAAAATTCTTACTAAAACGCCTAACTAAAAAAAGAGCCAAGCCACTGGAAAAACAGAGGTCTCTGTATTACAAACTAGTCCATTAAAAGTTTTTAACTGCTTCTGAAATTAATCTAATTTTTAACCAAAACAGCATGTCTATCGTGTAGCTAATTCCAAATGATTTCAAAAACAGCTAATCTGCAATATGTAAGATCAATAATGGATGTTTGGCACAGCTCCAGAACCCCAACACCTAAACAAATTAAATAAAACTTTTAAAGCAATCACGAATCTGTAAGATGAATGTTTACAATGTTCATTGACTTATATTAATATTGGAATATTTTTTATTTGTTATCGTCATCATTTTTTATTTATTATCGGTAACCCAATTTTGACATAAGAAAATAAAAACAAAATTTAAAAACATATTCCGGGGTATTTGGCATATTTTTGTGTATACTGCGACTTTGGAAATATGAGCGAAGATTTTAAAAATAGAGTGAATGCTGGAATATTATTTACGACCATAAAACATTATAATTTTTAAATTGCTGTTCTATATATATGTATTTTACGAGATTGGAGTTCGACGAGCGTAAACCATAAATTATATACAGTAGATCACTCTGATCTAAAAACACACAAAACACTTTTAGATTAGCCGAATATGAACACAAATTCCAAATGAATTTGTTATCAAAAACCTCACAAAGTCAGTGTATTGTTTGTTATTTGTTTGCGCATTTTTTTAATAAATAAACAGCCTATATATGAACAGATGGTCATCGGCACGTGGCATTACCTAAGTGCTGGGGTATCGAACCCAGCACCCACGAATAACAAAGATAGTACTTTACCCGGCTAACGAAAGCGACACTACCAAAATCAAAACAAATTATTTTAACCCCACTCTAATTTCCCACATTGTCATGATCGATAATGTTGATCGATAAAATAATTTGCAAAAATACCTGGGACGGTATGTTGTACCATCACTTCGAATCGAATTCGAAAAAAGTCGAATCGAAAAAGTGAAAGTTGTATCTTCTTTGCTTTTCGAAAATGATACAACCTACCGCCATTCGACTTTTTTCGAATTTCGATTCGAAGTGATGGTACAACATACCGCCCCTGTGGCCCTATTCTGGCTTTTCCAGGGAATAGGGAATCGGGGAAATATTTTGCTGTAATTACAAATTGCAATAATTCCCAAATATTTATTCCCCGTTCCCAAATGTATATTCTGGTAGACTGGGAATAATTTTTTGGGGAAAAATTATTTATTTTGTTTTTTATAAACTAAAACGCATGTTGCGACCTTAATACAAGTTTAATTTATTTTTCAAAATATATTTATTACAAAAAATAATGTTTAGAAATTCGAAAAAGTACGAATTACAATTCCCTAAAAAAATAATTGGGAAAAATTAACGTCAAAAAATTCCCAAGCGCCAGAATACACTTTGGGGAATAAATAACTCCCAACTGCTAGAAATACGTCACTAATTCCCAATTCCCTATTCCCGGGGAAAACCAGAATAGGGCCACTGGACTACGCAATTATTCGTTGTTTTTGCTTAAATAAACGCGGTTAACGATATCGCTTTGCACGTATCATCTGGTATATAAAAAATATATAGGTCACAGAGACTCTCTTAAATGATCGTACAAAACGCTCTCAAATCTCAAGAATTCGGATTCTTTGTTTATCGTGATCGTATCTCTACTTTAGGAAAAAGCAAAATACATCACGCATAATCATCGCTCGGTAATGATTTTTGTTTTTTACTTTATTAAGTAAACAGAGACTTTAAATAAGATAACAACAACAATAAATGCCCATGCATCGAGTAAATTTTTTTAATTTTAAAGTAACTTCCATTGTGGTAAAACGTATAAAAACAAACATTGCTCAGTGACTAAATTTCCGATAAAAATTAAAAAAATGAAATTAATAAGCCAAACGTGAGTTAAATTTTTTAGTTTTGTTTATAAGTTTGCTTATCTGCTTTTATTGTGATTACATATAAAATGTGCTAACTGAAAGTAGTTGTATATTGATTAGAAATCCACTAGACAAATCTTTGTTTACAAATGATAACACATTGATAAACTTTGTTTAGTAACACGAATTATGTATTGTCTTAAGTGTATACCCACTCAGAAAGTAGGTACTCAAAACAAACGTATTTTTAGAAAATGGTTCTCAAATTTTTTTCCAAATATGTATATTTATCAATCTAAATAATTGGAGCATGAAGGTTACACAATAACATTTTCACTTAATAAAGTGCCATGATAGTAATTTCCGGTTGATGTTGTTTAAAATTATTAAGTGCGATCCAGCATAAAATTTTAGGTTTTGCCTACATAAGTGTACTAGTGTGCACTCTACTCGCTTTATGTCGGTTTAACAAATTATTTCAGTTGTTTTGGAACACTGACCTGAATAACAAATATTTATGTACAATAATACATAAAACTTGGCCATGTTCCAAATCATGAATTCATTTTTTTTTCTCTGATGTTCACTCAAAACAAGCGTGCCACGTTAAAAGTTATAGGAATTTGTTGTTTTCATATATTTTATAAATCCAATGTGAACGAGTTCATTTCACCCATTCTAGATAAGTGAGGGCCAAATCTATAAATTGTTGTGTTGTATATCACGTTAGTAACAATACCTAAAAAAGTACTTGTTTTTTCCAATTTTTTTTGATCAAAGTGTGGCTTGAACTATTTGATGTGCGGATCTTTGCAGACAATATGCGATATACTCTCGATTGATAACTATTTTAATAAATCTTAAATTTTAAGTTGAATTCGTTTTTCAAAGTTATTTTGAAATCGTGCTTTACTACTAATTTTACTATTAAAGCAGGGCTTAAGGTGCATAGATTAACTTTGATTATCTTTAATGATTTGTGATAATCATCCGAGTAAGATTACTTATTATGGCCAAATTTATTCAAGTAATTTATCACTCCACTGCAATAATAACGAACGTTTTAAGTTTTCTATAATTCAATGCTCACAGAACAGACAGAAACATCATAGCGCTATTTTGTATGGAAAAATATCGACTCATTTGTTTGACCTTGCTTCGTGCAAAGATAGGAAATTTTTTCTGCAGGGTACCCTAGTAGAAGGAAAATGGTTCAGAGTCGTAAAAAAAATAGGAAAATGGTTGATAGGTAATTTTTCTTGGTCTACTCAATGGCGCTTCTGGGTAATATCTATTTTGTGGCTTAGATGCCTATGAATATGATAATAAGTGTTTTCGTTTATTCATTCTGTATATTAGAATTTTCGGAACTTTTTATACTGCATCGAAGCGTAGAATGAAAAGAATATTCTGTTTTGAAACGTCAAGCTGTGATAGTGCGTGTGCAAATAATTTATTTTTTTCCGTTTTTTAATAAAACAACATAATATATATATATGTATATAATATTTGTATATTATCTACGGCTCAACAAAAGTAAATGCTGCCAAAATAAAAACCAGCCGATGCTGTTAAAAAGTATTTTGTTTTTTCTATTTATGTTATTTTATTATATTTCGTTCGGAATGTTCTTAGGTCACGTGATCTGCAATATTATATTCCTTCTAATCTTTCTGAAAATACCCAATATATATAGACAAGGCATCAAAAATATTGATTGACAGTGATCTTTCTAATTGATGTGCTTAAACTTCATGATCAATGTCGAAAATAATGTCGTTCATCTATTAACCTCGATACTCACTGACCAAACGGCACAGTGTTTAAAGATGTAGCGTTTGCATCGAGAGATACCGGTTTCGAATCCCGATAAGGGGCAGGATGCAAAGGTAATTTTTATCAACAGATTTCCATTTGTGATGAAATGGAACACATCTATGGTCCCCTGTCGGAGAGCAAAATATGGACCGACCCAACTTCCATGCCAGTATCGGCTAGCACGGTACTATGCAATGTGCAGAAATCGATAATATCGGACCTTTAGCCGCACGTCCTCGATTTGGCGAACGGCGTAAAGTAAGGACGGGAAAAGCGAACGGCGAAAGAGTTGGGAGAACCCTGGCCCTAGAACAGGCTGCAGGTAGGGTTGGGTATTTCCCGAGAAAATCAGTATCTCGAGATTCGAGATTTCCCGAGCTGACGAGAACAATTCTCGAGAATCGGGATTTCTCGAGATTCAACATTCGGGATTTCCCGAGAAATCGAGAAAATTAAAAAACATAAAATAAGAACGTAAAATATTCTAAAACCATCGTAAAAACAAATAAATAAAAAAATGTATTTTTTTATTTAAAACATTACCTTTTTTACAAAATAAAAGTTACAATTCAATTAAGTATCACACGTCAAAACATTATTTATTAAAATGAAATTTTAAAAAACACAAACTGTCAATACAATAGCCACATTTGACAATCGCGAACGCGTTTGTGACACAAAATTCTCCGATATTGAAAAATTGCGCTCGTTTTGAGACGACGTTGGCTTTATTGTATTGAATTCCCTAATCAGTCTTTGAACGTTTTGTGTTTTCTGCCCAGTTGTTTCATACACATTTAGCTCATTCTTAAACGACGGGAAAAGTTCGTTCGCATGTCGTTCAATGCTTGCGTTTGGCTTTGAGCATTGCTGTTTTTTTTTAAAATTGTTTTGCCATGTTTTCATCTTCATCGCTGTTTTCAATCACGACATCATCTTCAAAACCGGAAACTGCTTGGCCCTCTGGAATGTTTAAGGAAAATCACGAACCAGGTACGCCAAGGGTTCTTAATTAGTTCTGTTTTGAAACATGAATGGAAAGATGTCGAATTCTCACTCTCACGACAGCTATTCACCGGATCGTTCAAATATTTAAAAGTAGATAGCAAACGACTGCATCTGCGATCCGTTAGTTTTCTTTTTAAGCCGGATAGAAACTCGTCGCCCAATCCAGTGTGCTGATTCTCCAATTTTGTGAACAATAGTGGCCATAAACGATAAATTGAGAGTATCGATTGCTTTAGGAACGTGCTTGCTGATGAGAAGGTATCTGGTTAACATCGATTCAAGACTATTCCAACGTGTCTTGCAATCCAATATCAAGTAAAGCGAGTTCTTGAATTTCAAAATAATTTTGCGGACTTTGGTTATGATTTCAAATGTAGATTTAATAGTCATTGTTTTATCAGAAACAAATATAATATCGTCGTCTGCGCCATCAGAATCGTTTTCTACATTAACTTCATCTTCATCGAATCGGTTACTTCCGTCATCGGAATTCTCCCAATCATCTGCATCGTTGTCACTATTATGTGCATCATAGGCAGTTTCATCTCCATTGCTTACGTCAGTTTCGTTTATCCGTTTGCGTTTCTGGTACATTACCTCCAACACCGCCAAATGTATGCCGTTGTAGCATATTTGGTGATGTGCTGGTGACATTCTTGCAAATTTGACCATTATACTGGCACCATCGCTAGTAATGGTGACGATGTCCGTCTCAAGACTCAAATTAAAGCCTGAAAGCTTTGCATTTAAGAGCTCATATACCTTTTCAGAGGGGCATGAGCCCTAGATGCACATCAGCCCAAGATTGTCAGATTCTCCATCCTCATAGTATAGATGGACGTTCATGTAACGTCGATTTCGAACGGTTGTCCAATCGTCGATGCGCAATCTAAACTTACGTTGTTCCGATCTAAATTTGCAATTTTGTTCTTCAAATTACATTTGATGGTTGTATAGTAGTTCATAACCAAACGCATAACAGCTTTGTGACATTTTGGAAGACAAAATTTTAAAGAGTTTATGCTATTCCGTATGAACTCAATTTTTGTTATAGCATTGATTGAAATTCCATCATGTGCAGCCAATTTGGCTACGATTTGCTGAAGTGATACAGCAGGGCGAGAGGTAGAGGTAGTGGATGTATTGAAAAAGCTATGAGGAGCTCTAGAGCGCTTGGCTAATAGGCAATCTTTTGCAGGCTCATGCTCCTTTCGCTTCACTTCATGTTATGGCTCCCCACCAGGTGACGATGAAGTCCAGATGTTGATGATGACTTGCACTTAATTATTTTATTGCATTTCAAACATGTTGCTTCATCTTCAACTCTCTTCAAAAGCCTCCATGCTTGGTCGTATTCCTCTTCCGAACTCATGATTTTTAATGCTAAAATTTAACGTTTATTTGATTTTTTCTAAATGAATTGACTTTAACTCACCGATAGGCCGATATACTTTCTTTTTTTCAGCAGCACAGTGGCCTATAACCAAATAAAAATGAAATTCCGCTTCCAAGTTAGTAAAATAGAGTATTTTAAATTCTATGAATGAATAAATTTTACTAATATTGAAGATATTTTAATTTTACAAGACTGACTCTGTAAAGTTCACTATTTTTGTTCCGTGTTTAATTATTTAATTGTTTATTAGACAATCCTGCTTTGATTACTTTCCTCTAAAACAGTTTTAATTAATAAACTACAAAACATTCTGCTACAAAATAACAAAAAAAATTTGCATGCATGAATAAAGTAACACTTTCCAAAATTTTCGGTTACAATCAGGGCAACCAACAATTCAATGTTAAAAATACACAAATATTTTGGTTTTTTATTTTTATAATTATGTATTATCTTCTTCTTTGTTTTTATCTCAGTAGTTTAGTTAGTTGTAAATGAATTGCATAATATACCGCTATTGTACTTCGTTATTATGTGAGAGGAGAAAAATGAAAATTGGTTTTAGTTTTATTCTGAAAAATTGTGCGTATGTAATTTAAAAATAGATCAAAGGTAAATAGATAATTCTCTTTATTATTAAATTCGGTTAATATAGTAAAAAACAAAATTTATTCAAAATTTTAACCAAAATTACTCGAGAAAAAAAGTGGATTTCTCGAGATTTGGGATTTGCCGGAATACAAAAATTCAAATTCTCGAGATTTCGGCATTGAAAATCGACGGGATTTCTCGAGAATTCGCGAAGCACAACCCTAGTTGCAGGGATAATAAAATTAAGAAAACCTCGATACTAATTATATCTACTTATTGAGGACTAGGGAAAGTAATGAAAACGCCGCCACCAGTGTAAAAAATTGAAGCTTGCTTCAGATACACCCAGGACACTTTTTTCAATTTTAAATAGATAGTTTTAATATTAACTATAAATAAATCTATAGTTTTTATATTTTAATACAATATACAAACAATATTAAGCTTTTCAAAACCACTTTCCATACATAATTAATAGAAAAGCTTGACTAAACTCTTTTTCGTAGTAATAAATTTTTCCGCAAGAGCGCAGGGGTACAAGTGAGACTAGGGAAAGTATAGAAAACGCTACCAGTGGAAAAAAACGAAGCTTGCTTCAGATACACCCGAGACACTTTTTCGATTTTTAAATTGATAATTTTAATATTAATTGTAAATAAATTTATAGTTTTTATATTTTAATGCAATATACAAATAATATTGTACTGTCCAAGATCACTTTTCATCGATAATTCATAGAAAAACATGACTAAACTCTTTTTCGTAGTAATAAATTTTCCGCGAGAGCACAGGGGTACAAGTCTCAATTATAAATATTTAATAAAAAAAATGATCGTGCACGTCAAATTACGTACATGTTGTTGAATCGTAATATCTGTGTTAAAATTTTAATTAGGGTTAGAACTAAACAATATCCAAATTTATTATCGACTTCAGTATTTGTGGTTTGTGCTGATACACACAGCTTCAACATTTCCAATTACCGATACGCTCATGGATCTCATTGCAAATTGTTTTCAGTAGAGCATACGAGGGTTGTCTGAAAAGTTTCCGACCTAACAAAGATACAAAACATTTTTCTTCAAATTTATTTTTATTTCTCTACATAGTCTCCTTGTAATTCTATATACTTATACGAATATGCACGGAGAATGCTAAAAACAACACCAATACCACCTCTAGTAGCCAAGGCCGGATCTCTGCCAGCTGAACTAGAAAATAAAAAAGTCATGCTTAAATATATGACAAAACAATTAAGCAAAGACAACAAACTGGCAAACCAAATTAGAAACAATACAACTACATATCTCAAAGTTTAGGAAGCTATACACAACGAACACCCCATCCTAAAAAAACCACAAATGCAATGGAGCTGTTAAATAGGACAAAAGAAGTTATATCAAGTTATAACCGGTATACTCACATCTACACTGATGGATCTAAAAATAACGATAAAAGAGGAATAGGAATATACTTCGATAAAAACAAAATACAAATATCCATTGCACTAAAAAAAAGAAGCTGCAATCAAAACGATAGAAATTCTAGCAATCAAAATAGCAATAGAGGAAGCCTTGAAATTGAAAGTAACAAAACTCTTGATTTTAACCGATTCTAAAAACGCCTTATTTGCATCGCTAATATCAGCTAAAAAGAAAAACACGACAAACATTTTGAAAGTGAAATTTTGAATTTGGCAAACCCACATCCTACAAAAAACCGTAATCCAGTGGATACCGGGACACTCAGGACTATCAGGGAACGAAAAAGCTGACCTATTAGCAAAAAATGCAAACGAAGGAATACAAAATCAATACGAAAACAGCATCCCCTTTGAAGAAGCGGTACACATCATAAAAAATATAATAAGTAACGACTGGAAAATAAAATATGAAACCTGAACGAACATATTCGGAAAATATAACAAACTGATAAACGAAACATCTCCTAAATCGCCCTGGTTCAAAAATATCAAAATGGAAACATACAAACTAAGACAGCTGATCAGACTCAGCACAGGCCGCACCAGAAGCAAAACATATAAATACACCATAGGGAAAGAAGACAAAAAAATTGCGACACATGCAATATAATTGAGACCAACGATAACATTGTGGAAACGTGCAAAAAATATGATGTATATCATCTTACAATTTAATAAAAAACCGAAAACTATTCGACATATTTATTGAAGTCAAATAACATAAAAATATACAAAGAACTCATCAACTTTTAAACGAAATAGGGTATAATCTTTAAAACACATACGTTTTGTGGGTGGCAAATGTCTAAACCTACACATAAAAAAAACAAATTCTATACACTTCTTCCAGCGATGCTCCCATCTCATTAACACGTCCAAATAGTACTCAGAGTCTTTCTATGCAAAATAGCTGTTTACGAAGGTGATGGCCTCCTTACTCGACGAAAATGTATGTTCTCATTCTGCTCTCTCTGAACAAAAACAAGTCGCTTGGGGCTATATCTGGTGAGACAAAAAAGAGAAGTCAAGCAGTTCAAACCGTAATTCTTCCATGGTAACCGCTGAGGTGTGAAACGTTGTTTTTTTCTGCAAATCTGGGCATTTTTCCGAAATTTCTGGCTTCACTTTGTCCAGCAATGTTGCGTAGTATGCTCCTGTAATGGTTTTCCTTTATTGAAGATAATCGATTAAGATTACTCGAGACTGTCCCAGAATACAGTCATGACTTTCTCTTCTTTTGACTTTATTTTTGATTCTGTGTAATGGTGTATCCAAATTTTATCAACAGTAATTAACCGACACCAAAACTCTGATTTATTGCATCTAACGGCACCAACGAAGTTCATAGACTTTTCTATCTTAACTACTTAAGTGGTATTGATCTAGTATTTGATGTAAAAAACAAATCTTATTTATCCAGATGCTCGAAAATATCTGAAATTTTGTTATTTGAGAGAGAACATCATTGAGTATAAATACGAAAATTCTTAATTAATTGAATTATTTTACTTGGCCCCTACGGACAGAGGTGATTGAAGTGGGTTTGAATTAGTATTTGATGTAAGAAACAAATTCCGCGATCCGTAGGGGCCGAGTTAAATAATTTCAAATGTTTAAGAATGTTCGTATTACACTCAATGATGATCCCTCTCAAATAACAAAAATCTCAGAGATTTCCGAACATATGGATAAATAAGATTGTTTTCTTATCTCAAATGCTAATTCAAAACCACTTCAATCATGAAGTCTCCTCTGTGCGATTCGTACTGTTTTGTTTTAAAAAATTATAAATATTTGTATTTATTAAAACTTTTCAAATATTATTATGAAAGTTCAGTTTTTGAATGTTTTTCAATTCTAAGTACTTATAGGCAGTGTATATTTTTTTATTTGACGCAAACGATTGTAAACCAACAACTGCGCGTCCAAAATAGTTGATATTTCGGTGAGTACTTTCAACGAATGCGCAAACACATTCCCTTCACTTGTGTTGACGAGTACCGCCATCTTCATTTTACGGTCGGGAACTTTTCAGACAACTCTTGTATATTTTAAAACTTTTATGCCCGGTTGCACAGAAAAATTACTTGTTAGTTGTGCGCCAGTTAAATGTTTTATATGAAATGTGTTTTCGTAATCAGAAAAAACTCAACGCAAACTTGATTAAATATATTTTATTCGATGAACATTTTTAACGATCTGTTACAAAGTTAAGGCGATGATACATGTACAGATTTTGCCTTTAAGGCATAAAAATTATACGCGCTGATTGGTTAAAAGTCGGCTGTCTTGAATCGCCTTATAGGCAAAAATTTTAAATTGAATATTTCTCAATTTTGTACAAGGCAATTTTTTTTGCCTTAAAGGCAAAATCTGTACATGTATCACTGCCTTTATTCAATCAAAATTGGCCATGTAAATATTTATACGCAAGCTAAATATTTCCATGGAATAAAATACATTTAATCAAGTTTGCGTTGAGTTTTTCCTGATTACGAAAACAGATTTCATATAAAATATTTAACTGGCGCACAACTAATCGATCGTTAGTCGTTTTTCTGTGCAACCGGGTATTAGATATTTAAGTCCCAGCTAAGAATAACATTTTATGTAATCAGATTTAGGCAAAAACGTTTTTTCCCGTCTCATAAAATGCAATATTGTAGTAACTTAATTTTAAATAAAGTTGATAATTATTTAGTGAAACTATTTACAATAACCTCGAATTATTTTGAACTAATAAATAAAGTTGAGTCAATCACATGCTCAGATCGTATAGGTTAACTGATTATTCTGATGGATTTTATATTTATTACTATAAAAAACGCAACCTTAGTCACGTAGATTTCTAATATAAGAATTTCGTGGTTGAGTGTGTCATATGTTCGTGTTATCGATCACCTATATAAAATTATGATTTGATCCTAAAATTGAACACAGATATTTTTTAATTAATAAACAAACATCGAGGATTGCAAGTAGAGTTTTTATAGACATAAAATAATGTAAGGCCTAAATTGGATGCATTTAACTCAAAAAGTATGAGTATTCAAATACAGGAAAAATGGAAGGAAAGCAGGGTGGTACCTATTCCTAAAAGGGAGCGGGACAGAAATCTGGCAACAAATTCCAGGGGAATGTATGTTGAATGTATTTGTTAAAATTGTGAATGGTATGATGAAAGCTCGTATAGACAAATTTGTGAATGAGGGTAATTTGTTGCCGGAAACCACCTTTGGATTCCGTCGCAACCACTCTGCTAATGAATGTGTAGAAAAGTTTGTGTGGGAAGTACGGAAGGAAAATAAGCATGTTGTGGCGGTATTTTTGGATATTGAAACAGCATATGACTACGTGGTTCCGGGGAAACTTTATCAGATTCTTATGGGTCTGGGGTTTCCTTGGAAAATTTGCAAATGGGTATATGAGTTCGTGAATGAAAGAAAATTAGTTGTGTGTGGTAGAAGGTACAGGTTGGAGGGAGTGGTGGATATGGGCCTCCACCAAGGTAGTAAAATCTCGCCGACTCTCTTCAACCTTTACACGAGTTCGATACATAGGTTAAACTCCTCGGACAAAGTCATTTTGCAATTTGCAGATGACTTTGTCTTGATGGGTAAGGGGAGGTCCATCGAGGAGGCCTTGAATCGGGCTCAAGAATGTGTGAACCAAGTAACAGAATATTTGACTGAAATGAATTTGCACGTTAATTCGAGAAAATGTTGTTGTATGACGTTTCGAACGGATCGTAGGGTTGATGTGCAAGTGTATAACGAGCAAATTGAGTGTGTAAATTTGAATAGGTATTTGGGAATCTGGATTGATAAGCGATTGAATTTTAAAGTGCATATGGAAAAAGTTGCCGATAATTGCAAGAGTAGGTTGAATGTAATCAAAAGGGTGAGCAAACCGAAATGGGGAGCTAATCCTGGTGTGACTGATATGTTACGAAAGGCGCTAGTGCCATCAAAAATTGCGGACTGAGTGTATATGGTGATGGGTCCAAAGTCGGTTTTAAAAAGTTGAAGAATGTGGAGAATGCATGTGCTAGAGTGGTGTTGGGGGCGATTAACTCAACCCCAATAGACACTTTGTGGTCTAAATTGGGTGAATCACCTCTTAATTATAAGAGGGAGTGGATCACCGTGTGAGAGACTGTGCGAATGTTGACTAAGGACAATAAATTGGTGAATGAAATGAAAGAGAGATTGCAAAGAGGGAGAATATTAATGTATTATCCAAGATTCGATCGGTAAATCCGAAAGTCCCTCCGAGCAATCTAATGGTGAGTTTGAGTTTTGGTGATACAACAAAAGCGATGATGAATGAGTTGTCGGTTAAGAGTGAGTTTCTAAACACGCGAATGAGTTATTTTGCGCATGTGGAAGTGTATACAGATGCGAGTGTGAATGATGATCGAGTAGTTGTAGGAATTTTTATTCCATCAATAAGAAAAGAGAAAATACTACGAGTGAATGCCAGTATCTGTATAATGAATGCAGAGTTGATTGGAATTATGGAAGGGATCATGTTAGCAATGACACAAGGGAGGAGGAGAGTAGTATTATTCTCCAACTCCCGGAGTGGGTTGGAATTAATTAGTAAGGGTGGGGGGACTCATAGTAATGTGTATATAGAAATGTTGTATGACTACCTTCAATCTTGTGGGAGTGAGGTCATTCTTCAATGGATACCTTCACACCTACAGATTGAAGGTAATGAAAGAGCCGATATGCTTGCAAAAGGGGTTGTTTGGTTGAGGAGGTAAATGAATATGAATGCATGGATGCAAGAGATGTACTTCGCATGTTTCAGGTGAATCTGTGGAGAAAATGGGAGAGAGAATTTGTTGAAAAATGTCAGGTGAAAGGTAGGAAGTACTTTGAGTTGGTTAGTTCTCCTTTGAGTCAACCTTTCTTTAAAGTACTCAAGGGAGATACTAGAATGATACGAACAATGGAACGTGTGAGACTGAATCATGAAAATTGGAAAGAATGCTTGAAGAAACGCAATTTGATTGAGTGTGAATTATGTGACAGCTGCATGGTTGTGGAGAACATAGAGCATTTGATTCTAAAATGCTCAGCATTTGAGCAGACCAGACAAATGTTCGATGTTATCTTGAGTGCACAGAATTTGACAGAGTTATTACGAATGGGAATGAACGTGTATAAGAATGTGTATGAATTTATTAGAATAAATCAGATAGAAGTATGAAAGGGGATCGATGAGTGAAAGGTGAATGATTGAAAACTTAAAAAAATAAAAAAAATTGTAATTTTTAAACTGGGCCAAATGGCATCTAATTTTTGGAGCCAGTGCCAAATAAATAAAAAAAAGTACTGTTTCGTGAAACTGACTACTAGCGAATGGGTACATGATTCAATCATGATTTTCTAACAAGTATGAATGTGATGGCAAATATTCTTCTTCACAGTAGAAATTATCCCTTGCATTGTTTCTTATCAACGCAATTTAAAATAATTTAGCTTTACTACCAATAATGTAGGGGTAAAGCTAAAGTAATTTGAGTAATTGGTTTCTGTAGGAATTGCGGACTGGACTATCGCTTACCTCTTACATATTTGTAGAATGATTACCTAAAAATTTTTATGTGTCATCTTTTCAAAAATATCTACACGATACAGTTTTTCTAATTCTACCTAGATTGATGGAATATGTTGCTGTTATGTGAGTGTATTAAGAGTGAGTAAAGAGGAGTCTGGATCAGTTGTTGATAGCAGTGAAATAACTTAATAGAGTGGTATAAGCTGGAGTCAAAATATAAAATGAATTGCTGGATAAGTGTTTAGTGATGGCGTCTTAATTAAAGGTCATCTTTGTAATAGGCCCCATACCCCACACAATCATGCATGAGCAATCGTTTGATTGCACAATCATGATTGTTCCTCACACAACACATGCATTTTGCACATTCATCACATTCATTAAAATCGCCACTTTAATTGGATTAGCAATGCGGAGGAAAAAAACTAAAGGAAGAAATAGACAATTTTGGAATTTTGAAAAATCCGGTTGCTGTAATCTGGGCTTTTGGCCATCCATAGTGCTGGTAAACTTTTATAAAGTTCCAGAAATTCAGTCCAAAACTCTTTATTTATAAATTTTGACATTTTGTTAGTATGCACACTCGAATTTATACACACGACTGAGCAAATTGAACATATACTATGCAGTTTTGCATGTACAAACAACAAAAATATCAAAAAATTCTACAATTACACAATCCGCATGCGCAATCACTCAATCAATACCATACACTGTCATTCAGCATGCACAACCACGTGATTGCTCATGCATGATTGTGTGGTGTATGGGCCGTATTAGGTGATTGCTTAAACAAATAATATTTAAAACCACGATTCTCGATATTGACCAGAGTAAAGATGCGATGGAGTGCTTTGACATGTCATATATTGTTCATTGTTTCTCTAAAATCTGAAGCCATAGTTGACGGCTTTTCTCCACAAAATGTTTTAAATATATATTTTAAATGAATTGTGTTTGGGAATTCAAAATGTCCTTAAAATTTTAGGGTTAGAACTAAATAACATTGCCTAAATGACATTTTTTTGTAATCAACAATTTGTGAGAAAATATAGAGAACTGCAGTGATGGGGGCCGCCCCGGTGGCAAAGTGGTTAGCATGCTTGCTCCAGTGACCGGAGTCCTGATTCGATTCCCGGTGGTGACAAGGAAAAAATTTCACGGCTGGTTTAGGATCAATGAATTAATCACTCATTATCCGAAATGAAAATATGATTATGAAACCTAATTTGAGGCGGCCAAATCCCTTGATGGGACGTAGTGTCAGAGAGAGAGAGAGAGAGTGGTGGGGGATGGATGCTTGTTAGGATTTTATTAAATGCTTGCACGTGAACTGAACGGCATTAGAGGATTTCATAGTTATGCCACATTATACTGAACCGTTTTTCCAATGAGTATTGTTGGTTCAATTACAATTTCAAACCCGTTTTTTAATTTTGTTTTGAACAAAAACGCTCCTTAAGTGTATAGGTGTAACTAATTGAGGGAAAATCATTGAAGATGGTAGTCATTAATTTCAGAAAGGGTAAGTGAATTGGCCCGACCAATACAAGTCTCAAGCTTCTCGGTACGAAAGGCATTCTTCTTACATTGATTGATTATTGATTACTTCCTTAAGCTATGTTCTTTGTACACAGTTACATACTAAAAATGGCCAAACATAGTGGTCAAATTATGTGTCCTTTATCAGTATGTTTCTAAAATGGGGGATTTTGTTCTTTTGGACTCCAACTATCTAAAGTCCTATGCATGACGTCTTTCTTATTAGTGTCATTGAACGTGTTATTCAACGGCTGAAACGGAAGTTCTTCTATTTTTAGTGATACATATTTTGTCGATTCTTTTCAACTTTGTTTTTTGTTAAAGAGAGAACAACTTTTGAATTTATTTAACTTGAACTAATTTTTGATTTGTCTTCGCTATATTTTTACCCATGGAGGAGTAGTTTCCTGGACAAAGATATGCCACGAGCTAAAAGACATTTGATACACAAAGTATAATATATTTTGTGGAGATCGTTATAAATTTGCAGACTGGTACTAATAGCAATGATCGGTCATAGATTATGTATTTCCTTTTGAAATCAGTTGCTGTGACAGTAAACAATTCAAGGCTTAGCAAAATTCTCTAAAGAATAATGTATGCCAGAAGTTTTTTTATTTGAGCCTTAGGCATTACTATTTGTTCACCTTCAAACACGATATCATCGTACCTTGCCAGCTTTTCTTTAAAATTTGCAAAGTGCTCAATTTCTCTAGGCGTTTTTCGATTATCTTCCGGCCAACCATTCAAAATATAATTTTTTAGTGTCTGGGGTCTCCTTTTCAATATACGCCCTTAAACTTTGTATTGCGTTGTCCGACATTGGCACTATTACGCTAATTTCTAGATCATCTGTTTCGGCTTGCTTTGGGTTGTCACAATCACAGCTTAAAGCATCTGCTAATGATATCTCTCCCTTTTATATAAATTATTTGAGGAGAAGACGGCTGGATATCAAACAAAATCCTTTGAAGCCGCACTGGGGCTGATTGAATGTGCTTTTTGAATATCGATTCCAACGGCTTATGGTATGTTTCAATAATTAAATTTTTCCCATGTATGTAGCCTCCTTTTCTATTTCCCTATTCCCCGGTATCTACAAGAAAATTTATTAGTATTTTAAAACGTAAAAGGCACAATTGTACCTATGCCGCCTGCGAGGGTTAAATCTTAGTATGCTGTTTTATAAATATTTCCTTGCGACTGCTATTACTTCAAACGAAAATTTCTATCACTTGAAATTTTGACGTGACAAATAAATAAAAAACATTTCAAACTAATGCAGCCAACTAAGATTTAAAAAAATTCATTGAGAGTTTTGCACAAAATTATTTAGTAAATTTTGATTTTAAAATCTAGTAACCAGGAACATCCATAGTCACGTCGCATGAAGTGATATGTCTAAGGGAATTGAGTATTAAATTTAAGTAGTGTAAAATAAAAAAAACAAATTGAGTCAGCCACCCACAGTAAGGTGCGCCATTTGGGACAGCGGCGTCATCATTGAGAATCCTAGGCCCAATGCTCTAATGGGACATGTTGGAAAACTTTCTTGTGCCCTAATTGGATCAGTTAGGCCTATAGAACATATGGTTCCAACAAGACGGGAACCCATCACACACAGCAATGATGATATCGAGTGGCGATCCCCTGATTTGATCCCTCTTGATTTCTTCTTATGGGGGTTCTTGAAGAGAAAAATGTACACCAATAAACAAACCACAACCTCGATGCTTAAGGACAACATTTGTGAAAATGTTATAAAAAAAAGTGCTCGACTTTACGACACGGCCAAAGGCGGCCCCTTGAACGACAATATATTCCATACATAATGTTAAATAGCATATAATCAATCAATAAAATATAAATTATATTTCATTTAAAAGTTATTTTAAAAAATATCGACCTAGAACATAAAAAGCACCCTGTACATAGGTTAACATATTAATCTAACAGATTAATATTTTTTTAATTAAATAACATAGCCTTAGTCACGTAGATTTAGAATATATAAATTTTGTGGATTATGCATTTAAAATAATTGCAATCATTCGAATTGAGTGTGTGTTACCTCATATTGTGCCTTTATCTAATCTTCTGATATGTCTTACAATCACGTATTCAGTGCATGTAAAATAGTTCCACTTTAAAATTGCAAGTCGTTAGGAAATCCAAAAATCAACCGCAAGTAAAATTTAAAAATATCGAACACTATAATACGGGTTTAATTAAGTAGGCACCGCGTGTTTCTGTTACCTTAAAGTAACTGCAATGAATGAATAGCAATGAACTTTCGCTATGCAGCACAGACGATCACGTGTTTGTCTCGTGATTTCTGCATGGTAAATTCTTATTTTATTTAATTAAAAATATTTACCAGTAAACAATAATAATAGAATGAGTAATCATGTACACGAAATAAAGAATATTCGATCGGTAAAATAAAACACAAACAACAATACATATAGTTTTTTGTAGCAAAGCAATAAAAGAAAATATAAACAATCACGTTTTCAGTGCATGGCATCTCGAGCTTGACTTGACTCGACTCATTCGATGTTTATTGTGAAACGTCAGTTGACCTCGTCGCTATTTGAAGTATACCGCTTATCAATAAGAAAATACTTCCAATGACGTCAAATCACTATCGTTCCGAGGTTACGCTTCTTAAGATTATTCACTGTGTTATAAAAATAGATTCTAATTTAATTCATAGTAATCTGACATCGTTTCGAATAGTATATTAAAACGATAATGATTATTTTACAATTTTATTTCATACTACTTAGTCGGTTGTTTGAATAGCTAACAAAGTGTATTTTAATTTTTTTAATTTTCGCGGATTTGATAAACAAAAATCAATCAAATATTATAAGAAAAAAACGATGATTTATAAAATAATCATTCACAAATATTTCAAAAATATCATGTAAGTTATGTCATACTTCACGTGAATCGTTTCAATTTGAAGGAAACAAAATACATTTGTTTTTGTTATTGCTTGGGTTTGCTTGTTTTATGCGTATGTGTTTTTTATGTACGATTAGCAAATCTTGCGATATCATTTATTACCCGACTGATCAACGATCACAAAATACAAAGTGTGTGTTGCTTTTTAAAAATTTATATTTAAAACTGATAGCGCTTCAGAAACTTGATTCAGTTCTATTCTAACATTGAAAGAAATTAGTTGAAGAGTGAAAATTAATAAAAGTTTTATCAAAGTGAAAATTATCTGCAACACGAAAATGGATTTGTGCTGTTCGTTTTCAATAGAAAGGTAAAATTTGCAAAAACAAAAATGTGATAGTTTGTGATAAACTATAAATGTGTAATGGAAATAAACTTAAAGTGAAAGTTTGTTTCGTTTGTGATTCAATTAATTTTGTTTTCTGCAAATTAATTTTTAATTGCTATCATACACATATTGTGTGCCGGCAAAAGGAAATTTAATGATTGGATATGATTCACGTTGATAAATATGACTCCAACAAATGAAATGCAATTAAAAGGTTGCAAATTAGCTAAATTTTTCACCTATTCAGAAATCAAAAAGTTTGAAATTGTACATAAAAATAAGATTGTCACCGCAGATCCGTTAAAATTTCTTAGTTGTCTCACACAATTTTTTTTTTATATTCTAATCATACGTAAACACTGTGAAATCGTCATTATATTTCAATTATCACAAATTTTTTAAATTAGCATAAACTGTATAAATTAAATGTTTATTGACCCGCGCATATGACGCACAAATATACGTAAATAACAAATTTTTTCTATTTGTCTTTTCAGCTTCCAAAGCAACATGACCAATGGTACTACCACCAATGTCAACACCATCAAAACGATAAAAGCAACCCTTCGCGAATTCATGAAGAACAAATTACGAAATGAGCTCAATTATAAACAGCGAGAAAAACAATCAGCCACAATTTACGAGAAATTGGTTAATTCTCGTGAGTTTTTAAATGCCCAACGGATCTGTGTATATTTAAGTACGGACAATGAGGTTAACACAATTCCAATACTAGAAAATGCATTTAATACAAGCAAGCAGGTGTTCGTGCCAACCTATTACAAAAGTGAACCAATGAAAATGGTAGAATTACGCAGTATGCTCGACTATGTTGAACTGCAGACAACATCGTGGAATATTCGGCAACCAAATTACTACGATGATAAGCGCCAGAATGCAATGGAAAACGATGAACCAATCGATATGTTTATAATGCCAGGCATTTGTTTCACAAAGTCTGGCTATCGATTGGGCTATGGCCGCGGATACTATGACTTATACCTAAATAATTATTTTGCACGATTTGATCGGCGTCACACAAAATTAGTGGCACTAGCGTTTAATGAACAAATTGTTTCGGAAGGTTTTGATTTTCCATGGGAGGGGCATGACGTTAAATTGGATAAAATCATCTCGCCCGATTATTGAAACCTTTAGACTTAGTGCAGTAAAATGTGATAATATTCAAAATGTTGTTTTTAAGTTTAATTTTTAAGTTTAGTTGTTTAAATTACGAATATAAATTTTAATTATAATAAATAATATGTAAAAATGGAATATTTGTCTAAAAAATTTCTTTAATTCTCGTATCGATTTGGCTATCGCCTAAGTTTAAACGTGAAATAACACGTGAAAAGCAAACTACTAGAGTTGGATGTGCTTCGTCTCTAAATTAGATTGCAATAGATTAAACATAAACTTCTGAAGATTATTTCAAACTAATTTTGAAGAATATTTTATCTTCGATTATCAAAAGCCGAAGAATATGTACCTAGTGGTAAAAAATTGCGGGGTCGATTCGTCTGTATTGTATTAGTGCAAATTGGTGTATTCTCGGATTTAAAAAATGCATTATCATGGTCATATCGGCAAAATAATAAATCCGGGTCTTACAATATTATACCTTTATCATTCTAAAAGGTTAAGCAACATTCCGAATAGATTATGAAACCCATTGTCAATATTCCTTCGACCGCAATTGCTACCATTTTTGGAAAACATAATTTTCACAAGATCTAAAAGGTGTCACAGAAACATTTGATGTCAATTACTAGTGGGCTTTCAAACATTATTTTTGCCAATTTCTTAAGTCTATCGATGCGACATGACGTGACCCACACGTCTAACAACTAAGTTATGAACCCTAAACAAAGGCCACAGATTACCATATCAGAACCATCACAAACATGACCTCGGAAATTGTAGACGGACAACGCTTTAAAAATGGGAACATGGAGCGTGCTTATCCTCCTAAGACCTGGAGATCTCAAAACCTTTCGAATCAAGTATAGAGTTACACATTAGACGTACTTGCACTCTACAAGAGCTTATATGGTGTGGGAGTGGGATTCATGGGGGGGGGGGGGGGGGGGGGGGCGATATGCACGGTTAGGCTCAACACTAAGAAATTTTACACCAGTATATCCGACGTTAGATCTTACAGAGGTGTATACATGAACAGCGATCATGTGCTAATCATATTCAAATATAAGTACATACTGTCACCTACGTTATAGACAAACACACCAAACAGCTGTCATTGACTACTTATACCTGCATAGTAATAACGATGAAACTCCTCCTAACATCCAGAAGCAGTGGCACGTTATACAGTGAGCCATAACTACCGCGGCACAAAATACCATCGGAAGAAGACATCCGAGATCCCGCAATGATTGATTCGATGATCAGTGCCCCGTGGTTGTTGAAAATAAACAAAAGCTCCATGAAAAATGGTTGGCTCGCAACACTAGAAGCACTCTAACGGAATATCTACTTCAAAAGAAGTCCAAACATATGAGATTATGTATCCAAAATATCAGCTTCCAAGCAGAACAAGGAAATACAACGGAGAAGCTTGATCCCCAGCAATTCGCGTTCCATGAAATAATGAAAATTAAATGTTTTTTTTCATTTTCAATCTAGTATTTTGAATTATTTGCACGTAATTTTAAATTTTACTGTGTGAAATAATAATTTCTTATGGGCAATTCAAACCTACTCGATTTCAAATGAAAAAAGCTTTTCATTTTCATTATTTCATGGAACGTGAATTGACTCCCTGGTGTGCTATTACCAGGAATCTGACTAAAGACTTCCACCCAAGAAGTAAAGTCATTAAAGATGGGAACGGAGAGCTAAGAACAAACGTGACCGATGTTCTCTCAGTATGGCAAACTTCGACAGAGTCTGGTAGGATGTCAAACGCAAGCTACGATTCAAACAGATGGAACTCGACGGAAGTAAATTATAAATGTTCATTATTGATCTGAACACCACTCAATCCACAGTTAAATTATAACGCAGGATTCATTTGTTGAAGATCAACAACATACATTTATAAATAGATCGACTTGATGAAAAAACTTTCCTCAAACTAAACATACGATTTCAATGACAACGAAAATTTAGTTAATATTTTATATAAAAAAACAATTGCTTAATCGAGCCCAAATCACAGATAACAACAAAAACGTCATATCTGTTTTTGTACGGAAAAATATCGACTCATTTGTTTGACCTCGCGGCTCACTTAAGGCAGGAAAAATTCGTTATTATTGAATATTTTTATATCAAATAAACAATTTCGAACTCATAAAAACATGTTGACAGTATATTTCAACTAAAAAAACGAGGTTAACATAAAATCACCACAGTAATTATAAATATTCATATTTAAAAGTTATATTTCCTACAAAAAATTTGAGATAGGAACAAATATTCTTGGCCTACGCATGACCGTGTGGTTACCTATATTTATTCTGTGCCCAAACTAAATTACTAACAATTTTATACTGTACAAATAATTTAGTTTTGCGCCTAAATGAAGTCTATGAAAAACGTGATGGCTTAAATTTCAACCGCCAGTAAAAAATTGTTTTAAATTCAATGAAAATTTAGTTTTGGAGATCAAATCAAATCGTAATAAATAATTTTTTTTGCTCCACTTACTAGTGAAGTAGTGAATTGATCTACTACAATAGCTGTAAATTGACACACGTTTAAAATTCAATAGAAGAGAAACAACAAAATATTACAAATTACTAGATTGTTAAGAATATACAAGACGTACTAAGAATTAACCCTAATGTGAGTGATGTGGGTACCCGGGTACTTTTCCACTTTTCGACGTCTATTTTTGTATGTTTTACTTCCAATAAAAACTTTAAATTTTATAAGAACTTCTAGTTCAATTGGTATAGATTACGATGATACTTAAAAATAAGAAATATTCTAACTTGGACGAACGTGGAAAAAATAATTTAATTACTCAAATTTAGATATTTTTGCTTCACATGAGGGTTAAAGACACATAAATTTAACTATAATCCTGTTAATAAATGTAAACAACTCATGAATCACGTATGATTCACGCCAAGTGTAAAAGAAGAATCTAGTAATTCTACTTCGCAAGGTCTCACTGAGGTCTTTTGAGATTTATATTATTTTTAACAATTCTTAATCAGTGTCTTTCTCATAAAGATAAAAAACTTGTGTCCATAAATAAACGAAATTCCTAAGAAATATTTATTCGTTTGTAATCTCTTTCTGAAAAAGGCACCAATCAAAGAAGTTATATCGTTTAGTTTAGTAAAATATTTTGCAATTCTGGGGAAAATGTTAAATTTGTGACAGCCGCAAATAATTTAATTTTCGGTGATTTAATCAGATGCATTTGTGATTCCTATTAAATTGATATCAAATTAAAATTAGCCAGTTTAATTGGTATTTTAATTGGTAGTATCATAATTGGCTGACAGCCTTTAATTATCAATAGTCATCCAAATTTGTGTTTTGCGGACTTTATTGATGCAATGTAGATAAGTAATCTTTAGGCATTATAATCTAAATGACCAAGCGTTCTTGAATACGAAAATATGTGTCCCGAAAATATTTGTCAACTAAAATAATAGTATGTTGTTACAAACACCTCACAATACAATTTCCCACGATACGTTTAAACATGTTGAGTTGTGTTTTAAGTATAGAATATTGATCAATAAAATTGTCAAGAAAGAATCATATTGCAGATTGCGTAAAACTTGGAGAGCAATAACTTTGAAATAGAAAGAAATCTTCGATCGAAAGAAAGAATAGCATTCTAACAACGAAAAGATTTTGACCTTAATATGTAGTCGCGGTTTTTAACTATATATTATATGGTAAGATTACCTCTGTATTTGTTTGTACCGAAGGCCTAGGGCAGGTTAAACGAACTAAGCAAAACCAAATACTGAAGGCTACTTTTATCATAAGGTTTAAAAAACTGGTAAGAGCTTATATTACTAATTTTAAACTTTCAAGAACCGACCGATTTTGAGAAAAAATTGATTTTAGCTAGGAAAATCGACTTTATTAAAAATAGGATTGGCAACGCAAGACACAGAACGGAATTTTATACCCTAGGTATAAAGGGTGTTTGACAGATTCTATTCTGCAGTATTTGAATCCGAGTGATTTGATATGACTCATGATCTAACATTTAGAATAAAAGAAATGTTTTCATCAGATAGAATGAAGATTTCATCCTTTTTTATTTATAGGCTGTATATAAACTGAGGTGTAATTTCTATTTTTCACGCTGTATAACAACAATCTGTCAGCCTTTCAAACACGCATATAGGAACGACAGGTCTTGGTACGAACCAAGTGAAAATTTTATCCAGTAAATAAATCAATAAAATATCCATAAAATTCCAAATAAGATTGTAACAGGCTTGTGATTTTACAGGGTGATTAAATAACGAAAGCATATATTTCGTGATAGATTTGGTTCACTTTAAAATCAAAATAAGTCTAGTAGCCTTTGCTTTCTCCAGTTTCTCCTAAAAAAATAGTTTTTTATGTTGTAATTTTTTTATCGATAAATTGTGTGCTTTTTTCCTATCCTGGGGCGGTATGTTGTACCATCACTGCGAATCGAAAAAAGTCGAATCGAAAAAGTGAAAATATTGTATCTTTTTTGCTTTTCGAAAATCGATTCGAAGTGTATGGTACAACATACCGCCCCTAGTTTACTTAAATCGATCGACAAAACCGCGGATAATTTTTTCATTAGTACTGACCTTTTTACTATCATGATATTTTTTATTTTTGTTGTTTTCCCGAAAAAATTGCAAATAGTAAATTTCAGTATTGACTGTGGTTTCAACCCGAAAAATATCCCGACAAAACGCGATGACAACACTAAAATTCTAATATCTTGCTGGTGTTTCTAATGTCATCCCGAAAAATCCAACGCTGTCACTTATAATCTTTTATATATCATCCGGGAAAAAATTTCACTATCGTGACACGAAATCAGCATGAAAAAAAATGTATCGAAATAGATTTTTTCCCGAGTCATCCCGAAAAAAATATGTCACGATAGTTCACATAATATAAAAGAAATAATAAGTTCCAAATTTAAAAATTCATAACTACACAAAAAGCATTAGAAATTTCTAATTAACAAGAGTAACATTTTATGAAGTTTGTGTAGTAAATGAATCCACGATTACATAAAGGAAATAAATATCCACACATCTATTAACTGTTTGTAAACAATCAGCAAGCCTATATTATGCGGTTCTCGTAGATAATAATATATAAAAAGGGTTGGGCTCCTCTGAAAAAATTTGATATGTTGATAAAAAATGGGAGCTGATCCTACACACCCAGATAGTTTTATTTCGAGATAGTTTCATTCATTTCATATCATTGTATTAAACTATAATCATTTTTCGGGATTTTTTGTCGAAGAAAATTCATGCAGGTCAATGGCAAATCACCATGGAAAATTATAGCGTTCAAAATCAGTGCCCCATTCGAGAAACGCTCCGCGCATTTCGTGATTTTTATCCTCGCCTTAACCGTCCCGCCGAGTCAACTATTCGACGTTTGGTAGCCAAATACGATTCAACTGGTTCGATAAATAATCAGGCAGCAACCGTACGTCACCGAAACGCAAGGTCTGCCGAAAACCCGAGTCAGTCAATTTCTCGTCGTTCACAAAAACTTCGCCTTTCTGCGACTTCAACTTGGCAAATTTTGCGCCGGGAATTAGGTCTGTACTCACATAAAGTTCAACTGGCCTGATTAGGCTTTGGAGCAGTTAAAAGTTGACCTAAATTTTGCCAAAAAAAATCAACTTTAGCGACGAGGCTCATTTTTGGTTAGATTGTCGGATTTGAAACGATATCAATCCACACTAAATGCACCACCACCAATGCAGATTTTCGACTGGTGAAATCATTCTTCTTCGAAAACGAAACTGGCATTGCCATAACGGTCAATGACGAGCGCTACAGATTGATCAAAGGCTACTTCTGGTGCCTAAACTGGATGAAATGGATACCAACGACATGCGGTTCAAACAGGATGGCACTACGTGCCACATCTCATGATACGATGGAATTTCTTTACGAGCGTTTTGAAGGCATAACTATCACACGCGACATGAACTGGCAACCGAGATCGTGCGATTTAACGCCTTTAGTATTCTTCCTTTGGGGCTAAAATTGCAGGTCTATGCGAAATACCGCAAATAGTTGATTCACTCAAAGTCAACATAACGAACGCCATCGTGCAAATTTAACCAGATTTATGCGAAAAAGTCATTAAAAATTGGACCTCCCGAAAAAACAGTTGGACGACGTTATATTTCATACTTAATGCCATAAAATATTCTTTCAAATAAAAAAAATGAGTGGATGTCTCACACGGGTGACGGTCTCTTTATCGTAAACAATTTATCGTGTTTCAATTTAACGTGAACATTTAATCGTAGAACAGTTTATCGTGGACACAATTTACCGTGGACACAATTTATTGTGGGACAATTTATCGTAGAACAGTTTTTCGTGGACAGATTCTTTAATGATTTTTGGAAGAAGTTCTGGAATATGGCCATGTGGGACGGAACTCGGTAGTTTCTTAACCGATTATGATGGGATTAGGTATGTTGGATGGGAATGGGATTATTGGATGATTTTTTGAAGAAGTTCTGGAATATGGCCATGTGGGACGGAACTCGGTAGTTTCTTAACCGATTATGATGGGATTGTGTATGTTGGATGGAAATAGGATTATTGAATGATTTTTGGAAGAAGTTCTGGAATATGGCCATGTGGGACGGAACTCAGTAGCTTCTTAACCGGTTATGATGGGATTGGGTATGTTAGATGGAAATGGGATTATTGAATGATTTTTGGAAAAAGTTCTGGAATATTGCCATGTGGGACGGAACTCGGTAGTTTCTTAACCGATTATGATGGGCTTAATAAACACATTTTTTTATTAATCACTTGTTTTTGTTTCGCAGAATATTTTTCAAAGAGTTTAAAAAATCACTCGATCGATTTCGACTTGTTAGGTCATCATCAGGAGTATCTACTGAATTGTATTAGTAAAAATTTTTTGTTATATAGTAGAAAAAAGCAAAATATAAATAAAAATAAAAGAAGGAGGGGGAAAAAAAAAAAGAAAAAAATAAGCAATAAAAATTAATCTACGGATCGCGCAGGTAGGCGATGAGTCATAGGTTGAGTAACAAAATTCAAGGTATATTATTGCGTACGTGAGAATAGAAAAGGGCGGGGTCTGTAATTGGTGAGAACCGGATTTCTCTCTGTTCGTTAAGGATATTTTGGTTAAGAAATATTGATTTTCGAATTTCGTAAGATTCTAAGGTATCTAAACGTCTGCCTTTGGGTTGTATATGTAATATGTCTATCATATGTCTTGTCTATAATATGTATATGTAATATGTCATGTTTGAAGATCCCGGCTCCTACGTCCCCCCGAAATTAAAATCTAAAGAGCCCCGCAGGGCTACGGAGAGGAGCGTAGGTGTCATTAATAGATTCTATATAATCCGCTCCTACGTGCGGCACGCAGTGCGACATGTTTGAAGATCCCGGCTCCTACGCCCCCCGAAATTAAAATCTAAAGAGCCCCGCAGGGCTACGAGGAGGAGCGTAGATGTCAATAATAGATTCTATATAATCTGCTCCTACGTGCGGCACGCAGTGCGACTCCCACTCTCAATTTAATATATTCATAAAAAAATATTAAATTTAATTTATTTTTAACGTATTTTTTTCTTAACGTATTTTTTTAAATTTTAGTTCGTTTTTATTCCAATAGATGGCGCAAGGTCCAAAATGCTAAGCAAAGGCACATTTTTAGTTATAAACAATTCCGCTCTTGGTCAAAGTGACGCTACCGTCGCTCAGACTGTCAAAAAAATTTGACTGCGATACTAAAGCTGTTCCAAACCGTTATACGATAAATTGTCCACGATAAACTGTTATACGATAAATTGCCCACGATAAACTGTTATACGATAAATAGTTTCGCGATAAATTGATTACACGATAAATTGTTTTCACGATAAATTGTTCTACGATAAATTGTTCTACGATAAATTGCTCATGATAAATTGTTCACGATAAACTGACAGTAAATCGTTTCACACACAACTTCATTTATTTACATTTAAAAGGCGAGTGCCCTTAGTTTTCAAAGTTGGTCGCCACAATGACGAATTCTAATGTATTCAAGATTAGTGGTCATTAATTTATGTCAATAAACATTTATTATTTTTAACACCTTATATTACACAATCATCCCTTTTACTCCAATTCTTTCTTCCTTTCCATTTTAGTTTCGCGTTTAGTTTCGCGTTTAAACAGGGAATTTGCTGAGAGTTCAGTTCCACTGGTATCAAGTTCACCTTTTTGTTGTTGAAGTTTTCGTGAACAGATTTCGTTTCATTAAGTTTTATTTGCCATCTCCTCGTCCAGGTAGTGGCACTATTAGTGGCTCTCTGCAATTTTCTTTATTTCTAAGTATTTGCTGTCTAAAATCTTACATAGATAACTAACACTAAAATCTTACATAGGTAACCAAAAACACGAAATTTTTGGTTGCCTATGTAAGATTTTACTATTTCATAAAACTGCTTTGGTAAGTCTCTTTGTAATTTACATTCAAACCTATATGCCTTACACTGTGAAATTCCTATGCCACATCCAAGAGGATACTTGAATATTATGATACTTTCTTTGCTTTCAAGAGTCATTCTTTATTAATGGATTCGTTCTTGATTTCTTTAATAAGCAATTATACTTTATTCTACAAAAAATTAAGAGTTGTTTCGTATTCTGGCGATCAACTTATATGCCAGGCTTTTCTTACTTTTCGTTTTGGTGCATCTAGTTCTTTAGCTTCCAGTTGATAAATAATATTTCAGTAAATTTCCTTGATCTTGAGAGGGTTTCACTCCATGCGGCTTCTAGTATGCTGTTGTTGGGTTGTTCTAGTCCTTCTTCTAGGAAACTGGAAGATTAATATTATCCTGAACTAGTACCTTGATGTTTTCCAGTCGGTTTTGTTATTTGTTAGCCAATTTGTTGAAATATTCTGCTGTAAAGAAGTCTCTTCCCTTTTTAGAGGTCACTCTTGATCAGTAGGCAAAAATCATGAATTAACTACATATTAAATACATACATTAACTACATGCGTTAACTACAATCGCCCTTCCTTAATTCATATAAATTAATTATATTAAAAATTATATTAAATTATATAATTATATAATTAAATTGTTTATTATTATTTTCCAAATTTTAAAATCAAAATAACCATTTTTTTAAGAACAAAACGACTTCATTGAACAATTATTTTGTAAGTTTCGATTTAATGATCTCGTCACTTGAAGTGATGCGACTAGGGGAATAGGAGTGTTGATTTTCGTAAAATTCGATTTTTATTTTTGGTTCATAATAGGACGGATTTACGATTTTCGAATTTTACGAAAGCAAAAAAAATTCATAATGGGGTTGGTTTAAATTTTATTTTTTACTCTCAAATTTTAACATAAAACCTCGATTTTTTGTGAACTCAACGTGTTTTGTAAAACACGTTGAGTTCACAAAAAATCGAGGTTTTATGTTAAAATTTGAGAGTAAAAAATAAAATTTAAACCAACCCCATTATGAATTTTTTTTGCTTTCGTAAAATTCGAAAATCGTAAATCCGTCCTATTATGAACCAAAAATAAAAATCGAAATCGAATTTTACGAAAATCAACACTCCTATTCCCCTAGTCGCATCACTTCAAGTGACGTGACTACTCATCTTCCGCTTACTAGATCATTAAATCGAAACTTACAAAATAATTGTTCAATGAAGTCGTTTTGACTGTTTTTTAAATCTTAGTATGTTGCTTTATTATAAATATTTCCTTGCGACTACTATCACTTCAAACGACAATTTCTATCACTTGAAATTTTAGCCGTGTTGCTTTTGCAAATCCCGCTTAGCTTTAATATTAGAGGCCAATTTTGGTTTCAGCAATATTTGTTTATGAATTTCCAGTAACGAAAATAATGTTTCATCATAGTTGGCGTATTTATCGGTAGTGATTAAAGTAGAGTTGGCTTTAAATAATGCGTGGATTCCACAGTGAAACAATTTTTGTCAGTAAAAAATACTGGGAAACCGAAAAGAGGAGAGTTTACATATTAAAATTACGTTAGAGTGATAAAACAAACAAATGTTCCAATAAAAAGTATTGAGTTTCATACCTTTATGACAACATTTTCCACGCTTACTGCCAGTAAACTTTTCTGAATTTTTTTTGTTTCTCTCTAACAAGTAAAGGATTTATATGTTTATCTCGTGCTAATTTTACTGAAGAAAATTGTTTCATTTTGGAATTCACGCATAAAACTAAAATAATAAGATTTTCTTAAAACCGATTCATATTACAATTACTACTGACATGGAAGCCAACTATGATGAACAATTATTTTCAATACTGGAAATTCACAAACAAATATTGCTGAAACCAAAATAGGCCTCTAGTATTAAAGCTAAGCGGGATTTGCAAAAGCAACGCAGCTTTTGACAAATAAATAAAAAAAATTCAAACTAATGCAGCCAACTACGATTTAAAAATTTTTTATTGAGAGTTTTGCACAAAATTATTTAGTATGTTTTGGTTTTAAGGCGATGCCACGTACACATTTCTACGGACGACATCTAAAAACAGAATTCGCATTTACGAATTAATTAGAGCATATTTTTGACTCAAATCAATGAGACAATATGTAAAATATCTCAAGTTAGTAGCTAAAATAATAAATTTGGAATTATTTAATAATTTTAATTGAAAAATTATCAATTTTCTATTTAGCCGTTCCTAGAAACGGTTTTTTCTCTGAATCTCTCACAAAAATCTAAAACGATTTCCAAACTCATCAAAAAATTTTAAACGATTTTTTTCTCTGTTGTCTGTGAACTTCAACAAATGTCAAAAAATTCCAAAACAAAATATATATTTATATATTTTTCATTAATTTAATATTTTTATAAGGCTCATCATGAATATGGTATGGTAAATTTATTTAATTATAAAATTTTTTTTTTTATTTATTTAAATAGTACAAGCTTATCACATGATAATTTATTACTAATGATGATAACGCACTTATTTGAAACTAATAAGTGGAGCGAGTGTGGGTTTACAAGCAATCAATATGCTGCTCCCAATAATGAATCTTTATTTATTAGATGACCAGCTCATGCGGTTTAATTCTTTTAAGGCGTCTCAGTTCTTGTGTTATGTCAAGAAGTTGTATTGCTTCACTGTTGGTATGTTGCAGTAATCTTCTTTCATGTTTGATGGCAAATTCCTGAATCACTTCATCAATCCATTTAACGTTTATGTCGTTGTGTAATTCCTCGTTGGTTACGTAGCGGTAAGCATTCGTTATTGTTCGTAGAAATTTGTTTTGGCAACGTTGAATAATTAAACGATTTGATTCTTTAGTACAGTCCAGAGTTGGATACCATACCTCCAAATTGGTTTAATTATCGATTCGTAGATCAGGCGTTTACAGTACAGGCTAAGCTTAGAATGTCTTCCTATTAGCCAGTACATCTCAAGTTGTTTTATTTTCATTTGCTCTGCTTTTTGTCTAATGTGATATTTCCAGTTCAATCTTGAATCGAGATGCAATCCGAGATATTTAGCAGATTCAGCTTGGAGAATTTGAACCCCATTGAGAAATGTATGCATGTTGCTATTTTTGCGCCGCAACGTGTATTACGTGTACTGATTTCAGCTCGTTAAGCTTTATTTTCCAATCCCTGGTCCATTGGCTGATTCTATCGAGTGCTTGCTGTAAGTATTCTACTGCTTGGTTCTGCGATTCGCTTGATGCCAATACTGGTTGTTTCCGTTGTCGGTATATCAGAAGTGTAAAGTAGATATAGGATGGGTCCTAATACGCTACCCTGGGGCACCCCTGCTATGGCTGGGTAAAAGTTAGAGCATGTTTCTTCATGTGATACTCTAAATATTCGTTTGGAGAGATACGACTCGAGCAATTGACAGTAATTTTCTGGCACTAATTTACTTATCTTGTAGATAAGACCCCCATGCCACACTCTATCGAAAGCCTGTGATACATCTAGAAATACGGCAGGGCAATATTTCTTCTCTTCTAGTGCTTGTTCTATCTTATCAGTCACCCGATGAACTTGATCAATCAGGTAATCAGGTATAATGATCATTGGGTTTAGTCGTTTCAATAACAACTTTTCAAACAACTTTGAAACAGTAGGTAACAAAGAGATCGGCCTGTATGATCCCATTTGCTCGGCTGGTTTGTCTGGTTTTTTTATCATGATTATTTTTGCAACCTTGAAGCACTCAGGCACATATTTAAGTCGAAAGCAAGCATTATATATATATATATATATATATATATATATATATATATATATATATATATATATATATATATATATATGTTAACATAGTGACTGCTCTCTTTGATAACTCCTTAAACATCCTTGGCGAAATTTCATCAATTCCAGGTGACTTTTTGGGATTCAAATTCATGTCTATTTCTTGCGCAATTTCTAGTGGGGTGACACTTCTGATATTTGATGGAGACCTATAGAGTGGTTTAGGGTCAATCCTAGATTGTATGTCCAATCCTAGATTGTATGTCCAATCCTAGATTGTATGTCGTGTGGTCGAAATACTGATGCCAGATGTTGTGCAAACAGTTCTGCTTTGTCTTCATTACGTCGCACCCATCCTCCATTTGTGTTCCTTATAGGTGGCACTTGGATTATTGGTCTCATGTATCTTTTAGTAGTTTTCCAAAGAGAATAATTTTTGTCAGCTTCAGGACCCAGTCCTTTCAAATAATTTTCAGTACAAGCTTCTTTATGTTCTTTAATTAATCGGTTAACTTTATTACTTACCCGATTAAATTCTCTTTTGTCAATAATATTTCTGGTTCTATGCCATATGCGTCTTTTTTACGCCTTTCTTTTATCAGTTCTCGAATCGCCAGGGGGTAGTTGATCTCTTGTACGACTTTCTCACCTAATACGGGTGTAGCCTCCTTAGCAGCTTCTCGCATGGAGTTAATAAAGTATTTAGTTTGAAATTCAAGTTCTTCTTTAGTTTTAAGACTAACTTTTAACTCAATTAGATTGTCCAGTTTCTCTCTAAATAATTCCCAATCAGTAAATTTATTAGTAAGGTTAAGTTTGGTTTTCTTTTTTATGACTAATGTACTCAGAGTCATTAAGACCGGTGCGTGATCGGAAGTAAGGTCGTCAATACCTTCGCCTTCAATGTAATTTGAGGCTATTCCTTTCGAGATATAAAAGTCAATCAAATCAGGAACTTTGTTGATGTCTGTAGGCCAATAGGTAGGTTTACGCGATGAGTGATATTCACAACCTGACATTTCTGTTGCACTTAGGAGTTGTTTTCCTTTTCCTGGTGTTATGAGTCGAGATCCCCACGCAGTATGTTTGACGTTGTATACCTTGGTTCAAGTTTATTAAAAATGTTAAGATATTGATTTCTTATGATATTATGTCTTGGTGAACAGTAGATCGCCCCTAAACTTAGTTCAGCACCACCGTGGTTAATCGTTATTACAGTAGCTTGCATAAATGGCTCCTTAATTTCTTCTTGCTGGAAATGTAGGATATTTTGTTTGATTAAGATTGCTGTCCCTCCTCGAGCACGATCACTCGATGGAAGTTTGGCATCTCCACACGGGTAATTATAAAATGAATTAGCTGCTTATGTATTATGAAAATTTTATAAAGAATTGTTGTTGTAAAAATCGTCTGTATTTTTTTTGGTATGAGGCGAGTCAAAATAAATTTACGCACGAATCGTCTGTTATTAGATGTGTATGTGGCAACGCTTTTATAATCTAGTAACCATACGTCTAAGTGAATTGAGTATTAAATGTCGAAATTCGACGGTTCTATAGGTGACGAATATCGTATTTGCGAAAACAATATTGTATGTATACTTATTACTTTTATGTTTGGTAAAACATTTAGGGGACTAGTTTTGCGTTCATGTTACACGCCGCGTTAAATACTGTTATTTTAAAAGTTGCGTTAAATTGTTGCGTTGATTACGTGACATTTTAACGTAAAATGTTATATATACATACATAAAAACCTCGATTTAAATTTTACGGCTGGTTTAGGATCAATGAATTAATTACTCATTATCCGAAATGAAAATATGATTATGGCACCCCATTTGAGGCGGCCAAATCCCTTGATGGGATATGGCGCCAGAGAGAGAGAGAGAGAGGAGTTAAATCCGATTCCGTTAAATCCGAATACTTTTAAATTTAATCTATTCGATCGAATTTAATGTGAGGCGGAACTCAGGCATTTCTTAGCCGATTATGTTGGGATTGTGTATGTTGGATGGAAATGGGATTCTTAAATGGTTTGGGAAGAAGTTCTGAATTATGGCCACCAGCGGGACGGATCTCAATCAATTCTTCTTGGCAAAGAATTGCAGTGTTTGGATAACCATCGACTTCTTGCAATTAGCGATGACATATACGTGATTTTTAATTTTTGACTTTATGTTTTACCAAACATTTGCGGTTCAGGTGGAGCTTTTAAGGAATAATAGGAATATTTCCGGCGGTTCGAATTTATGATTTCGTATTTTACGAAAAAAATTCATAATAGTCCTCCAGAAATGCACATGCGTATAAAAAACTACATTGACGTCATTAACTACATTAACTACACTTAACTACATTAACTATAGTTAACTACATTAACTACATAAACTATGGCAAATGTAGTTAATTTGGTTTTTTAAAATAACATGTAATTTAATAACTCTGCTCTTGATTATGAAAACTGATCCAAATGGTTTAAATAATATGCAATAGCCTTCCTTAATTAAATTATATCTAGGGAGGGTTGAAGGAGGGCAATATCCTGTTGCTTAGAACTTGAAAGCATTGCTCTTGTTTAGGTAGCCGAATGTCAAAAACTTTCATGCTTCTTAGTATGGAGCACTGTTATACCTTCGGCAGTGCTCGTCAAAATTACTGGTTTTGGTATTGCAATTTGCGAGCTGCGAGTTACGTTCTGGTACTCCTATTACTTGCATGAGGTTTTGGTTTCACTTTGGCGAAAGTTTGGTAATTTTTCCGGTATAGCTAGATTTTCTTTTTATTAAGCTACTTCACATCACTTGTAGTTTGCGGGATGTGGTTGCGGGATACTATGTGCATTTAAATATCGATACCAAAGGAAATTTGTTTCCTCAATAATACCATAAATTATTATATGAAAAATATTTTATGAGCCAATAATAGTCAATATAAGGTTTTTATTGGTATCTGGCTCGGGTTTTAAAATTAAAAATTAATAAATTTTAAAGTCCAAGCCAGATACCATTAAAAACCTTATATTTATAAATTATTATAAATAAAACTAGCTGTTTCGGGAGCAACTAGGAACGTTTTGCCAGATCCTCTTGGTCCATCAAGATAGAAACTTCGACTGGAGACATTTTCATTAACGGCAGCAGTTATTTTATGAAACGCACCCAACTGCTTTTCGTTTACCAGTTGAATTCGTAATTCAGCTTCTTCGGTTTCTCGAACTAGATCGAAGACTTGCACTTCTACGGGACTTCCCGATGGAGTTGGTATAAACCGATCATAGCGCAAGAAAGTCCGTGCTGTATAAGAATTATGTTGATATCATGGAGAGCTGTAATCGAGAGTGATGTCATCTGCATACTTCATCCAGAGATCAAGAGGTTTTGAAGAGTGACAAGGGCAACAAATATAAGCGAAAGTCTCTCGAAGCTATCTTGGCATTTGAAAGACTGCTTCTTCTGTTAAGCAGTGATCCCATTTATCATCGTGCAGCTGCAGCTTCTTTGAAGGTATTGTAAATAACACCATTGAATGTTCGTACAAATTCAAAGCTTGTGGCACCTCGAATATGTAGCAAAAGCAGCAGCAAGAAGAAACGCTCCCCATCTCTCAAGCTTACTGTATATACATTCGTGCAACAACCTTCTCTCCACCTCTTTGACGAAGTTGCGATTTACCGTGTACATAAACATAATGGTGGGGAATGTCTGTAAATAGGAAATGAAGTGCGTTTTGATCATTGAAGTCGAGCTGAAACCATGACTCAAGCTTCGTTCGGCCAGTTTGTGCTGCAAGTAATGCTTCGTCTTCATTACCTGCTTCGAATGTATAATTATTTGTTGATTCGGTAGGTGCATAGGAAGGCCGATCACGGCATGAGACCGATCATGCATTTTCGACTCGGGAAGTCTCCACATAGCTTCTGGAGCGCTGACAAATCGAGCATCGATGAAGTTGCTGATCTCAATATATCGGTCGTGCGGACCTTCAGAAGTAATTACGCTGTTGGCACAATCATATCCCTTAAAAATATATTTGTAGATGTACTTAGTTGCTTTAAGCGATGTTGATATGTGCGTTGTACTTAAGCAGAAGATAAGGATTATACAGTACAACATATTGATTGTTCATAGAAGATCCTCTAACTTCAGCTTGAATTCCACTGCGATGACGGTACAGCGGATATCCATTGACATTTGGTAAAGTTTGTAAAATGAACGGTTTTGGAAATTTTTTCGAACAGTGGCCATCTACTATGCATATGGAACGTTAGCGAGTAACTATTTGATGAAGTTGCGGACTTTCTGCTTAGTCAGGAATCTCAGTACAAACAAACTGATCAATTCGTTCAGGTGTTGTAAATTTTTCTTCAGCTCGCATGTGGTAAAATCGTGTAGACAAAAGCTTTACATTGACCTAAGCTACCATGCACTATGAGATCGTCCATCAGCATCTTTTGGTTCAGTCAGTTTAAACACTCGAGCTACCAAATCAGGACGATCGATTGTCTGCTCGCCTGGTCGCAAGTTGTTTTTGATTTCAGACCAGTTTGGATTAGCCGTGAACGTAATGAGCAGATCAGGAGTACCCCACTTTGCAAAAATTGAAATTGTGTCATTGCATCGTTTTTGCATGTTGTGTGGGAATCTTTCAAAACTTGATGGTAGAATGACAGAAACTCCTGCAGCGATGTTTGCGGTGTTTGCCAAGTTTGCTACGTGATCTGCAAGCCCTTGATCGGTTTCAGTACTTGCTGGCTAAGTACTTGCTGGTGTATAGTGATATAGTTGAGGTTGTTGTTTTCTACTTGTAGGTAAGAGTCAACCAACCACTGCTGCGTGAGTTTTCCTGTGCTCATAATGGGATTGAAATAGTCACGAATTGCTGTTTGTGCCACTATGTATTGTAGCATAGTAGCATAGGGTTTTAATAAAGCAAACTCACATAGCGTCACCGACGCAGGCAGGCAGTCAGGTTGGGCTATTATATATAGATACTTTGTGGCATGATTGTTAGTAGATACGCCAGGTTTCGTTTAGTTTTGAAGGTTTACTTGGATTTGTTTCAAAATTTCCACCTGAAGCGTAACAGTCTATCTCTGTCGCCATAGCTTAGTATTGTGCCATAGCAATTCAATTTCGGGTTGGGATAATAAAAATCTAGTCTAAATGGAAACACAAAGGTTAAACACATGCAATTAAATAGGCTAAATATTACAAATGTCATGACAATGTATTATGACGTTATTTGCTATCGCGATGGTGAAAATTTTTCGGTCTGGGATAGTAAACTGTCATGACAGGGATAGTTTAGTGTTATAGCGTTGTTTCTGGCTGAGTTTCGAACTAGCTTCACATTATGAAATTCGAAAACGATTTCTATGAGAATTATTATTAACAAAGAAATAAATAAAATAAATAAATAAAAAATTACTAAATTTATAAAATAAATTATATACTTTCAGGTTAGAAAGGATAGCTGGATTTCTATAATCTTCCTATAGTGACCAGAAAATCTCATAATTTAATATGCTCCATTTAAATTCATACATATATAATTAATTTTACGATTCAACCCCTTTAAACTACCGGTTGTGTCTCGTCCAGTTCTAATCTAGATATTCTTATATGCCATACTCAAGAGCTGCAACTATTTTCACTTAAATTTATCACTGTTAACTTTAATCTGCGTCTTCCTAGACATATTTGTTAATACACCATTATACGAGGGTGTACTTTTAAATACACAGTAATATAAGAGAGTTCTAGTTCACTTACCTCTCTTTATCTCCATTATAAAGCAGAAAATAACTAACGCAAATTTGTACAAAAAAACATTTATTTCATTTTTAGGCACAAAAAGTTTCAAATTCTTAACAATTTTAAATAGACTAGATCTCCTGTTTTTTTAAAAATAAAAAAAATCTATAATCTTCTAGATGTTCAACCGAAAATTACGTCATAAAATCATTCATCCGCATCTAAAAACGTCCAGCACCTGGTCTTAATGGTACAGAAGGTTGATTTACATTAAGTTTTGTTGGTGCACCACGGAATGTGTTCACATCACGGAATGGTCCATTCAAGCATGATGTAACATTTTCAATGCCATCACATGTATTTGTAAGTTCATTGAACGCATTACCTTCACCGCAGTTATAAAGACGAGGTTTACCATTAACACAAATGAAATAACGTTGACAATCATCTGGGGCGCGATATGGGCGATGTTCAGTTAAACTAAAACCTTCTGCTACCGGTGGGCATGCAAATCCTAAGAAGCGTTCTGCATCACAATCTGGTACCTCATCGGCCCAATCGCAACGGTATGATTCCTTGTTGAATGCCAAACCTTCAGGACAATCGAATGTATAACCGCGTCCATCAACACAATTCATGAATTGACCGCAATGCGTTTCATCACCTACTCGGAAATAACCGAATTGATGTGGACAATCTTCAGTTGCTTGTGGTGGTTGAGTTTTGGCACGATTAATACAATCCACATCGATTGGATATTGGCACGGGAAACTAAATACGCTCGATTTATCATTGAATAGTAAACCGTCGGGACATAATTTCTCTTCTACTTGGCCATCTTTACATTCGATGTAAGCATCACATTGGCCGGATATTGGATACCGGGCATTAAGTTCCGGGCATCGTGAATCGCTTGGTGGTAAAGGTGCACGTGGCTGAATAGGATTTATTTGGGGATTGTATTGTTGTCCAAAACCTGTTACAAATAAAAATTAAAACAAGAATTAAAAATTGCTCAACCACCCGATACTTTATGATAAAAGTAAATTTATTAACGACTGATTAACCTTGATATTTTTAAATTAGCATATTAACCTATCCGATTAATTTTGTCTTATGTCATAAATATTATAAATGTTATTTTTCTTAGCGATTGTTGTTCGATGGTATATGTATACAAATTTAAAAGGTGCGATATGGTATGTACAACAAGTGAAAGTGTGATGACATATTCGGAGTTCCTGTAGTAACAGCAAAGAGGATTTAACGCAAATATTGCTATTTTTAAATGTGACTTGATTTAGCATACGCGAATGTCAAAGCACCTCTCTAGTGGTGAATAATCCATATTTCACATAAACATAAATTGATAATGATTATCATGTATGACGTAAGTTTTTGTGATTTCTTAATTTCATATTTTCAATGCCGTTCAATTCTTAGTTCATGATTTTATTGTTGGAACGATATTGAACTTAATTTTCAACGTGATCCAATCTTAGGTCATATTTTTATTCACTGTCTAACCAAATTTAATCGAAATTTCATGCACTTATAGTCTGAACAAATCAGTTATAGCACGAACTTATGTCGTACACAAGTTGAGCATATAATATGTTCGTGGCATTTTTGAAAACTGGTTGCATCATGAACAGTTTAGGACAAAATTCCACCAAATTCAAGAGACATTTTGTTAAGTAAGATAAAAAGTTGCTGAGCTTGAGAGGTCAGTAACTCTAACGCAATTTAGTTTCCATCAATGTTGCAATAAATCATGCATTAACTACTTAGCAGGCCCCTAAAGTTATTTATCTAACACAAAAAATTCACATCTTAATCAATTACACATTAACATTTGGATTATTAACAGACAACAAATAAATTTACGTAACGTGTTATTTGATTATGTGTATTACTAAGATGCTGAATGCTGTTACCTCGTTTATTTGTTTTGTCATTTTTGTATGTTGATCGGTCATGGTCAACATGGTCAACATAGATAATTTGTTAATTCAATCTGATCGTCTTTCTTTGACAATTATAAATTTGATTCGGAATTATTATTTTCAAGTATTTTTTACGAGAGGGGTCGATACACGGTAGCTTCGAACTGCAAACCTCCGCTTAACGATCACTTAATGATTCATGATATGCAGAAAAAGAACAAATTCACTTTCACTTGTGTACACATGTTATGACCGTGCTTATTGCGCTAAAGATCACATATTCATCATCACAAAAAAATGTCATTTTTTAAATATTATTTAACGAACAAAATTTTTATTTTGTAATAACTTTTACTTTTAATGCAAAATGTTAAATTAAAATATTGTTAGTTTCGCTAATTAGGTTAAAAATAATGATCTACCACTTTTACACCATTTTGCATACGAAAAGCGTAAGTGTTAATGAAGATCGCAAAATTTACATATCGCACAAATACGCTAATTTCTAACACTAGAAATGTGGACAAGAAATATTTGTGTAAAAATTATGTAATTCGACACACCTTGCAAAAAATTGAAGAGCACCTACAAGATACAATGCGTTGCCGCATTTTATTGCGGTAATGTTGTAGATATATACGTGTACACAATACTAATTATTATTAAATTCTATCAATAAACTATTCACTCTTACCTTGAACGGCACAAATTATTAGAATCCCAAATGCAATTAACGTTAGTCGGCCCATGCTGATTATTTTTATTATTTTAAACTTCTCACTTGCGATATCAAAACTAAACTGAAGATGAAATTAAATAAAAATTTCTTATAATAAATCCAAAGATGAAGAAGATTTCAGGTACGACATTTTATTTACATATTTTAAAAATCATAGTGGGGTAGTTTTAGTTTTAGAAGTATTATAAAATTTGTATGTGGCTGATTTTTGTGAATGAATGACGGGTGATATTCTTGGAATTGTTAAACATTTTTTTTTAATTTTTTTTTTTTTTTATTGAAGTATTTTAATTTAAATTCTTTCAGGTGTATGTGGTTTTGTTTGCGTAGATTGTGGCACGGTAGAAGGTCGATAAATGTAAATGTCAAATTTGTCATTTAGATGAGTAAAATAAATTAAAATTTTTACAAAATTTCATTTTAAATATATTCGGTTTTCGGTTTCCTTGTTAACTGGTAGTTTATTTGACGCGATCATGAGATATAATGCGAGCTCACAAAGTATGTCATGCGCATACAAAATGCCTTCAGGAAGATTGATAAAAAATTTGAGATGTTTGCTGAGCTTGCTAAACCAAATTACCTTCCCCTTTCAGGAGCCTCGATATAAGATATTTTGGACTAAACAGCCTTGAGAGGTCACTATCAATTCCGAAACGAAAGTTGTTTTTTTTTTTAGAAATCGTAAATTTCTTACTATATGAGCACGAATTTTAAGTTTAACCGTAATTTCCCGGTTGCTAAAATGTTTGTCTTATATTTTAAATTTTATTGAGAAAGACACAACTAAGCATCATTTCAGTAGTCGTATACATTTAAATCTGAAATATCTATATAATTTCCGAATTATAGTAAAACAAATTTCGTTTCGGAATTAATAGTAGGACCGAATCGCAACTGAATGTCGCTTCGGAAAATGATCAAGCTGTACTTTTTCTCTAGTACTTCTAACTACGGATTTCTAAATTAGTTTTGTGTGAATTAATAATTTTCTCTGCTAATTTAACACAAGGCGGTTAGATTGTTTCCTTATATAGTACACTATACAAAGAATAGCGCAGTCCTCCTACAAAGAATATCGCAGAGGCGATGCAGGTTATTGGCGGCTAGAGCGGACGTCTGTCTTGTAGCAAGCGGCTTGCTATATAAAAGTGTTCAAGGTATGACTGGGTTTAGCGACAGTGTTTAAAACACAACAGGGATTGCTATAACAGTCATGATGATCTTGTCCGTTTTAGGAACGGGAAGTTCTTTAATTGCGTAATATTCATATAATTTATTTATTTATTTATAGAAATCTATTTTATAATTTACATGTATGATTTCAGCATTTATTGCAATAGTTAAAATAGTAATTTCAAACAAAAAACTTAAAAAAAGAAAATATAAACCAAATTTTAGTTTGACAAAAAAAAATTTAAAAATAGTTCTTTAAGATATTTTTAAAATTATTCTTTGACAAATTAAAGTCAAATAGGTCGTCAATTAGGTTGAACGATTTAGACATCCTATTAATGGGGTTGTTTTGTCCATAGTTAGTAGAATGGTGTTCAAGTGCTAAAAATTTATGGTTTCGAAATGTTCTGCATGGCACGTGAATTGATATGTTTTCCAAGATACAAGCTGAATCAACGTGACCAAACGTTACCAATAAAAGCCGCGCCCAAGAGAAGTCGTCTATCGCCCAAGAGAAGTCATCTATTTTTTATTCCGTGCATCTTGTTGGGTATGGAGGTAAGCGAGCCATACTTTCATGGCATGGTAAGTTGTGGTCGTAATCCCAGTCACTTTTCTTTAACAAAAAAATCAGGAACTTCTTTTGAATGCTTTCAGTTCTTTTTATGTGCACAGCATAGTATGGATTCCAGACCGTTACAGCGTATTCCAATTGAGATCGAACATAAGCGAAATATAGTGAACATAAGGTTTGAATATCCTTAAATTTACCTGTCCATCTTTTAACAAATCCGAACATGGCATTCGCTTTCGCAATACAATTTTCAATATGCCTATTGAAACTGGCGTTTTCGACAAATGTGACACTTAAGTCTATAATCTCATTGACTCTTTGCAGTAATTCGTTGTTGACTTTGAATGAAGTAATAACCGGATTTCTTTTACGATGAAAAGACATGATTTTGCATTTCTTAATATTTAAGTATATGTAGTGAGTTTCGATCACACCACTCACTTAATCTATCTAAGTCTTCTTGAAGTTTCTCCGTATCTAACAAACCATTAATAGTACGAAAAATTTTCACATCATCTGCAAATATGAGCACGTCTGAGTTTTTGATTATCTCGGATATTCGGTCTATGAAAACAATAAAAATCCAAGGCCCTGGGGAACACCAGATGTAACTTTAATAACGTTTGATTTCTCACTTCGCATTATTACAAATTGTTGCCGGTTTGATAGATATGACTTAAACCAAAATCGAATAAACTCTGGAGTGCTTTATGATGACAGATAGAATCAAATGCTTTACTGAAATCCGTGTACGCTACATCAACTTGACAGTGCTTTTCTATCTCGTTAATTAGTTTACTGGTGAATTCAACCAGGTTAGTCGATGTGGATCGGCCAGGCATAAGCCCATGCTGGTTATTGATATATGACGTACAATTGTGGATTTAAAGCTGTTGCATAATACTAACTCAAATAATTTCGGAATTGATGATGTAGTTGGTATTCCTCTGTAGCATGTGATATCATCACGCTTACCCGATTTAAAAATTGGAGTAATTTTTGAAATTTTCCATTTTTCGGGAAACAAGCCGGTGCTTAAGGAATGATTGAATAGATAGCATAATGAAATTATTAAAGTTTCAGCGTACTCCTTCAGAATAGAAGAGGGTATATGGTCAAGACCGCAACCATCTCCAAACCCCTTAAAGCCGATAAAATGTTGTCCTCAAAAATAATAGGAGGAGTTATTGATGTGTTGTTGTTTCTGGGTTGTTCGTACAATCCACTAGTAACGCTTGGTCTATAGACTGATTGAAAGAACGACGCGAACATGTCAGCTATATCTTTGGCGTTTGAAGAGCTGGTATTGTTGTAGGTCATATTAGCAGGGTATCCTTCAATTTCGCGTTTATTCCTAAAGTATTTCCAAAATTGTTTTGGATTTACTTTGATTTTGTCTTGAATTTGATCAAGGTACGACCTGTATTTTGATTTGAAATAAATTTCAAATTCGTTACTATGTTGTAGAAACATAGTTTTGTCCGCTTCTAACCCGCTTTTTAACATTTTGGCGTACGCTTCGACTTCCGATTTTTTAAGTTAACTATAGTCTATCATCGAACCAGTGGGGATGAGAATTTTGTAGTTTACAGCACATAGGTACAAATTTAATGACATTATGCTTCAAGGCTTCGAACTTTATCGAAGCCTTGAAGCATAATGTCATTAAATTTGTCCACATTTTCGTTAATATCATTGGAATTGAGAGTTGATGGATTCAAGGTAACTTTGTAGCCCCACACAGTTAGTTTTTTTAAAGATGTATTTGATTGGTTGTAGGTGTTCTGATCTCGCCATTTTAGTTAAGTCAAATACAATATCCAACGATTTGTGATTGACATCATTTATGACAAAAAATTTTATCGGGATTGAGTACAATATGGCTCAAAAAGGCAATTTCTCGATGTAGAAATTCCGATTTGTACATCTTAACATTTAAATTGGCTTTTCGTAATTTATTAAACACTTGCTTTATATTCTCAATGTGTTCTTGGAGTGATGTCCAGAATACTATGATGTCATCCATATAACACAAGCAAAATTTGCCTTGAATATCTCCTAGCACATTATCCATGGGCATGACCCTTTGAAATGTTGAAGGGACATTCTTTACGCCAAACGGCATTCTTATGTATTCATAATGTCCGTGGTCGACGGAAAATGCGGTTTTAGGGATGTCTTGTTTTCTTACCTCTATATGGTTGAAGCCAATTTATCGAGTATAGCGGTGATGTTTTAATGTGTGTCCCTTTCTTCATGTAGAACATGTTTTATCCTTTGAGACAATTTGTGAATGCCTCAGTGAGAGAAGTGGGTTGCAGTGCCCAGATCATGGAACACATTCTTTCTCTAAGGCCAGCCAAGAATGTGTTCAGGTATATTTCCTGATATAGGTCGCGTTTAGCCCTAATTACAATGGCACTACTTTCATTCAATTTGATATGGCTTATGATAGTGCTCTGTATGTCGATTATACGAGCGAAATATTTTTCCAACGTGCCGTTGCCCTGCGATGCACCGTATATATGTCTCTCACTAAATTTATCTCATTACGCTTAACAGCATAATAAGGAACTAAATTATCTTTTATGGCTTCTCATTCTAAGGGTGTGCCATACATTGTGAGTACCTCATTAGCCTCACCTACGATTTTGTTACGGATTGCTCTTAGGTTATAGATTTTTGAACAAGGGGTCCGTCGATAGAGTTACATAAGGTGATGATTTCTTTGGCATTCTCTATAAATTCATAGAGAGTGTGTCTGCTTCCCTCATAACGTGGAAGGTGGAAGGTCTTTAATTGCGTCTGGTATCCTCAGACTTTTGAAAAGATCGTTCACGTAATCTTCATTATTTGCAGTATCGTTGACTGACATTTCTGTAAAAAGTTTAACTTTATCAGTATGATCGATTCCTAACTTCTTCTGTTAGGTTTTGGTTTTCAAAGATTTTATAACGTGTAACTTCTTAATCGAAATCATCTTCTATTGACGTATGTATTTATATTTAAATTTTGAGACATAAAATTCTGTTAGAAAATATTATTTATATTAATTTTAGAAACATTAGTTATTAAAAATGTTTTGTGTGAAATTCCATAAACCGTGGAATTTTCCTGAATTGTTAGCTAGGTTATTTGTACTAAGGAATAGGGTTTGAACAGTTTTCGAACAAAAATCACATATCAAAAACGCTTACCGCATGTTAATAAGATGATAGGCTGCTGAACACATCGATGATCCGTCGATTGCAATCACTTTGATTTTGTATTTTTGTATTTTTTACATAGGCCAGGACGTCTTTTTAATATTTTTATTACTTCTCTATTTCGCTGGTGGGGGCGAAATGGATATACTGGGGAAAATAACATTATTTGGTGTTTATTTATTATTCACTATTAAAGGTATGTTCACTGTACCAATTAGACTTTGGTACGAGCACTTTTTACTCCGAATAAAGTATTTTAAATTAATCAATTTTACTCGCGTAAACTTTAGATACTTCGATTTGAGTACGCGTAGGTAGCTTTTACTTCGGTAACTTGCACCTTTAATTATTTAACACTTTTTTATTTTATACGTTATGCGTAGGGTTAAGGGTATTTAAAAATATCCACTACAAACTGCGCCACTTATGTTTTATGCAAAAACTTAATTATAAAAAAAAACAATTGTCATTTGTTTAATTTATGTATATATTTTTCTTTATTAATTGATTTTTTTTTATTGAACTTTATTTAACTTAACAATTAATTTTAGATATTATACTGTAGACGCTAACTTAACAACTGACTTACAAAAATCACTTAATCTAGCATGTTGACACCCGATCAGACACCATTTTGGATGTAATACTTCGCACGTGTTTGAAAAATAGATCCCATCATACACGTTGTTGTTGTTGTATAACAATGTTATGTTGTTGTATTGTCAGGTGTAGAGGATCATAACTAATACAGGTCAAGGCCGACTTAAGACGAGCAAAAGCCAGGGTGATGATGATATAAAGACAGGCCGAGGTAAGACAAGTTAAAGCCAATGTAAGACAGGCCAAATCCGACGTGACTATCGTGAGCAACAACAACCAGCCAATGTGTCAAATGTGCAAGTAACATCGCTGCAAAAAAATCTAACAGACCTCATGGAGAAATTTGTATACTGCGCTAAAGACAAGACGTTCAAATTGTGGTACCAGCGATACGAAACTAACTTTATTACTGACCCGCGGTCTCCACTATGCAAATTCGCTAATATTTTCTATCATGATATTATATGTTTGTATGTGTTTTTTTTAAAGTATTGAAAAATATTCATCGACGGAATATCATATCTGGGAATATTACTATCAGGATAATCGTTACATGTTTTTGTCAAATCATTAGTTTGGGGTGCGTACGTACGGGTACGAAGTTCAAATAAACATTAAAGAAATATTAAAATTAGAAAAGAATTTCGACGAACAAATTGAAACTCTGCTTAAATTAAAAAGGCTTGAACAAATTCAAAAATTAGAGTTTTAGAATTTTATTATTTTTAGAATTAGAACGCCTATAAACTTTACTTATTATTTTCTATAAACATTCATTTACTCTATACAAATGAATTAGCTTTAACGTATTTTCTGTAGTAAATTGTGTCTGTGATATTTTTTCGAAAAAATAATGTAAAAATAAATAATATGTTTATTCCACTATAAAATAAATCCAAACTAAATGCGTAAATCAAAGAACTGACATTATCCGCAAAAAGCAAAAAAAAATCTTGAAAAAATAAAAAAGTACAGAAATACCGCAATGTTCTAAATATTTTAACGTGTTCACCCTAAAATAAATTTAAAAAAATGAAAAAATATGACATTTCGTAATAATTATCATGATAATTTTTTAGAAAATATCAGCCTGATAATTTGCTGCTAGTAAAAAAAATTGTATAATATACTCACACATACATTAACAAAATTACTAGCATGATAGTAAATATCAGCAATTTTGCATAGTGGAGACCGCGGGTGAGGCAGCTACGAATACAGCACTATAGAAAGTTGATTTGTTGATCGAGAAATTTTCTTCAGCCGACTGTTAAAAGTTTGCTTCGCTGATGAAGAGAAACAACTCACGCGCATTTTCGGCCAAAAAGAATCATCGTTTTCGTTGCGCTGTATGTGTTTAACCGTTTGAGTCCCATGGAGATAATGCAAACGCATTACAAACAACGTAAAACCATTTGTGGAAAACTGGAAAAAAAAACTCCAACGCAGATAACAATCGCTTCTTGTAGTTTTTAGGTAACGGTATTCTCGTCTTTTTCTCATCGCTTCTCGTCACATTTATTTATTTTATTTTCTCGACATAAAATTTCAGCATTATCGAACAATTATCGCGCTGCTTGGGCCTCAAACGGTTAAATATGAAAAAAAAAACCAGTGAAGCTTTTTCCGAGTATGCAGCACGAGTAAGTCTGAAATGTGAAAAGTTCGACATTGCAAATTGCACAACTGATGATTTGAAAGTATTAATGTTTGTGCAACAAGCCAAAAGACGTTCAGATGTTGGAGAAACTTCTTAACAAGTTGGGGCAGATGCTGTAAAAATGATACTGCGAGACGTTGTAAACATTGCGATGCGATTAAGCAGCCTTAAAGTCGATAAGTCGATGGTTTTGTGTCTAGGCATCTCGAACAACAACAAACAAAAGGCGGAAGAAAATGCTAAGACACCAAAAGAAGTGGCACTCAAAGCGAAGTTTCACAACTTATATCGGGATAATTCATATCGACAGTGTTTGCAAGAATGGTTTAGTTGCAAGTCGAAACCTTGCTGTGAGCGTTTTATTCGTCTCGGTCCGAAAATTTGTTAAGCCAACAATCGAGAGCACAAAATTGAAATATCAACTCGATTCCGGATCCGACGGGTCAATTATCTCTGAGAGTAACAGGATCGTCGGCCTCAATTAACTCAATTAGAGCAGGTTTATGGTTGCGTTCGTTCGGTCATTTTTTCAACCAATCATCTATTGTGGAAAAATCCGGAAGAATCGTCATGTTTCAGCAATATGATTAGTTGAAAAAAAGGTCAGAACGAACTAACGAACACCAACCAAAAAGGCGCCATTAGTCTCTCGTCAATTGAGAAAGAGAAATATTCTCGAGTCAATACCACCGAGTGTTCAGCAGAATCGAGCTGTCCGACGCCACCTACAGATGGAGATGGATGACGAACCAAAACAACTTAAGACGAACAACACCCAGTGTGGCCTATTTCGAGTAAATCGCCTGCAACCTGGTGTGAAGCCACTGGCATTTTCAACAATTAATCGACACAATAAGCACATTCCGGGGCTTAACTATTAAATTCGACGTTCATTTTAGACGGCTATCGTTTTCCTATAGCAAGCTTGGAAACAAAAGAGAAAAGAATATTAAAAATTTATACATTTTCTTTTTTCTTCTTTTGTCTGCTATAGGTAAACGACAGGACTTCTATCATGATTAGTGAAATCATTGTCAATTTGATTTGAAAATTTCATAGCGCTAAACATTTTCATACCGTTGGCCACGAATTTACTTAACATGTTTCCAACTGTTGGGTGTCCTGAAAACGACAATGATGAGCAGAGCTATGGTTACTTTTCCTTTCCTTTCCTTACGAGAAAGACCATAGTGATAATTTTATGGGCATGCAAGAGAAATTTTTCGGCTTAAGTTCGAAAAGCGTTCATTTGGCCAGAAAGATTTGAAATTTCTGGGCAACTCAAATTTCTTACAACCAAATCCTCACAAAACCGAGATGCTGACGCTATTTCTCGCACCGAGAGACCTCAAACAATTACAAGGATTTGGAGCATTTACATGGTATGGCAAATTTGTAAAATACCTGAAAGACCTTCGTGGGCCATTGAACGAATTGTTGAGTAAATTAAAATCTAAAAAGCAACCGGTGCATCAAAAACCTTGGAAAGGTGCTTTCGTCGAACTTGACGTTAACCCACTATGACCCGAAGAAGAAAACTATCGTAGTGGCAAACGTATCGAAATACGGTATGAGACCAGTATTGCTGCACGAACTAGCAGATGGAACCAAGCAGGCTCGCCACTCCGTAATTTACGAATACCGAGAGTCTTTGGCATTGAAGTTGGCTCTGAAAAGTTTAATCGAGACATCTATGGTCGTAAACTCCAGCTTCAAATCGAACATAAACCGCTGTTTGCAATTTTTTAATCAAAGAAAGGCATTCCGGGTGCATCGTCATTGCCAAAAGGTCTGTAGCAACTCAATTATTCGCAAAATAATTGATTCTACAAGTTTTAACGAATACGACATATAATACGCGTCATACAACCGTGCGACATACAATTATTCGAAATTAATTAATCGACATAAAAATCAACTTATACCATAGACAGACTACTGGTTTCATAACTATAATTACGACATCATGATTTCTTAAATTAGAACTCAAGACACACTATAATTTCTTTTGTCTTCTCTATTTTAGTTTTAAACAGCAATGGAGTAGGCATTGGCAAAATTGTCAAGGTTGACATTTAATTGACTTTTAAATTGTCATAAATGACTTTTCAATTGACATAACAGAAAAAAATTTGTTCCCGCCAACCAAATATCTCAATAACAAATAGAAAAATCAAAGGAAACTAGATTTGCTTGGTAAACTATTAGTGTTCGACATCTCCATTTTTGATGCATTCGGCGTCGTGAGCACTAAAATGCATCGAAATGAGAAAAAATATCTCATTTCGAAACTGAGTTCAAATTTGGTTTGAAACTATGGTTAAACATGACACACTAGTACGAAACCATGATTTCGCGTTAATTATAGTTAGGAAACCAATAGTGTGTCTATGATATTACATATTATATGAAATCAACCTCGCACGAGTGCATACAAAATAGGCCGTACGAAGATACTGGCATTGTCGACTACACTGTAGACAACATAAAAATAAAAAAAAAGAATGTAAAACATAAGTGTGGGTTCACGGAATGAGATAAAAAAAAATCTGGCTTTTTTTACCAACTTTTGCTCAAAAAATTTGTCTACGGTTGTCTATCGCACATCCTTTAAAAGAATGTCATAACACAAAAAACCATTTTATGATAAATGCATTTTAAATTGCTATACTTGATTATTTATTTTATAAAGCTAATAATGAATAATCTCAGCATCATCACAGTAACGTTAGCAATTAAAAAAAAAATAAAATGCATTTATCTCAAAACTGTTTTTTTGTGTTGACAGTATTTAAGAGGATGTGCGATATGTTTACTGTTGTTTTGTATTTTTTGTTTGCAATTTCTGCTTTGTTTACGATTAGATGGGGCTTTATTTTAATTTAATCGAATAAACGCATCTCTGGGGATTACAAATACACAATATTCGGTTTTATACACACATCACAATTTATAAATTATCAAATAATTTATAGCCCAACAGTTTGTAACAAAATAAAATTTTTCATTCTCATCCTAATTGTTTCACTTAAATGCATTTCGCATATTTATTTCATTTAATTTATATAATAACTTTAAATAAAATTATCTAAGGCGATAACCTAACAAATTCATTCAAAAAATGTTAAAAATAAACAATAACAACAACATATTTGAGCAAAATTATTGCTCATACTTCCGGTTATTTTTTGTTACTATGTTGGTACGACTAAGATTATTGCTCAAAAGATGGAAATCTTTTAACTAAAGCTGGATTAAATTGGGCGGGGTTTAGTTGAATATGAAAGATTTGATTGGCTGAAGAGTTGGATAAAAAATAATCCCGTTCCGTGAACTCAACATAAGAACTCGACACTTCCTTTTCCCGCAACATTATTCTTTCGTTTTCGGTTGTTTGGTTATGACGTGCAGTTTTTAAGTATTGGCGCGATATTCTTTCTTGCCATATATGGGTGGTTTTGTAATAATAAAATAAAAAACTTAAATATAAAACGGTGCATGCAATTCACGCACCTCCAAAATATCCTGTACGTGTGTGCTAATTTTAATTGTCAAAAGGCGAACAACATCTACAGGTACTTAGTTAAGAGTGGACATCGGTTTTGCAAGACCTGTAAATGCTTTTCGGTACTTGGTGATCATGGACGCGTTTAGCAAATGGCCAGAACATTTTAAAATGCAATCAACAACGCAGTGTCAGAAAGGTTTGAGTCTTTTTGCAGTGAAAACAACATCGGGCACATTAGAATGACACCGTTTCACCCACAGTCAAATGGTCAGGCCGAAAAATTTGTCAACTCGTTGAAAACCGGAATAAGGAAGCTAGAAAGAAGGTATAGTGTAGATCAAATTTTACGCAAATTCTTGATGTGCTATCGTTCCACACCTTCATTTGCTCTTGATATGAAGTCACCCTTTCAAGTGATGGTCGACGACCGGTGAAAACGAAATTGGACTTATGTAAACCAAGAGCCAAACATCTCATAGAATGCAATAAGAAAATAGAGTAACAATTCAATAAGCACCTTTGCACAAAGTGAAATAGTTCGAGGCTGTTGAGGACGTGTTGGTTAAAATATTCAGCAATAGTAAGTGGAGATGGCCACCCGGAGTTATTATGAAAAGAAGCGGTTCACTTTCATCGACGACGACGGAAACATTTTGCTGGACGATTTTGATTTACCATCGCCAACGCAACGAGCGTTAATATTGTATTACTATTGACTTAGGTTTTTTAATGAGGGAGGAGTGTTTTGATGTAACACTAATATGTATGTTGTGAGGTGATAACTGGGGTAGAAAGGGGTAGGCGGTCCATTGGGTATAAGACATGCAACAGCTGAATATGGTGCAAGCAACAAAACGTAGTGTACCATATTTGGTAATTCTAAATTTAGAAAAGCAAAGATGCATGGTGAACTACAATAAAAAATAAACAAACATTTTCTGTCATATTTATAATCCTAGTGTTCAGTCGGGCAAAAATGATATGATATTTTTTATCAGCTTTTGCCATAAAACGAAGAATATTTTCGATCATAGCTGTCAAAATTTGTGTATGTACATTTTATTTATATTGTTTTTGCGTTATGATTTTACATGGACAGGAACAACATTTTGTTCAACTTTAATGTTATATTTTCGTATTAAACAATGTGTCTGGAATAAAATCAACAACAAAAATATTGTTTGTTTATGATTTGTCTGTGTAGTTTATTTTCTGTGTTCTTGTTCAATGTCCATTTCATTTCCTCCGAATGATTGATTAGGTGACGTTGTGTGGTTAAAATTATTCGTATATTCACGAATTGGAATCAATTTATAATTATTTTTTCGATTTGGTTGTTCACTCGGGTTTGACATAAAATTATAGGGAGTGAAGTTAGGGTCGCAAAAAATATCATGATAATTATAATTTTATCATTTTGGTCGGACTGAATACGCCGAATAAATACCTTGTTAAAGTTAGCCGAAAGATTCCAGCCGAAAGATAATGCAGATAGTGTCTTGACTATTTTTAAACTCTCTTTATACTCTCGCCCCTATCAATTTTTAAATTCCTATAAACTGAAATAATTTCTCCTTTACCCGGATTATGTAATTCGATCCTAAATTCGAGTTCATGACTGATTTTTGCTGTATTCAAGACACTATCTGCATTATCTTTCGGCTGGAAACTTTCGGCTAATTTTAACAGTATGAATAAATGCATGCGAGTACGTTTTGAGACTAACGTGATGTATAAGGAAAAATTATTTTGTTTTACGTTTAAATTTTCAACCAAATGAAAAATTAGTTCAGCTTCAATAGTATAATCAATGTTAATTAACGCCTGGACTATTGAGATGCCGAATTTTGATGAAATAACGTTTTTTAAACAAAACTCGTCATTGCCGTAAAAATTTTAAAAATGATTTGCATTAATCTTGTTTGAAATTTGATTTACAACTTTTGTGTTTTTAAACGTTTTTTCTTAAATACTCCACTTTCCAACTATAATGGGTTTTATCGAAAATCATAATACTTTTCAAAATATTTGCAAAAAATGATAAAGCTTTTTGAAGCCACTTCCGGTGGATGGATTTTGGCCAAGACTAGCTAGGACCTTCCAATTTATTAAAAAAGCTTAAATATGAAGTTTTTCCCTGATCACTCAATCCGTTTGGGCTGTACAGCAAACAGACATTTATTATCCACGGAACTATGTATAAGCATATACACGCACGCACTGGAACGTCACAAATATTTTTTAGAAACTACTTTTTTTACTTCGGCGATATAGCGAATCAGCCATGCCACACGATAATTTGGTTTCTGGATTCAAACTACTGCGCAATAGATTTTTATTTTTAATTTAAACCCTTATTTTAAATTAAAACACCAAATTTGTTTGTCTTGTTTTATTCTGTTCTCTCGAATATAAAATTTAAACAAAAATCTACATCTCAAAAATGTCCTTAATTTATTTTATTTTCATTTCTATTTTTTCATTTCGGATTCACGGACAAAAATTGTGCGACATAAAATTTTTGTCCGTGAATCCGAAATGAAAAAATAGAAATGAAAATAAAAAAAAATAAGGACATTTTTGAGATGTAGATTTTTGTTTAAATTTTATTTTGGAGAGAACAGAATAAAACAAGACAAAACAATTTGGTGTTTTAATTTAAAATAAGGGTTTAAATTAAAAATAAAAATCTATTGCACAGTAGTTTGAATCCAGAAACCAAATTATCGTGTGGCATGGTTGAATGGTAAATCTGCAAAAATTTCAAGGTCAAAATTGTTAATTATTACTATACGTTATTTTACTACGTAAAAGAAAGTAAAATGTTTGCTGAATATGTAAAGCAAAAATTTTTCAATAAATGCAAGCTATTAGAAGCAGAATGTCTACAAAAGAAGACATAAAACCATAATTAAGCAACACAACAAGATGCTATTAAAGTTAGCCGAAAGTTTCCAGCCGAAAGAATAAAAAAATCGATAGTGCAGATTGTATCTTCGCTTCCTCAGCTGAAAGTGTATAAACCGTAACTCAACCGCGGACATAGACCAAATTCAATTTTTGCAAAATATTAAAATTGATTAGTGTTTCTTGTTAAATATAACAATCTTTTCGACTCAAAAATTCCGGCTAATATGTTTGATGAGCGAGCATCAATCAACGGATCGGATTGATTCCTTGTGGCTGAGAAATCTAAGACACTATCTACATTATCGACAATTTTTCCTTTCGGCTGGAAACTTTCGGCTAACTTTAATAAGGTCACAACAAGGTATCAATACCATATATGTATATTTCACGGGCGGATCAAGTGGAGGCTAAATCGATGCAAATAAGTGATATTGGGACAGTAGCGCTACAAAGCACATAACTCTCTAAACTAGCAAAGCAACATTTTATGTTATACAGCGAACTTGTCACCCTGGATTTATCTCACTCGCAACACAAAAGATTCAAGTTCGGCGAAACAATTTACGGTCGATGTGTTATAATTCTTGAAAAGTACCTACAACAAATGTGTAGTGTAAAAAGCATCTGAAACAACTTAAAACGTGTGACAAGGTTAGGTTTATCATTAACCCATTCCCTATTCACCTACTCACACAACTACAGTATATACCACCCGCACATTGCAAGCTCCATGTCAACCTGTACATTGACGTGGACGGTGGGTCGGCGCTGATTTCTGCACTCAATCAGAGGGTCTTTGTTGTGTTTATTAACATCATCGATTGTAATTGATGATGAAAATTCGATTTGTATCTAGCCTCTGATTTGATTTGAACCCATTACCTCCCGGTCCAAGTGCTGAAGCTTTAACCGCTGCGCCCACTTGTCCGGTAAACGTGTGACAAACAAATGAACATAAAAGTGGAGGATCAATGAAGAATTCTGCGATCGATGTGCGGTGCGGTATGAAATATATGTATAGGCTACCATTCAAACAACGAATAAAACGACTGACAGTTTCTGTACACGCAGATATCCATGAACCAGTAACCACAGAGTCTTTTGGAGGAGCACATTATTATCTTGCTTCCAAGAATGATTTCAGCAAGTGTTGGAGTATTTTGAAACATAAATCTGAAGTATGCGGAATGCTTGGACCGTTTTTAAATTAAGCCTTAGCTTAATGGCAGTAAGAGAGTTGTCTAATTGTATGCTAGCAGAGGAATAACACAATGGATTACACTTCCTTATAAGGTTGTGCTGAGAGTCTTAGAATCATTTCAAAATACACCCCTTATGAATTACGGTTTCGAAACAGAAGAATCTTCTGTAATAGGGAAATAAGTGAATCAACAAAGCCGCAAAAGCCAATCCAAATAACACATTAATATTTTGAACATAAAAATTGAAATGTCGAACAGTAATGACATAGACGATTAGCGTAGAAAATGTTTATACATATATATTTAAAGGTATTGATTTATTCATTGCCGTGTCTATGAGCAAACCGAGTTAATATCATGACATGGTATGATGTCCAACTTATCAGTTTTAAAAACAAAAAAAAATGAGGCTTATAAAGAAAATATCCAATTCTATTCTTCGAACAAGGTGAACAGAAATTTACTAAATGTACCAAATTTTTGAATCTTATTTTGAGCTGGCTGAAATACAAATAGCTTTTGTATTTATCGTGACTTAAAGCATCTCAAAAGATGAAAGAAGGAGAAAGCAGAAGACTTGTACCATTCACAGACTATAGTGATAAACTAAACGTGTTTAATTATTTTTTCGAGTTGAATCTCTTAATGTGTCAAGTTCGGGATTAGCTAAACACGTTTTATTTCGGATTTAGTAACTAAACCAAGGGGGATATTTAACCAGTTATGGTTTTATCATCGTATTATCTTTTGTTACAGGATTAATCTCTAGTGTGTCAACCATTGTTGATTAGGATTTAGCTAAACTCTATTAGTTAATATCCACTCAGTTTATCCGACTGTTAGTGAATATAGTCCATTCATATTTACTTCGCACATTGAACCAGGGGCATCCAGCGAGCATTAGTTGGATTCAGAGAAGGGTGTGATCCTGATATCCTGATGGTATTCCTATACTTCATTTTTGAAAAATTCTGCAAATTTGGCAATTCTTCTAAGCACCCTGTTTAAATAACCAGAATGACGCTATTTTCAAACCCGGATCTAGAAACAATGTATCGTGGTACATATAGGCGTTACATCTATATCTGCTACACCTCAGTTACTTGAACATTTAATATACAACTCACTCAGAGCAGTTCTCCAAAGCAGACATCGCAAAACCACCAACATCGATCATCCTCTTCGAATTTATATCAGCTATTCTATTAAAGAAATTGATAACCACATACGGTTTGATGTAATACACACTGAATTTGCAGAAGCCTTCGACTACGACGGTCACTAAGAAGTTTGAAAGAAGTTTGTAGCCCTTTTCAAATCGCGATGTGGTGCGAGTGTAATTCTCTGAGCATCAACAGCTCTATCATTTCATCAAAAAGCCCACCTTGTTACACAAAGAGTATAACATAATATCTTGCAGTACTCGAAATTAATGACCTAGGGTTTATACTTTTGTTGAAAACACGAGCTTTGCTAAACGCATCGAGCTGTGCGTCACTAGACTTAACTCCATTCTCGGTTTTATCAAATGGTGAATGGACAACCCATTGCCATTTTGATTTGGAGACAATTAAGATCCTGTATTATTCTTATATTCAATCCGAGCTGGATTATGCCGTAAATATGCACATACATTCTGCGAAGAACCTATGCAAAGTTTTGGTAAAATTCAACCGAAGTTTGTACGCTACTTGACTTGAAAAGACGTTGCTATATTCTACTATACGGCACGTAAACAATATTTAATTGCGTAAGACTTCAAACTTGACAACGCTAGAAAATAGACGCGCATTATGATAGTGTAATTTTATTGGTTTACTGACCAAACGGCACAGTGGTTAGGGGTTTGGATCGCGAGGTACCGGATTTCGAGCCCCGATAGTGGTAGGACGCAAATGAGATTTTTTGTCATCTGATGACGATCGGTGATGAAAATGAACACAACTATGACCTCTGTTGGAATACAAGACTCATGGACCCATCAATATAGTCACTACTATAAGATGGCATGAAGTTATCCCTTCCAGTTCAAATAAACGCGAAGGTGCTTTAATTTCTCGACCGGTTTTTAAAAAAATGTTAGAATAATCGCTTGTGGCAATTGTTTCGGAGCAATACTAAAAATTACTTTTTTATTAGTGGCTGTTGGTCTGGTGGACGATTTGTTAGTTAAATTATCGTTAACATCAGAACTAGCAACCGTAGAATTTTCGTAATAGGTTTAGTCCTGTCTAATATAATTCTAATTTTACGGTTTTTAATTTTGAATGTTCCAGCTTTTATCCAACTTATTATTTTATTTTTCTAGAATCTTTTATAACCTTGTATTTCGGAGGCTGACGCTGCTTTGGAATATATGGGTTAGGCTTTCCTAATGAAACATCACAATAAATGGATTTAGACGAATTAAAAATCGGAAAATCTTTGAGCTGAAATGGGTCCGTAATCTTTGTTTCCTTTAATAGAACTCGAATCTACATACTTGAGGGAGAGAGACTGCCACAATGCTGTTTTGTATGTCAGCCTTAAACTGGCCGTAAACTTATAGTCACCTCACGGTCTCCAGTCACCGCTTCTTTTAACGGCAAATGGGATAGACTGGCCCAACAACTTTTACTCGGATCTCCTTGCTTCGTACTTTCGAATTCTGACTTGGCTATCACTAATTTGCCAGGAGCTAGAATCCTCAATTAGCTGATGATGAATTTTTGATAATTATCCTATGACAAAAAAACGGCGTTGATTCGAAACATCTGAACCTATTGGCATTGAAACGTTCGTGGTAATAAATGTCCAGACGAAATTCCATCGAAGTCCGATACAAGATGCATGATCTTAGTACCGCAAAGATAAATTTAGATTAGCCTTAAAAGTAACGTTTACATGAAGTAATTAAAAAAAACACGACAAAACATATTTTCTGGCTTTGATTTGCCGTTTTCTACGATCCAACATTCGGTTATGTTAAAACAAAAACCATTTCACTAGCGAGTACTCCACTCGCGAGCAACTAAATCGACTCAAACCTTCAGCGCTCACAGAAAGGCGATTTTTTTTAAAACGGCTTAACTGATTTTCACAAGACATCATTTTTTGAAAAGCCTGGTATTTTTACTTTAAAGTGACACATTTTCATGAAAATTCAGTTCAGTACTTTTTGCGTGGAACAGCAACCAAAATTCATGATTATGAAGAAAATATTGGGGATATTTAAATTTAGATTACAACAAAAAATTCACGAAAAACAAAAACAATTGTATTGGTTAACATTTAGTATTGCCTTCCGTCTACAGTGGTTCGCATGCGGTTCCCCATTTACCTTATTAAGGTTTTGACAAAGACTTGGGTGATCGCACCCCACTCCTCATCAAACACAATCTTGAGGTCACTAATGTTAGATGATACCGGATTTCTGGCTCGAACCCTTCGTTTTAGTTCGTCCCATAAGTTCTTAATTGGATCCATGTCTGGACTGAGGGCTGCCCACTTCATCGTCTCGTGATGAACTGCCGAGTGATACGAGCTGTATGACACCGGGTATTGTCATGCATCAATATGAAATCGAACCACCACCGTACGAGACTGTTTCAGCAAGACAGCCACTGCGAAAATCGCTCTCATAGACGCCGGTAGCTGCCGCCTCTCCTATCACTACCATATGGAGACAAATTCTGCACTCGTCAATGAAAAGAACGGACCTCCATTTCTCGATGCTCCAATTAATGTGTTCACGAGCAAACTCGAGTCGCTTGCAGTGGCGTACCATCAATTTTGGGCCTCGAGCGGACCGTTTTGAAGTGAGGTTAACTTCCTTCAAACGCCTTTTTACTGTTCATTGAGTAACAGCTCCATCTCGAACTTGTCTTAGCTCCTGCTGCACATCGACGCCCATGAGATGGCAATTCCGCAGATGGCGATTCCGCAGTGAAGTTAGGACGATAAATCGATCGTCCCTCTCAGATGAACACTGATACCTTCAGGAATGTGGTATCCGATAGAAGATACCAGTTTTCCGAAACCTTCTGAATACTCTTGAGACAGCAGATTGGCTTAGGTTTAGTTGATGAGCGACTTCTGTATAATGATAAAGGTGTCCGTGTAAAATTAAAATACTAAGCTGTCCAAAAAAGTTGTTTTACGAAAATCGATTAAGCCATTTTAAAAAATATGCCTTTTTGTAGTTCTTGGTAAACTGGAAATCACTTACGCATCATGTGCAAATTCCTTAAAATATACTATCCACTTTGAAGTCAACAATAGTAAATCTAGCTGCTTGAAGAACTAGTTAGTTTATAATTAATAATTGTAGTTGTGTCGTTACAGAATAGAATGTATGTAAGAATGATAATTTTCTTGTATTTAAATGGCATTAGGGATATAATTGGGTACTGGTTATATGCCTGCTACTGCAGTACGAGACAACGATATATTTATACTTATAAATATATATTTATACTTATTCTATGGTTACAACACAAAACTCATATATTTATTATTACCCTAAATGCTAACTAGATTACAATTACCATAAGTGCCTGGATGTTGATAAGATACGTAATAACATTCGGTGTAGTTCCCGCATTTTGTGTAGATGGCGCTTGAATAACAAAGCAATACAAATATGTAGTACTAAAGGGTGTTGAACAATCCAACCAATATAAACATTTGTAACGTAAGTATATAATATATCTTATGTAACAAATTTTAATTGCAATATCCCTTTCTCAACCAAAAAAAATAAAAATATGTCTCAATCTAAGTCCAAACCACACAAATGTGTGAGTAAAAAATCATAATATGTAATTGCGTTTTAGATAAAAAATCTCGGTTGATTTGAAGTACAACCAACACAATTGCGTGTTTAGTTGTAGTGTTTTTTTCGAACGAAAATAAGTTGGAAAGGAAAACACAAATGTGTAAGTTAGTTCAAAACACTAAAAAAATAAAATTTTGACGTGGTACTTTTGCCCTACTCGCACAATTGTGTTAGTAAAACACGAAAGGGATATATGTGTTTGTGTTCCACAGAACCATAAATTATGAGGCTCTCAAAAACTCGTAAGACACTAAAACAAATTAATCTGTAATTTTATTATTTTTTTTAATTTTCAACATTTTCTTTTGTAATCTAAATAATTTAAATTTTAACAGTACATCTAGATAGTCGATTTTAAAACCATAATTGAAAACCTTTAAAAGCGGGCATTGGAAACTAACGAAAATAATAATCAAACAGAATTTTATTTTGACCAAATTAATAAAATATAAACTTGGATTGAGGGTGTTTTTATTTATTTTTACTTTTGATCAACAATAAATTATGATTAAACGAGGGTACAATTTGTTTTCCCTTAAAAGTGGATTAGGTAACTATAGTATACAGTTTTGGGCCTCGTTTTCATATGGATCGAGATACCATCGGATGACACAATGAGTTGGGCAGTGATTTTCATTCATTCTCCCTCAATCGATAAAAAGTTTTTAGGCATATAAAAAAAACATAACAAAAAATAAATATATTTTTTGGTTAAATTCGTTTCTAACGAAATAACACCGCAGACGCTGCTGTTCGAGTACGTTGGTATCCCTCGAAAAATAATTATTGCTATAATTGTTTATGCTTCAGTATCACGTGGCTCAGTAGGCGCTGGTAATTTTTCCCAGGATGGTTCAACTCCCCAAATTTCACGAGCATATTCACAAATTGTACGGTCGCTTGAGAATTTACCGCTTGATGCAATATTGTGAATAGCCATTTCTAACCATTTTCCTTGGTTCTATAAATATAAAAATATTAGAATAAAATAAAAAAATAGATTACAATAAAGCTTACCAAATAGGTTGCTGAAACGCGTTCTTGAGTCTTAATGTATGCTTCATAATCGGCCAATAAGAAGTAGCGATCGTTCTTCAAAATAACATCAGCCAAATGTTGGAATTCATTTGGATTACCAGGGCTAAAGAAACCGCCTTGAATTTGATCAACGCACTGCTTGATTTCTGGATTCTTGTTATAGTAGTCATAAGCGTTGTAACCACGTCGCTTAAGTGCCTCCACTTCATCTACAGTCATACCGAAGATAAAGATATTTTCGTTACCCATTTCCTCAGCCATTTCAACATTAGCACCATCCAATGTGCCAATGGTCAAAGCACCGTTCAATTGGAACTTCATGTTACCAGTACCAGAAGCTTCAGTACCGGCGGTCGAAATTTGTTCAGATAAATCAGCAGCAGGCATGATCTTTTCGGCTAAGGTGACTCGATAATTTTCCAAATAAATGATTTTAAGTTTATCACCAACAATTGGATCATTATTAACAACATTCGCAACAGAGCAAATAAGTTGAATGATTTTCTTTGCAATATAATAACCTGGAGCTGCCTTACCACCAATCATAATTGTGCGTGGAACAAATTTGGCGGTTGGGTCACGTTTGATGCGATTGTACAATGTAATGATGTGAAGACAATTCAACAATTGGCGTTTATATTCATGAATACGCTTGACTTGGATGTCAAAAATGGAAGCAGGATTGACTTTTACGCCATAGTCCTTTTCCAATTGTTCGGCGAATTTCAATTTATTTTCTTGTTTAACTTGAGCAACGGCACGTTGGAAGGTTGGATCTTTAGCGAATTTCTTCAACTCAGCTAATTTTTCTAAATGTGTTGGCCAATCATCTCCAATTTTTTCACAAATAATATCAGCTAATCCTGGGTTGCACAATAACAACCAACGGCGTGGAGTAATACCATTTGTCTTATTTTGGAACTTCTCGGGTGTCAATTCGAAGAAGGCTTTGAAGATATCATCTTTGATAATTTCGGAGTGAATACGAGCTACACCATTAACAGCGTGTGATCCAACGATAGACAAATGAGCCATGTTAACACGTTTCTCGCCATCTTCTTCAATAAGGGACAAATGACGCATACGATCAAAATCACCTGGGAATCTCTTCTCGACTTGTTTCATGTGGAGGAAATTAATATGATATATGATTTCCAAGTGACGTGGTAAAATTGATTCCAACATAGAAACGGGCCAACGTTCTAGAGCCTCTGGCAATACGGTGTGATTTGTGTACGCACATGTTCTAACACAAATATCCCATGCTTTGTCCCATGGTAATTTCTCCAAATCAACCAAAATTCTCATCAATTCTGGAATCGCCAATGAAGGATGTGTGTCGTTCAATTGGATAGCAACTTTGTTGGGGAACTCATCGAATGTATGACGGACAGCTTCACGTTTACCAAAGTGTGCCGACTTGTAACGACGAACAATATCTTGAAGTGTGGCCGCAACCATAAAGTATTCTTGTTTTAAACGCAATTCTTTGCCTTCAAAGAAGTTATCGTTGGGGTACAACACACGTGAAATATTTTCAGCCACGTTACGATCGAGAACGGCTTGAATGTAATCACCGCTGTTGACTAGAATAAGAACAAATTGTTAGTAATAACATTTTTAAATTCATTATAGTAAAAACTTACAGAATTTCAAATTGAAATCTACTGGTGATTTTGCTGACCACAAACGAAGGGTGTTGACAACATTGTTTTGATATCCGGGAATTGGATTATCGTAAGGCATTGCAAATACGGTTTGTGTATCAACCCATTTACGGCCTTCAGATGAGTCAATTACATGACCATAGAAATTAATGGGCAACATAAATTCAGGGCGAGCTTTTTCCCATGGATTGCCATACCGTAACCAATCATCGGGTTCTTCAAGTTGTTCACCATTGCGAATCTTTTGTGCGAAAATACCGTACTCATAACGAATACCATAACCGTAGGCAGCCAAACCCAATGTGGCCATTGAATCAAGGAAACAAGCGGCCAACCTGCCGAGACCACCGTTACCAAGACCGGCATCTTCTTCCATCGATTCTAATTCTTCAATGTCTAAACCAAGTTGATACATAGCTTCATCGCACGCCCCTTCAATGCCCAAATTGATCATTGTATTTTGTAACGTACGGCCCATGTAGTATTCCAATGAGAGATAGTAGACACGCTAAAAATAAATAACAAGATGTTGATTAATATTTGTGTACATAAGTATATTCATGTATGTATTTGAGGGCGCTAAAAATAAGTTTTTTATAAGTTCAAATAATAAAATTGAAATAAAAAAGACAGCAAATTGACTTTTCAAAAAATTAGACTCCGAATAGTCAAAATAGATTATTGCACTTTAATACATTGTCTTTAAAGAATTGTTAAGACATGTTAAAGGCATAGGTTTCACATATTAAACAGCGCAAGTCAATTTTTAGGGCATTAACACGACACATCATGCTGTCATTAATAAGAAATGATAACATCCGTTATCAAAAGAAGTTATACAATATAAAATTATCAACTAATCTAACTTACAAATATTTTGCACGATCAAAAATACTTAAATTATAAATTGAAAGTGCCTTAACATAAGACCAATCGCTTTCCATGACGTTCACCTTGACATGAAATTAGCGCCTGACTGTATATTAATAACATAATTTTTAATATTTAAGTATAAGCATAGAGATAATTTTTAACTTAGGCGTTTAATGCACCAAGATTCCAAACTAATCTATAAATAAATTGGAAATATACTCGAAAGTAAAACAAATGTTCGGATTATTCAACTGTTAAAATTCAACGTGAGACTCGTGCATAAATTCTGCCTGCTTATGTGTTCTGTGGAAGTCAAATAATAAAGTCATTTTAAAGTCAAACACAATATAATTTTTTATTATTATTAAATTAGATATTTTTAGAGCAATTACAGCTGATTTATAAGATTGGTTGCCTGACTCTTAAAGACTCTAAAGAATAGGAGAGGGTAACAATAATCAAAGTCAAGTTATATTAGTTTGGGCACAGAAAAACATCGTGTTTATAACTGTTGTTTGTCGTGATAAGAAGTTTGACCTAGGCTTAAAAAAAATATTGATTCAATGTAATTTTAATTAAAAGCAACGAGAGTCACGTCAAAATATGATAATATTTCTCTTTAAAGACATGAAAATATAAGGAAGATAATTTTATGTTTTGAGTTAAAATAGGGTCATAGTGTTTTTCATGATTATAGTCACAAACTAAACAACAACTATTACATATTATTTATATAATTTAAGAGTAAGGGCAATGTTACAATCACGCCGGAAAAAAATGAAAAGGTAATTCAGCTCATCCGAACCTAGTTACAACCTTTAGGCATTTATAGGCAAAGTTCGCAACTAGTGCAATGTGAGCTTAGTGCAAAGCAGTGGCCTATACCAATGATTCGAGTATGAGGGTTCTGCGAGTCTATTATGAGTTGGTGCGAAGTCTCATAAATCGATCGTAACCCATCTGCTGAAAAGCCATTAGAACATAATTTGCTTTGCCAATAAATAATTGACAAAAGATAACAATGTTGAATTTGCAGAACGGCAATTACATAGTTTCGGTTCACCTTAAGGATTAGTGTTGGCCTGGTCAGCTAGCATGCTCATTGACACTTCAAAGGGCTGAAACAATTTCGCTGTGAGGTAGCAGTCAAATCTGGACAAAGTGTAGACCATAAGTCGGAAAGAATTAATGGGAAACGGCTATATTGATCATAATCCAACTTCCATATTTCCGATGTACCACAATGATCAATCAATCCACAACTCGTTTCAATGAAATATGCCTTACATATCTGATTATGGTACATTGGGAGATTACGCGTTGCCAAATACATCTTAATATCTTAATACACCAACAAGTAATTTTTCAATAATTAATTTGTTTTTTGGGGAATGTGGCTAACATTTTATATATCACAATTATATATCACAAATTTGTTACACCGGCAGTTCAGGTATTCTTGGAATGTGAAATGGTTCTACCGCCCCTTTTTTAAGTCATTCAAGGAGGAAACTGAACTATTTAGAAACCCGAATTGGAAACCGAAACGGGAAGATATAAAATGTAAAATGAAAACATAGCTCGCATATATCCAAAAATTTAGTTCAAGTGTGCAACGGGCCTAAAACTATGGCAGGATCTTAAAACGTTTGGTGCTGTAAATGAACGCAACTATGGTAACAACCCACTTCGGAATGCACTACTCGTTGGTCGATTGATTTTCGATAGCAGTACTAGGACATGGAGCTATTCACTGCTCGGATGCTCGACCTAAACCTGGCTAATAGGACACGTCTTTGATTTAGCTGGCAGTGCCATAAGGCGTGAAAAGTAATTCGGCCAAACATCAGATTGCAAAGATTAAATAAACCCTTGTTTACACTAATGGCAATGTGTACAAAATTTGGAAGTTTTAACATCTACCCCAAAGATATGAATCAGTGTTGTATGAAAAATAAGACATTCTCTCGAATCGTCAAATGTGCTTTTTAATTCCTGCTTTGAGATTTGTTGATTAAAATCTTTAGTGGTAGTCTTCGCAATGTTTGGTTGCTAAATTTCTTCAATTTTTTCTTTATTAGGTTTAAATGAAACAAGCGATAGCCCTGTATTACGTACACACCAAATAATGTGCAGAATTTCATAAACATTAGTTAGACTAGAGTTAGATTAGAAAAGGGTTTGCCAATACTCCTTAGATTTGAAGAATTTCGAGCTCTTTGTAACGGATATCATTGTTTAAACATTAACATAAAATTAATCTCCTTCAATAATATGATCTATCAATCATTATCGTGTTAACTCCATACCCCATGATGGTGGTGTCGCCAACGCCGACTCTACCTTAATAATGTACAGTAAAACAAGTGTTACTTGTCAAACAATTCAGTAATTTCCATAAACAAGTCAATCATGAGAAAATGTGAATGACTAAAACCCTTTAATTATGTATCATGGTCTGATCAACAAAACATTACCGGATATAATCGATCACTTGGTGTAAGAGGAATATTCAACCAGTTGGTGAATCCAATTATTTACTTAATGTTCATAATAAGGGACGTTGCAACCCATTTCAAGTTCGCCCTAAACCAAGGGACCACCAATTCTTACTACTAGTGATTGAAACCAAGCTTAACCTGAGTTTAATAATCAGTAACATAAAATGCTTCGACATTTTAAGCAGGGATTAAGAAAATTTTTAAAAAACATTGAATTGAATCGTGTTACCTTCAAGAAATTGAAAACAAGATCATACAGAACGCTATATGAAATAGAAATTGTTTTGTGTGTACAAGCAATTACAATGTGTGCTCATGTGATCTATTAAAAGAAAACTTCAAATGATAACACAAGGTCAAATCGGTCATATTATGATGCGTGCAATAAAAATTGTAAAATTTCGAGAATTGGAACAGAAATTTGGAAATTGATGTAGTTCGGTCTATTAAAATTTCTCATTTATGTTAGAAGTGATTATGCTCCAGAGGAAAACCTAACAATATTGAAACCATTAGGTACTTTAACTTAAAATTTTATGTCCAAAAAATTTTTAAATTTGTAACAATTATCAGAAATTTATACCAGTAGACAGATTTTATTTGATGGGTTTTACTGCTTAACGAACTTCCAATTATTTAGGCACTCTGAATTTGTAACAACCATCAACAAATGTGACAACAAATTTCTGGGCTCGCGCCAATGTCAAACCTTCGTGTAAAATAAGACTCGTATTGCTTAACGTCAAATAACTCCCGTAAATGATTCAATCCCATCAGGAAAGTGCAATGATGTAAGTGCATTTGCCATCAACATTTTTATTCTACACATTACGGTACGCGGCCACACAAACTGCAAAAAGTTCTGGGCATTTTTCCAAATTCATTTGAATTTCTAATTATATATACCTATCACTAAAGCAAATGCCGGCAAGGGAAAATCTTTTACAGTAATACGGTTGTGTGACTGAACATGCATGATGGATGAACTATGTACTTGCTTGTTGAAATACATAAAAATAATGTAGATATGTACGTAACATTTGATAAATTGTTGGTGTCTTATCACGGAATGGTATCGAAAATGATTTTTTTTTTATATTTTATTTATAAAAATAAATAAAAATGTAAGTCATGAAGAATAATATACACAAAATATATGGGTAATGAAAATTGCAAAAGTTTAACCTTAAACGACCTTGGACACTAAATTTTCACCCTTATCGAAATTTTGCCGAAATCACATGGGCGGGGCGCGGGCGGAAAGAATTTTTTTATCACAAGCGAAATTAAACCGATTATCATAAACACTTACCTTTGGATCCTTTTCATAATAGTATTGTTGGGTACGAATCCATCGTGAAACTAAATGATCCTTGACACAGTGAGCCAATGCAAAGTAGTAATCACGTTGTGTTGATACATTACGGTCCTTAACTAGCGTGTAATGCAAATGACGATTAAATCCCTTCTTAACTTCGGACACATTTTCAACTTGGGCAATGCCCCGCACCGAAATTTGTTTACGTTTTTCGCTATCAGAAATTGGTGTAGCCATGATTGGACTTTTTTATTTTTTGGTGATGAATTCACAAAATCGTTTTCTTTGATAAAATAACAACACTGTAATATACAGTATTGTATAGCTTAAAAATTAAATGCCACTTAATAATAACACAATAATTCTTAAAAACTAATAAATTAAAAATGTATTTTATATTTTAAACACAAAATTTCTTTACTGCGATTTCATGCGACCAACACGAAATTTCGATCGCAAATAAATGTGGAGAAAAAAATTTCTATCGAGTCACCTTGTTTGTTGGAAGGTCGGGCATGCGCGAACACAATTTTTTTATTTTGTTTGTTTTGATGATACAGTGACATCTGTTTGGTGTGGAGAGAAGTATAAAACGTCATTAAAGTAGTTTTATCAGTTGGTAATAAATTTTAAATTCGTGAATTTTGACCGTTAGTGTTTTAATTAGGAAAGTTTTAATCAAAAAATATTTGAAAAAAATGTTCATAAAAACTACAATTTTTTGTACGGTGGTGAATTAATACGTACTTCAAGAATAATTGAACATATGTTATTAAAATTATTAATGTTCACGTGATCAAATAATTGGAACGAAATGCTAAGGAATTGCTGGCGCTATTAAAACTTTAATCTTCCAATGTGAAAGCTCAATGTCACCTATTAATCAATAATATTATTCTCACACACTAGGAAACTGATAACAGGGTATTTTTGCAAAGGTTACTGTTGATATTATATTAGTATGTTAGTAAATAAACCATTTAATCTCGATTTAATAAATAAAATAATGGGTTTCAATAAGGACGCTTGTGTGTCAAATATTCACTCAATCTTTTATTATTTGAAAGAATATTTTATGGTATTAAGTATGGAATATAAAGTAGTTAAAATCTCGGAGACCCGATTTTCGAAGACTTTATCGCAAAAATCTGGCTGAATTTGCTGGATGGCGTTCGCTATGTTGACTTTGAGGGCATCAATTGCTTGCCGTTCGTTCTCGTAGATCTGAGATTTAAGATAGTATCAATGGAAGAGGCCTAAAGGCGTTAAATTGCATGATCTATATGGCCAGTTCACGGCACCGCTGCGCGAGATAACCATGCCTTCAAATCGCTCGTGCAGGATGTCCATAGCGGCATATGCTGCGGTGCACGTAACGCCATCCTGTTGGAACCACATGTCATCGGTATTCATATCATCCAGTTTAGGCCACAAAAAGTTTTGCTTTGGTTTTTCGATCGTTGACGGTCATGGCAAAGGCAGTTTCTCACACACAGCAGTGATATTTTCAGCAAACCTTGCGTTTCGGTTGTGTACGAGTGATTATTTGCCGAACTGGTTCTCAAATTTGGCCACTAAGGATAAAAGTCAAAGTCACGTAATGTACGGAACGTTACTCGAACAGAGCATTCATTTTGAAAATAAAACTTGATGATTTCACACATGTTCAACGTTATGATTTTCCTTGGCGAAAATTTGACAGATATGGCGTTAACATAACATGAGTGCTAGAACCCAACAAATTTCGAGCGTCCCTATTGTAAGACCTTTAGTATACTCACTCATCAAGAAACTGATTTATGATTACTCATATACATTATTTTAAAAATATTAATTTATAAATATTCATTTATATTTAAATATGTATTTGATTATTCTACGCTATTATTATAACATTATCTTGAATATTGTGAGTTACGAAAACAAAGCCAACAAAAAAGAAAGCCAACAATTAGTCTTTGAGAAATCTGACTAATTTAAGATCAAGAGCGACACAAAATACACTAGTAGAAAAAAAACGCTCTACGTTAAGTTTTATTTTTTTTTTCTGAACTTGAATGAAAGGTATATATGAGCAATAAAGGTCAGGTGCTTTTACTAATCACTCAGAAATCCATGCAAATATTGTTGTAATGCTATAGATACGTGTTTCAGGAGTAATAAACTGCCAGTAAATAAACGACAGTCGAAAGTCACATTCAAAATTTTAGTAAAAATGCCACACTTGTCTTCCGAACAGAAAGCTGTTTTAATGGCTTTTGAAATTTGACTTTTTCGGAAATAGCTTTTAGAATAGGGTTTCTTCATTCTACCATATGAGACTAATTCAGACACACCAATGGGTTGGAAAGCAGAGGATCGAGCAAACTGAGGTTTGACCGGCATCTACTTAGAATTTCCTTGCAGGATCGGTTCGAAACAGCTGTGGATTCGAGAGGAGAGGTGGCAGCATTAGAAAACGTAAGCATTTTAGTAAAAACCACTCGTCGAAGACTTCAGGAGTATGGTTTGCGTGGATGGCGTTCTGTAAAAAAACGTTTTCGTTCAGGATCAATGGAATGTAGTTATATTTTCGGATGAATGCAAATTTAACTTACATGGATCAGATGCAAAGCTTTACGTAAGACTACGCATAGGAGAAAGGATGGAAGCATCATGTCAGCAATTGATACACCAGAAGCAGGATAGACTTATGATTTGGGGTGGTTTTAGTAGACGTAGATTATGAAGATTGGTGTTTGTAAGGAACAGGATGAATGGTTTGAGCTGTAGGAGTACTTTAGAAGAAAATTTACTGCCATCTATCCAGGATGGGTTTTCCGAAAACAATTATCATCCTTGTCACAAAGCTGCAATGGTAAGTTTCACTTTAACTTTATATATTGGTATCCCCGATTCCAACAAAAATGGATTTTGGCTGCCAATATAATTCCATAACATTTTTCTAAATTTTTTCAGGTTTTAACCTTTCTTGAATACCATGGGATTGATGTATTACACTGGCCTGCACAGAGCCCCCAGTCTTTACTTCGATAGAAAACGTGTGAAGTCGAATGAAGTACCTTGTTCGAGGAATGCAACCGAAGACAATTGAAGACCTTCAAGGAAGTATTATACTGGCTTGGGAGCAAACAACAATAGAATTCATCACGGCTTTGATCGAATCGATGCCAACGAGATGTACAGCAGCTATAAGAGCGAGAACCAATTAATTACTAGTGTACAGGTGTAACTCGGATGTACCTTATATTACCATATAAAACATTTTAAATTAAGTACTTTACTAAAAGTAATGTTAATTACCTCATTTTAGTGCTTTTTTAAAGAAATCATTAAATTTGAACCTTTATTTTTTACACTTTTATATTTTCTGAGCATGTTTACCTGGAATTACCCAATTTGGCCTAGAAATAGTTCAGGCCATTGTTGATGCCATAATGAAGCAATAAAATAATTTCGGTAAATAATTGTGTTATTTGCATTACTTAACTCTATAATTAAGAAAAGTTTGTCATTGTGCGTTTTTTTCGCCGCTAGTGTATGTGGACATTCACCCAAGAAGTACAACCATCAAAGACGGAAATGGAGAGTTGAGAACAAACGTGGCTGATGTTCTCTCAGTATGGCAAACCTACTTTCAAAATCTGCTAAATCTGTATGACGACGTGACTCCCATTAGAGCAATAGCTCCTCCAGGTGAAGTTTTCTTTGTCGAATATCCCACAGTGGAGGAAGTAGACGCAGCTATTAGTCGATTGGAAAACGGATAGGCACTTGGTCTCAACGGAATCCCAGCAGAATTGATTAAACTCGGAGGCGCTACTCTCGCAACAAGTCTATACGATCTCATCGTCTGTAGCTGGGACCAAGAAGAGCTGTCTGAGAATTGGAAGACCGCGCTCATATGTCCGTTGCATAAAAAAGGCGACCGTCTTAAATGTGAAAACTATCGTGGCATAGCTCTGTTGAACACTGCTTACAAAGGGGATCCGTTCATAACTGCATATTTTAAAATTGCATTTCTCAAAACGCCATATTTAAAAACTGCATAAGGTACGAAACGGCATAAGGTACAAAATTGCATTTTTCAAAACTGCATATTTCAAAACGGCATAAGGTACGAAACGGCATAAGGTACAAAATTGCATTTTTCAAAACTGCATATTTCAAAACGGCATAAGGGTTAAAAGAGCATTTTTCAAAACGTCATTTTTCTAAACGACATATTTTAAAACGACATTTTTCAGAATGGCATTTTTTAAAACTGCATTTTTCAAAACGGCATAGGTACAAAATGGCATTTTTCAAAACGACATTTTCCAAAATAGCATTTTTTAAAACTGCATATTTCAAAACGGCATAGGTACAAAACTGCACAATGAAATATTTTAATCGATTATGAATCTAGAATTATCTTTTCATTAATTTCTGGATGCCGTTTTGCAAAATGTCTTTTTAAAAAATGTCGTTTTAAGAAATGCCGTTTTGAAAAATGCCGTTTTGCACCTATGCCGTTTTAAAAAATGCCATTTTGTAAAATGTCTTTTTAAAAAATGCAGTTTAGAAAAATACCGTTTTGAAAAATGCAGTTTTGAAAAATGCCGTTTTGTACTATGTCCTTTCGTACCTTATGCAGTTTAGAAATATGCAGTTTTGAAAAATTCAATTTTGTACCTTATGCCGTTTTGTACCTTATGCCGTTTTGAAATATGCAGTTTTGAAAAATGCAATTTTGTACCTTATGCCGTTTTGTACCTTATGCAGTTCTGAAATATGCAGTTTTGAGAAATGTCGTTTTAAAAAATGTCATTTTAAAATATGCAATTTCGACCTGGACCCCAAATTTGTGTATACGTATACGACGTATAATATACAATTTTGAATAAGTGTGCTGTCATTTCATTTGTTACGCATGTATGTGTGTTGTTTTTGTGACCATAGGCATAAAAATTGATCGAACCGGGTGGAATCGGTTCAAATTTTTGGTGCTTCCACTCCTGTTTTGTGACATTTTCCCATGGTATCTATAGATGGGGAATTTTACAAAAGCAAAATTATGCTAAATTTTGAGGAAAGTGAATTTATTTTTTACGTGTCGTTTTATTGAACACGAAATGTTTTACAATTATTTTTTTATAAAATATAAAATTTGTTAATTTACAAAATATAAAATTATTAACCTAAAATAAAAACATTGCGAATGGCGTAGCGCGACGTCCGAACAAATTTGTTTGTTACTAATACAAAAACACATATATTCTACACTATTGCGTTCCGGTAATTCTTCTCTCCTGACATTATTTTTGAACCAACATAGGCGTACTGGTGTTCGACAGGGTGATGCACTCGCGCCTTTGTTGTTCAATTTGGCGCTTGAGTACATATAGTGAGGAAAAGCAACATCGAAACTTCGCGCTGTATATTGAATAAATCAGGCCAAATTCTTGGATATGAAGATGAGATCGTGCTTCTTGGCCCAAGACCTAGCGATATCAAAGACAGTTTCATACCGCTCGATCAGCAAAATCAAATATTTAACAATACCTAGAAACATCTCTATGGCAAATCTCGGAATTGGCGACCACAATTTTGATGGCGTCGAAAACTTTAAATACCTCGGGTCAGTTATAACATCGCTGAATGATATGCAGGCAGAAATAAGAGCCTGAATCGCTACCGGACAACGTGCTTTCTACGCCCAATCAAAATTATTGTGATCGAAACATGTATCGCAGTCGTGCAAGCTCGCACTTTATAAAGCACTCAACTCATAAGACCTGTGCTGACTTTCGGAAGCGAGAGCTGGACCATGACCTCTAACGATTGTAGATTCATATCTACCGTCGAAAGGAAGGTTATCCGTTCAATCTTTGGTCTAATTAAAGTTGTGAACAACATCGGATTCGTAATCACGTAATAAAGCAACTCCTCGGAGGTAGCGATATCATCGGTTTCATCAAATCCAATCTAGTAAGATGGTTCGGCCATGTTACAAGGTCCCCACAACAACGGATGATAAATAAAGTGTTTCACCAACAACCAGCCGGAGTGCGTCGTAGAGGAAGACCCCGATTACGCCGGCGTGACGACATCGAACAAGTACTACGAACATTAGGATGTCGAAACTGGAGGACGAGAGCGATGGATCGAGATGGATGGAGAGCCATAGTGCAGGCAGTGAAATCCCTTCATGGGATGTGTAAGCCAGAGAGAGAGAGAGAGAGAGTATCAGGACATTATATGTTAGGGATGTTTCCCTGGCTGTGTAGCAGCATCTGTTATAGTCCGTTCGGGGATTTTTCTATTTTTCCAGATCGCACCGTTAATGTTTTGTCATATACTCATATACCATACTTGCAATGTAATTTACCCACTCTTGTGTTTCCCAACCTACATCAATGCTTTCACCAGTCCCTAATACTTCTACTTTAAGTGGCTCTTTGAATAGGCAATACTGCATTCAGGGCCTGTGAATAAGGTGCTATCTGCACTCTCCCTCGTAAATAGATCGAGTGTCTCGTTTATAGTGCCCAGAGAAGCACATTAAGCTAATTTTGTTTTTATTGGCTAGTTCATTTAAAAAACAATCGTAAGATCTGGTTCACTAGGGCAAGCTATGCGGCTTGGCTGTCCAAGATTATGTAGATTTCAGTATCTTTGTATCTTCTGATACATTCATGTGTGCAGAGCTCTATTGGAAAAATTTCCGTATGAAATACGGTTGGGGATTTCCCTAAGAGTACGTGGAGAGGCTGAGCCCGAGTACCTCAGCTCCCGTCTCTGTAATCCTTTTGAACCGTCAGTGTACCATATAATTGCATGACGAGGAATAGGATATAATGTTCACAACTTGATCTCTTTCGGGTATCCTGAGAAATCCCTCTGAACAATTTTCAGCAAATCTGAAAAGTCTGCAAATTTGAAAACAGTTTTATTTGTCAGATTTAGATTGGCCATGATATTGCCATAAACTAGGATTGTTGTTGCATTTTTTATATTTGATTTAACATTTTTAGTTGGATTACCATACTAGAACAAGACAAACAAGGCATACTTTGATATATAAGTGCAAGGGTGTACCTACATATGTCCTAAAAGCTTCTTGAGAGCAAGCGTGTGGTAGATTTTCATAGCTCCGTGCACTTAGACATATTAGCCGGGTCTCTCCTTATAATGCTTTGATATAGTCATATTACAATGTCATTTATCGACTACGCCACGTTCCGCCAAATATTCGTTGACAGGTGATGTAAGCTTTATTAGCCTTGTTCGAAATATACGAGATGTAGGTGTTCCATCATAGCACAGATATCTTCTTGAGATTTAGCTCCCCGAATTAGCTCCCCGCACCAGTCCTTTACTAGTCTTAAAGCATGTTTTATTTTTTTGCCCCAAAACAGCAGGTTTGTGAAATCAGTATAGCTAATCAGGTCGAAATGGAGTAAGTTATCAAGTATTATTTATTTTATATATATATATATATATATATATATATATATATATATATATATATATATATATATATATATATATATATATATATATATATATATATATATATATATATATATATATATATATATATATATATATATTTGGGCTTGATTCCTTCGTTAATTGTGAGCCTGAAAGTGATCCCTGTTTTAAGGTAATTTTGCGGTGTATGATCAGCGGTTATTTCAGTAACTAAATTAGAAAACATATTGGTGCCTGACAGATAGAAGAATATCGACGAATTCTAAAAACATTGAAAATTCAAGTCTGGAGATAGGCATCGCAACATATCAGTAGTAGTTACAGATCTCAATCCTCGTAGCAACACTATTCGCTATACGCAACATGAAGAGTTATAAACTTTAAATAAGTAGAATACGACAGCATACAGAGGAACACGCTGTGGAACGTTTCGTCCTACTTATCCATCCTTTCAAAATTGATGAGCAAGTTATACTGATGAGTGATTCAAATGGCAAAGAATCAAAGTTACCAAAATGACATGTTTTCGACGATTAGGGTTCAGAGCGCTTTGCGCGATCCTTCTAGTAAAGGTTGATAGCTGCCTTAAATTTGTGCATTTTATGCTTTACCGTAAACCTTTGTGTATTGATGGTTCCTCTTGTTACCCTTCCTGGACGAACGGAGGTATTTCCTCCTTTAGTTTCGATGCATTAATCTGTAAAACATGCAGCATCTGTGCGGTGTTGTAAGATACGAAGATCTTTTGTAAGTCTGTGGTTGCGTATTATTCGGATGGCACGCCGCTGAATACTATCCAGCAACTGGAGAGCAATATGCAATTCAATATGCTCCACTCCAAACTTAACAGCAATACCCTATACATGCATGTTGTTAGTTCTATATGTGTCTGGACAACCTGACGAGATTTAAAGAACCTTCTGCATTTAATGAGGGACCCAAAAAGCTGAATTGGCCAATGCAACAATGTATTTATTCCATGATTATATGGTCTTTTACCACAAAAGGATATTCGTTGTGACTTTTTTCGAGAGAATGTACATATTTATGTTTTTTTCTCGTTAAAATTAACCTGATTTCTTTCACTCTACTCAAATATTGTACTAAAATCGGAATTAAGCGAGATTTCAACTTCTAGGCGTTTACCGTTTAGAGTAGGTTCCACGTCGAATGAAATAGAAAGGTGCAATGTGGCGTTATCAGCAAACCTAAGATCCGGGTTTCTCAAGGAAAATGTTGACAAATGATCAACTATAGTTAGCCTCTTTAAAATGAAAAAGATTTTAAAGCACAATCAACGACAGGCAAACATTACTTGGGTACATCTGCAAGCATTTCATTCCAGAGAAAGTATTCTGCACACTGGAAAGCTGTCAGTTTGCATAAACATTATGGTATCTTCTGTGTTTTTCGTTCAGGAAAAATCCGTTTAGGTTCCGATGGATTTTAAGTTTATACTTAATAATATTCTATGAAAGCTATTCATTCTCTTTATGATGAATTAGATAAACCCTTATATGACAGTTATTAATATTTTTTAAAATTATGTAGCTTAATTATACTTTATTGCTTTATAGATTATTACGGTCGTACCCCGTACCTCCTCGTACCATTTTTAAAGTCTAAATCACTGTGTGACGTATGTATATTACTTCTGAGCCCAATTTTGGTCGAAAATTGACTCTAGGCTAGGAATGTTTCATATGTTTGAAACGCGATATTTCAAAACGAGATATGGTACAAAACGCGATATGGTTTTGAAATGTCGCGTTTTGATAATTCGCGTTTTAAAATATCGCGTTTCAAATGGGATTCATTCCACATACGTACCAGATGTAAATATTAAATGTTTCCGCTGTTTGTCCAACAATGAGTCTTTACACACGTGTAATGCACAACACAACATGATGACGAAAAAAAATGAATTAGATCTAATTCTAAACTCTATAGTAGAGTACCCGTAGTTGCTATAATTTTTTTCTGAGTTGCCCTTGTTTTTTACAAAATTGAATGTTCCATAATTTAAAATAGGTAATGTACTTAATGCATTTTATGTTTAAATCGATAACAACCTACAATCTAGAAAATAATAAAATTACTTTTTGTTGTTTACATGAAGTGTTGTGCGCAATACACGTGTGGAAAGGCCCAATATTTCGATTTAACGTACATCTAGTACGTAAAACAACAGTAAAATTCTCAAATTTTACACTCAATGTTCGATCAAAATTCGTCTCCTGTGGCACTATTCTGGCTTTCCCCGGGAATAGGGAATTGAGCAAAATATTTTCATTAGCAGTTTTGTTTGAATTGTGTTTTTCCGGCCTACTGATGGAATAAGTTTGGTGTAAATATTTAAAAAACAAAGTTAATTGGGAAATAATATATTCTCATGGAAAGAAGTGCCACTGGTGAATTAACAGGTCAATTCCCTTAGACGTATCACTTCATGCGACGTAACTATGGATCTTCCTGGTTACTAAATTTTAAAACCAAAACTTACTAAATAATTTTGTGCAAAGCTCTCAATGAAATTTTTTAAATCTTAGTTGGTTTCATTAGTTTGAATTTTTTTTATTTATTTGTCACGTCAAAATTTCAAGTGATAAAAATTGTCATTTGGAGTGATAGCAGTCGCAAGGAAATATTTATAAAGCAGCATACTAAGATTTAAAAAAAAAGAGTGAGTCCATTAGTACTCTCAAGGAGATGTGTAAACATGGCAAACATGGCATGTATAATGCATGTGTATGGTTTACTTTGAAGGAAGAAGAAATGAAATTTTACTAACCAGATTTTTTCATTCGTTTATTACCATCAAATTGGTCTATTACTCTTTCGGTATAACCAACGCGATTGGCCTATGGTAGCTGCAAGCATCAAAGACGTGGTCCCATATCTCGTAGTACATATATCTTATATTTCTCACATATCTCGTAGAAGATATATTTCGATCTGAGTTCTTGTGTAAATCGAATTCGAATCGCAGGAAGTTTATAAGTGATTTATCACTGGTCTTAGGGAGCAGCAAAATGAAATCCCTGCTCATAATCATCGGCAAAAGATGTTAGTCTCCTTGAAGAATTTTTGAAATTTCAGAATATGGAGCAAAGACGAAATGTATGTACTTGATTATGTCTTCGACAGCTTTATTCGGCGAGGTGTATACAACTACCAAAAGCATCTTATATCGCCAATGAGTTGTGTTGTTACGCTCATACCAGTTATTGTCCAATGATGATTTCCTTATGCGAGGTGACTGTATGACTCCTACTTGAATTTTTATATACTGCTACTCCAACCGCCCGCTGACTATTTCTCTTGAACTGAACGCAGCATTGAAAATTAGGAAAATTGAACATGCAGGTCATTCTAGGAGAGCAAAAGAATTGAGCATCCCTACGTGACTGTATCAGTTAGGTCGAGGGGAAGCGACCTGAGATTCTGGCAGTTCAATGTTAAAAACCAGACGTCATTATTATCTCGTACAAAATTCGCCATTACTTCCTGAGCTATACTTAGCAGTTTTGTGGTGAGGCGCGTTAACTCATTTTGAAGAGGACCAATTGAGGTTGCATTTTTACGTTCATGGTAGAAGACATAATCATTGTTAGCCGACGTGATGAACTGCTCTACGAGATCGTGATAAAGCCACATACACAAGTTGTTGACTGTGTTTTTTATCGTAAGAGTATACTATCTCGTTATAGGTACCACTCTCTATAGTGCATAAATTGTGGTGGCACACGCTATTTTAAATTTTTTTTTATTTTTTCCGTTCGCTGAAAATGTCGATTCGTCGATTCGTCGTTTCTATTTAATTTTATAAATGTTTCTTTGTTTTCTTTCCATACTATTTATATATACATATACACTCAGACTATGTGTATAGTACAAAATTTATATATGTATTTTGTTGTTTTTGTTCTTTTTTTATTATTTTATATTTCGTTTCTTTTTTTCAATGAAGATATTTAAACGTAGTACGTCATTTCCGTTCGTTTCATTTGAAAGTTTACTACCATACAAAAATTTTTGGCATACGCGCGTAAAGATGTTTACACATCAAAATAAATAAAGCCGTTCTGGCTGTTATTGAACAATTATTTTGTAAGTTTCGATTTAATGATCTAGTAACCAGGAAAATGAGTAGTCCCGTCACTTGAAGTGATTCGACTAGAAGAATAGGGGTCTAAATGTTAGCATATAAATTTCGTGCTCTAAAGTGGGAGAATTTTTAATCCTCGAGCAGGAGAAACCGTTGGCATCCAGAACTCGATTTTAACTAGCCTGAATATTGAGCTGTTGAAGAGTGAGAATAGTTGTTGAGATTAAACACGGTAACCGTTTTGAACATTAGGAGGCATTTTTGGCAAATTTGCAGTGGGGCAACATCCGACCCACCTGTCAATGTACAGGTTGACATGGAGCTTCCAATGTGCAGGCGATACACTGTAGTTGTGTGAGTAAGTCAATGGGTGGGTGTGTGCGTGAATGAAAACGGGGGTATTAATTGACCTTAAAAGTACATTAAATCCAATGAATAATTAAAAAAAAAAAACATGAGGCACATTTCTTTGAACTTTTGAGTCCCTCTGCTTATGTTGTACTAGTTTTAGTATATTAGAAACAGTGTTATCCAAAGCGATGCGAGAGAACTTGCCAAAAATCAAATTACAAAATTCGCAAATCGTTGACTACTGCAACATGTGAAAGTCGAAAAACTACTCGCAGCTTCAGACAAGACGAACTTTCTTTTTTTCCTTTTTATCAATCTTTCGCGGTTCGTTTTAACGTCCTACCTTAGGCTGTAGCCAAATCGAGGACGTACACATTGCAAAACACCATGCTAGCCTGTAGTACTGACATGGAAGATGCGTTGGCCCATGAGTTATGCACTCTGACATGAGGTCTTATTTGTGTTTATTAACACGAACTTAAATAGTGGCAATAATTCAAATCATTGATGCTATTTGTACAACAAAAGCATAACGGTTTGCATAACCAAATAACTGTAAAAAATATAAGTGGAACATCAATGGATGAATACTAAATTAGAAGAATATGGTAATTTACACAATAAAAATAAAATTGCTTATTAGATTTAAGACTAAATTATAATGGCATAAAGTGAATAAAATTATACTCCATAAAAAATGAAAAATTTTTAAGATAAACAAATAGTAGAAATTATTTTTATAGTTACATGCACTTGGGCATAATATTAAACATTATTAAAAATATTGAATAAATAAAAACAATTAATAAAAATAAATAAATAATGAACGCATTTTAAAATATCCACAACATTTGTTTTGACGATCGATCATAACCAACCGAATATTCTACAAACTAGAATCCTCGACGTCCTTTGTGTGAAAACAAAATATTTTACAAGACCAGATTCCACCAGCACTGCCCGAAAATGAGTTTGGTTATTTAAAAAAATGTAATACGTCTTAATTTTAATACTGGTAGATGTCACACATTCGTTCAAAAGTTAAAATTCAGGATCAAATTAAACAAATGAAAAACAAAGTTAATTTATTTTTCTCCAAATTGTATTATTTTTTCCTTAAATCTGCTGTTCTTTTAATTATTTTTTTTTTGTTTTTTAAATTTTCGTTATTACAAATTGCACTGAAGCACACACACGATCTTGTAGTTTTATTTTATGATAATCTTACAAATTCTCATTATTTTTAAATTTTTATTTATTTAGAAAATAGTTTTTTGTTTTTTAATTTAAATTTCTGATTTTATAATTTTTCTCTCTTGATTTTTTAATTAATTAATTTTAATAAATTAAATTACTACAAGCAAAATATTTTTATTTTATATTCCTCATTATTTGTTTTACATGAATCTGAATTGAGGATCTTATTTTAGTTTTAAATAGCGATTTTTTATTTATTAGTAAATTGGAAATGATGTTTTTTTGTTTAAAACAAAATATTTATATGTGCTATTTTTAATCATAATGATAAAATGATATTCGATAATAAAACATAAACGAAAAGCGCTTTCATCAACGTCAAAAAGGTGTTTAATGTGTTAAACATTAAAATGCCACTTTATCGTTAAAATCACCGCGTAATATAAATATATTTTATTTTTAATAAGAAAAGGCAATTTATTTTATGTTTTACAATTTTAAATTAAATAACAAAGCGAATAAAACAATTTTATTTAACAAAAGAAATTATATCTGTTTTATAACTTATTTTCTAAAAATATTGTATTTCTGTTTAAAATAAAAACACTTATAAATATAAATTTATATATTTTTTTGTTTCTTAAATATATTACTTTTTATTTATTTATTTATATATATAATCTGTATTTAGTTAAAAAATATTAAAATTATCGTTATATAAATCATAATGGTTTTGAGAGAGATGATCGCTCGAAAATGGTTTAAAAAAAATATGATCACAATTTAGGGGATTTGGAAATTAATATGGGAGGCAGGCATGAACAAAGCATTAACACAACATGTGTTCTCTTACCTTCTCAGATCAAAAAAATAACTAAATTAATTTGATGTGCTATTGCATAGGTTGTGACGGCGATGGCTAGCGGTTAAGAATTCGTTGACTAGATATTATCTTGCTTGCCAACTTAATTATTTTTAAACAGATATTGCATATTCGCAAAATTGAAATTATCCTCATCACAACCTCTATATATTTATATATAATAACAATAACGAATTTAAAAATAAAAATTTTATAAAAAACAATTAAATTCTATAATTCACTTTTATTTAAATTTAATGCTTAGAAATTTTTATCTTTTTAAATTCTCTTGTCTAAAAAATATATAAAAAAATATAAGTTAAATTAATTTTTTTCTTGTTATTTTTAAATATATGTATTTTCTAAATTAATTACAAAAACATCGAGGATATAGTTTACCAGTGTTTTTCTACCATATTTTGGGAATCCTCGGTTTTTAACATAACAGTAGTAACATATAAAAGGAATCGGAAATGAAAAAAGAAAAGTAATTTTTACTTTTTTATTTAGTTGTTTTTTTATTAATAATTAAATAAGTTGATCAATTTAAATTTTTAATTAATTAATTTACTTTAAAATAAATTTATTTATTTATCTTTTTCGGTTTCTTTTTTGCCAATTGGAATTGCAGCTTTAACTCTGTAAATACATATCAAAATAGAAATGATTAAAATTATTTTGGATTATTTTATAAAATTTACACACGTACTTATCGGTAATTTCTGTAATTTTACTTCTAACTAAATCCAAGTTTGTATCAATTGTTTGTTTATTGTTCTCATATACTTTGGGTAAGGTGAATAGGGCGACAAATGCTGAAAGCGATGAAATAACAAATTAAAATTAATATTCGTTGATTATATTAAAAATTATTTATAGCATTTTACACATTCACATAGAACACACTTACCAATAATTACTAGTGTCATTCCGTTGAACCATGCTCCCAAGTAGGTAAGACACCACAATAGTAAACCAAATTTAATTGAATCGATTAAATCCTCAACCAAAAATAGACGACGTAGTTCAGCAACAAGCGCATTCAAGTGTGCAACACCAACTGTAACAATCTGTTGTACTTTCTCCTGTGATAATGATAAATCAACATCCAAAAATTCCCTGCAAATGATGAACATATTTAATTTAATTAATAAAACGGAATGATTCACTACGCAACGCAACTACTTACTGGAATGGATGACCTTCTGATGTTTTTTGTACCGCTTGAAGTATATTTTTATAAATTCTGAAGCAAATTGTTCCCAATAGTGCAATTAATGATACATATGCGAATACGCTAATCAGTGAGAAACATGACATAGCAATCAATAACACCAAACCAATGCCGAATACTGGTCCGGATTTCTTTGGATCCCGCCAATAGATGAGCGACTCCACTATAAATAAATAAAAAAATACAAAATTTAATAATTTATTCAACAAAAAATGTTCAATCTTACTTTTTTTTATAATTTAATGAAAATATTTTTCTTCCGACCCAAATTGAGAGTAGTAGAAAGAAAAATCTTTGAAAGAAAATATATAATATTTTTCCGTTTCGTACAACTAACTATTTTCATTCTTCGGTCACACAACGTCACAAGAAAATAAAAATAAATTTAGCGAAGGAAAAACACACATTTGCAATTTTCATGTATAAGAAAATGCAGAAAAATTAATAAAATAAGCGGGCACGCCGCCATCACTGGACTCGTCAAGAATAGAAACATTACAAGTTTACTAAATGTATGAGAGAATAAACGCCAGTGGCGTACGCTAGAACAATAGTAACGAATGCGTGAGTGGGTGGATTCTTACGTTTGGATGACAAATCAACTAAACAATAAATTTACTTTATGTTACGATTACGACCTAAAAATTGTTTATTGTTCCTCATTTTAAAAATTATTTATAAAAATTTCATTGATTTATGCGTACGATAACACATAACACCGGACACACTTCAATAAGTACGTGGCAAACAAATTGATGAGATAGACAAAATTTAACGCCATACCGTCAGATAATGACAAAACTGATAAGAGAGACATACACGAGCCGCTTATCGGCCAATTCACGCATGCAATTGATTAATTGCCAATTTAATGAAAATGAATTTGGCATTTGAACAGGCGACTAGGAAATTGAAAATTACATTATTTATATAAAGCTAACTAAATTCAAATCTATAAAAATAAAAAAGAAAGTGTGTATCATCAATCAATCACGAAAATAATCGTGAAAATTCTCGCGAAGTTAGACACCAAACTTCAATAATTGTATTATGTATGTATGGAGTTTCTCTCTTTCATTAATTTGATAAAATCAACATGAAATTAAACAAAAATGTCTACGGCTGGAAATGAAAGGTAAGCAGAATTTGTGTATGTATTGTAAAAAAACACATAAACGTAACGTTTTTTTTTTCTATATAAAGAAAGAGAATAAAGTGTTTAAGAAATCTTTAAGAAAATTAATATAATTTAACATGTGTTCGATTTTTATGTGGTGAGTTGTCATCTATAAAATACCACGTCCAAATACTATAGAATCATGGGATTCCATACGTGTCACCCGCACTTATAACAATATTCACACCACAATATAACCAACCTGGTCCTCGCTCTGGTAATTGGGCAGATCCATTTGAATATTTTCCATTATACGGTTTTCGTACCATTTTACTATTTTATATCCAAAAACTATCAAAATTTAATACACCAATCCAATATAAACAAAATCCACACGATAATGGTAACTTCTTTGTAATTCCTTATTAACTTTGTACAGTGTTATATTCTTGCAAAACTATCTTATCCTCATCATCAAAAACATGATACAAATACACAAAAACTACTATACACTACTAATAAATACATACAACACAATATTTTTTTTCTTTTAATTAAAATTACTTAAAGACTCTGTGTACTCCACACTGCTGATGGAGAGAGAATGAAAGGTTATAAGAAATTTAAAAAGAAATAACAAAAAATCGTTTATTCCATAACAACTTTTAAAAATGTTGAACTGGATTTTAATAAAATATAAGTAGGTATATGTAGCGTGGATACAACGAAATAGAATACATATACATATGTATTTATATTTTATAATAAGAAAATATAATCGGTAACATTGGGTTGGGACTAAAGTTATATTTGTTTGAAAAATGATATCATGATTATGACATGCTCACTGAATCATATTGTAATTTGTAACAATAACAGAGGAGATGGTTGGTATGAATTTTCAAAATAGAACGCAATAAAATCAAATCAAATTAATTTAAATTAATGGCTTTAAGGGTTTGATTGAAACCATGGTTTTGCAAAACATTTGAGTAGATACAAACATATTAAAATTTGTTGGCGATTTTAGACTAAATTCGTTTTGATAGTTGCAATGTCCGCCGTGGGAACCTGTATAAAATAATTAAGATTTGTTTCTATGATACATTATTAATTTAAGTACATCATAACGTTTTTTAACAAATAGGATTGGATATGTGTTAAACATGGTAACTAATACTGTTATTGACGATGGGATATACTTATTAAAACATCCAGTGTTTCTTGTAGCAGCGTCGTCGATGTGACTTGAAAATATATATGTAATATTAAATAATAAAGTCAAACCCTTAACAAAAACCAACATAAATTTTAGTACAAAAATTGGATTTTTATTCTAGCCTTTCCCGACGGATTTACCTGGTGGATGACAACAAGAATCAATTTCATTTTGCATGCCCCACTACCTAAAAATATTAGTAGAAATGCATACATTTTTAAATCACCGAATTAATAGATAACAGCTCCATGGATCGTAACCAAAGATAAATCGTACAGGGATAACTGAGCAACTTCGCTCGTGATACAGGTGATATAAACAACATTTTACATTGATTATAAAAAATCAAAAACGAAAGAAACCAAAAGCATTGTGAAAAATTGTTTACATTTTTTTCGGCGCTGTTAAGCGACAAGGCTGTTACAGTATGGTACTAGAATTATAACAAACAACAGGTATCGCAGAGATCCCAAAAAGCTCCACTGCGAACAATCTTTGCATCGACACAAAATGGAAAACTGATGACAAATCAATCAATAATTAGGTAATGTGTCTATGGTTAGCGGTAATCATTATGTTTTTCACCTTTTAAGTACCACTAGGAGCGCTGCACGTACTGCCAAATGTGATCAAACTTTGTTTCTAATTGAAATCGCCTACTAAAATATTTTTGATTTTAAGTTATACGACCACCTTTGGCTTAATACAAGATGTATTATGTTAGACGCCGCTAAAGTGAAGTAGTATGTCATTTGAACGAATTTAGACAGAATTTTGACATACATATATGGGCTGGATGCAAAATATCTCACTAAAAAAAATGTAGATATCTCAATTTTTAGTGGGGCAAACATTTGTTGCCTACTTTTGAGCAGATATTTTTTGGTTTCAACCTGTACTTTAATTAACAATTTATTTCGTTCTATTCTCATACGTTTTTATTGTTTTTATCTTCAATGTATGAAGTTTAACAAATTAAAGGAATGTAATATTTACTTAATTATTAAAATAGATTATATTAGACATAAAACCAAAATAACATGAAGGTATTGCATCCAGTCCAAATAGAATTCTACAACTGAGGCAAATCTACAATTGAGACATGTCAAATGTAGACCTGTATGGGCTGGATATACTCATTATTTCAACATTTTATTATCGATTCCAAAAGAAATTATTTTGAATATCATACAGCTAATAATAAAGCTAATTAAATTTGGCTTAAAACTTCGTCTGTATAATAAATACCAATTATCGTTTTTCGCAAAATATTTGATAACCGATTTCAATTCGCAATAACCTTCGAGGTTATCAGAAGTTAAGGCAATTGCATCGTTCTCATTGGACAGTGCATAGATGAAATTGTAAGTTGATGACATTTCAAAATCACTTACAGGGAAAAGAATATACATGGTGTGCGTATGCTACTGGCTTGGAAACAAGAATGATGTGCACTCTTGGTTGGAATATGGTCTGTCGGCTGCACCAATTATTATTATTTTCAAATTGTCAAAGTGTTTAATGCAAGCGTTGGACGAGCAATACTGCCTTTGAAGATTTATCCAGACACATCAAAATTTTGACGTTCTAGTGGATGCTTCAAAAATTCTACTTCATGGAAATTATTGCTTTGAGATTGTTAGACGGTTCTAAAGTGACCACTCCAAACGAATCATGTGAGCAAAACATAGTTCAGTACTAGAGCAAAACATAGTTTACTTATTGTACTGAACAAAGTATGGATGGATACCAAAATGCCGAATGAATGGAAGAGTGCTGGTTGCTATCGCGAGAAAGAATAGAGATCCGTCTGTGGGTGGCAATAAATTATCGTGTATATGTATGTTAAATGTTTTTATTATGTTGATGGATTGTTCAAACACCATCTCGAAACGTTTAATAATGAGAATGATTTGTTGCCCCAACTATCTACGGGTTCGGTAGGGACCACTCATGGAAAGTGAGAAAAAATAATAAAAAAGTAATTGCAGTAATTTTGGATGTTGACCATGTGGTTCCGTATGGAAGTTGCACGAAATTCTTGTTAATTTGAAACTTCCACGGAAAGTGTACTAGTGCGGGTAAAAAATTGTATGTTTGAAAAGAAGGTAATTTTAAAGGGGCTGGTGTACGGTTTGGGTGGGGTGGTAAATTTGTGCTTGCACGATGGACCTCAGCTGTTTACCTGACCAATGCACTAGATAAAATTGTTTGGCAAGGATATAAATGAAATAATCGAGCATTTGGCTAGTTTGCGTCGTAAGGTTAATATTGCATTAATGTTTGATATTGATATTCGAATTCGTAGAAGGAGTATATGGATATTTCAACTGTTTTCTCATTCTGGCGTGACATATTGGTGGATAATTTAACTCCAAGGACGAAGATGAGGTTACAACGAAAAGGATGAAGAGAAAATGAAATGTCAATACGGAGAATGTAAAATCATTTATACAGATGCTTGTATGTGTGATCACAGAGTGGGAGTTGGAATGTATCTGCCTAGAATAAATATTAAAAATATAAGACATCTCTGTAAAGAATGCTGAGTTAATTGCGATGTTTGAAGGAATTAAATTAACCATGAATTATGAGAGGAGAAAAATGATTGTATTTTCTGTTTCCCAGCGCTTATTTTTATGTTGAATAACGGTATCAGCAAAGAAGAACTATGTATGTGAATAGGATTTTGAACGTGATCGATGTTTCTCTACAGATGTAACCATTCAATGGATTCAGAAGAAGTAGTAACAAATGACGCGTAAGTGTATGAACAGAAGCACCCCGAAAGATCCATGTGATGTGTGGAATAAATGTAAGAGCAAATAATTTAGTCGCTTAAAGAAATCAGTATTGTCTTATTTGCACTTTATCATAAAAAAATAATCTTTATTTTGGAAATTTAGAAAATAATATAAATTTTTTCAAAATTTCCCACTTAGGAATAAATTAAACAATATTTAAAACTTTTGGTGGGGGTTTATCTGATAATAATGTTTTCAAATTGATTGGGATCTTCCTAACAATTTTAATTTAATGATGTACGCATTCAAATGGCAACTGCGAGTTCGAACTTTATATGAAATACTTGATCTAAATCTGAAATTTTCTTTTCTGAGAAATTTTGATTTGAAATCTAGTAAGCGCCTTTGTTCAACGAAACCTGATCATACCGAATCAGATCAAGCATCAATCTATAAAAGAATCTAAATTACAACCGGATTATAGTGGCTGGAATATTAGGTGTATATAATAACAATTCTGATGATTAAAGGTATTCGGAAAAAAGATCGATATTATGAAAATTCTTGAAAAACTTCCGGAAATTTTTTTCGCTTGATATGTTGAAGGTGAAAAATATAAACAAAAAAGTGCAGCGTTCAAAGCCGTTGATGAAAACGAAGTCAAAACAGTTAAACCTATTCGTGTGCTATCAAGAGAAATGATTACACAAACAAAATTTTAAGTTAATAAAATGAAATCTAAAAATTTTAAAAGTCAGAATGTTCAAACAAATAAATCTAGTCAAAGAATAGACTAAAGTTCCCTTTTGCATCCAACTTTTAACCTAGTTTACTCGAGTAGTAATTAAGAAACCGTGCATTGTGTGGTAAATTAATAAATTTCATTCTCGCGAATCAAATCATAGTGTGGTTCATAAAACTTCAAAAATAAAAGACATTCGAAGAGACTAAAATGATTGGTCGATAGACAGACACCCAATATAATAAAAGTCTGGGGTACATAATGAAGCGTTTATCTCTTTTTTTCTCCTAATTATTTATCTAGCAATTTACATATGTCAACAAACGATTAAAGTAATAAACAATTTCAAGGCTGCGAGGGAAGACAAAATATTTCAAAGATTAAATACATATTACTCATCGTCTTCAAACAATAAAGATAGACGAAATATATATGATAAATCACAATAGTAAATAAAAGCAATAAAATAAAGTTGGGTTACTTGGTAGTTTATTTTACGAGAGATTATCGTCAAATTATCTGCAACATGATTATATCGCGTCCGATTAGAACATCAATAGAGTGACAAACACCTAAAATACGCTTAAAACCACAAAGCAATATAATATCTATTATTGAGAGGAGAGGAGGGTGTGCCATCAAATTAATTCTCAAAATTTATTTATAGAATAATTACGTTATCATTTTTAATCAGAATTGACAGAATAAAGTGTGTACACACTTGCTCGCCTTAATAAGGTTTTGGAAATGATTTTAATTGAATTTTAATTAAGTTAAATTTTATTTAATTTAATATAATGGTGAAATGTAATATGAAAACAAGAGGCAGGCGGACAAATTTGATGAACAATAATAAATAAACACGCACGCATGATTGATTATAAACATCTTAATACGAATAATGTATGAATCATCAGAGTATCTATTTTATACATATATTCCTAAAACTATAGAACAGCTGTTCAATCAATATAAACAAATAGCCATTCCATACTTTTTTCCACGACTGTATTCTATTAATAAAAAATCAATTTAATTTCATTTGGCATAAACTAAAATTTCTATAAAGTATAGCCAAACCCAATACAATACAACAAAAATTAATATAAAATTGCATTTAGTAACACTTTGATAAAATTATCGCGAATATAAAAATAACTGCTAAATGTGAAAAAGCAAAAAACGTCGTAGTTTTATAACCTTGATAATGATTTTGAAAATTCACAGATGAATTTGATGAGGGAAGAAAGTGGGGGCACGAAAATTTGTATATGTCTGTAATCAAATACATATGAATAAAATACCTAAACATACAATCAAGTTTAAGTAAACTAGTACTACATTGAAATGGTTCATGATTTCTCATTGATACCATAATATCAAGTGACACACGCACACAGTAGAATTTATGGTCACACTATTTTAAACTTTTTTGTAATTAATACTGATCAAATTATATATAGAAAAAAAATCATATTAATTTACAGAATTTGAGATTTTGACATGAATAAAACAAAAAATAAAAGTGAATTCCATCGTATCTGGCACAGTCACAACAAATCGAGTACGTATTACCAAGCTCGGCCTTAGGATTGGTCATGTTTTTATTTTTAAATGTGAAATTGGTAATATTTTACCACCGTACTTTTCAGATGGAAAATTATTAAAAGTATGGCCAAAGCCATCATCATCCTTTTGTCTGATTTACGTTCATACCATCACAAACATTTAATGGTACCGAAAGTACAAAAATATAAAAAATAAACGTTTAATAACGATAACTAAACATTTAACATATAAGAATACAATTTTAATTGAAATATTAAAACAATTTCATGATATTACTTAAAAAATTAAAAAAGAGATCCGAAAAAAATTTTGACTAAAAATTAATATCCGGAAATAGAATAAACGAATAGTAAAAAAAATTATTGCAAAACAAAACATTGACCATCTATTTAATCGAATTGCACGCAATTTATGAATTTTACAGTTATTCTTGCGCAAAGTAATCAAATGCTAAGCGGGTTTGAGGAATTCATTATTTTAGTATGAAGATTATAGAAATGAAAGCTAGATAAGGATAATTGAACATTTACGTCGGCAATATTACATATCAAAACAATTTCATTTGTTTTCTTAAAACAATGAAAATCGAAGAAGCAGGAGTTTGAGCGGCAGTCACCATCCCTCTAAGGTAAACAGTGAATTAAAATACCCATACAAATATAGCGATTTAGTTGAAATTCTGAACAGAATTGTTTTTGTATTTTTTTTCGATATTTTTTTTGAACATTTTATATTTCGATATTTTCGATGGAATCGACCATTTAACCCCGACCAATCTCTAAAAATCTTATATGAATATGAACAAGGATTAAAATATCAATTTATGATCGAATTTCGACTAACAAGTGATATTTTAAAATCATCATTAAATAACACTAGGGACGGTATGTTGTACCATCACTTCGATTCGAATCTACTTTAAAAGTTGAATCGAAAAAAGTGATAGTCTGCATGTTGTATCATTTTCGACTAATATAGTTTTTTAATCTTACAATAATTTTTCCAGAATGAAATGTCAGATACATTTATTATTATTTTGGTTAAGGATCGCGATTCGAAAATGATATAACATACCGCCATTCGACTTTTTTTTGGAATTGCGAACGATTCGAACATGCAACAAATAAATTCGACGAAACAACCGGTTTTGCTTTTCGATTATTTTCTTCGAAGTTCTTTACGATTAAATTTCTACGATATTTTACGGCCCAAGCCCTAAATGTCCATACAATGATGTGGTTTACGATTAACTGCCCAAAACAATTAACTGGCGTAAGACATGCATGAATTATTATTACAACTAACCGGTCTTATGATTAACCAGTCTTACGATTAAGTGTTTATGTTTATACGTTGTGTAATCGTACGGTTATGGATTTTCGATTAATTGTTTTTATTGATGATTGACTGGTTTTACAATTAACTGGTCTTAACATTAAGTGATTATACGATGATGCGGTCATACGGGTAAGTTGTGATCTTACTCTTAATACTTTTTTAATTTTTTAAAAAGGCATACCAAAACCTGTTACTGATAATAATAAAAAGAAGATTGTACATTTGATCAATATCGGTCTAGATAGGATAAGGTCTTAGCAAGAAAATTGAAAATTTGGGTCTACTCAGTTCAAGAGGTAAAATTACGGCTTCATTCTTGCCATAATCAGTTTTGCAATTCAAGAATTTGCGCTTAAATAAATTTTTCAAGCAATGCACAGGAATCGATATCGCTCCGAATGATCAAAGTTCGAAACAAATTGTTAAAATTCACTCTTGAAAACTACGTTGAATTAACTTGTAGACTTTTTAAATAATGCATGTATCGTGAGCAATGTTAAACTTATAAGTTATTTCGATTCGAAATTATTAAGGTTAGCCGTGAAATGACGTAGAAATGAAAATTTTAGTTGAAAAATAATTAAAACATCGATTCTGACCAATCAAAAATTATTTTGAAATAATAAGTGTTTTATTTTTTGGCCCCAATCGCGATTAAATTTTTATATTTTTACTGCCCCTACTAATCATAACTAATAAAAAAAAGGAACAAGCTATTGAAGTTCTGAGGGCAAAAACCAAAAAAAATTGTATCTCATTTTGCGATTGAGAAAGAGTGATTTTTCATGCTAAGCAGAAGACTATCAGTTGAAACCTCTGCCTTTTTTCAAATACGTGTTTTTTGTGCCGAAATAATCTATGTTTGGTACATTGGATTTTAGATAAATCGGCGAGTCTGTTTTTAATCCAGTTTTTAATCGACTCTTACAGATTCCCCTTTTTTTGCAAAAAACGAGTAATCCGTTTACTAGAAACTACATATCATTCTGAAAGCGAAAATAAACTACTGAGATATGTGAATAGTGATGAAAATGATTTTTTGACAAAATTTACAACCTTTGGTTTTAGAAACTATTTACTACACATATTTAATTAAAAACGAACTAGTATTATTATAACCGGTTTACTGTTCTTTTTAGAATTTCCCAGCTTTTGGGTTCTACTTATACTACAGACAAATTCCGAGTTTCGTAAGACACACAAATTCTTGCGTCTTCTCATTTGTTTTTAAAATAGTGACGGATTAGAGGTTAGGCGATTAGGCGTAAATGCCAAGATTGACATTTACAGTCTTATTCCGCAAGTCGGGTCATTTGTCGTTCCAAGTGACTATAGAAATCTATAATCGGTATGAAAAACTAGCCAGTTGACATGACAATAAGTGACTTGAGGCGAAAGAATCCATTAAAAAATTAAAAATATCATTTTGAGTCGAGTTTAATTTTGAGGTGACTAGAAAAGGCATAAAATACGCCGTTTGTCGTTTAAAGTGATTACGATATTTTGGCAAAATGATACAAAATATCATGATATTTTTTGGACCCTAGCTTCACTCTGTATGTCAAAACCGAGTGAACAACCCAAATCGAAATAAAATTATAAATTAGAGTTGTACGTCAATATACGCTTATGCTTGTCATTATAAAAAATTTAATACCAATTTCTAATGGACATGGCACAATTTACATCATGTACATACATCACGTACTACAAAATTAGTGCATCTCTAGCACCTTAACCATCTACGATAGGATTTAATAGCATTATTATTCGGGGAAAAAGCCTAGAGATTAAACCAAATTAATTATAATTGTATTTAATAAAGCACAAAAAATTTACAAATAAATATGACATTTAACGTTAACAAACGTTTTTCTAGGATCATATAAAAAATTACAAAATAAGTATACACACATTTTGACAGCTAGAATCAAACAAATGTCTTGGTTTTTTTTGTAATAAATGAGTGTGTTTTATGGCACAACTTGATAAAAAAATATCAAGATTTTTGACCGACTAAACACTACATAGTATGTGTAGTAAATGAGTCAATTGAAACGACAAACGAGTTCACTAGGTAGCGGAATAAGGCGATTAACTTTTAAATCGCCAGAGATGACGTTTCAAGTGACAGAACTGAATAAAATTTGTGATCGCCAAATAAATGTCGCAATGACAAACATAAAAGTCGACGTTGTTAATACTAAAATGCCACAGGATGAGAAAAAATAATAATTCCGAAACTAAGAAACCAAGTTGCGAATCATATTATAGTATTAGTATTAGAAAATCTCATGAAAAAATTCAATACACAACCATAATTTCACTACGTAAAACCTAGTACATTAAAAATTTCGAATTTAGCGCTTTGGAGTAAGTGGTCTGAGAAATGTGAGAGTCTTTGAAATTCTCGAGCCAAATAGTAACATCAGAGCTCAAAGTAAAATCAACGTGAGCAAGTTAGTCTACAAGTTAGATTATTTTTCTCTAATTGAGCTGTGATTTCAATCCAATCACTACGAATTACTTTAAAAAAACTATAAACACAGATTAAAAATTAAATTTGGTCTGGAACAAAACACACAGATAAGATAATATTGTTTAATGTTGTTTCTCCGAGTTTATTTTTAGTTTTATTAGTAGTCTGGCAATGTCCGGCCACTCTTGATAAATTGAGTATTTTTTAATATAATATGTAGAAGTAAAAATTTATATGAATGAACAATTTCGAGGTATGTCATGAAAACGAAAAAATACAACGCCGATATTCCAATCAGGGGTGGGATGTTGTAACATCACTTTTTTCGATATTTATCGAATATTATATCTCTTTTTCCTTAAATAAAATTGCTTGCCATTTCGCTTTTCAATTTTGCTTTCAATATTGCGATCGCACGCTACTAGAATAAATTGTTTATTTATCTCTTTTTTGTTATTCGATAAAGTATCACTCATAAAATACGTAGGTGATAGAATAAGAGTAGAACGACATAATGTTTTCTTCGATTAGGTAGAGATCGCATTAAGAAACAACGTAATTGTTAAATGAGAAAAACGTTAAATTTTATTCGTGATGAAAGAGATGTAAATTTCGATAATATCGAAAAAAGTGATGTTACAACATCCCACCCCTCCTCAGGCTTGGCGCACTCTTAGAAATTGATTAATAAAACAAACGCTTGATCAAATGTTGCCTCATTCGTTTCCGAGTACCTTAAGACTCAACAGCGAACACGGAAGAGCTGAAATTGTACCTTGTTTGGTCAGTTCTTTATAGTTTTGACGAAAATACTACACAATTTTGCTGTTCGTAGCACTAACCGAAAAGATCCAAACATCATACAAATTTAGCTGTTGCTTGACGTGTTCGCTGGTTCAGTCATTTCGGTAAAAATTTCAACATACAATGCAATTTAATATTATTATTGGTTATTTGTTCAATCGTGACCTTTATCGTATCACAAACAGTGGCAACAGCATAAAAATACGCAGAATTCACAGGTGTATCCAAGGCAAATCAAACAAATACCAGGCAGATTGAGCAAATTGTTATTAAATCGCAAAGAATTCAAATATGCAAACATACATACAACAATATATGTATGTACATACATAATAAGTCCACATCGAAATGAAAATTCTGTAGATTTTTATTATCTCACATCCCATTATCACACTCGACTGACTTTACTGCATTTATAACATTGTGCGAACTTTGCAATTTACTTCAATTGCTTTTTATACAAAGTGTACAAATGATTAATTTTCTTGGTAACAGGTGACGCAATAAGTACGAAATAAATGGGGTCAAAGGGCAGATATTGCTGTAGCGGCGGGTGGCGCGGAGATGTGCTCCGAAGCATTTCAATAAATAATAGATAGGGTGACAAAACTGTGTTATTATATGAATAAATTTATCATGATCACCATGTAAATAAAAATATTTTTTTTTTAAGTATTTTGGCACTGTTTATACGTGTAGTTGTCACCGTCTAGCTCTAGATTAATCCGAAATGTTAATTAATTTTATTAAAGGTACTGTAACCTTTAAATACATTTTTTTTAAATACGGTTTTACTATGCAAAACCGTATTTTTGGCATTTAGCTTGTGGTAGAGGCTTTTAAATTAAATCCAAATATAACTTAATTACCTAAAATAAATCTGGGTCGATTAGTAGTGTACTCTATGGCGAGGCCATCACGATCACCGGAATGATAAAAGAAGTTTGCATTTGCGTATTATATATAGAATTCGAAAAGATAACGTACATATCAATAAATATGACAGGTATTTCAAATTTTTTGGCACACGCTGCTATAAATACAGCATTGTAATGCATGCTGTATCCACTATACGTTTTTAGCTGTATGTTTATTTATAGAACATCGTGACCAAATAATAAACACAAAAAACAATGCAATTGTTACCACGATAAAAACATAATCCATAAGTGTTTAATTTCTACAATGTTATAACGTGTGTGCTAGTGACCCACATCATTTTTATATCATAGTCAGCATAGCAAAACCACAACAGACCATGGTTTGTAGATATATTCCAAGTCCAATAATCAAAAAAAAAAAGACTGGGAACACAACACAGCCAATACAATAATATTAATTTTAGACTGAACATTATTTTGGATGCCATCCAATAGTAAACACAAAAAAAATTGTAAAAAATTTACACACACACGCTCACAGTAATTAAATTACCACCAAAACTAGATAAAATTAAATATTTTTTGGGCTCGATTGTCCGGATTTTGACTTACATTCTTCTCGTGTAAATTTTATATTTAAAAAATCCAAATTTATATTTAAATTAGCAGCCATTTTTGTTGTATATTTTGATAATTAGCGCTCTGGACTTAAACTATATCCGCACAAAAATCACACTAGGATCACAAAAAAATCAACTTTCTACATAAAGTACACAAACAACTAATGAATAAAACCCCGAAACAAATAAAACTAAAAAAAAAATAATAATTAGAATTTAAGTTGCGATCAGTGTCATCGACGCTGAATATCTCGATAGACTAACTTTAAATTATATACTAATTATATATTTAAAAATAAGAATACAACAACACAGAGACAAATAGGTACTTAATAGAACTCGAAATTTTTTAAATTAAATTAAAAATCATGTAAATGAATGTGACTGCGTTTATTTCTGTTCACAACTCTACTCGGAAATGTATCAAGCGAACGACACATGTGTTTTTGATGTGCGATTAATATTGTGGAATTTTTCTATTGTAATCAAAGGGCATACTCTCAGTTGACTCTTCCAATTGTTAAATATATACACACACACAAATTAGGTTTTGATGCTGGCGACAGTGTTGAATTAGAAATTTATGAATCATCATATGAGATAAAACTAGATTGATATATAAATATTTGTGCCTGTTTATCGGTAGATAAACAACATAATGGAGGGCGACTAGCCTTGTCATTGACCAGCCACAGAGATCATTATATTGTAAATTACTTAATGAATAAACCTCGAGGTGATTTTGTTTCATAGACGCTAATTGCACAGTTAGCATCTCAAAGTTTAAAAAATGTGTTAAATTATTTTTTATGTCATATAAATAACAAACATATTAGTAAATTCACAGCTTTTAAAATAAATTCCTTTAACTGTTATAATTGAAAGCTTAGAACATTTTGATAATTTTCGAAACGATAACCAATGCGCGAGAAATAAACACGGGTTCGAAAACAACGGGTGAACACGGGTTCGAAAACAAAATTGGAAATATCGTAAAATTACACTGTATCGGAAGATTGAAATCCTTAACAAATTATCATCTTTGAAAAATAATGATCAAATCATTCTCACGAATTAGATGCGTTAACTAATATGCTATAACCTGTTAGGCGAATTGAACTGACCTTGATATCTATGACCCACTTTTCTATGACCCATCTTCCACGCGCCCGGTACTATATTTTGGTAGGAAGCTATGCAATGTGCAGATGGTTCCGAAAATCGGACCTGTAGTCGTTCGTTCTCGATTTGACAGGCGACTGCATAAGGTAAGAACATGAAAAGCAGAGAGTTGGGAGTGCTTCGGCCCCAGGGCCCAGAACAAATTGCAAAGATTAAAAAGATTTTTTTTTACCCGAAACAAACGCACTGTAAACATCTGTTCTTTAAAATAGTAATTTGGAACGTTGACAGTAGCCATTTGCAATATTGCGGAGTGGGAACAGCAAATCGAAGAACACGATCGCTTCTGACTGAAAGTTGCCGGCATCGCTAAATTTAATTACTATTTAACGTTTATGTGCGGAGAAAGTCATAATCAACCTAATCAAACTTCATTCCAATTACGAAAGAAACAACACAAAATTTAAATTAATTTCCATTTGGAGAATCACTATAAAACAAGTTTCCAATACTAATTAAAAACAACCACGCTCAGTTAAGGGAATCAAGAAACAGAATTAGCTCGCAGGGCTTTCTACGGTTCCCTTATAAGGAAAAATAACCGGAATTTGTAAGGAATTTAAAACTTTATTAGTTGAAATCTCGTTGATTTGCTTTCTAAAACTTATAACGTAAACTAGAACGCAAATAAACCGAAAACTCAATTTCACTTTATAAAACTTTCAAAAAACAATTCAAGCGCTAATTTTCTATTTATTGGAAAATTGTTTGGAGTTGGTTGCCTCGCCATTTTATAATTGTCATTTTGCACGTAACTAAATTTTAAAAATCTTCGAGGGTACCCGAGGTACCCCGGTGCAAATTTTAAACCAACCCGGGTTTTTAGAAAATTCTAAAAATTATGAAAAAATAGTGATTTTCTATAATGCGCATTCTGCAGCACAATTGGGTTTGTGGACGCTTTATGCATGAGACTAGAAACATTAAAAATATGTGGGCGTGGCCTTGAGGAAGTGTGCCCCACCATTATATTTAGTTACACCATATCTCCCACAACGGGTAGCAAACTCCTGGCCTGAACATAGCTTGCGGTGCTACCTTAATAACGCTTATTGAAGCAGGCAGTGTAGTTAAGAGAAGCAGTCGAAATCCTGCTGATACTCCGTGATTTCATGTTAGGCGAGTGCGCTTAAAAGAAATTAAAACGCAAGCGTCTGTTTCCCTTGATAGGGTCGACATGAAGCGGGTCTCTATCTTGCAACAAGCGTCTCGCTATATAAATGTGTTCATCGACTTGACTGGAGGCCCCAATCTGTAATTCCATTTTCCACCAGTACTTGACCACACGAAAAAATAAGATTACATAGAGTAAGTAGTCAACCTTAAACACGTCTCGGAAATGGACCCACAACAATAACTGCGACTCCTAGCTTTCGTTCAAGATCCAGAATCGGGGCGTTACACGTTCGTTCTAACTCTTCGTAGTAACTACAAATACTGAGCACGACAAATATTGGGCCTTAGTGAAATAAGATGGAAAGAACAAGTCTATTTCCAGACACAAACCGCATTATCTAATGTTTAGCCAGAAACAAAATCGCCCATATGGAGTCGGAATTTTAGTAACCCCGAAAATGAGAAATGAGAAAATAAAAATCGTTAATAGAGTTCAAACCAGTTTCGGATTGAATCCTTTCAACGCAATTCAAAATCCGATTTAGGAATATAAATACATATAATTCAATGCTACGCCCAATCAGAACTAGATGATGATGAAACCAAGGATCAATTTTAAAACCAACTTGAAGACATCCTGATCGGCACACATATGACGATAGCAAGCACATTATCAGCGACTTTAAGGCCAAAGTGGGAGAAAGGCCTTTAATTATTGTTCTATAGAACGCCTTCGGTTATCAGTTATCACACTTCCTAGGATTCTCTACATCTTCAATTATGGTAACATTATTTCCAATTATTATTGTTAGTAGAAGAGTATACTCTTCTACTAACAATAATAATTGGAAATAATGTTACCATAATTGAAGATGTAGAGAATCCTAGGAAGTGTGATAACTGATAACCGAAGGCGGCACCACTGAAGCGGATATAACATCAGCTCAATCAATAAAGCCAGTATGTGTTTTCAATGATACCCAATGATCCGGATCAGTTCAAATTTTACATGGAAAACTTCATCCAAATTTTGATTTGAAATCTTGTAAGCGGCTTGGCGTTGTTCCCATATGGTTAAGGTACTTGAAGAGTATCACAAACATTTTCTAGGTCTAAGAAGAGTATGTGAAATGTTTTAGCTTAACTCGATTGTTAAATTGCTAACATTCACCTTGTTGGAACTGACATCTCAAAGTTGAATTATTAAAAATTTTTATTACAATTTATCATTTGTGATTAAATTTGATTTTTCCTGTACGGGAACTTGGAATAACCAACTTTTACAATTACAAGGAGTGTAAATCCTAGTGTTCAGTCGCGCAAAACTGCTAAAAAATATTATGATATTTTTACATGTTAAGGCATAAAACGCACTCATTTACCACAAAAACATACAAACATTTTTTTTAAATCCAGCTATCAACATTTTTGGAAATACATATTTTGTTATGGTAGGTAACGATTTTGCTATTTCGTGTGGCGCTCCATACAGTGCGACAATACGATGAGTTTCCCTTTGCTTTTCATCTCTTCGCATATAAACTATATTTTAAAGTAGGGGTGTTTTGCAGCGTGTTTGCAGCAATAATTTTATGTACGGCTCGTGTTGTGAAACAAAAATAAAATACAAACTTTAGGGTCAGACTTTTGTTTTTTTTTTTATGTGATTAGTATGAAATTGAATTTTGACAAAAAATAAAAGCCTTAGCAAATGTGGGGAATATAGCAATTTCTTTCCAAAAATAAAAAATAAATTGATTTTTTTGTATGTCAAAGAACACGATACACGATTGATTTTTTTTGGTATTGTATCTGTGAAAAAATGACATTCCAGTTTGACTTGAGTTTGTCAAAATATCACGGTTAACTAGTCAAAAAAATTATAATGTTTATGTTTATATTTGTTGAAGTGTTTATGTTTATATTTTTGACGTAAACATATTTATGTGTTTGTAAACGTCAAAAATAAATCTAACGAAATGTTGAGATTTTTCAAAAGTGATTGCGATCAAAAAAAAATCAATTTTTTGACTTGGAAAGAAATTGCAACGGTATTTCGATCAAAAACTTTTGATCTCAAATCAATTTTTTTGATTTATAAATCAATTTTTTTTTGGAAAGAAATTGCTATTACATTATGCTTCAATACTGACTAGATTTTTAAATTTTATTTTTTTGTTTTTCTCTCCTTTTTGCTCAAGCATGATCATTCAAGGTTTTATTAGTAGTTAGCCTTGGACTTATTGAGCAAAGCTCTCTGTATAATGGCCTCACCCTATTGTCATCTTTTGCATATGACGTCAGTTTATGTCTACACCCAGATATTAGCATAATAATGTTAAGATATTTACACTTTGCTCTCGCTTTGCGATGGACCCAGGTTTTAAAATTAGGCAACAAAAAGAAAATTAAAAAAAAAAAATTCATGAAAATTAGGAAATGGGAACTGAAAAATTTCAAATAAAATGGAAAATTTTATTAAAGTTCAAAGTTTATTTCACAGCTTTATTTTCTGTAAAATAATCAATTAAAATTTAAATTTGAGAAAATTTAATTGATTTATTGCCACATAATTTTTACAAGCCGAAGGACGTAATTTTTCTACATTTGTTTTTGTGCTTTTTACGAGTGGTTTTTTAGTATTTTTTTTTTTAATCTACAAACTAATTCAAATAATTTGAAATTAGATGATGTTAGAAATGGAATATTGTTAAATAAACATGAAAAATAAATGTCAAAATCTGAAACAAAAATGTGCAAAAAAATTAGAGAACGCACGTCATTCGGCTTCAACAGTGACACTAATAAATTAAAAAGGAAAATTTTTAGTGTTCAGTATCTTAATTTAAGACAAAGTGATGAGAGAAAGAGGCAGAGACAAAAACTAATAAAAAAAACTAGAAGATAAAATAAAAAACGTATAACCTTTCGCTTCGATGAAATAGTTGCGTTTAAATATTTTTATACAGTCTCATCATTTTTAAAATCTGCCTGCCACCTAGTTATTATATGATGAACCGTTGACATAGCGTTTCGTCATCATTTTAGCTAGGCCATTAGTAAAGATGACTTTGTATTGAGTGACGTTAATATTAATTTGATTAGTTAATTAACAATTTGTTTCCCGATTGACCCCGATTCAAATATGTTACTCGTGTAGCCACAATAAAACGAATCTAAGTACTTGATAAATGAAACCGTTTTCAATTGCCTCTTAGAAAAATGAACACTTTTAAAAAAATATATGTTACACAACATTCTACGGTTTAAATTTAAAATTTAATGTTGAGTATATGATCAATCTAATGCTTGAAAAGTCATCTCCATTAATCAATGTAAAAATTTATTTCATAAAAATACTATATTTTACAATTTAATTTTAAATAGAAAACACTAGAAAGATCTTTTGCCAATACCTTACGAAATGAAAAATTCTCAACTTAACCAAAAATTAATTTCACCCTTAATAAATTAGGTAATGAGCTTTAGACTACTCGACTTGAGAGTTACAGTGAGTTTGAAAACTGATGCAGTTAATATTTTTAGGTTTTCAAATATCAATACACTATTAAACTTCTAAAAAATACTAGGCCTAAAATAAAAATAAGAAAAAAGTTTTGTTAGGGTGTTGGTCATTCGAATCCAACTTCAACTTTATAACACATTTTGTTTTAGTCTAACAAAATATATTTTAGCAGAGATAACGATAATGAAAAAGTAACTGCACTCCCACCACAAAAATTGTGTTACTAATATAAAGTTCATCTCTGTTTCAATATTTTGGCACAAAAAACATGTAAAATTCTCCTTCTTCATTATGACAAATAGAAGCAAATTGTAGATTTAATTTAAATTAATTTATGGTCACGTGCAACGTTGTCATTACAAAAGAGTTGTAGTAAATATTTAGTAACTATTAAATTAATTACTTAACGACGCCCCTGCGTCTAGACACAATCAATAATTATCATAATGAATAAAAATATTACACTGGCAAAATAAAGGGAGTGTATTAACATTAAAAAAATCCTGCAACTGATCTACTCTTATCAAAACTAAATTATCTGAAGTAGCTTTTCATGTCATACAATACGAATAAGGGCACTCCTTTAGTAAACTAAGCCAATTTAAGACAACTTGAGTCTAGATATAAATGGTTTTTGTTCCTTTTTTTCTTTAAAGACGCATCGAGAACCATATTACGCTCAACTGCAATATGTCTAAGGGCGTACACCTTTTTTTCCACCGTTCGTAATATTTATATGAGATTGATGACTAAACGATTTTTCCACTAAACAACTTCAAACAATTTTTCTGTGCCATTACGGCTTACAATTACTAATTGAAAAATCTAGGGGACATATATCACTTCGGCACTTTTCTACACCAATTTTTTACTATCGATTATTTTCTATTAATTGAGGACACAAAACACGTTTGCTATATATGTATGTACTCGTATATACCAGAATAAAATAAAAGGAAAATTAAAATCAAAAGTAAAATATGATTATCACGCAATTGGGAAACGTATAATAGGTAGCCAGCCAAACTAAATACATACCTTTTGGATGTAATCGTTCTGGTTTAAACCATGCATCTAAAAATATAACAAGAAAATAGGGAAAACATTTTTCAATAAGATTTCATTATAAATTTTGAAAATGAAAACCAAAAAATTAACGAAAAATTATTTACTTGGATTTAAGAGACAACACAAAATTGGCCTTTGGATATTGGAAACCCCATTCGATCCAATTTCCTTGGTTTCCATTTTGTATTTTGGTTGTTCAGCAAGAACCGAAAATTAAAACACAAAAACTATCGTTTTGCAAATAAAAATAATAATAAATTCACTGTTCCCTATTTAGAAATGCAATTTAATAAAATTTGCAAGATCACAAAAAAAAATTATAAAATTTAAAAAAAAATCACATGAAATTCGAAATTTCAGTTCTGTTCCACACACAATAAAACGAAATATTCTTTCCGAAAAAACTATTATAAAATAATAACATACAATGTAAAAGTGCACACTAATAACCTCACGTTCGCGTTTCGAGATAATGTTTTATGTCGAGGAAAAATTGAATGACCGAATTAACAGTTAAACAACGAAGTAAAACGAGATGGTTATACGAGAAAGTTAATTCACTTTATAGAAAAAAAAAATAGAAAATTTGTTCTGTATTCTATTAAATTATTGATCCCTATTTATATGACATGCGCACCGGTCCCCTTGCAATACACTTATCGTTTGTACATTAAAAATGTCTAAATCAAAATTAAAATAATTGTTTTTCGTCGTCCTTTATATTTTATTTGGCAACCAAAACTAAATAAAAAACGAAATTTTCTACTTGCAAAAATTAGACTCATTACATCATATACTCATTTTACCCCAAAGAGAAATCATGTTCGGCAATATCCTTGATACGAAATAGGGGAATCAATTAAGGAAAAATCGCGTTCGGTAAATTTTTGTTACTCATATCGTATATGGTTCCCGAATTGGATAAAATGGCGCATTAACTAAACTAAAAAAAAATATAAGAAAATTTTTCTCCAATATTTTTTGTGACACGTATCTGAGCTGTATACGCTAGTACTAATAGGGTTAAATTATAAATAGACATACAATTATACGCAAAATTTGAATGGGATTATTAACCCATTAATCTAAAAATGGAAAATGTATACATTTTTTTCTTTTTTCTTTGTTGAAGCTCTGGGTTTTTGATAACGAAGAAACTAACAAAAAAATACAAACGTGAGAACTGCTAGAAAATTAAACTTGCGTGTCTGTTTCAAACTAAATTAAGGCGTCATCGAGTCTACATGTGATGCCTTTCATTAAAGACTAAGTAGAGGTGAAAATGGAAGGATATAATATAGATTTTATATTATGTAGAATATAAGTAAAAGTTATAACACCATATTGCATCAAAATCACATTTCGATTGCCTATATTACATAAGCCAGTAAAATAGCCTGACCTAGCCACATATTTTTTGTTTACTACATAATTATTTTTACCTAAACAAGATTAAAACTTTTTAATTTCATACTGGGTATTGCATAATATTGTGCAATTGTAAGTTTTATAAATTGGCTTACATAAAACTTTTTACGGATATTTTAAATAAATCTGGGGGACAGGTAGGATACAAAGATATTCTCGTAGAATAGAAATCAGCTTGTCGGAACAGAGGAGTGTTTGTTGGTCCCTTGGTTTAACTTCTTGAACGGGGGTCTTTAAAATATTTAGATATTTAGAAATTAAAAAAATTGGTCAAAATTTAGACATTTTATTTTTGGTTAATTGTTAAGTAATTCCGTTCAAAAGTTTAAAATCAATTTTTTTAATATTAAATTCTTTAATTTAAACAATCGTACGATGAAAGTGTAATTTAAATACATAGTTTAAATTATGTTGTAAAAAAGCTATCTTCATTAATTAATAAACACTAGTGCCTATAGTAAGCAGCTGAAGTGAAATAAAATTGTACATATAAAAATGACCAAACCAATACGAGAATGAATATTCCACCGCTGAACTTTATTTTGCGGTACGCAGAGGGCCTATTATGAAATTGGACGGAAAATACGACATCTTCGTAAAATATAGGCGAATATAGGTTTTGCACTTCAAATTCACGATTTTGCAAATGATATTCAATTTTCTTTTTATTTCATTCACAACTTTTTCCATTTTTGGGGCCGATTATGATGGGATTGGGTATGTTGGATGGAAATAGAGGATTCTTAAATGATTTTTGGAATAAGTTCTGGATTTTGACTACCTGGGACGAAAATTGACCAATTCTAAACCGTATATGATGGGATTGGGTATGTTGGATGGAAATGAGATTCTTAAATAATTTTTGGAAGAAGATCGGAAATATGGCTATCTGGAACAGAACTCGGCCATTTATTAACCGACCTTGATGGGATTTTATATGTTGAATGGAAACGGGATTCTTAAAAGATTTTTTGAAGTTCTGGAATATAGCCACCTGAGGTAGAAATCGGTAATTTCTTAAACGATTATGATGGGATTGGGTATGCTGGATGGAAATGAGATGTTAAATTATGTTTGGAGGAAATTCTGGAATATGGCCACTTGGGATGGAACTCGATCAATTCTCAACCGATTATGATAGGATTAGGTATGTTGGATAGAAATGGGATTCTTAAATGTTTTTGGAAGAAGTTCTGGAATATAGCCACCTGAGGGGGGGGGGGGGGTGGTTGAATCAGAAGGAACTCGCCATATTCCAGAACTTTCTCATAAACCATTTAAGAATCCCATTTTCTTCCAACATACAAAATATCATAATTATTAGTTAAGAGATGGCCGGGCTCCATTCTAGATGGCCATATCCCAGAGTTTCTTCCAAAAATCATTTGAGAATTCCATTTCCATCCACCATATAATATCCCATCATAACCGTTTAAGAAATTACAGAGTTCAACCTCAGGTGGCCATATTCCAGAACTTCTTCCAAAAATCATTTAAGAATCCCATTTCCATCCAGCATTTACCAATTGAATTTTATCGAACTCGGGCTTTTATTTCATAATAATACACAGTATAATACGCGGATCGGATTTTTTAGTTTCATAATATGAATAACCGACGCGAGACGGATTTTACGATGTCGGAAAAATTTCATAATAGTCCCCCAGTTTAGTTGGTGAAATATGTATTTTCCATATTAGAATATAGATGCCTCTACACATATTTTACTGCATTTTTATCTACAGTTACGATAAAAGTAAGCTAAATTTTTGACATTACATCAATTATTTTTATTTATTGTTAAACAAACACACGCAAAAAATATTTTGACATGAAGTTATAAAAAAATAATTCAACTGTCTGCGTTAAAATTGCACAAAAAACGAGAAATTAGACAACACTAATCTACTAGATGCACAAAATTAATATTATTGTTGATTGATGACAATAATAATTAAATTTTATATTTGCATCTAGTGTGCTGATGAAACAACAGAAAAACTCAAGTCCCAACTCTCAAGTCTCAGTTTTCGAACAAAATCTGTACTCAGGTTGTTATAATGCAGGGACATACTTCTCAAGGAATTTAATGTTTTGATTATTAGTTATTATATTAAATAAACAACAATGTTTGTCTTATTCAAGGAACATCACTATGGTTTTTCGAGTAGCATTCATCTGTCACTTTGATGATTGAATACGGTTATTAACTTTGAATGCGAAAAAGCCAGATGAGCCCTCTAACTGCCAAAGTTACCTTTCATTATATGAATATCATTTCAATACAATAATTTAGTTTTGATGACAGAAATGCTATGACCTCGCATGCACACCCTTTTCTTATTAGCAAACATTCGATTACCGTCATATTTTCTTTCATACAATAAAATTTTTAATACATATGTTTATTATACATACAACAACCACGTCAATCAAATTTGTTCATGTTCCTTACCCATTCACAATAAATGTAAGCCTTTGAAACTCTTGAAATCGGTAATTTTATTACTGCCCTAGACACAAATCGGTCATTTTAGTTACACCAACATGATCACGCTACCATTCAATAGACATCATTTATTGCCTCACACAATGTCAGTATATACAAGGGCATAGATCGGCGCAGAGATCTGCACCCCAAGCAGGTAAAAAAAATCCATTTTACATTCTGCCCTTGGTGGGGTTCGAGCCTTTAATCACTTATATATGAAATAATGAAATATAGAGAAATGAAATACATAACTGATAGCTCAGGATGTCGCAAACGAGAAATGACTTATCTTCTTGGTGACCTTACTTATAGAAATGTTCGCTCCAAGTGATCGACGAAAAGATTATATAATCCTCTTTCGTCGTAAGGATGGATCAATGATTTTCATTATTTAAAATTAAGATTTAATACAGCTGTTTGAGATTAAAACGGCTTAGCGTTATGTATGTAGTTTGACCTCTCAATAGATATACGAGTACACAATGAGGTTTAATATTTGTCGAAAAATATATCTATAAATTTTTGTGCTATTTCTCGCGTGGCCCGCGAGGTTTTCATTCTGAAGATGTTTAATTTTTGTAATGAAAACTAATTTTGGCGCGATATTGCATTATACAGCAACCTTCCTCATATTGAATATAAGGCTCAAAACCAGCGTTTGGCTCTAGAAATGGAGATAGAAGCAGGTTCCATACTATCGAAATAAAAGATGTTTGCCAACCTTTAGTAGGTTTTCGATTGGAACTAATAAAAACATGCATAAAAATGCATTTATGACGAATAATTCTACAGAATAAACCAAAATGAAAACTCAACTAAAATTATTTACTTGGAGTGCAGCTAATTTCTCATCCATCTGCGCTATTGATAACCTATATGTTCCATCACCAAATTGTGTTTTTAGGAAAATTATTCTTTAACTAGTTTGGATAAGAATGAGTCGCGTCCTAATCGTCCTATTAAGCCTTGGATATCTAGGGCCTTGCTAAATATGATCAAACGTAAAACGTGACTTTTGAAAAAGGTAAAGCGCTTTCGAGACGATCAGCGAATCCAACAATTGTTGATAATTACGTTTGTAAGGTGAAAGTTAAATTGCAGCTGCACGTGAATCTTATTACAATAGGAAGTTTAATAACTGCTCCGGTGATTCTAAACGGACGTGGCTTGTAGTTAATGATATGTTGAGTAATAAATTGTCCAATGCAAATGTTATTAGTTCTATTCTTACTCATTCTTGTTCCATCCTATTGACGAATTTCAATAATTAAAGCCATTCACCCTTTAAAACCTCTAGCTATTTTGATAATTTTGGGTTGGGTAATTTTCTAAGTAAACGCATGCGTAAATTTTATAAGCATTGATATATTTTTAACCGTAGTTTTGAAACTGGTGTTGTACCTGATGTCTTGAAATCTGCAATTGTGCTTGCCTTGTATACAAATGGTTCCAGAAGCGATTTAAATAATTGTTAATTCTGTTCATTACTCTACCACCAGTATCTTAAAACTCATGTAAAAGATAATTAAAATTAGAATGAATGAGTTTCTAGCGACATATAACGTTATTAGTGATTGCCAACGTGGTAAATTTTCAACTTAAGCTATAACCAGCGAGTCTGTAAGAGTCAGTAACGAAACCTTACAGAATTTAACGAGAACGTTTTATTACATTATATTTGACAGTTTGACCAGCGAATCTGTAACACGATTATTATTGTCAATTGAATTTTTAAATGTCAATCTGCAAAATTACAAATTAACCACACCACGATTTTCATCAAAAATGAATCTATTTGAGAAAATTCAACAGCTTCTTACCCTATTTAAAGGACGAGGGGCAACAAATAAAAAAAACGGTCTTGTGTGATACGAAAAATAAATCGCATAAGAGACAGATTACTATTTATGTAACATGTATGTAGATTACTATGTATGTAACTACGAGTATTTAGAGGTATATGTACATAATTTATTAAAGATAACGATTTTAGAAATTAAGAATTGTCAACAGCAATTTTTTATCCACACTCGCATGGCATGTAAGGTTTTCAACATGCTGATGGACCTTGTGCGGCCACAAATGTTGGTGAACAAACTGAATCTATTGAGCTGAAAAGAGCTAATGAAAAATGTACATAAAATATTATTTAAATTATTAAAATATAAATAAATATTTGTACACATAAATTAGAAAATTGGCACATATCAACATACCGCAATTTCAAATATACAATTTAGACGTTTCATTCAGTTTGGGCGATAATTTTCGCTCTTGTTACAGATTGCTAAATGACAATTCAAATTTAACGAAATTGAACGAAAAGTACTTTGAGTTTGCTGGTCAGCAATGTCAATACACATACATTTTTCAGATGTCGCTTTGTTACTTAAATTTCTTACAGACTCGCTGGTTGTAGCTTTAGTCGGCTTTGTTAAAATTTCTTAATAATGTACACATCACACAATTCTTACTCGTGTGCTGGACTCTTCGTTGATATAAAAAAGGGTTTCGATCGACATGGTCGATCACAGTCTTCTATTACAGAAGCTTTTTAATAGTGCATTCACGAATAACATGAATAATTGGTTTAAATTATATCTATCCAATCGCAGTCATATTGTTACAGTAAATGAAACTAGAGGCCTTTACTAAATTTTAAATCAAAATTTATGATCTAAAACAAAATTTAGATCAGGTTTTCTATATTATAAAATTTACACAGATACGGATCAATGGATGTCACAATAAGTAATGGCTTTGCATTGAGAGTATGAAACTAGTGAACTTTGTCGCATCAAACCGCATAGTAATCTGTTCTAAATACCTTCAATACGTTGAACGTTCAATCATGTTCTTTTGATTGCTTACATCTGAAAACGACGCAAGAAGGCAACGCCGAACAAACTTAACAAAAGCTCTATTCGATGATTTATTAAATGAGCGAAAGCCGGTGATAACGTTAAGGACAAAAAACAACTAATAGAGGATAAATAAAGATATTTGCTTTGTAAATTTGAACAGTCGGCAAACAACGAAATTGAAACACTATTCAACAGCCTAACCGTGCGTCTTACAAAAATATTCAGACAGTCAGGGAAACATCTTAACTCAATAGTTTGCAAACGATGTTCTCAAAGCAAAAACATTATGAATTAGAACTAACTTTGGAATCTTCAGAACGCAAATTTTAGTAGATCATTGTGTTAATGAGAGAACCGCTATCGGACGATGTTTTTATAACAAAACATCTGAGCGGTATGATTTCAAGGTCACAATTTTTTCAAATTGACGTGCGCAGGAATAAAAAATACATTAAGCAATAAAACTACAGCAACAGAAAAGAGCTAAGAAACTTCCCAGTGTGTGAATAGTAGAACGGCTGCTCAATGATTTGAACATAGGCTGCTCGAACGTACAATCTTTAAATATTCTAAAGAAATGTAATCACATTCTAAGTAATGAGACAATTGTAGTCAATTAGATTTAGTGAAATATTAATTGTGCTAACCAAAAACAGTATGAAGTTACACAAATAACATTCTGAGAACATATGAAAGATAACTCAAATTTTAGGTGTTAAATTAAAGCATGGCACAAATTACTTTCCAACTCACGTGGTTAAAAACAAATTGTACATTTGTTATTTAACAAAAACGATGTTACTGGCGAAATCCGTACACTCGTCAAAATGAAGCTTAATTTAATGAAATTTTTATAAATAATTAGTTATAGGAACTCAACCATTACACCTTCATTTTTCAAACGCACGTTTCTCTTATATGTATGAAATGTAGGAAATTATTATACTTTTTTATGATATAACACAAATCATAAATGCAAAAAAAAATCAAATCTATATAACTGACGATAGTATCACGACACTATGAATAAATTATATGCAGCTTTCAATTTTAATAACGAAGGGCTTCAATACGAAGAAATAAATTGGTCACGTTTAGTCGTACTTCAGACTAGAGGCATACTATAAAAAATATAATTTTCATACTAAATACGAACGTTTTTAGTTTGCTAGCATATTATGACGATTACACGAACGTATACAATAACAACCAAATGAAATCACTGACTAAAAATTTCGAATGTATTACATCATCATGATACCCTCTCGTCGATTTGGATAAACAAAAAAATGTTTTTATTATAAATTTAGAACGTAAATCCTCATATAAATAATTACGATATCAAATCATCACCGAAATAATAACATTTTACATAGATGTTGTGCCCTATATTCCAAAATAATGACATATAATATTTCACTTTTCTCATTATTGTACATTTTTTTTAAAGGTCATATCAAATGTTAGATTTAACGAATTCGAAAATACCAAAGCAAAAGGAATATTCAGACATCCTCTTTGGCATATTGTTTCCAATTACGCGTCATTGTATCAATTTATATTATGTAAACTAAGTATTCTTAGCTTGGCTACTAAATTTATTAAAGTAAGCTATCGATTGACATGACGAAGGCACTACTGCGCCGATTTAAGCCGCTTACCATTAGCGCTTCATACCATATCCATAATTTATCCGTTAATTCGTTCTCTGTAGTTTATAAATATTAAAGGGACGAATTATGATGAATAATTTTAACATAATACTATAATGATCATCACACCTTGTTTCAACCCTGTTCTCGCGTATTTAATATAAAGCTATTAAAAATTTCTTAAAGCTAATAAAAGCAAATTATTTAATTTTATAATAAACGCGACACATGCACCAAATCGATCGTTTGTAAATTATTAAATTAATAGTTTATTGCTGTAATACAATTTCTTATAAATTTATCCGAACCTTGCGATTTATAATTTTATATGGAAAGTTTAACCAAAAGTTGAAAATTTTAGTTTTTGTTATGTTTTGGTTAACAATACAATTAAAATAAATAGACGAATTAGTGCGTCACGGTATTAAGTAAGGCAAAAAGTTATTAATAACAAAGTGTTGAGTGAGTTTAGCAATAATTACTGAAATTTGATTTCAAATGGATACGATTTCAAACAGAAAACTGGATTAGAAAACACAATATGAGCCAAACCAGATATTTTGTTCAATGTTTAGATTCAAATTTAACATACGTAAGCTGGTTCAGAGGTACAGGGTTTTCTAATAGGAGGTTTCATTTTGGATAGACTGCTATTTCGGCAGCTGTCAATTTTGAAGCTGTCATCTTTTGACATTTGACAAGTAGAAACTACGCCATTACTAAAAAAATGGTACGATACACGCTTCAACAACGAATTGAAATTGTTAAAATTTCACTACAAAAATGGTGTAAATTTTGCAGTCATAGTTCGCAAAACTGAAGCACTTTCCGGTCGGTCGGGTAGCACCTTCTCGGCCGGCAATAGGGAAACTGGTGGAAAAATTTGAGCTGTGGGGACAAGTTAGTGATGTGAAGAATCGAAACCGTGTGCGTCGCTCAAGAACAACTGAGAATATTGCTGCTATAGCCCGTAGTGGTGACGAAAACCCAGGTTTGTCGATTCCTTGAAATTATACATTCCACAAACGACATTACACCGTATTTTGCATTAAGACTTAGGTCTTAAGGCTTTTAAAGATCAGTTAACACAAGAACTCAAGCCGGTCGATCACCATAAACGTCGTATCTTCGCTGATTGGCATCAAAATGATCCGGATTTTCATCGAAAAATCATGTTCAGTGAAGAGGCCTATTTTCACCTCGGAGACTAATAAGCACAATTGTCGCATTTTGGGCTCAGAAAATCCAAAAATGATTGTTGAAAAGCCTATCCATCCTCAACGTGTCACTGTTTGGTGCGGTTTTTGGGCTGGCGGTGTGATTGGACCTTACTTATTCGAAAAACAGGCTGGTGCAACTGTTACGATGAATGGATTGCGCTACCGAGCTATGATTGATGATTTTTTATGGCCGGAATTGGCAGATATTGATGTGGACGACATTTATTTTCAGCAAGACGGCACTACGTGCTACACAAGCGACAAAACAATCGCAATTTTGCAAGAAAAGTTTCCTGTTAGTTACAATTGGCCACCGAGGTCTTGTCATTTAACACCTTTAGACTTTTTTCTTGGGCAACGTGAAAGACAAGGTCTATGTCAATGCTCCACAATCGACTCAAGACCTTGGAGGAAGGTGAAGTTATCGAGGACATACAGCCGCAAATGTGTGAATTGGTCATGGAAAATTTCATGAAAAGGATATGGTGCTGCAAGCGTAGCCGTGGCGGCCATTTGGCTGATATCGTTTTCAAATGTTAATGGCATACCCTCCTCTTTACAATGAAATAAACATTCATTAATTTCTCTTAAAAAATACTCGTTTTTTTAATATCAAAATAAAACACTTTACATATGTATATAAATCGCAAGACTTCCATATTTTTTACTATTTTGAAAAAAAAAACAAAACTATAAGCTTCTAGCTGAAGTTTGGCTATAAAAAAATTGTCTACCAAAAATTACATCATTCAAAAATATTATAAAATTGAGCGTAAATTTTGGAAAATTGTAGTGAATTGTTGCAAATTTAATTTAAAATCATTTTGATTTAGGTAATCGTTTTTGTTTTTCAACAATGATCTATACTTTGAAGAAAAAATCAAAATATGAAAAAGTTCCTATTGAAGTTGGTTTTTTCGATACTTCGATTTCAACCAACTTTCAAGTAAATTTAAAATTTATAAGAAAAAATTTAATTATGATGTTTCATAATATCAATCAACAGCTCAACAGGTCTGTCTAGAGATGTCAAAGCGTGGTGAAAAAGATGTTTTTCTATCAAAAATCGTCATTTCTGTTTAAATATTGGAGAAACTATCTAGATCAATTTTGTTGCAAATTTATTTTAGAATCTTAACTACTCTAAATCCTACTACTTCAAAATATTTACAAAAATAAAAAAGCCCTACATAAAAGTTTTTTTTTATCAAAAACTGTCATTTCTCAGAAAATTGATAGGAGATACTATTCTTGGTAATTTATGTTTTATCAAAATTCGTTATTTCCGATTGAAATGAAAAAAACTGCGACGGCATCTTCTGTTAGACAGATTTTCGCTAAATTTCCATGATGGAGGTATCTTTCAACGTATAAGAAACTAATAAACTGAGAGAATAAATGAGAAAACGTGTTTAAGATTAACTCTATGTTCCGTAATAGGGAATACTTACCCAAACCATTATTTTACTCACTTTCCCCGACTTTTTACCAAAACGCGATTATTTTTCTTAAATCGAAATCAAGGAAATAATAATTAAAACCATCAAGCCTGTTTAAATAAAACTATTTCGCATCTAAAGACATGTCTTTTCACTCAGTAGTTAAAGACACTTTTGTTCAATAAACCGTAGTCATTTTTTCTTTGTTTCTTTGTCTCTTTAACCCCGTAATCTAGTTTTAGATGGGAAGTGAGCTTTGATGGCTGTCTCGCTGTATTAGCCTATGGGTTTGTAAAGCCTTCGTACTTTATAAAAAACTAAATCTTACTGTCCTGCTTCTATCACTTTGTAGCATAATATATCTGCGTAGCAATTCAGAAACCCACTTATCTTTTTTTAGCCATTTTAGACTTGAATTTTTTTCTGTGTAAGTTAAAAATTATTTGATAGATCTTTGTATTGGTAAAGAGAACGGAAAACATTATTCCATAAAAAATGTAATTTAAACATTCTGGAAGGCCTACCAGAGATGTAAATGTAGACATTCTTACTCAAATGTTGCAAAAAAACCTACAAAATTAAGTACTAAATTCTCATACAAATTCGATGTCCCTCTGTACGAAGAGTGGGTTTCAAAGAATTAAGCAAATTTTCAGGAGATCAGAAGCAAGATCGAAAAATTTAAACGGATTTCAAAGTATTTTCAAACATACTTAATAGTGTATGTTTGAAAATATTTTTGAATCGGTTTAAATTTCTCGATCTTATTGTAAGATCTTGCCCCTGAAAATTTGCTTAGAAAAAGATAAGTGGTTATTCTGAATTGCCACAGATATAATATCATAATATTATAATATTATAATGACATAATAATTTGCACATTTTGGTTTACCTAAACAATTCAAACTAGAAGCTATGCCCTAAACTTTTCGTTTTCCGTGCCAGCCTTGTTATGATTCCTCTTGAATAAGAAAAAAAGGCCAGATAATTCCTTTTCGAGGGGACAGAGTAGGCAAGAGGAAAGTAATTTTGATTCTATTTGAGGCGTCTCGTAATTTAGTAAAAATTGTGTAAATCCACATTTTCAAAGTGGTTGGATTGGTATAAGCGTTTAATAATTGGAATTATATATAAGGTTTTCCAATAGCAATGATATGATTTTTAAGTGACGTTTCGGCCATTTGTAATATGTCATGATCTGTCATTTTTTGTTTCATTGTATTCAGTAATGTTTACAATTTCATCATATGGTGAGATATACGCAAGAACAACGTTTACAAATTAATCAGCTTTATTATCAAAATAATCGTTCTCTAATTGCAACTTTTCGTGCGCTTTTGCCATTTTATAGTCGTAATAATCGTCCAAGTGTGCCCGCTATTCGTCGAATTGTTGAAAATTTTGAGCGTACACTTTCTTTACATAATGTTCAAGTGCCAATAAGACAAAGAAACGCTCGAAGTAATGTAAATATTGCTGCCGTTCAGGCAAGTGTTGGTGAAAACCGCAATTTGTCGGTTCTAAGACGTTCTCAAAAATTGGGACTGCCTCAAACCACAACTTGTAGTTTTTGAGAAAGGATTTGGGTTTGCATCCATATAAAATTGTTCTCAATAAGAACTGAAGCCATTGGACCACCGTAACCGTTGTGAATTTGCTGATTTTGCCTTGGAACAACTTGAAAACGATAACGATTTTTTTAAGAAAATCATCTTCTCCGATGAGGCTTATTTTCATATGTGTGGTGCGGTAAATAAACAAAACTGTCGATTCTGGTGCGAAGAAACTCCACAAATTATTCATGAAAAACCATTACATTCACCTAAATTGACAGTTTGGTGTGGTTTTTGGTCTGGTAGAATCATCGGTCCGTATTTTTTTCGAAATGAAGCTGGTAACACCGTTACTGTCAATGGAGATCGGTATAGATCAATGATAACCAACTTTTTATGGTTGAAATTGGAAGAAGTTGATCTTGACAACATTTGGTTCCAACAACACGGGGCTACGTGCCACACAGCAAGTGCAACAATTGAACTATTGCGAGAAAAGTTTGGAGATCCAATTATTTCAAGAAATTGTGATATTGAATGGCCTCCAATAAGATGTGATTTAACACCATTAGACTATTTCTTGTGGGGTTATTTGAAGTCATTGGTCTTTAGCAATAAACCAAACTCCCTTCATGCTTTACAAGTCAATATTGAACGTGCTATTCATGACATACGACTTTATTTAGTGGAAAAGTGCTGGAAAATTGGGTTCATCGAATTCGTTCCTGCAGAAGAAGTTGTGGAGGCCATTTGAATGACGTTTTATTCAGAACTTAATTGTACCGATTGTACTTCACATTAAATAAAAAACATTTCAATTTCCTTAACAATTAGTGTGTTTTTTTTTTGTTTAAAGAAATCATATCACTCTTATTGGAAAACCCTATTTATGGTATATTAGACCAAAAATCTTACCACCTTTAAACTAATTTATAAAGATCCATACAATTTGCAATTTTTGGAAAATTATTTTCTAACAAATATCTTCTTGTAAAATAGAAATAAGGCATTTACTATTCTCAACTGAATACGAATTACTTAAATCAGCAGAAAATTGTTCTATAAGGCGATTATTTCAAGCAACAAAGCTTAAAACGTAATTTTTTACTTACTGAAATTTCTGTTCGAAATTCTGCAACTACGTATGTATATTTCGCAAATATGATCATTGTTCATTAGACTTGTTGCTATTCGGAAGGTTTTTTTTTATAATGTCCTAATATCACGTCAGCTTTCGAAATGAGGCTTTCCTGATTACTTTTCACCTCCATAGGGCCTGAGGTAAGAAATTTGGTAATAAGATGCATGTCTTTAGTTTTTTTTATACTGGTAATTATTTTTTGATGTTAATTGTGTTTTAAAACACTGACACATTTTGGCACGTTTAAATATTTTCGGGCTCATAAAATCAATTCGAAAAAGAATTATGTACTAGATTTACTAAATTTGATAACGATGGATAAACAGATAAAATATTAATTATAATCGTGTTTAATTATCGCTCAACGAATTTTTCAATTTCATTTTCCTAATTTCTCGAGTTTTTCGACCGTTCCGTTACTTACTGGATCGATATTCACCACGATGGTGAGACCGTGATTTCCTCCGTGGTAAAAAGATCATCTATCAACTGACGCTGTAATGGCATGCAATAGTAGTAATAGTTTTCGATAAAAAAATGGGATGACTTCTGGTGAAATTTAAATTTGCCGAAATTTTGATGTCGGAAACGAGGTCTCATAATAAATTTAATTCGTTGAAACTCAATTAATCTTTTCTACATTCCAACAACCAAATGTATACAACATTTAATTTGACGATGATCTTCATATATTTTATTGTATTAAGAATTTCTATCTGAATTTTGGAAAATCAATTGATTTTGAATTATATACGTAATAAAATACGTTTTATAGCGAACAAATTAATGCGATTCTGTTTTGTGTATGACCTTTAAAAACAAGTGTTTTCTATACATTAAAAGTAAAATTGAATGCAAAATCAGTTACGTTTTCTCATAACATTGGTTCCCTGCTAAATAAAATACAATGTGTACGGTTTGTGCCTAGCGCGAAAAACTGCGCAATTTCTAGAAATTATTGTCGGTCATGGCAAATGTTAGTTAGGTGAACGGGTGAATTTTAGTATGTGGCAAAATTTAATTGGCTACACTTGCCAACATTTGTTTTCCAAAAAACGTAAGTCTTTATTTATCCACTATATATTTGGTACATATAGTAATCTTAAAATATTTTGAATTGCAGATAATTAACACACGAATAGAATTTAAATTCTTGTCATTTAAAATTTTACCGGAAAAATGCAACAATCATATCTAAATCTAATGTGTTAATCGACTACGACGAATTTCATTTTCTACATACATACAAAATAATAAATAAAATCGTTCGTATCCATTGACCTTGTGGGAGTTAAGTTTTTAATCTCGATTCTATTTGCAATAACATGCAAATTTTCATTATATATTAATTATTACGTACTCGTAGAGTGTCATGTAAAATAAAATGATTTTCTATTTGATAGAGAAAGAATAAAATAACTATTTGCATGACTAATATAGTCTGTTATTGATTTATATGTGGGGTGTTTAAGCAAGTGGACTTACACGAAAGAATACTGTAATACATAGTCATAATGTAAATGCGGTTATAACTAGAATTAACCAACAGGTGTTGTTACAAAACTAACCCTCCACCAAAACTGTTATTAATGTGCACATTCACTTGTGGTTAAAAAATGCAATGGATATAAAAGGGTTAACAATTCTTTCTGATCAAAATAATCAATATTTGTCGTTATGATGATTCATGCAACTCTGTCATAACATTTTTTGGTATACAGCCAAAACGAAAAAATAAAATTAAGCATAAAAATAAGGAATTAGTAATGAATTGAAAAATGTGTGTGCTTACCTAATCCTATTCGGCAAAACATTTCTTCGGCTGAAATTAATTCATCACCATGTGTTTTAGCAGCAGGAATTTCAGTTAATTTCGCTGGTTTTTGTGCCATGGGTTCAACTGCTTTTGGAACTTCCACTGGCTTTGGTATTTCTTTTCGTGGTGGAACAACTGGAGGTTGCTCCTCTTTCGGTGGTGTCGGTGGTTGCACCACCGGTGGTGGTGTTGATTCTTTTTTCTCCGCTACCACTGGTTTTTTTATTGGTTCAACCGGTTTCTTCTCTACTACTGGTGCTGGTTTATCATTATGATGTACGTCGGCTTCAGTTTCCATGAAATTAATCGATGATGGCCCTTGATCAAATTGTTTTAGTATATCTTCTGTGGCGCGCGTTGAAATTTTACTTGAATCGATTTTGGGACTCCCTGAATCGATTAAATTTTCTGATGAAATGAATTTTTCCTTTGAATCATCTAAATTTTGTTTAATCGATGAAATATAGGGATTCAAATAATCATCTTCAATGCCTTTTTTGGTGAAATCACTAATTGGTTTTTCCTCATGAAGTGACACAATTGACTGCATCGGGGCTGATGGTACCTTCGGTGATGGTGGCTCTGGGGTCATTTTAACAGGTTCCGGTTTTTTAACGTTATCAGTTATCCAATTGCCATCGTTTCGTTCAAAATCAAGTAAATTTGTAACATCACTAAATTTTTTATCTACTACTTTAGAATCAAATTTATCATCAAAATGTATATTACTAATTGGGATACTTGGCATATCCTTGCCAAAACGACTTTCGGTTTCTTTGAGCTTGCCATGAAAATCTGGGTCGAATTTTTTTAAATTTAACGGTGGTTGATTAGATTGTGCCAACGTTGGTAGATCTGTTTTCAAAAAATCATCCTCGTTATCCATGAGATTTTTGTTATTGATAGTTTTTACTGAACTTTCGAATAGGAGTGGTTGATGTTGGCCAGGTAATTGGGTAGACGATGGTAGAAAATCATGACCAACATGTTCAAAATCATCTGATAACAAGTTTTGGGTGTGGTCATTAATATTTTTACTTTCCATTTTCTTAAAAGAATCACTGTCACCACCGGTAAAACCGCCCGCTGTAGTATTGTTTAAGGTACCACTTATGAGATCATTAATTTCTTGATTGTTCATTTTTACGTTATTATACTTCTGAAAACCACAATAAAATGTTTGTCAGCACTACAACAAAATGTTCCACTTGAAAAACTAAAGCGAGAATAAAAATAAACAAAAAATACACAAAAATTAATTACTTTATTGATTCAAATAGGAAATAAATATAAATAAAATTCTTACTACTATTTCGCGTTAAAATTAAAATAACGACTGAATTGATAATTTTTCTGTATTTTTTCGTATGCGTTGTTTGAGAGAATAGCAAAGTGACATAAACCATTTTTTTCTGAAATTGAAAAAAACGACGAGAACGGCGATGATGAAAGCTCATGTATGAGTAAGACACTGGATTTTATTAAAAATTTCCAACAAGCCATGCGCGAAATATTATTCAAAATGTAAAATTTGTAAAATCTACATAATGCACATACATGTACATACGGACACGTATAATGAAATGAGAATAATTCCTAGCAAAATTCTCTATGCATTGGTCGGCCCAAAAGCGTTGTGGTTTCGACCCTCATCGACTAATCAGCAGTTGACCAAGATAGTGAACATTTTGCCCTAAAACTATATTTCGTTATGAGAATATAAGGGCAGATATATCGACTAATACTAACACCAATAATTTGTGGTGTATACTTAGGCCACCTCGTTAATTAGTGCGATGTATTAATACTCTTAGAAAGTGATGTTATATGCCATAGTGTGATTTAACTATAGCATTGTCTTGGGTTAATACAGAATCTACTTAAATATATTTAAGTAGATTCTGGTTAATAAACCAAATCTTACGCGTGATGATGCACACAAAAGTGTGAGTGTGTGTATGTGACTTTCAAAATTTATAAATAGTAAGACCATTTAAGATATTTTCGTAGATGTTTTTGAAAAGTAATTATTATGTGACAACATATTTTCTATTTTTAATGTAAGATTACTTGGTAAATTAAATTTTCCTTAGCTATAGAAATAAAGAAAACGACGTGATAATTAAAATATGTATACGTTTAACAATCATATCAGTCACCATGGTAAATTTAAAACGATTTTCCTAGTAGTAGCTAAATGTTGAGACCCAATCGAGGCAGACCGAGTGAATTTAATGGCCCATTGTGTTTTACATCAAATAAACGCCCCAAGTAATTTATCCATGTCATTAATAATTTTGGTATGCTGTTGATTTATTAAAACAGTCAAGTTTGAATAAAATGTTTATAAATTTTATCTAAAAATAGCTTTATTTATTTTTAAGATATAAAATGTACTGTTTCATGGAGATTTTTTCGGATGTGGAAATTTTTTATTTTTTTAAGATAAAAATACGTTTTTTAAGTGTAAGTACGATAGTACGCAACGAAAAGAATAACAACTAACTAGTCATTAGAATCGTCACTCTCCAAGGCAATTACTGGATGAACTGCAAAAATAATCATAGCTTATATGATGAAACTATTTGCAAAAACTTTACCACATATGTTTCTATCATGACACTCGATAAACGTCAAATTTATAGCAATCTCTCTTTCTACACAAATTTGATTTATCCCATTTGCTTATTCCATCGTAATTGTGCATTGGTAAGAGCAGACGAATTAAAAAAAAACATTGAAATAAAAAACTAATACGAAAAATGACTCACCTTTTCCAATGACGTTCAATTTATATTTCACTTTTCTTAATTTTTACACGAAATAATTATTAGAACCTTTGTTGTGTGTGTTCTCTAAAAAGAAAATTAGAAATTTTCTTTATGAGAAAAATATTAGGTAAACTAATAATGTTTATGTCTTGAACGATCAATTTTTTCGAAACCACTTTGTTTTTATATTATCCAAAATGTATTTTGACCAATCACAATTAGATATATCACTAAAATTACAAATTTTATAGGTTTTTTACAATCTAATATTTTAATTAAAATATTAATTGAAAATCAAACAAAACAATGTTTTATGGTTTGCACCGGATAAAATTTATTTGAAGAATGAAACAAGCAACAAAAGTACCACTAACACTATTCACAACATTGTTGTGTTAGTACATAGTCAAGAATTTTTCGTGATTGATATACGATGTGAAATGCGATTTTTGATTATTTTGAGTAATACACTAATTTACAAATAAAATCATCTGCATCATTTTGTTATGGTTTAATGATTTAGATAAAGAGACATCTAGGTATGAGCACACGACATAAAACAAAATTAATTTTAAATTTGTTTGTTTTAGATTAAAATGACGTATCGAAGAGCAGTCCAGCAAAAAACTGCTGGGTAAATATCGAAGTCGCGTTTATTCTCTAACTAAACAAAAAATGTAAGTACAATTTTTGTGTATTAGGTATAACATAACAACTAGGCGTATTTTATTCACCACTTGTTATTTGATTTAAAATGTAGAATCACAAACAAAATACCAATCAGACCTGCAAACCAATAGTAACTTTATGTGTAAATCAAATTCTCGATGTCGTTACAAATGGAAAAATATTTCGAGCGGTTGTTAGTAGAAATGCTTAGCTAAAACTCAAACCCTATGTGCTCAATATACATCTCGCTCAATATATTTATTCAACGCGCGCGACAAAATAAGTTTTTTTTATTTGTGTGTACAGTATAAAAGAAACAAACGGAAAAATACAAATTCAACGTGTTTTTTATTTTCGTTTGAAAATATCCTTTCTCTTATTGTATATTTTAAATTTAATAAAACAGAATGTTTTGAAAACTAAAACGCACGTATTATGTATATACTATACATATACTAGATGTATATACATATGTACTATTTAAAATAAAATGTGTGCACGATCGATAATTTCTTGTCGTTTAGGTATATAAAATTTAAAAAACATGTGATCATGAAAAGAAAGAGGATCTATTTTCGATGTATGTATGTATGTATATATGTACGTATATACGTTGTATGTACGTATATATATACGTATATACATACATTGATTATGGTTTGGTGTGCTGCATGAAATATAGTTTATAAAAAAGAAACAAATATTTGGAGGAAAGGATACGAAACATCAGAAATTTGTGAACGAAAGGGAAAATATTATAATTAAATTGTTTTTTACTGATCGCAGTAAACATTTAGATATACATATTACATATTTGTGTTTAGTTACATTATGTATATTTTATATGCCTATCTATACTGATTGGTCGAAATTAAATACATACATTCATTACTTAATTTTTCCTAAGTGTACTATAAGGATGATTGATATATGTTCTAAATTCAATAATATTAAAATTCCTAACAATTTTATAAATGATTTTAATTTTGAGAAAAATAATAAAATCAGCTTAGAGCGGAAAGATGCCTTAGGGAGGATGTACTATGTATTTGGATTTGCATCTAAAAAATTGGTCAAGCATATATAGTACATTTTTGTTAACACTTTCCCCTTATTCCATATTATCTGAAGCATAGTATAGTATTTGAATTGTTTCAAATAAAAGCTAGTTATTGATTTTAACCAAATTTGCAAAAACATTAATATTTCGAACTCGGTTGTGATATATAGAATTATGAGTATACACAATATCCTTGGAATTCCATTTTTAAACTTCTAACCCCAAGTAAAAACCATCCTAAGGTTTAAAAATGAAAATAAATAAATTTCGTTTTTTGTTGTTTTCAACCGAGTTACAAGCTTACATTATAAGTACACTGCAATTTTTCAGATACCAACCACCACTTATCATGAAAACTACCCCATATTTCTCTAGAATAAATGGCCACTTTTTGACAATTTCAAAAATAGACATTTCAATATCGGATATTGGGTATCGCTTTATAATCCTCATCAGAAGTGCAATTCGATTTTTAAGTTGTAACTTGGAACTTTAAATCATGGAAACAAATGTATTTATCCACCCACTTTATTTATTAGGTATATAACTTAATTTCTACAGATTTTTTTCACGGTATTCTGTGGTTTTTGTAGGATCGGACGCAAGGTTTCAGAACAACGAACGACAAGTTTACGTGAGTTACATAACCTCTCAGAATAGCAGAGTTTACGATTACAACTGATAAACAGCACATTCGGCACTGCATTCTATACGAATTCCAACAAGGAAAAAATGCTTCTAAGGCACGGGAATCAATTTGTAGTGTTCTTGGTGCCGACCTTGTGTCTTATGAAACGTGTAATTATTGGTATAAACGTTTTAGAATTAGTGATTTCGATCTTAGTGACAGCCTCGAAAGTTTGAAGATGTGCGAGCTAACCTGGAATCTACAACAGCAACAGGCATAACTCAGAAAAAACGAATACCTAAATAACATACTGCCTAATAATTGGTTTCATCTAAGATTTCAATTCCTAAAAATCATAAATAACTATCAAATGTTTAAATTCTCCTAAACTTCTGAAAATTTAAATAAATTTTAAGAAATATGTACTACGGACTTGGAGCAAAATATTTTCTGAACAGTTATTTTTCAGTAATTATCTTCTCCTGTACTAAATATTAATTTATTACATTAATATGCCCAGCACCAAGTGAATTTTCTGAAACTGGTGGTTATGTAAATGTATTTAATTAATGTGTAGTAATCTATCACCATACCATACATGACATACTTTAGTCATATATAGTCTACTGAGATTGTCACAGATTTTAGTGAGGCCTCATTAAACCTTTTATGAAACATGTCTTTGTTTTTGGTAAGACTTCAGTAGGCTGAACTTGCTCGACATGTTTAAAGAGTTCGTAGTATAAATATTTTTTGTATAAGGCCTCCTGCCTGATGACATAAATCAAAGATAAGATCACGAACACCGCACGGAAGTCCAGAAAATACTCGAACTCAATTCAAATAAAATTAATTAATTTAAAACGAGTTCATAATTTTGAATTACAATACAACAAAGAAAAATATTTTGAATATCAGTGAAACTAGCTTTATTGGATTGATAATTTTATGCCATTAATGCTTGAATATGATTGTGGCCATGTGGCTGGTGCGTAGATGGCGCAATCTGCATGTCCAATTTTCACACACTTTTCGCAGCAAGCGTACATGTGGCTGGTGCGTAGATGGCGCAATCTGCATGTCCAATTTTCACACACTTTTCGCAGCAAGCGTAGACAAGTGACTTAACATATCCCCAAAGAAAATAATCTAATGGAGTTAGATCACACGATCTCGGTGGCCAATTAACAGGACTATTATGTTGAATTAGTCTTTCATCAAATGTTTCTTTGAGTAAATTAATTGTATTCCGCGTTGTGTGCCTTATGGAACCGTCCTGTTGGAACCACATATCAGCAAGATTAATGGCAGCCAATTGGGGTACAAAAAAGTTAGAAATCATGTCTCTATACCGTTCACTGTAAGATTCCACCCATCATCGTTTTTGAAGACATATAGACCAGAGAGTCCGCCGGCCCATAAAGCGCACCAAACAGTGTTTTTCTATGGATGTAATGGTGTTTCAAAGGCAAAGGCTTCTAGATTATCTTCACTCCAAATCCAATTCTGTTTATTAACGTACCCATTCAACAAAAATTGAGCTTCATCGTTGAACAAAATTTTGTTTGGAAAATCAACATCAATAGAATTAGTGCTTCAGCCGATTGGCCGATTTGGCAAGCAGTGCTATGGCGTAAGTTTATTCATTATGAAATGGCAAATCAAACTAATGACAAAGCAAATGTTAGCTGTAAACTCGGTTGTCAAACAATACAATGTTGCAAACTTAACGATGTGAAGCTATAAAACACACCCTTTACTGATTGAATAAGGAATTCATGAGACAAACACTTTTAATATTTCGATCAATGATTTGCATAATTTTCCTTCTAAGCAAAATGTACAAAAGTAATTCTTCACGATACAAGCTCCATTTAAACCTATATACTGATATAGAAAATGAGTCAGCGTCTACACTCAGAAAAAATTTGATAAACACATGATTGCCTTTACCATATTATAATAATAGAAATCATTATAAAATTATTGTGATATTCCCTATCATACAATAATAAGAAATACTATTTGTTTAATTATGTCAATCAGTGAAAACGGAGCTTATTATTATTATGATACAAGTAATCATATTCATCTCCCATGATTAGTGTAATCAGAATGCATGATTAAATTTTGATTCGTTTAATAATTTTTAGTGTATTTATAAAAATTCGCTATCTCAATGGGTGATTAATTCGTATGTGAACACTAAATATTTAAAGTTGCCTTAAAATGCCTCAACCAGTCACGCACGACTTAGGTTAGGAGCTTAAGTTACACGCCGGTTGCACCACTTCGGTTAATCACCAAAATTGTATAGGCTTCTTGTCACAAATAAACAACAGAGGCGGTATGTTGTATCATCATCACTTCGAATCGAATTCGAAAAGATTCGCGTCAAAAAAGTGAAAGTTGTATCATTTTTGCTTTTCGAAAATAATACAACATACCGCCACTCGACTTTTTTCGAATTTCGATTCGAAGTGATGGTACAACATACCGCTCCGGACCTGTAAAATTTTTGGTGGTCGTACCGCTCCCCTAAGTGGTCCAAACGGAGCACAACTTAAGCTCTTAAGTTTGGACTGCCTGAGGTTTTTAATTTGTAGTTGCATGGCTGCAATAAGCCATGTGGTGTGATTACCATATATATATATATATATATATATATATATATATATATATATATATATATATATATATATATATATATATATATATATATATATATATATATATATATATATATATATATATATATATATATATATATATATATATATATATATATATATATATATATATATATATATATATATATATATATATATATATATATATATATATATATATATATATATATATATATATATATATATATATATATATATATATATATATATATATATATATATATATATATATATATATATATATATATATATATATATATATATATATATATATATATATATATATATATATATATATATATATATATATATATATATATATATATATATATATATATATATATATATATATATATATATATATATATATATATATATATATATATATATATATATATATATATATATATATAAAAGGTTATCCAATTCGAGGTTGATAAAGTAAACTTAAAAAAAACACACAAAATATTCGGAATGTATTGTAATTTTTATTTCATTTTACAGATTGATCCTTGCCATTTTTAGTTAAACAAGATATCATTCAAATGTCCTCCACGGGACTTCTTACAGGCCTTGATTCTTTTGAGGTAATTTTCAATGACTTTTCGGCACATTTCGGGCGGTATCTCGGCCATTACCTTACGAATATTAGTTTTCAATTCGTCAAGAGTTTGAGGATTGTTTGCGTAAACACGATCTTTCGCGTAGCCCCACAAAAAGAAATCCAAAGGCGTTAAGTCACAGGATCTTGGAGGCCAATTGACATCAGCCAATCGCGAAATCAAACGTCCAGGAAATTTCTCTTGCAAAAGATCTCGATTTGCTCGTGTTACGTGACTGGTTGCTCCATCCTGCTGGAACCACATATCGTCAAGATCATAATCTTCGATTTTCGTAAAAAAATAATCGGTTAACATGCGGCCATAGCGCTCAGAATTGACGGTAACGGTTCGTCCATGGTTGTTCTCAAAAAAAATACGGCCCAATCACACCACCAGACCACAATGCGCACCAAACAGTGACTTTTTCCGGGTGTAATGGCTTCTCTACAATCAATTGTGGATTTTCTGAGCCCCAAATTCTACAGTTTTGCTTATTAACGTATCCACCAAGCGAAAAATGAGCTTCATCACTGAAGAAAATTTTGTTCGAAAAATCAGCATCGACGGCCTGTTTTTCTGTTAATAATTTTAACGCGTTGGTCGATTGTTATATGCTCCATATTCTTAAATGGCAGAATGTCAACTAAATAAATGACAGCGTACTTGACGTTTATCTTTGACAGATGTCGGTTTACAGATTTCTACTTTATCAACCTCGAATTGGATAACCCGGTATATATATATATATATATATATATATATATATATATATATATATATATATATATATATATATATATATATATATATATATATATATATATATATATATATATATATATATATATATATATATATATATATATATATATATATATATATATATATATATATATATATATCACTGATATTCAAAATATTTTTCTTTGTTCTATTGTAATTCAAAATTATGAACTCGTTTTAAATTAATTAATTTTATTTGAATTGAGTTCGAGTATTTTCTGGACTTCCTTTGATTTATGTCATCAGGCAGGAGGCCTTATACAAAAAATATTTATACTACGAACTCTTTAAACATGTCGAGCAAGTTCAGCCTACTGAAGTCTTACCAAAAACAAAGACATGTTTCATAAAAGGTTTAATGAGGCCTCACTAAAATCTGTGACAATCTCAGTAGACTATATATGACTAAAGTATGTCATGTATGGTATGGTGATAGATTACTACACATTAATTAAATACATTTACATAACCACCAGTTTCAGAAAATTCACTTGGTGCTGGGCATATTAATGTAATAAATTAATATTTAGTACAGGAGAAGATAATTACTGAAAAATAACTGTTCAGAAAATATTTTGCTCCAAGTCCGTAATGCATATTTCTTAAAATTTATTTAAATTTTCAGAAGTTTAGGAGAATTTAAACATTTGATAGTTATTTATGATTTTTAGGAATTGAAATCTTAGATGAAACCAATTATTAGGCAGTATGTTATTTAGGTATTCGTTTTTTCTGAGTTATGCCTGTTGCTGTTGTAGATTCCAGGTTAGCTCGCACATCTTCAAACTTTCGAGGCTGTCACTAAGATCGAAATCACTAATTCTAAAACGTTTATACCAATAATTACACGTTTCATAAGACACAAGGTCGGCACCAAGAACACTACAAATTGATTCCCGTGCCTTAGAAGCATTTTTTCCTTGTTGGAATTCGTATAGAATGCAGTGCCGAATGTGCTGTTTATCAGTTGTAATCGTAAACTCTGCTATTCTGAAAGGTTATGTAACTCACGTAAACTTGTCGTTCGTTGTTCTGAAACCTTGCGTCCGATCCTACAAAAACCACAGAATACCGTGAAAAAAATCTGTAGAAATTAAGTTATATACCTAATAAATAAAGTGGGTGGCTAAATAAATTTGTTTCCATGATTTAAAGTTCCAAGTTACAACTTAAAAATCGAATTGCACTTCTGATGAGGATTATAAAGCGATACCCAATATCCGATATTGAAATGTCTATTTTTCAAAAAAGTGGTCATTTATTCTAGAGAAATTTGGGGTAGTTTTCATGATAAGTGGTGGTTGGTATCTGAAAAATTGCAGTGTACTTATAATGTAAGCTTGTAACTCGGTTGAAAACAACAAAAAACGAAATTTATTTATTTTCATTTTTAAACCTTAGGATGGTTTTTACTTGGGGTTAGAAGTTTAAAAATGGAATTCCAAGGATATTGTGTATACTCATAATTCTATATATCACAACCGAGTTCGAAATATTAATGTTTTTGCAAATTTGGTTAAAATCAATAACTAGCTTTTATTTGAAACAATTCAAATACTATACTATGCTTCAGATAATATGGAATAAGGGGAAAGTGTTAACAAAAATGTACTATATATGCTTGACCAATTTTTTAGATGCAAATCCAAATACATAGTACATCCTCCCTAAGGCATCTTTCCGCTCTAAGCTGATTTTATTATTTTTCTCAAAATTAAAATCATTTATAAAATTGTTAGGAATTTTAATATTATTGAATTTAGAACATATATCAATCATCCTTATAGTACACTTAGGAAAAATTAAGTAATGAATGTATGTATTTAATTTCGACCAATCAGTATAGATAGGCATATAAAATATACATAATGTAACTAAACACAAATATGTAATATGTATATCTAAATGTTTACTGCGATCAGTAAAAAACAATTTAATTATAATATTTTCCCTTTCGTTCATAAATTTCTGATGTTTCGTATCCTTTCCTCCAAATATTTGTTTCTTTTTTATAAACTATATTTCATGCAGCACACCAAACCATAATCAATGTATGTATATACGTATATATATACGTACATACAACGTATATACGTACATATATACATACATACATACATCGAAAATAGATCCTCTTTCTTTTCATGATCACATGTTTTTTAAATTTTATATACCTAAACGACAAGAAATTATCGATCGTGCACACATTTTATTTTAAATAGTACATATGTATATACATCTAGTATATGTATAGTATATACATAATACGTGCGTTTTAGTTTTCAAAACATTCTGTTTTATTAAATTTAAAGCATACAATAAGAGAAAGGATATTTTCAAACGAAAATAAAAAACACGTTGAATTTGTATTTTTCCGTTTGTTTCTTTTATACTGTACACACAAATAAAAAAAAATTATTTTGTCGCGCGCGTTGAATAAATATATTGAGCGAGATGTATATTGAGCACATAGGGTTTGAGTTTTAGCTAAGCATTTCTACTAACAGCCGCTCGAAATATTTTTCCATTTGTAACGACATCGAGAATTTGATTTACACATAAAGTTACTATTGGTTTGCAGGTCTGATTGGTATTTTGTTTGTGGTAGAATAAAACTTTATACCATACAAATCACATCAAATTTAATTAATTGTTAATTATTTTGAAAGGTACCTAATAATAATCCGGCCTTTACACTATCGGTAATACTGTCATTACTCAAAACATCATTACTTAAAGAATCGTATTTTCACAAAATTAATCTGGCACATATACCTAATGAAGTAAGGTGGATAGTTTAAGAATAAAACATTTTAAAATTGCAATGGAAATAGGATATTTATAGGTAATGATGTTTTGAGTATTACTGATAGTGTGAATGCCGCATAAAAAGGTTTCAATTTTAAATTTTATAAAATGCTTGTTGGTGTATTTATAACCCTAACAAAATTATTTTAATTTGTGTATTTATTTTAAATATACAATTATTTGCTATTACACCTATAAAATTGTATGAAATATTGAATTAATTTTATTTTCAAGCATAAAATAAAAAATAAAATTATTATGTCAGATGTGGGGTTCGAACCCACGCTCCCAATTGGGAACCAGAGCTTAAATCTGGCGCCTTAGACCGCTCGGCCAACCTGACGTTTTGTATTCTTATTGATATACTTCGTTTAGATTACCGTTTAATCGTGGATGACAATAAAAATTAAATATTATTAAAACATTCACGCGTGTTTCGTTGTATGAATTAACGAATGAATTGTTTTAGGTTACATCAAGAGGTGGTGTTATATCCTTGCTGGCCACTAACACAATTGTGTGGGTATGGCAAAAGTACCATGTCAAAAATTTATTTTTGTATGTGTTTTGAACCATCTTACATATTTGTGTATTCCTTTCAAACTTATTTTCGTTCGAAGAAAAACACTATAACTATACACACAATTGTGTTGGTTGTACTTTAAAACATGCGAATTTTTTTTTATCAATAGCGCCATTACATACTATGATTTTTTACTCACACATTTGTGTGGTTTGAACTTTAGTTAATCCATTTTTTTGGTTGAAAAAGGGATATACATGAAAATACTGTTTAATAACAGATTGTAATTAGGATAATAGTTTGTAATTAGGAACTGAGGATGAAAATTGTAGATTTTCAAAATCCATTTTCCAAACTAATAAAAGTTATATTGTTACTATAAGGAGAAATTACAAGTGGTTCAATTTTAATCAAATTTTAAAAGTGACAAAAGTTAGGCATACAGTTGTGAAAAATGGCATTAAACCATAACAACACGAATAGTAAAAGAATTAATATGCAACGAAAGTATTGAATGTGTTAACGTGACTACTTATTTGGGAATCTGGATTGATAGAAGAATGAATTTTAAGGTGCACAAGGAATAAATAGCCAATAATTATAAAAACAGATTGAATTTAATCAAAAGGATGAGTAAACCGAAATGGGGGGCTCGACCAAATATGTGTAGATGATACCGTTTATTTATATTCTTACATGCGCCGCATGGATGACCACAACTACAGGAACGAGGTACTATCGCAATTAATTACTTGACACACATATGTATGTATTATTCTGACTCCATATATTTTATTTACTATTTATATAAAATTATTATTTACACCAAATTATTTTATTTATTAATTATATAAAGTAAACTAAACACAAATTATACAATGTAAGTTTTTAATATATTTTTAATGCGCGATACAATGTAACTCCATCTTGTATCGCGTAATATCACCGAGAGAATGCGATCTTCACCTCTTTACCTTCGTTTCTCTATTCGATCGAAACACCCGATTTCACGTCGGCCTTTCGTTCTCAATTTGAATACAGCAAAATGTTGCCCGATTATGTATTGTGTGAAGTACGTCGTTTAACCATAGAATAAGTACATAAGAATGATAATTTTCTTGTATTAAAATGGCATTAGGCATATAATTGAGTACTGGCGTATAATTGCTACCGCAGTACGAGACAACGATATATTTAGGATTGTTCGCCTTTCCTTGTTACACAATATTGAAAACAAGAAAAAAACGTTCGTATTTTTTTTTGCTCGACTATATAGTAAACGAAAACTTTTGAATTATATTCCTGTGAAGTATGCTTTGCATAAATTGAAAATGGGAAACGAAGTACGAAAAATAACGAAAAGTATAATTCATAAAAAATTAAAATTATACACATTCAACCATATTCGTAAATTGAAGCAAAAAACTATATGCAGCCGCATATACATATAGAAAAAATAATTATCTATCTATTTTACTTTATTTGTTTAATATTATTTTTATATGTATATAGAATATTTTATTTTTTATAAATGTTCATTATACACACACACAGATAAACAAATAAATCGTGCGGTCGTTTTTAATAACCCTACAGTATGATCATTGTCACATTGTGTTGTTTTGTTATTGTTTCCTTCATTCAAAAGTTTTCGCCTACTAGATAGTCGAGCAAAAAAAAATACGAACGTTTTTTTCTTGTTTTCAATATTGTGTAACAAGGAAAGCCGAACAATCCTAAATATATCGTTGTCTCGTACTGCGTTAGCAATTATACGCCAGTACCCAATTATATGCCTAATGCCATTCTAATACAAGAAAATTATCATTCTTATGTACTTATTCTATGGTTTAACCATGAACCCAATGAACTCTTGACGCAGAATTAAGAATGCTGGAGGCAGCCACAATAGTATTGGGAGCGATCAATTCAACCCCAATACATTCTCTTTGGTCTGAAATGGATGATTCACCATTTATAAGCCAGAATGGATCATCGTACATATGCGAATGTAAATAAAAAAAATATGAGTTGGTGAATGAAATTATAACAAGATTGCAAGACAAATTAGGGACAATGTATCAAAAAACAAATTCTCCAACATAGACAAGTGGGTCCAACAAATCCCCCTAGCAATCTTGTTGTTTGCTTGATTTTGGAACAATGATGAAGGAGTTATCGATTAAGCGAAAAATTCGCAAAATGCAAATGAATTATTTTGCACACGTGGAAGAGTGAAAATTATATTCATTCCTTCAATGAGAAAAGAGAAAATATTTAGAATTAGTGATAGCATCTGTATAATGAATGCAGAATTGATTGGCATTATGGAAGGAACCAAATTGGCAATGAATAAAAAGAGGAGTGATATTCTGGGATTAGAATTAATCAGTAGGGGACGAGGTTCTTAGACAAAAATTTGTATGTTGGACTGTTGTGTGACATTCAATCTTGTGAGAGTGACGTGATGCCACAATGAATACCTTTATGCTTGCAAATTGAAGGGAATGGAAGAGCCGATATGCGAGAGAGGAGAAGGAGGGAGGTTTGCTTGATGGGGTAAATTGTTATGGATGCAAGAGGTGTACTTCTTATATATCAGGTGAATCTGTGGGAAAAGTGGGAGACTGAATTTGTGCAAAAAGGCATGTGATAGGAAAGAAATACTTTGAGTTGTGTAGTGCTCCTTTGAAAAACCTATTTTTAAGGAAATCAAGGGAGATACTTCAATGACTACTAATTTGGAGCAAAGCAATAAAATATAATAAAATAAACCTATTTACGTTATACATACAAGACGAAATCTGTTTTCAGATAAATTTACAGTTAAAAAAATAGTAGGGCGAGTATATTATTATGGAACAGATAATAATGCAGACCGTTTATTGAAAACACTCGCCACTTCCACGTGTAAGACGTCCACCAAAAAACCAAAGAACCGCGCAATAAATATTATGATAACGAGACACACTAATCCGACTTTTCCAATGTACGTAAATCGTGAATATCGACGACATTTGTATTCTAAACACAAAATAAAACCGAATTTTGGTAAAAACTGTTTTTATCAAAACCGAAATTTTCTGTCTAAGGAAAACTACAATTAGTACTTGTAGCACATTTAATGTAGAATCTATATGTGCTAGCAGTTGTTTACTGCAAATTCTCACAATACTTTATGGGCTTTAGAAAAGAAGAAAAAGAAGTAACAAATGAAGAATTTAGTAGAAAATCGATTTTTCAATTTTATGTTGGAGGCTAATTAGTAACCGCCAACTGTGATATGCGGTGTGAGTGGCGGAAGGCCGCTAAGACTTGCGATGAACACAAATATCCTTAAAGTAAATAATTTTAAAATAATATCAAATCAATATTATGGACAATAGGATAGTTTAGGTACGAATTTAAGTCATTACTAAAACTATAAATCATGCTTTATTAGTAACTGATTTCGTAATAAGAAATATCATTAAAAGATTTTCTAATCAGGGAAAAAATTAGATGAATAAAGCTTCTATAGATCAAAATGTAATACTCTTGTTATCGCTATACAGAATAACGGAAAATATTCTTCCACAATTTCACAAAGCCCATTAGATTTTAAAAACGAATACTGCGCACGAATACTGCGCGGCTACGACTGAATTCGGACCATTAGCCTAAAATAACGTACTAAACTCTCATTTAAAGCATAGAATTAGATTATACAGAATGAATGTAAGCAGCTGTCAAGTGAGTCAAATTAGGAGGGTAAAAAGAAGGCATATAAATCACGTGTTTAGAATTTGTTCGATCGAAATTAAAAACTACACAAATTTGAAATTATTTTTATTCCAATATAGTACGCATTAATTGTTTTTATTTTCGGTAAAAAGTTGTACTTATAGTATTCCAAAATAAAAAGTAATTATGAAAAGAAAGCACGTAGTAATATGTACGTAGTAAGCACGTAGTAATAAGAAAAATATGACACCGTAATATAACATATGTTTACAAAAAGAAAACTCCCAGCAACAACAACAACCAAAATAGTTTACTTATTTTTTCCGATTTCTAAATTAAAATATGTATAAATTTATCACAAATCACTTTCCTTTTAACATAATTTACATTTTATTTCGGAAAGAAATTTCTTACCATCTGTAACTGTTTATTTACAGATGGTAAGAAATTCCTTTCCGAAATTTTCGAGGTGCATTTTGGAAGCACTTCACAAGACTCTTCATTTCAATATTTCAATGTTCAAAGTTTTCAATGTTTATTAACAAACGATGCACTAATACACGATCCACTAACTGTTTTATAATATTTTATTTATTTTAATTAATAATATCAAGCTTTTCTAAGAACACAAAATTGAGCGCGTCACTTTGTACAAAAACAAAAAGTAGTTTGGTCGGTGGTTTGTTTGACATATGAGACCGCCATATCAGTTTTTATATAACCATCCTGCTCTGACTTGTGACACATGAAATAGCAAATTTTATATGGGAAAAAACTTTACATTCATTCTATAGTATATAGTTCTATGATTTTAAGCAACTTTAATAAGTATATACCCATCCCTCGATTTACACGGTACTTTTTTATACAATTTCGCTTTACCAAAAAGAAAAAACAAAAAAGAATTATGCCCGGTTTACATGACAAAATTGTTTTCTTCTACAAATTTTTGCAGGTAAATAAGAAAGAATCCGCTATATAAAAACATTCAATATGCCAGACAGAAATAAACATATATAGTAATGGCGTAATTTTTTTTATAGGATCATTATTAATTTATTTTTCTGAATTAAAAACCGAAATTTACATTTTTATCTATGACGTCTGTTTTTATAATGAATCCTCAACATTTAAAAATACGAAATAATTTTTTTTCTTGTTAATTTTAAAAATGTTGCCATAAAAATACTCGGATCGAATATATTTTATGGCAACATTTTCATTTTTATGGTGATTTTTGCTCAAAAATTCTTCTGCAAAATTTTGTTGGATATATTGCTTTTCTTGTCTCTCGTGTGCAAAAAGTCAATGTTATATCTTATTCATTTTGCAGAAGAAAAATGTTGGTCGTATGTAAACCGGGCATTATTGTATTTTTAATTTTTATGTACTTTCTAATTTATTATATGTACATATTTTATGCAAATGAATTATTATAAACCAAAGGAATTTTATTGCATTTTTCGATTTCTACGGTATTTACACGGTATATATTTAGGTAAAAAAAAATCCCTGTCAAATGGCTTCCGAGAGATCTTCGAAACATTTCACGAAATTGACAGCGATCTTCAATTTCACAAAACTCGTATAATGTTCCTTTAATTTTTCTAAAAGGCTTCGCATGTCATCGTAGGATCCTTACAGGATCTCGCATAGGTGTGCAATTTCGTAATTTGGCCTTTGATAACTGATCTTCGTTTAATTAAGGTCTCCATATTCTGGATTTTACTTTTACCGCGTTAGCGTGTTACGTATTTGCATCGGATTTCACTTTTGCCACGTACGGTTAACATTATTTGCTCCAAATTACACTTCAAATTACTTTAAGTTGATCGATGTTCAATTGGTTTATGCGTGAACGGATATGCAACACAGATTTTATAGCGCTATCGTGGAGGTTAACAACTAGTTTTCAGGACAAATTTCACAAATTAAAATAATCAATGAATGGACTAAATTTAAAATTATAAAATATACTCAAGGTTTTATGTCCGATAAACTTCTCCAAAATGGCGGTCCACGCGACAGTCAATTTTGATAATGGTTGCCCTTTTTGTTTCCTCCACATGTTTCGTCTTTTGGCAATAAACAAATCGGCATTCGTCAACGCAGGCTTTTAGTAAATTTGCAGAGCTGCACCGACACTCACCCAAACACCGCAAACGCACTAACCAAGGATTTTTACATGGATGACTTAATGTCTGGAGCGAGTGAAATTAATGACGCTATAGCCACCCAAACCGAGTTAATTTCCCTAATGAGGCTTGGTGGAAACCACCTTAGAAAATGAGCATTCAATAATATGAGGCTTCTACAAACCAGATCCGCAGAAGATCGAGAAATGTTCATTCGTGAAATTGAAGAAGGAACTAAATTTCAGTGCTAGGTATTAAATTTGACTCACAAGGGGATTGTTTTTCATTTAAGGTCGTCCTGCCAGTGTCCATCAAGTCTACTAAGAGAAACATGTTAACTGAAGCATTATGTGTATTCGATCCAATGGGTTGGTTGCCACCTGTAACAGTCGAAATCAAAATACTTTTTTAAGGCTTGTGACTACTGAAGATCGATTGGGATGATAAACTCCTTACAGATGTTCAAAATCACTGGTTAAATATTCGATCAAAATTGGAAGATATCAGAATACCGAGATTGCTTAACTCCAATGACCAACTGCACCTATGTGGATTTGCAGATGCCTCTAACGCTGCATGCTACTGTCATTTACGTGCGCAGTGTACATTCGCATGGTAAGGTGCAAATGAACATAATTGCTGCAAAGACAAAGGTCGTACCGATCAAGTACGTCTCCACCGCTAGATTGGAATTACGGCACTGCTACTCGTCCGATTGCTTGCGCTCGTAATCAAGTCGTTGGGAACTTGAAGTACCTCTAGAAATTTCATTATGCTCGGATTCCGATAACGTACTCGCTTGGTTGGCAAATCCACGTAGAAAGGGAAATATATTCGAGTTGAGTTATAGAAACATTAAATTCAATGAATTCAGAAACACCACCACAGAGATGTTTTACGATTATTGTAGCATTAACCAATGTCGCTAGAGAAAATCCAGTACGTGAAGACCTCGACAAAATCGCTACAGTTAATCGAATCATCGAGAGATTCTTTGACGGGAGCTGAGTTGTACGAATCGTACAAAATAATACTGAAGGAAGCCCAACTTTCAAGTTTCCAGAATGAAATTATCAACTTGCTCAACAACTTACCACTGAATAAATCTAACTATATTGCTTCTTTATATCACCTGCCTTGCGCACGCCAGGGAACAATATGATCTAAAACATTCGATAATTTTGGCAGTCAATCATTCCATACCACGAAAAATCGTTAACGAGACACACGAACAACATTTGCACGCAATTTGTTGATGTCAATTCTCAGATAGCAATACGCCATACTTTGATGCAAAGATTTAATCCGAAGCGTGATTTTACCTGTATGGCAACCAAGGCCATGCACCTCGTGCCTCTTTGGGAGTCTCTGGAAGAACATATCGACGCTCTTACACCCGCACATTTAATCATTGGACAGCCTACCACAACTGTGTCCGAGCCTGATATCACGCATTTAAAGATTAAGCGTCTATCACGTTACGATGGCAGATGACTCAATAGATTTTCCGCAGAAATTATTAGTAAGATATCAATCAACATCATAGGTAAACAAATTTTTAGGTTACCAATTGATGGACGATGATTCTCGTCCAATTGATATGGATGATGATTCCGGCTCGAAGGTCCAAATGAAGGTGTGCGCCTATGTAATTCACATAGAAAATCTGGTGACAAGTGAACTTGATTTTCTTAGAGAAGAAAGACCGACCACTTCTAAACTGAAAATGCAAAAAATTGATCTTCATTTCTCCAAAACTCAGGGCGAATTTGATGTTTTGTGTTATTTATTTTCCCCAAAATTGATTTATTTTCTAAAACTACTCCTTGAATACACATCGCTACAAAGTGTTTTATGAGTTTCTTCCTGAGTTTCATACACTTAATTTCCCATATCATGAAATATTCGACACTTGGAATGTTTTGGTATAGGTATAACTGAAGTTTATAAAGCCGGATTTTAACCAAAACACAGCTACACTCACTAGTAAACATTTTAATTAATAATAAACATCAGGAAAAACGGAGGCTACACCTTTTCGCATTAAGATATCACCTATAATCCTCTTTATACTTTTCACAATTTACAACATAATCATACCTCTATTCCGATTTCCAAACTAAGGACCCGTCCGAATTCTGTCGTAATTTTTAGTACTGTAATAATTATGTTAAAGTTCTGGGTGCAACCAAACTATTACAGCAACCTCTTGTTATAATTTTAACATCTCTGTATAATAATTTTCGAGAGCATTTTCGATACATATCACTGTGCCCACGTAAATTATTACAGAAATGCCAAAATTATAACAAGAGGTTGTTATAATAATTTGGTTGCATCCAGAATTCTGTCATAATTATTACAGTACTACAATTTATCACAGAATTCGAACGGGACCTAAGAGCCAAATTTATGTCGAGAAATAGCGTCGAGCCGCCCGGGGCAAAGTGGTCAGCATGCTTGCTCCAGCAACCGGTTCGATTCCTGGTGGTGACAAGGAAAAAATTGCACAGCCGGTTTAGGATCAATGAATTAATCACTCATTATCCGAAATGAAAATATGATTATGAAACCTCATTTGAGGCGGCCAAACCCCTTGATGGAATATAGTGCCAGAAAGAGAGAGAGAGAGAGAGAGAGAGAGAGAGAGAGAAATAGCGTCGAGGATTATCCAAATTTGACTGATTTCAAATCAGAATTTTTCTATAACAATTTATATAAATATGCCCGATGTTTTATTGCATTTCCAGTGCTAACCGTTCTCGTGTAATGATGTCTTTACCAATGGAGTTGGGTTCGTATGCGTTGGATATCCGGCCACTGAATTTGATGAAACACGTGTCCGTTTCTGCTTATCGGCCAAACATACTCAATACAATTGATGAAATAGCTGATAAAATTTATTTACGGTATTCGCCAAAGCCTCGAGTCACGATACCAGTTAAATACTATAGTAAGTTGATATTAAATGTATAAGCGAACACATTTTGATTTGTAAATAATTAGTTTTTAATTTCAACATACACGTAGATAAAATCGTGGGGTCGGCACCGTCAACTATATATGGGGTTTTGTTTATCACGATAATCGATAAAACATAACAATTAATTGATTAATGTACATGTATTGTGAAGATTTGCAATTATTGCCACAAATTTGATTGATCAAGTGACAATATTAGATTACATTATATATAGCATACAAATACACATACTTATAAATTTAACAAAATATGTGTTCCAAATTGATACAATGATGTTAATGATCAATTAAACGCTTGGAGCACTCAAGCGCCCTGGAGTTGATAAATTTCTTATATACTGAAGTAAGTGGTCACAAGGTTAATTATACCAAAATGAATATACAAAAAAATAAGTGACAATGAAAATCGATTAAGAATTAAATAATCATACTTTGTTACGCAGATAAGAATGAACCATTCATTGAAGTTTCGATTTGTATATATGCAGTGGCATAATCGATATGCCAAAAATTAGATTGCGGAAGTGCACTGATAACGAGACTAAATAATTTTGAATCATACAAAAATGTACAGAAAGATGTTATCGATATTTGTATGTGACTAGAGGCAAATGGAATAACTTTGTCTGCGCGCGCATGTTCACTAATTAATCATCCATGTTATCAAACCAACTACTACTACATACAAGACAAATAGATAAACGTACACAAAATGAAAATGATATAAAACACACGATTGTTCCAAACCCAATTAAAATTCGCACTACAAAATCTGTATAACATATAGCACATGTCACGGTATGATTTTGTGTTATTTCATATTTGTGTGCGTGATACGATATTATTGTCTAGGCGCGAGGAGCTCAAAGTAACAAATATTAAATATTACGATTGATATGTGAAAGGTGTGATTCATGAATTTGATAAGAGTTTCCGATTATGGCATTTTAACTCCGATTTTGAATCATATTTTATTATTGCAGAAAATTAGTAGAACAGATCATCGAAATAATTGTTTATTACATGAGCTTTAAACTTGCATGAATACATGTCGTACGTGGAGAAATATAATTATATATTGTTTACTACATGTGCAGAAATAATTGTATTATTTAATAAAACTGCAATTAAAGTCTGGCTTACATGAATAGAGGAGATAATATGATATGATAAGAGACGTGCACCATAATGACGATCCTAGGTATGCATAGCACATGCCTGGAGTAAGCGTAAACCAATATCAAAAGCATATTTGAAAAAGGAGTCGTACTATAGGATTATGCGGGCCCAGGCCCTGTCTACATCCAAACATGATTTTTACTAAACATCTTTTTTGACAGCTTGCTAAAATGCATACAATGGTTTATTTCTTTGTATGTGTAAAATTAATTAATAAATAGTTAGTTTTCGTTATTGCTGATCCAAACCTTGTATATTATAATAAATTAATAACCACTTTTCTTGACTGCATTTTTTATCTCGTGATTTGCCATCTAGGGACAGTAAATTTGCCAAAAATAATCGTCATTGAGGTTTAAAGGCAAATAAACATCAACGTAAAAATATAAACAACAACAACGTAAAAATATAAAAGTAATTCGTACACAACGAAAAGTTAATTTGTAAAAATGAAGTATAGATGGAGAATATGAAAGAATCGAATTCCGTAGACTAGGTAGTAATTCGCTAGTATACTACCACAAACAAAATACCAATCAGACCTGCAAACCAATAGTAACTTTATGTGTAAATCAAATTCTCGATGTCGTTACAAATGGAAAAATATTTCGAGCGGTTGTTAGTAGAAATGCTTAGCTAAAACTCAAACCCTATGTGCTCAATATACATCTCGCTCAATATATTTATTCAACGCGCGCGACAAAATAAGTTTTTTTTATTTGTGTGTACAGTATAAAAGAAACAAACGGAAAAATACAAATTCAACGTGTTTTTTATTTTCGTTTGAAAATATCCTTTCTCTTATTGTATATTTTAAATTTAATAAAACAGAATGTTTTGAAAACTAAAACGCACGTATTATGTATATACTATACATATACTAGATGTATATACATATGTACTATTTAAAATAAAATGTGTGCACGATCGATAATTTCTTGTCGTTTAGGTATATAAAATTTAAAAAACATGTGATCATGAAAAGAAAGAGGATCTATTTTCGATGTATGTATGTATGTATATATGTACGTATATACGTTGTATGTACGTATATATATACGTATATACATACATTGATTATGGTTTGGTGTGCTGCATGAAATATAGTTTATAAAAAAGAAACAAATATTTGGAGGAAAGGATACGAAACATCAGAAATTTGTGAACGAAAGGGAAAATATTATAATTAAATTGTTTTTTACTGATCGCAGTAAACATTTAGATATACATATTACATATTTGTGTTTAGTTACATTATGTATATTTTATATGCCTATCTATACTGATTGGTCGAAATTAAATACATACATTCATTACTTAATTTTTCCTAAGTGTACTATAAGGATGATTGATATATGTTCTAAATTCAATAATATTAAAATTCCTAACAATTTTATAAATGATTTTAATTTTGAGAAAAATAATAAAATCAGCTTAGAGCGGAAAGATGCCTTAGGGAGGATGTACTATGTATTTGGATTTGCATCTAAAAAATTGGTCAAGCATATATAGTACATTTTTGTTAACACTTTCCCCTTATTCCATATTATCTGAAGCATAGTATAGTATTTGAATTGTTTCAAATAAAAGCTAGTTATTGATTTTAACCAAATTTGCAAAAACATTAATATTTCGAACTCGGTTGTGATATATAGAATTATGAGTATACACAATATCCTTGGAATTCCATTTTTAAACTTCTAACCCCAAGTAAAAACCATCCTAAGGTTTAAAAATGAAAATAAATAAATTTCGTTTTTTGTTGTTTTCAACCGAGTTACAAGCTTACATTATAAGTACACTGCAATTTTTCAGATACCAACCACCACTTATCATGAAAACTACCCCATATTTCTCTAGAATAAATGGCCACTTTTTGACAATTTCAAAAATAGACATTTCAATATCGGATATTGGGTATCGCTTTATAATCCTCATCAGAAGTGCAATTCGATTTTTAAGTTGTAACTTGGAACTTTAAATCATGGAAACAAATGTATTTATCCACCCACTTTATTTATTAGGTATATAACTTAATTTCTACAGATTTTTTTCACGGTATTCTGTGGTTTTTGTAGGATCGGACGCAAGGTTTCAGAACAACGAACGACAAGTTTACGTGAGTTACATAACCTCTCAGAATAGCAGAGTTTACGATTACAACTGATAAACAGCACATTCGGCACTGCATTCTATACGAATTCCAACAAGGAAAAAATGCTTCTAAGGCACGGGAATCAATTTGTAGTGTTCTTGGTGCCGACCTTGTGTCTTATGAAACGTGTAATTATTGGTATAAACGTTTTAGAATTAGTGATTTCGATCTTAGTGACAGCCTCGAAAGTTTGAAGATGTGCGAGCTAACCTGGAATCTACAACAGCAACAGGCATAACTCAGAAAAAACGAATACCTAAATAACATACTGCCTAATAATTGGTTTCATCTAAGATTTCAATTCCTAAAAATCATAAATAACTATCAAATGTTTAAATTCTCCTAAACTTCTGAAAATTTAAATAAATTTTAAGAAATATGTACTACGGACTTGGAGCAAAATATTTTCTGAACAGTTATTTTTCAGTAATTATCTTCTCCTGTACTAAATATTAATTTATTACATTAATATGCCCAGCACCAAGTGAATTTTCTGAAACTGGTGGTTATGTAAATGTATTTAATTAATGTGTAGTAATCTATCACCATACCATACATGACATACTTTAGTCATATATAGTCTACTGAGATTGTCACAGATTTTAGTGAGGCCTCATTAAACCTTTTATGAAACATGTCTTTGTTTTTGGTAAGACTTCAGTAGGCTGAACTTGCTCGACATGTTTAAAGAGTTCGTAGTATAAATATTTTTTGTATAAGGCCTCCTGCCTGATGACATAAATCAAAGATAAGATCACGAACACCGCACGGAAGTCCAGAAAATACTCGAACTCAATTCAAATAAAATTAATTAATTTAAAACGAGTTCATAATTTTGAATTACAATACAACAAAGAAAAATATTTTGAATATCAGTGAAACTAGCTTTATTGGATTGATAATTTTATGCCATTAATGCTTGAATATGATTGTGGCCATGTGGCTGGTGCGTAGATGGCGCAATCTGCATGTCCAATTTTCACACACTTTTCGCAGCAAGCGTAGACAAGTGACTTAACATATCCCCAAAGAAAATAATCTAATGGAGTTAGATCACACGATCTCGGTGGCCAATTAACAGGACTATTATGTTGAATTAGTCTTTCATCAAATGTTTCTTTGAGTAAATTAATTGTATTCCGCGTTGTGTGCCTTATGGAACCGTCCTGTTGGAACCACATATCAGCAAGATTAATGGCAGCCAATTGGGGTACAAAAAAGTTAGAAATCATGTCTCTATACCGTTCACTGTAAGATTCCACCCATCATCGTTTTTGAAGACATATAGACCAGAGAGTCCGCCGGCCCATAAAGCGCACCAAACAGTGTTTTTCTATGGATGTAATGGTGTTTCAAAGGCAAAGGCTTCTAGATTATCTTCACTCCAAATCCAATTCTGTTTATTAACGTACCCATTCAACAAAAATTGAGCTTCATCGTTGAACAAAATTTTGTTTGGAAAATCAACATCAATAGAATTAGTGCTTCAGCCGATTGGCCGATTTGGCAAGCAGTGCTATGGCGTAAGTTTATTCATTATGAAATGGCAAATCAAACTAATGACAAAGCAAATGTTAGCTGTAAACTCGGTTGTCAAACAATACAATGTTGCAAACTTAACGATGTGAAGCTATAAAACACACCCTTTACTGATTGAATAAGGAATTCATGAGACAAACACTTTTAATATTTCGATCAATGATTTGCATAATTTTCCTTCTAAGCAAAATGTACAAAAGTAATTCTTCACGATACAAGCTCCATTTAAACCTATATACTGATATAGAAAATGAGTCAGCGTCTACACTCAGAAAAAATTTGATAAACACATGATTGCCTTTACCATATTATAATAATAGAAATCATTATAAAATTATTGTGATATTCCCTATCATACAATAATAAGAAATACTATTTGTTTAATTATGTCAATCAGTGAAAACGGAGCTTATTATTATTATGATACAAGTAATCATATTCATCTCCCATGATTAGTGTAATCAGAATGCATGATTAAATTTTGATTCGTTTAATAATTTTTAGTGTATTTATAAAAATTCGCTATCTCAATGGGTGATTAATTCGTATGTGAACACTAAATATTTAAAGTTGCCTTAAAATGCCTCAACCAGTCACGCACGACTTAGGTTAGGAGCTTAAGTTACACGCCGGTTGCACCACTTCGGTTAATCACCAAAATTGTATAGGCTTCTTGTCACAAATAAACAACAGAGGCGGTATGTTGTATCATCATCACTTCGAATCGAATTCGAAAAGATTCGCGTCAAAAAAGTGAAAGTTGTATCATTTTTGCTTTTCGAAAATAATACAACATACCGCCACTCGACTTTTTTCGAATTTCGATTCGAAGTGATGGTACAACATACCGCTCCGGACCTGTAAAATTTTTGGTGGTCGTACCGCTCCCCTAAGTGGTCCAAACGGAGCACAACTTAAGCTCTTAAGTTTGGACTGCCTGAGGTTTTTAATTTGTAGTTGCATGGCTGCAATAAGCCATGTGGTGTGATTACCATATATATATATATATATATATATATATATATATATATATATATATATATATATATATATATATATATATATATATATATATATATATATATATATATATATATATATATATATATATATATATATATATATATATATATATATATATATATATATATATATATATATATATATATATATATATATATATATATATATATATATATATATATATATATATATATATATATATATATATATATATATATATATATATATATATATATATATATATATATATATATATATATATATATATATATATATATATATATATATATATATATATATATATATATATATATATATATATATATATATATATATATATATATATATATATATATATATATATATATATATATATATATATATATATATATATATATAAAAGGTTATCCAATTCGAGGTTGATAAAGTAAACTTAAAAAAAACACACAAAATATTCGGAATGTATTGTAATTTTTATTTCATTTTACAGATTGATCCTTGCCATTTTTAGTTAAACAAGATATCATTCAAATGTCCTCCACGGGACTTCTTACAGGCCTTGATTCTTTTGAGGTAATTTTCAATGACTTTTCGGCACATTTCGGGCGGTATCTCGGCCATTACCTTACGAATATTAGTTTTCAATTCGTCAAGAGTTTGAGGATTGTTTGCGTAAACACGATCTTTCGCGTAGCCCCACAAAAAGAAATCCAAAGGCGTTAAGTCACAGGATCTTGGAGGCCAATTGACATCAGCCAATCGCGAAATCAAACGTCCAGGAAATTTCTCTTGCAAAAGATCTCGATTTGCTCGTGTTACGTGACTGGTTGCTCCATCCTGCTGGAACCACATATCGTCAAGATCATAATCTTCGATTTTCGTAAAAAAATAATCGGTTAACATGCGGCCATAGCGCTCAGAATTGACGGTAACGGTTCGTCCATGGTTGTTCTCAAAAAAAATACGGCCCAATCACACCACCAGACCACAATGCGCACCAAACAGTGACTTTTTCCGGGTGTAATGGCTTCTCTACAATCAATTGTGGATTTTCTGAGCCCCAAATTCTACAGTTTTGCTTATTAACGTATCCACCAAGCGAAAAATGAGCTTCATCACTGAAGAAAATTTTGTTCGAAAAATCAGCATCGACGGCCTGTTTTTCTGTTAATAATTTTAACGCGTTGGTCGATTGTTATATGCTCCATATTCTTAAATGGCAGAATGTCAACTAAATAAATGACAGCGTACTTGACGTTTATCTTTGACAGATGTCGGTTTACAGATTTCTACTTTATCAACCTCGAATTGGATAACCCGGTATATATATATATATATATATATATATATATATATATATATATATATATATATATATATATATATATATATATATATATATATATATATATATATATATATATATATATATATATATATATATATATATATATATATATATATATATATATATATATATATCACTGATATTCAAAATATTTTTCTTTGTTCTATTGTAATTCAAAATTATGAACTCGTTTTAAATTAATTAATTTTATTTGAATTGAGTTCGAGTATTTTCTGGACTTCCTTTGATTTATGTCATCAGGCAGGAGGCCTTATACAAAAAATATTTATACTACGAACTCTTTAAACATGTCGAGCAAGTTCAGCCTACTGAAGTCTTACCAAAAACAAAGACATGTTTCATAAAAGGTTTAATGAGGCCTCACTAAAATCTGTGACAATCTCAGTAGACTATATATGACTAAAGTATGTCATGTATGGTATGGTGATAGATTACTACACATTAATTAAATACATTTACATAACCACCAGTTTCAGAAAATTCACTTGGTGCTGGGCATATTAATGTAATAAATTAATATTTAGTACAGGAGAAGATAATTACTGAAAAATAACTGTTCAGAAAATATTTTGCTCCAAGTCCGTAATGCATATTTCTTAAAATTTATTTAAATTTTCAGAAGTTTAGGAGAATTTAAACATTTGATAGTTATTTATGATTTTTAGGAATTGAAATCTTAGATGAAACCAATTATTAGGCAGTATGTTATTTAGGTATTCGTTTTTTCTGAGTTATGCCTGTTGCTGTTGTAGATTCCAGGTTAGCTCGCACATCTTCAAACTTTCGAGGCTGTCACTAAGATCGAAATCACTAATTCTAAAACGTTTATACCAATAATTACACGTTTCATAAGACACAAGGTCGGCACCAAGAACACTACAAATTGATTCCCGTGCCTTAGAAGCATTTTTTCCTTGTTGGAATTCGTATAGAATGCAGTGCCGAATGTGCTGTTTATCAGTTGTAATCGTAAACTCTGCTATTCTGAAAGGTTATGTAACTCACGTAAACTTGTCGTTCGTTGTTCTGAAACCTTGCGTCCGATCCTACAAAAACCACAGAATACCGTGAAAAAAATCTGTAGAAATTAAGTTATATACCTAATAAATAAAGTGGGTGGCTAAATAAATTTGTTTCCATGATTTAAAGTTCCAAGTTACAACTTAAAAATCGAATTGCACTTCTGATGAGGATTATAAAGCGATACCCAATATCCGATATTGAAATGTCTATTTTTCAAAAAAGTGGTCATTTATTCTAGAGAAATTTGGGGTAGTTTTCATGATAAGTGGTGGTTGGTATCTGAAAAATTGCAGTGTACTTATAATGTAAGCTTGTAACTCGGTTGAAAACAACAAAAAACGAAATTTATTTATTTTCATTTTTAAACCTTAGGATGGTTTTTACTTGGGGTTAGAAGTTTAAAAATGGAATTCCAAGGATATTGTGTATACTCATAATTCTATATATCACAACCGAGTTCGAAATATTAATGTTTTTGCAAATTTGGTTAAAATCAATAACTAGCTTTTATTTGAAACAATTCAAATACTATACTATGCTTCAGATAATATGGAATAAGGGGAAAGTGTTAACAAAAATGTACTATATATGCTTGACCAATTTTTTAGATGCAAATCCAAATACATAGTACATCCTCCCTAAGGCATCTTTCCGCTCTAAGCTGATTTTATTATTTTTCTCAAAATTAAAATCATTTATAAAATTGTTAGGAATTTTAATATTATTGAATTTAGAACATATATCAATCATCCTTATAGTACACTTAGGAAAAATTAAGTAATGAATGTATGTATTTAATTTCGACCAATCAGTATAGATAGGCATATAAAATATACATAATGTAACTAAACACAAATATGTAATATGTATATCTAAATGTTTACTGCGATCAGTAAAAAACAATTTAATTATAATATTTTCCCTTTCGTTCATAAATTTCTGATGTTTCGTATCCTTTCCTCCAAATATTTGTTTCTTTTTTATAAACTATATTTCATGCAGCACACCAAACCATAATCAATGTATGTATATACGTATATATATACGTACATACAACGTATATACGTACATATATACATACATACATACATCGAAAATAGATCCTCTTTCTTTTCATGATCACATGTTTTTTAAATTTTATATACCTAAACGACAAGAAATTATCGATCGTGCACACATTTTATTTTAAATAGTACATATGTATATACATCTAGTATATGTATAGTATATACATAATACGTGCGTTTTAGTTTTCAAAACATTCTGTTTTATTAAATTTAAAGCATACAATAAGAGAAAGGATATTTTCAAACGAAAATAAAAAACACGTTGAATTTGTATTTTTCCGTTTGTTTCTTTTATACTGTACACACAAATAAAAAAAAATTATTTTGTCGCGCGCGTTGAATAAATATATTGAGCGAGATGTATATTGAGCACATAGGGTTTGAGTTTTAGCTAAGCATTTCTACTAACAGCCGCTCGAAATATTTTTCCATTTGTAACGACATCGAGAATTTGATTTACACATAAAGTTACTATTGGTTTGCAGGTCTGATTGGTATTTTGTTTGTGATACTACATATACATGGTATTGTTCTATATATAGACAATATTCCTATGTAAAATATCAACGTCAGTCGCCGCGGCGTGATGAGATGTCTGATTTTTTCAAATCAATAATCTCATTAATTTCGAAACTGATTGTTGCGATTCTTGCAAATCTTCCATCTATAATACAAATTAAATTCTAAAATAAACATCGTTTGACGTAATTTTTCGATCGATTAAAATCGAAAATTATAACATTTTTAAACTAAATTTTTCCATATTCTACGTCATTTCAAGGCTTATCTTGATAATTCAAAACTGTGCAATCATGCAAGCTCTACAAATACAATAAACACAAACTGTGTTGCAATTGCAAATACATAATTAAATTCTCAAATCCCGTACACTACATACAACGCATCCCCAATAGAATTCCTTGTGACCTTTTCCTTACAGAAGAGTAGCAAAAAAAAACTTGAGAAAACAAATTTTTTTTTCTCAAATTTTTTTCATACTTTTCTGTAAGGAAAAAATCATAAATAAATTGGGGTCGTAAAGTCATAAATAGTAATTCTATTGGGGATGCGCGACATAGTGCATGCACTAGGGTAACTTGTATCCGGCAACTTCTCCGTTTCTTTTCCCTTTAAGCCTAGTATTCAGTTCGAGTTCACGTGAAATTTCCATCCCATTTTACCAAAGTGAAATTAGAAATGAAAAATTCCACTTCTGTTTTCATTTTGTAGTACTCAGTTCACAAGCGAAGAGTCCAAGTGTGTTCAATACATCAAAGATGGTCCGCATAAGCTCTCCAAATTATTTTCATGAAAATAATGTCTCGGCACATTATTTTCACGCGAAATTTTGACATTTGTTTGTGTTTGACAATAAACAAATTTTTTAGTACTACAAATCCATAAATTTTATATATTTTACCATAGAAAAATAAGTTTAACATAGATTTCTCATTTGTACAAAAGGAGAGATAAAAATGAAATTCCAATGTCATAATTGTATTTGTGATTTTACATTGTGCGCTATGTAAAGTGACAAATACAATCAAGACATTGGAATTTAATTCGTTTTATACAAATGAGAAATCTATGTTAAACTTATTTTTCTATGATTTTACTTTGGTTTTTGCTATTGTAATGGTGTTATTGTGATTGTTCTGTATCAGCACTTTGGAATTAATATACCAATATACAGAACAATCACAATAACACCATTACAATTGCAAAAACCAAAGTAAAATATATAATAAAACTCGTGAATGCGAAAAGTTAGTTGTTAAAATAGAATATAGATGGAAATGTGAAAGAATCAAATTTCGTACGCTAAGCAGTAATTCGCTAGTAGTACAACTACATGGTACGTTATATATATATAGACAATATTCCAATGTAATACAATACAACATCAGTCGTCGCGACTTGATGAGAAGACTGATTTTTTCAAATCAATAGTCTCATTTGTTCGAAACTGATTGTTGTGATTCTTACACATTAGCCATCTATAAGTCAAAAATTCATAAATTTTAATTAAAGTCAATTAATTTAATTTATTTACGTAAAATAAATAAATCCATTTATGTATGTCTACAAATTTATACGTTAAAATTAAAAATTCTCCAAATAAAATTTCATTTCTTTTTCACGCGAATTAAATAGATTTTTGGAGAACGCGGTAAAATTTCATTTCATTTTGAACTGAGTACTAAGCTTTATCTATAAAATTTATTTATTTTATATGTAAGGAATGAAACGAAGAAGTTACCGGATTCAAGTTACCGTAGTATGGATATGCAAATACACTTTTATTTCAAAACTCCACCACTGTATTTATTGCTTATTACATCTTTTCTTATCAGTAATTTTCTGAATCACGTAATTTTTCGGTTTCATTGGGTACATTCCCATGTGCGGTACATATTAAAAAGATAGTTTACTTTGCACATGTCACGTAGTCACTTTTCCGTCATAAATTCAAACTGCAAGCATATACCCCGCGGGGTATTTTTCCATTTTCAATCTGCAATACAATTCTGTGTCCAGTGCAATAAAAATTAAGTATGATACGAGTACATGTTTTAGCTTTTAACACACGAAGTGCAAACGAAAAATATAAATAATTAAGCTACATATGGTTAAAAAAAAACGATCGCACATTCTAACGCGGCCTTTCCAACGATTCGGACACAAAATTGTTTTTATGTCTTTCAAATATTTTTAATCAGTTTCTTGTTAACTTTTTTATTTTTTTTTATTGATTCAATAAATTAGGTGAGAATTTTTGTTTGGTTTTCTGTTACGTTAATCATGTGTGTTGATTAGATTGTGGAATTTGTAGTGCCATTTATTATCTACGAGTAAATACATATATGTGTTTGGTGGTGATGATTCATTAGAAATTAAATCTGATGATTCGTGTTGTTATACTAATCCATCGAGCTAAATGATTTATATTAATCAAGTGATATAATTAAGATAAAGTGAAGTTCTACGATGAGTGAATTTGTGCGATAAAAAACCCACACAACTCTGCACTGAATTTAATATTTAAAAATTTCGTACTCAATTGGGTACAATATGTTGGAGTTGGTTGTATGTATGTGATTTTTATATTGTGATGACCTAGTGCTAAGTGTTGTTCGCATGTCTACAATAAAAAATATTATCGTTTCCATAAACGACATAATCTAGAAAAGTACATCTTTCCACGCTTATACTGCTAATTTATTTTAAAGAATTTTATGAAGGACACATCTAATAAATCTTTTTATATAAAATTAAACTAATTAAAATCGAAAATCGTTATGACTTGTTTTAATTTACACATTAACATTGAGTGCAATTTTTGTTTGTTATGAACGATAATCAAGTATTTTATTTTATTTTAAAATCTTATCATTTATCAAATCGACGATTTGAATTTTTTTCGTATAAATGTAGTTTACGTAATACGAAACTTAGATAAGATTACAAACATTATAGTATTTGTATTTCGGAATGTAGTGCTTATTCATTGAAAAAAATGTTTTGAATTTTGTTTCCCCAGCATTGCAAATTCCGGTTTAAAAAGTCTTTAAAAAATATTTCAAGTTCATTATCAAAATAAAGATACTCATTGAGTTAAAAAAATATGCAAATGAAATTCAAATTTATTAATAAGTGTAGTATTATGGACCATCCAGTTCGTATAAAACCATATCGAAACTAAAACACGTGGAAAATCTCATTAAGTCAGGATTACAATGTACGTTCATAGTATAATTTTTAAGAATTTTCATAAACCGAAAAAAGAAAAGTCGTTGAGTAAAGCGTCAACCATAGCAAACACTTAAGAATTTTAGTTGTGCTTCATTTGTAACACTTACAGGAGACGTACGACTACAAAAATAGGGTTAGTTGTTCATATGTGACGAGAAGCCTGTAAAATTCTTCAAGTAGGAATATTCTTTATCTATACTACATTTTGAAGAAGCGTTGGTAGAAATTGTGGTTTTTCTTAAAAGGCAGATGACCAATTCAAATGAGGGTTCTGCATTCTTATTATACTCTATACGCAAGTAACAGGGTTATTATGATACGAAACTCAAAAAACTAGAGACCCGGTCCAAACGGTCAGCTCTTCTATCTCCGGGTACAAGTCAGTTTTAAATTCCTAAACACTGTCCAGGATATTTATTACCTTCAGCAGAAGTTTTATTTTAAATTTAAAAATTTATTATCTTAAATAGAAAAGTAACGACTGGATGATTTTGTTAAACTAATCAAGCGAAGTGGCGGAAGTTCTTTCATAAAATAGACGTTTCATTTGTGTTCAATTAAAGAATAAAGTTCAAAATTCGTTTCAACGTCTGTTCTTCGTGAAACCACGTTATATAAATAACTGTAATATAGTTCAGTATTTTGTGCCATATGTGGTTTTGTTATATGGTTTAATGAAAAGTAAGTTTAAAGTTGTAAGTTTTTCAGTTTAAATCTAGACAAACATGTTAGTAAGGCTTTTATATTTACGATTTAATAAAGAAATCTCTGTTTTCGGTTGTAATGCGGGCTCTATTTACAAAAAACAAAGAACCAGACTCCAAAATTCATACTTGTTTTACGACTTTATAATTTCGAATATACGTTTTGTGTTGTTTCTCTGACTTATCGTTTTGTTTCAATTTTATATGTTTAGTGTAGATTAAATTGCAATATTGTATTTGATCAACGTAAAACCGCATTTTCCTATGAAAATATGCGTAAACATTTTGTATTAAGCTTTAATTATGTTTAATTCTGTATCGCATTCTCTCATTGCACTCCAAAATAAAATTTAAAAGGTTTACGATAAATAAAATAATGTCAAATCTTAACACACTCTTACGATTTATATAGATTCATATGTAGACTTTGAGGACCCATAAAAATTTCAACATTAATTTTGCGGATACAAATTATCTAAATAGCTTCTATCTACAAACAATAGTTCAAGCTATACTGGGTTGTAGTATGGGTAATTTACAGGTGAAAATTTTATACAATAAATTATCTTCGCATTTTTAAATCGTATTCTCTAAACATTTGTTTTACCCAAGATAAACCTATTGACAGCAAGTGACCAAGATAACATTAAACTTTAAAATGAAATTTTAAATAATTTACAGTGGGTAAACAAATAATATGTGCGGGTTATCTTAAACAAGATAATTCGTTATATCCTTATCCTAGTTTGAGTTATTATATTTTCTAAATTGGTAAAGTATTTGTTGTCATGGGTATTTCAATCAACTATATTTTTCATGCAGATGTTTAATTTATTTTTGGTAAAATTCCACGAAACGCAATATCCAATAAAACAAAAGGGTGAAAAAATAATAGGTGTGGATTAAAACCTTAGTGAAATCTAGTGTAAATTATTATTTTCTCCTACAGTAACGGAAGTAGGTTTTGTAAATATAAAAAATGATATTTTTAAATAAATAAAAAATTACCAGTTTCTTTGTAATTACATATTAGGAAAATCTTGTTATAGCTGTAAAATGGATTTACCATCAAGTTTCGAAAAGAGGGTAGGCAAAACATACAAAGAAATATCCAACATACTAAATTGTTCTCAAAATATGATCACAAATTCCTTAGAGTCGCAACAATCTATTGAAACCAGAGAGAGAAAAAGGAAAACTACTCTGAATGACGATAGAATGGTGGTAAGAATGGCCAAAATGGACCTGTTTGTAACATCAATAGAAATTAAAACAACTGGACGTGACGAAGCAACCTATTTTGAGAAACAAGGGGTATACAACGATTATTCGTATTATTTTGTGATTTTGTTTATTTACACCTATAATTTTTTTACTCAACAAAAACGTGAATTAAATAAAGCATCCTTCAACCTATATTAAATTAATAATTTTTGGATTTGAAATGTTAACTGGTGTGGTGAGCAAACTATCAAATACTATCATCCAATTTTCTTTAACTTTTCTTACCATCCGATATTTGCGGTATTTGTGCATTTTTTCATTCACGCCTATTTATTTTACCCACTGTATATCTTTAATAACTCGAAAAGTACAATCTCTAGGAACGTAAATTTTTGAAAATACGCATCAAAATTATCAAGAATTACACACAGTCCCAAAAATCATATTGAAAAAGACTCGGAATCAAGAGTTATTTGACATCAAAATCAAGATACGGTTAGATAAACATATAAAACAAATCAAATGTTTGAAAAAAAAATTACAACAGTCAAATATTTCTCTACTTCGTATGGTAAAACGTGTTCAATATAATACGTCTTATTTTTATTGTATATGCTAACCCATTTCAAAGCTATTCTTTATTCTAAATAGAAAATAACTGTAATTATTATTAACGATATGTTTTTGAAATCCATTCAAATCTGTCTAAAGCAGACCATAATTTCAGTGTATTTCATTGTTGAAGACCAAGAGCCCTATTTAGCTGTTTCCGCCCATGCGAGTTAACAATACCTATAAGTATAATAGTCGGTTCCCGGGATTGTCATACTAAAATTTTCAAATTTCGAGTAATCTACCAAAAACTATGCGTTTTAAGCAACAAAGCCCATTTGGCCATAAAATTCAGTTAGTCACAGCGAATTTTTCAAACTCCACGAGTTCCTCATCCATTAACTTTTTTTGTGCCTGTGACTAAGTCCTCAATAGCATAAACAATTTATTTATTGGTCTAGTTTATGGAGAGATGTTCTAGTTTTACCATTGGTTTTTTTACCCTGAGTTAATTTTTAATCTTTGTAAAATGTATGGGTTATTCTTAAGGATCGGTAACGAGTAGGAGGTGAGACTTGGATGAACTAACTATTTCTTTAGAAATCGATTTTATGAAACTAAGATATCTTGTTTGACCTTAGTGATAAAATTTACTTTTCATGTACAATGTAATTAAATTTTGTACTCGTTCATTTTCGTTCTAAATTGGTACTAATTATCAATTTCTCAAACACGGTTTTAATAAATAGCCTAGAATAAAAGCATTGTGCGATCTTAAAGGTTGTTGAGAGCTAATAGTGCCTTAAAATGAAATTTTAAACATTTTCACTTTCTGCAATTTAGCTTTTCTATATATATATATATATATTGTGCAAGTGTAATGATCTAGTAAAACACTACGAGTGCTCAACAAGTTGAAAATTTTGCTTGTTATTTGGTTTGAAAACTGCTCTATAGAAGTTTTCAAATCAGACACTTGAAACACTTGACTTTTATGCTTGAAAATTGAGCAAATATAATGGCGTTTGCAGTAATACACAGACCATCTTGTTTTAGGATATTATAACCTTAAGTGTTCTTCCTTCTAATCTTAACTGGCAATTTCTTTTATTTTCTACTTTAATCATAAAATAATAAATTTATTTGTTCATTCGTATTTGTAGAAAGTCTGGAGATAAAATTAAGCAAAACAAGTGAAGTCGATGAAGTAGATTATTCGAATGCTTGACTTTACTGAATGAGTATTTTAATTCTAACGATGTCTGTCCATTTTTTTAAGCTCACAAATTTACATTCTAAATTGATATAAATTGATGTAATAATTTTATTACTGTTTTATGTAAAATATTGCAGTTAATTAAATTGTTAGAGCTTGAGTTTAATTAATTCAAAATAAAACTACAAACTAAAATATCAAAAATTGCAATGCCGCAAACGAAAGGCTTTTTCACATTCAAGTAAAGTTATCCTTCGATAATTATTTGTGATGCTGCTTCACATAAACTTATCTTCCACTTTACATTTTATGTTGAATAAAAATTTGAGAATACGAATTTACCAAAACATCACGATATCCAATACAAATCTAGATTTCTACGATAACTTTTTTCGTGTGTAAAAGTTATCACTTTTACATTTTGCAATTTATTTTGATTTTTAGAGAGCTACAGCAGCGACAGGTAATGGAAAAATATCTTATGGTATTTTGATTATAAATTACCATTACCCAACTGGCCTATATGCCCATATGATCAAGCATTTTTCATCTGCAAAAATACTTAATATGGATAATTTGGATACTTGGCTTCATTTTAGTATGTGCCAGGTGTCCGATATTTTTTAAGGCCAAACTGGTCGTGATTCGTGACACATTGAACTGAAGATCACGACCATTTTTTACGTATCATTGACTTTTATCCTTCGGTTTATTTTGTCGCTATAGTAGCATGATCTTAACTCTTTTGGACGAAAAAAAGAGAATTCTTTAATTCTGAGTTTAATCAGGCTAAATAAACATTTTCAACGTGTCATTTGTTCTGTACATTTTATGAAACAGTTGGCTATTCAACAATCCAATTAAAACTCCAAAATTTAATCATTTATAAGGTAGCACGAGAAAAATGAAAAGTGGCTATATGTAACAAAGCAATTTTGCAAAAACTTGATTTCTCTTAAATCAATTGAATCACGTAGTAAAGTTCCATGATATTCGTGGCTAAATTTTATCCAATTTTTTGGCTTTTCCAAATCGGTTTTATACAACTCGTTTTTAAATAAATCTTCACTTGTTTAAGTGCTTTTTATGTATTTTTGAATAATAATTAAATTAATAGTAGAAAAGATCTAAAGCTGCCTCAAACACATCTTTAAAGTCATTTTACAGTCATATTTGTTGCTTCACAAAAATTAAAATTTTCTTTAAGAAGAGAAGAGTATAGACATAGGCAGCCCGATAATAATACAAGTGTTTCGATCGTATGTTAACATGTGCGGGTAACATTTTGAAGCCTTTTAAGGATTACCTGTATTTTAGATCTTTGACGTATTATTGAAATCTTACAAGCATCTTATATGGTGGTTCAGGGAATCAACTATCTTATGCGTAATCGATTATCTCACTTATGCGTAATCGGCAATCAACAGTCAAAAAGGAACGCGCAGTACATAACTCACTAAACCAATTCTATACAACCAATACAAAACACTAAAAATGATTTTAATCATAAAATTATTGCACAAAATTATGTGTTTATTAGTAATTCTGCGACGGTAAATATTTGTATAGTGACAATTTGCAAATGCCCTTATTTTGTTTTACTATTGTAGAATATAGTGACGTCTTTGGTGTGAAGCAAGCGAGTTCTTACTAAAAAACGCCGTTATGAAACCGAAGATACACTTATATTTACTTAATAGACGAACTCGAGTATCGTCTAGTTTGACATTAAAATATTTCAAAACAATTTTTGGGTAAGATTTTTCATAATGTCATGCATTGAGGAAGGGGATTTCAGGTATTTACTCTACTATTCCAAATGACTGTATACTATAATTGCACAAAAAGTTGACTGTTGGGTGAAGAGTGAACCATTGCTAGAATATAGGACCCTCGTTCCAGAGATTGCGGCAAAGCAAGCAGTTTTTGTAAATAGTTGGATGCAGTTTTTAAAAATGTGCTTAAAAGTTTTTTTAGGTATCGGGAGAAAGTCACTAAATTTATTTTGTGTTAGTTCTATCGAAGAAATGTGAATTAAGTAATGTCTTTTCATAATCCTGGAATTTTTGTGGATATGATTGAATTTTATTTAATTTATTTGAGAAGGAAAAGATTAATTATAGATTATAGATTCAAAATAAGGCGTCGTGTTTGTATTTAATATTATGTTGTTCGTTTTTGGACGTTGACATTCAGAGCACTGGGCAGAAACCACATTGCGTCATCACCCGCTAGGGCCATCATAATGCTTCGTTTTAATTAAACAGTAATTTAATCTATTATTTAACAACAATATTCCGCAATGGCGACTTGTCATATTCCTCTGAATCTGAGGATATACATATATAATACCCCCACTCGAATGAAAAAATACTATTAGTCATATTATTACATCCTAATGAAGCCCGAGCCATTTCAATTTTCAGAGCCAATTCTTATCCTGAATATGACGGATAGAATTTTCCGGCTTCAATAACTTTGCATATCAGTTATGTACATGCATATGACTTTAGCGCCATCTATTTTGAGGGCTAGTTCCTTCGGCAAGTGAGTTGTTACACACTCCTTAGCGGGTTACAACTTCCATTTTCACTGTCCTGCTGTCTTAAGCAAGCAACACGTTTCATGGTATCTGAATGAGTCATTAGTTCGCCATAACTTAACGTTCGATTCGTCCCACAGCGCCAGTTCTGCTTAACAAAAGTGACCCACTAGGCACAATATATCATTAAAGAACCTTCGATTAATAATCAATTAAATAAGTCGAGGATCTTAAGCTCGAGGCACATAATTTTCGTTCCGTTCCGATTCGTTTCGTTTTCAATAAGTTTTTATAAATTCGCACGCACATAGCTTTCGTTTCGTTTTTAGTTGTTTTTGTGTTATTTGATAAATCGAATTATTTTATTTTTCACAATATTGTTCAATTCAATCAATTATTTATAATATCATATCAATTGATTTAATAATAAGTGAAGATTTACACATTGACAAAAAAACGATAACGATAAACGCCAAAATAAATAATTTGAGGTTATTGTTTAAGTTTTTATTGAAATTTGATCAACTCTTTCGGTTCGGTTCCGCTTTAAACTTAACATTGAGAGCATGTTTTCGGTTTCCCATACATTTTGACATATTCAACTTAAAGGTCGGAACGGAACGAAAACTATGTGCCTCCACCTTTAACCATTTCATGTTTGAGAATAGGTTGACTTCGCTTCGGCCATAATCCCTCTAATCATTCGCAACCAGCTACTAGTCGGTTCGATTGCGGTCTTTCACCCCTCCCAAGTATAACAAAATTCGACTTTTTTGTTATTTTTCGAAGTAAAAACTTATATTTAGTTTCGACTTTGACTTAGTTTTGCTTTCGACTTAGAATAAGATCCTGTATGAAAAGTGTCGCGATTATTCGAAATTGGACGAAAGTCAATAAAGGAGAATTGTATACATGTATGTGTGAACAGGAAAGACAAAAAACAAAATGGCGGGAGCGAGGTTGTGCATGAATGTAAAAGGCTATATTTGAAAATGTTAGAAGAAAAAGATGGCGGCATCCAAATGTTACAGAGCAAAATAAAAATATAGGTTTAAAATGAATATTTCTATTTTATTAAATTTGCGGTATAAAAATATAAATCCATATATACATATATACAAATCTAAATTATATTTTAGTTAATTTTTTAATTATTTTTTATTATTACACAAAGTAAAGTAAAGTTTAAAAGTTTAAATAATTTTCCAAATAGCTACTATGATTATTGCACATCGTTTATTATTTTCACATTTGTTTTCTACCAAAAAATGTAAAACTGAACTAGAAATTAATTTATGAAAACAGTGTTTGAATAGATATAAAATATATTTTGATGTAATTTTATTTAAATTAACTCACATCTTTAAATTTTTTTAACAAAATCTCTTTTATAAAATTACCAAACTCATGTCGTGAACATGAAAAATAAAAACAAACCATGTACATGCTATGCTATACACATTACTACGAAAGAAAAATTGCGGTAACACAGTATACAGTAGTAACAACACAGTATACATATACGCACCACTACTAAAGTATTAATTCTTCGACTTTTTTCTAATATTTCGAAGGCAAATACGATAGCTCAATTTTGAGTTTCGTCTTGTTATACTTGGGCTATAGCCAAGTCTGGCAATCGATTTGCACGTCAGAACTGTTACGATCCTCCATCATTGGTTTGCCTGCCTTCGACCTGATCAGTATAATTCACCATCTTTTGGATCCCAGTATATATGCTCCGTATCGTGAGCAACTCATAGAACAAAAGCAATATGAGATGATTAAAACGCTCATGGATAATTGCATTTTCAATTATATGAAGTTACATGTAATCCGTTATTTACGTTAAATATGCCTTTAGGCATAAAAGCCTGTGATCCGCACATATAATTAATGTACCCCTTTTTCCGTGTTTCAAGACGGATCCCAATGCGAGAGGAACTTATCAACAGGTAGATAAATTAAAAATTAAATCTTAAATAAAAGAAAAGTGCATTAATCTCTTAGTGGGTTCACGTACTGTTTAACTTTCTATCCAGAGTATTTTTCAACTTTCGCTCATGGTACTTGTTCGCTATCGGTCTCGTGATTATATTTAGTCTTAAATAGAGTTTACCACCAACTACGTGCTGCACTATCAATTAGCAACACGACTCTCTAGAGATATCTTCTTAGCAATATTATAGTAACTACGGGTCTGGCACCCTCTATGGATAAATGGCTCAATCAAAATGCACTTCAACATATAACGAAATTGCATAAGATAATAGATATTACTTTACATTGAATTTCCGTTCTACCAGTAATCAGTAGCTGTAGAAAGACTTAATGCTCTGACTCTTCCCATTTCGCTCGCCGCTACTAAGGGAATCTTTGTTAATTTCTTTTCATCTCCTAGTTAATATGCTTAAATTCAAGAGGTAATCACATATGAGCTGGTCACATCCAAAATTGTGTTACAAGAAGCATCACCCTGATCACCTCTGAGGACCTCTCTAACATATTCACTCACTTACTGGGAATTCCAGGGTCGATGTGAACAGTTTCAGCGGAGATTCAGCGGTGAATTCGGTCTTTTTAGGGTAGGCAGGACACGTTGATACCTTTATTGTAGCGCGCGTGGATCTCAGGTCATCTAAGAGAATCACAGACTTATTATTGTTTAATGTCATATTGCTAGAGGTGCAATTTGTTATTTATAAGCAATTGCTTTATTAGATACGACTCCACCTACAAACAATTCTTGCATATTAAGACTAATCCTCGTAAGAAGAATGGATATTAGATGCAAAAAAATGTATGCAAAGTTTCAACGTAATAACCATACCCGCATCTAGATAAGAAATCTTATCTAGCAAGTTTCATCCATAGTGGTGCCCTTCCGTCAATTTCTTTAAATTTCAACTTTTCAACCGTATATACTTCCCTTGGAGCTCAAAAGCTTTGATTTCCCGGAGAGCGACTATAGAGCCATATAGATGAGACCTAGAGCGGTATCTGATCGCCCTCGAACCTCTAACTTTCGTTATTGATTAATGAAAACATCTTTGGTAACTTTCGCTTATAACAAACGATGTTCGACGAATTTAACCACCCACGCGCTCCATGCACTCTAATTTGTTCAAAGTAATTGTACTCGGCAAAGACCACTAATTTAGATTTATTTATCTGAGTAATACTTAGTAATACGAACCCAATTACGGTGTACCACCTGTGGTTGACACAAGTTCAACTACGAACATAACAACCGCGACAGCTTTAATATACGTTATTGGAGCTGAAATTACCACGGCTGTTGGTACCAGACTTGCCCTCCAATTGTCCCTGGATTAAAAGTGTACTCATTCTTTTATTACACACTTACAAATATTAGACGAGTATTTTTAATATTTGACTCGATCACTGCGAGGTTCATAATGCAAAAATTTCTGTGCCGTGATTACTGAAAAACTAAAAAGTTATTTTTTTTTTTTACTAAGAGAAGCGAAGCCAGGCGACCAGCGTTGATTAAGTATTAGCGAGATAATTCGTAATACATTCGAGTGTTTCATATACATACTATTATGTACAATGTACATATTTTCAACCATAACTGAAACATCCGAATATATTACGAATGTATAGTATTCTGTGGTTAAACCAATAATTAATAAAGAAAAAGCAATATTTTTGTTATTCGTTGGTTAAGTACATTATACATATTGCGTTATCGTAATCCGTGGTTAATTACGCATTGCCTTATGAGGTAATTTTCATTATTTTTCATACAAAACGTCGACAAAATAAAATATATTTGATTTGGGCAGTATCGACTTTCGAGAATACGGGTGATAGAGAGAGAGAGAGAATAGAGGATAATAAGAACTTCCTAATGTACTTTGCTAGATAAACATCACATACATGAGATGGCATTAGAATATTAACAACAGCCAAAGACAAAGGAGCACTATATAAATGAAGATCTAACCTAGTAATAACAAGTAGAGTTAGACCAGAATCTACTTAAATATTCTCAGAATCTATGTAAGTAGATTCTGGTTAGACTAAAAAAATTTTACCACTTCATACTAATACTGACAAATAAAAATGACAATTTGGAGTTTATGTTTGTTTCTTTGAAGAAATAGACGCATGTCATTTTTGGTGTCTACCTAGTCTGATTGAAAAAAACAAAACCAAATTACTACCACAAGGAAAACACAATCAGCCATGCTACACACGATTTCATAAGACCGGCTTCACCATCCGTTCTTTCCCCTTTTACCTACAAAATCCGTTTTAACTGCGACATTTAATTTTTCGGTGAACCAAAATGAAAAAATAGAAATGAAAATAAAGAAATTTAAGGCCATTTTTGAGATGTAGATTTTTGTTTAAATTTTATTTTCGAGAGAACAGAATAAAACAATACAAAAAAATTTGGTGTTTTAATATAAAATAAGGGTTTAAATTGACACAACAAAATTGATATTTTTTTAGAAATCAAAAGGACGATCACATTAATTTAAAAAAAGAAAAGAAACTTAAAAAAATTATTAAAGTAGCCGGTGAAAAATTCGAATAATATAGAGAATTGCTTTAAAATTGTATTCCGATTGGGGAAATTTCCACCGATTTCAAGAATATGACCCCAGGGGCGAAATCATAAAATACGACCGGAAAATTTAAACGGATTGAAAAATATTTTCAAACATATGTAATAAAAATTAAATCTAATAAAATTAGCTTTAGTGGGTATGGGTTATGCTTAAATCAAATTTCTATAATATTTTAAGAGCAATGACTATAATCTGCCCTAAGATTTTCGAAATTAAATTTCTACCGGTAGAACATTTCCGTTCAATACGAGTATTACTTGATAATGACAGAGATGTGTTCATACTAAATATCTAGGCCAACTTTGGTCATTTTTCGAACTTTTTGTATCTGTCCATTGAAATATTTTGTATCAATCGATTTTACCGGTCGGTATTGCTGTATTACGCCTCTTTTCATATAAAAAAGTTGAAAATATTGAAAAAAAAATATGGGATAGAAAAATCCGAGATTTTTATCCGTAGTATGAACTCGCAGTGAGTGATCGCGTGTGCAAAATCTACTTAAATATAAGACCCCCCCCTAATTGTTTGTTCGTTTCTGCACCAAGCCATACATTTCGGCATGCGAACCGCATAAAAGAAAATTGTAAAAAGGAAGGAAAACCCAGATCATCAGTTTTTAAAATATCATATCGAACACCGCAAATCACTTAATATTATGTACGTGTACTCCACAACATAAAAAATTACAAAAATTTAATAATTTCAAATTATTTTATAAGAAAAGTATAAATTTTTTTATGCAAAATAAAAATTTTATAATTTTTTTATAATAACGAGTTTTGTAATATTTTGGGGAAATAGACTGTTTACAACATAATTTTCCCACTACAGTTCTAACTCCTTCTAACTGTTAAAGATTGTGCAGGTGCGCGCAACTCTTCAAGTGAAGTTGGGTGTTTCTTGGGGTACCGAAATTTATATAGCATTACTCAGATTCAGTTTCTGCAGCTTCAATTTACGCTTTATTGGGATTACCTCTTATTACCCTTTTATAGCTTTTTTATTCCATACAATTGAAAATGTGTTATTATAAAATTTTGCAGAGGCCCTATTATGAAAAAAATGCGGTTTCGCATTTTCATACAATATCGCATTTTGGTTTTATAGACTAATATTTTCGCAAAAATGCGCTCGAGGTCGGATGCTACGGAACGCCATATTAGCTGCATTTCATGACACCACCATGATCCAGATCAGATCAAATTTTACATGTGAAACAACAACAACACGATCGCGTGTTGTTGTTGTTTCACATGTAAAATTTGATCTAATCTGGATCATGGTGGTGTCATGAAATGCAGCTATTATAAAATGGTACGGCGGATTTTTGCGACACTATATTTTTCAAATGCGAATGATCAATAGCAGTCGGATATCGCATTATTTAATACACATACGTGATAAACTTTTTTTTTTAATATTTTAAATATAAAGGTATTATAAATTGTCATTTTTGTTACAAGTAAAAAATATAAACGTTTATTGTTGTCGTGCAGTAGAAATGTATATTTTCTCGCATAATTCAAAGGGATTTGTCTTGTTTCGTTAAAGATTTATTTTTAATATTGACGTAGCCAATTATAGAATCAAGTATCACCTTCTTCATCATCCTTACCATTATTTATATTTAAATCAACACAGTCCATATTAATATTTATTTAAAGAGTAAATAAATGCAAAAACATTACGAAAGGTTAATTGTGATTATAAGAACCGTCAGATGTTGTAATGACATTTAAAAAAAAATCCCAATGAAAATTTCCCTATAGGAAATGCGATAATCCCATTTCATAATAAAAACGTAAGTGGCGGATCGGATCCGCAATACCGCAAAAAATGCGATATGCGACCTGTTTCATAATAGGGCCCCAGAATACATAAAATATTCATAAAATTATTTATGATTGATTGTGATGTACAGTACAAAGTATAACAAAGCCTAAACTTGTATTCCGGATGATGCCGGTCCCGCTATACACCCTCTATTACACATAACATACGAAGGGTAGGACAGGTTTATTAGTAACAAAGAGATCAGCCCGGCTACAGACGTCTGACTGATCGATTAGTTAATAAAGTTGTTAATGAAATATTATATTTAGACGGTTAGCACAGGATAATCACAATATAAAATTCTAATTTTGAAAATTAGAAGATTTCTTCCAGATCTTCAATTAGACATGTACCTGATGATGTTCTACCTAAATAAATAAATGTAATTAAATATAAAGCAGTCTAATCAGGATTCTACAATTGTAAAATATTAATATAGACCAAAATGATAAATATTGTATTATTCAATGTCCTGAAAATCATGTTGTTAATCAAATGGTTAATTATATAAAGTGGTTAGTCTGATAAGACAAGAATTAATAAACATTAATTAAATTCATTGAAAAATAAATATCAACATTAATCACCACCAAGAAAAACGTTGCCCCATAAAATTCCAATGAACAATTTAAATATGTATTTCATAAAATATTCATAAAACTATATTTAAATATTAAACATTGGATTAAATAAATTTAATTATAAAATTTAATAATTTTAATTAGGTATATACATACATACATTTTTCATAACACAATTCTATTGCGATTTTGATATTTTCGATCCACCGGCTTGATTATTAGAGATATTGTTTCTTTAGGTTCTACTGTTAAAAGATTGGGCAGAGGTACTGCTCTATTTAATCTTAACAGCAACATACTATCTATGTTTGAATATTTTAAGCAGACTTAGAAAACCTTACGCAATTTAAAGAATCATGTATCATCTTCATGAAATCAGATTTTTTGAATAATTTCACCATTGCAACTAAATATTTTCATTTTACTTCCAAATGGTTTCCATTCGCTAACACGAGCAACTGAATTCAATCAAAAGCAAGAGACAGGATGGTGTTTACTATTATAATAAAAGGTTAGAGACTTCTTTTGCTCTTTCTGTTATTAAACCAACCCGCGAAGTTGATTCAACTATTAAATGTAGGCGAAGTTACGACATTGGAATTCATGTCAGAAAAAGATTGTGGGGCTGAAGCGTCAAATCTTCTGTCCCATTGACCTTCATTTTAACAATAAATAAGCTTCCGTTGGAAAGTCGCAAAACGTAGAAACGCTGGTAGCGTTTTTAAATTTGATCCAAACATACAGAGGGGAAATTATAGCGCGCGCATTTATTTATAGTAACGCAATTATAAAAACAAACTTTACATTACAAACTTTACAGAACGGTAAATGCGCGTTTTACTTTCCAAAGATTATTGGGTTTGTAATAAAATCCAAAATATTTATACTTAAATTGATTTTCCATAAATTTCTGTAAAAATTTAATTTTTGAACCATAAAATTAAACCGTGATTTGTTCTAATTTTTTCAAGGTTGGCATTAGTTATCATACGAACGAAAAAAATAAATAAATTATCAAAATGTTTTGTTTACATTTGTATTTGTTTATGTTTTATCTGTATATGTATGCGCAAAAATTGTATTTGTGTTTTTTTTTTCAGGAGAATATCGAGTCGAGTGTAAAAAATGGCTACGATTAGAAAAAATTTTGTGGTGGCCGGTGAAAATAATCAATTTTTAGACGAAATTCCAACAGAAAATGGTTACTTAAAACATCAGAATATAAATTATAATCAAAATGGATATATAAAAAATGGTTATAGAAATGGAATGTCGCGGCATGTCAAGGTAATAATGTTTTATATATTTTGTGGTTATGGTCCACACCTAAAACTTGTTAATTTTTTTTTTTTATATTTTCGTCCACGACCACCACACAGCAACCAAGCAATGGCTCGTCAAATTTACACTCGATGGAGGGCCCCAAAGAATCGTTCGAAGATGTACCATTGATAACGGCATGCCTGACATATTTGGGATTTTATTTACTTATGATATTGGGATTTATAAATAAAATATTTTTCACTCCTAAAGTGGCAACAGAAAAAAATCGTGATGTAAATATTTTATTACAATGTCATGTTAATAACTAATTTATATTCGTACTATATTTCCAAAAGCAATTAATAATGAAATTTTAAATTTCTAATATAACAGGGTTATGCACCATTGTACGATAGTTTTGAAAGTTTCTATTCCCGATATGTCTACAGACGAGTTCGCGATTGTTGGAATCGTCCTATTTCTAGTGTCCCAGGCGATGAACTAGTTCTTAAAGATCGAGTAACCAATGATTATGGATGGACTTTTCAGTGAGAAAAATCAATTTATTGATCTGTTAAAATATTTTAATTTTAATTATTTTTAGGTTTACGGGAACTTACACAAAGTGTCTAAATTTAGGATCTTACAATTATTTAGGGTTTGCTCAGTCGGATGGAGCCTGCGCTAATAATTCCGAGAAGACGATCAAAGAATGTGGGCTTGCTTTATGTAGTTCACGGCGAGAGTTAGGTAAGCGAAATAAAGGTTTTCAGTTTTTTTTTCAATTTTCACCGCATGTATTTAACGAATTTCAGGGACGAACCCATTACATAAGGAGTTAGAAGACTTAACCGCAAAATTTTTAGGCGTCGATGATGCCATTACGTTTGGTATGGGATTTGCAACAAACGCTTTAAATTTACCCTCCCTACTGTCCAAAGATTGTTTAGTTGTAAGTGATGAAAAAAACCACGCCTCAATCATCTTGGGTTTAAGACTATCTGGTGTTACGGTAAAAGTGTTCAGACACAACAATATGAAATCGTTAGAAAGAATATTAGAAAGGGCTGTTATTTATGGTCAACCAAAAACGGGTAATCCGTGGAAGAAAATATTTATTGTTGTGGAAGGTGTATTCAGTATGGAAGGATCTGTCGTTAAATTACCTGAAATCGTAGAATTGAAAAAAAAGTACAAAGGTTATATATATTTAGATGAGGCACATAGTGTCGGTGCCATGGGACCACGCGGACGTGGTGTCGTTGATTACTATGGTATAAATCCAAAGGATATTGATATACTAATGGGAACATTTACAAAAAGTTTTGGATCTGCTGGAGGTTATATTGCGGGTTCAAAAGCTTTAATCAATTTATTGCGAGCTCAAAGTCATGCTCATTGTTACGCAAGCAGCATGTCACCTCCGGTTATTCAACAAATTTTGACGTCAATGAAAATAATTATGGGACTAGATAATACGGACGAAGGACAACGACGAGTCGATCAGTTAGCCCGGAACACTCGGTATTTTAGAAAGAGATTAGCACAAATTGGAGTAATCACTTATGGCCATGAAGATTCACCAGTTGTACCGATGCTGGTCTATTTGTTCTCTAAAATTTAGTAAGTACAAATACCCAATTTGTTATCTATAATGAATTAGATTACTAATTTGTCGTTTTATTTTTAATTTTAGTGCTGTCGTTAAAGAATTAACGACGAAAAATATTGCTGTAGTTGGTGTTGGTTTTCCAGCTACACCGATAATGAAAGGGCGAATTCGATTTTGCCTATCAGCTGCCCATACAAAAGAACAACTAGATTATGCGCTAAAAGTAATTGATCAAATGAGTGATTCGCTAGGTTTGAAATATTCTCGCAAGCCTCGGGATATGGCGCCGATTGAATATTAACTGAGTCAGAACTAAAATCCCACATGAGGCTGTCTTATGTGTTCACTGATAAAAAACAACAAGAAATAACTCTTTATTCTTATATTTTGTAATATTTTTTTTGCTTTAAACAACATACCTAGTTAAGAAGAAATAAGCATGATTATATATTTTTTAAGTAAAATGAAATTTAAGTGCATATTGTTAGTATCTTACTTATATTTTTTAATTTCATTGCTTGTTACAGCAAACCATTTTACCTGTTATACGTTTATAGTTTACACTCTTCTAGTATTATTATTATAAATACTTGTAAATTTGTAATTTTATTTTATTATTAGTATTTTTTCTGTAAAATATTAATTTATCTTTGATGATGAAAAGAAACTACTACCTAATGATGCAATTTTACTACATATTAGGGATATTTAGATGTGTGGTATGAAATCTTTGAAACGCCATTAAAATGGTTGGCTACACTGAATGGATTTAGATGCCAAGAAAATTTTAAATTACCAACATCTAATTTTTCATAATTTTTAGTTATGTATTTAACAGTTTAACATTAGTGTGATATAAAAAATAGTTTACTTGCAACTTAAATAAATGGCCTTAAGATTTTAGATATTTGTAAATTAATAAAATTAGAAATCAACATTAATTTTAAAAAATTCTGCCTATTGCGCCAAAAACCAACACACGTTTATCTAAACTTTTGAAATTGCAATACATGCTTCGTAATTCGTATCAACCAAAAATAATCTTAAACCGAATTAATGCAATTCTATGAATTGTTTGCTATTTTGTTTATAACATAATCTTAAAAAATATTGTTTTTAACTTTTTATTATAAAATTTAAATACATAAATAAAAATACAACACCTCAAATAATATGAACACAAACCACTTACACAATTTGTTTTGCTGTAAAATTGAACAAAAATTGTCATTCCTAACTGAAAATAATTGTAACACATACATATTCTATTTTATAATTTTCTCAGATATATTTAAAAAAGAAATTCAATAAAACTAATTTATTTAAAGTTTATCACTAGCAGTTTTAACTTTTTGAAAATTTATTTTAACGGAAATGTATTCGAATTTTAATTGTACACATACATATGTACAGTTAGTACATTATTCAATCTTTCTTTTATAACATTTATAAAAAATAAATAGTCTACGATTGGCAACACTAAAAGTTTTGACGTTTAAAAGAAAAGTTTAGCATCGAAAACGTAAAAAATTAAGTAAAATGCCCGGAATCAATGAAAATTGTGATGAAAGTAGTTTAAAAATTGAAAATGAAATAATGAATAATCCCGAAAATAATTTAACACAAAATGATAAAATAAATAAAATGCTGTTAAATGCATTTTTGGATCGATTCAACAAGGGTGAATTAACATCATTCCAAGAACAAAATCAAAACAACGAGGATGATTCATTTGCTGATGATGGTGATTCTAAATAGTGTAGTAAAAACTACAATAGTGTAAATGAATTATTTTTATATTAAATTGGGTTAAATATAATTGATATAAATTAACAAATTGCTGTTTTATGAATGTATGAGATTGTCATGACTCATGATAGCCGGGAGTGATATTACAAATATGTCTTATAAAATATAAATGCATGACGGGTTTGTTTCTTGACTTTTATAAAAACATTCCAATAAGAGTTGATGCGTGTGCGCTACACAAGATTAAAGCCTCAACCAGTCAGACTTAAGAGCTTAAGTTACACGCCGATTGCACCACTTCGGTTAGTGTTACAATCATCAAAATTTTATAGGCTTCTCGTCACAAATAAACAACTAACCTCTAAAATTTTGGTGGTCGTACCGCTCTCCTAAGTGGTCCAAAACGGACCACAACTTAAGCTCAAGACACATTGTTGTCGGAGCGATATGGAGGGAGCGGGCGATTTTTCGAAAAATCTTCGCGAATTTTGTCGTTACGTAAAAACACTATAAATTAAAAACTACTCTGAATTTTTCATCAAACGGATTGTCGCAGCTTACAATGCTTCATCGTTATTATGAAATATAGGCACTTTATGTACAATTGAAAGTAAACGAAAAGAACAATTTTATAATTTTCGTCAATATTATTTATTACCAAAAATTTTCAATCAAGAAATAACTTAATTCAGTAAATAATGAACACTAATAATGTTTTATAGTGTGATAGCGCTCAAAACATTTACCTCTATGAAAGGGTACGCCGCAAAATTTACAGATAAAACAACTTTCACTTCGCACTTTTTGAGATGCACATATATTTTTGGTTGCATATTTATGACGTTACCGTCTCATACCTAATCTATTGTGGGAATGTTTATACGTGCGTAGTAGTATGTGTAAATAAACGGCATAACAAACACACATGTAGTAACCCGTATTAGCTACGTTTCCCTCGTTCTACCACCAGTCCATAAAAAACGTATTATTACGTGATCCGCTCTCTATGCATAGTTTGCGAAAAACGTAATTTTACGTGTCCCGCATACAATGTGTTAAGTTTGACTGGCTGAGGCTGTTAGTTTCTGCGTTGATTGAATACATATAGATAATATCACTGCGAATTACAACAACAATTTTGATTTTTTCTTGCTTAGACCCAATTAATTCTAAGCTGCTAGAACGGAGTAAAACATATTTTTGATTTATTATTTACCCACACCACTAGAAATTTTAACAAAAAAAAAATAGAATGAAATGTGTTTTCCTCTCTCTCAACTGAATATATGCAATATATATGACAAAAATAAATACACAATAATAATGAAATTGTGTTTATGCATGATGAACAAACATATAAAGAGGTGAAATATTCCCATGTTTCATTTTCGTCTTTTTGTACGCATTACATCACTTGTATCAATGCCTTCTATACTACTGGCCTTTTACTACTCTCATTTTTCGCACATGACGTCAATTTAAGTCTATACCGAGACTGCGCAATAATAATTTTAGGATATTTACACTAACAAAGCAACTAGAGAAAGCAACAACAACGTCGACTTAGCGTGTCGTCATTATTTGGTGTAAGCGGCCAGTAGTTTAGAAGGCATTGCTTGTATCCAACAAAACGGAAATTTACATGGAATTGGTCGATTTTTTGATTAATTATTTAAATAAATCTGCGATAAGCGTATTTTTTTTAAACGACTTTTTTTAATTTTGATAATTACAGTGTAACTAAACACTTTTTTATGGTTAACCCTTTATGTTTCATTTTATGACCGAAATATTTGAGGAAATAATACGTCGAGACATATTTTTCAAGCCGACGGCAAAATAAGGATAGAATAATTTGAGTATATAACATAAAAACTATGTACCTGTCTGTAGCTATTATGAAATAATTGTTAAGTCTAAATTTCTATTTAGTTGTGGTTTTGATTGTAACGAATTTATTTACTGTGAGCTACCAATTAACAATTGAAATGAATGAAAGAATAATTATTTTAGTTTTAACTTTTATTTTTGATATAAGATATAAATATTTTTGATATTATATTTTATGATTTAAAAACGAAGTGTTAAATATTTCTGTCATATATGTAGTTGATGGGTTTTGCTACAAATTAAAGAAGGTCTCAATTTCTTAGTTGATGTGGATTTCGAGATTGTTGAATGATTTATTTAAGTTAAAATAATTTTGATTGTAACGGAAAATCAGAAAATAATTAAAAAAATTCTTCAACTATACTTATCAAACTTAAATAAGCTTTTTATTTAGAAAAAAATACATTTATTATCCATTTATTTAAAAAAATAATAAAAAAATCCCGAAATCACATGTTTGGTGGATACAAGTGACGTAACATTAGCATGCGCAATATTCCACCTTGTTCTCTTTTCATCATGGTGTTTATGTTCTTCATTCTGTTTTCATTTTTTTAGACGTGTTCCAACCATGTGTGTGGAGGTTGTACATGACGTTTTTACAGATAATATGGCGAATGGAATATTTGTTCCCAATATTTTTGCACTTCAACAATTTGTTTGTTATTATTTTTTAATTTTGAAATAAATAATTTTTAATTCCGAAATTAAAAAATACTTTTATTTCGAAATTAAAAAAATGCTACAAATATTTTACTAATATTGGAAAAGTGAAATTTCAATATGCAATGTATATATTTAAATATTTGTCTCTCTTACGCTTGATAAATTACAAATATTCTGTCTTCCATTGTTATGTAAACAACATACAAACCCAAAAATCCTATAATTATTTGTTGTAAAACTTGAACCTGAAAACTTGATTTAATGATTTAATCTGTAATGTTGACCTCAAAATTAGTTTTATGATTTCCAAAATCATCTAATCATCAACATATACATTATTTATCGTTTGCACAAGTTTTCTTTTCCTGGCATTGCATTATAAAACAGTAGCGTTATATACACGTTTCAAAAGCCATAATTTTTTAATTTTCATATTTTTGCCTACACCTTTTGATCAATCATAAGCTTCTTCCTTTCATAGTTGTTCTGTCTTTATTTTGTTATATTATATTGATGGTACTATTGGTAAGAGTAAGTGAAATAGCAGTCGTAACATTTCACGGGTTTTACGGGTTATTACTTCAATGTAATAAATAGTTGATATACAATACAAACGCAATTTTTATATGGAGAAAAAACAAAAACAATTAAATTGTTCGGTTTTTATGTTGCTAGAAAGAAAAAACCACTATCGTACCTATGCCTCTATATATATGTGACTAGTAGAGACATTAACCAAACGTAGCGGCAGAATTCCGAGTAGTAATATCTATTATGTATTCAATCAACGGTTTCTGGTATAAAACTAAGTCGTAATAGATTTTTATTGGGGTCGATTCCGGGGTCGAAAATTTTATGTTGTTATTTTATTTCCCCGCTTCCTATTGGAATTTGTATTGAAAAAATAAAAATAACATACAATTTTAGATACCGGAATCGACCCCATTGTTAATTTAAACCTTTATTTTATATTAAAACACCAATTTTTTTGTATTGTTTTCGCAGCTGCGACATAAAAGCTTTTTCCATGATTCCAAAATGAAAATAAAAAAATTTAAGGACATTTTTGAGATGTAGATTTTTATTAAAATTTTATTTTCGAGAGAACAGATAAAACAATACAAAAAATTGGTGTTTTAATTGGTGTGTTCAGTCCGACCAAAATGGTAAAATTTATCATGATATTTTTTGTGACCCTAACTTCACTCTGTATAATTTCATGTCAAACCCGAGTGAACAACCAAATTGAAAAAATAATTACCCAGTATGCAATTATTCCACTGTGTGGAAAAAACTGCTCAAATGTCGTACAAAACTCCGTTCTACAAAATATCAAAGACACAAAAATATTGATTTTGGAGAAAAATAATTGTTTTTCTCTTTCTATTTCGCGGTAATATTACCTCTTTCTATTTCGCGGTAATCGATTGTATATCTTTTATTTTCAGTTTCTTCTGAAAAGTTAACGTGCACGGTTGCACTACATAATTAGCTTTTTTACTTTAGTGTTGTGTTTCATTATAATGTTTTTCGATTTGTTAAAGTAAATAATTTTAAATTTAAATATATAATAATAATTATTAACTTATTTAGTGATCGCGATGTGCAAATTTGGACTAAAAAGGTAATAGAGATCTGTCTCACGATGGCGTCGTCGCTAAATACATTTACGTAGTAAATTTTCAATGATTTTTTTTTCAAGATCTCAATATGCTAGCGGATGCAATACAACGTGGCGGATGCAATACAACGTGGCGGATCCAATACAAAACTCAATTTATGAAATTTAAATATGTAAATAAATTTTCTATGTTTTTTTGTACACAAATAAAAAATAATGTGAATAAAATATTAATATTTATCTTATTATAAATATAAAATTTTGTTTTATTTCGGATTATTTATTCCAATTGGAAAATATATACAAACTTTTCTTTGGCTAGGAGTACGAATTTCTGCGTGATACACATGGTTCTTTCCATAGAGGCAGTGTGGTTTTAGAACGCGAATGTAAATGGAATTCCGTCGGCATTGCATATTGTGTTACCGCGAAATAGAAAGAGAAAAACAATTATTTTTGCCCAAAATCAATATTTTTGTGTCTTTGATATTTTGTAGTACGGAATTTACTGCGAATTTGAGCAGTTTTTTCCACACAGTCGAAAAATTGCATACTGGGTTTCCGCGTGATACACATGGTTCTTTCCATAGAAGCAGTGTGGTTTTAGAACGCGAATGTAAATGGACTTCCGTCGGCATTGCATATTGGGCTTTCTCTTATTGTATCATTTATATTTAATAAAACAGAATGAAATGAAAACTAAGCTAAAACTGAACTAAACTTAATACATAGTACATTTTTCCAAATACATCTTTCCGGTGTAAGATGATTTTATTCATTTTATCAAAAATAAAATCATTTATAAAACTGTTAGGTATTTTAATATTATTGAATTTAAATCATATATCATCCTTATAGTGGAAAAATTAAGTAATGAGTGTATTTAATTTCGGCCAATCAGTATAGATAGGCATATAAAATGTACATATTAGTTGCTTTCCAATCGACCACCGCCAGTACTTGTAAGTGCAAAAAATGTGTATTGGCTAAAGTGTCGATTGGAAAGCACAAAAAAATACAAAAGCAAAACATAACCTACAAATGTGTAGTTTATTTGTGTTAACTTTTTAATAAAAAAATATCTATGCCGAAATTTTTTTAGCGCTTCACATGCGACATTCAATTATATTTTTGACAGAAAAATATAGCACACAATCACCTAGCGGATAAATTTATCGTAACTGCTTCCAACTACTCATAAGAAAATGGTAGAGTAGTTGTGAGTAGTTAATTTAGCAAAGACAAAAACCATAAGTGCTTATAAGTACTTGCGGACGCGGTGGTCGATTGGAAAGCAACTAATGTAACCAAGCACAAATATGTAATACGTATATCTAAACGTTTACTGCGATCACTGAAAAACAATTTAATTATAATATTTTCCATTTCGTTCATAAATTTTTGATCTTTCGTTTTTGTTTTTAATTATATTTCATGCAGCACACCAAACCATAATCGATGTAGCTACATACATACATACATCTAAAATAGATCATCTTCCTTTTCATGGTCACGTGTTTAAATTTTATTTTAAACGACAGAAATTATCGATCGTGCACACGTTATTTTAAATAGTACATATGTATATACGAGTATGTATATACATAATACGTGCGTTTTAGTTTTCATTTCATTCAGTCTTATTGAATATAATACCGTTTCCGCTGACACAAAAATGTTGATCCATTTTTGATCCAAAATGGCTTCTTTGTTTACATTTTTTGTCTTTTTATTTTTTGATTTCGGATCAAAAATAAATTCCAAAAAATTTGTTGGATTTTTTTTGACGTTTACTCACACATATTGTGATATTGTGGGGGTTTAGTAATTTAGTTTATAAATATCTACATAAAAAAAAAATCCCCCAAAAAATTATTCCCTGTCTGCCAGAAAACATATTTGGAAACGGCAAATATGTATTTGGGAATTAGTGCAATTTGTAATTACAGCAAAATATTTTCCCAATTCCCAATTTCCCGGGAAAACCAGAATAAAGCCACAGCTGGACGAAAATTTTCGCTCGATAATTCTTTTTAAGTAACAGCAAAATTATAGTGCACATTCTGTTATTCTTTTTACTTTTTAAGCATTTTGTTAAAAAAAATGCTATATGGTTTCGGTTTGCCGTCTGTCCGTCTGTCCATCTGCGTGCACGATAACTTGAGAACGAATGGAGATATCAACTTAATTTCTTCACTAAAAGTTCAAGCAATTCTTGGGAATGATCCCTATTGATTTGGACATTTCTGTGTTTAGGGTGTTCGGAGGTAAGTAGGGTTTTGTTAACCCCCTCCTTAAAATTGTTAGATTTTTTTTTCATTTTCTATTCTATTTTGGTTTCATAGAGCATGTGAATGTGGAATCAAAATATATCTCGTTTGGATGTGGTTTTGTGTGGGTGGTGCGGTTATGGGGGTGGTAGGAGTGGTGGTGTGGGAGGTGGAGGGGGTAGGATGAGGCGTTTTGGGTTTGGTGTGGTAATTTGGGATTTGGTGGATGAGGGTTTGTGTGGGTGGTTTGTGTGTGTGTGGAAGTGGGTATGGAGGTGTAAAAGGGTGATAATATGGGTGATGCGGTATAGGGTGGTGTGGGTGAGATAGGTTTTGGGGGTTTTGGATGGTGGGTGAGGGTGGTAATAATGTTTACGTGTGGTGATTTTTTTGTGGAAAAACTATTTTCTTTTATTTTATAGGCAACAAAAATGCTTATAGGGTTCGGCTCCGAAACTTTCCCGTCTTTTTTTATTCTGAGTATGGTCGAATACATATAAATCCTATCTCTCGCTCTTTTACGTTATTTTTTTTGTTTGTTTTATTCTATCTATAGTTCCCACTTTAAAATTATTGTAAACTAATTGAACATTTTACATAATATGCAGTCGAATTATGGTCATCTATGAACTTTATATTACATTCAGCCGTGCTTCACGTACTCTCATAAGACAAGCTTCACCTTCCTTTCTTTCCTCTTTTACCTATAAAATCCATTTTAACTGCGACATTAAATTTTTCGGTGAATCCGAAACGAAAAAATAGAAATGAAAATAAAAAAAATTAAGGCCATTTTTGAGATGTAAATTTTTGTTTAAATTTTATTTTCAGAACAGATTAAAACATTACAAAAAAATGTGGTGTTTTAATATAAAATTAACAATAAAAATCTATTTGAATTAACAATAAAAATCTATTGCGACGTAGTTTGAAACCAGAAACTAAAATCTCGTGTAGCTTGGGTGATTAAAACTAGTTTTTTGTGAAGTCGATCATCTTTTGCTTTAGTTCCAAAATATTCCATCAGACGTCATCCACTTTGCGTTAAAATGCGAATAGAATTGAGACTAGGGAAAGTATAGAAAACGCTACCAGTGGAAACAAATGAAGCTTGCTTCAGATACGCCCGAGACTTTTTCCATTTTTAAATTGATAATTTTAATATTAATTGTAAATAAATTTATAGTTTTTATATTTTAACGCAATATACAAATAATATTAACCCTCATGTGCCTCATGTGAGTGAAGAAAAAATATCTTAATTTGAGTGATTAGTACCTACACCGCATTTTGTATGGAAACTTATTTTTTCTACGTTTGTCCAAGTTGTACCAATTGAAGTAGAAGTTCTCATAAAATCTAAAGTTTTATTGGAAGTAAAACATACAAAAATAGACGTCTAATAGGAAAGGGTACCCGGGTACCCACGTCACTCACATTAGGGTTAAACGTTCCAAGATCACTTTTCAGAGATAATTCATAGAAAAGCCTGACTAAACTCTTTTTCCTAGTAATAAAATATTCCACGAGAGCACAGGGGTACAAGTCTCAATACTTATGTATTCAACAAATTATTGCATATTTAAATTCGCAAACGCTTGGTGTGTCTAGTCTTTTGGACAGTGGAAATTTGCCAGCGAAACATAAGAGATTACGCTACTTGCCACAAGTTGCAGCACTATCACAAAAAGGAATATGTGTAGTATTTTTTTTTCATTTTTGTACCACTTCTTTCACAAAAGATAAGATCACAGCTCAATAAAATCTTAAAAGTGTTCTTCTTATTTTGACTAATTGATTAACCTCCGAAGTAAATAAACTCGATATATGGAATTTTGAAATTTTACAACGTTCCATCTATCTCCGCTATTTCTTAACGAATGATGATGAAATTTGGTTAGTAGTATTGGATTAGGGATTCTAAAGTGAGTTTTGGATAAAATTGTAGGATCTGTTTATACTAGATTAAACCTCGCCATTTCATAACTAATCACTATGAAATTTGGTTTCTAGGATTGCTTTTGGATTGAAACATAAAATTTAGATGAGATTCTTGTAACTGTGCATTCTAAACGAATTTTGAGATACACAAATTATTGCTAGATATATTTAAAGGATATTCTTTTGTGAAATGGAAATGCTAGAGAGAATCGGCTAATTATTTAGCAATAATTTGTATCGTAGATCTATATTATAATTCTAACATAATATGTATTTTGAACAAGGTTTGGGTGCTTCTCGTTCACTTCTTTACTAGTTTTTCGTTTAGAATTCGGTAAATAAGATTTTGTTTTTTTGTGGCCAAATAATTAAGTTTCAGATTATGGCTAATATCGCAAAAACTTCCACAGATAGCCAATACGTACGGCCGTTTTTCTAATAGAAAAGGTCATACTCTACATTGTAAATTTATCGTTTAGAATTGTAGGCTGCAGAAACTAAAAAGTTATTGTGAAAATTTTAAAAGGTAAATTTTCCCCTAATTTCCTTTGTAGTCTCAGTATGTCCTTAGAAGACAACCGTACCTGTGGAAGTTCTTGGGGTATTAGTCATAATCTGAAACTTAACTATTTGGCTGCAAAATCAAAATCTTAAGATAATTTCCTTAAGTTCATTTCCGAACCTTGTTCAAAATACATATTAGAATTATAATATAGATATACGATACAAATTATTGATAAATAATTAACCGATTCTCTCCAGCATTTCCTTTCAAATAAGAATTTCCTTTAAATATATCTAACAATAATTTGTGTATCTCAGAATTTGTCTACAACGCACAGATACCATAATATTAGCTAAATTTTATGTTTCAATCCAAAATCAATGCTAAAATCCAATTTCTGAATGATTGGTTCTGAAATGGCAAAGCTTAAGTCAGCCAGCATGAACAGATCATAGAATTTTATTCAAAACTCACTTTAGAATCCCTAAACTAATAGTAATAACTAAATTTCATCATAATTCGTTAATTGGCGTTCACATATCGAGTTTCTTTACTTCGGAGGTCAATCAATTTGTGATTTAAGGAAAAATGTTAACACTTTATTGCGCTGGAATGTTTTATTTTGGGAAAAAAGAGGTACACAAATGAATAGAAAAGTTCCGCTGAGTATAAAATTACAACAAAAATTCTCTTTTGTGATAGTGCTGCCTCTGGTGGTGAGTAACACAATCTATTATTTTCCACTGGCAACGATTACGAATAACCTTCCGATAGGTGCTGGGACAGATTACTTCATTAAACTGCAAAGTTTGTTTACAATGCCCTTTTCACTTCACCTCCCCTTCCGCCCTTCTACCTTTTCCTTAGATATTTGTATCATGCTTTCGGTATTGTGATTATGTTACGTATAATTAGAATCACGGACACGTTTATTTAAAAATATTGAGAAAATGAGAACAGACCCCATCATCCCCAAAATTATCAGTTTTTAATTGGAGAAATAGGTTTAGTTAATTGGGGAAATAGGTTTAGTTAATATTATGTTATGATAAGTATTCAAATGAGCAAAAACTAACGAATCACTATCGCATTTTTTTGTTGAAGTCATTCATTTTACTAGAAGAGCAATACTGATAAACCTATATCCAACTCACATGATATTACTAGTATGTTGATAAAGCCGAAAAAATCTTATCTCGTGGATTAGACAAATATTTATATTATATTTACCTCTTATCATATAGAAACAAACCCGTAATCTATACACAATACGAACACATTTACGCTATAAATAACTTTTTGAACAAAATTACAATTTAAGATCTTACATTTTCATTCTCCCCCATGATGGATTAAGACCGACGTCATTATAAATTAGTAGAGAGTTAAATTGTCCAATTATTCAATTATAGGTACCTACACAGTACACAGCTGACTGATCTACGAGTGACAAACGAATCAACAAAAATCATAATAAATATTTGTTAGTGAGTAAGTCAGTACTCAGTACCTTATCTATTCAGATTGTTTATTAAAAAAAATGAGTCAACAAGATAAAAGGTTTTTCCACTCCCGGGAACATCTTATTATCATGCGTACCACTCAGATAGAACTCGAGTACAAAACACTGCTAAGAGTCTACTAATTCAATTATCTACCATAAAGTAGATAATGATTTTGAAAAATTTACATAATTTGATAATAATATAAATATAATCATAAGTTTTTATTCTTTAAGACATACATTTTTTATCTAGAATCAAAATATAAAAAAGCCGTTTCATTTGATAAAATAAATTTACACAAGATTAGTAGTGAGTTCAAAGAGTTACAAGAAAGTTGTGCGAGTAAATATGAGTATCGCCGAAAGTGAAATTTTAAAGCCTGGTTGCAAAATTAAGCCCGATGTGACCGATGATGATGTAACACGTTTGATCGCTCGTTTATATGGGATTACTGTTAAAGAAATCAAAGAGCTGATTTCGTATGATGATCGAGTTTTTGTAATACATGCAGATAGGTAAATAAAAAAATTCATGTGATCTAAAAAGTGATAAGCAACGAAAAATTTTAGATTTTTGAGAAGTGATTTTGATACTAATTACAATCTAAATATGGAGTTTAATTATCAGTTAAAAATAGTTTTTCCCAATATATAAAGAATAAATTGCTGCAGAAATTTAAATAAGCTTTCTTGAATTTGTTTTTAAAATTTAGTTATAATAAGAAACATTGTTTCACTACTTTCGATTAGCCTTAGTTCCAGACCAATAAAATTAATCAATAAAATTATGATAAAAAGGCTGTATACAAAGTTAAGAGATTGTTCTTTTTACAAGACTTAAAAATTTGAGAAAGTATTAACGAGTATAGTAGAAGAAATGGAAAGACCAGTAAAAAGTTGCTAAATTTGAAAATCTGTATTTGGTCAGAAACTAAATTTGATAAAATTAAAACTAGGAACTGCAATCTCTTTGCAAATTCTACTTTCACGAATTTAAAAACTCATACCAATATTTATGTTGCTGAAACTTCGTCAATGAGTGAAAGTGTTTATCAGTTATCTCTTCAAACAGCGCTATTTAATATCATGCTGGTTTGTCAAAGTTCCATTAGAAGCAGGCAAGCTTTAGCTGATATTGATTTCCTTCCCTCCCTTAATTGTTTCAAAAATCGATCAATTCAAATCGGTGTATGAGAAGGTTTTTTTTATGACTTAATCTTTGCAATCTGTTTTGGGACCAAAACACTCCCAACACTTTCGCGGTTCGCGTTTCACGTCCTACTTTACGCAGTTGCCAGGAATGGAGGATAGGTCGGCCCATGAGTTCTGCACTCCGACGTGTTCATCTTCTTCACAGATATTAATCTGATAATGAAACATCTCTTTTGCAATCCTACCCCTATCGGGATTCGAACCCGATACCGCCTGACCTAGACGCCACTGCACCGTTTGCTATAAAGGAGTAAAATGATGTATACGGGAAGAGTTGCCAGAAAGTTGAATCACCAAAACGAGGGAAGTATATTTAGGGAGTGGTCCAGAAATATTACAATAATTCTGAAAATGATTATCATGGTAAATCAAAAATCCCGAATATCAAAATCCCGGATATCAAAATCCCGGAAATCGAAATCCCAGATACGAGAAAATTTGTAACGTGCGTTCTCATCTGAGCTTGCTTTGCAATCGATTTAAAATTTCTCATTTTTATAGTACACATTCAAAAAATTTCCGTATCGGTATATAAATTTTTATAGTCACACATAAAAAAATTACAAAGCGATTTGCAAACGAAAGTAGTCGGGCATATAACTTACCTAACCTAAAATTTTTCATTTACAAAATGAAACCAAAAATTTCCCGAATGACAATTAAAGTCTCACGGACTCCATCTAATGGATTTTTTTTAAACCAAATGAGCTATACTTTTGACGTTTGTTTGTTAGTAAATAATCTTTTAATTGGGATGCGACTTTAAACTTTCCATTTAAAGTGGTGTTAAAAAATAATTAATAAACCGTGATATTTGGATTTAATTATAAATATAGAATAAATTTCCAAATTTATTGATTTAACAGCTGAGTTATTTGTTTTAAATAAACCAAGTGTACGGCGCGCTTCTATATCTATTAAATTTTTCTATTAAAAGTATAAAATTGGTGATATTTTTATAAATAAAAGTTCGTATACTGTTTTTGATTTTTTTGTTTTCATAACAAATAAACGTCAAGGCATAGCTCATTTAGTCACATTTTTTTCCGCTAGATCGGCGCTTTTCTTAATTTTACAATCGTCAATAGGGAAATTTTCAACCCTGAAATAAATACAGCAACTTGTTTATATATATATATATATATATATATATATATATATATATATATATATATATATATATATATATATATATATATATATATATATATATATATATATATATATATATATATATATATATATATATATATATATATATATATATATATATATATATATATATATATATATATATATATATATATATATATATATATATATATATATATATATATATATATATATATTTGTATTTTGAAAATAAACATTTGTATGTTTTGTCGAAACTTTGGTAATAAATGGATACATAACATAGAGCAGTAGCCAACACAACATCCCTATTTTATAATTATGGTTTCATTTTTGATATAGGAAAATTGTTTTAAATGGATTAAATTTTACTCTCACAATTGTATAAATATTTTTTATAGTGCAACTTATTGCGTCGTTGTTATGTTTTGTGTTTCTTAATTTTTCTGGCATTACATATATAGACATTTTATTCTGTGCGTGGTCACGTTCCTCGCGAGATGTCAAAGAAGCAGCTTCGTTTCCGTTTCTTTCGTGTTTAAATATAAAATAAGGTTTTAAATTAGCAATAAAAAATCTATTACGACTTATTTTGAAGCGTAAAGCAGTGCTTCTTTGACACCCCGTGTGGAACGGCTGAATAAGCGGTTGGCTCATTCCACACTCGACTTCTTTGAAGTTCTACTTCTTACTTCAAAATAAGTCGTAATAGATATATTTAAACACAAATTTTTTTGTATTGTTTAATTCTGCTCTCTCGAAAATAAAATTTAAACTAAAATCTACATCTCAAAATTACATAATTTTTTTTATTTCATTTCTATTTGTGTTAGAGCTACTTCATCGAAAAATTGTTTGTTGAAAAATGAGTCTCAATTAAAACCGGTTTCATAGGTAAAAAACGAAAGAGACGAAAAAGAAGTAACATCAAAGAAGTAAAGCGTGGAGCGGTCCCTTGAGCTCGGAAAACGTCAAAATAATTCACATACAAATGAAAATAACACACAAATACAACTATACGATACAAAAATATCCCTTTGCGAATATGTATTTGCAATGCATTCAGATGAGAACTAATAGTAAGATGTTCATTTTGACGATATCAAATCTTCCATCCCCACAAAAAACGATGACAACCCTAATTACTGATATCATGACAGTTTTTCCTCTCAGCTCCAAAAATATTTACTGTCATGATAGATAAAACTAGCATGACAATATTTTCGTGGCTGAAAAAAAATATGGCGAAACAGTTTCCGGGATTGTGAGAAAAAACCACATTAATTCTTTTCCCAAATCTCCAAATTTACATTTATCAGAATTTTTATGGGATATGGAGCGTATGACCTGGTGATATTGAAAGGATACGTTTTAAAAAATTCTGGTTTAGATGTTTTGAAAATTAACACGAATTTGACAATAAGCTGTTAATAATTCAAGTTCTTAAAGCTTCAATCAAAGTTTTTGCTAGAATCTCTATTTATCTTATAAATTTTCGGAACTTCATTGAAAACTTATGTTAGGATATCAATCCCGTTCTAAAATTTAGTCACAATCGGTTAAGGACTGGCAAAGTATCAATCAAGGATATTTTTAAATTTTCTTCAAGATTGAGCAAACAAGTCTCCCTTATAAAATTATTTCAAAATCCATATACAAATTCTGATCATGCCCTACAATCCAAATTTGAACTAAATCGAACTGCATCTAAAATTAAAATTACCCAAGTATTTTTACTTTCAATTTTTCTGGCGATATTCGTACTTAAGTACTAAACTTAGTCTAGTATTTTTCTAAGTTTGAGTTGCAATTTATTAAAATAAAACGTATGAAGCATGTCGCGAAAATCCGAAACTGGACGAAACTCATTATAAACATTTTATTGCATGTGTATGCGTATTGAGAAATATTAGGCGGGAACAATTGTGCTTGTGTTTGTTTAAACGGCAATTTCAAATATTGGTTGTAAAATTAAATGTTTTTAAAGAAATATTTTTGTTTTTGTAATATAAAATGATTTATTAAATTCATTATTTTAATTCATTATTGATTACTTTGGACATACATATATATACATTTCGATTAAATTATTCAATATTTTAATTTCAAATATTTACACTAGATTTTTTTTTAAAATAATTTTCCTTGTTTGTCTTTTATATAATAAAAGTAATTTGTGGATATTAAATCGTTTTCGATAGAGTTCGTAAATTTTTCCATAGTACAATCTAAACTGTTTAAAATAATATTATAATTATTAAATTTAACACGGAGTAACGTAAACCATACCTCACATTATCTTTATTGACCGTTAAACGTAAACTTGCAGCTAAGCTCTTTGGTGGACAGCTCTGTAAAGTTTGCCCTAATGCACTTTTTTAGTTCGTGGCCATCTTGCTTCATAAATAATGATTTCTAAATATAAAATAGGAAAACAAAATATAATAGGTTGTACCAAATTATCTCGAATGAATCTTTACATTACCAATTGTTTTACAGCCTCCCTAATCCCTATCTTCAATTAAATTAATATCAAAGTTGACAAATGTATCCGCATCGTTAAAAGTTACTATAAACTTAGCGTTCTCACAATAAACTAAATAACGCCATTTGTATACGCATATGTATATAATACGTATACGCTACAAACACTATCATTATAATGTGCAGTTTAACTTTCGTTAATTTTGGATGAAAACGAAGGAAAATACTGTGCTCAATTTTTACTTTCGTTTTGTTATACTTGGGTAGTATTCCAATTACACCCTACTAATGTCTCAAAAATTGTTTAAGAAATTGCAAACTTCCATTTAAAATGGTAATATTTCAAAACTTTGTTCAATATTCATGTAATAATCCCAATCCAACCCTACATACCCATCATGGTCAAACTATAAAATATCCTACAATATTCGTAATGATTTCAAAAGTTGTTCCAACCCTAAAACCCCAATAATTTAGGAATGACCGGATTTGTTTTATCAAGGTCAAGTTCAAAAACATAGTCGCATATTAGAATTCCAAGTGCAACATACAATCCAAAATCGGTTAATTCTAGAATTTCATCCAAAACTCACGATATCATTAATTCTGTTCTAAACAGCTTTTTCTTAACCGACTAGGAAATAATTAAATTTTACTCAGCATGGCCAAATTGTAGAGCTTTGTGTGGTACTGGTACCGTAATTAGAAACTTTATGGCTATGTTCTATTATGCATTTCAATTCCAGACCGGAGCTAAACTCAGCAAGGACAAATTTAAAAACTTCATTCAAAAATAGGTCTTATTTTCCCAATTGCAATCATAGTAAAACAATTTGTACAAGTTCGGTTGAGAAATGGTCGAACTCTATCAGCATAGCTGGTTAAATACCACGGGATTCCCCCGTTTAAATACCGAAATCAAATTCACAATGTTGAAATCTCAATTCTCAAAATCTCTAATGTTAAAATAACGAAATTTCAAAAAAGGAACTCGAAATCTTGAATCTGATTTTCTTTTTTCTAAGTTGTTTTTCGCATTATCAGCACTAAACGAACAATATTAGTTATTGAACTGTTTTAATTTTTTATGATTTTTTTAAATTTATTTATTTTAATTTTTAAATATTCCGCCATATTAGGCAACATCAGTGAGAGACTGTTGTACATCATTAGGAGCTATTGAAATAATATTAATTTAATGCTTTTCATTATTGTTAAAAAAAATTTAAATAACTAAATTGTTGTTAATGATTAAATTAAATATATAAAACATATGAAAAAAATATATTAATGTGTTTTTGAATACCTGTGATAACAGTACTAAGTACAAAAAAATGGAGTGTAAAATTAATATATTTTTTTCTTATGTTTTATTTATTTAATTTAATCATTATCAACAATTTAGTTATTTAAATTTTTTTAACAATAATGAAAAACATTAAATTAATATTATTTCAATAGCTCCTAATGATGTACAACAGTCTCTCACTGATGATGCCTAATATGGCAAAATATTTGAAAAGTAAAATAAATAAATTTAAAAAAAAATCATAGAAAATTAAAACAGTTCAATAACAAATATTGAAAAAGAAAATTACTTAGAAAAATTAAAAATTAAAATCAGCGAAAAAATTTCAAACACAAAATATGAATCTGATTTTCTGCGGCGTTGACTTATGTCTTCTCAATTATATACCGATTTTTCGCCACACTACCACCAAGGTATACGAGCTGTGTAACATAAATGCAGCCCACGCTGAACTGCGTCCCTATAAATTACCAATCGCCAGTCACCGCTTCCGATTATATCCGAACCAGTTATATCATAAGCATGGTAGACCACCCTCAATTCCCACCCTTCTTGGCCGGTATCTTCTCTAGATACTTTTCAATGTCCGAACCACTCCACCCCGTCCAAACGTATAGCTGCCACAACCGCTCTTCGGTAGCATCGCCGTATCTGCAAGAAGTTGTTCATTTTGCATTAAGTCATACTTACCGACATAATCCGTGTGTTGCAATCCCTGTTTGTTTTTTTCCGTCACCTCACCACTTCTGTTATTATCACTAGCATTACCACTTTCCTCAAGTTCTCTGTCATTTTTCTGCTACCAATAAATGGCTCACTATTTAACGTCGATTCTACATACGGTTGAGCATATACAAAATTCGGAGCAATTTGTCTCCATTTTCTTGAACTGTGACAATATCCAGGTTGCATTGTTTATAATCTTAGAGCTGACTCAGCTGATTCGCCTTTAATGCTGTCTTCTCGCCAGCACTCGATTCCACAAAGCTCAAAGGTTCCTCCTAACCAATGGTATGGCACCCACTCCGTGATCATCCGGTTGCACCTTATTACCAACAGCAATTTCCAACATTTGCTACCCACTGTTATGTGAATGCTCAACCTCCTACTTCGTATCGCCTACTTTTCTTCACGCTTTATTGTTGACTATTTTGATTTCTTTAATTTTTTGTTTTATTTCACGCTTCAAATATATTATTGTTTGTTGTGTGTCTTTACTTTGCCGCAGTAAAACAGCCAATAATTGCGCCATATCAAAAGTTCCAGGTTGGCCGGGAAATGCCTTTACTTTTATCATCCAGTTTTTCCTCAATTTAACCTCTTCGAACTGTAACAATCCATTCAGCAAGAACCGGCGTTAGTCACGTTCTTAGTGGCTAAACCGATCACAAAAATACATTGGATTGAGAGCCTTGGGCACAGTTATGCTCCGGCTCACGGTTACAGGGAGGGTTGGGGTTTATATAAAGATACAATCCTACATGCTTGTACCGTGCGCATACAAAAATATATACCTTAATCTATTTGACCTTAAACCTCACCCAGGTGACACCCTCTAATTATTAAACAATAACGCATTATAAACAATAAGTTAAAGAATAAATAGACATCAATATGGAAAAAAAACCGTACGGGCTGAGAATTTACAAAAGTGAACGACACTAAATTATTATTAATTAATTAATCTTTAAAATTTAATTAATCTTTTAATCTAATTATTAATTAATCTGCGAGGGAAGATAAAATATAATATATAATTACAAATTAAAATTTAATGATTTGACCAGGAGTGTTAATGGACGCAATTGAAATTATGAATTATAAAAAAATACAATAATATTGAATAACGACAAGATTTGAAATACTACAGAAAATTAATTATTTAATGTAGGAAAATCATTGTATGCCTTATTAAACTAAAAGAAAATATGAATTAGTTTTGATGATTACCTTTATCTACGATAGTTGCGGTCTCCAATGCTCATCAAGCACAGTATCGAACAGACTCTCTCTGGTCGCTAATTGTCCAACCTCCCTTTCAATGCACACGTTGGTAATTGTATAACGTGAAGTATGTCCCAAAGCCAGGAAATCAAATACTCCAAAATCAATGATCAATCAGTTGATAGCATAAACGTGATTTACACCTGATAAATACTTGTGTTATTTTGGCACAAAGATTGTTGATAACTTTAGTACTTTACATAAACGAATACGAGAACCAGCTGTCCGTTGAAATTTATTCTTGCCGTGCTACACACACACACACACTCGGTTAATACCGTACAGATAGGCACGCTTTGAGTCAACCCAAGTATGATTTGGCTCAGAATAAAAAATTATTTTTTTGATAAAATTTTAAACAAACAACTTACAACTAATCATTTCATTTCGACGTACGCGAGAAACTCCAAATGCACATACAAAGTTTGGTATACTTCATTAACTCACAAAAACTATTTTTTAACTGACTTAATTTAGTTAGTATCCATGTTGAGTTTTAGATAAAATTTAATTTTTTTATCAAAATTATGTCTACTTTTATACCACAATTATTATTTAAGTATTACATTAATTAATATTTTAATCAACCATTTACATTTTTAAATGCTTATCTAGCAAAATCTCGAAACTTAATGATCATCGGATATCAAAAAAAAAAAAACCCGAGACCTCTCTAACAACAAGGAAAAAATGTTTTTGTGTTTGTCTCACAATATTTCAATCGAGCTAAAAATATGAATTACTGTTTACTTATTAAATATAATTTTCTTATGGCGGAGAGATCAACCCAAATTTTAGGTCGGGTCAAATCAATTCAACTTGATTGTTAAAGAACTCATAATTATCCGGGTCTAGCCCTGGCTTTTCCATAGCCTAATTGGATTGTCAAATGTTCAATTTGCTAGAATTTGAATACCACTAAAGAGCTATAAACTACTTCTAATCCTATTACTTAAACCTAGATGTCACTAATCTCACAAAAAATGTATTTACTAATTTACGCTTAGTTACACCCAATATGCGAAATCGTAACCTTCTCATATTAATCGCGGTTTAATTCAGCAAAGTCTATGTTAGTTATATTATGCGCGAACTATCCCAATCTCACCCAATCTCGCAGTGACTTGAAAAAATTAAAATTTGACATTTTAGTTAACATAACACAAAAGAAATATATTTACATACAAGGCGATTTGAAAAGTCCCGAGCCTGAGTAATAAAACAATACCTTTTTGAGAAAAGTTACAATTATTTTCAACATAGTTCTCTTCCAACTCGATTCACTTATCCCAACGAGTTTCTAATAGCTCGATATCTTTTTTATAGTAATCGGAACTCAATTCCTCAATATAGGCATTTGTTTAGCGAAATAGCATCTTAACCCTTTAATGCATACTGTAGCATATGTGCATCATCTCTTTCTAATTCAAACTGTATCTTCATTTGAGCATATTTTTCCGGTTTTGTTTCATACATCTCTTGTTGAGTTGTTTTTCTCTCTCGTTGCATTGCTTTTTTTTGTTTTTTTTATGCGTTTGTTAAACAAAATCGTCATTAAGAATCAGTTACTCGGTGTTTTGCATAAAGTGATTAGTACGTGTATTTGGATAATAAAAAAATACAATTGTTACGAGTTTTCAATATGTAAGTAATTATTTTTAAGTTTGAAAGAAGAAATGAAAAATCTAAAAGAAAACTATAAAAATATTCGGTGGAAAAAAAAAAATTTTAAATTTGACGAAAACAAAACTAAATTCCATGGAAAATCCGAATTGCCAGAAAACGTTATTGGATTATCAACACCAATGAGTTATTTCAACTATTTTTTCTCAGATGATTTGATAAATAAAATTGTGACGGAATCCATTCAATACTCCACTGAAAAAGATCCCGAACGGCCCATAGCAATTTCTACACATCATATAAGGAAGTATATTGGCATATGCATTTTAATGTCTGTGGTTCATGTTCCAAATATACGCCGTTATTGGAATACGCTTGTTGGCAACCACACTATCATGAGTATAATGACAGTCAACGAATTTGAGAAGATTCGTAGATTTCTACACTTTAATATAAATAGCAGCATGCTTCCCAGAACCGACCCAAACCACGATAGGCTTCATAAAATTAGGCCAGTATTAAACCACTTAGTGAATAAATTCCAATCGATCCCGCGAGAAGAATGCCTATCGTTGGATGAACAAATATGTTCCACTAAGGCACGCAACTATATGAAGCAATACATGCCCGCTAAACCTCATAAATGGGGCTATAAATTATATGTTCTAAGCGGAGTTTCAGGGTTTACATACAATTTTGAAATTTATACTGGAAAAGAATCATCCGAATCTATTTTACCAGATGAGCCGTTTTTGGGAAGCTGCGCCAATGTTGTAATCAGGTTGACTCGACAAGTCGAACAAAATGTTGGCCATAAGATATACTTCGATAATTTTTACACAACGCTTCCCTTGGTTGTTGAATTGGCAAAAAGAGGAATTTATTCTGTGGGCACAATTAGACGTAACAGGATTAACAATTGCAAATTACCCAGTGACAAAGAATTAAAAAAGGAACCTCGTGGGAAATCATTCGAATTTTTTACCAATGTTGAAAACGTAGACGTTTGTATGTTAGGTTGGAAAGACAACAAATTAGTCATTTTATTGTCAACATTTGTCAGCGAGGAACCGGTTGGGACGACGAAGAGGTTTGATAAACATAAAGGAGAATCTATACATATTGATTGTCCAAATATTATCAAGCAATATAATAAACATATGGGCGGTGTGGACCTCACTGATAGCCTTATTGGAAGATACAGGATAAAAATAAAATCGCGTAAGTGGTATATACGCATTTTCTATCATTTAATCGATATTGCAATTGTCAATTCGAGAATTCTTTATCGAAGAGTTTGTGCGCTCCGAAATGAATCAGCAATGAGTTTGTGTGACTTTCGTATTGAGGTTGGGGATTCCCTTTGTAAAAGTGGATTCCAACTTCAAACTCCCAGAGGTAGGCCGAGTAATTCACCAAGCGTTGCGTTACAAGAACGAAAACGAAAATACCCTTTCTCGCATGTACCATCTAGTGACGTTCGAAAGGATAATATATCTCATTGGCCCATATACATGGAAAATAGACTCAGATGTAAATTTCCAAATTGTAAGGGGTTTACATATGTTAAATGTGAAAAATGTTCCTCTGCTTTGTGCTTTAACAAAGCTAAAAATTGCTTTAAATCTTTTCATAATTAAATTAAATAACCAATTAAAATACAAATTAGATTTTGTGATATGAAGTAAATATATATGTGATACATTTTATTTTGAATTCATTTTGTATGTACATATAAGAATATTGTTTTTGAATATACTTTTATTTTAATTTTGAAGAATTGTCTTTATATTTAAAATCGTTATAACGCAAAAAGAATTAGATAAAATATATTTTTTGGATGTAAAATAAAAAGTTTATATAAAATAAATATGAATAATTTTATACCACAAATGCATAATGATGCAATTATGCATCATGCCTTAAAATCCATTTTCCGGGAAAATTAGCTGATTCTGATCGTTTTTATTTTGAAATTTGTTTCAACCAAATACATTATTATAAAAAAAAAAATATTTCAATAAAAAATAAAAAATCATGCATTAAAGGGTTAATATGAGTGAAATCTTCAGCCAGCTAGCCACCTGTCCAAGGTTTGGAACAGATAATAAAGGGTGCCAAATCTGGAGAATTTGCGGAATGGGGAAGCAATTCATAGTCCAATTCGGCCAATTTGGTCATCGTTTTGCTTTGTGAGCCAGCACTTTGTCTTGATGAAACAAATTTTTATCACTGTAATATTGCGCAATGATTTTTTTATACCATACACGTCCCGAAATACAGTCTCCATAGCCTTGCCAGCCCATTGTAGCGTTTTCTAGCTCGTCGGTGTCCCTCCACCTATGGTTTTGATTATTCCTTGGTGTCCGGTTTGTAGAATTACGCGGCCCCCATCGCGCACATAACTTTTACACGTTCAATCAATTATGTAAAATGTTGTGCACAAGTTCAGTTGAGTTGTTTAGCACCTTAGCAATCTAACACAACTTCAATTTACGGTCATTAGTCACCAAACGTAGAAGTTTTTGATCATATCTGGCGATTATTCAGTGGAATTTGTATGAAAAAACGGCCCCCTACAATTTCAACCTTGCCCGCAATTTTAAACTGTACGTTAATATTAATTAAACTTAGGTGCTCTAGAAAACGTTTTGTGGGAAATTTAGTTTTTGACGTCGTGATTACGAAACCACTAATGTGGCAGTAAAAAATAGATAAAATACTTCTGTAGTTAGCTTAAAGTAGTTTCAAATATTAAGATAATTTTATCGCGAATTATGCTGAACTATCATTTTTTGTTCTTATTTCACCAACGGTTATTTCCACGAAAAATGATTTTACTATTTACGTAAGCATTTCTATGTTTGATAATAAAGTATAGGATTACGCGTGGCAACATATCATTAATAAGATGTTTCCAATCTTTTAACATCAACAAAGCGCAACTCGCTATATAAAATGAAATCAATAACCTTTATCAGCTTGTATCAAAATATAACGGGATTCTAAATACTAACCAAACTGCCTATCGCGTTCCGTTGCTGACGATACAGGAAATGCTATTCTGTGTATTCAATATACTTACTCTTTATTTTTGGTCATTTTTATAATTAAATTTATGTTATTATCGTAAAGAGATTAAATTAAATTTATAGTATTTTTGGAAATACACCAAGCGAAATTTTTGGGAAATTTTAATTTTTTAACGTTTATCCTGTACAAAAAGTAAGATTACAATTCGCGCATGAATATTTATATTCAGCAAGATTCGCGATGATGTGTTTTGATAGACGCGACATTTTTGTTTGTAATGTTTGCAATTATAAGGCTATAATCATAACTCTCGGACCGGGTGCAGGCATCCCGCATGAAAGTCACATTCGAGGATGTAGATTGCAGAAGGCGTCTCTAACTTGTAACTATCGAAACCACCCTTGTGTATGTCCAATGCCTTCTAAACTACTGGCGGCCGCTTACACTAAATGATGACGACACGCTTGGTCGACGGTTCAATATATATTATGCAGATGGCGGATAAACTTAAATAAAGAAAATTGCATTACTTACAAAATATATTTAGTTGTAATTATTACATCGAAGTGGAAAGTTATTCGTTTTCTATTTTCATTTCCCAGTTTTTTCTAGTTTTTGTCTATATCCGCCCCGCATCTTCTCTTAAAATCAAAATAAATTTCGTCATAGAAAATTACAAAACAATAAAAATATTATTTCTTTCTCCTCTAGTTGTTTTGAAATTTTGTTAGTTTCGTACAAACTGTTGAAGCCGAATGATATGCGTTTTCTAATTTTTTCAGTCATGCGTGTACATTTTTATTTTAGATTTTGGCAATTTGTATCATTTTTATTTAACATAAGCAGATTTCTAATATCATCCAATTCGAAATTATTGTAATTGGTACGTAGATTCAATAAAAATAGCAAAGAAAGGCACGAATATCATGTAAAATACACAAAAATTGCGTCCTACGGCTTCGAATAATTGTGTAACACTGGTGTGATAAAAACTGGTTGGCTTGTTTCTTGAAGTGCTGTGACTTAAAGGCTTCGTGAAATACAGTGTCGTCTAACTAGTTCCATATCGAGGCTACTCTGCGAAAAAAGACTCATAATGTTAGATTCTGCAGTAGAAAGAGATCGAGGGTGAATGTGTAATAGATACATCATTTGACATACGAACTACTCTATTCTGAATTTTATCGAGACATTCTAAATGTGATTTAGGAGCCCCACCCCAGACAATAAAAAGGCCTTATAAAGACTTAAGAATTTTGATGGAGCGAAGTTGAAATTGCCCTGTTGGTGATGGCATACGCATGTATAAGTTCTCTCCATGGTACACCTCCGGTAAATTGCAAACCACACATCTGGTGTACCAACACGTGTATCATAGTGGTATACTACCTTCTGGGAGGAAAGACAATATTGGAAATTGCTAGGATTAAATCCGCCTCTGTTAGAACTACCCCATTTTAGAATGAGTTGAATATTTTTGGGAATAAACGAGTTCATAGCTTCACATGAACTTTCTAGGCAGGCATTGTATTCTCTTCCGTTCAAAAACTCAATGGAAGCCGATAGCGTTGTGTCATCAGTAAATTAATGGATGTCGCAAGTTGCTGGGAGGTATGCCCTATTCTGATTTTTTCGATAGTTCTTTTTTACGGTATTATCGAAAATGAGTTATTATGAAATTTTTCGATATGATTTTTCCTCGATATTCACGTCGATTATACAATAGAATCCGCGGGGGCGAATCGAATGCTGGCCTACTTTTCATTGCCCGTAACGATTTTCTGCAAAAAAAAAATTCTTTTGGACCGAGAAACCAAATTCATGCAGATATCAACGTTTTGGTTTTTGTTTCTTCTTTCAGGTTATTTTCATTTCCCTTCTGTATTTTTCCCAGCGCAATCCTTTTCAGGTTTTTCCTGTTACGGCATATACACTGTTTGTGTGTAATCAGGGAGCATTACTTCTGCTTCTGAGTCGTCATCCCCGTTTATTTATAAAAAGTCCGATGCTCGATCCCATTATTATAACAAAATTATAAATAAATTTCTTTTAATAATTTGAAACAGACAAATTTAATTGTTTTTCTTTGACAGCTAAGCAAAACTACATCATAAACAATATGACTCGATAATATAGAAAGCAAAACACTATCGAAAAATGCATAAGAGGCCCCTGAGGTCAGTAGGCCTTTGATTTGAATCAAGAACAGAGTAGGTGACAAGAACGGTCTTTGTGGCACACCTGTTAATGCATGTCAAACGAACTTGAAGTAAACAAATTCAAAAGATAACGCTACATTTTCCAAAATTTTTAATACACCGTTCTCAACAGTGGGTTATGTGTAAGTCATGAGGTCATCGGAAGAACAGTCCTTATAATCGCCTTTTTTGGAACTGATTGAATATTCGCGGTTTACCAAATCTTTTATTTATTGATAAAGAAATCTATTCTGTGAGTTACATGTATGATTTCAGATTTAAAACAGAACAATCAGTTTAAATCAAAAATTTAATTAAAACAAAAAATAAAAATAATAATTTTGTTTTAATATTTAAAATTTTTAAACATAGTTCTTCCGCATTTTTTTGAAGTTATCCTTTGATAAACTAAATTTCAAATAGGTCATCGATGAAGTTGAATGATTTAGATTAGACAACCTATTAAAGAGGTAGTTTTCGCCATAGTTTGTAAAATCGTGTTCTAGTGCCAAAAACTCGTGGTTTCGAAATGTCCTGCATCGCATGGCACATAAATCGACATGTTTTAAAAATGTAAACTGAACCAACATGGCCAAGCAAACCGTGATTTTATTGGTAACGCACCCAAGGCAAGTGTGTAATCGAGTTACAATTTCATAAAATGATAAATCTTGGTCAAAATCCCAGTCATTTTCTTTTACAAAAAAATCAGTTCTATACCATCACAATTTTCGATACTCTTTCTATTGTTATCACAACCTACTAGCATATTAAATAACTTATAAATATATAGGACGACGTTCGTGTTCTATTTTTCTCTTAGCTTATCGCATTTACTGTAATTAGATTTTTTGTCACGGTGTCGCTTTTGTCGTTTTTTCGAACTTTTCTCGAAAAATTGCCGTTGTTTGTTTACTTTTTTGATTAGACAACTAAGCTAAACAGTTGAAACAAGTTAAATTTAGTTTTACTTTTTCACCAGCTGTGTTGATTTTCGAGTTTTTTTCGAACTTATACTAAAACAGCTAACTTCACTCTTGTCTGATAGAAAAAAAAAATTTGGAACACGATTTTACAAGGCAATATTGATACTATTTAATATTTGCTACTAGTACAAATGCGAACAAATTTATTTTCGTGTTTCTTTAATTGCGTTTAAGCATCGAAAAAAATTAATACATATTTCGTAATAGAAATGGAGTAAATTTTTTCAATCTAGCAACCTGGTAAATGATACAAAATGTGAAATACTGTCACATTTTATTCTAAAGAAGCGAGACATATGCTGTCTTACTTTGAGAAATTTACAACAACAATCCCATATATATAATTCCAAATTGGAATTATTTTAGACAAACTTTTCTGCTGGTATAGAATTATTCTATTCTACCTGTAGTTTTAATGTTCACCACCAGGGCAATTGTATTGAATACTTTTATTTTTAAATGTTGGCAATAAAAATATAAAAGTGATTTTTGTTATTTTGACATCGCATTTTTCTAAACAACACGAGAAATTAGTTACGATTTGTAACAATATTCAATAATGTTCTAGCACATTACTATTTAATTGAATGTATTTAGTTGCATTTTTACGTAGTTTTCAAATTCAAAATGTAATTGTTACCAACTAATAAAATTAAATTAAAAAATATCTTTGGTTGTTACTTTGAGCACAAATTAATTCTATTCCAGAATGGTTTTAACTTTTGCCAAAGTAAGACGGCAATAATCTTCGTTAAAGTATCGAAAATGTGATGGTAGCACATGTCAGCACAGCATAGTATGGATTCCAGACCATTACAGCGTATGCCAGCTGAGTCGTCGAATGTAAGCGAAATAGAGTGTTTGTATATAAGATATAAATATCTTTAAATTCACCTGTCGATTGTTTGACAAACCCAAACATGGCATTCGCATTCGCAATACAATTTTCAATATGCCTAAATCCATATTGACTTTGTGTGAAGAATTATCGAATTCTTTTTACGATAAAAGACATGATTTTGCATTTCTTAATATTTAAGTATTTAGTGAGTTTCGTTCACACCACTAACTTAATCTATCTATAGCCGTGTTTTTTTATTAGAGCCCGATAGATGTATCCGGAGCACCGAATTTTCATGTGTCAAAACTTATATTTAGCGCGCTTTTTTGCATATAATTAATTTATTTAACTCCAAACTAATATTTTTCATTCAACTTTTTAGTAAAAAATCGCCATAAAAATATTTTGCCCTATCTATTTGTCGGGAGCCGCTATCGGGAGCGCTATCCATTTCAATGAGAAATTTGAAAAGGCCTTTATTTTGTAAACCCCTATAACCATTAGAAACTTAATATTACAATAAAAATTTAAAACGCAGCAAGATGTATTCTTGTTTATAACGTCATGTCAAAATAAATGTCAATTACTATATTTCAAGTGATAAATGTTAGTTTTATGGATGCATATATTTTTCATTTTTATGGTATAGCGACACCATTGAATAATAGCTGCAGTTTCAGTAGAAATTTCAAACAAGAATAATAAAACACGGCTTATGTCTTCTAGAAGTTTCTTCGTATCCATTCAAACACATACCACACGGGTTGTCAAATCAAGTCTGCTTCACGCTTCAAAATAAGTCGTAATAGATTTTTTATTGCTAATTTAAAACCTTATTTTATATTTAAACACAAAATTTGTTTGTAGGTATTTTTTTATTATTCTGCTCTCTCGAAAATAAAATTTAAACTAAAATCTACATCTCAAAAATGGCCTTAATTTTATTTATTTCATTTCTATTTTTGTTGAAACTGCTTGAAGGAAAAATTTTTTGCTGAAAAATGAGTTGTAATTAAATCCGGTATTACAGGTAAACTTGGAAAAAGCTGCTTCTTGACAAATCCACACGGTTTGTGGATTGGATAATGAGCTATCCACAGGATAATGAGCTAACAGGAAATATGAGCACTTTTGTGGAAGTTTGTTGGATCTTAGATGTGACTTAACCAATTTATGCAATCGAGTGAAAACCCAAATGCGACTAACGTCTGTGGCCCTATTCTGGCAGTAATTCCCGGGGAATAGAAATTTTAAATTTTGTAGCAGTTTTATTTCCTTTCCCCCCAAAGTGTATTCTGGCTTTTGGGAAAAAATTGTTCCCCGTGAAAACAGTTTATTTTTTCATATTTTAGGAAAGAATTACTTGGGAATTGTATTTACTTCAAATACAAATTGAATTTTGTCATCCAATTTGTATTTGAAGTAAAAATGTATTTGTATTTAGATTGGATTTGTATTTAGTTGTATTTACTTATAGCAATATTATGGCTATAAATTTATAATGAAAACTGGTAATATCAATTGGAAATATCAATATTCAATTTTTCACTTTAATAAACAAAATTTATTTTTTAAGTAAAATTCGATTAAAATACAATCAACAAAACTACTTGGGTTTTGTTGATTGTATTTTAATGTAGTGTGTAGCAAACTATTAAGGCGATGATTCATGTAGGAATTTTGTCTGACAGACATAAATAATAATCGCTCTGATTGGTTAATATTTTTTTGTCTTATACGATATAACGAAATTCACAATTAAACGATACATGTATAAAATTTTGTCGTATGGATATTTTATGAGAAAAAGTGTTTTTATTTTTGTTCTTTTTAATTTTTTTTTAATATTTTAGAATATGTATTCTTTTGTTCTCACTGCCGTCAAATCTTACACAAAATTGAGCAATGTTCAATTTTTAATTTTTGTCGTACGATAAAAAAATATCAACCAATCAGAGAGATTATTATTTATGTGTGTCAGACAAAATTTATATATGAATCACCGCCTTTATGGTATTATAGCACTGGCTATTTTTCTAACCAAACGCTTTATTGAACTTCATGTACTACATCAACTTGATGGTGTTTTTCTATCTCGTTAGTTATTTTACTAGTGAATTCAACAGGAGTCGATGTGGACCGGCCAGGCATAAATCCTTCTTGCTTTATTGAAATATAACGTGCCATTGTGGATTTATATTTGTTGCCTAAAACTAAACATGACGTTGCCTAGGGAGTACTACTTCAGAATAGGAGAGGGTATAATATAAAGCCAAACTCTTGATGTAGTGATCCTTTAAGTAGCTTTTAATCAGGCTGTATGAATGTTTCATGTGGAACATTAGTTCCATGAACGATTTTTCTTCACACCACACCTTGTAAAATATATAGGAGATGTAGATGGAAAATCCGTACAACTACCATGTGAGAACTTCTCTAGTAATCCAACGGGAAGATAAAACTCTTTCATACTGAGGTGATATACTAATGGAATATTTAAAACCCTTTTGATGTTGTTACATGGATAGTTCGTAATATAATCCAACACCGTTGCACATGGTATGGGCAACATCCGAAGTAAGTGTTTTTGTCTCTCATGCAGAGTCACGGTGTTAATTATTATTCTTATTTTGACTGAACATTTGTCACGCCTTTTAAACTACGATTTCCCATTTTCTTGGTCTGACTTTCGAATTTATTAGATTGATATTTTGATTTCGTTTCGATAAGATTGTGATTTACTACCGTTAATATTTTACGTTTTATTTTTTTCATCATCCCTTAGTTCCATTCCCTTTATGTAACGAGCCAAATGCGGCTAGGAAAATGCACTCAAGCTCACTATCTGTACAACCATATATTATTTCTGTAAACGTTTCTCAACACATTAGCTTAATTTGATTTTTTTAAAGGAGAGAAAATATAAGAAATTTTTTTCTCGTTATTAAATATTTCGGAAATTTTAAATATTATTATAATACGCTATTTAGGTCATTTATTATATTATTATTTTTACTATTATAATTGGTCCAATAATTAAAGTTTACCTATTTATAAACTAATTTACACTATCTGAATTTTTTGACGTTGCCCTTGCTCTTTTGTTTCGCTTTGCAAAAATTATAAAATTAAAATGAGGGTGGCGGCCTTGAAACCGGATGAAATAGAAGTCGAATGCGAGTTACGCGCAATTTTATTTGGATCTGACGATGTTCTAATAGTACTACAGCAACAGGTAGAGGCAGAGATGAGTGGAGGATCGGGCGCTCCGCAACGAATGCTTAGTCGGGCGGCAAAAAACCCAAATGCAGAAATTGAATGTTGTCGCGGCAAACTTATTCGACTCCAAGAGGAAATTGTGCAATTAAAATCCATTCCGACAGTGGAACAAGCAGCTCGAGCGGAACAAATATGGTCTCGTATGTGACATACGAGACCATATTTGTTCCGCTCGAGCTGCTTGTACATACGGTATGTCCCACGTGCGAAGTCGGCTAGAGCGCGTATCTGCCTCACCGACATACCAAGACTCCGCTTTGAACTTGTTAAAATCATGTCATCATCTACTTGAATCGCTCACGGACTATTTACAAAATTCAGGTGACTTAGATAATTCAATAAAAGTAGCCGAAAACGAAGTGATCGAAAGTATAGGGACCCAACCTTTAGCGATCCAATCTCCGACTCCCGATAACCAAATATCGCTCCAAACAAAAGTGCATAATTCAGAAATTACTGCCTCGGGTTCTAATAAACCCTTTAGACTAGAACAAAATCCTATATTCCTCGCGATGATGGCTCAAATCAAAGAACTAACCGACCAAGTCAAGATATTAAACCAAAATCAGTCGATGAAGGCCAGTCTAACCAAAACCCCAAATTTTGGTAAAGAACCGTTAAGAAATGTAGAGATTTCTACTCCCACGCCCATTAGTCAAGATCATGTTCCTCATGTACAATTCCAGGGCTCCGACCCCAAGTTTATGGCGACTAACAATATAATACCACCTGTTTCGGTTGTGACTACTACACACAGTCCAATTTCCTCTGCAGTTGCAACCAATTTTGTTACGCAGCATCACAGCACGTTTAATTCGCCGGATGCCGAGGGGCACAATATAACTATGGGAAATTCGGGATATCAGACTTGCAACAACCATTTCACTGGTCGACGGCAATTATCTCGTAGTGGCATTTGTTATTCTGGGTCCACATCAGGGATGACGGTGGACATGTTCTTGTTCCAATTACAAACTGTGGCAGCCTCGATGGGTTTAACTGAAGATATTCTTTTGGTTGAAGTGAGTACAGTGCTCAAGGATATTGCGTTGCAGTGGTACTGGACGTACCGCCGTCATAATCCATTGGCAACATGGAAAGATTTCAAAAGGGATTTTTTTGAGAGATTTAAGGATAGGCGCACCGATTAAGAAATTCGCAGAACTATAGAGGCCCGAAATCAGAAACCGGGCGAAAATTTCATAGACTTTTATCACCACGTTTGGGCTCTTACGCTATAATGCCGGACTCCCTACCGTGACGAGGAGTTGGTGCAGCTGTTGATGTCAAACATGACCCCTGCCTTACAATACCACCTAACAGATCAACGTTTCGAATCCATAAACGATCTGATTAAAACTTGCACAGCCTGGGAAGATACGTTCAAACGTTTCCGCATCTCATCAGATAACGCTCTAGCGAATCGACGTAGTATAAACGAGCTACACCCTGTCGACTACAATATCGCTGGCCAATATGAACCAAATCAATCAGAACGGCTTAGGGATGAAACACGCGAAATTGTATGTTCCTTGAAATCACCTCTCAATATTCCACCCAAACAACCAACCCGATTTGTAAATGTACCACAAAATAATATTCGTCGGCATTCGGATATTGTAGCAAATAATCCAGTCTGCTACAACTGCTCGGACCTTGGTCACACATTCATAGAGTGTCCAGTACCACCAATAGGCGTGTTTTGTTACCGTTGTGGCCACAAAGACACAATTACACCGAAATGTCCGAAGTGCACGGGAAACTCCCTAAGGGGTCAATGGAGATCTGGGATCCAGGGGCCTCCGAATTCTATAGTGTCCAGACCAGCCCAGGAAGATGCCGCAAGCAATACCGATCCGGAGTTCCACCGGATGAACCATACGAAGTCGTAAATACACGTAATGCATCCTCGGCGGTAAACTCGTTACCCACCACCACCAAACCACTTACTATGTCGTCGGATCGAAACATCTTTATGTTTGATTCACCCAATCCTTATATTTCAACTAAGTCCGTAGCTCCCTCGGCTCTAGTTGATCTCGAAGCATCAATGGATTCCAATACTTGTGCCTATTTATCCAACGCGCAATCAGAAATGTCTGTGTTACAAAACCGAACTAAATCTGAGATGGATTTGCATGCAAATAGTCATGTCTATTTCTCCAACTCGCCACCATTGACTAAACCATCAGGTATGAATTATTCGACCGGAAATTCAATGTATTCACGTCATTCTTACAGTGTTAGGAGGAAAGAAAGATCACGGAGATACTGGGAAACCCGTAAAATTATAAAAGCCGGTACAGTTTCGTCGCTATTAACCTCAGATAATTTGGATGAACGACCATACGCTTCTATAACCATAAATGGTGTACCATATAGGGGTCTTCTAGATAGTGGAGCTAATGTATCTGTGTTGGGTCGCGGTTCCGAAAGAGTTCTAACCGATCCATCAATAAAATTCCATCATTTCCCAACACAGATTCATACGGCTAGTGGGCAATCTCAACGAGTTTTTGGATATATCCATGCATTAGTTGCCTTTAACAACAAGACGCACACTCTTCTACTGTATGTCGTGCCGTCTCTCGAACAAACGCTTTACTTAGGGATCGATTTTTGGAATCGGTTCGGGATCAGTCCAAAAATTTCATCTCTTAATCAAAACCAAGAACTACCCGACCACGTTAACTCTCCGAAGTTTCATACCCTCTCACATGCGGACTGAGTGAGACTAGATCAAATAGTTGACGAGTTTCCATCCAGTACTAAATTAGGGCTGGGTAGGACTAATCTTTTGGTGCACGTTATTGATGTTGGTAATGCCAAGCCGGTGAAACAACGCTTTTATGCTGTATCTGCCGCACGACAGAAGCTGATGTATGAAGAGTTAGACCGAATGTTGGCTCTAGACGTGATTGAGGAAAGCCAAAGCTCCTGGTGCTCCCCAGTTACTCTGGTGCATAAGGCGACTTTCAAAGTGAGGCTCTGTTTGGACGCCCGAGAGGTGAATAAGGTGACCGTCAAAGATGCGTATCCGCTGCCTCTTATCAACGTCTTGTTGGGTCGGCTGGATCAAACACGTTATATATTAGCTATTGATATAAAAGATGCCTTTTGGCAAATCCGGCTCGACCCACAATCCCGAGAGGCTCATCTTTTCATTATTGGAAGTAAAATGTCAAAGGAAAGACACCTATCTTCATTGATAGCGAGGGAGTTGTAGCAATATTTGAGTACAATTAATAATTAATATTTTTTTTTATTAATTAAAAAGATATTATTAATTGTCCAGTGGATTTAATGTGCTTTGAAGGCCAATTAATACCCCCCTTTTTCATTCACGCACACACCACCTGTACCCTGGCATGGACGGTGGGTCGGCGCTGAATTCTGCACTCCAACGCTGAATTCTGCACTTAATTATATTTAAAACCGCGCATTTTTGTGAAATGAATTTCAAAATGAGAGTTCATTTCATAAATCACGGTGACAATAACGAAATCTCTTAAGACTTGAACAAACCGACAAAATGACGAAAGTAAAACACAGAGTTATATATATATATATTAACACTTACCGAACGAATGTGGCAAAATATTATCTGGAAATAAAAATAAGGATTAATTTGTATTTATTCGTATTTCATTATCCACTCAATTTCTATTTAGAGCAGTGCAAAAATTACTCAGCTAAAATTCAAATTTTCCTATTTCAGTAACATCAAAAATCCAGTACTACCCTACACCAGCCAAAACGGATACATTTTTAAAATTTTAAACTCATTGGATTCGATTAAAACGGGCTTTGTTGATGCGCAAAATAAACTAATGCTATTGTTAAGTTCTAAAGGAATCGTATGTCCCAAACCAATTCAAAATATTCATGGAAATTATTATGCCGTCGAAGTGCTTGGCAAAACGCACGATAACCATATCGTTCGCCTATTTGAATACATTCCAGGTAAAATATTCCACCAAGTGCCAACATGCGATCATTTAGTGTATCAGGTAGGTGAGTTCACCTCCAAAATGTACAGCTTAATGAAACATTTCCATCACGATGCATATCGTAATCATCAATCAATCTGGATGTTAACAAATGTGCCGCAACTGAAAGAGTTTTTGTATGTGATTAAAGATCATAAAAGGCTCGAGGTCGTCGAAGAGGTAATCGAAAAGTTCACAAAACGTGTGCTCGATAAGCGTGATGAATTCGAAATGGGCGTGATCCATGGCGATATAAATGAACATAATTTATTGCTCACGGAAACCGGACACCCAAATGAATATCGAGTTGCGGGTATTCTTGATTTTGGTGATAATTCGTACACCCATATAGTATTTGAAATGGCTATTGCAATGACATATTTGATGCTGTGCACGGGTAAAATTGAAACGGGCGGTTTATTCATTGCCGGATATAATCAGACAAGAGTTATCCCGAAGCACGAGTTGGAAATTTTACAGGTTCGTATATTCAATTCAAGTCAATCTGCTAGATATTTTTACAAGAACATTTAAACATTACAGGTCTGCATCGAGGCTCGTCTATGCCAAAGTTTAGTGATGGGCACATATACACACACGCTCGATCCGCAAAATGATTACGTTTTGACTACCCAAGCAGCCGGATGGGACTTACTGGAACGTTTGCATTCGAAAAAAGAGGACCACGTATTAAAGCTTTGGAATGAGATGGCCAACAAATATTTGACACAAAGCATTAAATAAGAAAACTGATAAGAAATGTATAGCCGTAAAAGATTCAATAAAACAAAAAATTGTAGTTACATCAATTAAATTTAATTGTGAACGAGATAAAATTAAACCCATAACAGTTCCGTTATTTTATCAATTGAATATCATAGACATGCTAGAAATGCAAAAGAAAAACTAAAAAAGAGAGATTTGATATATGTAGATTGAATATGCCGCCGCCGCCGCCGCCCACACCACCCAAGTCTAACATCTTCTTTTTATTGATTCTTTTGCTTATACATAGATAGAATTTGTGTTGCATAGCAACTCCGAGAGAAGGGATATGTATTATTTTTCAGACAGTGGTAATTGTAGTGACCTAAATCACTCGCAGAAACCATCAATAGACGCAATATTTACGAAACCCTGACATTATTTTATGTATGTAGAGATAAACACCAAAATATTATCAGCGCTTATCAGAAGTACGATTTAATTTATATCTGAGTAAACATAAAAATTCAACATTTACCATATCTACCTGCTTTGGTATTTTTTTTTTTTGTGTATGGTCTACATGGAGCCATGAAAACATGTTGTTTACACAATTTACTACCAATTGGTGCAATTCATTCATGGAATTCAAAGTCTTTGTAATAAGTGTACACACTACACAACTATTTCTATATGCATCACAAATGTCTACTATACGGAAATTTATGTAGAAAACACACACACACATAAAATTAATATTAATCAATTATTGAAAATATGTACATAAAAATAAAAAAATTGTACATCACAATAAATTAATTATTTAGTCATATCAAGTTAATAAAATTGTTTATTATTTATTACACAAAAAATTTTAATTAAGAAAATATAACGAGTAGATTCGTATAGATATGATTGAGATGCATGTCGGTTGCCGCGTCTCTAAAAGTAATTAGTCATTGTGTCAATTGAAAATTAAATTTTTCGATGTCTATTTTTATTATAATCACAAGTCAAATATTCATAAATGGCAAAATAATTATCACGTCGTCTGCTCGATGAACATAGGTATTTAATGGTGTGGTGACTGCTTTGCGATTAAATAATTTATTCGTTATAAAGGAGGTTATATGAATCTCACCTTTCATCAATTTGTGCGTCTATTCGTCTGGACAATATGTTCTCCCTTAGTTCTTCTACTGATTAAATAGACTACATATTTTAATTCCTCTATTAATTATGTATTTAATAATCGCTTTCGTTGTTTATTTTAGACCTGTAGATCTCCTCCTTGGATTTTGAATGCTATTTTTATTCGTTTTTTTTGTTTTTTAAATATCGTCTTTGGAAGAGAGTGGTAGGTTTGATTCCTAACGCTAAACAAAATTTTTCTCAACTATAAATTAGATCCTGCTGCTTCTATAGATTTCAAAGCTAATGATTTTAACCATTGCCTAATTAACTCTAGTCCCCTCTCCATATAGAATCCCTAAATTCAATTATTTTCAAGATTTGCCCAACTTGGACGTGTTTTTTTTTGTTTCACGTGTTTTTTGTATTTCAAGTTCAATTGTATTTTTGTAGTTGTTGTAACAATTACTAAACAATTAACCATAATAATTATAATTTTATTACCTAATAATACACATTCGGAATCGCTTACTGTTCTAAGTGATTTTTTTTTTTTTTTTTAAAGTGTAGTGCAGTAGTGTTGTAGTAATAATATTGCTGATTGTTAAATTTTAAACTCAAAACAAACTGTGTACTGTACATACTCGTATTAATGATGTCTACCAAAATAAGTGCATTGAATTTATAATGTTACTTATGTAATAACGTTATAGAGTACAGATGTGCGGCTAGTAATTCAACTAAATTGCTGAAAAAATTTCCAAATGATTTACGAAAAGGTATGAAATTAGTGATGGTCGATGTGCCTGGTTTGCGGTGGTTCTGTAGTAAATGTGAAAACGGATTGAATAACATCCTATCCAAAATCGACAAATCACTCAAAAAAATAGAAAAATCAGAGGAAACGATAATCGATAATGTTCTCAAAAGAATGAATCATGCATTGTCCCAATCTGCTGTTCAACCAGAAGAAAGTCGGGTCACAACATGCATGCCCAAAGCCTCCATCCAGACGGAAACACCAAGTCTAGTGAGCAAAAACCATACGATATCACGTAACCATACGATATCACCGTCAGAAATTATAGATTATTTAAATCCAACACGAAATAATAATCTACCTGGAGCATCACAATCAACCTGTTACAGGCTGGCTACTGCCAACCTGCAGATTTCACTTAAGCGCATGCAGAGGCCTCCACGGTGATATTTTGCCGGCTACGTTCTCAGCGAGAAGTGCTAGGGTCGTGGGGTTTCAGGCATGCATGGCTCCTGGCCTACACCGTGATAATACAGATATTTATAAAAATATTGAAATTCATGGGGAACGCAAATAATAATAATAATACCCGAATGTTCCGCCGAAATTCGTCGGCCGAAACCTGAGGAACGAACAACGAACTAATCATAAGAGAGCGAAAAAGGTGCCCTGGTGCGCGCATCCATTCGAATTCAAACAGGGTTAAACCCTGGTAACGAAATTGGATGCGGGCACCAAGGGACCGCAATCAACCCTACTCCGACACAGAGGGAGTCTCCGCTCCCATCACACCATATCCGACAAAAAATTTAATAATTCATTTTATTTTTTTAAAAAAAAACAAAGACAAACGAAGAGACAACTTCCCTCTCCACCCGCACCACGAAAAGGGAGAACGAGAGAGAAAGAGAGACCAATGTGCATCAAGCGCGCACCCGCTGTGCGGCGCTCCATTACAAAATTTAAATTTGAAAATTTAAAATAAAATTTAAATATATATATATATATAAATAATATCAAAAAAAAATTTAAGAAAATTAAAAAAAATAGAAAAAAATTAATGTAAAGCAAATTAGAAACAAAAATCGTACCTTAACACTATATATGATATATAAAAAATGACCGTTGCGGCCTTGGTGCCGTTACCGTGTTTCCCCGATACCAAAAAATACGAGGTGCCGGTTGGCCACCCGTACCGTTGCGACCTTGTGCGGTCGGGCGTTGCAGGGCCTTTCCCCGATACCAAATACCAAAAACAATAGCCAGTTGGCTACCGAAAACTGAATCCAACTTGGCGACACGTCCGCCGTTATAATATTTTATAAATCCCGAAAATGTGCGACGAGCCTCAACTGGCCGCCCGTAAATTGAATACAACGTGGCGACACGTCCGCCGTTATAATATTTTATAAATCCCGAAAATGTGCGACGAGCCTCAACTGGCCGCCTGCAGAAATTTGCAGCACTCGTGGAATATGCGTCATCCGTTGAACAGTTAAAAAAAATGCGGTACCCGATCCACTTTATGGGGCCCGTTATACTGGCCTCAACTGGCCACACGTTAATTAATGTTGGACCCGTAGAAAATTAAAATGCGACCTCCGTCGATAAGACGCCTCCATAAAAATTAGGCCACTCACAAAAGCACAACCACATCCAAAAGTTTGGTTTTATGATCTTTGTTTGTTTTAGAATACATTTTTCCCAACTCTTTTATACGCCATCAAGAAATTAGTAAACATCGATTTTCTTATGACCGGATTAGTTACAAAAAAACTGAACTTAATTCACCAAAAAAATAATTTTTATTTTTCCTTTTTTTTTTATTTTAAATTTTAGCAAAGACAAAATGCATAAAATTCCAAAAAATGATCGCGACCTTTTTTTTACATTCAAAACTAAACTGCATATGTTTTTTAATGAAAATCAAAAACTGAACTCTTTCTCTCAAAAACCAAAACTCGAAACAATCAACAAAAAAACTCTCGCACCGCACAAACGACGCGCAAAACAGTCCAGAAGAATGTCTTTCTTCTCTGTTTCTCGTTTACATCAATTTGCATTGATGTAAACGAGAGGCATATAAGAAAAACATTCTTAAGGCGATGCCACATACACATTTCTACGGACGACATCTAAAAACAGATTTCGCATTTACGAATTAATTAGAGCATATTTTTGACTCAAATCAATGAGATAATATGTAAAATATCTCAAGTTAGTAGCTAAAATAATAAATTTGGAATTATTTAATAATTTTAATTGAAAAATTATCAATTTTCTATTTAGCCGTTCCTAGAAACAATTTTTTCTCTGAATGGTATAATTTTACACGTGAACGAACGCACAAAAATCTAAAACGATTTCAAAACTCATCAAAAAATTTTAAACGATTTTTTTCTCTGTTGTCTATGAACTTCAACAAATGTCAAAAAATTCCGAAACAAAATATATATTTTTCATTAATTTAATATTTTTATAAGGCTCATTCATGATGAGGTATGGTAAACTTATATGGTATGGTAAACTTATTTAATTATAAAATGAATTAGCTGCTTATGTATTATGAACATTTTATAAAGAATTGTTGTTGTAAAAATCGTCTGTATTTTTTTTGTATGTGGCGAGGCAAAATAAATTTACGCACGAATCGTCTGTTATTAGATGTGTATGTGGCAACGCTTTTATGGAATGTTTTGCTGTACACACGCTCGATACACATTGTCCTCTCTTTCTCCCATTTTCGTTCAATACCAACCGAACAAACAAAAACATACGAGAATCCATCTACCATGGACCGCGTTCAGACATCCAAAAACACGGACGCAAGAAACCGGGCGTAAAATAGAAACACGAAAATCTAAAAATGGGGAGGTCATTCGTAAAACGAGTATTAGGTCTTGTTACAGACAACACAGTCGTAACAAACCATCCCTGTCCAAATATTAATACAAGTGCCAATGACGTCGTATTAATGGATGAGTGCTCGATTCGACTGGCACAACCCAGAAAGTGGCTTTTCGTTAGCCGCATACATAATTCAGTGCCGGATGAAAAGTACTGCAAACTAGTGACAAAGATCGCGAATACTGACACTCTGTTTGCCCAACACAAGGTGCCGAAAGCAAGCTTTGGATATAAAATCAATATTCCAGCTGAAGTTTTTCAAAGTACTACCAACTCTACTCTGTGGAGTTTGTTGACTCTGTGGACTACTCTGTGGACTGTTTGACAAAAACCTTGATTGGGGTCGACGAAAGACGTTTCTTCGGTCAGCACATACGCGCCACCTAATCCAGTTGCAAATTTTATTGCCACAAATATGGAATGTAATTATAGCACCCCAACCTTATCACACCCACAGAAAACTATTAAACAGACATGTTACTTCCAAAATGTAAATAAAATGTCTTCAAAGGCAGCTCAATTTCATAGTTTTGTTTTAAAAACACTCTTTCAACGATAAAAATTTGAGTTCGGAATTCTTCCCTAGTCAACATGTGGTTTATAGATGTGATCGCTCACCACAAACAAGCATAAAAAAGCCGGTGGTGGAGTACTCATAGCTATCGATACATCATTACCTAATGAATTGGTAGATTTACGAATCCATCGTAATTTAAAAAAACCATTTTCGTATTTTCTCAGTTTTTATCAACTTTTTGTTTTACGGAGTTAATCGTTTTGGCAAATGAAACATCCAATTGTTGATTGTGTAGATTAGAATTGCGTTGTCATTGTGTTACTAACTATCGACTTTACCTAGGTGTCTGTAACCGGGCTGATTCAATCAATCAATTTTGTTTAAGAAGCCGGAAAGCATTAATTTTGAATTAAATTTCAGGAAATTTTTCAGATGTACACACTAATAAATTTTTTTTCCTCAGGTTGCTGATTTTGAGAAGCAATTGTTGAAGACCAATACCATCGTTATCCATTAAACCTATTAAGCCTTTTTCCTCTCTCTAGTAGTTAGAAGTAGATTAGAATTGTGTTGTGCCGTACGATCGCTACGAAACCGGGTCGTTCCGTCCCAAAAAAAAAATACCTTTCCTATCCCTCCTATTGTTATGTGTAAACAGGCTGTAGGAATAGGCCCGGCGTTATCTGGGACCACCTGTCAAGTACTTGGTTCTACAGTCCAATCAATCAATCAATAAGAACGTATCACCAAAACAGATACCACCTCCACCCATTAACATGTTAGTGAATACGAAACCATTAAAAAAATAGTGAAGGTAGTTCCAAACGATAAATTAAAGTCACTGCACTGAATAATAACGTTTTGAAAGTGAATGCACTTGATCCAGAAACCTACAGAATGTTATCAAATGCAATCACCGCTCAAAAGATCGAATGGTTCACCTATGAAAACAAAGCTGAGCAACCAATTAAAGTTATGGCCAGAGGTCTACATCATACATGCCCAAACAAAGAAATAATTGTGGAACTTAGCCAGAAAGGATTCAAAATTCCAAACGCTGTGAACATATTAAAGAGAAAGATCACTATAACAGCAAATGGTGAACGAGAAATAACCATAATTGGCCTACCCCTTTTCATGCTAACATTTGACAACGCTGGGAGCATTGATAGAGAATATGGAATCAAAGCAATCCTTAATATGAAAGTTAAGATTGAGACATTAAAAAGAACCCTAGTAGAATGCCTCAGTGCTACAACTGCCAGGCGTATAACCACACACGCAAATACTGTAATAGGGAGCCGAGATGCGTAAAGTGCGCTGGGATACATCTATCAGAAGAATGCAACAAAGGTAAAAACGAAACAGTGAAATGTATACACTGTGGTAATCACCGCCCAGCAAATTATAGAATCTGCCAGGTAGCGAAAGAGCTGCAAAGAATGAGAGACAACAAAAGAAATCAAACAAGTAAGAGTTCTCAACCTAGGATGCAATCCTACTCAAAACAAATCCCCCTAAATACCGCCAAAGTATATAAGAGAAGGCATAACATATGCACAAATGGCCAAGCAGAACGAAAATATCAAGAATGCGCCGAGTCAGGAAAAACATGTCCTGGGGCTCGATTCTATGCTGGTGATAATGATAATGAAAAAAAAAGATTTCATTTAAATTTTCATTTTATGTTTATCAGTTCAAATTATCATTTATTCAGCAAATGCAATCCCTTGTGCAAAATGAAAAAAATTAATCAAAACATTTTACGCAAGATGTAGGAGCAAATTGTTTATTATTTTCATTTGTGTTTGCTTTCAATTTATTTGGTTCTTCCAAAAATTGGAGCAAATGTAATTAATGGACATTATTCGGCTGCGTTGCCCTACTATGCTTTAAACTTGTTCTATAATCTATAGATTACTTAAAATCAGATTGACAATTGATTTACACAAATTTCAAAAAATTGACATAAGATCACAAAAAAACAATTTATAATACCGTGATAAATATTTCTCATCGACAAAATGTGTATGATAAAATATTTAGTTTTTCCACTAAATTTGACATTTATTTATTATATATCACCAACTCGGAAACGCAATTTATATTTTATCGATGATAATTTAATCATTTATCATTATCACCGACACAGAATCTAGCCCCTGCAAGAAATACTTCAGAAGCTAAACGCTATCAATTCACATCTGGCTGGGCAGGACCAAAGATTAAAATCTATGGGCGAGCTACTGAAAAAACAAGAATGGAGACTAGGAACACTGGAAAATACATCGATGAGCCAAGATAAAATATCAACGGATGCTTCAAGTAAAACTAGAGAATTTATTGGGGTTAGGCTCGTTTTCCCGAATTTCAAAATCCGACTTTCAAAACCCCGACTTTCAAAAGCCCGATTTTCAAAAACCCGATTTTTTAAATTTTTTTTATGAATTCGGGCGCCCGCGGGCCGGCATTTTGAAATGTTATAATTGTAGAGGCTAACGGCTTCGATGACTCTCACGGGCACGCGGAAAGTTGTTGCGCTCCCCAAACATGTCGCACTGCGTGCCGCACGTATAGGAGCGGATTATATAGAATCTATTAATGACACCTAGATATAACTACGGGATTTTAAAAGTAATAATTTTGTAAGTCGGGATTTTAAGAATCGGGATTTTAAAATTCGAAGTTTTGATAGTCGGGATTTTTTGTCGGGATTTTGATAACACGGGATTTGGTGATTCGGGATTTTGAGCCGATCCCATATCAGCAATCTACTGTCCACCCAGATATAACCCCAAAAAAAAGATTACATCAAACTTCTTAAATCGCTTGGCATTAATTTTGTTATTGGAGGCGACTTTAACGCGAAACACATATTCATGGGGGTCAAATAGAACTAGTCCCAAAGGAAGGGAGCTATTTGAAACAGGCAGGACATTAAAGTGTGAGTTTCACTTCAGTAGAAAGCCAACCTACTGGCCTACGGACCCAAATAAATTTCCTGTCCTTCTGGATTTCTATATATATCAAGAGGTGTCTCCGAAAATTACTTAGCAGTTGAAAATGAAGAAGGGCTATCGTCAGACCATTCTCTATTTTTAATGACAATAAGTGACACGGTAATAAGAAAAGCAAGCCCTTTAAGACTAACAAATAACAAAACCAACTGAGAATACTTACGACAGCTAGTCGTAGAGAGCGTCAATCTACAGGTACAGATCTCGACGCTTACATGATAGAAAACTAACTGGAAAACCTCATTTAAAATGTGCAAAAAGCGGCCTGGGAAAGTACTCCTGATCAGCAAGAAATATTACAAAAAAGTTTATACTATCCAGTTGAAGTGAGAGCGTTGGTTAACGAACAAGGAGGAGCTCGTAAGACGTGGCAAAGAACCAGAGACCCTGAAGACAAAACAATCCTAAACAACTTGTGCAACAAACTTAAACTACTTATAAAGGAAATTTAAAATGAGTCTGTTGCAAGTTCCCTAAATAATCTGACAGGTAAACCTGACACAGACTATTCTAAACATTAGAATGTTTGATGGCACCTGGGCTCGCAGCGAAAGTAAAAAGCTTACCTGTTTGCCAAATACCTAGAAAATACCTTCAAACCACCAACTGGACAGGCGGATAATGAATATCTAACACCTATAGGCAAATTAGACGAGTCATATGTGCTACCGGTTACTCTGAAACAAATCAAACAAGAAGTAAAAATCTTCAAAGACAAAAAAGCCCCTAAATACGACGTGATAACGGGGCAAATAATTAAAGCTCTACCAGAAAAAGCATTAAGGAAACTACAGCAATCAATGCTATCGTTAGACTATGTTATGTTCCGAGACAGTGAAAAGTAGCGGAAATCATAATGATTCCAAAGCCCAATAAATCACTAAACGACAAAACTTCGTATAGGCCTATTTCTTTGTTAACAACAACATCAAAAAATTTCGAGAGACTGTTTCTCAAGAAATTAAAGCCAATTATTGAGAGCAGAAATCTTATACCAGAACATCAATTTGGTTTCGAGAAAGACACTCAACGATAGAAAAAGTACATATGATTACTGATACAATTGATGAGGCGCTGGAAAAAAAAGAAGTATGAAGAAGAAAATATTGGCAGGGGTTCCTCAAGGCAGTGTTCTAGGCCTCGTATTATACCTCCTGTATACAAATGATCTACCAGACATAGAAGAAGCTAGAATAGGAACGTTTGCTGATGGCACAGCTGTTATGAGCACCGATGCTAGTATCGTTGAGTCCACAAGAAAATTACAAAATGCTATTAATATAGTGGATAGCTGGACAAAACAATGGAGAATAACAATTAACGAATCGAAATCAACACATATCAACTTTACAAATAGGAAATTAGAATATATCCCGATTAGTTTGAATTCACAACAAATTCCATATTCTGATAATGCTAAGTACCTCGGCATGACTCTAAACTCAGGTGGAAAGCCCATATGTTAAAAATAACAGGCCAAAAACTGAATTTAAAATTCAGAAAAATGCTGGAAGAAAACCACCATTGGAAGAAACTGCGAACTGACAACGCACAACAAACTGCTGTTATATAAACAAATCCTAAAATCTATCTGGACGTATGGTATTCAGCTTTGGGGCTGCACAAGAAAAACTACAGTGAACATCATTCAAATATTTCAAAACAAAGTACTACGTAGCATTGTGAATGCTCCTTGGTACATTAGAAATGACAATCTCCGTCGAGACCTAAACATGGAATACGTCAGCGATGAAATACAAAAATTTGCAAGGACTCATGTACTGCAATTGCAGCAGAATGACAACGAGGAGCTGCGGATCCTACTGGATCGCACCAATGGACCAATGCGCCTGAAAAGAACAAAGCCTTTAGAATTAGTGGTTGCTTGAGTCACTTAAACAAATGACTGGCAAATCGATAGGTCTCATCCCACAAGAGTAGACTACTAAAATAATAAAACAATTACTAGAGTTGTAATATTATACAGAAACTAGCTGTTTCGGTAAGGATAGGATGATTGCCCATACCAACTTGTAACAACCAGTTGTTGTTCTCTTCTTGAGCTGCACTTCGCATATTTTTCGTAAGCGACAATTGAAGAAAGTTTCTCCACAGATTGCTCGATTTTATATAGCACTCGATGATGTCAGCTTTGCTTACCTCTCACAACAACTGGAAGTGTTTGTCGAATGTCTCCACCAACAACGAAAACCTAATTTTATAAATTTTAATCAACTGTTCGACCACCCTTCAGCAAAGTAGCTGCGATCCTCGTTGTTGTAAATGGAAGCACAATTTTTCCTTTTCCCTGGATGAAGGCCATAGTGTTGCGTATAGGAACGATTTGCCAGATCCTCCTGGTCCATCAAGATAGAAACTCCGACTGGAGATATTTTCATTATCCACTGCAGCAGTTATTTTATGAAATGCATCCAACTGCTTTTCATTTAGCAGTTGAATTCGTAATTCTTCTTCTTCGGCTTCTCGAACTGGATCGAAGACTTGCACTTCTACAGGAGTTGATATAACCCGATCATAGCGCAAGAAAGTCCATGCTGTATAAGAATTATGTTGATATCGTGGAGAGCCAAATTTCTTGCTACATTTTCAATATGGTGTCGACTGTAATCGAGAGTCATGTCATCTGTGTACTTCATCCAGAAATCAAGAGGTTTTGAAGGAGCTGCTTCTTTGCTTCTGCAGCTTCTTTGAAGGTATTATAAATAACACCATTGAATGTTCGTACAAATTCAAAGCTGTGGCACTGCGAACGTGTAGCAAAACCAAACGCAGGAAGAAACGTTCCCGATCTCTCAAGCTTACTGTATACATTCGTGCAACAACCTTCTCTCCACCTCTTTAACGAAGTTGCCATTTACCGCTTACGTAAACGTAATGGTGGGGAATGTCAGTAAATAGGAAATGACGTGCGTTTATGCTGCAAACAACGTTCGGTCAGTTTATGCTGCAAGCAACGCTTCATCTTCATTACCTATTTCGAATGTAATTATTTGTTGATTCGGTAGGTGCACAAGAAGACGCATCGCGACATAAGATCGATCATGCATTTTCGACTTGAAAAGTCTCCACATAGCTTCTGGTGCGCTGTCATATCGAGCATCGATGAAGTTGCTGATCTCATTATATCGAAGCTCCTGCGTACCTTCAGAAGTAATTACCATGTTGGCGCAATCATATCCCTTATATATATATATATATATATATATATATATATATATATATATATATATATATATATATATATATATATATATATATATATATATATATATATATATATATATATATATATATATATATTTGTAAATGTACTTAATTGCTTTAAGTGATGTTGATATGTGCGTTGTACTTAAGCAGAAGATAAGAATTATACGGTACAACATATTGATTGTTCATAGAACATCTTCTGACTTCAGCTTAGATTCCATTGCGACGACGGTACAGCGAGTTAGTTTGTAAAATGAACAGTTTTGGAAATTTTTTCGAACAGTGACCATCTACTATGCATGGAGCGTTAGTATAATTAATGCCACATGTTCCATGCATCCTGCAGCGAGTAACTATTTCATGAACTTGCGGGCTTTCTGCTATGTCAGGAATCTCAGCACAAACAAACTGATAGTTTCGTTCAGGTGTTGAAAAATTTTCTTCAGCTCGCAGTGCAACCAGAATGTGCCCATGTGGTAAATTCGATGGTGTAGACAAAAGCTTTACATTGACCGAAAAGACCATGCACTGCATGAGGTCGTCCATTACCACCTTTAGGATCACTCTGTTTAAACACGCGAGCTACCAAATCAAGACGATCGATTGTCTTATCGCCTGGTCGCAAGTTATTTTTGATTTCAAGCCAGTTTGGATTAGCCCTCAACGTAATGAACAGATAAGGAGCACCCCACTTCGCAAAAAATGAAATGATTTCCCCGTTTTCGCATGTTCCGCGGAGATCCTTCAAAACTTGATGGTATGAATGACAGAAACACAGCGATGTTTACCAAGTTTGCTACATGATCTGCAGGCCCTTGATAGGTTTCAGCTCTCAGTACTTGCTTGTGTGTAGAGATATAATTGAGATTGTTGGCTTCAACTTGTAGGTAAGAGTCATCCAACTACTGCTGCATGAGTATTCCTGCGGTCATAATGGGATTGAAATAGTCACGAATTGCTGTTTGTGTCACTATGTATTGTAGCATAGTAGCATAGGGTTTTATAAAGCAAACTCATGGCAAACTCACATAACGTCGACGACGCAGACAAGCAGTCAGGTTATATGAATAAACATTTCTTAAAAAAAAATTAGTAATATTTATTTTAGTTTTTTTTTGAAGTAAAACTTCTTTAGGCACGCTTGACTTGGGGACTAAACTGGCAAATGCGTTATGAAAAATGTAATCGAACGAGGCGAACGAAACAATAACAATACACAACAACAACAATAAACTAAAACGAAATCATTTTCCTTTAGTATCAGGATGTGCCATGACAATTCATAAAACCCTAGGTGGAACATTAGTTGATACCATTTTATTTTAATAATTGGTTAAAAAAATTGGAAAATAAGAAAATAGGAAAATTGGTAAATGGAAAATTGGAAAATTGGAAATTTCGAAATTTGCAAAATTGAATAATTTGAAAATTTGTAAATTGGAAAATTATAAAATTGGAAAATTAGAAAATTGGAAAATAGGTAAATGGTAAATTGAAACATTGGAAAATAGGAAAATATGAAAATTGGTAAATTGGTAAATTGGAAAACTGGTAAATTGGAAAATTGAAAAAGTATTGGAGTATTGAAAAATTGGAAAATAGGACTATAAAAAAATATGAAAATAGGAAATTTGGAAAGTTGGTAAATTGGAAAATTTGAAAATTGGAAAATTGAAAAACTGGAAAATTGAGAAGTCATAATATAGACTTCTATGTCACTGACTGACTCACTCGAGAACGCACAGGGTGACCAAACATTTTTTTCTATATTGTAACATCTATGTCACTGACTCACTCCAGAACGCACAGGGTGACCAAAAAAATATTCGGCTGTTTTATATATTTTAAATATGTATTTTTAAGCATTTTTGTTAAAAAAAAATGCTATATGGTTTCGGTTTGCCGTCTGTCCGTCTGTGTGCACGATAACTTGAGAAGGGATGGAGATATCAACTTAATTTCTTCACTAAAAGTTCAAGAAATTCATGGGAATGGTCCCTATTGATTTGGTTTTTTTAACCCCCTTCCTTAAAATTGAATTTTTTTTCTATTTTCTATTCTATTTTGGTTTCATATAGAGCATGTGAATGTGGAATAAAAAAATATCTCGTCTGGATGTGGTTTTGTATGGGAGGTGTGGTTATGGGAGAGTGGTGATATGGCAGGTAGAGGGGGTGGGATGAGGCATTTTGGGTTTGGTGTGGGAATTTGGAATTTGGTGGATGAGGGTTTGTGTGGGTGGTGTGTGTGTGGAAGTGAGTATTAACGTGTTAAAGGGTGATAATATGGGTGGTGCAAGGGTGGTGATGGGTTTTGGGGGTTTGAATTGGATAGTGGGTGGGGGTGGTAATAATGTTTAGGTGTGGTGATTTGTGTTTATTTCTGTGGAAACGCCATTTTCTTTTATTTTGTAAGAAACAAAAATGCTTATAGAGTTCGGCTCCGAACCTTTTCCTTCTTTTTTTCTATATTGTAGCTCCATTCCACACGATGTATCACAAAAACCGATTCTTTCTTCGTTTCTCTCTCCGTTTGCCTATGATACAGGTTTTAATGCGACTTAAACAAATTTTCGATGAAACCACACTACACAAACATAAATGAAATAAAAAATATTTTAAGGCCACTTTTACTATGCGAAGAGATTTCAAAAATGATTTTTTTGTCCATTTTGTTACACACACATAAACGTTATCTATTACAACTAGTTGGCCTTGAAAAAGTTACCAAGTTACAAGGTTACTTCTTGTGACATCAGACATAAACGGCTAGGTGACACTCGAGAACGCACAGGGTGACCAATTTTTTCTTTCCAATATTATAATTTTTCTATATTATATTATAAATATTAAATATATATTAGAAGTTTTACTTCAGTAGTGTGGTCTAGAGCACACTTAATTTTTTTATTTTATGAAATAGAACAAACTAAATTCGGTATTTTACTGTCAAATAACAACTGTCAAATGTTTTTTTTTACAACAACATGACAACCCTTCGAAAAAAATACAAAAAATAACCGCCTTGCCGTAAACACCATAACCATAATATTATTTTTTCTCCTAGGCCAAAAATTGTTTTGGCTTACATTAAAGCCAGCTCGGCTTTATACAATGCAATTGTTGTTGTAACCTTTTTTGGCTTTACGAAAGCAACGCACCTAATATTTTACCTCTAAAACACGAAGAAAAATCATCTTGGGGCGGTATGTCGTACCGAAAGTCGAATCGAAAAAGTAAAAGTTGTATCATTTTCGACTTTTATCGTTTTTAAACTTGCAAAACTTTTTCTGGAATGAAATATCAGCTACATTTATTATTACTTTGGTTTTAAATTATGAAACTTTATCATTTATCGCGATCCGAAAATGATACAACATACCGTCATTCGACTTTTTTTCGAATTTCCATTCGAAGTGATGGTACAATATACCGCCCTTGGTTTTACAGAACATGAAATATATGACGTATTAACACTTTAATGTCCGATCACACAACATGTGTGTGATGCTATCGCCGACTGTTTTAAAATATAAAAAACTAATGCAAAAATTTGTTCTAAACTCTGAAATAATTTAAAAAAGTTATTTTTGTGTTTTTTGAGCGAACCCGTTACAAGTATCTTGATACCTACTCACGATAAAGTGTTAAGAAATATACTTATGTATATTTTATGGCCTTTACTGTTTATAGAATAAGCAGGAGAGTTAGAAAGACACCAGTAGGGACCTGTATATTTGTACATACATATATATGTACCACAAAACTAAAGTTTCTTACGTACATATTTTGATTTATTCAGAAAACTATGAAATTGTATCACGTTGTAGGAAAATTTTGAATACTTACTTAAGAAAAATTACTTTTTAGTTTTAAGAAAAAATACTAAATTTATTTTTTTATTGCCTAATTTATTATCGTTGTGTTTATTTTTATTGTTTGTTTTATTAAAAATGAATTATTTACTGAATTTATTTAATGTTTTTTTAAATCGCCGATGTTTAACTGCGCAGACGTGCGGTTATTAAAGTGTTAATACACGACTATTAAGATGCACCTTGAAATGGAAAATTTGGTTTAACAAGATGTAAAATTTTAATTCTTATCTATCGAAAAATCACGTAAAACGATATTTTTTATTTACGAATTTTATTGGTCATTACTTTATTAGAATATGCAATGATTAAGAACGGATATAATGAAAATTAAGGAATTTATTATTTAATTTTATACAAAAGAAGAATACAAGTATAGTAAGTAATTAATAGAAAATTGTTGTATTCAAATTTATTAAAAAAACAAACCAATTTGAATGTCACATTATTTTCCCACTATCTCCTGTGGCCTTTTTCTGGTAATTCCCGGAGAATGGAAATTTTAAATTTTGTTGCAGTTTTATTTGTTTTCCTCAAAAGTATATCTGGCTTTTGGGAAAAAATTTTTTTGGGAAAAAATTATTCCCCATTTTAGTAGTTTTGTCGTTTATTATTCCATACCTATTTTAGGAAAGAATTAACTGGGAATAGAATTTAAAGGAAATTTATTGTATTTACTATTATGGCTGTAAATTTATATTGAAAACTGGTAATATCAATTGGAAATATCAATATCCAATTTTGTACTTTAATCAACAAAAATTATTTTTTAAGTAAAATTCGATTAAAATATCAGTAAAAACCAAGTAAACGTAGTAAACTATTTTTAGACATTTTTTTCATGTTTTATTGCGATCGCATGTCGACCGCGAATAATTAAATTATTTTCCCGTAAATTTATTCCCCAATCGCCAGAATTAACTTGTAACGAATGTGTTGGCCATGAGTGGGTCGCGATGAAAAAATATGCTTCCTAGGATTGAATGACCTTCGTTACTGAATGTGTAGTTGCATTTAATGAGAGCTTCGACGTGGTCGAAATATGCCGGCTTAGCTTCAGGGGAGGCGTGGGGTTTGCCAAAGATCATTAACGCCTTGCTAGACCACTAAAGGAAAGAAACAGGAAGGTATATAAGCTGGGACCGGATTTTAGGAACAGGATCCATGACATGGAACACTCACCTTTCATTATGTATTCACTTACTTACCTCTACATCCCACCGTAAATGTTTATCGTAACATTATAGCTTTAACTATCAGGCGGAAACACCAGGCGAACAACATTAGCAAAGAGAGAGGAACAAAAAAATATATATATAAATTTCCAAACGTTTAAAGATAAAAACTTTTCTTTCAATTCGAGAATTTCTTAAACAAGAATATAATTTATTTGCCAACCAAAATTTAAAGCACAAAGAAAACATAGAAAAAACAAGAAAATATGACTGGTGAATTTAAGAAAGTCAAAAAAAAAATTTACAGAATTCATACCAACAACTTCATACGAACTTAAGAACTAAAACTAGTATGACGTCATGTCTAATCCTACTTATAATTTTTGAAATAGGCTTCCATGCTAATCTAACTATTATTAAGTTATATAGACCCAACACCAAAAATATAATTTTAATAAAAAAAACAATTTAAAAATTAAAGAAAAAAAATTTTAAACATAAATGTAATTGCTTGAAGAGTAATGATAAAAATTATAACACATGACCTTAATTGAAAGAAGCAGGGTTGCGGCCGATATCCACTGATGATGCAGGTTGTTTTTACAACCATAGAAATCCGTCGACTCCAATCCTCGTCCCGTTTTAAGTTTAATTTATTTAGTTTGTTATTATTACAATTATTATTAACTTCCCATATGATTATACAATTTTTATTATTATTTTTGTTTTGTTTATATACTTTCGTATTATTGGTGTATATACGTTCGTGCACACGTTTTTACTCCATACAGCTGGCCACCTCAGAACCACGACATGGCGTGTTCAGTCCGTCCAAAATGATAAAAATTATCATGATATTTTTTGTGATCCTAACTTCACTCCGTATAATTTTATGTCAAACCCGAGTGAACAACCAAATCGAAAAAATAAAAATGTTGACGCTGTCATAACAAAAATTTGCTATTCACTAATTCCTGTGTCTTTCACAATAGTTTAATACTTCTTAACACCTTACAGTCAATGTAACAAACCCGGGCAGTACATAGCAATTCTCGTTAACAGAGATTTGCAGATAATTAATTGTGTTAAACACTTTTGCAAGTCCTTTTTTGATGGCATTTGTATGTTTAAAGGCAACCAATATTAATTTCTATGTAACATAAAACCTGTGGATTAACATTCATCTCGCCCAATTCGTGAATACACGAATAATTATAACCATATAACGTCACCTAATCAATCATCCAGAGGAAACGAAACGGACATTCAACAAGAACACGGAAAGGAACGGCGGCCGCATGAAATGTGTCTCGACTCTGTGATCTAAAAACGGGGTACAACGCATTTGCAACAACCATTTGCATTATACATCACACATTTTTAGCTTTGTCTAGCTCGAGACAATTTTCATGCGACAGCCTGAAACTAATAATAAATTAAATATAATTTTATTAAATAAACACACAAATCATACACAAACAATATTTTTTGTTGATTGTATCCTAGACATTGATTTGGACTACATTGCATTCAATGTATTTTTCTTTAATAGGAAAATATAACGTTAAAGTTGAACAAAATGTTGTTCCTGTTCATGTAAAATCATAACGCAAAAACATTAGAAATAAAATGTACATAAATTTTGACAGCCAGAATCGAAAATATTCTTGGTTTTTTTTGTGATAAATGAGTGCGTTTTATGGCGAAAGCTGATAAAAAATATCATGATATTTTTTATCATTTTTGGCCGACTGAACACTAGGTCTATGTATTTATCTGCGTTTTATACTAATTTACGGTATTCGTAGTCAACACAAGCGACCAGATACACGTAATGTTTATGTTTTTCCTCTTGCACGGACACGTATTAATATCTATTTATATCTCGAGTTGATTAAAATAATTGTTCATTAACCCCATGCGGGGTTGTATTTTAATTTTAATTAAAATAGATTACGTTAGGTTTCGGTCATCTGTATACATATGATGATAGTTCTGCACTTTTATAATGTTAATGATCATTACTCAATATGCAAGAAAAAATTTTACACATTTGTTTTTATAGCAATCGCACTTAGCACTACAGTTACAATTTTCCTTAATATACATAATATTTTTGTTTTAGAATTAATAATTTTTTTTCCACAATTCACCATCGATCCAAAACTAATTTTACTATATAATGTCACACACTTTAAATCCAATCTGTTTAAATAATGATCACTGGTTTAACTTTTTTTTTCACTTCTTTGTTTATTAGGGTTGGGAGCACAATCAAAATAATGTCTTTTATCTTAAAGAAACTTTTATGTATGTATATACACTTATACTTTTATGTATTTACACGATTGTTTTCCCTTCCAATCACACTACTCAAACAAAAATTGCATCGAAATATTTTTACGATTGATTTAGTCTACACAGACCCGGTATTTCGATTTTCTAGCGCAAGAATCTTATCACACGATATTATAAACTCAACTGATCAAAACATTCCAGGATTTTTCGTTTTTATCGACTAATAACAGATTACCAAAAAAACTTTTTGTTGCGGACTAACCGAAAATTTTTATTTTTTTTTTTCAACGCGTGTTCGCTCCATACAAAACCAGCTTTTCCCGCGAAAATCATTTTAAGGTGCAGGAGTGTATTTTTTCTTTTTTTTTTTCCTAACACGCTATGTCAGGGGAGTTAAACCTTCCAACCTTGGAACGTCTGACGTTCAATAACGTTGGACGACGTTTCAAACTTTTGGAAAACGGGGAATTGGGGAAAATGTCTGGGAAATAGCTGCTACAAAAAGAAATTATTCCCTATTCCCGGGGCGAACTACCAGAATAGGGCCACTGAATGGGTTATCAATTCTAATCGACGAACCCAATCGTTGCACTCCTATTTATACACTGTCGCCTTGATTTATTGAAGACGGTTCTGTTCTAGACTACTATAATCCGCTACACAACAAAAACTGTTAGAACATTACCTTTATGGTGTTATGATACTGACTAGTTTTCAAGTGCTGTAATGTGCTGTAAAACTATTAAGGCGAAAAAGAGAAACAACTAATTTAAACAGTAGACAACACTATGCGCATTTTTTTGACGTTATGAAAACCAAATAATATATTTATGCAGTGTGCGCTGCAATGTTTTGTTTTGAAATATATTTGTAATATACACGTACACACAAAATCATATTACTAATAAATAACTATACGTCAAAAAAAATAATCAAAGTTGATTTATTTTTTATAGATTTGCCCAATTTAAACTGCTGCAAAAGTAAGCTATATCATTTGTTGCTGAATTTATTTCTATTTTTTGTTTATATGTTGTACACACTCATTCTTTCAGCGATTTGTATTTACATTACTTGTCCTACTCTATTTTCATTCTAAATCATATGAACCATTTGAAAAACTAGTCAGTGTCATAACACCATTACCCAAGTAACGATGAAATTTTTGTTTAGCTTTCATAGCAATATTTTGTCACTTTTTTAGTCAAAGTGACCAGTTTCTATGACTTAATAGTTAATAGCAATTTAGCATTATTCATATATCAGGAAAACGTTTCTTTGACCAAAAATATAGCTAATTTTCCGATATGACTAAAAAGTATTTATACGGGCAATTTACCCACAAAAAAATAGCAGTGTAGTCACTACGACAGCCAGTCACTACGACAGCAAATAAGTCAGCATAAAAGTTAGTCTGCGGCATTTAACAAGAAAATAAAAGAGCACAATAGTCACCACAGTAAAACGTTAGTCTTAACAGCAAAACAGTCATCTCTAAAGATGGTACGCTGTATGTTATTGCTTTCAATTGCTTTGGCAACTAAAAGCGAAAATGACATTATAGCGTTGATAGAAATAACTTGGTTATTTTCGCAAATTAGCTGTTTAGAGAACATAATTTTTCACATCAATTGCAAGTACATCAATTGTAATTTCTACATTATATCGGGATTGTTGTTTTCCGTGATCATTTAGAATGCAAATTTTCATATTCAGATCATCATATTATGAAAATTTTCTCTAACTATTTTGAACAATTACAATCTACTCCAACGAAAAATTAAAGAGGTGTACATTAATATTATAGGTGTAGATTTTATTTGATGTAATATTCATAATTTGTACCATTTAACAGAAGAAGTATTACGACTTGGACCGTTACTTACATTTAGTGCATACAATTTTGAAAGTAAATTATTCCAAATAAAAAATTTATTACACTGTGGTGCGAGACGTTTAGCCCAAACAGCCTGCCGAATGGATAAACCTTTATGAAAATTATCAAAATAATAATAATTATCCTATTCTACATGGCAATTTTAGCAAAGAAATTGATTAATGACAATATTGTGGTGCGTATAGCTATTTTATTACGCAGAAATGCTAATCGGCAAATTTCTTGACAAAATAGCAACTTTGTCATCAGAATAGTTAATTATCTATAGCATTCTATGAGATTATGTTGTCATATTGACATTACTGCTTCTACTTCAGCACTACACCATGCGCATTTTGAAAAATTATTTGTTTAATGACAATCTTGTGGTGTGGATAGCCATTTAGTCATAGGTAAAAGCTATTTTGCTTCTCCGACCACTAATTTGTTATAAATTCTATTTGTAAATCTTTGGTGACAAAATAGCATTTTTTCATTGCATTTTTGTCCCCAGAATAAATAATTTGCTGTAAAATAAATATTTAGTAATCCACGTGAATATTATTATAACATATTGACATTATTGCTTCTGCTAAAGCTATTATGTCATGGCTGCCATCTTTTTCAGTTATTATGCCAGGGCTACCGTTTTTCCCATTTTTGCGTTATTTGTTTTCTTAATTTTCATCGTTTTCCTCTGTCGATCATAAAAAAAGAAATACTTTTTCATTCCAATCTTTCAATTTTCTATCGATTATATTTAAAATCCGTAATTACTCCATATTTTGGAATTTGTTCAAAAAATCTATTTTCAATATACAACAAATATTATGCACGATTTACATGTTCCATTTTTTTTCAGTAAAAACTGAAGGATTAAGTATATTACAATTTTCGTTTGCGAGAGCAGCACGAAACAAATTCCAGTAAAATAAAATTGGGTTTTTTTTCTTTTTAATTTGAGCAAATCTTGTTTTCATATGGTTGACTCATTTTAACTAGTAAATTTTTGTTATTTGCGTGCAGCTCTATTTTTCTGTAAAAAATTTATTGGGAAAAAAATTGGAACATGTAAATCGTGCATAAGACGTATTTCTGCGGGGCGTTATGCTTTTTAGACCTACATTTAGAAGCTACCTGATCAATCTCTCTTCCCAACTAATTATGGGGTCGACATATGCGCGTATTTATTACAAGATACTATCATTATTTTTTCATTACGTATAATGCCTCCGTTATCATAAATGTTTACAACAGTGTTAAAAATAATGTAAAGTGTCAAAAACAAAATAACTAGATATTTTATAAAAATATGCTTTTACAAAAGTTGTTTTGTAATTTTTGAAAACAATTTAACTTTCTTATAGCCATATTGTCATTTTAGAGTCTTAGCCATGTAAAATGTTAATGCTTGTTTGACTAAATGGCTATACATGACACGCTTTTATGTCAAATAATTATTTTGCCTTTCAAATGACTAGTTTGCCATAAATGTTATTTTGTTTTGGAGATTTCAAATAAGCTATAAAACCTATTTGGCTGTGTAAATAACTATTATACTTTATAGTACTTTAGATGAGCACACAGCATTATAGCCCAAAAATTTAGCATTTGAGAAAGCTTAAATCATTCCCCACTTTGATCAACGTGACACGTTTTGGTCAGTCATTTTGATGTTATCTTGACTTTTTAGCATTCATAGCAATGCTAATTTGCCCACAAAAACTGGTCAGCGTGATCAAATTTTAAAAACAAATTGTTACTTGGGTAGTGCTACTAATCAACCTCAGATATCACCAATCTTACACAAAAAACGATAGATACAGAACATCGCGTGTAATGACGGATACTCTATATGTTGGGTTTCTAAAATATTGTAAATTTATTTCTTATTCAAAACGAGGCGTAAGGTCGCAAAGGGGTGTTTTATAATAAGAGGTTTTATAATTATCTATAAAGAGATAACTAACTAACTTATCATTTATAATAAATTTTGGCCACACTCCATAAAGGTGTGTAATTGTTAAAACATTACGTAACGTATGTGTCTCCTATGTAGCCAATTACACATTTTAAATAGCCAGCAGCAATATCAGTTAATTGATCACGGTTCACATTTATAAATACATTTACTTATCAAAATTAGTAGAAAGTTGGTGAACCGAATCATTTGTATGTATAAAATGTGAATTTTTTGGTTTGTACGTTCTCAAATCGGAAATGTACTGTTCTTTTTAAAATTCGTCACAGCTCAGAAATACGCATAACTGAATTACAAAGATTGACATGCGAGTTCAAGGGCTATCATCTATTACAAATCTGGCTCGTAAAACATATTCAATTTAGATTTATTTTTGTTTGTTTTGAGTATTTCATTCATTTTTAAATTGTTTATTTTGCCAATACTATTTAAAATGTTGTGGACGGAAAACATCATCCAGTCTCTGCGGAGCCTTGCGGAGATACATTTCAGTGCTGCATTGACTTATTCTATACCAGTTCTTGCTCATTCCGTGCCTTAGTTCTATAATCAACTTCATATCCTACAAGTATTGACTGGTTGAGCTGAAGCCCGCAATCATATAGCACGTTCGATAATACTGGGCCCATTACTGAACCCTGAAAGGCTCCGCTTGCAACTATAGTATTTTAGTAAGAGAATCAGTTTTATATAATTCGGCTAAGATATGGGCTGCCTGTAGTTTCCTCGGCCATCGCTTAATTAGATCCCACGCTGCACTATTGAATGCAAAGTCGTACGTCTAGTGTGAACATCGCAGGGATATGTCGACTAAACCAAGGTCTTGACTCTCGCCAAGCCACTGCTGTTTTCCTGGATTCCTGTAACATGGTATTTTTTCAATGGTTTAAGTGCAGCAAAGATGTTGTTTCAATGAACATTTTTTTCTAGTTCTGGCTTGAAGAATCGCTCCATTTTGTAAATAAATCTAGTTGGTTTCATGGTAAGTATTCACGTTTTGGTTATTTCTTTTATCGAACTCGTGCTTACCATTATCATCTAGCCTTATTCGACCTTAATTATGATGTCAATCACCTGTCGTACCTTAGATAAGACCACTTGCTGGTGTTAAAGGCTCTTTCTGGGATTTTATCGGTAAGATTCTTCAATAACAATATTTTGAATGAAGTTTGGAATTTTGACAATAAGGTTAGTTCTGTTATGTGAACGCATATACCAGTGTCCTGTTCTCCCATTCCAGGTATTTTGACGTTGATCCTTTTCAACCTCCCATTTATGTCGTTTGCCTTCACTTGTTCTTACGAAGACCATGGCTGTAGGTAGTATTACTAGACTCGCTTGGGTTGCCACATAACATTTGTTTGCTGTGGGTCTTCAATGATTTGAACCTTTCCTCCAAAAAATTTAGGATGACTTAAATTCTCCGGTGTTTCTTTTCTAGGTGTCATCCTCGTAGAGGTGGATGTGTCTCTCTGCTTAATGTAAATATGATTATGGGGTTTATTCTTCAGTGCAGCGGCAAACCTAGATACTTATGTTTGTTAGACCATATAACGTGACGTAGGTTGAGATTAGCATAATCATGTTATAAAATTTCCCATGTAACTTCATAATTACCTTCTATCCGTTAGAGATTGTGTTGCCTAAAGTTGTTGTCATTTGAAAGATGGCAGCTCTATACTCTCCATCAATGTTCTTAAAGTACTGTTCTATAAATTACTTGAGATTTCGTTCTTCTTTCTGTCTAATTGCAAGCAGACTTCTTTATGGTTCTACGATATTTGATCCAAGAGTTTTCACTTTTAGTGTTAGAACCGCGGCTTCACTTGGTCCAATCCTTTATTTATGTTCTTCATTGGAATCTCTTCATTTGTATTCGTCTGTTCTTGTCAGAGATCTTTTGTAAGGAGCCCCTGATGTTTTCCTGAATATTATAGCAAATTCTCGTTTTAGCTTAGCTGAAATTTCGACTCACATCATTTATGATTCCGCACTTGAAGCTGTCCATGACCCGCCCGGTTAATTAAATAACTAGGACTGGTTGGGTTAGTAGGTAGAATTTTCCTTAGGCGAGACGTCTCAGATACCTCCTCCATCCTACAACAGAAGAGTCTCCAAGACCCCGTTTGTGCCTTCCTTAACTCTTTTTTTGTACTTTCTTAGGTCCTCCTTATAGGAGTCCCAATCCCCCGACAAACAATTTTAATTTTGTAACCGAAAAAAAACCTAGCTGTTACCGGGGACCGAGCTGGTACCGAGCCTGATCGGTTACCACAAAATTACCTAATCCTGGCACACAATGGGTTGGAACAGTTACCACTAAGTTACCATTGGCTTATTCGCGGTATTTGTTACTGTAAAATCTCCATCATTTTATTAAGTACATTTACCAGTAATACTCGGCGAAGATAACGCAAATATTATTGAGTAATTTTATGGAAATGTGATTATAATTTAAACGTGAACTACTCGGTTATTTTTAAGAACTTGTAACTGATAAAATAACTTGATTTTATATTGCACAATTTAAATTAAATTATCTTTCAAAATACCAATTCTTACAATTCTAAATTTATACTGATCCTTGTAGGCAATATTACAAATATTAAAACCATCTCAACACTATGGGAAATAATGACAAAATTGTTCCGAATATGTGGAAAAAACACTTTCACGTATACAAATTTAAAGAATTCAAAATATATTATAAATTAATTTATTTAATTTTAACTGTACAAGTAACTCAATTTTTATAAAATATTATAAGAAAAAAAAAAAATCTTCAAGCTTTAATCCAAAAAGCGGCATTTTGTGGCTTCGTAGTGGTCTTCTTGACTTCAGCTGTCGAGTCATCTGTAAATATAATTTTAAGAAATGATAAAAAGAGTCATATAAATAAAACAAATATCAATTAAAATATGGTTCGAATTGAAAAAATCTAATTAAGCTTATAACTGCGATTGAAAATATAACGATCCCGCAATTAATCGTATGTAAAGATATTCGATATCGCTTTTTAATACCAACAAGTTACCGACGCACATTCTGAAGCATATACGCCGGTAAATCTATCGTCAAACTAAATAACAATTACCGAAAGTTACAAACAAACAAAAATACGTGTACATTGTTTAAAATAATATTACTTCTTAAATCACTGAATAAGCCACGGTCACGGTATTTTAAAAATGAAAACATAAACCATATTATTTAATTTGTATTTCTAAGTACGTGCCTTCAAACTCCATTTTGAAAACATTTAATTGTTGTATGAAGAACAGCATTCAAAAATCTGCAAAAAAAAAATTCACATTTTAAAATTTAGAATGTATATTTCGCATAATTTTTGAATTACTAAAAATAATACTTACGTTTAAATCTACATTATTTGTCAATAATATTGTTAACTTTCAATAAAATAAGTTTTATTAAATTACATATATGCGTGTATATGGTATACCATCACGAATCACTGCTTGAAGCACTCTATCTAAAGTATAAACTAAAATAACAATAATTTTAAAAATATCGGAAGATGAAAATAAAACTGTTATTTGTATCCCAAAAATTACCGAACCTGCAGCATATTGCATTTCCGACTGCTACTGACTAATTACCGACACTTTTTAATGAAAAAAGAAAGGGTGTAAATAAGAGTGAGAAAGGAGAATTATAATAAAAATAAAAACCAAAAGTTACTTGTCGAGCAAAAAGTCTTGATGGGAAGATATAAAAATAAATATTTTAGACACTTTTCAAAATATTGTTACCATGCCTAAGTAATAATGTTCCCGAGACATAGTCTACGGTTACAAATTGTTTGTCGGGTCCCGAAACTCCCTTGTGTTCTAAGCTTTATTAAAAGCTGTCCTACACGCTCTCCGATAGGTTCCCAACTCTTTGTCCCACCATATCGGTTTCTGCCTGCCCCTAGGCTTTATCAGGGGGCACGCAGCATTAAATGACAGATTGCACGCTTTTGTGATAATACCCACCATGCAGTCCAATTCTTGTACCGCCGCCGGAACTCCAGGGACCTCCAGCGGCAATAGTTTCTCCAACACCTCACCATATTTGTTCCAGTTTGTCCTTCCGGGATTCCTGAAGGCTTTCCAAGTAACAGGTTTAATGTCGAGGTTATATGTTACATATCGATGATCACAGAATGAGTACTCCTTCGCCACTTTTCACCCTCTGATCATATGAAAGATCGTTCGTGACGCAAAGTTCACATCTAAAACCTCCTGTCGATTTTTAACAATGAATGTTGGTTCACACCCAATATTGCAAACTACAAGGTTGGTATTTAATAAGTAATCAAAACATAACTCACCCCTCTCGTTAATGTCTGTGCTTCTCCAGATTGTGTGATGCGCGTTTGCATCACATCCAAGTATAACACCTATACCTTTCTCTGATCTGCTTCCCGGATCAGTTCCCCCAGGTTATCCGGTGGAACCTCCTTCTCACGATTCATATAGGTTAAGGCTAGCCGTAGTTTTTCACAGCAGGTTTATTTGTACAATACTAACCATTGTAGTCTACCTTACTCACCTCTTTCTGCACTCCCTGCATCGGGATAGTGCAATCTGGCTCGCTGTTTCGACCGCCCTCCTCCTCCCGTCGATAGTCTGACAGGATTCCCATCAGACTCTAGAGAGAGGAAGCTACCTCCCTTCACTATGCTTCCCCTTTCGACGCATCACCCTCCTGGCCATCCTCAGCCCGCTTGACCGTCTCCTGCTGGGTACGTTTGCCGTCGCCCTCAGGATGGTCTTTCACAGTTGCATCGGCATCCTCCTTTTTATATATTTTAAGGGTGATCGACTCGAACCCGAAGTTGATCACTCTCTTTGATTTTGCAAGGGAGGCCATGGATTCTTTATTAATCAGCATGATTGCCAATCTAAAGCCCCTCTTAACCTCCTCTCGCTTTACAATCCTCCAGTCTTCCGTTGGAAGATCGGGTTTGCTAGCCCGAATGATCTCGAGGATCTTTTCTGGCTTATCCGGCTCAGTTAGTAACTATACGCGTGCCCTCGGCCTGCTCGGGATTTCCTCCCTGCAGACTGCCTCAAGCCTCGCGCCCTGCCACACCTCGCCTACTTCGGCCACTGTCCTTTTATACAAGACCGATCTCTGATCTGAGCACGCAGTCAACTTCATGCGCCCCTGGTACCATCCCGCATCTCTGCAGGACGGGGGGACCGAATTTTCTCTCAGGATCTTCAGAAATATGGGGTTTACTTCATTATACACTAAACTCCATTTCTCCGACGTGATGCTCCCATCTTCCTGACTTCTGTCAATGACGGCTAGCACCAACACGTGCTTCTTTAGGAACTCACTGAATAGCTGCAATTTTTGATCCCTAGGAGCACCAGACGCCTTGTCCGCTTGCACCTTGGCTCGCTTGATGTCGCCCGTTTCCAACTCATCCTGAGACCTCTGTTTTTTAGACACAAGGGCCCTTTCCGAGCTATCGCAGATAGTTCGAAACAAAACTCTACAGTAGAGTTTTGTTTTAGTTGTAAATTAAATCGGAAGATGATCACTCAGTGATCGAAAACGTTAACTTAATAAAAATAAAATTAATTTAAGAGTAAAAATTGCTTTAGAGTTATTTTGTGGTTTCAATAAGGTTACTACAACGAACATTTAGTTATAAATGGAAACCACTACCCCTCAGGGGTCGCAGCCAGTTTTTCTAAGATTTTGAACGCTCTCCCTATCGACGCTTCGCTATAGGGATTTCTCTCAATCCCCACTATTTTGTTTGGCGGTTCCGCTTCCACCTGGCTTCGATGCCAAGGTGTCGCTTAACCTTCCCTGATGAGGGAGCCCCACCTTTACAGTTAGAATTACTCAATTCTTCCGGTTTTTGAAGGGTGCCAGCCCCTTTTATTTTTGTTTTCTATTACGTTTTCCATGTTTTTCCCACGAATATCAGAGAAATACAAGTCCACCTGCGCAGAGATCCGTGTACGCAGGTAAGGCTAAATACAACTAGAGGTCGCCTGGTATCCAGAGGGCTCCGTTCACGACTGGGCTTTGTTAAATGGGCCCCCAGCCTAGTCGATTCTCAGCACAGGTCACATAACACCTTAATCCAGCCCATTGGCTCACCGAGCTCCACGGCCTCCAGGGCCCCCGCTCTACTCCAACATTCACCAGCCATTCACCCATTCATCTGGATATCTCAACCCAATGAGTCCCATTCCATTCAAGGGATGACCCGTTTATAGAGTTTCCTACTCACTTCGCCGTGGTTGGTAGTCGATGGTTTTTGGGCGCCATCAGTTCGCTCTTCCATGCTGGGTATCATAGGCCCACTCAGAATTTAGTGAACTGAGGTTAACCACTTCCCTGAGACTCTCCTCCCAGCACAGCTGCGGTTGGGGGCGGCTTATTTAATTCACCGCTACACTGAAAAAAATAATAGGGTGAAGTTTACAAGAAATATAAGTAGGTTTTTAGGTTTCAGTGGTTGATACTTAGGTCATTTTTTGTCCATTGTGATACCACGCATTCACGCCACATTATTAACCCATTCACCTATTGACCTACTCACACAATTACAGTATACCACCTGCACATTGCAAGCTCCATGTCAACCTGTATATTGGTGGGTGGGCGTTTAATTCTGCGCTGAATTCTGCACATCATCGATGATGAAAATTCGATTTGCATCTAGTCTCTGATGAGATTCGACCCAGTACCTCCCGGTTCAAGTGCCGAAGCTTTAACCACTGTACCACTTGTCCGGTAAAAATATAAGTAAATTTAACTTAAAATCGCTGTTGAAGTTGAGCTTAAGCAGCGCAAAGTAAACTTCACAAATTTTAAAATGTCAAATTAACTTCAAGCTATGTAAGAATATTTTATAAAACAAATTATGTAGTTGTATGTAATATTTACTTCGCACTTTGTTGATTCAACTTATTGGATGAAATAAAATGAAACACGTAAAATGAAAATTTGTGTACATATACGTTGAATTACTTTAATTTAAGTAAAATTTACATTTTGCTTAGTAGAATATTTTCTATTCTTAGGAGTATGATAATTTTACTTATAGCAAAATAAAACACACGCTACAAAATAGTGGTTCTTCTGCATGATGACAAAATATTTGTTATGACATCGAGATGAGGTCTCACCTTTTCAAAACCTCATTCCACACTAGGGTAACTGGTATCTGGTAACTTCTTCCTACTAGGCGTACTATTCGTTTACAACACCTAAGCGCTCTATTGTAGGTATATTGCAGCTATATAAACCGGCTGTGAGCAATAAATGTGTCGTATGGACGTTAATAAAACAGGCATGTTCAATGACAATAATATCCTTAAAAATTATTTAATAGAAATAGTTCTCAGTCGGCCTCAACCCAGTCTTATGCAAGTATTTTATTAATTATGAACTCATGTGGTAGCGACGTTAAATTACACGATAGCAATTACCTAGACAAATATAATTATTTTGTGGTTCTGGTTCCACCTAATTTAACTGGCCTGTTGCAACCCTTGGACGTTGCTATAAATCGTAGTTTCCAAGAATATTACAATTCACAATATGATGGAACCCAAAAATCCGTAACTATTTAATAGTAAGCAATTGGGTAGTAAACTGGATAGCCATTAACGCGTTTTAACTTTGTGGAATAACAGCGAGGGACAATTTTTTCAAAGAGGATTTACACTGTGCGTGCGCTACGAGATATATGCTAAAAATTTTAATTACGACGAGTTCATTAAAGGCAAATGTTTTTTTTAAAACAATTGACGGTATATGTAAATGGTGTTGGCCAAGTGTGCAAACTAAGTTTTTTCGCGCTTGTATTCACCAAATAATGCAGATTGAATCTTCATTAGAGGAATTCATTAAGCATTACTCTGATAAAATCATTAATTGTGTTAAACAACACCCGGACACCAAAGAGATATTGGACGAAAATGATGAAAATTTAACTAAATGGGGTGAGATATCTTCAACAACTTTAGAAGCTTTTGCGGTTTCCAAAAATGGAAAAATGGGGTTTAACACTAAGTGAAATTGACTTAAATTGCCTCGAAATTACTTCTTTTGTTTAGTTAGCTGGATGCACCGATACAGCGAGAGAAATTTATTTAAAACGCCTAGGATTTATATTAAGAGCAGCGTTATATTCAAAAAAATACACAAACATTGAAAATAGGAACAAAAAGTGTTATTCGAATATAACGTGTATGTGTTATGTTCGGGGGAAAAACTGTAGTTGGAAAATTAAAATACTCATGTATGCAACAACAAACAGATTAATTACTAGCTTTTATTTTTTCTATACTTCAAAAATTCAACCATTACATATTAGAGCAGTAGTTCTTGAGTCACTTAACCCCTTCTTAAAGTATTCGACTAGAAATAACTCAAGGCGGATATTTCATGTTACAGATACATATTTTATTATGAGTAAAGTAAACTTAAAGCTGCTAACGTATAATAGAAACTGGTTAAATTGCAAACAATTATCACATTTAAATAATTACTGCAATTTAAAATGTAACACATACCACATATCAATAATGTACCTACATGCTAATATTTTACTTAACACTTAATTATACAAATAATAAATTTTAATTTTGATTAATTCTACGACGTGTGACGACACATACGAGTACATACATATACATATTATTATTGTAATTACATATATGTCTCGCTCGGGTTGGCTAGTCATTGGTAATTATTAAGAAAATTGTTATGTTTGTGTAAGTGGTGTTCCTATTTTTTGTTCTAATTAGCAAATTTATTGTTGATGTTTCATGTGTCGAAGAATTTTGCCTTTATCACCAATCACCAAACCAAATTTAGAATCAAAGTACTAACATGCAAAACACGGTTCGGCAAAACAAACAGACTATTCCTACTCGACATCGTTATTTACGTACATCGTATACGCACGTAAAGACATATGGATGTGTGTTCCAATTCCATGTATCAGTGTTTCATTTTATTTTACAGAAACTGCTTTTGATATATCGATTAAAAACGGCGAATCGGGTTGCTTCAACATAAAATTCGTTTGCAGTCGGCATGGTTCCGGCTGATTTCTTGGGGAAAGAAACATAAATAAAATAAAAAATAACAAAAATTTGTAGACGACAACGTAATTTTTATTCCATATAATAATTTTCGTTCGTATCATCAAAAATCACATTATTTTTAGTTTCCGATTCTGTTAGTTGTGTTTTGCTAGGGTGAATGGAAAGACGTTGTTCGCATTTTGTGATAATGAGATTGAGCGAAATTTACTATTATGGTTTGAAGTTTACAGTCAAACAAAAAAAGTGTGTGTAATGCTTTTAATTTAAATACAATTTTAATTTTGTGTTTATTTATTTATATTTTTTGTACAAAGCACCAATCCGGCATGGTACTAGTGTTCTCGTGCAATTGTGAATTTAAAAGAAAAAGTGTAGCATCGTGTGTTTAAAGTTGCGATTTCAAAACGTGAAAATATAGTATTAGGGCAGAATCATAAATCATAAAAATAAACAAAAAAAAATTTTTTCTTAAAAATGAGTTCAACAACCACCACCGAAATTTTTAAAGGTGATGACGGGAATGGAAGTAATAGTTTTACTGGTGACGATAAAGTGGTTCTTAAACGTAGGTTAACCTTAATGAATGGTGTTACTATTATTGTTGGTTCGATAATTGGTTCAGGAATTTTTATATCACCAACCGGCGTATTTATTGCAACAGAGTATGTATATTAAACTAATATTAAACTTATTTATAATATTTTGATAGTTAGCACGTATAGTTAATTAATTAGGTCTTATTATTCCATCTCATTGCTTATTGCATCATGAAACACGCTGAGTAACCTGTTGATTTGAAAATTATATTTAGCATTCAAAGTAATTCAAATTTAGTTTACAAAATATAAACGCGGATTTTACTTTCAATTTCAAATTTTCGTGTGACGCAATAATTTATTTTTTATTTTATATAATTTCACAGATCCGTCGGTAGCTCGCTGTTAATTTGGACGATATGTGGACTGCTTTCGACATTGGGCGCATTATGTTACGCCGAGTTAGGAACATGTATAACGCGATCGGGCGGTGATTATGCATATTTATTAGAAGCATTTGGTCCATGTGTAGGATTTTTGCGATTATGGATTGCTTTATTTATTATAAGGCCGACCACGCAAGCTATCGTTGCATTAACATTTGCACAGTATGCAGTGAAACCATTTTTTCCCGAATGTGATCCACCTGAGACTTCTGTAAAATTACTAGCAGCGGCATGCTTATTACTTTTGACCGCAGTCAATTGTCTATCGGTTAAATGGGCAATGAAAATTCAAGATATATTCACTGCAGCTAAACTATTGGCATTGGTTTTAATCATCTTGGCCGGAGTTTATTATATGTTTGCAAGTAAGTTTAAAATCGACATCAAATTTAGGTTCAACTATTTTAAAGATATATTGCGTAAAAGTTAAAAAGTGTAATATAAACCGTAACGAAAATTTTACTTGGTTTATAATCGTACAAAAACAAATTGCAAGAAATCTGTATCTAATTTCAATTTCATAAAGTGGTTTTTATATTATTTTCTTTAGTCCAATTAAACCAATATGACGTAAAATATATGTAAATCAATGCGGTACTGAGAGTACTTGTGCACAGTTGTAAAATTTTTTACAGCTCGTTAATACAAAATTGCTCGTTTAAGGCGAAACTTTTGATTCTAAAAAATCAAGGGAATTCCCATCTCGGAATTTCTTATTACTTTCCCGTATTCCCCGTCTAATAACTTTATGAAAAACTTAATTACTAACACCTAATTATACATTTAAATTTTCAACGTAAGCGCCAACCGCAAATGATATAATCTTAATATTAGGTGTGCAAGTAGAAACTGTTTTTTTTTTCGAAGCAAAATAGTCATCGTGCCATTTTTGCACATCTTCAAATATCGTGAACCGCTGGTCTTGAGTCAAGTCTGGAGAATACGCCGCATGCTGTAAAACTTCCCAGCCTCAGGAGAAGATGAGTTTTCTGAGAGCATCACTTAATTTGATCAATTGGATCTGCTAACGTTCAACTGTAACAGTTTAACTAGGTTCCAGAAGCTCATAGTAAATGACTCCTTTCCAATCCCACCAGACCGAAATTAACACTTTCTTGGCATAAATATTCATTTTTGCAACTGATGGTGATAGCTGGCCTGGATCAACCAATGGTCTTCTGAGATTAGGATAATCGTACAAAATTCACTTTCACACGAGCATTTTTTTTTCTTTTATACATTAACCAGCGAGTCTAAGAAATTTAAATAACAAAGCGATATCTGAAAAATGTATGTTTACTGACATTACTGAGCGAAACCTAAAGTACTTTCGTTCAGTTTCGTTAAATTTGAACTGCCACTTAGTAATCTGTAATGTAAAATTCGCTGACACAAAAATGTTGATTCAAATTTTTGGATCAATTATTTTTTGTCAGAGAACACAATTTTGGATTTTTTTGTTGACGTTTACTCACACATAAAGAAAAACTAAACGTCAGATGTCAAATTGTCAAAAACGACGTCGCGTCATTTTTATTTTATTATATTTGTGTTTGTTTAAAGTGTAAGTTGTGTTTAATAAAATAAAAATTATGTTCTATTCAAAGTGTTATTTTAAAAGATTATTGTGCTCCGAAAACAAAATAAAAATATAATATCGAAAACGATATACCTACAAATAATTTTGATAGTGTATTGCGGGTGTTTGAAATCAAACACACAAAATGGAAAATATAATTGACGATATAGCTATTCAAGAACTATTATCTTCCTCATCATCATATCGGCATCATCAATATCATCGGCATCATCAATTTCGATATCTTCAACAACATCATCTTCATCTATATATCGCCATTGTCTATGCATAAATTATGCAGAACACAGCATGCGAGCACAAACTTACTCGTTCGCTTTGCCATCCATTATGCATTCATTGTCATCGGAACTTTTCAATTGTGATGAAGATGATGATGAAGACGATGTTGTTGAAGATATCGATATTGATGATGCCGATGATGATGAGGAAGATAACGGGCATATCCAGATCCAGTACACTGAGTGCTCACTAAAAATAAAATAATTTTTCATATAAAATTTGGTGAGGCCTCACTAAAAACACTGAGAATCTGGATACGCCCAATAGTTCTTGAATAGCTATATCGTCAATTATATTTTCCATTTTGTGTGTTTGATTTCAAACACCCGCAATACACTATCAAAATTATTTGTAGGTATATCGTTTTCGATATTATATTTTTATTTTGTTTTCGGAGCACAATAATCTTTTAAAATAACACTTTGAATAAAACACAATTTTTATTTCATTAAAGACAACTTGCACTTTAAACAATCACAAATTTAATAAAATAGAAATGGCGCGAAGTCTTTTTAATAATTTGACCTGACGTTTAGTATGTGTGAGTAAACGTAAAAAAAAAATCCAACAAATTTTTTGGATTTTATTTTTGATCCAAAATCAAAAAAAAAAAGATAAAAAATGTAAACAACGCCATTTTAAATCAAAAATGGATCAAAATTTTGGTGTCACAGAAAATGATATTACAAGAGCGAAAATTATCGCCCATACTGAAGGAAATGTCAAAATTGTACATTTGCAATGGCGGTATGTTGGTATGTGTTGTATTTATATAAATTATGTGTACAAATATTAATTTATATTTTAATAATTTATATAATATGTAATGTACATTTTTCATACACAATAATAAATCTTTACTAAATTTTGTAGATTAAAACTTAATTGACAATAATCGTGTTATAGATTTGCTGGTCAAACTGTCAAATATTCTGTAATAAAACATTTTCACTAAATTCTGTAAGTTTCTCTTACTGACAGACTCGCTGGTCATAGCTAAAGTAAATTCATGCGGATGTCAACTCTTCCATTTTTGTTTTCTTTGGTCAGTTTATGAGGAACCCATTTTCCTTTCTTCTGTATTTTTTCCATTGCATGCAATCGAAGTGATTACTTGATTAGTAACTCCTAACTGCTCTGCAAGCTCTTTTTGAGTTTGACTCGGATTTTCATCCAGTAAAACTTTAAGTTCTTCGTTTTCAAATTGTTTTACTGCACCTGGACGGATCGTCCTCAAAACTAAAATTGCCATCACGAAATCTTGCAAACCACTTTTTTACTGTTAAGTGACTCACAGAATGTTCACTCAAAGTCGAATTAATCAATTCCATAGCTTGAGCAGCATTTTTTGTAAGCTTTATATTAATATATATAAGCTACATATATCTAAAATGGCGGGCGATTTGAATGCGTTCAAGTATATTTTAATGCAAGCAAAGGCGAGTTTCTATTTACACACCTAATATTTTTATCGTGGTTAATATTTTGCTGTGTTATATTCCGTTTCTTATTTCTTTAAATGGACATCAAGGTTGCATTTATGTAAATTCTAGTGTCGCGGAAATAAAAGCGAATTTGCTAAGTGTTAAAGATTAATTGTTTTGTTTATACAGAAAAATATTTTCAAAAACAAATAAACAATCCATGAACATTTAAAACATACATGCAGCACTATTACACTTCAACTTTCCATACAAGTATTGGACACCACGCAATCACGGCAACTATTTAGGTGCGTATAAACGATCGCCTTTCTATCTTGATCATATCGTTTTGGGGGTTTTAGTCATATTCTAAAATACCATTTGAGATTAAGTTATCTGGAAATTTGAAAATTTTACGCAAATGAATTTTCTAATTCGCTTAATATTGTTAAGCATTCGCTTTAGCCAATTTATTTTATTTACGGACATAGTCCAAATATACAAAATCACCCACATTTTGTTTATTACTTCTAAGTATTTTTACTTTAAAACTTTTTTACGGTAAAATTTAATGTTTTACAAAAATAGCTTTGTTTTCGTATAAAATGGTTTATTAAATCCATAATTTAATTCGATTACTTTGTACATACATGTATATCACATTACAAAAGTAAACATAATTGTTTTATTATCAATATAATTAGAATTAAAATAAATATTATAATCGAAATAATATTTATTATTTTTATATTCGAGTCAATTAAAATTATTACAAATGAATCATTTTTAAGAAATAGTATTTTTAAAATATCGGAAATTTATTCAAATTTACCACATCGCCTGAAAAGTTCCCGGTCTAACAAACAAAACACATTTTTTTGGGAAAAATACATTTTATTCGTCAACAAAATTTCCTTCTAGAGCGATACAATGAGTCCAACGCCTCTCTAATATTTCGATGTTTTTTTTTGTAGAACGATTTATCTTTATATTCAAAATAAGCTTCAGTTTCGGCAATCACTTCTTCATTGGAGCCAAATCTCTTTCCCTTGAGCTTTTTTAAGTCTACAAACAAGTAATAGTTGCTGGAGGCCAAATCTGGCGAAATGAAGAAGCAATTCAATGTGCATTTTATCGTTTTTGATCCATTATGAGCAATCGCGGTACCCACTTCGAACATAGCTTTCCCATAGACAAATGTTCGTCCAAATATGACCAACACGTTGCATTGATATCTTTACAATGTCAGCTATCTCACGCAACTTCACTTTTCGGCCTTCAAAACAATTTCGTGGATTTTTTTTATGTTTTCTTGAATCACAGCCTCATTTGGGCGTCCAGAGGGTGGTGCATCATCGGTGGTTGTACGAATAAAACTTATCAAGCCACTACTTGGCTTGAACGGTATTTGTTCCCATAAAAAAAAAGTGTTTAATCAACACACAAAATTCTCGTTTTCCATTGTTTTGAAATTAACAAAAGTAGCGTCACTAAAACAACTGTAACTTGTCAACTTAATAATCGAATTGTAATGAAATTTTAATAGCAATCATTTGAAAGTTGATGAAATTTAAAAATCATATGTGTTTTAAATTTGTGGCACCATCTACGTGTCAGACCGGAAACTTTTCAGGCGATGTAATACTTAATCGTTTTTTCTATAAAATTACTTAATTATTTTAATAGTTTTTTAGAATGATTGTTTTATAAAACACAGCAGACCTAATTGATTTTAACTATCACATAAGATTTATTTAAGTTAACACTTGCGCGGACGTGTAAATACCATCATCGGCGAAACCAAAAAAATATTGAACAAATCAAAATTACTATAAAAAAACGCAATACGTTTTGCTAGGACTATTTGATGTTGATCCAATATAAAAGGGTTATTTTTTTTGACTGTGTTTACTGTCATGCCCCAAAGCAACTTATTTTCGATGACGGTATATACTGTTATGTCTTAAACGAAAGTTTTTTTTGACGGCATTTGCCGTCATGTCCGCAAAAGTGTTAAATAAATTATATATATAGGCTTCAAATCAAATCCCATGATTTCATTCATAAATTTAAATAAAAGTGTCAATAGCCAAATAAAATATTAAATATTAAACAAAATAAATTAATACAAATGAGACTGTTTACATCTCAGAATGAAATTTTCGCACAATAATGAACTTGTAATATTGAATACTAAACTAAATTAATTTGGAATGGATCTGGAAATAATTCCATTTGCCTTCAATGAACCGAAAGAAGTTCACATAAACTGTTGCAAATAGAAGAAATAATTTTAATTTTGGGCTACATTTAGATGGTCCTAATTGTTACATGTTCGATCAATGTACTACTAGTGTCTATTTGGTTTGATATCTAGCTCTATATTCTAGAATTACTATGCTAACGTTTATCCAAACAAATCCAAAAAATAAAACAACAATAAACTTATTGTAATAGTAACCATGATTTTTTATTGTCGCCCGATAGATGTATCCGGAGCAGCCAATTTTCTATGTCAAAACTTATATTTAGCACGCTATTTTTACATATATGTAATTAATTTATTTAACTCCAAACTAAGATTTTTCATTCAACTTTTTAGTTAAAAATAGATAAAAAAATATTTTGCTCTACCTATTTATCGGGCGGGAGCCGCTATCGGGAGCGCTATCCATTTCAATGGGAAATTTGAAAAGGCCTTTAGTTTGTGAACCCCTGAAACTAATAGAAAAAAACGCAGCAAGATGAATTCTTGTTTATAACGTCATGTCAAAATAAATTAAAATTAGTATATTTCAGGAGATAAATGTTTGTTTTATGGATGCAATAGCGACGCCAGTGAATAATAGCTGCAGTTTCAGTAGAAATTTAACATTCGGCGCCGGATAGTGCTCGAAGAATGAATCACGGCTAGTATTTGTATAAGTAAACATTCAGGCGAATTTATATTGTGTAATTTCGACGAGATGTGATTTTTAATTTGCCTTAGATACATTCCAAAGTCATTCTAAGCATTTAGCATAAACTGTAGTGGCATTGGTAAACCGTTTAAATCCAAACGAGAGTCCTTAGTAAATTATATGATTTTCTAATGGGTCTGACAGGGTGTCCCATGAGATTCGAAAGTGTGATTTTTTTAATAGGCCTTAGTTACATTCCAAAGTCATTCTAGGTATTTTCTAAGCATTTAGAAACAAATATTTTGGTATATAAAGGCGTAAATATATGTTGAATGACGAGTCTTATTTCAAACGCGATATAGTGAAGTTTAAATAGAGCGATTATTAAAGCGATAATTAAATTGTGTGTTATAATTTGAAATATGTTGGTGTTAATTTTGTGTTGTGTAATGTTTGTGTTGTGGAAATAAATTTGTGTGTATACAAATTTAAATCAGTAGTTTTAGTCACAATCCAGAGATTCGAACCTTGAGTGACAAGGCGAAAACGTAACAACTGGTGACAGCGGTGGGATTGTGAATAATAAGGAAAATGATTCTCTCCGAATTAAAGCTTCCGCAATTAAAGAAAGAACTGAAACAGCGATGTTTGGCCAGTGAAGGTTCAAAAGCTAGTTTAGTAGAACGACGACGTGAGGCCATGGAGAAGGAAGGTTTAAATCCAAACGTGTATGATTTCGAGGAGGAAAAAAAGTTTATCGCAGTTAATGGCTGCTATGAATCAAATGATGGGACAACAGGTTGAAATTAAACATCAAATGAAACAATCGAGCGAGGAAATAAAACTGTCGAACCAGGAAATTAAACACCAAATAGAAGATGGTCAAAAGAAAGTGGACAAAAGGTTTCTGGAGTTATCTTCTACACTACAAGGCGAAGTGGAAAAACTGCAAACTGCAATTACACACGGAAATTCAAAATGTTAGGTTCAACAAAAATTTGAAACGGTTAAATAAAATCTACAAACGGAAGTTCAACGTCTCGAGACGGAGCTTCCAAATGTCAAAGCGAATGGAACAACACATCCAGTGATCCAGACAAGAAACGCAGTTAAGTTAAAACCACCAACATTTGATGGAACAACATCCTTCAGTATTTTTAAGTTCGTGAAGAACATCGTGTTGGAGCATTAATTGTGGCTCATAAAGGCGAAGTGGCGGGAACCCTACAAATCCCAAGCAAGAACGCAACGTTTACATCGGAATTATAAAAGCGCTGGATCGAAAATACGGAAGTGACCACAAGAGAGAAATCTATCGCATGGAATTGAAGGGTCGATATCAAAGAGGAGAAGAATCGCTACAGGAATATTCATCGGCAATTGAGCGGCTCGCGCATGTAGCACATTCAAATACGTCGGCCGATTACATGGAGCGAATTAAAATAGATGTATTCATTGACGGTATTCGAGATCCTGAGAGACGCAGAGCGGTGATGTTGTCACCTAAGGCAACTTTCCCGGAAACCATCGCTTGTGCGTTAACAAACGAAACTGCTCAGGCCATCATCAAAGCAGCAATTAAAATTCGCCGAGTGGAGATCGATTCCAGAATAGACACCGAGCGGGCTACGCCAAGGTTCAGAGATGGAAGTGACAAGATTAAATGCTGGGTGTGTGATAGGATGGGTCACATCTCACGGGACTGCTGGGAGATTAAGAAGAAACAAGGGTGATCGCCATCTCCTATGAATCGTAGACCAAACAAAGAGCAGGCAGAGGTCACAAAGGAGGGTCAGACGACAGTGGAGTCGTTAAACTAAAAAGAGTCAGCTTGAAGAGGCAGAAGCTGACTCCCACAACCAATTGTCCTATAACATCCATCTACGTTTCGAGAGTAGCAAGAGGCGGTGACAGCTTGACAATTGAAGCCGATGTTGATGGGAAGAACTGCATGATTACGCTGGATACGGGAGCAACTCATACGCTTGCTACTGAAGATATTATCGATGGAATTATAGAACCTAGAAATAATAGGTAATAAATAATAGGCTAATAGAATGAAATTACGAACGGCGATTGGAAAAAATTCAGCAATAAAAGGTAAAAAGGTCATAAAAATAAGGATTGGGCGAAATCATTTTCAACACGAGGTGCTGGTTGCAGATATTGTAGACGAAGTCATCTTGGGGATGGACTTCATGAGAACGAATGGCTTAGTGGTGGATGTTGGACGGGGTGTATTAACCTACGATATTGATCGATAATATCGAGTTGCCACTTCACGTTAGCGCACATGGAAATGCCGATGCATTATCAAGAAGGCCATGTCCCGTGGAATGCAAGCATTGTGGGCGTGTGGAGGGTAAAGAAAACATTATTGATATTCAGAGCTACCTGATGAGGAATGGACTAATGAAATGATCAGGAAGGAGCAATTACGGCATGCTGATCTGTCATTCATCATGGAGCATAAGGGAAAAGAACATCGGCCTACATGGCGCGAGATAGCCGACAAAACTTCCATTGTAAAAGCTTATTGGGTTCAATGGGATAGCCTCCACATAGAAAATGGATGTTTAAAAAGAAATTGGGAAAGCGTGGATGGTAAAGTAAAACAATTGCTGAAAAAAGATCGGATGGCGGAAATCCTCTAAGAATATCATGGAGGAACAAGTTGAGGTCACCTAGGGATTAATAAAACACTAGCCAAGAATAGCCAACGTTTCTACTGGTAAGCACTAAAAAAAATATTTTCCACCATATATAGATATATTGTTTTATCTGCACCATTTGACCGATTTAGAAATAAATATAGAAGCATGTGTATTAAAATTAACGAAGTTCAATAAAAATATATCTCAAATAGCATAATCGCATATCTCGTGACTTTTATTGCAGTGAGGTATTCAAATTCTTACATTAGAAATATTTTAATAGTGTGTTATAATTTGGAATAGTTTGGTGTTAATTTTGTGTTGTGTAATTTTTGGGTTGGGCACGTTTCCCCGAATTTCGGAATCCCGAAATCAAAATCCCGACTTTCAAAATCCCGACTTTCAAAATCCCGACTTTCAAAATTACCATTTTCAAAATTCCGACTTTCAAAATCTCGATTTTCAAAAGCCCGATTTTTAAAATTTTTTGTATGAATACGGGAGCCCGCGGGCCGGTAATTTGGAATGCAATAATTGTAGAGGCTAACGGCGAACTGTTGGCGAATGGGAGCGAGTAGTCTTTCTTGAGATGGCATATTATCCAACACAAACAGTTTATCTGAGTTGTGTTGTGCTTCATTTTCAGAAGCAATATTAGGATTAAATTGAAATTGTGTTGGTGGAGAGGGGCACTGAGGATTATCACCGTTTTATTGAAAATGTTGAGGAAGTTTATTTTACTCTTCGTTGATAGGTTCTTGTAGACATTTTTAGACAGGACCCCAATACAATAAAATTAAAAAAAAATTGAAAATGCGGATTTGGAAATATTTAAAAACCAATAATTTCGATTAAACTCAACGACTCACAAAATTTTAACGAAAATCTCTCGTTTGTCGATCTTAGAAAACAATCAATAAAGATCACGCTTTAAATATTTACCGAAGCACAAAATTACCGAAGCACAAAATTGTATACGAACACACTACTTGACAACGAAATGAAACCTACATGTTTTTATTTTAAATCATGCGACAAGTCTCTCAGCCAAACTAAAATATATCAAATTATGTATATGCCTATTTGTATACGCTTATGTATATATATACAGATAATGTTTAGGGATACTCGTATGTTGAAGTCCGAAATCTGTAAATGTCCCAAATTTTAATTTGCCAAATTCATTTACACGATTAAAAACTGGTTACGACATGTTTCTTGACCTTCCCCCCTACATCCTCGTAGTTTCATTTATTCTCCATCGCAGGGCGCCTCATAAGGGCCTCAATTAGCTCAGGCAAGCCCGTGAGAGTTAGTAAAGCCGTTAGACCCTGCTGCTCCAAATTCCAATTTGCCCTAATACATACCATTAAAAATACTCCGAGGAGTGAAGGATGAACCATTTCGAGAATATAGGACACTCATTTCATAGATTTCGAAGCAATAAAACAGTTTTTTTCAATTTTTATTCCGAGTGCAACTCAATTAATTCGAGAAATAAAATTGCTTTCTATATAATTTTGTTGTTTTATGAGGAGCCCTTGGTCATCGCTCATTACTGAATTATGTTGCGCATAACTCTCGCCTGCGACAAACTGATACAGCTACTTAGTGTTACATACTCAAGGATTGGTACAATTTGTAATTACATGGCTCAAGATCACATCTCGTTTTAAAATAAATTGTTATTATTATAGGAAACTAATAACTTTAAAATATTTGATAGAAAAAAAAAACAAGAAAAATAAAAAAAAAACTAGAATTGTTCGTTGCATGATGATAAAAAATTACCGTTGGTTCGAGTCACTAAAAATTACTAAACCCGTATAATTTTTACTAATTGTGTGTAATTTTTGCATTAAAGTATAAGTTCTTAAACCGATGTCTAAAATATTTTATATACTATTTTGTAGTAGCTGTGGTAATATGATGAAATCGATTATATAGGTAATTAACGTTCTATGAGTCTATCAACACAAAAATATTTCACAATTAAGCTTTGCGTATTTTTTGTATAAACTGTTTATTGTTTGAGGTTCATGCATTGCCTAAAAAACTATAAATGTCCCCAAAGAATTTATTATTCTTATCTCTAGTTCATGTGTTTTTAACGTATTTAAATAAGTATTTAGTTTTATCCCCATCCATTTTCGAGTAAAGAACATAATACTTTCGATATCGTTTTTTTCAATACCTACTAACGAGAATGTGTTTAATTACATAAACTTTTCAAACCACAGTTTTATTGAAATAACAAGGATACGAACAATCGATTACGATACAAGTGAAAATTTCATAGTAGTGATGTTCGAGTTTTCGATGTTACCGGCGAATTAGACGATATTGTCGAAAAAAGAGCGATATCGGAAATTGTATAATAGACTCACCTCCAATTCTAAAAAACATTATGTTCTTAAAAATAATTTATTGGGTGTATGTAAATGTTTTGAAGGTTCCTGAATAAGAAAAAATACGTATGTCTGAATTAAACCCGGAAACGATCCCGCAAAAATGCGATGGCAACATTAAAATACAAATATCGCGATACTTTTCAATACCAGCCCGAAAAAATATTTATATCACGATATTTTTGAATGTCATCCCAGAAAGAGAGTTCTTCTAACTCCAAAAAATTTCATAACAAGAAAACAAATTATTTTCGAAAACGGTATGATACCAAAAAGAAGACCATTATAAAGTTAATGGGTATATCCAGTCCATGTAGGTCTACAATTGAGATATCTCAATTGTAGATTTGCCTCAGTTGTTGAATTCTGTTTGAACTTTATGCAATATCTTCATGTTATTTTGGGTTTATGTCTAATATAATTTATTTTAATTATCAAGTAAATATAAAATCCCTAATCTATAAAATTTCATACTTTGAACATAGAAATTAATGAGACAAAACGAAATAAATTGTTAATTATATAGTACTTTTTACGCTATTTGCCGGAGGCACTTGGCGAAACACACTAATACTTAATAAACACATTTTATTTATTAAACACTTGTTTTCTATTTCGCAGAATTAGATTTTTGTATATTTTGTTACAAGTCGAAATCGATCGAGTGATTTTTTTAAATTTTTGAACGAATTTTTTAATTAAAATATTCAAAAATCTAATTCTGCGAAATAGAAAACAAGTGTTTAATAAAATGTGTTTATTAAGTATTAATTATATAGGGTGCCTCTACAAGAGCGCCGGATTTAAATTTTCCGCCATTTTGTTAATACGAAAGAATATGGAGAAGTATTCAAACCAACAACGTTTAATTATTGCAAAAACACATTACAAAAGTGGTGAAAGTTTTGCGAAAAAAGTTCGCCAATTACGTCAAGTTTTCGGTCGCAATAATGCGCCAAATGAATCGACAGTGAGGCGTTTAATTACAAAATTTGAGACCCTTGGGAACGGTGTTGTAGAAATTTATGTACGACAGCTTCTTGTTTTGACGAGAAACGTATCAAAAAGCGTATAAACGTTAACAAGTACAACTTTTATCTTGCAAACTAGGCACTTTAATCTCTCTCACAAATTTGCAGGAACTCCGAGATGCTTTACAAGAAGAATGGCTACAAATCACCATGTAACAAATACGTTATTTATGCCACGGTGTATTTATGAATTACCGGGCTAGAGGAGATAACACACGATATTGAAAATTCCATTTAGTTTGTAGATTTTAGTTTTATTACGTTTGAATAAAGTTTAAAAGGAATTTTGTTGCAATATACCTTTTGCGATGAATCACATTTTTTACTGTAAAAATTTATTTTCATCTTGATGAACCACCAAAATTACGCCTGCTATGCGTGTCTCGTTTTTTGGTTACGTTTCTCGCTAAAACTTCAATAAATCGACGAGTCGTCGTACAAACATTTCCACAGCATCATTTTCAAGATTTCTAAATAAAACGGCTAATTTGGATTTGGGGATGAAATATCGAGCACTCAAATAAATCATAAAAATAAAATAAAACGAATTCCAATATCGAAAAGAAGACAAAATCAATTATGCCATTCCACATTCTTTCCTCATTTCCTTCCCCTTTACCAACAAACTAACAACAGTTTGTTGATAAAGGGGAAGGAAACGAGGAAAGAATCACGACGAAAGAATCAGAGTGTGGAACCGCGGATTAGAAGTAAAATTATTTTTTTGAAGTGTTATTTCACCAAGATAAAAGCGTTCAAATCTGGGTAATTTTCCTAAAAAAAAAATTAGTTCGATTTTTTTTTTTTTTTTTTTTTGCGCATTGTGTATTGTCAATCTTTCCGCATCAACTATGGGTTTCTCCAGTAAGTATGTCTTTTATTTATTTAGTAGTTATGTTCTCTGGGATTCCCTTTATCCATCCATATGTGTGGTTAAAACTTTTGGGAATGAAAATTGTATAGTCTTGTTGTTTGAGATAATCGCTTCTTGTGATTCTGTTTGAGAGATTTCCCTGTAGATGATTATGAATCTTTTCATCTTAATTGGTTTTATGATATTGTATTAGCACTAGCATTAATTGTAGCAATGGTCGCTTGCTGTGGTAATGAAGTTGTTTACGTCTTTTCTCTCTGTGACTCCCGATGAACAATGAGATTACTATTTAAAATATTTTAACAATTTTCACTTTATATGGCCTCAATAAATAATTGGTGGCTTTTAGTCACATACAGACATTATATAAATAGTTTGGAATGCGTAGTAGGGTTTGTGTACCAATGGGCGTGGAATCATACTTCCATTTTTAGAACGTTAAAAATGCAATAAAATAATATTAGTCTGTGGTATGACAGAACACATAACCAGAAGAGACATTGCGTAGACCAAGAATTCTTTTCCTACCTTAAATTTTTTATAGCCAACAAACTTTTAAATATGAATATTAATAATTACAGTAATGATTTTATGTTAACTGTTTTTTGTTGAAATATGCCGTCAAAGCTTCATTGTGAGTTCATAATTGTTTTTTTGAAATAAAAATATTCAAAAATAAAGAATTTTTCCTACATTATCGCGAACAAATTTTTCCATAGTAAAATAGCGTTCTGTCTATTCTGCTTGTATATACATATATGTATATAATACCTGTATTATTATATTCTGTGTACTACGAAATATCGGTTTTCAAAATCCCGGTTCTCAAAATCTCGGTTTTGGACATCCCGGTTTTCTTTTCTTCTAGTTCTAATTGCACAAAATAATTAATAAAGTTTTTTAATTGCAAGATTTGGTACTTGCAAAATTTTGTAATTGCAACATTTTGTAGCTGCAAGATTAATAAAAAAAGCAATATTTTGTTAATGCCACATTTAGAAATGCAATAATTGTAGAGGCTGAAGGCTTCTTTAACTCTCAGGGGTACTTAGCCCTCCGTTAAATTCCATAAATATTAGCCATTTTCTAGAACTTTATTGCAAACTCATTTTTGAATTTTGTCAAAAAACCATTTAAGAATGCCATTTTCCCACATGCCAAATTTTAAAAATTCAACCGGGATTTCCTAAAACTCGGGTTTTTTTTTATACAAAACCGGGATTTTGAAAAACTAGATTTTGAAAACCGAGATTTTGAAAACCGGAATTTTGAAAACCAGGGGGGGCTATTTCGGTAACGAGAGTACAAGATTCATATTTGATTTGAATGTGATTCGAACGATTCTTATTTAAAATCAAATATGAATCTTGTACTCTCGTTATCGAATCGAATTCCCAAATAGACCCCCCCCCCCCCCCCCCTTCGAGATTTTGCCAATCCGAGATTTTGAAAACCGAGATTTAGAAAAAAAAAACCAAGATGACAAACCGAGATTTCGTTATACACCCATTCTGTGTTCATACGATGAAGAAATTCAAATTTTCTAGTTATTAGATCACAATATATAGTGTTCTAAAAAACCAAGAAAACTTAAATGCGTTACACAAAAATTTTTATTTAACATTAACAAATTGATCTAGCCTGTATTACTATAATTAACATGTTTCACAGATAATCTCGACCATCTCGCAGATCCATGGACGGGAAACTATTCCGTTAAAAATTTAGGATACGCATTTTATTCAGGATTATTCGCATTTGGAGGATGGAATTACTTAAATTTTGTCACAGAAGAATTACAAGACCCGTTCAAGAATTTACCGCGAGCAATTTGGATTGCAATGCCAATGGTGACCGCCATTTATGTCCTGGCAAATTTGGCGTATTTTGCAGTTGTTTCCCGAGATGAAATGATGTCTTCTGTGGCTGTCGCAATCGTAAGTAGAATTACCCAAACCCTAATAAACAAGAAATAAGTTTTAAATTTATTTTAGACATTCGGCAACAAAATGTTTGGGCCACTAGCAGTTATAGTACCAGTCTTCGTAGCGCTGAGCACATTCGGTGGCGTAAATGGGATACTATTTACATCAGCTCGACTTTTTGCAACTGGTGCACAGGACGGCCATTTACCTACATTTTTCTCGCTATTTCATGTCAAAAAACAAACTCCCATCCCAGCACTAATTTTTACATGTGGTACTTCACTGGTTATGTTGTGCACATCAAATATTATTTTGCTCATAAACTATTTTAGTCAAGTGTTGTGGCTGTCGGTGGCTGCTTGCATAGCAGCTCTTTTATGGCTACGAAAATCAAAACCTTATATGCCACGTCCAATTAAAGTACACTTATCATTACCGATAATATTTCTAATATGCTGTCTTACTTTGGTACTAGCACCATCATTCGAAGAGCCTTTTAATTTAATAATGGGAATTATTATTACACTAAGTGGCCTACCAGTGTATTTTATAAAAACTCGTTTTAAAGATAATACCTCAATATTTGGACAAATAGGCAAATGGATTTGTACTTCATGCCAAATACTCTTCGACTCTATATACATTGATTCACAGGAGAAATTGGAATAGAGCAGTACTCTAAACAAGGGACTCAAAACATACCATGACAAATTTTTTTTTAATAAATTTAATATTTTTATACTAAACGTGTGTTACGACGAAATTGTTTAACGAAACAAAGACAATTAGTTATATACATTCACCTATTTGTAGTTATTTAAATGTAAATTATTATTAAATCTATAATAAATCAAACTATGTATCAATTTTACGGCAACAAAATAAAGATTTGTATATTATTTTGGCTCTGATATTCAACATTTTACATATATATTGTAATTTATCGTAACATTTATTTCAAATTTATATAAAAAAAAATATAAACATAAACTCTTAACTGACTTCATTTTAAACTTAATAAATAAATTGGTATGTTCTGGTATATGGCATCATCATCTAATTCAATATGCAGCAAGTTTAACTGCATTGTCTAATTCGATACATATATGCAGCATACATATAGTTTTTGTACTTCAGGTAAATATAGTTAATAAGTTAAAACTAATGCTTAACAACATACAACTATTTAATTCTAATACGTTTGTTTGGTGGTTCCAAAAATTTCTCTTGTGCTTGAGTTCGACAAATACTGCGTGTTTTAACCCGTCGTATATTTTCCGTATTATCAACGGAATCCGGTATTCCATTATCGTTTCGATCGATTTTCATAAGTAAATGTGCCTTTCTAATAGTCTCTCGATCTTTAAGCCATGGATGACTAAGTATTTGGCTTATGCTTGGCCTCAGGTTTGGATCCACTGTAAGCATTTCCGTGATTAATGCCTTTGCAACTGGCGATACAGTTTTCCATGACGGATGGCGAAATTGAAACATTCCTCGTTTTATTTGTTCCGATGCAGCTGATCCGTAATCGTCCGAAAATGGTAATGTTCCACTTAAACAAGTGAACAAAACGACTCCTAGACTCCAAATATCTACTTTTTTTGTGTAACATCCTTTTCCACCGGTTAATAAAATTTCTGGTGCTACGTATAGCGGGGTGCCACATAGAGTTCGCATAACAGAATCTTTTGAAACAAACTTACTTAGCCCGAAATCCGACACTTTTATTAATGTTTCGTCATTTTGACTTTCCAACAATACATTATCTGGCTTAATATCACGATGCGTAATACCTTTATCATGCAAATACCTGACTGCGTGGCACATTTGGTAGAAAAATAATCTTGAAATTTTTTCCGAAAGCCGTTTATTAGAGATTATCCGTGTTAATAGATCACCACCTTTCATTAATTCTAATACCATGTATACCGAATCTCTTTTATCGATAATATCATGCATTTTAATAACGCATGGATGTTCTAAAGATTTCATGATGCGTACTTCGTTCATAACACGTTCGGCATCAGTTGCATTACGCTGCCGTGTTGTTTCCGTCAGTCGATTTTTTTGGACTTGTTTCATTGCATATTCCTTACATGAATATTTATCATAAATTAGTCGGACAACTCCACATGCACCCGAGCCTAAGCGTTTGCTTATATAATATTGTGTAACAATATCTTTGTCTATGTCCGTTGTTTCACTCGGGCCTAGGTCCTTGAAAACAAAAACTGAAAATACATATGTATAAATAAAATAAATTGGCCATGTACAATATTGATACGTTGATGACCATAGGACGTCCATACATGACCATATATGCGCCCTATGATCGTCAACGTGATAAGATTATTGCAACGGTACCTTTGTAATCTGGATGGACTAGAGAGATAACATCATCGTTAAGTAGTATACGTTTTTGATTAAATCCTATTTTTTCTTGGTTTACAAATGTTCCGTTTCTAGCGACGTCCTGAAAAATCAAAATAGATTTTTAATTTGTTATAAAATTATTCAATCGAACTTACTAAATTTTGAACAAATTAACAAAAGCAATGAAACAATACCAAAGGATAGACAGCCTAACAACTTTTAAGAGAATGTTGTAAACTTCCACTTTGCTTACTAACCCAATTTTCATGTCAAACGCTGTTTGTATTTTACGAATGCATTTTTGTTCCAACTCCGCACCGATTTATCTCATTTAACCTTTTACAGCCGCCTACCTGGGCGGTATGTTGTACCATCACTTCGAATCGAAATTCGAAAAAAGTCGAATGGCGGTATGTTGTATCATTTTCGAAAAGCAAAAATGATACTACTTTCACTTTTTCGATTCGACTTTTTTCGAATTCGACTTTTTTCGATTCGAAGTGATGGTACAACATACCGCCCCTGATGTGATTTTCGATTACCGAGGCACGTTTCTATTTTACCGGTAAATTGTGACAGTAGTCGATTAGGTAAATACTTATGACTAAATGACGATTGGAGCACCAAAAATCGGTTACTATTTATTTCAAAATCGTATAAAATTCAAAGGTAGCTTAGAGGTAGACATAGGTAAGTGCTGGCAGATACTTGAAAAGTGCGATTGGAAAAAACTGGTGATGAAATTATTTCGGTTTTAAGAAACCTTATAATATTGCAGTGGCGTACTAAATAGGATAAATTAACTACATTGAGTAAACATTAGTTTCTTCATCTATCAATAAAGTGTGGATGACTAGGTAGGTAGAATCAGCTAGAACTTAATTTCACAAAATTGATTACAGTGATATCGGCTTTGTGGTGGTTATAACTGAAATAGGAAATATGTATGTAACATTTGAAACTAAATCAGTTTTGTTAAATAAACCATCGAAATAAATACAACAAAATAAAAATAGATTCTGTAGATGCCGTTTGATTGACACCATGGTGAGTGAGTTTTACCGAAATGGTATGTACCTATTAATATCGAATCAATAAAATTGTACCATGATAACCAAAACAAGAAAGCTTATGCAACAAGATTCTCTGAACCGACAACGCAAAACAGCGGTATTCTGATAAACGAAGAATCTTAATTAACCACTACAGCTTTCGAATCCTATCCACAAAAACGGTTATTTGAATTAGGTAATAATCCAACCAAGTTGATATTCTTATATATACATAAGATGAACTTTCAACTAGGCTTTATCCGTTTTCAAAAACCGCTTGTGAAAACCCGATTTTTCCGCTGATTTAAAGTGTATGTGTGTAAGATTTTTGGTAATACTGAGTTTGCACGGTTTTCCAAGCCCGTTAACACTGACACGAAAGAAAACAATTTTAAATTTGGATCGAATCTTCGTCTGCCATCATACTAGAATTTCGGAACGAGTTTACTCATTTACTCACCAAACAATTTAAGAAAACTTGGGAAAGCACAGCAAACGAATCTGGGTAACCAGAATTTATGGACATCATTTATACATTTCATTTGATTTAGCTTTAGACAGATATTTTCGGTAAAGTTGTTGCATTTATAAAACCGGCGATACGAAGCGCTTTAGTGAAATTGACCAAAATTGATGCAAGACTAGAAATACTTAGTTGAACGAGGATAATTTTACTGCTACCTAGGAGGATTTTTAATGCCTCAACCAGTCAGACTTAAGAGCTTACACGCCGATTGCACCACTTCGGTTAGTGCTACAATCACCAAATTATAGGCTTCTCGTAACAAATAAACAACTGACCTCTAAAATTTTGGTGGTCGTACCGCTCTCCTAAGTGGTCCAAAACGGAGCACAACTTAAGCTCTTAAGTCTGACTGGTTGGGGCATAACGAAAACAGACCTTTCGCAAAAACTAAATCAACGTAGGTAATATGAAATTGTGCTTCAGTTCTAACATTGGAGATGAAAAGAATTGATTTGTGTTGTCCTTGATTTACAAAATACTTGTGTATGTATACCTATAAAAGAAAGGTTTCGCGACTCCAAAAAACATACAAGAAAACTGATGCGTAATAAGCAGTCTTGTAATATTTTTCTACCTGCTCGCTCAGAGTTTAATATAGAAAACTAGAAGTTGAAAAAATACATTATTTTATAGCAAATTTTAAGAAAAACTGCTCTTAACACAAGTATTTTTTGATAAATTGGACTGGGGTAATTTTAGGATATTATGCATAACTTACATGAATGTAAACTGGAGTATTGAGATTCGTAATATCCCGTTCAATCCTAAAATGAACTTTAGAGATTCTGCACAATACTTTCTCTGGTAATTCTTTTGCAGAGAATATTAAATCACACGTATCACTTCGTCCAGATTTAAACGTTTCTTTGCACAAATCTTAAAATATAATAATAAAATTAATCAAAATGATTATGTATAAGAAAATTAGTAAAAATGTATCTTCAGAATCCTCATTAACCTCATGAGTTATGTTTTTTACCATAAGATTTTGACGAATTCTGAATGCATGCAATAGGCCTTTTTTCAATACCCAGTGATTTTAATTTAATATTTTTAGAATACAAGCGGCCCCACACAATATTTTCAATCGGTTGGCTTTCCAAAGTTGTCCAATTCGAACACTGTTGACTTTGGGTTTGTGGTTGAGTTTCACCATCATTATGGTGTGCCATTTTTGTGATATTTAACTACTAATATATATTATTTACGAATATAAACTTAAATTTAAATAACATAAAGTACTATTTTATATAGTTTTCAACTCATTAATGTAAATAATTTAAGAAAAAATTTAATGAAATTACTACAGAGACAAAGAAAAAACTGTCGCCATATTTTAAATTTGTTCAAAATAATGTGATATTTTATATGAAGAGATGAAGCAATTGTGATTTTACATAGCCCAGAACGAGATAGAAAAAAAAACAAAAAAGAAATATTTAACGAACGTAGATGATTTAACGAAGATGTTGTTATGGTGTTCGGTATGAAAACTAAATTTCGCGGGAAACTTGACATTTACCATTTTATTTTGACAAGAGTAGGGAGAACACAAGAAATTTTATACATACAAAGACTCTACACCCTAAGCAACAATTATTATAGTGAATTAGTGAAATAGAATAACAAATAGTACTACCAAAATGAATACTATTAATATGGCAGAGCTATTTTCTCTGCCTCAAGGTTATATAGAACCACAAGATATCGAGCTGAAAAATAACACACAGCATCCAAATCTAAACTCTAGAGAGTTTATGAAAAGATTTCCAGACACAACTATAACAATTCAGAAATTTTATGAAAAGCTTATAATTAATTCGGAAGGCGATATCATATTGACTTGCAATAATTATACGGGTCGGGTATGGAATGGTAGTTTATGGGGGTTCCACGATTTTTGTGATGTTGGCGAAGAAAACAAAAATCTTTTTAAGTTACAGTCTACGTCGGCTTTGACCGATATTTGTTTCGTCGATACGCATACCGTAGATACATTTCTGAAGTTGAAATATTTTTGTTCCTAAACATTAAAAAATCTGTTTTCTAGATAATATTCTCGGCAGCAAATGGGGCAGTGCAGTATTGGTCCACGTTTACGGAAAACAATAGCGCAAAGGAGCATTCATTATCATTATTAGGAAATCGATTTGAACATACGGGCATTGTAAATGGGATCGATGTTTTTCATAAGGACCGAACAAAGATCGTTTCTGTATCGAATGATTGTTCCATTAAATTGTGGGAAATCAGCGACCGAGAACTTTTTTCTTATAAAACTATGGCACATGCCCATTTAGATGCCATTACTGGTGTATCAACAAGTTACCAAAATGAAGCGTTGTTTGTTACCTGTTCGCAGGATCGAAGCGTTATTTTATGGGATTATCGACAGCATAAACCAGCCACAGGTAAAACGTGTTTATAATAGATCCATTTGTAGTTCTTACAAGTTCAATATTACAATTTTAGGATTGTTTGAAAATCATAAATGTGGCTTTTCTACTATCTACTGGACAGCAGAGGAAGAAGATGGAAATTTGGTTACCGTTGGTGATGACATTGGTGAAGTCTATAAATTCGATACACGAAAACCAACTGAATATGTAAGCAAAACGAAAGTGTACGATCGCCGGATTCATAAAATTCGTTACAATGGTACCAATTTTGCTGTGTGTGGAAATACAAACGAACTAAAATTATTCGATAGTGCTACGAATGATGTAATTTACAAATGTACAAAATCACAAAATTTTGTTCGTGACGTATGCTGGGATCCAAATAATTCCAAACTGTTTTATTCGATAGATTGGGACGCAAAGATCAAAAAGCATCAACACAAAAAATAAATACATAATTGTGTGTCGTACTTACTAACTTTTTGCATAAAAAATTTAAATACTATAAAGGAAATAGCTAATTCGTGTTTTTATTAAACTGCAGTCAAGTATTTATTACCTTGCCAATGCTTTTCACTCTTAAGACTTGGTATACAAGTTAATGTATTTTTGATGATCCTTGTGGTACTATTCCATGGAGACAAAATTACTAAAAAAATTTTGAGACGAAAAGAATCGTGTGATTTTATTTTTTCTTAATTTTCGAATAGGTTTACATATTAATATAAAAAATGACAAATAATTATGTACATTATATCCTAAAAATTACATACTACTCTCCCGAAAACCGCTCGATCGCAGCATAAAAGTACATCTCACAAAAAATATTAAACAGATATGCATGTCCAAATAAGAAAAAAATCGTTGTACTCCCAATTTAAAATGTAGATTTTGAATGCGACTCGTGTATTGGAGATCTACAAGTAGATGTTTACAAATTTGATATGATCGGATACCATCAGTACATTTTGGTTTGGGTGTTTATGAGTTATGACTAAATAAACCATTGTCTGTCGAAGAATCGTCCTTTATTGTAGCACTAGCAATGCAGTTTTAGCACAGAATATAGAATACTTAATAATTATGGTTTTAGTCCGATCGTACAAAATGGATGCTAGGCGGTTCCCACACTCCTGTGGTCTTTCTTTGGGACAAGCAATTCCCATTCTGCATAGGAATTAATATTGTGCTCAAAGAAACAACCAAAGATATTTTTTAATTTCTTTTTATTAGTTGGTGAGAATTACATTTTGAATTTAAAAACGTAAAAATGCAACTAAATATGTTCAATTACATAGTAATGTGCTAGAACATTATTGATTTTACAAATCGTAAATAATTTCTCGTATAATAGAATAGAATTATTCTATGCAGAAAAGTTGGTTTAGAACTATTCCAATTTGGAATTATGTACATAAATGGGATTGTTGTAAATACATAAATTCATAAGAAATTCATCTATATTTAATAAAAAAAATACAAAATATTCCATAAAACAACAAATTTAAAAAATTTTAGTTCTAAAAACAAAAAAAATCGGCCCTTCGACCCATTCGGCCTTTGACACATTCGGCCCTTCGACATTCGGCCTTTTGAAATTCGGCCCTTTGTACCCATTCCAATATGTACATACCCTCCCAACAAAAAAATGTATACATCAACAACGTATAATAGTATTCAAATCTCGCTGGAATTCTGACAGTTCTCGCGCAGAAGTAATATGGCGGATACACAGTGATGTATTAAGTATAATATTCATGTTTATTGTTTACATTTTTACGTTGTATTTGTATTTAAATGGATAGGAATTTTAGAATACAAATAAAACACAAAGTTTAGATTTTATAAATTAAAATGATATTTAATACGATAAGTTAAGAATTAATACAAAATTCCATTAAATTGAAAACTGAATTTGCTTTTTTTGTTGTTGTGGTTTTGTGCGATACGAGTTTGGTTATTTATTTTCCCTAGTCCGTACCAAAATTAAATGTTGTCACTTATACTGTTTATATTGGAGATTGAACCTAGGTCGAGTCAACTTGTAGTTATCTTCAGGTTAACCTTGAAGTTAACTTCTAGTGTTTATATTGGAGAGTTATCTTAAGGTTGAGTCGAAACCAGGTTATAAATGTCAAAATCATTCTAATTTTTTCCTTCAAAAAATCATTCTAACTTTTTCTTTCGAACTAGTTACATAGAAAAATATTTTAAAAAAAATAAAAATAAAAAAAAAATCGAAAAAAACACAAAAATATGCCGCCGAATTTAAATACAGACGCGCTCGTACAAGAAAAATATGAAAAATCGCCATTTTTATTTTTAAATTTATTGATTTTTTGTTGTTGTTTTTCGACTCGACTCTGGGCGTTTATATTAACCAGAGTTAACTCGAAATAAGAATTTTTTTGGATTGAGTCGAGTTAACTCCAAGTTAACTTTTGGTGTTTATATTGGAGGTTGAACCCAGGTTGAACCTGGGTTCAACCTCCAATATAAACAGTATAACTGTTTCCAAAAGGCGTTCAATATTTTTTTAGACCTATTAATTTTCACTTGATATATGAATGTAATAACATAAATACATAATAATTTTGAATGTTTTATTTATTAAAACTGAAATATAATTATTTTTCATGGTTATTTATTATTTTATTTAGGTTTACTATCTAAGATAAATGCGACCCATCAAAATTTTTATAAAAAAATTGTCGACACCACTGAAGGCTGCGCATAACAGTTAAAAAAAAATTTTTTTTAAGATATGTTACTATAACATAAATGTTATACTTTTGAACACAATTTTAAGACACAGTAGCGTCTCTGGCGGGTTTATGATTAACTACTCAAAATTCAGCCATTTTGATTTCTTTACCTTTTAGTTTAATGTGATAAGAAATACTATGTTGTATTGTGATTTTATTAAAATATTTTGCGAATTAAAATATATTTGAGTTTTAATTAAAAAATACATTTTAAAGTGTTTTATAATTTAATAGTATTCTGGTGATAGTTTAATTAAAATAAATACTTAATAATGTAATAAATATATTTCGTCTTTTAATTTAAAGAAAATATTACTAAACAATACATAGGAAATATAACATCAAAACCGCTCAATTTTATTACGTCTATGTGATTCGAAAACGTTCAACAAAAACAGTTCAATTACGGTACGCCATTATGTAGACAAATTGTATACATGTTTTTGTTTCATTTCTCTTGTGACAAAGGTTACGTAAACTTAACATATTTGTTACACAAAAGCGTTACGTTTCTGAAGACTTTAGTATAAACAAGTCTTCGTAAACTGTACGTTTCTGGTACGTAATGTTGGAAGGGTAATCTGTGTTGCTTTCAAAAGATTACAACAACAATGGTCCTTTCCACACAGTGCGTTTAGCTGCAGTGCGTGTAGCTGCAGTGCAGGTCCACGCAAAGCTCAAGTGCAGCTCTTGTCTATGTATGGTCCTTTCCACACAGTGCGTTTAGCTGCAGTGCGTGTAGCTGCAGTGCAGGTCCACGCAAAGCTCAAGTGCAGCTCTTGTCTATGTATGTGTACATTTTATTTCCGCGGTTGGGCGATATGGTTATTAAAACAAAAAATAACTCAAATTATAAAACAAAAAATACTCAATATAAAATTGTTTTTCAATAAATTTGCCGTCGGCTAAAAAAAAATTTTGCCGACGGATAAAAAAAATTTTTTTTACGAGTATGTATCAAAATGTTGATAGAATATACATATATTAATATTTATGTTAAAAATATATTTTTTTATGACAAAAATACATGAAAATATAATATTATTATAGTATTTTTTTAGGTGTACAAATTTATTCCAACATAGCCATAAAGCAATAGACTATTAAGCTAAAAATCGATTCGTTGACATCAGAACAAAATGGTTGATTGTGTTATTTTACGGGAAATACTTATTAAAATTTATAAATAAAACCTTCTGTACCAATTTTGAGGAGGACCATCTACCTTTATCAGGGAGGCTGCTCTTTATTTACGAGGTTAAGAATGAAAATTAGACATTTTGGGTTAAATACTAATAAATTAGTTTAAAACATTTCTTTTAAGCTACGCTGCTCCTTTGTAACAAAAATATTCGTCGGTCATTTCCCAACACAATTTTAAAAATTTGTATATTTAAAATTAAAAACGAACTTTTGTAATGTCTAAAAAAATTATTTTATTGGGAGGAATGTTTTATTTCTTATAAATTTAGCATTTCATGTGAAACATCTTGAAACAATTAGGCAATTCTGTTGGTGTTTTAATTTACTTACATTATTCTTAAATATAAACCTGCTAGACGATACTGAAATTTTACTAAATATTTTTAGAAATAAAACATTAAAACTAAATTTCATTATTTATTTATTTAACCAAAATTCAATTGGTAAAAAACTAAATTTAAGAAAAAATTTGTAATTTTGGTAATTTTTATATTACATAAATGCATGTAAAAATGTATCTTGAATCTGCATCAGTTCCAGTCACAGTCCGCTTTGGTTGCGATTCTTGTTCTTCTTAAGTTTGAGTTGATTTATTAGGTACGCGAACATCGGAAAATCGTTCACCACATCCTCTGAGATTGGTAGGGCCAGTCAATTGCCATAAACATTTCCCTCTCATAGTTGGGATATGGGCACGAGTTATATTCCAAGGAGCAACTGTTACTTCATCGTCTAAATTAAGTAAAATTTCTTCATCATCAACTTCTTGCTGTGCGAAAATAAATGTCTCAACATAGTGCTGCGTTCGGCCGCAATCATACTAAAATAAGCACAACATTGTTCCAGAGAAACCATGGCCCGAATTTCCTTGTCCGACGGTAAACGAAACTCTTGTTTAATAACCCACCAAGCAGTGTGAGTCAATGCCAGTCCTCTTGATTTCGGCACATTGTTTCAAACGTTTTCAAATACTGCTTTCAGAATGATCAGGAACCGCATTTTTGTGTCATGCATTCGAATCTGACGTGGATTATCCCGACTTTTCTAAAACAATCGATATATAAAAACATGAAAAAAATCTCGACCAAAACTATTGGCTCATTTTGAATTTCGCGCTAGTACTTCATATAAAGGGCATCTTTGCCCAGCCGTAAACACCGCATCAATCTTCCAAATATACGGTACATATTTTGTCCTTGTGCGTATAATCGTAAAATCTTGCAGAAATATTTGATGCGGATAAATACGTACTCAATACATGTTATTTTCAACAGCCTGTATACATTGTCCAGATTGGAGAAAAAGGGGCGTGTGTGAGCAAGCGCAACTTCACCATAGTTAAACTCTAGACGACCCGAATCTTTCCCTTTTCGAACACATGGCAATGGGCTATCTTCGGCAAGAACATTAATTACGTCTCAAGCAATATTTTCGATTTTGTTTACATCTGGATGAAGGATTTTGATTTTTCTTGTTGGCCTTGTAGTTTTTTGTATCTGTAAAATAACAATTATAAATACCGTATTCATATTTTTAACATTGAAACAATTTAACTTACTTAGATGGATTTGGTGTCATTTTTGAGCCAGGACCTATTGTTTTAGCTATAGGCATACCTTTTCCTGGGCCCCTATTATGAAATTTTTTCGACGTCGTAAAATTCGTCTCGCGTCGGATATTCATATTATGAAACTAAAAAAATCCGATCCGCGCGGATTTTATACTATTATGAAATAAAAATCCGAGTTAGCGGATATTACGACTAAATTCAATTGTCAAATCCGATAGCTAGTTAGGTGACGGATATTGTAGTATACGCGCGGAAAATAGATCGTAGTTCATACTTTTTATGTTATTTAATTATTTAGAAATTTAGAAAATTTTTAAATGTAAGTACATATCTCTATTAAATTATTTTAATCAAATTTAAATGTGACAAGTGTATACTGAAAATTTCGAGTTTCACTGTAAAAATACATGTTTCATAATGCGAATATCCGCCGCGGATCGGATTTTACGACAGCGTATTTTCCGACGGTGTCGTATTTTCCGACCAATTTCATAATAGGCCCCCTGGTTGGCTAAAACCACCAGCAGTTCTTGATCCCCTCGAAAGTAGTAATCGCAACCAACTGCGTTTGTTTTAGAATTTACTTTCTGATTAACTTTATGGTTAATATCATTGCCAACCCAAACAACGCCATCTTCCCAATGAAATTGAGAGACTATTAAATACGCATCATCCTTAATATCGTTTAGATCTGGTTGTGGTTCTTTTTTTATCGATGGTGGCCGCTCGAATTTTTCTTTCTACTTAAGCCCATAATTTAACGGTCATCCGATTCAGTAGCCTCTAACATATCATACCAACCTTGAGCTGGAACAAGACGGCAATCGGCTACTTTAGGTTTATTGTCGCCTGATTCGTCATATTCTGGTTTCTTTTCTTCAGAGTCGGAAACAATTTCTCGTTACAGATTATCTTTCATTATCCGATGCATAAAGCTCTTTTGGTGAATCCGGGGCATAATTGCACATCCAGCCTCGATATCTGCGCGCTTCGTCGGTGTGACTTGTCGAATCAGGGCTGTCGCGGTACTATAAATAAATATAAGTGGGAACATTTTAAACATACAGAAATAAAAGTTGTTTCCTTATGGTTACACTCACTAGACTGCCGCTTTCTTCCACACTTTGCAAGGACCAAACAATCGTGAAAATATAAAAACATTGCCTTGACGAAAATCCGGAAATAATTCCCTTACATCAATGTTAGCATATTTTGAGGGAAGCATAGCAGCAAGTGGTGTATTCAACTTTTTCTTTCTTAGTTTCAAAGAAATTGTATTGTTATAAAATTTTAATAATCAGCTCCATTAAAATATTTACCTTGGTTACCTGAATTTACAGATACCCCACTTGGAGACGGCATCAAATTTTTATCATTCTGTTGATCTTTAGAAGATTTAGTTGTTCTATGTTGAAGTTATATAATTATAACTTATTTTAACCGTTCGGCATCAGCTCTTCTATGCTGATGTATAATGCGGGACAGCACTTTTTATTACTAATCACTTATGTATTTTTGATTAATAAATTTACACATTTTATTTAATTAATTATACATGCTTTTTATTTTTATCAATTAATAAATTTTTCATTTTAACAAATTAAATATTTAAGAGTTAGCAGAAATATAACTTTATACAATTTGTGTCTTAACTATTTCTCCTGTTTTTATTATATGGAATCTATTACCATATGCTATGAAAATTTATAATAAACTCTTGTGTTGAAAATTTAAAACAAAACTTATATACTAATTTTTCTGGTATACAACCTGGCTAAGGACTCTATGTTTCAGCAGTTCAACTAAGGCCAGATTGTATACCAGTTATAACAATTATACCATTTAAACTTCTCCACAAAACGCATCCATTACACCATTTCGAATTGTCACAAATAGACATTTCTTACCCGATAATATGTCAAAACAAACAACAACAACAACTCAAACAACAAGGTAAATAATTTAATTATAAAAAATAAAACTTAATGGAAATAATTACAAAGTTTAATAAATTTATTTTTATATTAATATTTACATAGATATGCGACAACGAGAAAATGATACACCCACATACACTCCCCTTCCAGTGGAATTTAAGAAAATTGGTAAGTATTAAATTTCACGATACGAAGTCTGTGGTTTCTTAATTTTTAAATCGAACTGGTAGTTTAATTACACGACCATGCCTTGATAACACCTCTCTTGGTTCACTACTAACTTGCACATGCTGATCGAAAACTACTTTCTTTTTAGCTTTTGGAGTTTCTGAATTAACCACCTCATCAGCTTTCCCATCAACATCCCATGACAGATTAGTCGCTAATGGCTGATTGCTGAACAACTCATCATTATTTTCGGAATAACAAGGTTTGAGTCTATCTATCGAAATATTAACTTTTTTACCTTTAATTTCTAGCTCAAAAAATTTTGTATCCCTGTTTGAAATTTTAAAAGGACCGGTATATGGAGGCTGAAGTGCTCTTTTGACTGCATCGGTACGTATAAACACATGAGAGCAATCCTCCAATTTTTTGTTAATGAAAAATTTCTCCTTTGAATGTCGAGATGCGTTTACCGGTTTTAATTCTTCAAAATGTTTTTTTAGATTACTCACGAATTCGGACTGTGGAATCGAAGTATTTGGAGGTTCCATGAACTGCCCAGGAACTCTAACCGCACTTCCATACACCAACTCTACAGGAGTAGATTGTAACTCTTCATTAAACGAGGTACGTAAACCTAATAAAACGAGTGGTAAAATGTCCGTCCAATCCATTCTGTTATGACACATAATCGCTGCTTTTAATGTCCTATGCCAACGCTCAATCATACCGTTGCACTTAGGATTATACGCTGTAGTACGTCTTCTTTCAAATCCTAATAAATGTGACAATTCTGTAAACAGATTCGCTTCGAACTGCGAACCTTGATCTGTTACGACAAAATTTGGAACACCAAACCTAGCTATCCAATTTGAATAAAAAGCATTTGCCACCGTATTTGCCATGATATCTGGTATTGGAATTGCCTCCGCCCAGCGAGTATACCTGTCAATCATGGTTAAGCAGTATTTATGATTATTGGATATGGGTAATGGTCCAACTAGATCAATATGCACTTCTGAAAACCTTTCCTTTGTCACTTCGAAATTACCTATTGGTGCTTGTGTGTGTCTTGATACTTTGGATATTTGACACGCCAAACATGCTTGTGCCAATTCCTTAATATCCTTTTTTAATGACGGCCACACTACATGTTTAGACACTAACTTGACCGAAGCTTTTATTCCCGGATGCGACAGATTGTGTAGCGACTCAAATACCTTCCTCCTCCATTCTCTTGGTATGAAAGGTCTTGCTTGTCCCGTCGATATGTCACAGTAAATGAAATGTTCTGTATTGAAAGCTAACGGTCGTCTTACTAAATTTAGTCCAGAGTTCTCGTCTTGTAGTATGTCATTCAGTTCCGAGTCTTGTAATTGATCTGTAGCTAGTTTGTTATAGTCAATAGTCTCGTGAATGTCAATTAGCTCAACTCTAGATAATGCATCAGCTACAACGTTGTCTGTACCCGTTATATGTCTCAGGTCCGTTGTAAATTGTCCAATAAAGTCTAGTTGACGTCTTTGTCTTGGTGATGCTTTGTCTAAATTTTGTTTAAATGCGTAAATGAGGGGTTTGTGGTCCGTAATGAGGATGAAATTTCGTCCCTCGAGAAAGAATCGGAAGTATTTTACACCTAAATAGGCCGCTAACAACTCCCGATCGTAGGTACTGTATTTTTTTTGTGTTTCGGTTAACCTGACAGAATAAAAACCCAGTGGTTGCCAAACTTCATCAATTAATTGTTGCATAACTGCCCCTACTGCTGTGTCGGAAGCATCTACCATAATTGATAACTTTGCTGACATGTCTGGATGAGCTAGAAGGGTGGCATCACTTAACTTGAATTTACATTTTTCAAACGCTAATTTCGACTCTTCTGTCCAAACGATTGGTATTTTACTATTCTTTTTGTAACCTTTTAAAAAGTCATTTAAAATGGCCTGGTCATGTGCTGCAGAAGGAATAAATCTTCTGTAGAAATTAATCATTCCTAGAAAACGTTTTAATTGCTGGACAATGACTGGCTGCGGAAAATTACGAATTATTTCTACTCTATCTGGAGATGGTAAAATTCCTTTCCTATTTACGAAATGTCCCAAAAAAGCAATTTCTTCTTGCGCGAATACACATTTATCCATTTTAATAACTAGCCCATTTTCGGCTAAACGTTGGAAAACTTGTTCAACATGACATAAATGCTCATCCAATGAAGCGGATGCAATTAAAATGTCGTCTAGATACACGAAACAGAATGACAATCCCCTTAAAACCGAATGCATTAATCGTTGGAACGATTGTGCTGCATTCCGAAGACCGAATGTCATTCTATTGAATTCGTAAAGACCGAATGGTGTTGCTATAGCTGTTTTGTGTACATCTCGTGGTTCAATTGGGATTTGGTGGTAAGCACGTACCAAATCAATAGTTGAAAATACCGTACAACCAGCAAGTTGAAACGAGAAGTCCTGAAGATGCGGTACTGGATAATTATCGGGAATGGTCACATTATTCAATGCCCTGTAATCCCCACAGGGTCTCCACTCACCGTTTTTCTTAGGTACCAAATGCAGAGGACTGGCCCACTCACTTTTGCTAGGTCGACAAATTCCTTGCTCCATCATACTTTCGAAGTGTTCCCTCGCTATTTGTAACTTATCGGGAGCCAAACGCCTTGTTTTGCACATAACTGGTTGCCCGTTTGTTTCCAAACAGTGTGTAACATTATGCTTAGGTGTATTCATATTGCCTGTTTCCCGAGTAATTATTTCATATTTTTTTAACAATTCGTTGATTTCTGGATTAATTTTACTTTTATCTAACAGGGCTAACGAAGGACTTGAATTACTTGTAATGGATCCAACTGAATATAAATTTGTAACCGGATCAATTAATTTACCCTTTCTAATATCAACTACTAAACCTGTTGCTTTTAAAAAATCTGCCCCGATTATTGGCATAGACACATCAGCAACTATGAAGGACCATTTGAACACCCTACGTAAACCGATATTTAGTGAAATTGTCTTCGTTCCGTAGGCCTTAATTTTGGTACCATTGGCTGCATATAAGTGAAAATCGGGTTCATTAACCTTTTTGTTACTGAAATTTGCTGGCAAAACGGAAACGTCTGCGCCAGTGTCTACCAAAAATTTTCTTTTAGAATTTTGATCCAAAATAAGTAGACGATTTGCACAAATTTCATCAACACACGTCTCAAAATGCTGACTAGAATTTAGTTTTTTGACTTTTGAGAATTTACAACAATAAACTTATCGTGAAAACGACAACCTGAAACACACTTCGTTGCCTTATCTTTAAAACGTCGATGATAGAAACATTCGGTTTCATCATACGTTCGTTCTCTAGATTTTGACGAATTTCTAGCTGTGTTATGCGGACTACGAGTTCTTCGTGTTGTGCTACGTAAGGCGGATACTTCCATTATAATATCCTTACGGAACTTACACAACATCTCATGCAACTCTTCTTTTGTCGACGATGATTCTTTTTGCTGGCTTGTGTATGATTTGTCACTTATTTCCATTACGTGCTGCTGTGACATGGTTTCAATTAATGCGTCTGCTCGTTCTGCCAACTTTTCTAATGAAACGTCATTTTCAAACGGGACTAATACCAACTGTACCTGCTGCGGTAACCTTTGCAACCATAATCGCTTAACCGTGCCTTCTTCAAAATGCTCTCCTGCATTCATATGCATTTGCTCCAGCAATTGTGATGGTTTCTGGTCTTCTAACCTTAGTCCGTGCAACAAATTATTTAATTTTGATCGTTCTGATTCTCCTAAAACTTTAATTACTTCCTGCTTAAAAAACGTATAAGGTTGTTTTCCCTTATTTTTTATAATAAGATTGGCAAATTTATTATGCAACCTAGCATCTAATGCACCAACCGCATGTGAATACCTCGTAGTCTCTGTAACGATGTTTGCTACCTGGAACTGCTGTTCCAAAATAGCAAACCAGACCTCGGGATTCTGTGCATATAAAGGTTGGGGTGGCTTAAAAGCTACATGTGCAATCTCTTTTTGCGAAATATTTTTTGCCGTTTTACTTTCGTTATCTACAATATTTTCACTACCAGAGTTGCCACTAGAAGATGCTTCCGAAGCATGGGAATCTTTCAACTGTGCATTTAGAACGATTCGAACCTGATCTTGCACTAGTGAACACAATTGTTCACGAGTCAACGTGATCATTTCGTTACTAGAAAATAAAAGATTTTGCCTATCAGAGGAGTGTACATAGGTGGAATTCGTTTCCTCGTCGTCGGTATTGATACCACGCACAACGAAACGAAAAAAGAAACTTAAAAGTAGAAAAAATGATGAACAAACAAAAAAAACGCAAGAAATACTGAACATTGTGATTATTTGAATAATTTTAATTTTTTATTTATTTTTTAAATAATTTTTAAATATTTTTTAATTTAATTTTTTTTTTTTTAAAAATAATTTTTATTTTTGTAATTTTTAGACGACGCAAAAAATGGTGCAAAAATGGAGTACGTTTTATAAAGAATAAATAAATGGTACTTACAATTTTAAATTTATCGTCTTATTATACGGGATGATTGGAAAAACTCCCGGCTGCTTACAAACAATGTTTCCTCTTTGAAGCGGATTTTATTTAATACAGCTATGTTTAACGGGTGATCCGGTGAATGCCTGTTGCTGCTTCGCCAAACCAATGCTCCCTTCTAATTTGCGGTTGATTTATTAGTTGCTCGTTTATCTGGTGAATACATAGACGGCAAACTGCTTCCTCAGAACATATAATATTTTTTAAAATTTTAGTTATCCAAAAATTTTACGGATGACTTGTAGTATTTTGCGTTGGCTAATAAGTATTAGCTGCTGCCCCCGTGGAACTATAAGATCACGTCGGGGTCACCAATTTAGAAGATTTAGTTGTTCTATGTTGAAGTTATATAATTATAACTTATTTTAACCGTTCGGCATCAGCTCTTCTATGCTGATGTATAATGCGGGACAGCACTTTTTATTACTAATCACTTATGTATTTTTGATTAATAAATTTACACATTTTATTTAATTAATTATACATGCTTTTTATTTTTATCAATTAATAAATTTTTCATTTTAACAAATTAAATATTTAAGAGTTAGCAGAAATATAACTTTATACAATTTGTGTCTTAACTATTTCTCCTGTTTTTATTATATGGAATCTATTACCATATGCTATGAAAATTTATAATAAACTCTTGTGTTGAAAATTTAAAACAAAACTTATATACTAATTTTTCTGGTATACAACCTGGCTAAGGACTCTATGTTTCAGCAGTTCAACTAAGGCCAGATTGTATACCAGTTATAACAATTATACCATTTAAACTTCTCCACAAAACGCATCCATTACACCATTTCGAATTGTCACAAATAGACATTTCTTACCCGATAATATGTCAAAACAAACAACAACAACAACTCAAACAACAAGGTAAATAATTTAATTATAAAAAATAAAACTTAATGGAAATAATTACAAAGTTTAATAAATTTATTTTTATATTAATATTTACATAGATATGCGACAACGAGAAAATGATACACCCACAGATCTTCATTTTCTTCTCTGATGAGAATATCATTTGGACGAACTTTATTAACCGAAACAGCATCCTCAACATCATAACCATTTTCAGAATTTCTGGTGGTAAAGTATTCAAATCTCGTACTGCCTCGCTTGTATCCTCAGCTTCTACACCCCAAAACTGGAATTGGAAATTAAACACAATACGAAATATTGAAAAAATTGAAAAAACTCAAATGAAAATACACAGCACAAGCCGGTCGGACATTTTTTATTCCCATTACCAATTTTTTTATACTCGACACGACAAAAAACACTTATCCGAAAAATATTATATACACAAAAAGAATTACCAAAAAATTAAATTTAAATGAAATTTAAAACAAGGCAAAAATTATATAAAATACTGGCATTTTTATTACTAAACACTTTACGAAATATTGGAAAAAATGAAATAAACTCAAAAACAAGATACAACACAAGGCGGCAAACACCTTTAATATTCCATCGCCAATTTTTACTCGATAAAAACACATGAAAAATTGTATATACAAACAAAAATTACGAAAAAATTAAATTTGAAGGAAAGTTAGAACAAAGCACAGATTAGAAGAAAATGCCGACATTTTTATATCTAAATACAAAACGAAATGCCGAAGAAATTTAAATCAACTAAATAAAAATTCACATGTCGCCGACCATTTTTTATTTCTTCGTCACTAACTTTCATGCTCAGAAAAAAAAATCTTTTCAGAAAAATAATTTTTACACAAAAAAACTTTTCTTAACAAAGATTGCATTTACACAAAATTAAAATTTAAATAAAACATCGGTATTTTTATAATTGAGCACCATAAGAAAAATTGAAATCAACTCATAGTCCAACCGACCTGTATATTTTTTACTATCCCATCACCAATTTTTTATATGTATGTACTCGACAAAGACCACTTACATATTTGAAAAATTTAATATACACAAAAAATATTAGGGAAAAATTAAATTTAATGGAAATTTAAAGCAAAACACAATTTAAAATGAAATACCGACATTTTTATATATAAACGCAAACGAATTGTGGAAAAAATACAAATTTACTAAATAAAAATTCACATACCGCAATCGGCCATTTTTTATTTTTGCATATCACAAAATTTTCGCTCACACAAAAAAACTACATTTTTCATGCAAAAAACTCGATTCTTAATCAATTTTGTATTATCACAAAATTAACACTAAATTAAAATTTAATTAAATCACAAACTATATAAAAATGTCGGCATTTTTATAATTAAACACTATATTGGTAATTACAACGATAAAAAAATTAAATGAACTCAAAGTCGACCGGCTTGTAACATTTTCACTATAGCCGCCCGCACCAATTTTTTTTTTTAATATGGTACTCGACAAAAATACTAAATTGAAGAATTTAATATAAACACAAAAAAATTAGGGAAAAATTAAATTTAATGGAAATTTAACACATAGCACAAATTAAATTAAAATACCGACATTTTTATATATAAACGCAAACGAATTGTCGAGAAAATTGAAATTTAGAAGCCGGCGGCACATTTTTTTATTTTCACATCACCAATTTTTTCTTGTTTACACAAAATAGTTTTCTTTAAAAAAGTGGATTTACTCAAAAAAAAAATTACAAAAATTAAAATTTAACACAGAACACAGTTTTTATTAAAATGCCGGCATTTTTATAATTGAATACCATACGAAATATCGAAAATATACAAATTAACTCAATGCCAACATTTTATTATTCTTACACTTACGCTCAAGTTAGAATAATTATACTTACCAAAATTTTCTGAATGCGGAACAATTTATTCAATTTAATTAATATATTAATTAAATTGAATAGTTAAATTGTTAATTAAATATATATTAATTTATATTTAATTAATTTGAAATCAAAAAAATTCAAAACAACAAATAACTGAACCACAGAATAGATATATATTTTATATTCTGTGACTGAACTATTAAAACTCACTATCGCCAGACAACATTTTTTCTTGAATTATAAATTTTAATGAAAAAGACTCAAAATAAATGAGGAATATTTTTTTTTATTTATTTATCGTTGTATTAGTGAGTATACTATACGAGCCGCACTTGAAAAAGGTGCAGCTTTTTTACCCCCACTTAAAAAGTTAGTTTATAGGCAAAGACGTAAGATATGAAGAGAAAGGCAGCGTGTTGCCGCACTGTGTGGAAAGGACCAATTGCATTGTATTAACCCGGCGTCTACACTATGCAAATCCACTGATATTTTCTATCATGATATCAAATTTGTCAGTGTATGTGTGAGTATGTTATACAAATTTTGACACTATCAGCAAATTATTAGGAGGCTATTTCACGATAAATTATTATGAAATTATTACGAAATGTCAAGTTTTGAGGTTAGGTTTCCTCATTATAAATATTAATTTTAGAGTAAAGACGTATTGACAGTACCCATTCATATGAAATTCATTAAAACTGAAAACCCCGTATTTTTAATTTTTATTTTTTATTTATGTTATTCTATGTTTACACTATTTAATAAAAATGTCACTTTTTTCGACGGAAAGTGCAGTTAAATAATCGATTTATATAGAAAAATGAGTGTTTGTGAACAATTTCGGCCAGAAGTTATAGAAGAACTGATTTGAAAAAAATTTGCACTTGCAAAAATTTCAGAAATTTCAGAAGAACTGACCAATGATGTAGAAAAAATTAAAAAGAAAATACGTAACTTACGAAACACTTACGTACAACAAAAAAAAAGATTGCAGGAAAAAAAATTGGGCAGCGCCTATGATGGAGGACCCAAAATGGTTTTTATTTGAAGAACTAAAATTAATGGATGAAGTAATTGCTGATATTGCAGCTATACTATCCAGTTCAACCATTACTTCACCACCTTTCGCTTTAAATAGTATGTACAATTCTAAATAAAATGTAAAGAATCCACCATCAAAGAAATCATTTCCAGAAAACCTGAACTGCTGCGAATGACGCTTGTCTAATTGATGAAGACTATATTAATTTACTTTAATTATCATATTAATATACTTTAATTTTTGTGTTTTGGTGATGTGAATGGTGACGGTCAAGCCAAGCAAATAAAATAAATCAAAAAAAAAAAAAAATATTATTTTGACATTTAACAAAATTGACATTTTGAAATGTTTGACATTTTGAAATTATCATGATAGCAAAATTGCCCAGACATGATATTTGATGCAAAAAAAATTTATCAATACATTGAAAACACACATACATTCATAAATTATCATGATAGAAAATATCAGTGGATTTGCATAGTGTAGACGCCGGGTTAAAGCCGATTGAGCTCCACATTAATTCTTTCGCCGTGATTCAATGGTTTCAAAAAATCAATCGCCGTCGGTCCATTCCACACAAGCGATTTTTGTATTTTGTCATTTTTTTTAAACCAACTAGTCGTAATAGATAATGTATATGGATGTGTAACCAAATTGGCAAAAAAAAATATTTTTGAAATGTCTTCGCATAGTTCGTATCGTATGCAATATAATTTGTTGAATATAATTAACACAAATATGTTGATTTTTACACATATTATAAATGAAAATAATTAATTATTAATTTATACATTATTTATATTATAAATAAAAATAATTAATTATTTAATTATAATATAGATAAACCAAAATGAACACCAAAATTTTTTCTTTCATTTCGTTTCAACGTTTATCTTATACATATCACCAATACCACTACAATAACAGGCCATTTCTTGTAATAATTTTGTTGGTATATGTAAATACAAAAAGAAATGAGAATTCCATACAACACGAAACAAAAATACATGGCAATAAAAAACAATTTCATTATTTTTAATAAATAGTTTGTATCGTTCAAGTTAAATTGAATAATACATTGTTAAAAATAAATAAGGATATTTTGTAATTGATTTATTTAAAAAAAAAATTCTTTTGAGAAAACTTTTCATTTAATAATATTCCAATTAAAGGAGCAACTTAGTTTTACACCGTAACAACAAATAAAAGAAAAACAAAAATATTCAAGATTGTTTTACTGACGCTCTTGCATGCTTTTTTACTTTATTAGTAAACCAAAATATGTTGAAGGGGATGGGTGTACGTCTTTGCGAATGACAACAAAATATTTTATGTTTTGTTTTTGTTCAAATAAAACTTGATTTTTAATTAATACGGTGTAATAAACCAAAACACATTTTAATCAATCAATACTAATGATAACCCCAATTGCGTGATTTAGTTGGTTGTATATAATTACTAAAAAAAATCCAATTTTATCGACAAGTTGATTTTTTTGTGGGCTTGTGTAAAATTTACAGTAAAGATTAAAAATTAGGATACGGTTTATCCACGATATTGAAACTTGAGAAGGTAGAATATCACACATAATAATTTTGTGTATTATGTGTGCTGTGGTAAAATATGCCTATGTTTCATTTTCATAATATACAAAACACAATCGAATATAAATAAAAAATTTATTGTAACATACAAAATATTATACCCTTTAATCCAAAATTCATTACACAAATAAAATGTGTGAAATTAAGTTCACTATTTTGCTTCGGTACTGTATGTCGTGAAACAAAACCAAAACAAATAATACAAGTGCCGAGAGCCAAGAGAAATTGAAAAACTTATACGCGCACGTGTCACTGAAAACTTGTGTAGTTGCTTTATCACTAAATTAGTAAATGAAAAGTTTCTCAGTAGAGAAATATTTTTATTGGAAATGTTTCTCAAAATATCAATATTTATCGTGATCCTTCAGATAAATTATGTTTGTAGATAATAAACCAGATTTATTGGGACAAGTAAAGATTTTTTTTTCGTCCCATGTAATTTTTTGTTCATCCTATGACGCCGATGTTTTTGTTTGTACATATTTACCTACACCAACTCATGTAATTTTTCTATATAGAAAAACGGCCTATTATTGTAGTGGTGTTGATATCACACAAACTTCATGATGAACAAACATGTAAAGAGGTGAAATATTCCCTCCCATGTTTCATTTTCGTCTTTTTGTGCGCATTGCGTCACGTGTATCCAACAAAACGGAAATTTACATTGAATTTGTCGATTTTTCGATTAATTATTTAAATAAATCTGCAATAAGCGTATTTTTTTTAAACGACTTTTTTTATTTTTGATAATTAAAGTTTAACTAAACACATTTTTATGGTTTACCCTTTTTGTTTCATTTTATGACCGAAATATTTGAGGAAATAAACCGTCGAGATATATTTTTCAAGCCGACGGCAAAATAAGGATAGAATAGTTTGAGTATATATATAACATAAAACTATAGAATTGTTAATACATATGTTTACTAACAAAATATTATGTACCTGTCTGTAGCTATTATGAAATAATTGTTGTCTAAATATCTATTTAGTTGTGGTTTTAATTGTAACGAATTAATGTACTGTGAGCGTACCAATTAACAATTGAAATGAATTTCTTAGTTGGTGTGGATTTCGAGATTGTTGAATGATTTATTTAAGTTAAAATAATTTTGATTGTAACTGAAAATCAGAAAAGAATTAAAAAATTGCTTCAACTATACTTATCAAACTTAAATAAGCTTTTTTATTTAGAAAAAAATACATTTATTATCCATTTATTTAAAAAAATAATAAAAAAAAACCCGAAATCACATGTTTGGTGGATACAAGTGACGTCACATTAGCATGCGCAATATTCCACCTTGTTCTCTTTTCATCATGCACAAACTTTGTTTCATCGTACGCACGAAAATAAAGCAAACTAAAAAACAAATGCGAAAAATGAACGAAATGTTTTATTACTACTTTGAAAGCGATATCGCCCCAAATGTATTTTATTGTTTTATCACTACACAATTAACACTCTCGAAAAATAAAATAATATTAAAAAACACATTCGAAAATAAGTAGGAAATTTTTTTATTTCACTTTGAATCCTTATTTTGTATTTAAACGCAAATTTTTTTTGTATTGTTTTGTAATTGCTCTCTCGAAAATAAAATTTAAACTAAAATCTACAAGTCAAAAATGTCCTTGAAATATTTTTTTATATAATTTATGTTTGTGTTAGTGTGGTTGAACAGAAAATTTGTTTAGTCGCAATCAGCTATGCTACACACAATTTTGGTGTCTGGATTCAAACTATTGCGCAATAGATTTTAATTTTTAATTTTAAACCCTTATTTTAAATTAAATCATTAAATTTTTTTGTCTTGTTTTATTCTGTTCTCTCGAAAATAAAATTTAAACAAAAACCTATATCTCAAAAATGTCCGTAAATTTTTTTATTTTCATTTCAATTTTTTTCATTTCGGATTCACGGTCAAAATTTTTACGTCGCAGCTGCGTAATAAAATTTTTGTCCGTGAATCCGAAATGAAAAAAATTGAAAAGAAAATAAAAAAATTTACGGACATTTTTGAGATATAGGTTTTTGTTTAAATTTTATTTTCGAGAGAAAAGAATAAAACAAGACAAAAAAATTTAATGATTTAATTTAAAATAAGGGTTTAAAATTAAAAATTAAAATCTATTGCGCAATAGTTTGAATCCAGAAACCAAAATTGTGTGTAGCATAGCTGAATTAAAACTTGTATCATAGGTAAACGGGGAAAGGAACGGGGAAAAATCCAGGATTTTTTTTTACGTGTGGAATCAGCTGTCCACATTTGATTTCTTTGTGCGTTTCTTTTTTATGTATGTGCGTAAAATTATGTTTTTTGATTTATTCGTATTGTAAAAAATGTTTATTATTTGCTGCGAAAACTGCTTCCTTGGTTAAAAAATATATTTTTTGCACTAGAAGTGCAAATTAAACTAAAATTAGCCCAAAAACGACAAATAAACAAGGTTTCCTTGAAAAATTTATTCTTGTTGTTGTGCGAGAATCAGTAATCAGCAATTGTGCTTGCCTTGTATACAAATGGTTCCAGAAGCGATTTAAATAATTGTTAATTCTGTTCATTGCTCTACCACCAGTATCTTAAAACTCATGTAAAAGATAATTAAAATTAGAATGAATGAGTTTCTAGCGACACATAATGTTATTAGTGATTGCAATACCAATACAATAACAGGCCATTTCTTATTAAAATCTTGTTTGTATATGTAAATACAAAAAGAAATGAGAATTCCATACAAAACGAAAAAAAATGACATGGCTACAAAAAGACAATTTCATTATTTGCAATAAATAATTTGTATCGCTCAAGTTAAATTGAATAATACATTGCAAGAAATAAATAAGGATATTTTGTTATTGAATCATTTAAAAAAAAATTGTATTGAGAAAACTTTTCATTCAGTAATATTCCAATTAAACCAGCAACTTAATTTTACACCGTAACAACAAATAAAATAAAAACAAAAATACACGAGATTGTGTACTGCCGCTCTTGCATGCTTTTTTACTTTTTTAGTAAACCAAAATATGTTGAAGGGGATGGGTATACGTCTTTGCGTATGACAACAATAAATTTTGTTTTTTATTTTTGTTCAAATAAAACTTGATTTTTCATTAATACGGTGTAATAAACAAAAACACATTTTAATCAATCAATACTAATGATGAGTCCAAAAGCGAAATTTAGTTGGTTGTACATAATAACTAAAAAAAAAAATCCAATTTTATCGACAATTGGATTTTTTTTTTTTTTGTGGGCTTATGTAAAAGTTACAGTAAAGAATAAAAATTACGATACAGTTTATCGACGATATTGAAACTTAGGAAGGCAAAATATCACACATAATAATTTTGTATATTATGTGTATAGTAAAATATTCCTATGTGACTGACGACGAAATTTACATTGAATTTGTCGATTAATTAGATTTTTCGATTAATTGTTTAAATAAATCTGCAATAAACGTAATTTTTTAAAGCAACTTTTTTTAATTTTGATAATTACAGTTTAACTAAACACTTTTATGGTACCCTTTTTATGTTTCATTTTATGGTCGAAATATTTGAGGAAATAATCCGTCGAGATATATTGTTTAATTTATTGCACAAAATACAGTACAGAAAAAAAGGGTTTGTTTAGTTTAATGGCACACACTACATTACATAGCAGGTTAGCCAAATAATATACGAAACACAAACGAATACAAATATAATTTGTATTGTAACATACAAAATATTATACCCTTTAATCTAAAATTCATTACACAAATAAAATGTGTGAAATTAAGTTCATTATTTTTCTTCGGTACTGTATGTTCGTGAAACAAAACCAAAACAAATAACTTGTATTATTTGTTGGCGAGAGCCAAGAGAAATTAAAAATCTTATACGCGCACATGTCATTGAAAAATTGTGTTGTTACTTTTATCAGTAAGTTGCTAAATGAAAAGTTACTCAATAGGGAAATATTTTTATTGGAAATGTTTCTCAAAATATCAATATTTATCGTGATACTTCAGATAAATTATGTTTGTAGATAATAAAGCAGATTTATTGGGACAAATGAAGATTTTTTTTTGTCCCATGTAATTTTTTACCTACTCGTATGGCACCCGCGTTTTTGTTTGGATTTACCTATACAAGCTCGTGGAATTTTTTTATATAGAAGGCCTATTATGTAGTGGTATTGGTGATTGCCAACGTGGTAAATTTTCAACTAAGCAGTAGTATTAAAGTAGATTCTGACTAAGTAGACACACCAAGCGTTGACGGCGAATTTAAATATGCATTAATTTGTTTATGGATTATATAGAAACGATAGTATAAACAATTATATACCAATTATTTATAAAAAACATTACAATTTTTGGACTTTTAATAGAAAAATTGTAATTTTAAGAAATTCACGATTTCTTAATACAATTACAATTTTTCTAATAAAAATTCAAAAATTGTAATGTTTTTTTAAATAAATGGTATATAATAGTTTATACATACTATCGTTCCTTTATCCCTTTTTCAACCAAAAAAAAATGGCTCTATTAAAGTCCAAACCACACAAATGTGTGAGTAAAAAATTATAGTATGTAATGGCGTTTTTGATAAAAAATTTCACTGGTTTTGAAGTACAACCAACACAATTGTGTGTATAGTTATAGTATTTTTTTTTTTCGAACGAACATAAGTTTGAAAGGAATACACAAATCACGTTGGTTCAAAACACATACAAAAATAAATTTTTAACATGGTACTTTTGCCGTACCCACACAATTGTGTAAGTAAAACACAAAAGGGATATAATACATAAACAAATCAATGCATATCCTTTCGCGGACACACAATTATTTAAGGATGTTTCCTGTGGGACACAGAAAACTACATTCAATGTTAATCATATGAAAACAACGTCGGTTATTACCGACGTGTCCCACTGTAGGTCAATTGAAGCCTTTATTCCACAATGAAACATATTTTTTCAGTAAAAAAATAGCGAGGTAAAAATATAATTTTGCCACGTACCAAAACGAAACAAAAAAAGTCTCAGTAAAATTTACTGGAGAAAATGTTACCATAAAAAGTATGAAACTCAATACTTTTTATGGCAACATTTGTTGTCTTTGTCACTCTAACGTAATTTTAATATGTAGACTCTCCTCTTTTCGATTTCTCAGTATTTTTTACTGAAAAAATATGTTTCATTGTGGAGTAAAGGCTTGAAGCGTCGGTAATAACCGAAATTCGCCGCTTGCCGTCGACGCGAAGAAAAACCACAAAAGGTTTGATTGGCTAAAGAGTTGGATGAAAAATTATCCCGGTCCGTGAAGACACCATGAAGGAGCTTCAACACAAATAGAAATGAAATAAAAAAAATTAAGGCCATTTTTGAGATGTAGATTTTAGTTTAAAAATTAAATTAAAATTTTAATTTTCGAGAGAGCAGAAAAACCAATACAAAAAAAAAATGGTGTTTAAATATAAATATGCAATAAAAAACCTATTGGCGATTTCCATCGAATGTAGATAGCGTTGGTTTCTACGTCTACAAATGGGACGGTAATTGTCAAATCCATTGTTTTGACAGTTTTGACCCCCCTTGCTTCATAGCAAACTACGATTTGTGCTTTGTTCACCAGATGTCAGCTACTTTGTTGGAAATCGCGAATTACGACTTATTTTGAAGCGTGAAGCATTCAAAAGAAATCCCGATGGGATCCACTCTTCATGCATATTGCATACAACACACAACCTTTGCTCGGGGATCATCAAATTAAAGACATCATAGCGGAAAATGATAAAATTCTAAATGAGAACTACCTTTAAAATATAAAAACAAAAATTAAAGATAAACAAACAAAATTCATGCCCGGAGAATGAATATTTCTTTTTCTGGCGCATTTACGAGTTATAAATAAATAAAGTAAAAAAAAAACTTCAAAAAAAACCATATCATTTGTATGAAAGTGCTTTTCCGTGTTTACGTTATTTGGGACTGCATACATACTAACCGTAGTTTTTTTATTCGCCTTCTACTTGGCCATATCCACATACGCAATGGTAGCATCGACAGTGCATCGGAGCGAAAAAGTGATGGGTCAGATCAGTGGTTAGAGGTCCAAACATCCCCTCGCAGAAATTGGTGCATTATTATGCCAAACGAAATAAAAAACATATATTTTCCGTTAAAACCTGATTCTGTTTAGTGCGACTTCTTTGGATTTTTCATTGAAGTTATTTTATTTATGAGGCTTTTTTGCAAAGAATTTTGTTGCACCACCATCTATTATATGGTATTTAATTTAATTGAACTGTCATCTTTTTTATTCAAAGAAAATATTAAACCACAAAAAAGGGAAACAGCATTTAATTTCCATTTTTGTATTTTTATATATTTAAAACACTATTTAATTAAAGCTAAATTCAACATTGATTAAATCTAAATATACAAACCTGTTTTATAATAACAAATGTCGATAAAGAATGAAAATGTATTAGATAATTGGGAAGAAATTGATGAAACGATGGTATGTAAAGTTGGGTTTTGGTTTTTTTATTTGTGTCAAAACAAAAATGTTGCTAATTTTTTTAAAAATTATCAAATCGATGAATATTTTATTGTATTTTTAATCGTCCTTTTTTTCATTTTATGTTTTTGTTTTATTTGTGATTTCCTAGTTTAGATAAAATTTAGAGTTTAATTCCTATTTACATACAATAAAAAAATTATAATATTGAATAAAATTTATTGTGTGAATATTCTGCGCGACATCGTAAAAATCATAACCTAAGAAAAATGTAATGGTAATTTATAATTTTATATATTTTTGTATTTAATATGCTTTTATGTTTTGGTTTCTTTAGTTGGACACTAAACTGGAACAATTAAAAAAGGACAATAGTTGTAATAAAATGAATACAAATATGAAAATTTGTTTGCTGCGGCCCGATGATGATCGTTCCCCGTTTGGACAACCGGAACCCTCGGTTAAAATATTGCGAAGACCGACACAAAATGACGATAAAATAAGTTTAGATAGTAATAAACCCAAAGCCCCGAAGAAGACATTGAAACAAAGAGAACAGGAATATGCTGAGGCTAGATTACGAATTTTAGGATCAGCCCGAAGTCCTGATGAGGATTTGACGTAAGATTTAATTAAAATATTTTTAATTTAGATTGTTACAATTAAATGTGTTCGTTTATATAGTGAGCAAAACGGTTTATCATCGCCAACCATTCATACCACCCCAAATATTTTAACAAACGGTCTTCCAATATCTCCGCCTGCTTCAACAAATTTAGGGCAAAATGAGAATGTGATAAGAATGCCCAAGGGTCCAGATGGAACATCGGGGTTTAAAATAAGACGGTAGCCTTTATGGATAAATATTTATATATACATTTTGTTTTAAAATATTTTTTTTACAATAATTTTTAATATTAATTTATAATATCCTATACATTTTTTTTAATTTACTACAAATTTGGATTTTTATCAAAAAATCATAAACCCAAGAAACAAACCTACGATGAAACAAAAATATCTCAACTGTTATACAAAATTGCTTTTGAGCGAGCTCGATAGATTGTTTTTATTTATTTAAAGTACATATAGTTAAATTTATAAATATATATTTTAGAATTAATTTCATAATTTATGTTTATAATTGAGATGGTGTACACACAATAGTTAAGACCTAATAATTGGAATTGTATAATAAAATTTCTCCGCAAATTATTATAAGAAAAAACAACTTGAACAGAAACATTTTATCATTTGTTTTATTAATTGCGGTTATGTATTTGGGTACATGCACTATCATCACTACCTAGTATAGTGTGCTCTAGCTGCATTAGTAAGTACATAGTATTATTAGTACTAATCTTGAGTGCACAAGTAAGTTGAGTGCAATTTTGCTCGTTAATTTTGTTATACAACGCGTATATATTAATAAAAACATTTCTACAAGAATATCGTAAACGTTCAACCACTAAATAGATTTATACCATGAGAAAAGCACAAAACATTTTGAAATTATTTTCCTTTAATAACGATAGCGATTGCCAGCGACTTCTTTTGATTTTCCCTTTCAAGTTTTTTCATCAAGGTAACAACCACATGTGAGTGATTTCGCAATTTTACTATGGAAGGTATCAGTAATTATATTTAGTTAGAGTTATATATATATTGTAGTAACTATTTCTTCACTTTCATCGAAAAATTGGGGAACTGAATTTACGACGATGTAAAACGTTTTCCAATAGGAATGATACAATTTAAAAATTAAAAAAAAACAAATTATTCAGTGAGACCAAATTTTTTTTTTATTTGAAAAGTTACATTATGCAATTATGTATGGAAAATAACACCATTCAAATGACCAGGTGACTTCTCCGTACGTACTGCATTCTTTCAGCCCAATTTATCATCACTGCTTCACATAAATTTGGTTGTATTTCATCAATAGCACGTTCAATGTTGATTTTTAATTGCTCAGTTGTTGGATTATCAGCATCATCAGGATCATCGTGACTTAACATATCCCCAAAGAAAGAAATCACAAGGTGTTAAATCACACGGCCTCGGAGGATAATTAACTGAACCAAATCTTGAGATAATTTCATCACCAAATTTTGTTTTCAATAAATTGATTGTTAAGGTGGCTGTTGTCAGGTGGCACCGTCTTGTTGAACCCCCATATCTTCCAGATTATTCTGGAAGACAGCAGAAAAAAAAATCATTTTGATTGTTCTGTATCGTTCTCCATTGACTGTTACTCTTCGACCATTTTCATCAAAGAAATATGGACCAATCACTCCACTAGCATGAATTGCACACGGCACACCACACACAGACTTTATCAGGATGTAATGGTGTCTGAACAGTTTCGCTTGGATTTTCATCAGTGAAAATTCTGCAATCATGTTTGTTTACATAACCATTTAACCAAAAATGAGCTTCATCACTGAATAAAATTTTTCGATAAAAATATTCATCATTTTGTTTTGTATTCAAACATCAAGTTGTTCAAGAGCAAAATCAGAAAAAAACAACGTTTAGGATGCTCTAATGGCTTCAGTTCTTGAATCAGTTGAATTTTGAAAGGATGTAAACCCAAATCTTTTCTTAGAATTCTCCATGTTGTTGTTTGAGAAAGATTTAATTGTTGAGAACGACGTGGAACCGATAAATTTGGATTTTCTCTTACACTTGTTGCTACCAAACCAATATTCTCTTGTGTGCGTGCATTTCTTTGTCGTAGTGATACTCTTGTATCGTGTAAAGAAAATTCACTTTCTAATTTGTCTACAATACGACGAATAGTGAGTCAATTAATTGAATAATATCGTCTATGAATTCACCTTAAATTTCTCTCAGTAACCCGCGGTCTCCACTATGCAAATTCGCTAATATTTTCTATCATGATATTTTATGTTTGTATGTGTTTTTTTCAAAGTATTGAAAAATATTCATCTACGGAATATCATATCTGGGAATATTACTATTATGATAATTATTACTATCATGAAAATCGTTACATGTTTTTGTCAAATCATTAGTTTGGGATGCATACGTACGAAGTTCAAATAAACATTAAAGAAATAATAAAATTAGAAATGAATTTCGACGAATAAATTGAAACTCTGCTTAAATTAAAAAGGCTTGAACAAATTCAAAAATTAGAGTTTTTGAATTTTAAAATTATTAGAATTAGAACGCCTATAAACTTTACTTATTATTTTCTATAAACATTCATTTACTCTATACAAATGAATTAGCTTTAACGTATTTTCTGTAGTAAATTGTGTCTGCGATTTCGAAAAAATAATGTAAAAATAAATATGTTTATTCCACTATAAAATAAACCCAAACTAAATGCGTAAATCAAAGAACTGATATTATCCGCAAAAAGCAAAAAAAAAACTTGAAAAAATAAAAAAGTAAAGAAATACCGCCATGTTCTAAATATTTTAACGTGTTCACCCTAAAATAAATTTAAAAATATGAAAAAATATGACATTTCGTAATAATTATCATGATAATTTTTTAGAAAATATCAGCCTGATAATTTGCTGCTAGTAAAAAAAATTGTATAATATACTCACGCATACATTAACAAAATTACTAGCATGATAGTAAATATCAGCAATTTACACAAATGAGCATTGCACACAAATGAGCACTGATTTTGATAAAACAATTTCTAAACGTTGTGAAGCGTGTATCTTTCCATGAATTATTGGCATAATCTACTGAACACAAATGTCAAAAAATATTACTCAGTGTTGCCATTATAAACATTTTAAATTGTATCATTCCTATTGGAAAACCCTTTAGTTTGGCAGTGCAGTTATTTCTGATGAACAGTTATGTATTCAGTTTTGACGTTTGTTTAAAAAAAAGTTCTAGTTTTCTTCTCTACTTCTCTAGTTTTTTTCATACTTTTCTATAAGGAAAGGGGAAAATGGAATTCTATTGGGGATGCGCTGTTACACGTTTCATAAGTGGATTTTATGGAAAAACGTGTAACAGCGCATCCCCAATAGAATTCCATTTTCCTTACAGAAAAGTATAAAATAAACTAGAGAAAAAAAAAATTCTCAATTTTTTTTCATCATTTTTTTCTGTAAGGAAAAAGGAAAACGGAATTCTATTGGGGATGTGCTGTAACAATCGAATATGCTCTTCGATTCATTAATTTAATTCTTTGCGTGTACACAACGCGTTCAGTAACGCGGCTTTTACATAAAACGAACAGGCATTAAATATATTTCAAAAAATAATGTATGTTTGTGAATACTGTAAAGCTCAGAATTTTGATTTGAAAATGAAATCAGTAAAGTATGCTATCGTAGTAATGCCACAGAATATATTCTGTGGTAATGCGCCTTTGGTTTTATATTTTCTTTTATTCACCAACTTAACTCCATAAACGCTTTATTAGATGAACATGACATTGTTATTATAATTTCTTTTGAAATAACATTAATTATCTTCATATAGTTGAAACTCCTTTCGAACTATACAAGTCATCTTGCTGCATTCAAATAAAACCGTTGAGATTAATATTGTAAACCAGTAGATTCACTAACCAGTAGATTCACTGATTTTCTATTCAGCTTCATAATAGTAAATTGAGTCTGATACAATTTTATAATGACATAGTTATTTATACATTATTATTTAACATTTGTTTATCGTAAAATTAAATAAAACGTTAAAACACTCAACACATTTATATGAATAGATTTATGATTTTATTTACAAATTAAATTCTATTTATTTACAAATCTAATTCTGCAAAAAACTAGTAAGTATCTAGTTGTTAATCAATTGCAAATCACTTGCAAATATATATGTATTTAACATAAATTACTACTACTGTATTTAACATAAATATATATGTATTTAACTAATAATTGTTAAACTGACTAACAGAGCTCTCACAATAGAAAAAAAATTGTCTTTACCTTTTACCTTATGATGCAGTATCTCTCACAATGAGCAAAAAAAAATTGAAACCATCTTCGTTCTATTTATCTTTTTTTTTATTTATTTATTTATTTATTTATCTTCATACTAATGATATTTTTGAAATTGTATTTTGCATTATTAATTATAATTTTAAGATATATTAAACCGATAAATTAGTTCTTATTTGCTTTTAACATGTTTTATCTGGAAAATAACAACAAAAACCCTGATTTTGAAATTAAACTAACTTCATTAGTCTTTTCTTAATAGGCCCCTTACACGTTCAATATTATTGCGCAATATTAAGCATTGCACAATAAAATTGATCATGTAAGGACAATATTGTAGGTTTGCACAATATATTGTGTAAAATTAAATTTTTTTTAATATTTATTGAAGTTTGTGCAATATATTGTGTAGTGTGAAGCCAATATTGTGCAATATATTATATCGGTTGTCAAAAAATCGTTTAATTTTTTTAATTTCTATACATAAAATGTCTGAAAGGAAAAATTATAATTCTAATAAAGCTGACGAAAATGAATTTATAATAAAATGCTTCGAGGTAAGAGACATTATTATATATTTAAATGCGTAATAAGGAAAAATTGTACAATAATATTGAGCAGTTTATAGGCTAAAAAAAATTTTGCGCATTATTTAGCACAATAATATTGAACGTGTAAGGGGCCTATAAGGGAAAAGTTTAGAGTTTGCTAACTTTTTCCTTAAGGTAAAAACGAAAAAAAATATTTCTCAGGTTTTATTTTCAAAAAAACTTGTAAGGCAAAAAGAAAAGCGAGAGTTCTGTGAAATATTAATACCCTTATAAAGAACTCAAGGTGCTTTTATGATTGCGTTCGTTCGTTGTTTTTTTTAACCAATCAGATCCGCAAAAATGATGTTTTTACTTCTGCATTTTTTTCATCAAGATGAGCAACTTTTATCTTTTCTGGAACGAACATGGAGAAAAACAGACAAAACCATGCAAACTAAATAAATAAAATGGCTGAAGGTAGGTGAAATTCGGGAAATAAATTTCTTGCACTTTCCATGATAAATTTATAAATAAAATAATGTTCACGATATTATCCTAACCTCACATTTGTACTTTTTTATTTTTAGAATTTTATTTCGAAAGTCGAATAATCGACATAATAAAACAACATCCGATTTTGTATGATTTAAGCCATAAATTATATAAAAATAATTCGACAACAAAAAAATAGAATGGGAGCGAGTGTGCGACAAAATGGGAACATTATAACAAATACGTAGTATATAAATAGCTGTGTAATTTTGAATTATAGACATTTTATTTTTTACAAGATAAACAATGTCAAACCAAATGGCGAGCATTAAAACGAAGGTACAAGTCACTTATAATATAAACGACCAGCCGAGAAGTGGAAGTTCGAGAGTTGGAGTTTCTTTCAGTAATATCTAATTGATTCATTTTAACCTTATCTAACATTTAAGGTGTTTATGTTCAGTTTTCTTTCGAAATAAAATTCAAACTTTGCTTTTGTTGCAACCTGATGAGTAGACCAACTTTTTTATTAGTCCGAAACCAGGCTGCCAAAGAGAACTTGAGGAAGTTCTTAATTTTTGTAAGGGTTGTGTATCTTTTATACAAGACTTTTGGGGTTAAAAATGGGAGGGGTGAATTTTCTAGTTTTTTGGTAGAGATATGGTGAGTAGATGACCTCTTTGTTCCAATGTCTAACATTGTGAATGTCATTAAAAATAATATTTTTGTCTATAAAAAAGCCGAAACTTTAAACAAATATTAATACAGACAAATTTCAAACTCCTGAAATAAAATTCAGTAAACTGTAGAAACAAGCTTTAAGTTTTAAGATAAACTAAATAAATTTGTTAAAATAAAACTAGGAATAATTTGTTTTGTTATCATTTTTATTATTAAAATAGCACGATAGTTCTGTTTACTTAATACTATTAATTAATTCAAATAAAATAATAATTCAAATATGTAATTCAAATTGGGAATTCGAATTAAAAAGTTTCATAAATGTGGCGCTTTAAACGCGAATAAGCTTATTCTGTGTCCCTATTCTGATAATAGGGAAATAGGGAATAGGGAATAATTTATTTTTGTAGCAGTTATTCCCCAGGATATTTTTCGCAATTCCCCGTTTTCCAAAAGTTAATTCTGGTGATTGGAGAATAAATTTACGGGCAAATAATTTAATTATTTGCGGTCTAGTGATCTGTGGTCTAGTTGAGGAGTGATCGCAATAAAACAAGAAAACAAAAGTCTAAAAATTGTTTACTACATTCAATTGGTTTTTGTTGATATTTTAATCGAATTTTACTTAAAAAATAATTTTGTTTATTAAAGTAAAACATTGGCTATTAATATTTTCAATAAATATTACCAGTTTTCAGTATAAATTTACAGTCATAATATTGCTATAAGTACAAAATACAATAAATTTCCGTTAAATTCTATTCCCAGATAATTCTTTCCTAAAATAGGTATGGAATAATAAACGTCAAAACTGCTATAATGGGGAATAATTTTTTCCCAAAATTTGTTTTCCCCAAACGCCAGAATACACTTTTGGGGAAAAGGGAATAAATCTGCTATAAAATTTAATATTTCCATTCCCCGGGAATTACCAGAATAGGGCCACTGGTATGTCTTATTCGCCTTTAAAGCGCTGCTAGAGGCATCGTAGTCGCCAGAGCCAATGGTGGTGTAAATTCATTTATATGTCAAATCGTATGACTAAGTTTTAATTTGAATTTATTATTATTTCGCAATATATTACAACACAGAAGAATATAATAAATTAATAATAATAGAACACAAAATATAGATATATATTAATTTTAGAAAATCAATCCAGAATTAATTACGAAAATCAGCTTGAAAGTGCCCATTTGTTTTTATAATAGTAATTGTTGTTCTATGGTGTCTGATGAAAAATTTGATATTTCAATATCAGTCACTATTTACTATTGCGGTGGCGGAAAGTTTACCAGGCTGGAAATAATATTGTGTGATTTTGAAGGAATTACTCAAAGCAATTGCAATCGTCAAACTCCGAAAACCAGGCATGGGAAGTAAATTTTTCATCCATTTAACCAAGCAATGGATAAATACTGCCACTTGCAAATGTCCAGAAGGTCATGGGAGTAAATGTAAACACATTGTTGAAAGCCTTCTATATTTAAATCAGTTAAGTTAGTCATATTATTTATAACAAACAATACACGATCACGTATGAAGACTAATACTGGAAAACTTTCATTTGCTACTCCAATAAGTCCACGGGGAGATAAACACAAAATCTTTAATGAATATTTAAAAAACTTGGCCGAAATATTTTATGTTTGCACTATTTGGGCTGTAATGCAACTAACTTACTGTTTTACTAAATATATTTTTATCAAATTAATTTAATTTACAAATTACTGAAGACATTATTTTACTAATCAGTTTGACATATAAATAAATTTATACCACCATTGGCTCTAGTTAAAAAAATATTCGGCAGATGTCATCTACTTTGCTTTAAAAAGCGAATAGGATTTTTTTCTTTTCTATTTATGGCAGTTTTGACGTTTATCTTTCCGCACCTACTTTAGATACGGAAAAATGTTCTTTTACATTACACACTTTACATACAATATTATTTTAATTTAATTCTTTTAAATTTTAATTAGACAAAAAAAATTATAATTACAAACAATTAATGTAAGTTTGACATTTATTACAGAGTCATGGTTTTCAATACTCAACTAAATCAAGAATTTGGGGAAAATTTATTCCTATGAGTACCAAAATAAACCATAGGAAAGAATGTTTAAGAAAAAACTGCTATCAAATTTTTTTCCTAAATAGGAAAAATATTCCTATTTCCTAAAGATACCAGTCAACCTACAGGAATAAAAAACTTAGCAATTACAACAACAAAACAAACAAATTTTTATTATTTTATATAGGGTTTTCCAATAGGAATGATAAGATTTTTAAGTGAAGTTTCGGCAATTTGTAATATGTCATGTCATTTTTTGTTTCATTGTATTCAGTAATGTTTACAGTTGCATCATGGTGAGATATACGGAAGAACAACGTTTACAAATTATTCAGTTTTATTATCAAAATAATCGTTTTCCAATTGCAACTTTTCGTGCGCTTTTGCCATTTTATAGTCGTAATAATCGTCCAAGTGTGCTCGCTAATCGTCGAATTGTTGAAAATTTTGAGCGTACATTTTCTTCGCATAATGTTCAAGTGCCACTAAGCCAAAGAAACGCTCGAAGTAATGCAAATATTGCTGCCGTTCAGGCAAGTGTTGCTGAAGACCGCAATTTGTCGATTCCAAGATGTTCTCAAGAATTGGGGACTGTCTCAAACCACAACCTGGCAGATTTTGAGAAAGGATTTGGGTTTGCATCTGTATAAAATTGTTCTCACTCAAGAACTGAAGCCATTGGGCCACAGTAAACGTCGTGAATTTGCTGATTTGTCCTTGGAACAACATGAAAACGATAACGATTTTTTTAAGAAAATTATCTTCTCAGTTGAGGCTCACTTTCACCTGAGTGGTGCGGTAAATAAACAAAACTGTCAATTCTGGTGCGAAGAAAATCCACAAATTATTCATGAAAAACCATTACATTCACCTAAATTGACAGTTTGGTGTGGTTTTTGGTCTGGTGGAATCATCGGTCCGTATTTTTTCGAAATGAAGCTGGTAACACCGTTACTGTCAATGGAGATCGGTATAGATCGATGATAACCAACTTTTTATGGCTGAAATTGGAAGAAGTTGATATTGACAACATTTGGTTCCAACAAGACGGGGCTACGTGCCACACAGCAAGTGCAACAATTGAATTATTGCGAGAAAAGTTTGGAGATTCGATTATTTCAAGAAATTGTGATATTGAATGGCCTCCAAGAAGTTGTGATTTAACACCATTAGACTATTTCTTGTGGGGTTATTTGAAGTCATTGGTCTTTAGCAATAAACCAAACTCTCTTCAAGCTTTACAGGTCAATATTGAACGTGCTATTCATGACATACAAGTGGAAAAATTGGGTTCATCGAATTCGTTCCTGCAGAAGAAGTCGTGGAGGCCGTTTGAATGACGTTTTATTCAGAACTTAATTCTATCGATTGTACTTCACATTAGAAAAAAATCATTTCAATTTCCTTAACAATTTAGGGTGTTTTTTTTTTAAAGAAATCATATCACCCTTATTGGAAAACCCTATATATGGGAATTTGGAATTATTTGTGTATCTTATCTTTTCTATTTATAGAATATTCATGTACACATATACTAATATGAATATAAAATCAAAAATAATTTTCACTACACTGTAGTTGTATTTTGCTAAATCCAACCTAAAAAAATGATTTATCGAATTTCGGTAATTTAAACCGCAAATAAATAATTTTATAATTTTAAACACATATATTTGTTGATATATAATACGTTTATACTCAAAATTATTATAGTCACTCAAGATTTTAGGAAATACAGTAAATATTCACTTATTGCATTTTTTCTGAAGCCATTTTCTCAAAAATTGAGCGTTAATTGAGTAATTATGCGTTTTGTGAATTTGGTATACCATTTTAAATATTTTGTTTTAACTTAAATTTTGAATTTTTACGTTGTTGTTGTTTTTATTGTGTGGTTTTGTTGTGATTGTTCCGTACATTGGTCTATTTCAGTATATCTCGAGACCAATGTACGGAACAATCACAACAAAACCACACAATAAAAACAACAACAACGTAAAAATATAAAAGTAATTCGTACACAAAGAAAAGTTTAAATTGGTAAAAATGAAGTATAGATGGAGAATATGAAAGAATCGAATACCGTAGACTAGGAAGTAATTCGCTAGTGCTACATATACATGGTATTGTTCTATATATAGACAATATTCCTATGTAAAAATATCAACATCAGTCGCCGCGGCCTGATGCGAGATGACTGATTTTTCCAAATCAATAATCTGATTAAAGTTCGAAACTGATTGTTGCGATTCTTGCAAATCTTCCATCTATAATCCAAATTAAGTTTTGAACAAATAGTATGCATGGATACATAGAAAAATGCACGTTTTTATATTTTTGGTTATTACATAATATTTATTTATTTTATTTATTTATTTATTTATTGACATACATTTTGTGAACACCGCACCTCAATTGAGCATACAGGCTCATTCGTTTAAGGTATGAGGCTCATGTTTAATACCAAAACTTTTGATGTAACTTTTCTGTTTTGTTCTGTAATGTTTAATACATATATCTAATGCCCGGTTTACATGAGACAATTGTTTTCTTCTACAAATTTTTGCAGGTAAATAAGAAAGAATCCGCTATATAAAAATATTCAATATGCCAGAAAGAAATAAACATATATAGTAATGGCGTAATTTTTTTTATAGGACCATTATTAATTTATTTTTAATGAATTAAAAAACGAAATTTACATTTTTATCTATGGCGTCTGTTTTTTTAATGAATCCTCAACATTTATAAATACGAAATAATTTTTTTTCTTGTTAATTTAAAAAATGTTGCCATAAAAATACTCGAATCGAATATATTTTATGGCAACATTTTCATTTTTATGGTGATTTTTGCTCAAAAATTCTTCTGCAAAATTTTGTTGGGATATATTGCTTTTCTTGTCTCTCATGTGCAAAAAGTCAATGTTATATCTTATTCATTTTGCAGAAGAAAAATGTTGGTCGTATGTAAACCGGGCTTTATGATGTGTTGTACTTAATCAGCCGTTCCACACGGGTTGTCAAATGAAATCGACTTCAATACTTCAAAATAAGTCGTAATAGATTTTATATTCCTAATTTAAACCTTATTTCATATTCAAACACAAAAATTTTGTATTGTTTTATTCTGCTCTCTCGAAAAAAAAAATTAAACTAAAGTCTACATCTCAAAAATGGCCTTAAATTTTTTTTATTTCATTTCTATTTTTGTTGGTTGCTTCACAGAAAAAATTTTTGTTGAAAAATGAGTTGCTATTATAACCGGTATCATAGGTTAGTGGGGAAAGAAATGAAGATGGACCTGCTTCTTTGGCAACCCGTGTGGGCCAATACAAGTGTGCAACGGCCCGCTCGTTAAATGGCTGGATAATCAGTATCCCTTTTCCGGCCAGAAAAAAATTTTTTTTAGCTTCAATTTAAGTCTTTCACACAAATGTGCATGTAAATATCTAGTTTATAATGGTTTTTGATTTTTTCCTGATTCTCTTTCGCACACGATTGTTATGTACACATTTGTGATTGGAACTTGGGAGCCGGAAAAGGGATATCGGACATCCCCTACACAAAAGGTAGTATCATTTATCAAATCAAACAATTTTGGACTGACCTACTCTTCATTCGTGTTATATTTGTGTTTATAAACAAACTTAAAAATATGATTGAGAATAAAATATGATTTGTTGAGATATTTTTACATCGTTTTAAAAAATTTAATCTAATTAAAATTTTATTGAATTAACACATTCAGTGTTTTGTGCTTCTGCAGTTTAGTGTTCCCTGCAAGAATTTTATGAAAAATTCTACTACCACGTGCCATAGTGTTATTAAATTAAAGTGTTAACCAGTCGGAATTAAATTACATATTTGTTTTATTATAAAATAAACCGACAAATATTTTAAAAAAATACACATTAATTTTTATGTAATAACCATTTAATTCAATTTTATTAGAACATAACCTAATTTTTTCTAAAACTACTTGTTGAATTAAGCGACAGTTTGCAGCTGCGCCAAACATGAAGCCAGACAAATCTATTTTGGTGATTGGTAGCGGAGGACGGGAACATGCCATTGTATGGAAACTTTCACAAAGTGATCATGTAAAGCAAATCTATGCATTACCTGGAAGTATTGGCATCGGATTAATAGCGAAAGCACAAAATGTATCTGGCTTAGGACTTAACAATTTTCCTGCTATAGCTGAATGGTGTAAAGAAAATAGAATTGATTTAGTAGTGGTCGGTCCAGAAGATCCTCTTGCAAATGGATTAGGAGATGAACTACACAAAAACGGAATTCTGTGTTTTGGGCCGAAGAAAACCGGGGCTCAAATTGAAGCCGATAAGGATTGGGCTAAAGCTTTTATGATTCGACATAATATTCCAACTGCACGTTATGAATCATTCACCGATCCAAAAAGGGCGAAAAATTTTATTAAACGTGCTGATTATGATGCCCTTGTTGTAAAAGCAAGTGGTTTGGCAGCTGGCAAAGGTGTAATTGTGGCTGAGAATATAGATGAGGCGTGTTTGGCGATCGATGAAATACTGGCTAATAAAAAATTTGGTTCAGCCGGGGAGGTTGTAGTCGTAGAAGAAAAGTTAAATGGTGAAGAAATTTCTGTTCTCGCTTTTGTTGATTCAACTACCGTTCGAATGATGTTACCATCACAGGATCATAAACGATTAAAAAATAATGATTTAGGACCAAACACGGGTGGCATGGGTGCTTATTGCCCATGTCCAATAATAACGCCCGAGGAACTTGATATTGTTTATCATGATGTGTTAATTCGCGCTGTCGATGGATTACGCAAGGAACAAATCGAATATTGTGGCGTCCTATATGCTGGTATTATGCTAACACCTAATGGTCCAAAAGTTTTAGAATTCAATTGCCGATTCGGAGATCCAGAAACTCAAGTTATTCTTCCTTTACTGCAATCTGACTTATATGAAATTATGAACGCTTGCTGTAACAATACTTTAAAAACGATCGAGATAACGTGGTCGACCATTACTGCGGTGGGTGTAGTAATGGCAAGTAAAGGATATCCTGAAACATCTACAAAAGGATGTGTTATAGAAGGTAAATAATTATTTTAATATACACTATAATCAACTATAAAATTTTTAATCATACAGGTATCGACAAAACCACATTGAACAACCACATTGTGTTTCATAGTGGAATATCGAAGAACTCACATAACGAATTAACCACCAACGGTGGACGAGTTCTAATATGTGTTGTTCTTGCGCTTGATTTAAAAACCGCGGCTGATTTGGCAACCGAAGCATGCCACCAAATTAAATTTGAGGGTGCACAATACCGTACCGATATTGGTGCCAAAGGATATAGATCGTAAATTAATATTTTTTACTTTTATTTTCATTCCACGACCCTTACATTCTCTGTAGTTGCCGTCATTATTTTATTTAGCACAGCACAAATAGCAAGGGTCAAACTCATTCACCCATTATCAATAATATTTTCGATGTACAGAGAAAAACATATTTTTTGTAACAAATATATTGAAAATATTTCAATAAACAGTATAAGATAACAGATTGCTGGCTGGCCATTGATTGTTTTACAATAAACTTTTCGATGATTAACAATATTTATAAAAGTGGAAAATTTCTTTTTAATTTCGTAGTATGATTTCGTACAAATCGAGTGGCGTTGACATCGATGCGGGTGAGGCACTCGTCCAACGTATAAAACCGTTAGCAAAAGGGACACATCGTCCGGGGGTAATTGGTGGACTCGGTGGTTTTAGCGGTTTATTTCGATTGAACGATGTAACGTACAAGGATAAATTTAATCAAATAAAACAGTATGAGGATCCAGTTCTGGTACAGGGTACCGACGGCGTTGGAACAAAGCTGAAAATAGCATTAAGCATGGGCATTTATGATACGATTGGAATTGATCTAGTAGCTATGTGCGTTAATGATATATTGTGCGCCGGAGCTGAACCTTTAGCGTTTCTTGACTATATAGCTTGTGGAAAATTGGAAGTACCAGTTGCAGCACAAATTATTAAAGGTATATCTGAAGCATGTCGGGACGCAAATTGTGCTTTATTGGGTGGTGAAACAGCTGAAATGCCGGCTCTATATAAACTTGGGAAATATGATTTGGCTGGCTATGGCGTTGGAATTGTTGAATATAATGATGTGCTCCCAAAAGTAAAAGATATTCAGAAAGGTGATATTGTAATTGGATTGCCGTCTAGTGGAATTCATAGCAATGGATTTAGTCTTGTGAACAAAATTATGGATCTCACGAGTGAAAAATTTTATAATTTGGCACCATTTAGTGACGATGGCTTTACTTTAGGTAAAATTTTAGAATTATTATTTTAAACGAGATTATTCAGCTGTTGTTAATTTTCAGGTCGAGAATTTCTTACTCCGACCAAAATATATGTTGCCGATGTATTACCCGTGACCCGTTTAGGTAACATTAAAGCAATTGCACACATAACCGGAGGAGGTTTACAGGAAAATATTCCACGTGTGCTGCCCGATAATTTATCGGTTGACCTTGATTCCAGCACATGGCAGATTCCTAAAGTGTTTGGTTGGTTGGCCGCTCAAGGTAATATTTCCGAAGAAGAAATGCTCCGCACTTATAATTGTGGCATAGGAATGATAATAATTATCTCAAAAACATGTAAGGATGATATAAACATGTTACGGAAAGTTGGTGGTATCGAAATTGGTAAACAAGCTAAAATTAAAACAAACCGAAAAGTCTGCTAATAAATTGTATGTAATAAAATTTCAGGGAGCGTTGTCGAACGTCCGGATAAGATTGCCAAGCAAGTATTCGTGAAAAACTTTGGTACAGAATTAGCAAATGTATCAAATAATTATTTAAATAACAAATCTGTGAAACTTTCATATCGTGATAGTGGAGTAAATATCGATAATGGAAACGAGTTGATTCATAAAATAAAGCCTTATGCCAAATCAACTATGATCAGTGGGGTAGTCGGTGGGCTTGGTGGTTTTGGCGGATTGTTTCGGTTAAAAACGAATCGTCAAATATTTCGAGATCCAGTACTCGTCATGGGAGCAGATGGAGTAGGTACAAAATTAAAAATTGCCCAGCAGCTCGGATTGAATAAAACCGTTGGCATTGATTTGGTCGCGATGTGTGTAAATGATTTATTATGTGTTGGGGCAGAACCAATCTCATTCTTGGATTATTTTGCTTGTGGAAAACTAGATGTAAATGTAGCAGCTGATACGATTTATGGAATAGCGCAGGGATGTATTCAGAGTGGAAGTGCTCTACTTGGTGGCGAAACGGCTGAAATGCCTGGAATTTATGAGCTTGGGGATTACGATTTAGCCGGATTCTCTTTGGGATTAGTAGAACATTCAAAAATTTTACCTCTAATAGACGATATAAAGGAAGGCGATTTAATCATTGGGCTACCATCGAGCGGGGTGCACAGTAACGGTTTTAGTCTGATCCATAAACTAATCGAAAAATTAAATTTAAATGTTAAAGATGTGGCTCCTTTCAGTTCTACCGCTAAAACTATCGGCGATGAACTTTTAACACCTACCAAAATATACTCGAATGAAGTAAAAATATTACTAGGAACAGGATTGGTGAAAGGTATTGCGCACATAACCGGAGGTGGCTTAGTTGAAAATATTCCAAGAGTTTTACCTAAATGTTTTGGAGCTTTAATTGATGCCAACAGTTTTAACATACCACCGATATTCGCATGGATAGCACAACACTCAAAACTTCCGGCGTACGAAATGCTTCGTACTTTTAATTGTGGAATAGGCCTAATATTGATTTTATCGAGGGCAGCTGATTACGATATTTTAAAATATTGCCATGGGTTTAATGCTTCCGTTATAGGTAAAATTGTTAAGCTCAATGTCACTCAACCTCGGGTCATTGTTCAAAATTTTGATTCCTCCATTGCAAACATCCAGCGTTTGCTGAAAGTACCAAAAACCCGCGTCGGTGTATTGATTTCAGGAAATGGTAGTAATTTACAAGCTCTAATTAATGCGACTCAAGATTCATCGATGGGTATGTTTTGTGATGTATCCGTGGTTATATCGAATAAATCAGATGCATATGGGTTAACTCGATCTAAAAATCATAACATTCCATCGTTTGTAGTTTCACACACGGATTATCCAACACGAGAACAGTTTGATACAGAATTATCAAAAATTTTAGAAGCTAATAACATTGATATTGTATGTCTAGCCGGATTTATGCGAATTTTATCCAAGGAGTTTATACAGAAATGGAAAGGAAAATTAATCAATATCCATCCGTCACTATTACCAAAGCATCGAGGCCTTAATGCGCAGAAACAAGCATTGGCAGCCGGTGATACTATAACTGGTTGCAGCATTCATTTTGTTGATGAAAATGTCGATACTGGAGCAGTTATTATACAGGAATACGTACCAATCTATAAAGACGATACAGAACAAACCGTCACCGATCGCATTCATCAAATCGAGCACACTGCGTACCCCAGAGCATTGCGATTATTAACCTCGGGCCGTGTCCAACTAAATTCAACGAACGAGGTAATATGGCATTAATTTAATAAAAATTGTTTTATTTTATGGTTTATAATTTACATTTTACACACACGCAAAAAATTTGCGAAATAAAAATTTAAAATTATGTTAAGCAAATTTTTTTGTTTTTACGCCGGAAAACAAACAAACTCATTTAATTATTCGATCGATTTTCGTTTGAGTTTCACGCAGTGAATTTATCAAACCTGTAGTACAGTTCCGTGTATACAAAATATTTAACGATGCTGATATCAACTCTTGCACTTTAGCACCCAATTTCCGTCGATTTTTAATTAATAAATTTGATTGTTTTGTTAAATATGATGTGAAGGAATCAATTGATTTTATTAAATAGTATTCGTCACCATTTGTTGACCACATACGATCGTTTAATGACACTAACCGAGAATAAATATCTAGGAGGATTCCAACATCAATATTCATGTCGATGAACGCCGTAGGTACAGGATAGTGGTCCAATTTTAGTTTGCAGCATCGAATTTCTAATTCTTTGATTAAAAATGCTGAAAATAAATAAAATTTTATTTGATTATCGAACAAAAATATCTGATATGTAAATAACTTACATATTGGAAAACATTGTCCTGATGTGCCGTGCTCTCGTGCCAAATTCTGTACTTTTGATAACATGCGGTATGCTTTCTCATTCGCATTGCCCGAATGATTGTATTCCTTATCTATAACACACTTCCAAACATTTTCAATCTCCTGCTGATCATTACACCGGAAACAATTCAATATGGTTAATGCACATTCCCAGAGCTCGAAAGGTTCTGCAAAATCACAATACAATTGCGATTTATCGTACAGTGTGTAATTCAAACTGTTTATGGCATCTGTGATTGCCGGAGTAGCACGATAGTTTAATAATGTATCTAAGATTAATTTTTGCACACGCGCTGTTTCCAATTTATCTTCCAAGTCCTTTAGAAGTACACCATTTTGGACAGAGGAACCAACGGTGTCATTTCGCATACACATTACAGCACGAGCCAAGTATTCAAATCGTTGGTCCAATTTAATCAGATTGCTAATAGAAAACAAAACATGAAACTGTTATATTTATGTTTCAAAGTCATAGAAAACACACTCACCTTTGCATTGACGCTAGATTGTCAAGTACTTTGGCGGCTGCAGAATGTTGTAAATTTCGTTCGTGGTATTTCCATAGCAAATCGGTCAAAACCAGATTATCCGGATTTTTATTTACCGTCTGTTTTAAATAAGATCCCAATGACGGTTCAGAAATACCCAAAAGCCTTCCAAGTAATTGATGCGATAACAACCAGTCGTACACTGAATAATGCAATAACTGATCGGAAGTTTGCAAAGCGATTCCAACAATCGGTAATATATGCTGCGAAATAGTATCCTCTTCAACACCAAGAAACTCATTCAAGGTCGTATCGACTTGGTTATTTCCTGGATTGGCGCAAGTTGCATTTATATAAATTTTTTCAAGCATCTGAATGATTTCTTTATAGCAATTTATCCGTGATGTATAAGCAATATAACCCTCTTGATCTTCAATTTGCTCACTTTGACGATTGTAATGGATAGCTGCATCGTTTGGATCTAACTTTGAAGCACATATGGCGCATAGTTCAATAACACCTTTATAAAATTCTGAATCAATGAATTGTTGGCATATACTGGATAATGGTAAATTTGGAGCAACATTTTTACATAACTGTAAGGCGGTTCGTAATTTTTCCTCTTTCTCGTCTGGATCACGGGAATGTTTCGAAAGTAATAGAATTTCCGTAGCTTTGTGTGATATAGCGTCTTCGTGACGATACAAAGTAGGACACACCTCACGTAGTTTCGTCGAAATGGACGACAAGCTTGCGTTGTCGCTCAAGTAAGAGTTGATTAGAGCCACAATTAATAACGCACAAGTCTTACCGCGAAGCAAAATTAAATCGCGAAATGTACTATCCGCTAATTTTAATTGATCTTCCTTTGGTATTGCCATTATTAGTAAATGAAACTGATGCTCGCATAAAATTTTCCACAGTCCCATTACTTCGCAAGCATATTTTATATAGCGAATCAATGAATCGATTGAAAGCTTTTCCTCTGCATAAACATCTTCTTGAATATTTCGTCGTTGTAATCCCATGCTGTGTCCCATAATCGTTTCCTGATGGAAAACGCTGGAATCGGTGGCTCTCAACCCGGACGACATATTTTGATTTATTTGCCCTTGCGTTAAACTCGATGATGTATTCACTATAGGATTATTTTCCAGGAACCTTTTAAGAGCGTGTAGATCATTTAAAATCAAATTACAATCATCACGGGTAATTGTACTTAGAAATTTGTCGTCAATGCATTTCATTTTCCAAATTGGCCTGATTAATCGTGATAGATGTAAATAGAGCCCATTATGTTTAGCAGAATAGGTCATATTCCTCAGGTCTGGTTGAAAATTGCCTCCGCTCATATTCATCACTAAAATAATGGATAATGAAATTACATATGTATAGTACAAAATAAAAAATATTGGTTTCTGTTTGTTTTTTTGTTACTCACTAGTATTGTCCTGGTTTCTAGTCTGGAAAAGAAGACTTTGTTGTACGGAAGAAGCCGGTCGCACTGAATACGGCGTAGACATAAAAATACCTGGTTGGTTTTCTAGGCCACCTCGAATCATACTCGAATTTGTTTCCACATGTGGCTCTCCTCCATACAAAAAAAATGCCTGTGTAGCCCATAAACTTAAATTTGTACCACTTAATGACTCCATACACGCCATTAAAACGCTTGTTGCACAGGCCTGTGATTCATTTTGAATTTGAAAATAAGCTTTTACCGCATCGTGGTGTGGTCCGTGACATGCTGATAAAATTTGCTGTAGAATATCCACTGGCTTCAATAAAGCTACAATGTGAACACCTTGATTCGTCAACAGAACAACTTGCGTTGGAGTTTGAGCATTTTGTAAAAATGTGTCATTTAAATTTCCACTTCGTTTACGTTTTGCTTGGGCCAGAGCCCATACTTGGCCGTCTAATGATAATATGGTTGTCGATTCCGCCAAATAAGGCCGTAAGGGAAACGGTTCCGAACTTAGCGACCATAATAAATCTTTATCTTGCTGAGGTGCGGTCGATATCATAAGGATTGATCCGTGACTGTGAAAAGCGCTATGAATATTTTTAGGTTTTCCAACTGTCGCATTCGGTGTGTAACCAGGTGGCATTCGCACATGCATCAAATATAAACTGCTCGGTTTATGTAAGTCGAACGACATTTGATTTGATACTACTTGTAGTTGAACTGTGGAGAAATAAAAGCGCACACCTCCCTGAGTAATTGCAATTAAATTAAGAAATTGACTGTCAGATTTTTCTAAAGTACAAATCGCCGTCACCGGTTTAAAAATTGTATCATCGATACTTTTTAAAATATTGCCCGCCATGTGACAAATGTCATTTTGGGATAGTCGAGCAATTCGTTGAAGTTTGTCGTCAGTTCCTAAATTCCAAGCTTCTATGGAACCTTTTTCGGTGAGTACATATAACAATTTCCGTGAATTATCTATGCTTATTTTTATAATGGGATCTACCTCACTGAAGGCTTTTAGAAATCCCGGAACTATATAAGATATCATGCCTTGCGAATGGTTTATTTTATTACAACGTTTCCCAAACCAGTTTGATTCAGCTTGATAACATATTTCATACAAACAACCATCACGAGCTCCCAAAAATATTCTACCATCACTTGTCCCTTCTATGGTCGTAATAGCAATATTATCTGTGTTTAATAGAAATATTGGCTTATTTATCAGCTGCATTTCATCATAATTTATATTGATTGTATGGATGGGTGATGAAGATACTTTTGTTGAATCCCCAAATGTAACACCTAATACTACAATTTCAACTGGAGTTGTTAAGATTAGTAAATATTTCACATCCGCAACAAATACTTTAGGTTTTGGTGTTACTATTCCAACACTAACTATTACATGATTTAAGCCGTCGAAATAAGCAACGTCGCGCGTATTTTCGTACGTCCAAATCTGAAAGACACAAGTTCATATCAATCTAATGAAAGTAATGAATTAAAATAATTACATATATGTCAGAATCAATTGTTAACCAAGCCCGTCCTATTTCAGCAAATAGTCCCATCATACAGTGACATTTTATGTGTTTGAAATGTTCCATTACTTCTGGTGGGATCGGAATTTTATTAACCGTTACTAATTGCATTAATTCCGCTTGACCCATACACAAATTTGATAAACTTTGATAATCATAATCTTTTAACCCACTCGAAGTGGGCATTCCATGTTGTGATATTCCAGTAACCTAAAATTGAGGTTATGTATGATATATTTTGGTATTCTCTATCTACATTAAACTATTATAGTCTACGTTCAATTATTGAAAAAATTATATATGTATAGAAAATTAAAATAAACCTCTAATAAGCTTGGAATATCTGCATCAACCATATGGTGCCGATCTAACATGTTATCGGCATATTTTAACATGTCCATTTGTTGTTGAAAATTTGCCATAATTTCTGCACTTTACAATTAACTTTGTTCACTTTTTAAGAAATAACAATTTTTTCTAACATTTATGCATAAAACTAAAAATTTTAATTCTATTTAATTTAAATTTTGTATATTTTTTAAAAATTCTAGCAAAAAAATATATTTTTTCTGTACTTTCGACTAAATCTTCTATGTATGTCAAATTGTCAATATTATAAATTGGCGGTTAGCTTTGGATTTGTACATACATACATATGTATTTGTGCCGAATACTAGGGTTGAGCATATATGTCGCGTAACACACATCCACATCCCCAATGTGCCGTTTTAGCTCTACACAGTGCGGCAACACGATGCGGAGTGTGGGTTGTTGCAGCACCCCAGTTGGAAATTTGAGGATTATGTGGATTATTTTTCAAGAAAACATACGTTTCTATTTCTACTCTTTTTTCTAATTGTGTATGTTAAAGAAAAGGCTTAAAGGTTCAAACAGAATGTATCCGTTCCGTCCGCTCCATTTTATGAGAACTGTCAATTTATATGAAAAAACGAAAATATGAACACAAAGAACAGAGGAGAAAAAAACGGAGCGGACACTAAACCCAATTTCAAATTTTTGCGGACGACATAACCTCACATAGTATTTGACATATCAGAAAAAAATCTTAAACGAGAAGTTTTTGCAATAAAAGACGTACTAAATTGTATTAATTCTATTAATCTCTTCTAATAATCTCCCACAAATAAAAATATATTATAAAAATATAATATATAAACAAAATATAATATATAATTAATATCTATTTTTGACAAGCGGAACGGATATGTTGTGTTTTAGGAAATAAAACGGACGGAGCGGAAACGAAATGAACAGACCCGAGCGGATCTATTCTGTTTGAACCTTTAGTTTTGTCGTTTTTTGATGGTATGTTGACAAATGACTAATAGCCCGTTTACACCATTAGAATATAGGTATATTTACATATCCGACGATTTTTCGATGAAGCTGCTTGCCCCAGAAAATTCGTCGAACGCTATATTATCGATGATTTACATATCCGATGATTTTTTTCACACATACATACATTATTGTATACTTACAATTATGTTATACTTACAATTGTGCTAACATTATGTTTATTTTGCACACAATGTCAAATCGTAGAAAAAATAAAAAAGCAGAAGGTTTTTTTTTTATCTATGTGTGTTGTGACGTCGCGCCGAAAAGATAAATTTTGTTCATGTTTTCGCCGTGCCGAAAATTCGGCGAAGAAGTTCTTTCTGATTGGTTGTAATGTGTCACGTGATGTTCGGCGCAGAAAAATCGTCGGATATGTAAATCCACCTTAAAAGTATGTAGCTTAAAAGAATGTTAGTGTAAACGCAAACTAAAAATACTTTACCATGTACTATTTTGCTATTAAAGTATAATAGACCATTTTCCTCCAAAAAATTTGACAGCTGAAGCTGTATGACAAACAAGAACAAACTAAAATTTGTTTGCAATTTTTAAAGTTTATGACAAAACTATTAAAGTTTAATGTTTAAAATATAACCACAAACAATTGTATTGTTAAATTTTTATAGCACTATGGTTTGCCATACGCGTTCAACTGTCATAATGACGTTTGACGTTTTGACGTTTGATGAAAATGGTCTATAGCTATCAGAAAAATATTGGTATTTAGTCGTGGTTTAAACTCTACTTTAATGTTATAATACTTTAATTTTGTTTATTATTTTTTTCAAGTGGCCGGTAAAGACATTTTTTGTTTGGATATACGTTTCCATTTGTGATATTAAACAAAAAAAATTATAAAAAAAGTATTATAGTATTATAGTATGGGCTTACACCGCTTGCGATGTAAACTGGCCGGGTATTATACTTTATTAGCAAAAAAAGTAGTGTTGCTTTCGCAAATCCGCTTAGCTTAGCTAAGAAATGTGAAAGCAACAACTTTTGGTTTTAATTTTTAATGCGTTTTAATTTTTCTGTGTTGGTTCATTTTATTAATATTTATTTTAGTTTTTTTTTTATTTTATCAAATAGAACAAATTAAATTCGGTATTTTGCTATCAAATAAGAAATGCCAAATTTTACTACAAGTTAATTTTTCGAAAAAAAAATATGAAAAATAACGCCTTGCGGTAAACACCATAACCATAAATTGGTTTTATTTCCCCTAATCCTAATTTTTTTTTCTTAACATTTGCCGTCTTACTTTGAGAAATTCACAACAACAATCCCATATATGTAATTCCAAATTGGAATTATTTTAGGCAAAAGCTGTGTTGCTTTCAAAAGATTACAACACAATTGCATTGTATTAAAGCCGATTTTCTTTAATCTTAAGAAAAAAAAATTAGGATTAGGGGAAATAAAACCAATGTATGGTTATGGTGTTTACCGCAAGGCGTTAATTTTTCTATTTTTTTCGTAAAATTAACTTGTAGTAAAATTTGGCATTTATTTGATAGCAAAATACCGAATTTAATTTGTTCTATTTGATAAAATAAAAAAAAACTAAAATAAATATTAATAAAATGAACCAACACAGAAAAATTAAAACGCATTAAAAATTAAAGCGAAAACTTGTTGCTTTCACATTTCTTACCTAAGCTAATCGGATTAGTGAAAGCAACACTACTAAACTTTTCTGCTGGTATAGAATTATTCTATTCTACCTGTAGTTTTAATGTTCACCACCAGGGCAATTTTATTGAATACTTTTATTTTTAAATGTTGGCAATAAAAATATAAAAGTGATTTTTGTTATTTTGACATCGCATTTTTTTTAACAACACGAGAAATTAGTTACGATTTGTAATAATATTTAATAATGTTGTAGCACATTACTATTTAATTGAATGTATTACTTGCATTTTTACGTTGTTTTCAAATTCAAAATGTAATTGTTACCAACTATTAAAAATAAATTAAAAAATATCTTTGGTTGTTACTTTGAGCACAAATTAATTCTATTCCAGAATGGTTTTAACTTATGCCAAAGTAAGACGACAATTAAAGACAATCGGCTTTAATACAATGCAATTGTTGTTGTAATCTTTTGAAAGCAACACAGCTAAGTCCCGTGGCGAGCTGCAGCTATCGGGGGGGGGGGGGGGGGGGTCACAGGTGGTGGATTGTGAACGGCCTATCGATAGGTAGGTTAGCGATGAATTAAATAAGCCGTCCCCAACCGCAGCGCTGCTGGAAGGAGAGTCTCAGAGAACGGGGGAGTGGTTAACCTCTGTTCACTAAATTCTGAGTGCCTATGATACCCAGTAGGGAAAGGCGAACTGATGGCGTCATAAAACCATCGACCACAACCACGGTGAACTGAGCGTCACGTCTCCCTGCGCTCTCGAGCCTCCAGGTAGTGAGTAGGTGAGTAGGGAACCCTATAAACGGTAATACCCTGAATGAAATGGGTCCCATTTGTTTGGGATATCCATATAGATGAGTGAATGAGTGGGTGGATGTTGGAGGGGCGGGGGCGTGGGGGGGTGGGGTACTAAGTGAGCCAATGGGCTGGATTAAGGTGTTACGCGACCCGTGCTGATGATCGACTAGACTGGGGGCCCATTTAACAAAGCCCAGTCGTGAACGGAGCCCTCTGGATACCTGGCGACCTCCAGTTGTATTTAGCCTTACCTGCGTATACGGATCTCTGCGCAGGTGGACGTATTTCTCCGATACTCGTGGGAATAAATGGAAGATTTTAAAAAAAAAAAAATAAAAACAAGGGGACCGGTACCCACCAAAAACCGGAAAGTACTAAAGAGGGGAGTAACTCTAACCAGAAAGGTGGGGCTCCCTCATCTGAGGCAGGGGTAAGCAACACCATGGAATCGAAGCCAGGTGAAAGCGGAACCGCCAAACAGAAGAGCGGGGGACCGAAAGAGATCCCTCCAGCAAAGCGACGGTACAGAGAGAACCGGTCGGCGTTTAGAATTCTGGAGAAACTGGCTGCGACCCCTGAGGGGCAGCTGACAGTTGCGCAGAAGGAATCTGTAGCATGGGCTAAGAAAACTGTCGGCTGCAATAGCTCGGAGAGGGTCCTTGTGTCTAAAAGACAGAGGTCCCAGGATGAGCTTGAAGCAGAAGGCAGTAAGCGGGCCAAAGTGCAAGCAGACATGACGTCGGGCGCTCCTAAGGAGCATAAACTGAAATTATTCAGTGAAATCCTGAAGGAGCGCGTGCTGGTGCTAGCCGTCATTGACAAAGGTCAGGAAGATGGGAGCATCACACCGGAAAAGTGAAGGGTAGTGTATAATGCACTAAACTCCATTTTCTTTAGGATCCTGAGAGAAAATCCGGGATCCCCCTCGTCCTGCAGAAATGCGGGATGGCACCAAGGGCGCGTTAAGCTAACTGCGTGCTTGGACCAGAGATCGGTCGATCTCTATAAAAGGGCAGTGGCTGAGGTAGGCGCGGTGTGGCCGGGCGCGAGACTTGAAGCAATCAGCATAGGGGAAATCCCGAGCAGGCCGAGGGCAACCAACTGAGCCGGATAAGCCAGAAGACATCATTGAGATTATCCGGGCCAGTAATCCCGATCTTCCAACGGAAGGATGGAGGATTGTGAAGCAAGAATAGGCCAGGGGGGCTTTAGATTGGCAATCATGCTGATCGAAAAGGAATCCTTGGCTTCCCTTGCTAGATCTAAGGGAGTGATCAACTTCGGTTTCGGGTCGATCACTCTTAAAGTTTATAAGAAAGACGAGGTCGATAAGGGCGTGGAAGACCAGCCTGGGGGCGACGGCGAACGGACCCGGCAGGAAACGGTCAAGCGGGCTGAGGACGACCAGGGTAGCCGTTCCAATATTTCGGATGAAGAGAAGTTGGTGATGGGAGGCAGCCTCCTCTCTCTGAAGTCCGATGGGGGCAACCCGTCGAACACACGACGAAAGGGGGTTGGCGATCAAACCAACGAGCCAGATGACACTATCCTGATGCAGGGAGTGCATGAAGTGGTGAGTAAGGTAGATTACAATGGTTAGCATTGTACAAATAAACCTATATCACACGAAGGCTGCCTCGGCAGCTCTCGTGCTCAGACTGACTAAGTCAGATGAGGACTTGGTGTTAGTCCAAGAACCTTGGATTAACAATAACAGGATCTGTGGCCTCAGAATGAAAGGGTATAAATTATTATACTCAAGCAACTCTGAAAAGATCAGATCGTGTATCTTAACGAAAAATAATTTGAATATTTTTCTTCTTCCACAATTTAGTAGCGGGGACGTTACAGCGGTGAGCGCTGAGGTAGGCTGTGAAAAACTATGGCTAGCCTCAGCCTATATGGATCGTGAGAATTAGGTTCCACCGGATAATCTGGGGGAACTGATCCGGGAAGCAGGTCAGAAAAAGGTAGGTGTGATACTTGGATGTGATGCAAACGCGCATCACACAATCTGGGGAAGCACAGACATTAACGAAAGAGGTGAGTTATTTTTGATTACTTATTAAATACTAACCTTGTAGTTTACAATATTGGGTGTGAACCAACATTCATTGTTAGAAATCGACAGGAGGTTCTAGATGTAACCTGTGCGTTAGAAACAATTTTTGATATGATCAGTGGGTGGAGAGTGGCGAAGGAGCACTCATTCTCTGATCACCGATATATTACAAATAACCTCAACATCAAACCTGATGCCCGGAAAGCCTTTAGGAATCCCAGAAGGACAAACTGGAACAAATATGGGGAGGTGCTGAAGGAACTATTGCCGCTGGAGGTTCCTGAACTTCCGGCGACAGTAGAGGAATTAGATGGCATGGTTGATATTGTCACAAAAGCATGCAATCTGTCATTTAATGCTGCGTGTCCCCTGATAAAACCTAGGGGCAGGCAGAAACCGACATGGTGGACCACGGAGTTGGGAACCTATCAGAGAGTGTGTAGGACAGCCTTTAATAAAGCTAAGAATACCAGGGAAAATCGGGATTGGGATTCCTATAAGGAAGACCTGAGAAAATACAAAAAAGAGTTGAGGAAGGCACAAAGGGAGTCTTGAAGACTCTTCTGTTGTAGAATGGAGGAAGTCTCTGAGACTTCTTGCCTTAGGAAAACCAGTCCTAGATATTTAATTAGGCTGGACGGGTTATGTACAGCTTCAAGTGCGGAATCATTGGAGCTTCTCATTGAGACCCATTAAACGAATCCTGTGGGCGCTGAACGGTTTTAAGCCTTATAAACCGGCTGGCCCGGATCGGATTATAACAGCAGAGATCCAAAGGAACTCTGCAGTTATCCTCCTCTGGCTGGAGGTTATCTTCAGGGGATGTGTGCAATTGGTCTATATTCCCAGAAAATGGATGGAGGTCAGAGTGGTTTTTATCCTGAAATCGGGAAAAGGCTCACAGGCTTATCCAAAGCACCTGAGGCCTATAACTCTATCATCCTTTCTGTTGAAAACCTTGGAAAGATTGATAGACGTATTTATTTGAACAAAAGTTGAGCCAAGGAATTGGGCAATGTCGCAGCATGCGTACTGTAAGGAAAAGTCGGTGGACACAGCTCTGCACGATCTAGTACGCATGATTGAGAAGTCAATTTACTCGCAAGAGTATTGTATGGTAGCATTTCTCGACATTGAGGGTGCTTTTAATAATGTAAAAACGGAGGCGATCATGGAAGGATTGTCATTTTTGAAGGTGGATTATCCTATAAGTAGGTTGATAAATCAGATATGCTGGTAAGCAGGATTATTATCTCGGAACTGGGGGCTGTCTCAGGCAAATATCTGGATACGATTAGGGATGTCTGATCGTCACGAAATGGGCCAGCAAATGTGGATTAGGGATCAACAGACAGAGCTGGTACTATTTACTAAGAAATATAAAATTCCGGTAGTTAGCCCTCCTACCGTGAACGACCATTACACTGGCCTAATATTGGCCTAAGCCTAACATTGTAGAAAGGGTAAAGAAGGCTAATGTAGCCATTTACTCGTGTAGAAACGCCATAGGGAAGAAATGGGGTTTGAAACCAGAGCTGGTACACTGGCTCTATACCGCAGTGGTAAGGCCTGTGCTGATGTACGGGGTGGGCGTGTGGTGGCCAGCTCTGGAAAAGGTAACCTACATAAGGATGTTGGAGAAGGTGCAGAGAATGGCCTGTATGCTTATAAGCGGGGCGCTTATTACAACACCTACACGCGCTTTAGAAGTTATGTTCCATCTTATTCCAATCGAATTTTTTGGTAAGCAGATGGCAGCCAATGTGGCTACAAGGCTCTCGGCTGTCTCAGTGGAAGTGTCTTCAGGCGGGACACTCGACGATATCACTAGGGGAAGAACTGGTGAATCTAGATTATATTAAACCAACGTTGTGCTTCGATATAGGTTTCCGGATCATCTGTCCTTCTAGGGAATCCTGGAGGAACGGATCAATACTGGAAAACGAGGCACTGAAATTTTTCACGGATGGCTCTAAGCTAGACGGCAAAGTAGGAGCCGGAGTCTTCTGTGAGTAGCTCAATGTTAATATTTCTGTTCGTCTCCCTGACTACTGCAGTGTGTACCAGGCTGAAGTGGTGACGATAGGGGAAGTCGTGACATGGTTGAAGCATAACGTGGTATCTGTTAGGGATATCGCGATTTATGTGGACAGTCAAGCGGCATTCAGGTCACTAGAGGCGGTTTCTCCGAAGTCACGGGTGGCGCTGGATTGCCGATCATCTCATAATGAGATGAGCGAGTATTTCAGTATCCAGATAATCTGGGTCCCTGTTCACTCGGACGTCACGGGAAAGTGCAGGGCAGACGAGCTAGCTAGGTACGGTACGACTCTCCAGATGCAACCGGAAAGGGCAGGTCTGGGGAGGCCTATAGCAGCGCTCAAATTGACGCTCAGTAAAAAGTCAATCGCCTTGACAGATGAGAGGTGGACCAACACTCTCACGTGCAGGGTAGCAAAACAGGTTTGGCCAAAACTGGACCTGCGGCGCTCCAAGGCACTTGTATCCCTGGGAAAACGAGATTTAGGATTGTTCGTAGGGATACTGACAGGACACTGCCTTTTTGGGGAACATGCGGGAAGGCTGGGTCTAGCTCTAGAGACGAATGACTTTTGTAGAAGTTGTATGAACGAAGAGGAGGAAGAGACGTTAGTTCACTTCCTATGCTCGTGTCCAGCACTATCATACAAAAGACGTAAGTACTTGGGTGTGTACAACATGGACAGCCTTTCTGAACTCGTGGACTTTGGGGTGCGAGATATTTTACGCTACATCAGTAGCTCTGGTTGGTTTCAGCGGGAGTAAGGGGAGATTGGATCCTGTGGTATCACAATGGGCCATTTTTGCCCTAAGTGTGCGATAGCAGCCACTCTAACCTAACCTAACCTAACCTAACACAGCTAAGTATACTATTAAAGTAGCTCTGGTGTAAACCCAGTATAATTTATGACAAGCCACATTTGATTCTCAAATGACGCGTAGTATCTGTTGATGAACAAAGACTAAGTAGTGTCACAACTTCTTTCTTTACAATGTCTTGAGTGAAACATATATATGTATAACGAGTCTTCAATGCTTCTCAGTCTATCGAAATTTTTTGAAAACAACGTAAGTAAACAAAATCGATACAAATAAATTATTTTGCGTGCCATCTTCATTCTGTCTTCTGTATAATAATTTTTCCTTTTATATATAATATTTTTTACAATATGTAGTGTTGTAACATATTTTTAACATTTTATTTGTGAAATTGGTTAGTAAAGGTTTTTTAGCAGTATACTTTATATCAAAATTGTTCAATTTTTAATTTATTTTATAGTTAAAAAATTTTGTGTTTTATATTCTAGACAAACTTCTGCCGGTTGAAATACCAATGATGAAATTTATTTTTTACCGAAATTAAGTTTTAGGACCAAATCGACAGACGACAATTAATTCGCAAATTTGACTAAATTTCTCTTTGGTATTTTTAAACCACAATAAATTCACACTTTAAAGTGATGATTAAAGTTGTAGTCGTGGATATCGACGACTACAATCGACAATTCTATTGACGTTTAATTGTGAATTTAAACTTCGTATTTCGAAGAGTTTTTAATATATTAATCATCAAGCTATAACTTATTTGTGTTGTATATATTCGTCTGGACATATTGAAATAAAAAGTGTAATATTGTAACTTTTTCGTAATTTGAATCTAATTTTGTATTACGTAAAAATTGACACTTTTAGTTGCTTTTAAAAATTACAAAAAATTCGTGAATTAATTTGCAGTTATAGTGTGGTTTAAAAATACATAATTCGAACATCAAATTCGAAAAATCACCGACTACAACTATAAGTTGTAGTTGCGTCTGTCGATTAGGCCCTTAATATTTTGAAAGTCATACTAGTATTATGTATTATTGACTTCTTTAATAAATTAGTAATAGTTTTCTTCCTTTAAATAAAATGTTTTGATTACTTATGTCAATTTCATCTCAGACATGTTATCTACAATTATAGATTTTAGGCAAGCCAGAAGCCACATAATATACTCCTATGAACTGTCCTACCTAGCATTGTCACACATGATTTCTCACATACAATTCATCTCAGACATGTCAAACACGATTAATATAAGACATGTCATGTACAATTCATCTCAGTCATGTCATGTACGACTCATCTCCGACATGTCACAAACGAAAATTAGTCCCAGTTGCTGAAAAAATTCTATATACATGTCGTGCTTGACTGTCGCTGATGAGGCATTAATTGTCAATAGCTTTAGTGCTGGGACGTTTGCAGCAACAATTTTATGTGAGCCGTGTAATGGCCCAACCAGTCAAGAATAAAAACTTAATAAAAAAATAAGAACTTTATTCCAGTCATCCAAAACCTATAATTCTTAAGTAACAACAAAATTAGCGCGATGTCAATTTATAATTTTTATGAATAAAACATGATTAGATGTTTATGTATTTTGATTAATTTATTAACACAAACATTTAATAATAGTAAAGCAACGACTAATATTTAATTTTTAACAACGGGCCCAATTCAATCTAATTTTTAGGTTAGGTTTCATAAATTCAATAATTTTATCATATATAAGTGAAAGATGTACGTAAAACTATTCAAATAACTTTATATAATAATTTAGTAATTAATTATACAAATTAAATAATTTCTGGCTTTTTATTTAATAAAAATCGGATTTTGCGACATAATTTTTTAAGTTTTTCTTATTTTTTGTCGAAATATCCCACGCACTATTTTTTTTTATAAAGTGACAGTTGGGTTTCTTACAAGAAAATTAAGTTTGACTGGGTAATAACAGAGCATCCCCAATGCAAAAAAATGTTCCGTTAACTTTTTCCTTATGAAGAGCATACCCAATGAATAGGGAAAAGTCGAAGTAAAGCTAACTTCATTTTACAAAATCATTTTTTGTTTACCTGATATTTTATATTATTTATTATTTTTTCACAGGACACAAAATACAACCCTGATTGTTAACAGACAAATATACATTGAATATTTTTTAATTTGTGACAAGCATAAAAACAACAACAACAACCGATTTTGAAAATGCGGTTTACTTTATTGTATTTCTCATAAGGAAAAAGTTAAAAGTTTGATAACATTTTTCATAAGGAAATCACCAACCTAACAAAACAGATTTTTTTTTCTCAAAATTTTTTTCATACTTTTCTGTAAGGAAAAAGTTAAAGGAATTCCATTGGTGATGCTATGTAATTTATATTTAACATTGAAATGCCATTTATCGCATTCTTATTTTTTTATTAAGTTAAGTTTTTATTCCTTGCTGGTTCCACTTTAACGTGTTGTATACTTTAATGCCCCATTTTCATGAAGAAAATTGTTTTCTTCTACAAATTTTTGCAGGTAAATAAGAAAGAATCCGCTATATAAAAATATTCAATATGCCAGAGAGAAATAAACATATATATAATGGCGTAATTTTTTTTATAGGATCATTATTAATTTATTTTTAATGAATTAAAATGCGAAATTTACATTTTTATCTATGGCTTTTGTTTTTATTATGAATCCTCAACATTTACAAATTCGAAATATTTTTTTTCTTGTTAATTTTAAAAATGTTGCCATAAAAATACTCGGATCGAATATATTTTATGGCAACATTTTATTTTTATGGCAACATTTTGATGTGTATTGACTAAAAAATCTCCTGCAAAATTTTGTTGGGATATATTTCTTTTCTTGTCTCTCATTTGCAAAAAGTCAATGTTATATCTTTCTCATTTTGCAGAAGAAAAATGTTGGTCGCATGTAAATGCCCCATAAGGGTGGAATTACACTATAAAAGATCTTTGATAAACTGACCATTTGGCACAGTTGTTAAAGCTTTTGGCGTTTGGATCGTGAGGTTCCGGGTTCGTACGCGATGGAGGCAGGAAATGCAACGTGAAATTTCATCTACAATGAGATTACGATCTGTGGTGAACTGTAACACATCGGTATGATATCAAAAGGCCGAATGTCGAAGGGCCGAATGTCGAAGGGCCGAATTTCAAAGGGCCGAATGTGTCGAAGGGCGTGTCGAAGGGCCGAATGTTGAAGGGCCGAATGTCGAAGGGCCGAATGTGTCGAAGGGCCGAATGGGTCGAAGGTCCGAATTTGTTTTTTTTGCTTTTAGAAATATAATTTTTTAAATTTGTTGTTTGACATTCGACCCTTCGATATTCGGCCCTTCGACATTTGGCCCTTTGAACCCATTCCAACACATCTATGACCCCCTGTCGGTGTTTAAAATCCCATGGGTCGACCCATCTTCCATGCCAGTATGCCAGCCAAAACATTGCATTGCAAATAAATAAAAAAATTTAAAAAAAAAAATAACAAAAAATCATTGAATGGTGTTTTAAAAAACATTTTTATCAATTTTCTTTGATAAATAATACGCATGTTTTATAAAACTATCACTTTTATAAAATGTTTTTATCAAATTGATGCTATAAACAAAAATAAATAAAATAATAATAATAAATTTAAAAATATTTAATAATAATTTAACATAACAAATATTTTGTGACAATAATAAAAACGATTAACGTTGCTGCACACGCAGTGTCGTTGTTGTTCCATTTTTACCAAGTTTGAGGAAAATTTTGATAAAATATTTTATGTAGTGTAATTTTCAAAAATTATTTCAATATCAAACTATTTTGTAAAGCACTCTTGCAAAGATGTTTTATTGTGTAATTCCGGCGTTAAGAGGCCCACACACGATCAAACAGTTTGTGCAAACATGTGTTGTACAACACTTTGTTGTGTAAACGGTTCAAATCACACAAATGTGTGAGTAAAAAATAGTAGTATGTAATAGCGTTTTTGATAAAAAATTTCGCTTGATTTGAAGTATAACCAACACAATTGCGTGTTTAGTATAGTGTTTTTTTCGGACGAAATAAGTTTGAAAGGAAAACACAAATATGTAAGTTGGGTCAAAACACATACAAAAATAAATTTTTGACATGGTACTTTTGCCGTACCCACACAATTGTGTTACTGGGTAGCAAAAGGGATATGTATATTACATAGTTCGTGCAACACTTACGCCACAATAATATTTGTGCAAATCAGTTGAAACTTAATGCCCCATTCCACACGAGATTTTTAGTTTTTTGATTATTTTTTCAAGGCCAACTAGTCGTAATAGCAAATATTAAATAGTATCAATATAGGGCATTGCCTTGTAAAATCGTGTCCCAAATTTTTTTTTCTATAAGAGTGATGAATAGAGAGAAGTTAGCTGTTTTAGTAAACTCGTCAAAAAAAACTCGAAAATCAACACAGCCCAAAACAGAGAATGAATGGAAGCATGTAGCCCCACAATTCGAGAATAAATGAAATTTTCTGCACTGAGTAGAGGCAGTAGATGGCAAGCATATTATACTATTCGCAAGACAGCAGGGACGGGTTCTTATTATTTTAGTTATAAACAACCGTTTATTTTAATTATAAACAAACGTTTAGCATTGTTTTAATGGGTATCGCAAATTCCAATTATGAATTTTTAATGGTAGACGTAGGAGTTAACGGATGGGTGTCTGACCGGTGTGTTTTCCAACACACTATTTAGTAAAAAGTTTAAAAAAAAACCTCTGCATACCTGAATCAGAAAATTTTCCTAATAATTAATCGCCATAATTATCATAATTGGTGATGACACTTTTCCACTTATGGAAAATTTAATGAAACCATTTAGACGAAGAGACCTAGCCATGGAAGAAACCATTTTTTACTATAGGTTATCACGCGCTCGCAGCATAATATAACATGTATTCGATATATTAGCCACCCGAATTAGAATATTGTTAAGAGAAATAAATCTACGACCGGCACTATTCTGGTTTTCCCTGGGAATAGGGAATTGGGAAAAATATTTTCATAGTATTTTTGTCTAAATTGTGTTTTTCTGGCCTACTGAGAAAATAAGTTTGGTGCAAAAAAATTCAAAACAAAGTGTATTGGGAAACTTTTGTTCCACAAAATTTTTATAGGGAAAGATATTTTCCCATTTAACTTTGTTTCGAAAATATTTACACCAAACTTGTTTCCTCAGTAGGCCAGAAAAATACAATTTAGACAAAAATACTATGAAAATATTTTTCCCAATTCCCTATTCCCAGGGAAAACCAGAATAGTGCCACAGAAAAAGATATTATCAATCTAGCGTGCTGCCATTTACAAGAAGAAAAAAGGTAGAAACATATTGTTATGGAGGGTTCGACGTGGAAAACCATGTTAAAGAGGAAATTTCACCAACTGATTGGAGAACGAATCGAACTTTAATTTCTGTTAAACAGCTGCAAGGCAGAAATACCACTGCCTCAGAAGAGACAGATCTGCCAAAGATGTACATCAGAATTTTTTTACGTTACTTTAACACGGTTTTAGCTGTGTCATGGCACTATGGCAGGAACAACATTACCGTAAATAAATATAATACATAATTGAATTAAGAATTAATAAAATATGAAAAATTCGATAACTTACCGTATGTACTGTTATCTCATTCTGTGGTTTTATCCATTGTAGCTGTTGAAGTACCATAATGACCTAATTGAAGTACCATAATGACGGTACATACGAATTCTCTCTTCTGATATCAGATTTTGTACTCTCTATTACCTTCTTCAATTCTCTGTGGTAAGCGGTACGAAGACCATTAATTTTCTGACGTGATCTCTATCAGCATCTTTGTCGATTTCCTTCATTTTCGCTACTATTTTTTCATAACCACATATCTGTTTTTATACACTTCACTTTTCATCTTCCACATTTCTGGCAAACCCCGATATATACATATTAATAAATTCTTGCCACGTGTCAAACTGTTGCACAACGTTAATATTTTTGAACCAACTCTTTAGCCAATCAAATCTTTATATTCAACTAAGTCCCGCCCAATTTGATCTCGTTTTTCGAAATTTTTCCATCTTTTGAGCAAATAATCTAATTCGTACCAACATAGTAACAAAAATAAACGGAAGTATGAGCAATAATTTTGCTCAAATATTTGTTGTTGTTGTTTATTTTTGACATTTTTCGAATGAATTTGTTCCCAAGTATAACAAGACGAAACTCAAAATTGATCTATCGTATTTGCCTTCGAAATATTAGAAAAAAGTCGAAGAATCAACACATTAGTATTGGTGCGTATATGTATACTGTCCGAAGTATAAAGAAAGAAATTTTATTGTAAACTAAGAATAGAGACGTCTTCATAATTATAAGTGATGTGAAAGGCCTGGTGCAGGTTTAACATTTTAATTTAAAATGTAAGTATTACAAAATTAAATACTTATTAAGTAATTAATTGGATATTAATGGTTTAAATTATGTTCATCAAAATTTCAGCACAAAACTTAATTCAATTGGTGGGTCTGTAAATTAAACTTTAATGTTGTGGAAATAATAAAATTGTTATCAGGAATGAAAGTGAATTGTGTATAATACAGCACATAACGCCGTGTTATAATATATCAAAACAAAAATTATGGGAAAAATTTAAATAGATAATATTTTTCAATCAACAGATTTATGTTAGTCGTATGGTCAATTTTCATGTGAATTTTAATAAAATTCTGAAATCAAAATATGTTTTTTAATTCCGCCAGCATCTCGTCCCCTAATAGTTTCGGTTGTGACGTTTCACACACATACTTACACCAAATTGGTCCACCAACTTTTATTTACACACATACATAAGCACAATTGTATTGTATCGAGTTTCATCCAGTTTCGGATAATCGCGACACTTTTCATACAGGATCTTATTCTAAGTTGAAAGCAAAACTAAGTCAAAGTCGGAACTAAATATAAGTTTTTGCTCGAGAAATGACAAAAAAGTCGAATTTTGTTATACTTGGGTATCGCCTTAAATAATTTATTTTAAAGTTATTATATAAAATAAATTAAATAAATATGCGAGATGCATTTAAGTGAAACAATTAGGACCAAAAATTTTATTTTGGTACAATGGTGGGCTATAAATTATTTGATAATTTATAAATTGTGATGCGTGTATAAAACCGAATATTGTGTACAATTTGTAATCCCTAGACTACGTTTATTCGATTAAATTAAAATAAAGCCCCATCTAATCGTAAACAAAGCAGAAATTGTAAACAAAATATGCAAAACAACAGAAAACATAACGCCCATCCACTTAAAAACTGTCAACACAAAAAAAAAGTTTTGAGATAAATGCATTTTATTTTTTTTTAATTGCTAACGCTACTGTGGTGATGCTGAGATTATTCATTATTAGCTTTATAAAATAAATAATCAAGTATAGCAATTTAAAATGCATTTATCACAAAACTGTTTTTTGTGTTATGACATTTTTTTAAAGGATGTGCGATAGACAACCGTACCCAAGTATAACAAAATTCGACTTTTTTGTCATTTTTCGAAGTAAAAACTTATTTGTATTTAGTTTCGACTTTGACTTAGTTTTGCTTTCGACTTAGAATAAGATCCTGTATGAAAAGTGTCGCGATTATTGGAAACTGGACGAAACTCGATACAATAAAATTGTGCTTATGTATGTGTGTAAATAAAAATTGGGGGAACAATTTGGTGTAAGTATGTATGTGAAACGACACAACCGAAATTATTAGGGGACGAGATGCTGGTGGAATTAAAAAAATACAATTTTGATTTCAGAATTTAATTAAAATTCACATTAAAATTGACCATACGACTAACATAAATCTGTTGAATGATGAAAAATATTATCTATTTAAATTTTTTCCATATTTTATGTTTTGATATATTATAACACGGCATATACACTTTATGTGCTGTATCATACACAATTCACCTTCATCCATGATAACAATTCCATTATTCCTACAATATGTAAGTTAAACTTACAGGACAACAAATTGAATTAAGTTTATGCTGAAATTTTGATGAACATAACCATTAATATCCAGACAATTAATTACTTAATAACTTTTTAATTTTGTAATACTTACATTTTAAATTGACACTTACTTTTTAAATTCTGCAATTCGCCCAGAAAAAGCCAGTTTTTTTTTTTATCTCATTCCGTGGCCACACAGTTTTAATTTTACTGTCGTGAGGTTCGGACGTAAAATAAAACAAACGAAAAGTGCAGTGTTAGTGCTTTTTAATTTGTTATATCTTTTTTTCAATTGTGTGAATGGTTTTATAATTAAATACACACGGTGCAAAAAACTAACATAAAATTGTAACTTAATAAGAGATAATGTAAACATGATGGGGCTTTTTTCCCCAAAAAAAACTTCTTCGAACATCGAACGCCGAACAAAATCTACAACAAACTTGAACCAGTTTCATGTAGAAAATATAAATATGGCAAATACAAGTGTAAAACAAGTCGGCAAAGTTCAGCACAGCGCAAAGAAAACATCTATGCCAATGATTAAAAGTGCGTCTTCGACAGAATTAATTATACCGCAGTTTAAAAATCAAAATCAAAACCGCGATGAAAAAATTAATTCATCAGCAAATTTAACAATGCAGTACGAAAATCATAGTAATGAACTTGGTGTGACGAACTCTAGTGACCGTGGTCAGTAGGAAAATATTCTAGTGCAAACAGGAATGGATAGGTATATCACTGTTCAATCTAAAAGAAAACGTAGCCCGAGATCTGCCTAGTTTGCTGGCAGGAGCAAAGTGACACGGACTGAAGGAGATGTTAGCCAAATACCTCTTAATATTCGATTCTCTAGTCTAGAGGTCATTGACCCCAATGAAGTGCCAAATTAGAAAACTGAGAAACCGCCTCAAATTTATTTAAGGGAAGCATCTAACAATGAATTGGTTAACAACATCGCAAAATTAACAGATTCTAAATTTTATATTGCTCCGCTCAAACAAGGTAATATAAACGAAACAAAGATTCAAACTTTCGAATTCGATGGCTTCAGAGCCCTAGTTAAACATTTTGACGAAGTTGGTAAAAAATATTACACATACCAGCTAAAAAGCCAAAAAGAGCTGAGTGTTGTGCTAAAAGGAATTGAAAGCTGCGTAGATGTTAGCGACATACAAGCTGCACTTGCCGCGGAAGGTTTCCATGCCAAATCCATTGGTAATATAGTAAACCGTGAGAAGGTACCTCAACCAATGTTCCGTTTGGAACTAGAGCCAGAGGAAGAAAAGTCGAAAGTAGTTCACAAGATTTACAACTTAAAATATTTGTTACATCGCAAAATCGTAATTGAAGAACCTAAGAAGAGGTCTGAACCAGTTCAATGCATAAAGTGCCAAGAATACGGACACACAAAAGCATACTGCGCCTTAAATGAAGTTTGCGTTATTTGTGGTGAACTTCACGACTCCAAACAGTGCGAAAAGTCTCGCAATGACCCATTTGTGAGACGTTGTAATAAATGCGGTGATAATCATACTGCAAACTACAGGGGTTGCGCAGTGTATCTGAACTTAAAACGCAAAATAAACCCTTAAATGAGAGCTGAGCAACGAATGCTGAATATGCAATTTAATCAGAGAGCCATGTTACCAAAAAGTACAACAGTCACCAAACCAACGAGTGCAAACACACAAAATGATAACTTCGAGACATTTGCCAGCAGTTTTGCACAGCCAGGTGTTTCTTACGCAAATATCCTAAAAGGTAACAAACCGAAACCCAAAGTTCATTCTAATGAGGAGGACCTAAACATTCACACCTTGGTAAATAAATTAACCGAGACCATCCAAAGTTTCATGATGATGATGGAAAGACAAATGAGCATGATGATGCAAAATATGAATACGCTTATGCAAATTATAGTCAAAAATCAAAAATGACAATTCTAAAAATAGCCATTTGGAATGCGAATGGGCACTCGCAACATAAAGCTGAGGTACAAACATTTCTTATCGAACAAAATATAGACATCATGTTAATATCTGAAACACACTTCACAAAACAAAATTTTTTTAATATTACCGGCTATTCCGTTTATGACACCAAACATCCGGATGGAAAAGCACACGGCGGCACTGCAGTCTTAATAAAAAGAAGATTAAAGCACTACGAGCTCCAGAAATATGCTAAAGATCACATCCAGGCTACAACTGTCAGTTTGGAAGAATGGTCTGGGAAATTTTTAATATCAGCTGTCTACTGTCCACCGAAACACGCAATTAAAAAACAGCAATTTATCGATTACTTTAACCAGTTGGGAATCAAATTTCTAGCAGGGGGTGATTACAACGCTAAACATGTGCAATGGGGTTCGAGGTTGACGTCGCCGAAAGGAAAGCAGCAAACGAGAATCTGGCAGAAACGAGAAAAACCTTGATTATTTATCATCTGGACATCCCACATACTGGCCTACAGATAGAAAGAAAATTCCTGATTTAATAGATTTCTTTGTTATACGAGGAATAGCACGCACCAATGCTCAAGTCGTTGACTGTTATGATTTATTGTCAGATCACTCACCAATAATAGTAACGGGGGTCGGCGATTAAACGTCGTAGAGTAGAGACGTGTTTTTGGGTCTCTCCTCTAAATAATTAAAAATAAATAGTTTAAGTGTGTTTTGATTAATTAAATAATATACATCTAAGTGTTCATAGACATAAATAATATGTTGTGTGATTTAAGGAATTTTGAAGCCGTAATAAGATACATATTGAATAGTTATATTATATTAATTTGTGTGTGATGCGCTTGCAATGGCGAAGAATATGTATATTACAAATTCGTATATATGTATTTTGATACCGTTGTTTGAATGCATCATACGCATTGTATGTATGTAATTTTTCAACATGTATAGAACTTTTATGATTCCAGAGGATGAATAAGATAAGTGTTTTCTCATTTTTTTCCATTAACACGTTTTAATACATATTAATTATTAACATAATATATTTTTCCAAATAAATTTAAGCATATAATAAAATGATTACTGTATTCTATAACTCATAAAGGTGTAGAGTACTAGTATTCTCGTGGTGGTAGTATTGTTTGAGTATTGTTTGTGCCAGAAAGTGTTTTTCAATTCTGTTATTCTGTTTTGTTACACTCGATAACAATTTTTGTTGTTCTTTTTGCGACGATTGTTTTTCGTTGGTACTTTTGAATTCTAACTTTTGTTTTTTATATTTATTTACTCGTACGACGTACATTATATTTCGTATGGAAATTAGTATTGGAGGTGTATAGCGGGATATAATGTACATTTCAATACCACCGAAAATGTGGTTTTGCAATGTATATACAAAGCTTGTTATATGCTTTCGGCTGTGCTTTGTATGGATGTGTATGCATTGATTACGAACGAAACATATACAACATCAGGGGACTTTTGTTTTCGTTTTGTTTTATTTATGTCATTACATAATTATTATATTCTAACTTTTTGTGCTTGGTAGTGTAAATGTTTTTCTATATGAAAAAAACGATTCAATCGTTGATTTTTGGCTTTTTCATTTTATTTTGTGTGATCAATTTACACAGGGGCGGCGAGGATACGGTGGATGTGTATTGCGATAAATTTTCTTTTATATTGATGCTAACGGGCGATCGCTGAGTTTTCACCTATTGGGATTGGGAAATAACTTTATGGGTTGCAGTGTGTTGGTTTTTTTATTCTAGAGAAGCGGGTAGCGAGCACTCCTGGATCTACATTACATATTTTTCTTGGTACATTTTACTAAGATTATTTATGAAAAAGATTCTTTCCACATTTTGATTTCAGAAATTAATTAATTTTACTAATTCCTATCTCCAATTATTCACCGTTTGAGTATTAAATTGTTATATTTATCATGTTTTATATGATGAGCAATTTAGAGTTATCAAGGTTTATCAGGGGCTGCATGAATTAGGGGGGTCTGAATTGAAGGTTTTTTTTCTAAATTAAAATAAGTGTTTTTAATTCGTTTTGGAGATGAATTAAAATCGGAGTTGAAGAAGAAATGAAAGAGTTCGATAAGGTGAATTTGGGCGGGGCATTTCTTGATTCATTTTTAAAATAAATTAATATAAATGTTTATAGAATGAAATAATATAAGCCTTTTTTATTTATATTTTATAACTAATCAATGTAAATCCATGCAACTATTATTTTCATTAATGAAAATTTTGTGGAATTTAAATTTAAATTTGAAATAGAATGTGCCTTTTTTAATTCATTTTGAAGGTGAATTGGGGTACGTGTTTTAAAAATGAAATAGTATAAGCCTTTGTTAATTCATTTCTGAGTTATCTCCTTTTTCTGAATCGCTTTTTTTAATTCATAATTTTAAGTTAAAAATATGAATTGGAATAAGTCGCTGGTGTTCATACAAAAATCAACTATTTTGCTTCATTTTTGGAGAACTTATTGTAGTATAATGCGGCGGAAAGTGAAGTAGAGCACTTGTTAATTTAATAATAAAATATAAATAAATAAAAAAAACTTAAAATTTAATTTTAATTGAATTTTTATTTAGCGAAAATTATTTTTTTATTGCTGGTGAGTGATGAGCCGCTCCGCGTTGCAGCGATGTGTCAGTGATGTTGCTCCGGCAAAAATCCAAATTGAATGGGAAGAATTATCTTTTCAATTATTTCTTCTTAAACCAAAATACAAAAAAAAAAAATAACAAAACTGGTTTTTCTTCCAGTTTACATGCACCAAAATATTTGGGTGCACCCTATAAAAATTATGTTTTATTAAACATAAATGTTTGCCATGCCATCTATTGTGCAGTGGCATGGTGGTGTGTATGTGCGTTTTACGTGATTTTGGTTATGCAAAATCCATGCGATTTTATGTATCTCTCAGTGATTTGGTTGTAGAGGTTGTTGTAATGCGAAATTTTTGTGGAACCAAAATATAATTTTTCAATTATATTTTGCTTACACAGGTTTCGTATGTACAAGTGTTGTTGTACGATTACTATGTACAAGTTGATATGTACATTGTTTGTATATACGGGATTGTTGTATATTGTTTGTAATGGTTCTTTGGATGGAGAGTTGTCCGTTTATAAAGGGTTGTGTGAACGGAGGATTGTCCGTTGAGAAATAATTGTGCGGAGTTTCTTATGGTTGAAGAAACTAGCCGCTACAAACTTTCTTGATTCGGACTTTTTTAGTTCGGTACCCCTTTATCAGGTGTTTATCAGGTGTTTATTATTAATACATACTATATTATTCATTGCAGTTTCTGATTAAGCTAATTTATTTAGTTCTAATGAAAATTTTTGATTACAGAAGAATTTTGAAGCCGTAATGACTACATTTTTATTATTTGCAGCTTTATTATTTTGTAAGCGTCGAGGAATAAATACTCTTGGGATAAATAAGTTTTTGCCTGAATAGCTAATATACATATATGATTTTTTGCTATTATTGACAGTTTTCCATTTAGCTAAAGGGATTTATTGTTGTGTAGCATTGCTTTTAGAGTAAGATAATTACGGTAAATTGAACAAAAATTTCCACTAATTAAAAAGAGTCATCTATTATTTAACTCATTAACTATAATTTTATATAATAAAAGAATCTGGAGGTTCAGATATAGATGGAAGTGGAAGCTGAGTCTTTTAAGCCTCATAACAAATAAGGCTATTTACCTTGGTTTAGAATAATATTTAATCATTGTTAATACTAATGAAATTTTATTTCTTATTTTAATTTAATTTAATTGTATATTTAAGATTTAATTTGTCTCACGACAATTGGTTTTATTTTAATAGATTAAATGACTATGGCTATATGTAACATTGAAGTGTCGTTAGAGGGAAATTTTATGGGTTGACTTATTTTTTGGCTTGGAGGCTATACAATAAAATTTATAATCAAAGAAATATTGATACATGGATGTTTTTTGTATTTTTGAAATTAATGACACTTCTTTAATTAGATTATTTTCTAATAGCTACTTATTACTAATTCTGTCATCTTACAGATTCCTGATTAGCTTAATAGTTTTATTTAATTCTGATTGGGAATAAATTTTAATGGGTTAATTATACATATTCATTATTGATATATTACCTTATTGATTCCAGATTAGCTATTTTTGAAACCAGATGTCTTTGTTTCATTTTTATTTTTATTAATAAACATATTGGTTTATTAGCGATTGTAAGGTTATCCGTTGAAGAGGGGATCCATCCGTTTGATACTACAATATTTGGATTTGATTTATTTTATTTTATTTGTTTTACGACAATCAAATTATAATTAATTTAGTTATAATAATCATTACATTACATTACATTTATTCTATTCAAGAATAATTTAAATATATCGTACAAAATAATGATTCTCTAACGCATAATAATGACACTTTATTTCAGAAAACTTACTCGTACCATTAAGATGCCAAAATTATTGATTATCAATTTTAAAAAAATGCTATAATAAAGGTGTGTGGAGGGCCTGGCGTCACGTGATTGTAAATTGATATAAGGAAATGGTATTAAATAAAATTTCATCACTCATAATAATGAAATTTTATTTCAGGACATTTACTAATTAATCTTTTAGAATGTTGATTGCTGATTATTTATATCCCGAAGAACAAAAATAATTGTGCTGTCTTATGCTTTACTAACTATTGACTACTTAGGTGTCTGTAACCGGGTCAAGTCTATCATACTTAACAACCTTTCTTATCCCTCCATCTTGTTATATGTAAAAGGGGTGTACGGTTGGCCCGGCGTATCCGGGATCCTTGCTTAGTCTTGGCCGTACATTCTAATCAATCAATAATAATATTTAATCATTGTTAATACTAATGAAATTTTAAAAATAATTATAGTTTAGATTTAAATTAATCACATTACAGTTCATATACAATATTTATAATAAACATTATTATACAAATAAAATGGAAGACAGCTAATTTAATCTTATTCTTAATCTTTATTATATAATATAAATGTTAAATAGTTATATTATTATAGTATTCCAGGTTGTGTACTATATCTACAAATCTCGTCCAGGCTGATGTTGGGTTGTAGCAAACAATCACTATTATATTAATGCTAGTTTTTAAATTAAATTAAATTTAGAATTAAGTTTATAATATGTTTTGTATGATAGAAAGTATACTTATACTTGGTAAAGTATTAAGCTAATTTATGATGGGTGCTGATTAATGACAAATATTCGGATGTGATAATGTTTTAAAAATGGATTGGAATAATTAAATTAATTTAATCCGGTTTTAGGAAAGGATTCCGGAATTAATAGTATCTATGCATCTCAATTTACTAACAAATTTAAATTCTAGGAGTGCTAGGACATTGGTGTTTTGGAAGCAATTTTGTTGGCTACACTTTCGAATATTGTAAAGTGAAATGGTAGTTATTAATCTTAAGTTAATTTACAGGAAAATTTCGGAAGGCGACCCGGTTAATAACTATTTAAATTTAGTATTTAGTTATAATAAGTTATTATAAGTTAGACAGTTTACTTATTCTTGGTAAAGCAGTTAATCTATTTTAAGAGTAGTGCTGGTTAGTTACGGATACTCTGGGTGTTAGTGTTTAAAACTGGTTTATAACAATAATAAAACTAAATTAAATATTTATTGTTAAGGAAAGAATTCCGGAATCAATAGTTCTTTCTAATAATAAATTCTAACAATTTATTGACTCTAGGAGATAAGCATTCTGGAAGCAGTTTTGATGGCTATACTTAACTAAAATATTTCAAAATAATAATTAATTTCTGATGTGTTCCAAAGGGAAGCTGACACAATTTGAAAGTAGTTTTAGTTGTGTTAGTTGTGTTGTCTTGTGATGTTAAACTTACTAACTATCGGATATTTCTAGGTGTCTGTAATCGGGCCAGGTCTGTCACATCTAAAGTACCTTTCCCATCCTTTTGTTGTATATAAAGCAGGTGTATGATTGGCGCGGCAGTAACTGGGAGTTCCTGCTTTAAACTTGGTCGTGCATTGAAATCAAAACAAAATTTATTAATCCTACTTTAATTAATGATGAATTGATGTTTCAGATTTAGAGACAGAATAATAATATAATTCTTAGTGTAGGTTTATTTTAGTTAGGTGCTGATTCCCAGAAGAAATTGTTGATGACCATTAAAACTTTTATCCTTTGTATTGTCCTGTGTTGTACGATCCTAACCTATCGGCTATTTCTAGGTGTCTGTAACCGGGCTGATTCACTCCCATCCAATTAACCTATCTAATCCCTCGGTTTTGTTATATGTAAAAAGAGTGTGCGGTGGGCCCGGCGTCAACCGGGAGATCTTGTCTAAGAACTTGGTCGTGCATTCAAAATCAATCAATCAATCAAAAGATCACTCACCAATAATAGTAACACTAAGTACCCAAGCATTAAAAACTGAACCACCACAACGTTTAACAAACAAACTAACGAAATGGGTTCTCTATAGAAACATAGTAGATGTAAATTGTCATCTTGATGTTCCAATACAAGGAAGAACAAAATTTAGGAATACAGAATTACCTAAGTGAGTTCACAGCAACAGAAACAACAGATTACTCACTGTGGAAGGCAGCAAGAAATTTAAAAAGGCCAGAGCTTTCGAACCCACCGATAAGGAAACCAGATGGTCACTGGGCCAGAAGTGACTTAGAAAAGGATATCGCTTTCTCTAACCATCTACAAAAAGTGTTCACCCCAAACGAACAAAATAATGGTTGCGTAATACCACAGCTTACGAGGGACGTATCGAACCCAAATACAGTAAAATTTAAATGGAAATGCGTCAAAAAAGTTATCAAAAACAGTATAAATCCTAAGAAAGCGCCAGATCATGATCTAATAACTGGAAAATTGATCAAAGAATTACCAGATAGATGCATAAAATATATAACATATATTTTTAACGCGATTATGAAATGTGGATACTTTCCCCAAAAATGGAAAATATCTCAAATTATCATGATTCCTAAGCCAGGTAAAGACGAAACCTAAGACTCGTCGTACAGACCAATAAGTCTACTTCCGATAATTTCAAAGCTTTTAGAAAAGATGCTACTAGAAGAACTAATACCTATATTATCTGAAGGTCGCATTATACCAGATCACCAATTTGGATTTAGAGAGCAACACGGCACAATAGAACAGGTGCACAGAATTGTAAATTCAATTAAGGTTTCCTTAGAAGAAAAGAAATATTGCTCGGCAGTTTTCTTGGTTATTGCACCATCTTTCGACAAAGTATGGCATGAAGGATTAAATTACAAAATTAAAACTCTTTTGCCTAAACAATTTCATGCAATTCTTGAAAACTACTTAGCCCAAAGGATGTTTCAGGTGAAACAAAATACGGCCACTACTGATCTAACCGAGATAAAGGCAGGAAACCCACAAGGTTGTGTTTTGGGACCTGTGCTATACTTGTTATTCACAGCTGACCAATAACTGAAAAAATCGTCACTTCATCTTTTGCTGATGACACAGCTATATTATTTTCACACAAAACTCCTCAAACAGCATCGAGAGAATTACAAGAACATCTACACAAAATAGAAGATTGGTTAAAAACTTGGCGGATAAGGACGAATGAATGTAAATCAACACATGTAACATTCACACTAAATAAACGTACATGTCCAGCAGTAAAATTCAACAATATCACAATTCCTCAACAAACAAACGTCAAATATCTCGGTCTTCATCTCGATAGAAGATTAACATGGAAAAAGCACATTGAAACAAAACGCAATCAATTAAAAATAAAATTTTCTAAAATGTACTGGATGATCGGAAGAAAATCGAAACTCTCTCTAGACTGCAAGGTTCTACTATACAAAGCGATCCTAATCCCCATATGGCCATATGGTATCCAACTATGGGGCTCAACTAGTGCATCAAATATAGATATCGTACAAAGAACGCAAGAAAAGATACTTCGTAGCATTACAAATGCCCCATGGTATATTCGAAACAGCAACATCCATAGAGACCTAGGAATCAAAACTGTTAAAGAGACAATTAAATCATGCAGTCTAAAATACCAACTAAAACTGGAATCACACCAAAACGAATTAGCTAGAGAACTACTAAGGCAACCGAAATATGGGTGGCTTCGCAGAACAGATCCTCTAGATTTAATTAACTGAGAAATATAATCTAATAATTTCGCGCATGTTGACCTAACACTCTAAAGTTAAGTAATTAATAATAATTTAATAATAATAATGCATAATGATATTAAGTATTAACATAGGTTAAGGATTAAGTTAATTTTTTTTTTATAGTTTTTAAGAATTTCACACTTCTTGTTAGTTTCGTATAAAGATTCAAAAATAAAGCCTTTGGCAATAGTTACAAAAAAAAATTCCGTGGACACACAGTCAATCCTCTTCACTCAACCGTTCAATACCGAAGTATAATGGGCTAGTTATATAGACGAAAACGAAACGGACCGAAACGAAACCAACGAATTGAATACATGAAAACATACTCAAATAATTATATGTATAGAAGAAACGAAACGAAAACGGACGGAGAAATTGACTCAATTCAATTTGCTTTCGTTTCGTCTTTGTGGTTTTACACTATCGGTTATGATTTTTTTGTTATCCTTATAAGCACATGTCAAATTGTCAAAATATTTTATATTTTAGTTGGGTTCAAAGCATAGAGTATTTAGTTTACTAAAAATAAAAAGGATTTTTCGAGTTAGTTTTCATACACACGAGAAGTAAATTTCAAATAATATAAAATTAGAAAGAAATATGAAAACGTCAAAACCGTTTTCACTAATTCGTCTATATAACCATGCCTCCTTCGTCTTTCCGTTTCGTTTTCGTCTATATAACTAGCCCATAACAAAACGGGAAAAAATATTAATGTACTAGATTTTTTCCGAAAATATGACGTATTTGTCGGAAACGGTTGGACATTTTGGATTTATAGTGCAGTTGGTGAGAATGGCTGATGGCACACGTAAAAAAAATACCGGACTTTTCCTCGTTTCTTTCCCCGTTTAAGGGCTAGTTATATAGACGAAAACGAAACGGACTGAAACGAAATGAAACGGAAAGACGTAGTAGGCATGGTTATATAGACGAATTAGTGAAAACGGTTTTGACATTTTCATATTTGTTTATAATTTTATATTATTTGAAGTTTACTTCTCGTCTCGTGAGTATGAAAACTAACTCGAAAAATGCATTTTATGTTTGGCAAACTAAATATACTGCGTTTGAATCCAATTAAAATATAAAATATTTTGACAATTTGACATGTGCTTGTAAGGATAACAAAAAAATCATAACCGATAGTGTATAACCGCAAAGACGAAACGAAAGCAAATTGGATTGAATCAATTCATCCGTTCGTTTTCGTTTCATTTCTTCTACATAACTAGCCTATTATGTTTTCATGCAATCAATCCTTTCGTTTCGTTTCAGTCCGTTTCGTTTTCGGATATATAACTAGCCCATTAAACAAATTTTCTGTGCAATCACACAACTCAAACATAAATTAAATAAAAAATATTTCAAGGACATTTTTGACTCATTTTAGTTTAAATTTTACTAAAGAGAGAGCAGAACAAAACAAAATAAAACTAGTTTGCCTTGAAAAAAATACCAAAATACAAAAAACCCTGTGTGGAATGAGAGAATAAAACACTACACAAAAATTATTGTTGGCTGCGACGCCAGAAGTACAGCATAATTTGTGTGAAGTGAATTTTTTTTTGTGATTTTAAAATATAAAGAAAAATCAAAATTTTTCAATAGTGTTATCAATTTTTAAAGTAATGGTTCCAAAAAATAATAATTTGTGATAATGAAAATTTTATTATAATACAATTAAATATTTAATAAAACGAAATAAATTTCAAATAAAATTTTTTTAAAATTTATCTAACATATTTTCTTTGTTTTATTTCCAACAAAAAATATAATGGCGCCATAATATTTAGTTCGCAAGCTCAGCCCCTTTTAAAGAACGTGCGCACTCAAACATGCACAAGGTTTTGTTTACTCAAATTCATCATTTGTCCGACTTTTAGCGACAACATTCATAGAAAAGATTTAAATATTTCGGACACTTTTGCTGACAAAAGTCGGTGATGATTTTATCAAAATGTCAGGAAAATTCAGAAATTTTCGGAAATAAAAATACTTGGGTTTGGGCCAAGCCACACACGGCTTCAGTTTCTGGCTTCAAACTAAGTCGTAATATATAATATCTATATATGTGTAACAAAATTGACGAAAAAAATCATTTTTGAAATGTTTTCGCATAATTCACATCATATGCAATATAATTTGTTCAAAATTATTAACACAAATATATTATAAATAAAAATAATTAATTATTAATTTATATATTATTTATATTATAAATAAAAATAATTAATTATTTAATTATAGATAAGCCAAAAATGTACATAAGAATTTTTTGTTCTTTCATTTCGTTTCAACGTTTATTTAATACATATCACACAAAAGTTTGTTTCATTTTATACTAATCGTACACACGAAAATAAAAGCAAATTAAAAACACATGCGAAAAATGAACGACATTTTTTTTATTACTGCTTTGAAACCGATATCATCCCAAATTTATTTTATTGTTTTATCACTACACAACACATTCGAAAAATAAAATAAAATTAAAAAACACAAATTGAAAATAAATTGGAAATTTTTTCATTACACTTTAAATCCTTATTTTATAATTTTATATTTAAACACAAAATTTTTTGTATAGTTTTGTAATTGCTCTCTCGAAAATAAAATTTAAACTAAAATGTAAAAGTCAAAAATGGTCTTGAAATATGTTTTATTCATTTTTGTTTGTGTTAGTTCGGCTTCACCGAAAAATTTTATACGTAGTTAAAACGGATTTTGTAGGTAAAAAAGGAAAGAAAGGAAGGTGAAGCCAGTCTTATGAAGCCGTGTCTGGCCCTTTCAAAAAATTGATTCGTATATCCCTTTTCAGACCAGACACATTTTTTTATCTTATATTTAAGGAGACCGTACCGTGTACGAAAAAATGACAAGTTACGTCTTCCGGATGTTAACGGATCTTAGTTAAATCGGAATTCTTTTTGAAATATGGATTAAGTGGTATGCACAAATGTGTACACTGATCCAAAATACGTACAAACATGTTTTGACATGATTCTCTTTGGTACTTTAGAATAAGAGACGAGAATGAATGATAGCAGCTGTCGAGTCAAATTCGGAGGGTAAAAGAGAAAGCATATAAATCAATGGGTCGTATTTAGAATTTGTTTGATCGAAATTAAAAACTACACAAATTCACAATTATTTTTATTCCAATATAGTACGCATTAATTGTTTTTATTTTCGGTAAAAAATTGTACTTATAGTATTCCAAAATAAAAAGTAATTATGAAAAATACGACACTCTAATATAACATCGTTTACAAAAGAAAAAGTCCAACAACCAAAATTTTTAAATTAATTTTTTCTGATTTCTAAAAAAAATGTTTTACTCTGTAGTGTAACTCTATTTTTGGAACATGCACAATTGTGATCGCGGGCTGGTATGGGGATATGTACCGTATTTTGCGAATTCGGTTTTTTGTTTAGAGGGTCGCATGTAAAGGGTGTAAAGGGTTGTGGTCAAATATTTTGGTTATTCGGGAATGTACGATAAAAATAATTTACAGTGTGCATATATTTAAATTATAGCAATTTCGTAATATTCTGCTAGTCCTAGTATGTTCTTCGTGTATTTCCCCAAAAGAGAGACGAACTTAAAAAATGGTTATAAAAATATAAGATTTGCTCATTAAAATCAATTGTTAAAACCTAATTAAATAATAATATAACATTGTAATGCAATCGTCAAAAAACGATAAGCATCTGATAATTCATTACATGCAAATAATGTTTTTATAGTTTATCTGAAGTGATTGAAAGTTTTAACTAGTGTTTCAAATCGAAGTACTTAGCAAGAGTTTAAATTATATTTTAATTGAATATTACAACTTAAACTAAATGAATCGTTGCATTTGGACATTAGATGGTTAGGTTAAGTTGCTAACGGCTTAAGAACTATAAATCACCTATGTATACTGTTTTGGAAAAAATTCCAAACGCCTTTTTTAATAAGGTTAGTAATTTACCCCTGAACTGAAATACTCGACGTGACTGCGACAAAGAGCCGAGCCAACAAAGTTAAAAATGTGTGATCTCAAAACGGCAGCACAACAATTTGTATTATACATATCACATTTTTTACTTTCTTGGCTCGGTTCGAGAGACGAGCAAATTTCATGCGCCCGCTGTAAATGTCAAAAACGTTGTTCTCCATAGCCTGAGCCTGCTAAAGACTCGTTAATCGTGTCGAATATAATCGCTGTCGTTTGATATCATATATGTACATATTTTTACTTTTGAGTCACGCCGGTCGCGTCGAGTATATCTCGATATTAAAAATTAAAACTATTACAATCTAAATGGTGTATTAAATTTTAAGAATAGATAGCTTTAAAAAATTTAACATAAATAACTAAATTTATGTATGTACAATTAAAGCATAGACACTTTTTGGGTTTACTTATTACTTTCTTTAGATTTGTTTGAAATTTGGATACATTATCTACACCACCTTAAATATCGAGCGTCCTAATTTATATTTCGGTATGTATGTATCTTGATTACTTAAACTACTTTTCTTTGCATGCCGAACATACGTTGATTTTTTCACGGCAACTGAAATGTCTGTAACATTTTGAAATAAGTAGATTGATATGTCTCGCTACTGCACCTGCAAACTCTTGAATTACGTTGTCACAGATGAAATTTTTCGAAAGATAAGCATTTCGCAATCTAAAATTTAAGTGTTTTTATGAATCCTTAAAATAATCGCGTCTATGTCTATATCGCATGAGCACAATTTTAGGAACAGTACTTCAGTCAGTAACCTGCTTATAAATAATCTAGTAGACTACGCACACATCACTTGTTTCTATTGCTGTTGTCATGAGTGCAGAGTGATTGACCTAGAACGATCCCATAACTTGAGGTGTTATGCATATTGTCCATTATTGTGACTCTTTAATTTAGAGTTTATTGCTACTTCATCCACAATCACACAGACATCTGCAGTCGCGAACATCTAATTGAACGACCGCGTAAAAGTTCTTCAAGAATAGAGTTTGCTTGTTTGAATGTGCATATCCATACTACGGTAAGTTGAATCCGATAACTTCTTCGTTTCTTTCCTCTTTACCAATAAAATAAATAAATTTTATAAAGGAGAAAGAAACGAAGAAGTTACCGAATATAAGTTACTCTAGTGTGGATATCACAATGAGTTTTAATTTGATTATCCACCAGATTCCTCGATTTCATTCAATACCAGATTTTCGTTACTAAAATTTAATACTTTTTCAACAAAAATGTGTTTAGAAAAGCGTTCTTGTATCTTATCGCTAATCAAAAGCAACAAAATTTAACATATTTTAAGGTAGCCAGCGATTCTCTAAAATTAAAAAACCATGAAAATTAACTAAATGGTTTTTATTATTAAATATATCAATTGTTGTGCCTCTTTTTGAAAATACTGTAGTGAATGAGGAAATAGGATAATTTAACTAGATAGCCAAAACTACTTAGATGAGTAACCATTTGCATGTTTGCTTATGAATTATTGATTTGTTTTTAATTCTGAAACGCTTCACTTCAAACCAGTACGTCTAAATCAAATTTTTATTAAAGATTTTGTCTTTCGTTTACCAGCCAAATTTATACTTATCCTGATTATATGTTCTACAGTACATTTCTGAATCCTGATCAAATCCACAAAACATTTTTTCATATTTATGCGCATATTTATAACGCCTAAAATTAAATTTCAACAGTTGTTAAAATTTATCTTTTAATTGTACCTACTCACCCAATCACACAAGGACTTTGAGTCCTGTCTGATTTTTCGTTTTTCCCTCTTTACGTATAAAACCGGTCCTCATTTTTCCGGTTTTATTGGTAAAGGGGGAAAAGCGAAGAATGACACGGGACTCAAAAGTTCAAGTGTACATTGAGTGTTATGCAACATAATAAATATGCAATACAAGTCGAGGCGAGAAGAAATTTAACATAGATGTCTCAAATTCTTACAAGTTTTTCTACCATGATATAAGGAAGGATGTTTGTCGTGTCATCATAGCAGAAAAATAGTGATGTTACGGTCTAAGGAGCATAATCTACTATGGCACAATTGCAACTGCCACAATCTGCAACTCAAAAAGGTATATAAAAGAGGATATAAAAATTTGCTCCAAGAAACTGTTGTATCTCAACAAAATGCTGATACATATTTTAACATCGCCACCATACTCCCCAGACCTCAATATACCTAATTGAAAATGTTTGGGGAGGCTGTCATGAAAAGTGTGTGAAGGATGACGGCAGTTTGTGGACGTGAGTGCGTTAATAGTGGCCAGACAAGCAGCATGGACCAAAATAAGTTTAATTAGGTATTTAAAATCATTTCTATGAAGTAGAATTATTTTGGATATCAATAAAGATTGATTATTAAAAAAGTTAATAAAATGAAATAAGTTTTACATTTAATTGAATGCAGCTTTTTCAGGTTGGCCTCACACATAAATTTCAATCAGATCAGTGATGATCATATAGATCAGTGGCCAAAATATCATTAGAATCACAGGCGGGAAAAATCGTTCAAATATTTTTTCTGCCATCTAAATTTCAATATGTTAGAAATATTGAGTTATTGACTTGTTGTTATATAGCTTTAAAACACAAAATAAAATCATATTTAGATATGATTTAATACAAAAATAAAAAATTATTTACTGTTGATAAATTCGACGAAAAATTGGGTAACAGAATGTAATATGGAGCATTGTATCAATGTAGAAAATATGACGAATGTCTCAAATACCAATGGACCTGTTTATACGAGTTGAACAACAACAGCCTAGCTACAACAACTTACATTAACACGAGAAAACGTTATTGATGTTATTTACGTATGTATGTGTAAAATTATTTTCATTTCGTATTGAACCCAAACATTTTTTATAGTTTTTGTATGTGTATTAGTAAGTTCCGATTCGTTCAACACAAAAAATTCGTGCTGAAAAATTACGCAAAACAAAATTTTAGTGTATAGGCAGGGGGGAAAGAAGAGAAGAAATTTTTGGTTGAATCACAACTCGTGTAAACTGGCGGAATAACACTGTGCTTGAATCGCAAACTTTTTTTTTTGAGACAAGCTGGGCAACCAGGGGGTAAACCTAATTCAAGTATGCTGAATACAATGGTGCTAGTCCCATTTCAAAGTTAGCCCCCATTTGATATCGCTTTCGATATGTTTTAGCTCTGACTCTCTGAGTCAAAATATACTCATTTTCACGTTGATAACTTTTGAACCATTAGTATTTTCGTTTAGCTTTCTTCAGCAAAGTTGTTGCGCAAGCCAAGACAAACAACTTTACCGAACATATCAAGACCAGACCACAGTTTCGTGTTAATTTTTTCTTTCCATTTCAACGAAAAACACTTTTTTATTATTTTTTTCTCCATTTATTGAGTTTAAATCGATTGAAATCCATCGAATAAACATCTCATCGACAAATATAGATACAATCGAAACTATTGTCGTCTTACTTTGGCATAAGTTAAATCCATTCTGGAATAGAATTAATTTGTAGTCAAAGTAACAACCAAAGATATTTTTTAATTTATTTTTATTAGTTGGTAACAATTACATTTTGAATTTGGAAACAACCTAAAAATGCAATTAAATACATTCAATTAAATAGTAATGTGCTAGAACATTATTGAATACTATTACAAATCGTAACTAATTTCTCGTGTTGTTTAAAAAAATGCGATATCAAAATAACAAAAATCACTTATTGCCAACATTTAAAAACAAAAGTATTCAATAAAATTGCCCTGGTGGTGAACATTAAAACTACAGGTAGAATAGAATAATTCTATACCAGCAGAAAAGTTTGTCTAAAATAATTCCAATTTGGAATTACATATATGGGATTGTTGTTGTAAATTTCTCAAAGTAAGACGGCATATGTAAAAGAAAATTAAATCGATTCTGTTGATTTTATGGTGATTTTTCTTAACTTTTTTAATTTTAATTTTCTGATTCGTTCGTGTCGTGTTCGGGATCTTCTTTCTTTTGCAAATTCCAACAAATGTCACCCAAGAGTGCATGTTGCTTTTTGCCGATGTACCAATGTTTGAGCCTTGCCGTCACTTGGTGAAAACGCTCCCCAGTAATACAAACGCTGATAGCAGAATGAAATAGATTGAAACATTTGCACACGTCGAAGTGAGAAAACAAATAAATTTACTTCGGTTTCTTCTATGCACTACATGTTTACCCCCACCTAATCTCTTGATTATCAGTTTCATTTCGAAAATTGTTATTTCATTTCATTTCAATCAATCTCCAGATTTCAGCTGAAGGTAATACGCCAGTGATGGAAAAGTCGATACAATTGTACTTTTTTCGATACAATTAATTTGTAAAAGTACAAAAGTACTTTAGAGCGGAATTCAGTACAATCTGAAAAATTTGGATTTCTTAATTTTTTGCTTCATCTTATCAAAATTTAACTATTTTGCTTGTATAGTAAATTGTTACGTGACGTTGTTTGCTGAATTAGATCTGGACGGTATGTTGTACAATCACTTCGAATCGAAATCGAAAAAAGTCGAATCGAAAAAGTGAAAGTTGTATCATTTTTGCTTTTCGAAAATGATACAACATACCGCCATTCGACTTTTTTCTATTCGAAGTGATGGTACAACATACCGCCCCTGGTTTGTGGGTTGAAAAATTTATTTTGTATAATTTTTATATTTTATTTATTTTATAAATCACATAAAATAAATTTTCAAATGTATTTTATGTATTTTACATTTTGAATAAGGCAATTTTCAGAATAAATTTTGAATTAATAACTATTTCTGGGTATTTCATATAAAAAAACATAAAAAATACAATTCAACTCGATTTAGTACAATTTCATTTCAATTTTCAGTACAATTCAAAAAATCCATTTTCCATCACTGTAATACGCATACGTTGCTGTAAAAAATATTCAATGCTGATGATGTTTGTTTAATATGTAAATGATTTTCAGATGGAAATGGAAATACATGAAATACATTTGAAGTAAGTAAACAAAATTAAAAAATATTTAGTGGTATCTGAATGACAATACACATTTAGTACATACAACAAAATATAATTAAAAAAATATTATTTGTGGTTAAACCGTTAACGTGTTATATGTTGAGTGTTTTTTTTTTATTAATTCCATATATTCTGGACGTTCCGAACATGACTTTTTATGTTTTTTTATTCATTCCATTCCTTTTATTCCTTTTCTTTGCTATTTTTTTATTTATTCTAGACGTTCTGGACGTATTCTTTTCGTACTAAATGAAAAGGTAGAACGAAAAGAATATTTTTAATATTAGCCTACATATTATGTGTTTTGTGGCTATAGTAAAGAAAATGGGGGTACAAAAAAATTCGTTCGGATTGTTTTGTTTGCTTATAATTAAAAATATAAATAAAAATAATTAATTTAAAATATAATTATATTTAATTTAATATATAATTCAAAATAAAATATATTAAAAATATAATATGTTTCAAAACAATTATTTTTATTTCCATTTTTAATTATAAGCAAACAAAACAATCCGAACGAATTTTTTGGTAGCCCCTTTTCTTTAATACAATGGCCTGTTTTGTCGAATGCACATGTACATAAAAAAATAGTTGTGGTAAAAAATAAAATAAAATAAATTAAAAATGGAGAATAATAATCATAGCAATGAAAATATATAACATATGTAAAAATATAAAACAACTAAAAAACGATACTGTCAAAAATGTATTCCATTCCTTCCAAATCGTTTTTTTATTACATTCTGTTTGGAATATTTTAAAGTCACGTGATTAGTATTCCATTCTTTCTATTCCTTCTTTGGAATGATAAAAAAAAACACTTGTTATGTTATTATTACTCAACTCGAATTGAGAGAGAGAACTAAATTTATTTATAGGGAAAACAAAACTGAGTTTTCGGTCGCCAACAATACGAATAGCATGGAATTAGGTGCATCAATTTGCAGTAAAAATTGAGCGCTCTAGTTATATGCTGTTTATGCGCTCATTGTGCGCTGATTTGTACTACTGGGATCACCGTGCTCATCGGATTCGGCTGGTGATTGTTCGGCGAATTTTTCCATGTGACAATTCAAAAAATGTTTTTCAATGACATTCGAACGTTTATATTAAGAAAAGCGGTCAGCATATAATCAATATATTTGCGCTAATCATCGGATCGATTAATTCCGAGAACATTTTTAATAACTTCATCCTTACTTATTGTGCCAACTTTTAGAAATATCGGTTTCGAGAATAATCTCTTCGGTTTATTTTTTACTACTATGTATTACCAAATATAGTATTACATAAATTATGTTGAAGCTGTTTATATACTGTTGCTAGGCGCTGCTCTTTCGCACCTCCTTTGTTTTTAAGAGTTTTTCGATCCGATAGCAAGCAAGCAATTTGCTAGCGAAAATCCTGACTACTCAATCAATTTTACCAAGGAAATATTTCCTCGGAATAAATTATTCCGAGGATGATCACTCATTTAAACTGTATTTTGAGTTAGTTTAGTGGTTTTAATAAGGAGCTTGCGACTGCAAAGTGTTTAACGACCGCATGTGTTCTGTGTATCTTATTTGAAATGAGCGTAGTGTTTGGCCTAAGTATGTCGATCTCCAGTTGTATTTAGCCTTACCTGTGTATACGGATCTCTGCACAGGTGGACCCAGGTTTCTCTAGACGGCAAGGTAGGAGCCGGAGTCTTTTTTGGGAAGCTTTTGCCAAAACTGACAAGACCCTGCCTTTTTTAGGGAACATGCGAAGGCTGGGTCTACAGATGAATGACTGTAGAAGTTGCATGGACGAAGAGGAGGAAGAGACTTTAGATAACTTCCTATGCTCGTGTCCGGCCCTATTATACAGAAGGCATAGGTACTTGGGCGTGTACATTATAGCCAGCCGTTCAGATCTCGCGGACTGGAGCGCGAGATATTTGGCGCTACGTATAGGTAGCTCCAAATGGTTTTGAACAGGGGTAAAGGGGAAATAGGATCCTGTTGGGCCACTACTGGTCTAAGTGTGCGGAAGCAACCATTCCAACCTAACCTTGGCCTAACTTAACCACACAATATGGTGAATGTGGTTGTCTGCTAACTGCAAAGACTTTTGTGATTTGTTGAGACTAAAATTTTGTATGCGTTCTTTGTTCAATCCGTTTAGAATACGCTTCGAGTGGCCTTTCAAATTTATTAGATCAGCTTACATCAGCAACGGCGTATTATCTGTTCGTGACATTTTTATTTTCCCGTGTAGATTGTGAAGAAATACTTGTACGATTTAATAGTTATGCTCCAGTTTAGATCGCCGTGATGGTTTCCTACATTTGATTCTGTTTCTGCTCCAGTCTCTAAAATTTGGCGAGTATTAATTCTGTTTACAACGCGATTTTAATATGTCAAGAAATTAGTTTATAACTGATTTACGCAAAGCAATACCTGTTATCTCTGTTCGTGATGTTTTGCAGTGAATGTTGTTCGTTGATGTTAGCGCATAATAAATATAATGAATGTTATTATTATTTCAAAAATTTAACATTGTTTGCTGTTTAATTTTTGTCGCATAAAATTCTTCTTACCTGCAATCCAATGGGAATATTCTTAGAGATAAAGGTCATGATATATAGTAGAAATAGTTTATAGTATAGAGGGCCGAGAATCGTAAAATGTTTCTTTGTCTTCTATGAGTAGGCTGAGGGCTGAACCAGTCTGTGCGTAAGACCTTAAATTGCAGTCAATTTTGACGATTAGCATTACATACAGCTAGTGATCAGCGAAACTTCAGAAACTTTGGTCATTGAGAGTTAACAAAAAGATTTCAAGCGTTTGTTGGTAAGAAATCATAACGGGGAAGTGGTTCAAATGGAGAATAACTTCAGCTCTTACGCGACTGGTTGAGCCTTTGAGAGAGGGCCGAAAACTATACAATTTTTCTTTGTCTTCTACGAGCAGGTTTACTGAGTTGATAAAAGTAAAATGTGTAACTTTCTAGGCAGTTTCAGAACACCCAACAGTTGAGAATACATATGTTGAGCAAAATTGTGGCCCATGTTATAAAATATCCAAATTTAATTGGCGATGATTGCACTAATTCATGACGAAAGCTCTAAAAGCGCCCACTGCATCGAATGGTTTTGGATTGACAAAAATCCAAAATGAAGCCGTTCTTTATCGTACAGTTATTATAAACTAATGCGAATTACGATGGTAGCCGATTGCAATTTCACTGGAATGTGGAAGGGTAAATTATAACTTATAATATTAGTAATTTTCCAAAATTCATATATATTTATTTGTAAAAATGACACAAAATATTTTCTTTTTGTTTTCTTCCTTTTAAAAATTCATGTTTTGTACAATAAAAAAATAAGAAAAGCAAACAAAAATGATAATAAAGATAAGATTGAAATTAGGATTGATCGCCGTTATTTTCAGAAATAACGGTCTTATACATGAAAGTTAAAATATCGGTTGCTTCTTCGATTTTCTTAGCTGTAGGTTTACCAGCTCCATGACCCGCCTTACTGTAAACACGTAACAATAAAGGATTTTGCTGATAATCGGAATTTTTAACGCATTGGTGTAAAGACGCTGCAAATTTTAACGAGTGTAATGGACTAACCCGATCATCATGATCTGCCGTTAATATCAATGTAGATGGATATTGTTGCTCGGAATTTTCGGGTGTTCGAACATTGTGCACGGGCGAAAGTTTATATAAATTATCAAAATGCTCTTTTTCATTTGGATTTCCGTAATCTGATATCCAAGCATGCCCGATTGTAAATTTATGGAACCGAAGTAAATCCATTACCCTAAAATTTATAAATTTATGATAAATATTAATGCCCAAATACCTTCGATTAGATCAAAGGTTGTTTATTGTTAGACTGAGTAATAAAACAGGCGAAAATAATTTCTCGATAATGCAATTTAAAGGAGTTTCTGGGTTCAAAAATTTTACACTTTGATTGATACAATGTTGTACAAAAATTTTGATGTTCATTAAAAATTAATATGTGTGTGTTCATCCACTTCAACGAACACCAACAAAATTGTGTTTCAATATGAAAATATAAACTTGAAAGTGATAATTATGACAAAGATAAAATGTCTTCCTCAGAATTTCACGTAAATAAGTTATTTTAATTTGCAACGTTTTCTTTGGACAATCTCGTGACTGTGACATAAAACGATCCAAATCAAATTAAATAAAGTTGTGCAAGGGCGCTGTATAAGGATAGCATTTTTTCTGTTTTGCAATTTCATTACTCTGTTTACATACTCTTTGATTAGTGCAATACTTACCCTACTTGTGCAACCGCAGCACCAAAAATATCAGGTCTTTGATTTATACAAGCTGCTACTAAAAGTCCACCGTTGGAACCACCTTGAATTACTAAATTTTTCTTTTTGGTATATCCGTTTGCAATTAAATATTCCGCAGCTGCTTGGAAATCATCAAACACATTTTGCTTATTCAGTAAGCGGCCAGAATTATGCCATTTCTCACCATATTCTCTAGAAATATTTTATCCGTAAATTTAAAATTAAACGTTTCTTTTTATAAATTCTCACCCGCCACCCCTAATATTCGGGAATGCCATAACACCGTTAAAAGAATCTATAAATAGGAGCCCGGTAATACTAAATGTTGGTTGAATACTGATGTTGAAACCGCCATAACCATACAAAAGACACGGTCTTGGTGCTCTTTTTTCCATCTTCTTAGATATAATAAACATTGGAATTTTAGTACCATCTTTGCTATCGTAAAATACTTGCTCGACCGCATATGACTCAGGCTTGAAACCATCTAAATTCAATTTAACCTCTCGGTAAATCTTTGGCGATTCATCTGGTTTAGCAAAATCATAATGATATATAACTCCGGGAGTTAAAAATGACACAAACTGATAAAATATTTCGGAAAATTTTTTTTTGCCGCTAAATGCAGTTATAGACCCAATGTCCAACGGAAAAATTTTCATAAGTTTGCCGTCATTTAACGAGTGCACTTGCAAAATGCTTTTAACGTCGTGAATATATAGTAATACAAGCTTATCGTTATCTACACAAGCGGCCCAATCTAGAACATCCTTTTCATGTTCCGCTATTAACGTAGTCCATTTCTCTTCTTGTGGGTTATTAAAATCTATGCTAATGAGGCGATAGTTTGGGGCATTTTTATTGGTTCTGAAAATTACACTGGATCCCGTATTTGTAATATACTGAAAATAAATAGTTTTTACAAATTAAGTAACTATTCATTCAAAAAACTGAACTCACGTCATAATCTGATTCAAATTTAAATACAACTTGAGTCAAATCTAGTTTTGATGAAATTTCACCAGTTTTCTCCAAATCTGCAAAAAACACTAAATTGTCCCGACAATCTTTAACTACTCTTAATATAAGGTATTTTCCACAGTCTGTTACATCCGCATTTCTGGAAACGAGTAAAAAAATAATTTAAATCGAACCTTTTCCGTGGCGGTATAATTTTTACATTCTCCAAGTTGGCTCTTCAGGAAATTCAGCAACAAGGACATCCTTCTCTTGAGGTTGGCCTACGCGATGATAGTACAATTTTTGATTTTCGTTCATAACCGTTTCGGAGCCGTCCGTTTTGCCACTTTGGGTAGGGTAACGACCATAGAACAACCCTTTATTATCTTTTGTCCATTCCATTGATGAAAATTTTACTTTTTCAAGCGTTTCTGGATAATCTTTACCCGTTTTCACATTGCGAATTTTAATTTTAATCCAATCAGAACCACTTTCGCTTAAGCCATAAGCAAATAGTTCGCCGTCATCAGAAAATGACGTCCCAGATAGTGCAATTGTACCATCTTCTGATAATGTATTGGGATCAAAGAATACTTCTGGTGGATCATTCATTGATTTTTGCATGTAGAGAACACTGAAATGAGTAGAATTTTATAGTACATAGTAAATACTGTGACCTTGAATTACGTATAGTTAAATTTTATTATAGTGGTCTCAAGATTTACTTTCAATTAAAATCTATTAAAGCAAATAAATTTTTTAGATAATAGGTTCGTTGTTGTTGTGTTGGAAACTACATTGTATGTATGCACATATTATATAATTACCGCGACTACAGTATAGACAGACAGTTTACATACTTTTGATTCTGGAGTCCAGTGTTCATGTAGAAGAAATATAAATCACCATAACGATAAGGGCAATTATATTTGGGATAGTTCCATAAATTTGTTAATTTTTTATTTATATTTTGCCATTCGGGACATGATTCTAGATACGGTTGAGTTATTTTATTGTGCGCTTCAACAAATTGTTGGGTTTCCTCCGAGTCTGGATCTTCTAGCCAACGATAGGGATCAGTTACCTATGAATATTATAAGTGAATTTAACTCATTTGGGCTTTTTTTAATTGACCGTATGTTTATTATTTTACCTTTACTCCATGAAATTCCTCAAAAATACTTTCATCGCGTCTAGCACTGGGATACTTAAACTTCGTCATTTTGCGGGTCGCTTCTATATTAACTTGTAAAATAAAACAAAATCGGTCATTGAATGCAATAAACTTTAGAATTTTATATTTACCAGCACAATATATTCGATTTGAATTTAAGCTTGCAAGTTTACAGCAATGTTTTAGTAGATTTTGATAGCCAATTACGTTTTTTGACAGTTGCTTCGCAACACATACACAAACTAATAATGACATTGCTGATTGCATTGCAAAAAAAATTACAAAACACTACAGAATGAAGTTCTTGACAATTATACAATTAGTTAAAACTCCTTTACGTTAGATGTCGCTAGCTATCGATTTATGTTAGGAATAAGATAACTGTTTATATTTTTAATTTTACTCCAATTTTAAAACTAAATTATGTGTTATATTTTTAATTTTTAACAATTTTTATTATATAGTATGTAGTAAATCTCAAATTTTATTTAAAAACAGAGTATTAATGGTACATTTATGGTTTATATTTTTTGGATAATAATTTAAAATATTTTAGTCGGATTCAACTGCAAATAAGTTTTGAAAATTATTTAGCTCAGCTGAATTAATAAAAGCCATACAATTTCTTAACTAGAGCATATACAATAATAATAAATAATTTAAAAAACAACCGATATAAATAAAAAATAATGCCAGTCAATGTTTTCTCAGGTTTAACAAAATATATTTTTTTTAACCAAACGTGAGGATGGACTCCCGATGCCACAGTCAAAATTGTTTAGTTTATGACTTGAAGCAGATATTGCTTGTTGAAAGAGCATAATTACAACTACTTTTTCTACAACTTTTTAAATCTACTTTTTTAATATTAATGAGCTTTAATGAATTTAATATAAATAAAATTACAAATCTGTGATTTATAAATCGCACGATCCATACAAAACCCCATATGTAAATGACGTTGTTTCGGAGGAAATTGTCTGAAAGAAATACCTATTTCATAAAAGCAAAAAGTCGTAAAAGTAGGTTAAGCGCCACTGTTGGAAAGAATCGTTTAAATGTTATGTAAATTTCCGTATTTTCCGAAAATCCTTAATCCTTATGGCTCAGATTGTGGGTTTGTAATCTATATTTATGAATAGGAATTTAATCTAGATTTTTTTATATTTTTTACCGCTCTGATTTATCATGATTACTTGAAGAGGGGGATATATAAGCTGTGTTTCTTAATGCTTGATCTCTAATTCGGTTCAGTTCATATGTTTCATGAAACTACACAAAGCCACTTACTAGATTGCAAACCAAAATTTGTGATTTAAAACAAAATTTGGGACAGCTTTTCCTTAAACATTTAAACTGGTCCAGATCAATGGTTGTCACGAAACACGGCAATTAATAGATATTGTTGAAAAACGCTTTACATTTAACTAATTTTGAGCGAAAAATGGGCGGGAGGGGGGGGGGGGTAGGGGTGGACGTATTTGTGTAGATCGCCATAATTTTTACCTACGATATATATATATATATATATATATATATATATATATATATATATATATATATATATATATATATATATATATATATATATATATATATATATATATATATATATAAATTATTAAAAAACCGCCATTAATTTCTAGCTGTAAATAAAGCTTTTAAAGGCAGTTTACTTGATTTTAAAACATAGTCCGTCCGTAACCTTACAAACTTGGTTTTATTGTGCACCGCTGCGATTGCAAAACCACACTAAATATTTTTTCGAAAGGATTTTTATTTAAACAGAACACTGCAGTAAAACAGTAAAACATTGCAGTAAAAATATTCCGTTATAATTTCTCCAATTCTCTTTTTAAGAGATTTTTTGTATTGATCTATAAATAGATCGCTGGGCTAATATGGGTTAATTATGGTTTTTACTAATTTGATGTGGCTAGGGACCGCTATATATCTATACCGGTCCTTCAGAACAGCCACAATTACCTATAGTCTAACATGAATAGTTTGTATATTTGGTGTTTTTTTGGATTCTACGAAAGATATTCTCTAGCTACCAGTTTTCAAAAGTTTCAGTAGTACGCAATGCACCAAATAGTACTTTAATATTCATTTTTGTATGGAGGGTGCGATATATGTATATACATACTTATTTAATACACATTTAACATCTGCAAATAGATGATAAGATTCTAAAATTCTCCTTTAAAAATATCTACATTTTTGTTGAGATTACAGGGTATATTTACAATTTAATATCAAATTCGGAATGTTTCTTGTATGAATTATTCCTTTTTCTGTTAAAATCATTATGTTACATATAAAACTTAGAAATTTAATTTCTTACTTTTACCATCTCTAGTTATTTTAGGAATTTCACCTGGTGAAGAAAAACAAAATAAAATTGTAGGTAAACATTTTTATATGTTAATTAATGGTTTATATTTACCTTTATTCGAATTTAATTCAGTTACTCCCATCGATTCTAAAGATAAAAGAAGTGTGCGTAAACTTGTGTGGTCAGAATCGATGTTTTTTGAATTTACTTTTAATGTGGGCGGTTTGGATTTTTTCGTTTGTGTGTGCCAAACTAAAATCTCTGTGCAATTTTTGGCCTTTGGTTCTATATCGCCCAATTTAAGTCCTAAACTCTTTAAAAATCCATCTTCTTCATATCCGGCATGATAAGGCATAGTAGCGTTCGGACTTAATGATAAATACTCTAAATTTACAGCAAATCCGGCCATATCAACAGGAAATTTACGCATTGCAGGCCATGAATCAAAAAAGCCAATTACTTTGCCATATTTAACAACCGGTGAGCTTACCGCGTATAATCCAATAAGGCCAACTGGAAACATAGACACCCGCTTTGTTGACCTGATTTCAGAGAATAGTGTTAGGTCAAATGTATTATCATCGTCTCCGAAATATAAAACTCCAGACTTGATATTATTATTTCTGATCCACGATAGAGCAGCTCTACGATTTGATACGCCTCGTGGAGCAATCGAATTTATACGATAGACGTCGGGCATAGGGCTTGATATGTGTGCAAATGGAATATCTAAAAGTGAATAGTTTAGTTTTTAACGAAACTAGAAACCAATTTATTAACTTTTGTGGTATACCAACCAAATCTTTTCAATAATTGGGATAATATAGGATTACATAATTCATTATCATCGGCGACAATCCAAAATAAATTCTCTATATGCATAAGCGTTTGCCCAAGTCTTGTAATTTCGGCTACCTGTTCTCTTCTTGGATACGTCGGTGTAATAAAGTAAATTATAGGTAAATCTTGAAAAGATTGTGACTTTTTTTTAATAGCTTCTATATTAACAACATTACAAATTTTCGACGTTTCATTTATCGAAACAGATTGAATTGTTTTAATAATTTCACCTAGAATTGATAGTAAAATTTAATTTGCACATCAAAGCAAATTACATTTTGGTAGTTTTACAAACCTTGATATGATTCAGATGCGGTTTGACCTAAAATTCAATTATAAACACGGAAATAAATTTAAAAATGATCATGTAAAAAATGTAATAGTTTTAATTTTACCTTTTGTCATCCATATAAAATAGAGAGCACACAAGGATATACCAATTAATATTGTAAGCATGTTTCGTACCTGGCACATATTCCTTAAAATATTTGTAGAATTTGTATGTGCACCTCCTAAACTAACATAATGTGTTATACTCATAGCTTTTATATACAAGTTATTAATTAAGGGCAGGAATTTTTCAAATTTTATTAAGTTTTCTCCGTCATATGAGATTCTTTAATTTTACAATCATCGTTGATTTATAGATTTTTACGATTATTCAAAATATTTTCTAGCTTAAACCAATTTGTGCTTTTACATAATTAATAATTTAATATAATAAACCTAAATTTACAATTTTCATTTAATAGATATTTAACATCAAAACAATAACCTAAAAAAAGTTGACGTTTAAATCCACTTTAGCTAAATGGATTCTGTATATTTTATAAAATTTCATTAGGTTTAAAAAAGATAGGTCTATAAATTTTATTTTTAGTTATCGTTTTTACCACTTGGGGAGTTTTAAGGTTTTTTTATTTTTATATATTTTATTTTATTTATATAATATATACATATACTGGAAGAAAATAATTCACGATATAACTAACATAAACGAAATAAATAACATAAATAATAATATAGAATCAGTAAAACTATAAAGGATAATATAAAAACTAGAATTACTAACAATAGAAATTCACTTAACATTGGTGGAACATTTAAAAAAATTGTGGGACTTAAAAGAAAAAAAATAGAAATGTTATAACAGAACAAAAAACTTATAAACAACAACAGAGCTCTTAAGATCAGTAGCAGTTCTAAAACGGGAAATAAAGAAAGCAAAATGCAATCTGTGGAAGACATTTATATCAAACATCAACCCAACAATAAATACTAAACAAATATGGAATAAAATTAATAAGATAAAAAATAAAAAAGACTGCAACTTAACTGCAACTTACTGAAAGACTACGACCTAGCTAAGAAATTCAGAAGCGAAAATTTCCCAAATTCGCCAGAAGAAATTCAAATCCCGTGGGAGATAGAAACGCCAATGGATAATAAATTTAATAACGAAACAATAACAAAAATAATAAACCAGAAAAAGAAAACAACACCAGGTGAAAACAAATTATCTTATAAAATCATAAAAATAATACTAGAAATAAAACCAATCCCAATAATATTACAAACCACTTAAATATATATATATAAAAAATATGTATAAAAAAACAGCAATACCCCGATAATTGGAAAATCACAAAAATTATAGCAATAAAAACCCAACAAAGATGAATACGGTACCAAAATTTACAGACCTTTATCATTACCTAACGCCTTTTCAAAAATTTATAACAAAACAATACTGGAAGAATTAAATCAACATAAAAAATAAAAAAATATTACCGGACAATACACATGGATTTAGAAACTGATTTTACAGTATGGATTACTTCGTAAACTTATTTGGAGAAATTCAAGAAGAAAAATAAAATTTCAAAAGCATAATACTAATATCAACAGACATATCATATCCTTGTCATAACATAAACAAAAAAATACTAATACAATAGATATACCTAATAAAATAGACATGCCCAAACAAATGATCAATTGGATATATCAATTTCTAACAAACAGGACAAATAATTATCTATAACAATGGGACTAACACAATAAAACAAGTGACAAACAAAGGAATTTCACAGGATAGCTGCCTTAGTCATTGTCTTTTCAACTTATACACGTATGAAATACACGAGCTAAAACAAAAAGTATAACAATCAATCAGTATAACAATTTGCCGATGATATAGTGCTACTCATCAAACGAAAAAATGAAGGAACAACAGTCAGAGCAAAAATCACATTAGAAAAACTTAAGGACGAACTGGATTAAAACTTAACCCAAACAAATGTACATAGATAAGGCTATACAGAAACAAACCATCAAATGCAATAGTGAAAATAGACGATATCAGAAAGAAAGAGGAAAAAATGATAAAATTATTTGGAATCACATTCAACAATAAACTATCATTAGCATCGCACTACAAAAATTTGGACAAAATTACTAATGCAACAAATTTACTGAAAACCATAACACATAGAAATGGAGGAGCTCACCATTACACAACGTTGAATATATATAAGGCAATAATACAGACAAGAACAAAATTTGCAGACATAATATCACCAAGTAAAAGTAAAAATATCATCAAAATAAAACAAAAAATTATAAACCAGAATCTTAGAATATGCAGTGGAATGTTGAAAACAACCCCAATACCAACCGTACTATAGCGGAGACGTGCACATTGCCTGCAGATTTGGATAATAAACTGTCTACATTAAAATATATGGCCAACCAGATTCACAAAAATAGTCCAACCGGGGAAAAAATTCAAAACAACAACACTATTGAAAAATTAAGAATATTATATAATCAAAATAATTTCCTAACAAAGATAGAAAATAATAAAAATAAGATAATAAGAACGACCAAAAATATAATAATAAATAAAGACATAATAAATACGAAATTGAAAATTAATAGAAATCAGATTGAAACTAAGTCACATTATGTAGAAACCTCAAATAAATTTAAAGAATATCACACTGATGGATCACTAAGAAATAATAAAGGAGGTATTCGAATATACATAAAATAAAACATTGGAACACAAGTATAACACACAAGTATAGTGTAAATAAGATTAGAAAACCATGCAACACTAAAGACTAAAGAAACAATAGCAATAAAAATGGCAATCAAAGAAGCAATAGAAACGGGCATAACAAACATTTTAATACTAACGGATTCAAAAAGCAGCTGTTTATCAATAAAAAATACCAGCACACATCGGTATAATAGGTAACGAAACAGCAGATAAATTAGCAAAAGCAGCAATCGAAGTATCGAATAAAACATTCGATAACCAAATTACAATAGAAGAGGCTTACCAACTAATAAAAGAAATAACAAGAAATGAATGGGAACAATATCACAACAGATAACAATAATTGGAAAATACAACAAACAGATTAATAACACCACCAAGGAAGCCATGGTTTCACAGAAGTAAATTAAGCTCCTACAACATTAGACATATAAACCGAATAAGAACAGATCACGCAAAAAAACAAAAAAATCAAAAAAAAGATGGGATTACAGGACGATCATCTATGTGAGGCATGCAGTGTGGTAGAGGACAACGAACATATATATTTGAAAAATGCACAAATTATAATAACACCAGAGATAAATATCCACAAATAAAAAACAACAAATTAATAGACCTACTAAAAACGGAGAACACCGAAAACTACAGCATATTGTGTAAATACCTAAAGGAAATCGAGCTATCAGCTATGAAGAAATAGGCTTCCTGGGCAAACCCAACCGTTATATGACGTATAACTCTTGAATTATAACACATTGAATTATATAACACATTAATTATTGACAACTAAAAAACGGAAAAAAATTATAGCAATAATAAATCTATAGGTCTTGTGGATAGCAATATCTGACCTTAGCAAATAGAGAAATAAAAACATGAACGAAAAACAGTATATGACATGTTTCACGCTTATCTTCTAACGTTAACGGATGTAAAAAATATAGGCTTCAGTTTGTATATAACCAAAGCCATCTTTACTAAGGCTTGTGAGCTAAAGTGATGATGATACCCTATGTCGACAGTTTACCATCTATTATCCAGGTGGTCGATAGACTTTAAAAATGAGAATCATAAAAAAATTGGCACTATTATTATATCGAAGCGGAAGGTTATGCGTTTTTAATTTCACAGTTTTTCCTAGTTTTTGTATCGACCTCGTTCGCTCTATAATAAAAGATCGGTTCAGAAAATTACAAAACTATAGGCGTTTTCAGAAATATACCATAGTAAATTTTGAGTAACTTGCTGACAAAAAATTACCCGATCTCTGTTCGAATATGTAGAGTAACTTTAAGGTAATTTAGTTTTAGTTGTTTTTTTATTTCTGTCTTTCTTTCAATTTGTATTAAATTTGCAATATCACAAAAATTAAAGTATAGTAAACCCTCGATTTAACGGACGCTCGATTTAATGGACGCTCGATTTAACGGACAATTTTTTTATTTTCCATTTTTCGGTCATCGATTGTGATGGGATTGGGTATGTTGGATGGAAATGCGATTCTTAAATGATTTTTGGAAGAAATTCTGGAATATGGCCATCTGGGACGGAACTCGAGCAATTCTTAACCGATTATGATGTGATTGGGTATGTTGGATGGTAATGGGATTCTTAAACGATTTGAGGAAGAAATTCTGTAATATTCCCATCTGGGACGGAACTCGATCAATTCTTAACCGATTATTATGGGATTTGGTATGTTGGATGGGAATATTATTGGAAAGCCATATTCCAGAATTTCTTCCCAATTGATTTTGGGAAGAAATTCTGGAATATGGCCATCTGGGACGAAACTCGATCAATTCTTAACGGATTATGATGGGAATAGGTATGTTGGATGGAAACGGATTTTTGGAAAAAAATCTGGAATATGGCCATCTGGGACGGAACTCGATCAATTCTTAACTGATTATGACGTGATTGGGTATGCTGGATGAAAATGGTATTCTTAAACGATTTTAGGAATAAATTCTGGAATATGGCCATCTGGGACGAAACTCGATCAATTCTTAACGGATTATGATGGGAATAGGTATGTTGGATGGAAACGGATTTTTGGAAAAAAATCTGGAATATGGCCATCTGGGACGGAACTCGATCAATTCTTAACTGATTATGACGTGATTGGGTATGCTGGATGAAAATGGTATTCTTAAACGATTTTAGGAATAAATTCTGGAATATGGCCATCTGGGACGGAACTCGATCAATTCTTAACCGATTATGATGGGATTGTGTATGCTGGATGGAAATGGGGTTTTTAAATTATTTTTGGAAGAAGTTCTGGAATATGGCCACCTAGGACGGAACTCGACCAATTCTTAATTGATTATGATAGGATTGGGTATGATCATAAATCATTTAATAATCCCATTTCCATCCAACATACCCAACCCCATCATAACCAGTTAAGAATTGGTCGAGTTCCGTCCTAGGCGGCCATATTCCAGAACTTCTTCCAAAAATCTTTTAAGAATCCCATTTCATACCAACATACCAAATCCCATCATAATCGGTTAAGAATTGATCGAGTTCCGCCTCAGATGGCCATATTCCAAAACTTTTTCCAAAAACTGTTTATGAATCTGTTTCATCCAACAAACAAAATCCCATCACAATCGATTAAGAATTGATCGAGTTTCGTTCCATGTGGCCTAATTCTAGAACTTCTTCCACAAATCATTTTCACCCATGATCGAGCTCCGTCCCAGGTGGCCATATTCCAGAAATTCATTCAATAATAATTTGAGAATCTCATTACCATCCAACACACCCAATCCCAACATAATCAGCTAAGAAATGCTTGAGTTCCTTCCCAGATGGCCCTATTCCAGAACTTCTTCCAAAAACTGTTTATGAATCTCATTTCCATCCAACAAACAAAATCCCTTCATAATCGGTTAAAAGATAAACGAGTTCTGTCCTAGGTGGCCATGTTCCAGAACAAGTGCAAAATCTATAGTCGATTAAATTTAAAAACATTCGGATTTAACGGACATTCGGATTTAACGAAATCCCTCAATTAGTCCGTTAAATCAAGGTTTTATTGTACAAAATATATAAAAAAACACCAAAAATGTCGTATTTGTTAAAATACGTCAATCACTGCCTTGAAAAAATACAAAAAATACAAAAAACCAAAAATCTCGTGTGGCATCAGCCAATGAATTTTGCTGAATATAAATATACACGCGCGGAATGTATACTTACAGCGCCATCCCCAATAGAAAACTTATGACTTATGCGTTACTGAAAAGTATGAAAATTTGTTTGAGAAAAACAAATTTGAGTTCGTTAGGTTATGTTTTAATTATGAAAAGAGTAACAGCCATCCCCAATAGAATTCCCTTTTTCTCACAGAAAAAAAATTGAGAAAAAAAAAATCTGAAATTTTTTTTCATACTTTTCTGTCGATGAAAAAGGAATTCTATTGGGGATGTGCTGTAAAAGGCAAAAGTCATAAGGCAAAGTTTTATGTAATTGGGTGGGGATGCGGTGGTTCTTTTTGTATAGATAGGGTAAGTTAACTAACTTTGTTACCAACGTTAAAAAAATTAAAATTACCCAAAAGTTAACGCACGATCCCAATAGAAAAACTTATGACTTTTGCGAGATGAGATTAGTAGGGACGTTATTATCATGTCTTATTTTTTCTTTTCATTATAAATATCGATACCTTTAGCTTTTTTTGTTTGACAAAATGGTGATTAGAATGATTTGGTCAGGGTTGGCCATTAGTTTTCATCGTACCATTAAACGGTATATAATTAATGAAAATTTGAAAAAAAACTCCCGAGTATTGTACCGTTTTCATCGAATTTCGTTAGGTAATCGTTAGGTCGGGATTGGTCAACACATTTTGGGATTTGGCCACTAATACTAATGGATCATTTTTTATTGCGAAAAAACGAAATTAAAATTATATTATTTCAAAAAAAATCAGGTTCGTCGCTTACTTCAGAATTTCATTTTACAAAACTAACAACAAACCAAATTGGAATATACCATTTGGTTAAAAATATCTTTTTCAAAGAATTGTATTTAAAGTGGAAGACATAAAGTTAAAATCAATTCAATTTTTTGGTTGTTCATAACTTTGCAACAACTAAAGGCAAAACGTTGTTTAGAATAACACGCGGGAACGCATTGGAATCCAACGATCGGGGAATCGTTTTCACAATTGTCATTAAGGATTGATTACTAGTTGTTTTCGTTTAGTTTCCCCTACGAAAGGATTTATTGCGTTTTATTCGTTAAAAACTCATCTTTCCGCATGATTCGAAGTGTTCGAGTCTGGAAAGTATGTTGATCAATTCTAATAATTTTATAGATCCAACCATCAGAATCGTTTTGTTAACTGTCATTGAGGATTGGTCACTAGTTGTTTTCGTTTCGTCATTCAAACGTAAAAAGTTATTTGTAAAATTCGTTAAAAATTTATCTTTCCATCAGATTCCGATGGTTTGGATCTGGAACCGCATTTGGTCAACTACTAGAGGATACCAATTTTCAACGACAGTTAATCAAACGGTTCCGATCATTGCATTTATAAAAAAGTAGTATTGAGAAAGTTTCCTGACCCAGACATTCCGAACCTGATGGAAATTTGAGTTTTTAACGAGTTTCCGCAATAAATCGTTACGTTTTGATGACCAAATGAAAACAACTACCTAGTGGCCGATTCTCAAAGACAGTAGACCAAACGATACCAACCTTTAAATGTATAAAATATTTTATATTGGTCATCTTTCCAGACACAAATACTTCGAATCATGCCGAAAGATGAGCTTCTGACAAATTTTCGCAAAAAATCGTTACGTAGGTATAACCAAACAAAGATAAGATCAACTCTCAATGCCTGTACTCGGGATTTTTTTTTAATTTCCATTATTTATTTATCGTTTAATCAAAGAGCAAGACTTTAAATAGAGAGAGATTGTCTTCATTAAAACCATGTACATATATGCATTAAAATTTCGGATTTGTTTTGAAACTTTAGTGCGAAGTTATGAAAGGTGTATATACATTTGTTTCCTTCTGTTGTTTATGAGTCCTGGGCGGTATGTTGTACCATCACTTCGAATCGATATCGAAAAAAGTCGAATCGAAAAAGTGAAAGTTGTATCATTTTTGCTTTTCAAAAATGATACAACATACCGCCATTCGACTTTTTTCGAATTTCGATTCGAAGTGATGGTACAACATACCGCCCCTGCTGTTTTACTTGGTTTCGTATTATGGAGAGTAAAAATCAAAAACTAAACAAAAAATAATACAAATATTTAAAGGCGGGGCTTAACATTTTCATTGTATTTTGTTCATTTTATTTATATTAATTTTCGTCGATATTATGTACAGTAAGTCACTTAAATAATAATGTTTATTTTAAAAATTTATAAACATCGGAAATCGATACTCGAAAAAAGTCGAATGACGGTATGTTGTATCATTTTCGAAAAGTAAAAATGATACAAATTTCACTTTTTCGATTCGACTTTTTTCGAATTCGGGGCGGTATGTTGTACCATCACTTCGAATCGAAAAAAGTCGAATTTGAAAAAAGATGAATCGAAAAAGTGAAAGTTGTATCATTTTTGCTTTTCGAAAGTGATACAACATACCGCCATTCGACTTTTTTCGAATTTCGATTCGAAGTGATGGTACAACATACCGTCCCTGGCTTTGAAAAATAACTGGAACTTATGAACTTTTCATATAGCTTTCTAGACTATGATCAACCAATAGGGAATCCAAATCGGTTCTACTCGACTTCGTATAGTTGAGCAATTACTCACCCCCAGAGACACCCGACACCGTCGATCAATGCCAGAAACAACCGAAACCGACAACCCCCCTATGCATCTGAACGAAAATGGAATAATCATAAACGTGAGTACTAGGAAATGCAATTACCCGACTAGGGAATCCAATTACCCGAATTTTGGCTACCCGACTTTCGGTTTCGTTTTTTTGTCCCTTACCCCACCAGTTTCTACAAACATACGTTTATGTTTTTTCCATTTTCGTTCAGATGCATAGAGGGGTTGTCGGTTTCGATTGTTTGCAGTATTGCCCGAAGGTTTCGGGTGTCTCTAGGGAGTGAGGAATTGCCCAACTACACGAAGTCGGGTAGAACCGACTTGGATTCCCTAATCAACCAAAAACGAAGTTCCGATGTTTTATGTTTAGGGGTGAAATTAGTTTGGCGATACTGTTATTTTACCTAGGAATTAATGGAATATTTAAAAAAAAAAATAAATTTGAATACAACAACAAACTTACTGTAGATTTTATCTAAGTTAATTACTTGATAATTTTTTGACATCAAGTAATTGATTTTATCAAAATGTGCGACAGCGCAATAATCAAATTACAAGTCGTCAATTTTTGGTTCTGGGGCGGTATGTTGTACCATCACTTCGAATCGAAATTCGAAAGAAATCGAATGGCAGTATGTTGTATCATTTTCGAAAAGTAAAAAAGATACAACTTTCACTTTTTCGATTCAACTTTTTTCGAATTCGATTCGAAGTGATGGTACAACATACCGCCCCTATGTTGTATTCGCAATTCGCATAAAATGGTACAATTTGGAAATGGTGTTACGGTAAATACCGGTATATTTCCCGGTATAAAATACTGTTTGAAAATCAAAAAATAATTCAAATTATACAAAACAATACCGAACCATTAAATAAACTATTTTAGAATTTTGGGCTAAACCAAACGATTGTTTATGTTATATTTAAGGAAATTTTGGTAATTTAAACAATAATAGTTTAATAAATTTTCAGATTATTTTTGAATTGTCTTTATTCCCAAATACTCGTATTATAAAACTTCCTAACTGTGAATTTGGACAGATTAAAAAAATATAATAAAATTGATTAAAGTTTATAAAATGTAAGCTTAAAGTTTTAAATAAATAAAATTGAATAAAATCCATATATAAATTTACAAACATTACTTTTTTTTAAATTCATAGGCGTATATGAATAAGCATTTATGAATGTATTTGTATAGGGTTTCATCAACACTACTTTAGTTTTGGTGGTATTGGTTCATGTTTAGCTATCTTATTTTCACAATCATTCTTTAGTTTAGATTCATTGAAGGTATAATTATAAAAATCGTAAATAAATTTCATTGAATATTTTAAGTAAAAAAAAAAGTCTGTACATATTAAGTAATCAAAATTTTAAAGAAACTAAATGTGTAATAATTATTTATTTTATTAAAAAATACAATTTAATTCAAGTAAAAAAAATACAATGGAATGTCCGCATCTTTTATATAGTGTCAAAATAAATCGTGATTTTATTAAGAATAAGAAAAGTGAACATTCAGTTATTGCTAATTCTTCTTCAATTAGAATTTGGCGATGTTTAGGTAAAAAGAAAAAAATAATTTTATATATTTTTGTTAGTGCAGATATCTTTCGTTCCTGTTTCGTGTACATATTCAAGCAAAAAAAAAAAATCAATACATTTTGTTTAAGATGAAAATTTATACAAATTTATGTCCATATTAGATTTATGTATATTTTATTAGTCCATGGCATATGAGAAAAAGTGATGTTTTGTAATATTGATGAATTAAAATAGTTTTTAAATATGGAAAGAATTGTAGAATGACAAATAATTAGATTCGTTGACTTTTATCATGTTCGTCAAAATTATTGATTAAGGCTACGACGCAAAACACACACACTTTTCGATTAGCGATAGGGTGTTTCTTTGGCAAACAAGATTTGACTTTTAGCTAAACTATCTGTCATAACTCTAGGTTACCCTGAAAAAAAGGCTAAGCATTGGAAACTAAAACTTAAAAATGCAATTTTAGCTTAAAAATTAATGGCACAAAGTAGATGCTAATCATAAATCTTAAATTGTCTTAATAGAATGTGAATCCTGCAAGGAAAACTGGTTGTGCTTAAGTTGCGGGACGATCTTATGCGGCCGGTATGAAAAATCTCATGCTCTGATACACTCCGAGTCGAATAAAAATCATTCAGTTTGCATGAATACAGTAAATTACTCGGTATTTTGGTAAATTTTTAATAACTATTTAAAATACATATGATCAGAATAAAATCAATTGTAAATTTTATTTTAGCTATGCATGTGATGATTACATCATAAATGATACTGAGTTGAATAATATTGATGAATTGCGACAAGAAATTAAAGATGATTACGATTCGGCCTCCGAAGCTTCACTATGTACAGAAGATAGTTTGCTTAAGTCACATCAGGAAACAACAAGCACAGCATCGAGTGATTCAGGTTGGGATGAACCTAATAACGGTCGCAAGTTGAGACCACGCAAGCGAACAATGTCTAGTGACAGTAATGAAAGTAATAATAACACGACAAATACGAGTAGTAAAGTTAAAAATCATGTTAAAAAAATTAAAGTAGTTGGACTGCGAAATTTAGGCAATACATGTTTTATGAATTCCGTTTTACAATCACTCAGTAACATTCAAGAATTTAGTTGTTACTTCAATAAATTGCCATCGTTAGAAGCGAAAAATCATAAACAACGGCTATATCATTCACGAAGTATAAAAGAAACCTGTGATGATGCTAATGTAGTAGAAGAATTAAGAAAAGTATTATTAAATCTTAATCAGGGCGGAGATGGCTCAAAAGCAATTTCTCCCGAATGTTTATTTCTTGTTATATGGAAGGTTGTTCCGCAATTTCGAGGTCATCGCCAACATGATGCACATGAATTTTTGCGTTACATGCTAGATCGTTTACACACCGAATTGCAACATGTTCCAGTTTCAATTACGCCCGAATTAAATACTTTACAAAAATCGAAATCTGTGCAAGCATCACTCGATAATCATAACTTTAAGGGACGCAATTCAATTGTTACAAATGTGTTTGGTGGCACGTTGCAAAGCGAGGTGCGTTGTTTAATTTGCGGCATGGAGAGTAAAAAACATGATCCATTTTTAGATTTATCGTTAGACATTCCAGAAAAGTTTTACAAAGACTGTGATGATGAAAGTAAAGCAGAGTGTAATATATCGGATTGTTTATCAAGTTTTACAGAAGTTGACCATAAATTCAATCGTTAATTGGCACACGAGGAATTAAAGTCGTACTTTTGATTTTTTTTTAGGTGGAAGAACTTACCGAAACTGAACTATATTATTGCAGTTCGTGTAAATGCAAACAAAAATCAACAAAACGCTTTTGGATTAGAAAATTGCCCAATGTTCTGTGTCTTCATATAAAAAGATTTCGTTGGAATAACTTTTTTCGGTTTGTATAAAAATATGAGGAATTGAAGAAGCGTTTCTAAATTTTATTTTATTTAATAACAGGACAAAAATTGATCTTCGTATTAAGTTCCCAATTAATGCATTGGATATGTCTCAGTATGTTCTATCTAATGGTCCAGAAACTAGACGTTCTAATTCATCCAATAATATTTATGATTTGGCCGCTGTAATTGTGCACCATGGCAACGGGTAAAGTATTTAAAAAATGATGTCATCATAAAATTTATTTTTGAAAAAATCGATTGCAGTTCAAGCTGCGGTCACTATACATCATTTGCAATAAATAATGGATCATGGTTACATTTCAATGACCATAGTGTAAAGGAAGTTCCATCATCCATGGTCGAAGAATGTAAACCATACATATTATTTTATATTAGACGAAATTCAAATAATTTAACGTCATGAAATTAATAGTGTTAGAATTAAGACTGAATATAAATTGAAACAACTTGGTAAATTTCCATTGCAAAAACAAAACAAAAAACACGGTTCATTTTCCAAACTTAATTTGAAACTTTTCATATTATTTAATTGTCCCTTTTGGGGTTCTATTAAATTACTAATTAATGAGAGGTGTACATGTATAAAAATGTATCGACAGATTTAAAAATTAAAATTATTTCTGAAGTACTTTTTTCTTTTTTTAATTGATATTTGGAAGTTTGTGTCGAAATATCCTTTCAAGCTGGTCAGTTTTGTAGCAAAAAAAATACTCAACAAACTAAAATTATTTTAAGTTTTTCAAATTAAAAATTCGATTAAATATTAAGCGATATTTATTATATTTACTGTTTCCATAAATAAAGTTCGCACATGATTATTGATTTAAATATTTAATATTTTATGTGTCTGTTTTAATTAAAATTTGAATGTTCGAACTATTCAGTTTTTGTTTATTGAATTTACGATAACAAGATAAATCGATCTAGTACAAGAGATTTTACTGAACAAAATTAAACGGTGAAGTAATACAACACGGGAAATAAGGAATCTCTTCAAGAGAAATCTTTGGATCCCAACTGAATGTTTAATTTGGCTTAAGTTGAGGATTACTATTCAAATACGATTGCAATTATTTTGTATGCGGGAAATGATTAACAATTCGTGAACCCCGCACAGCTCTGTGCATTCCATCAGAATCTCGTAATTAAATCACTTTAATTATTTAGCAATTTAACAATTTAGGTAAATTAAAACTATATTATACCAATAGTAGTAGCCCCCTAATGGAGTGCAGAATTCAACGCCGACCCACCGTCCATGTCAATGTACAGGTTGACATGGAGCTTGCAATTGTGTGAGTAGGTGAATGGGTTAATGATGTGGCGTGAATGCGTGGTATCACAATGGGCCAAAAATGGCCTAAGTGTCTACCACTGAAACCTAATAGTACTAGCAACTACCATATAAATACTTATTGTAGATCGTAACTAACATAATGATGAATTAAGGATTACTAATCTCACAAATTCATTATCAAAGCTTACTAATTTAATATGAAGAAAATGCGGGGATTGTCTAATAATATTATAAAGGCAACGCAAGGTTGGCAAAAACAAGTGCATGAGAATAGACGTATGTAGATCAGTGGTTTAAATTTAGATGAAGGATTAGCGAAAGCAAAATTCTATTCGTTTCGTGATTATTCATATGAGTTGTTGTATTGTGATTATTCATTCAAAAAAGACAATCTAAATTTTTTTCTTTTATTTAAAATTAAAAAGTATTCATAATACGTATTCGTTTCAATTCACCTAAATGTTTTTCTACAGCTTCAGACATAGTTTCTGCATTTTCTTCTGAAGTTGATGCTGTTAAGCTTTCCCCTTCGGTGATTGCATTTGCAACGAGTTCTGTATCATCCCAAGCATCGCCATTGTCTATGCACAAATTATGTAGTACACAGCAAGCTAGAACAAATTTACACATTCTACCAACAGTAAAAAAGTCTGGCCGAACTAACTGTCGAAACCGTTGTTTTAATAAACCGAAGGCGTTTTCAATTTTGACTCTACTTTGGCAATGCTTTTTATTATAAATTATTTTTTTCTCCGTTAAATTTCCATAATCTTTGAAAGGTGTTAATAAATATTCGCGCAATGGGTAGGCTGAATTTCCTAAAAGGTGATACTTTTCTCCACATATTTCTGGAAGATCCTTTGAAATTAACGATAATTTAAATACTCGACTATCGTAAATTTTATTTGGTGTCCCAACAGAAGCATCCATAAATCTCTTGTTAGCATCACAAATTCCTTGGAGTGTAATTGAAGTTATTCCATGATGGTTAACACAAGTTGAACGAATCTTATGTGCGGGCTTTCTTATATAAATATTTGACCCATCGATGCAGCCTAAAATATCCGGAAATCCAGCGAGCTGAAATTAAAATAAAAAATAAAAATAATCTTTTCCCAAACAATTCGTTCTTGCTTATGTTGCTTACCTGTTGAAATTCGCGGGATTTCTGAGCCTTTTCTTCTTCTGAATCAGGAAATTTGATGATTTGCGGCGAAATGTCAAAAATAAAGTCCAAAATATTGGTCAAATGCATATGTGATTCTGCTTCAGAGACATTAAATAAATTCGAAACTTCTAGAAATGTACTTTTATTCGCAGCAAACCTACAGTAATAAATGAAAAATTGATTAAAGTAATTCATAATTTATTCCCGTTACTATTTAATACCATAGAAAAAATAAACATTGGGTCTCTGCGGTTACCCCTTTTTTTCCACCATACAGCCTACTTTTATAGTATGTTGATTGTTGATACATATCGATCAGTTTGTAAGCCACGCTTCTCGATAATCGGAAATGACTTCTAAACTGTAAATACGAAATATAACATTAACACAATTTCGACAAATATTTTATATATAAAATTAAAAACTAAAAATATTTCGAAGATACTCACTTCATCATCGGAATAATTTTTTACGACGTCGTCCACAAAATTATCAACCCGTGGCTTCTTTTCCCTATGAGACGGATTTATTATTAAATTAAAAATATCTTCGTCTCCTGAACACATTAAATCCAAAAGTGAATCACTGGAATCCGAAGAGGATGATGAAGATGTCGACGAAGATGATGAGGATGACGATGTAGTTATCAAGTCCAACATTATATTCTCCATTACAGTGTTCTTTAATAAATCAAGCTCATCCATTTTTTATCGAGTGATAACAAAAACTGTACACACGATTGGTATCAAAAAATTGTTCGCACGATTAATAACAAAAACAGTCCACCGTAACAAAATATATACTCGTATATATAAATTTTTTTAATGTATCGAAAACACAAAATCACAAATTAGACACGGTACGTTTATACACAACGAAAATATAAACACATAAAAAAATAATTTAAATGGCGCGGCGTTTTTGTTTTGATATTTATGTTTTGACGTTTACATTTGTATATCCCTTTTCATGCCAGACAAAATACTATTTTGTTTCAATTTAAGTCCGGCCCACACAAATGTGTGTGTAAAATATGACAGGTTGTAATTTCTTCCGGATTTTAACGGATCTTAGTTAAATCGGAATTATTTTTGAAAAAAAACATTATTATTTGACAACATATAAATTATATAACATATTAATTCTTTATTTTTGATAACATATTAATTATTTTACTATTATCATAGTTATAGTGTTATTTTTCGGGCGAAAAGGATTTAAGTGGAATGCACAAATGTTGGTCCAAACTACATACATATATACAAAAATTAATTTTTGACATGATTCTTTTCGTTATCCACACAATTGTGATGGCATACAGGAAAAGGGATATATGTATGCGTAATTTTTTTATAAAATCTGACAAAATATGGCGATTTTTTAAAGTTACGCTGGGTAACTTTTCCGGGTAAGATTTTTTTTCTAACGAACATAACATGTACTGTCAAAATGTTACCTCGACGCTCAACCCGTGTAAGTTTTTTACCCTGACAGCTTACTTTTTGTTGCCTGACATTTCGAACGAATATGATATAAGTTTGTGCTAGTTTGTCCAGGCATAAAAAGTTGGTAAAGATAATAAAAATATGTACATGAATATATAATCTAATTTTATTCAACATGCTTAGATCGTCTTCTATTTTCCAAACAAAATAGAGATTACATTGTTAACCTCGTATTACACGACACCTTGCCGAAATAAACAATAGATTTATAATCCGAAAAGTGGTATCCGGATTTCATATCTGAGACATAATCACATTAGCCTTTAACCAAGGATTTATTTATACGAGGATTGTTTGAAAAATGTGCGACCTCAACACGATGATGGCAGCACTCGTCAACAAAAATGGGAAAGTGTTTGCGCATGCATTGAAAGGTACTCACCGAAATATCAACTATTTTGGACGCACAGCTGTTGTTTCGTTTGAGTGAGAGTCGATGTGGTTGTTTTTCTGAAAATGAAAGATATCGAGCATCGAGCTGTCACTATATATATGTTTTGAAATGCAATACACCTACGCAAAGCAAAGACTAGTTGGACGCTGTGTACGGGGACTTTGCACCATAATTTATCACCGTGAAATTTTGGGAAGCTGAATTTAAACGTGGCCGTATCAGCTTTGATGACGATGAAGTTCGGGACCTAATAAACTGCAACCACTGACGATAACATCACACAACTTCACCAAATGATGCCAGTCCCTTCGGCTGGGATAGAGATGGTGACTGTTTTCTGGGCCAGTCATGGAGTTATCTTAATCGTTTATCTTCAAAAATGCAAAATCTTTGCAGGAACATAGTACACATCATTACCTGACAAGCTGAATTCAGGGCAGAAGTTGGGGAAAATCGGCCACATTTGTAGAAAAAAAGCTCCACCCATTGTCTTGGTCGTCTCACACCTCAGCGGTTGCCATAACTGCGGTTGAACTGCTTAACCACCCTCCTTACTAATCAGATCTACTCCCGAGCTGCTATCCCGAGCTTGTTCCCTAAGGTAAAAGTTACGCTCAAATGACAGAAATTTTCGTCGAATGAGGAGGACATCACACCTTCGTAAACAAATATTTTTCAGAGATAGACGCTGATTACTATTTGAACGGTTTGAAGAGATGGAAGCATGGGTTTTGTTGATTGGTAATGTTGGCGAGGGATCGCTTGGGTTGCGGGATAGTAGAGGTTTCACGAAGAGAGAATCATGGGTAGAAAACAAGTAGATCCAGTTAGAAATTATTTTTCTTTAAATAATGAGACAAATTCACAGATTTGTAATATTAAAAACTGCGGTATTTCATTTTCCAATAACCAATTGTCGAATATGCGTCGTCATATAAAAATTATTCATTGTAAAATTTATGATCAATACCGAATGGAGCTAATTAGAAATCCAAAAAATAAAAAAAAATCTGCGAGAGAAACAATCACAATTAAAACAAACAGGAAATAAATAAAACAAGCATGTGTCGAAATGATAACGAAGGATGGATGCACATTCAGGTTGATGAATTCTCGAGAATTTAAACAAATTGTTGGGCCAATTGCAAAAGCAATGGATATTACAATAAACGCTGCTACAATCAAATCAGAAATCTCGGCTACATCAACTGCAATAAAATTATCTATTAGTAATGAATTAAAGAATACAATTTTTTTCGTAAAAATTGACGATGCAACCAGACTAAACCGTTCTATCTTGGGAATAAATGTGCAATACATAATCGACAATACCATTCATATAAAAACCATAGGCATGATCGAACTGACGGAACGCCACATAGCAGTTTATTTAAAAAATATAATTATTGAAACCATTTCGTCTTTCGATTTATCGTTGGACCAAATATATACCATAACATGTAACAACGGTAGAAATATGCTAAAGGCTTCCAGTTTGATAATCAATGAATTAGACTCAAACTCGCTAATAAACAATTTAGAGCCCATAGATGACGAGGATGTTGATGAAATCACAGACCTCAGCGAGATATCTGAAATGATTGTTGCAGAAAATAAATCAAAATTTTTAGTTAACACAATTAAATGTGCTGCCCATACAATACAATTAGCGGTAAATGATACACTAAAAGATGCCAATTTGAAAAACAATATAGCAACAATGCGTAATCTAGCAATATGATTAAGAATACCCATACACAGAAATTTCCTGAAGCAAAATAAATTAAGACAGCCGATTTTAAATACCCCGACACGTTGGAACTCTACTTATGATATGTTGGAGCGATTGTTACTATTGAAGGATTACTGTAAAACCTATCAGCATGAATATGTGGAGCTCAACATCCAAGACCATGTATGGAATTTTGCTGAAAATTTTCTTGAAGTATTTAGTCCGGTGAAAAAATATACATGTTTTCTACAAAAAACTCAACTACCTATTGGCGATTTTTTAAAATGTTGGTTAGAGTTGAAACTTTCGGTTAAAAAGCTAACTCAACCATTGGCACAAAATTTACTTACAAAAATAGAACAACGTGATAAAAATTTAATGGACAACCAAATTATTTCAACCGCAATGGTATTGAATCCCCGGTTTAATTGTATGGTGTCGGATGGAAACAAAAAAAGTAGTATAATTCATTGAAAAAAATTATACGATCATTGCAAACAATTGGAAGGAATTGTGCATACTGATGTAGATTCAGCAGTAACTGTTACGCCCTGCTCATCATCCTCTTCATTTGCATCATCAGATTCGTTGAATATTAACCAATAGGTTCAGGATTCCTAGTCAGTTCGGTCACCGAATCGTGTCTTATATGTATCCCATTGTTCTATATAATTAGGTGATAATCCAAATCAGTAGAGGTAGTATGCATGTGCTCAAGTAGTTCAGTTGCTGCGATGTATAGAGGAATGTGAGAACATTTGGCATGGATGCATAACGAAAATATGCGTTATAGACTACCAGCTTAACCGCTGCCCTGCGTTGTAACAATCATATCATATCATATTACAACTGATTTACAAATCATTTAGTAATTTATCTTTCTTAAATAAAGATTCACATTTGACGGACAGTAACCCAATGGTTACTCCTGTTTGAATTTACGTAATTTCGACTATCCGACATCGTTGGGGATAACGATTTTCCGGATTATTGAATTTTCCGGATAATTTTTCGAAAAATCGAAGTTCGAATAATCTTATAAAAAGTAATATTTTTTATTGATAACTAATTTATATTTATTATGTAAATTATGTATTTATTAATTCATAACAAAATGTATAAAATAATTTAACAAACTTAAAAATATGGACATAAATAAAAAAATAGCATAGTATAGTTCATTATTATCTATGTTTTAATGGAACATACTCGTACATCCATATTATGTAGTACATATGCAGGTACATACTAAATAAAATTAAAAATAAATTACATAATATAATATGTATGTGAAACTTTCATTCATTTTGGTTGATTCCTAAATTTAAACATAATAAATAAAATAAATTGCAGTGTCTTTCAAATTATGTTGGTTTAAAAAATTTGTCAATGCTAGTTTGCTTAATGCTCTGTAATTTTTTGTTTAATAATTTTTCTTTAAAACCTTCTAACATCATGAGATCCTTCTGGTTTATAAAATCCTATTTTTCTGCGAAATCGATTACCTGTTGAAGTTTCGTACTTGTTTGACTTATTTTGAGATCACTGGTTATAACTTCTACGTCACAATTTATTTTTGATTCTTTCCAAGATTCAGAACATTCAGTTATATTGTTTACTTCGGCTACAATCTCTGCATCATTCAAAGATGCAAAGGTTGCTTAACCAAGCAGTTATTTGCTGAACATTAAATTTTTTAAGTGCTTCCGCTGTTTGAACGATTTACTCCAAATTAATATCATTGATACCATCGATACAACCAAAATCAATATTCTCAACATTAGCACTTTCAGTAAACAGTTCAGGCCATATATTTTTCCATGAATTTTTGAAAACAGTTGCTGGTATTTCTGTCCAAGCGCGATTGATACTATAAATAAAATCCTTAACCGTAAACGCCTTAATTATTTCTTCAATATCTCCCCTCGAGTTTTGAGCCAACAATGATTTAAGTTGATTGTGACGGTAGTGGCATTTCAAACTTTTTATGACGCCTTGATCCATCGGTTGAATAAGTGGAGTACAATTTGGTGGCAAATAATTTACAATTATATGTTCTTTGTTTAACTCTCTCGCTGCTGGATGAGCTGGGGTTCTATTATGAAATTTTTCCGTCTCGGATTTTTCCGTTAACGGATAAATCCGTGCTATTATATGAACCTAAAAAGCAAAATCGAATCGGATTTTTCCGAATACACTGGAAAAAATCCGACTGCTATTTAGTTGACGTATTTTGTATTCGATTGAACTTATGTTGACGTTTCATCAAAATATAGTGAAAAATGATTTATATTTTAATAATATTAATAAAATAAATAATAATATTTTAGTAATTCTAATTAATTAAAACCCAAAATTTTAAAATGTAATATTTTATTTTAAGAAATTTTTAATAAATAAAAATAAATTTTGTTTATTATTATCAATCCGATAATACAAGTTTCATAATAGGGTAAATCCGTGTCGAATCAAATATTTCCGTTAACGGAAAAATCCGAGACTTATAAATTTCATAATAGACCCCGAGGACAATTATCCGGTAATAATAGAATTTTTGTTTCACCGGGTAATCTAATTTTTTCCTTTTTTATTTTTAAATGATCTCGGGTTTCTTTTATAAAATATTTCTGGAACCATAGCTTCCTGAAATCCTGCGTCATCCAAGCACGTTTATTTGCTGTATATATAACCGGAAGATATGTAATACATTTCAAAGCTCGAGGTTTAGCACTTTTACCAATGGCAAATGACTTATACTTGTGTGTACCTGAACTGAAAATTTTAGCCCGGAACAAATTTACGAATTGAGACCTACTGGTACAAAGGATTCCAAACTAGGATTAATGGTTCTTGGTGTTCCAGCGCGCTGCGAACATCACATCAAGAACCGTTAATCGTTGTTTGGAATCCTTTGTACCAGTAGGTCTCAATTCGTAAATTTGTTTCGGGCTAAATTTTTCAGTTTCTATTATCTCGGCCAGTTCGCTTACATACAATGTCACCGATACTTTGTCAGAAGACCCCTGCTCTCCTGCTGTGTTTACACATCAAATGCCTTATCGGTTTTTAAATTTATCTAACCAACCTCGGGAATAATTGCATGGTTTCTCTATATTCAAATGTTTATGAAACTGTTTGGCCTTTTCTATAATCATAGGACCGGATATAAGTACTCCTGCATGCCGATTCTTGCGAAACCATATGCGTACAAGGCATCTTCAACTTTAGGGTTTTTTGAACTTTGAATAGTTCTACGCTTCTTAATTTTATCGATGGCGTCGATCTGCTCCTTATTTTTGCGAATGTCATAAATAGTCGACATTCCGATGCCGTATTTATGTTTCAGATTATAGGCACTTATTCCATTGTCCAAAGATTTTATGATTTCTATACTTTTTTGGTTCGTTTTGCTTTAGGTATTAAAGCCATTTTCCTAGAAATGCAACAAAATTTATTTTAATACAATGGATTAAGTAAAACTGAATCTACTCCAGTGGCAATAAAACGTTAGCTAGTATTAATTACTCTAACACTTGCCTTGGTACAGAGCCAACCACACCAAGTGTAACACTGATAATATTATGTAATGTATGTAACTCGACTAACGTTAGAATTCTTCAAAAAGAAAAAGCAATACGCTTTTATAGTAGCATGAAACTCAAATTCGTTTTAATACATTCATAATGTATATATGTCCTACTTTTTGTTTTGATATAAATGGCACAAGTTAATTTTTGTTTCCACCTGTATCATTATGGAAAAGGAAAGCAAACACCACAAAAAAAAAAAAAGTCACGAAGAAGAGGAAATAAATATATAAACAAGAAGAAAATGCGTTTTAATTTTTTTTCCGACCAGTTTTTTGTCCGGAACAGAAGTTCCGAATTCGAGAAGTCCGGATAGTCAAAGTTCGACGTATTTCTTTGTCCTAATTAAATACAACTGCCCAAGTTCTGCAGGTTTCTGCCTTTGAAGTCTTCTTACTGCATTGATGGTGTCCAGTAGCATATCTCTGATGTAAATGATATACAATACAGGACCCAGTACGCTACCTTGTGGTATGCCTGCTGCTATTTTCTTGAATTCAGAGTAATCGCCGTTATATTTTACATGGAAATATCGATCTCCGATTTAAGAATTTGATAGAACTGTTTAGATAGATCACGATTCGATTTAAATTCAAGTCCTTGGTGCCAAACCTTGTCGAAAGCTTGTGCTACATCTAAGAAGATACTTTTACATATTTTCTTTTTCTCAAGTGCGTGCATAATAGAATGTCCGTTATTCTGTGAACTTGTTCTATCGTAGAGTGATTTTCCCTAAATCCAAATTGGTGGGGTGGAATTAAATTTCGTTCTTCTATTATTTTCTTGAGCAGTAATTTTGCAAATAATTTTGAAAGGACAGGGAGTAGTGAAATCAACCTGTACGACTTTTTGTCGTTTGCTGCGGTTTGCCTGGTTTAGGAATCATAATTACTTCGGCAACCTTCCAATGTCGTGGGACATATTTTAGTCTGAAGGCAGCATTGAAAATTTGAACCAATTTTCGTAATCCCTTCTCCGGAATGGCTTTTACGACTTGGCCAGTAATTAGATCACAGCCTGGAGCTTTTTTCGCATTTAAATAGTATTTGATCTGAAAGATGAGAATGTTACATTATATTATGGTCATTAATTTTGCTAATTGTTGTTATGTTTTCACCTGCAGTTTGCCTGGATAACGGTTGAAAGGTTTCTTCCAAGTGAGACGCACTTTATTTGTTTGTCACTTGTGGCCCAGGTCCTTTCCTCAATTTTAATAGGCGGCACATGCATTTTGGTCCCTTTTAATCCCTTTGTTGCTTTCCAAAGAGAGTAATCAGTGTCTTTATTTACTTGTTAATAGTTTCGTTCTTATTTTCCTTTATAAGTTGTTTCAGTTTATTGCACAGATAATTGAGGATTTTTTTGTTTTCCGGAGCGCGTGTTCTTTGCCAGGTCTTTCGTGCTTTCTGTTGCTCTCTAACTAATTTCCTGACTTCAAGAGGATAATTTTGATTCTTACGGGATTCGGTATGATTAGTAGGAGAACTTTCCCCTGCTTGTTGAATAGAACTGTTAAGTACCTCCAGTTCGTCTTCCAATTGTACCGTTGTTATAATTGGCACCTGCAGGTTTATTTGCTCTTCAATTAGTTCTTGGAATAGGTTCTAGTGAGTTTTATTATTTGTTAGCTTAGGCAAGTTATTCTTTTCAATTATCATTGTGCTGGGTGTCATGTAACAGGGCCATAGATAGAGAAAAAACTGTATTCATTATTATTATTAGTTTCGACTTTTACGGTTTTAACTTACATACTTACTTCTTCGATACCAGGTTCTTCATAGTATTTGATAATCTTTTTCACTATTACTGATGATCCTCTCTTCTCGCGTTTCCTTCTGAGTGAACAGCATGATAACATTCATAACCACGTATTTTATTAAATGATGTTTCTGTCAAACGGCTTTCCGATATAAGGCATTTATCTATTTTTCTAAATTTAGAAAAATTTCTAACTCTGGAACATGCTGCGCTGGTCCGTTTGCGTTCCAGGTGACAATTCTTAATTTACTGCTCATTTTACTATAAGAGAATTGTTGCCCCGTTCGTGGTATCTTGCTTTTCTAGACGCTTAAATAAAGCTTCTAGATCACGTACTTGCTTTGCTAGTCTAGCATTTATGGCTTCTATGCTTCTACATATCCTTTCGAGATGGTCATCTGGTAACCTTAGAGTTTTGATGAAACTTATACATTTTGTTTCTTAGCATTTGAAGTTCTTTGGCTACTTCACATCCTTTGTAATTCGCAGGATTATGCCCTTTACAGTTTATGCATTTTGCAGGGTTGTTTCTACTTTCCTTACACTCTTTCGCGTTGTATTTTCCAGCGCTTTTTACCCATCTAGGCTCCCGACCGCAATATTTTTGCGTGTGGTTCAAACCTTGGGATTTTTTGCATTGAGTTATTAGCCTCGTAATTTCCTTTAGGGGTTCTATTTTAACCCTCATATTTAGTATTGCTTTGATGTTGAAAATTTTTTCAGCTTTGTCCATTTTTATTAAAAGTAAATATAAAGAGTTGGCGCTCTCTTTTTTTTACTACATTGTTCTCACATCTCTCTCGTTTTAGGATATTTACTGCATCTTCTATTTGCAGATCTTTTGCCTTTAGTTCCTCCATTATATCCTCCTTCTTACATGTTGAATGAAGGCCTCTGGTTATAACCTTAAATGCACTGATGTTTTATCTTCGAATTTGAACCATTTACCTTCCTCATTGAGCTTAGTGGCTAGAGCTCTATATGTGTATCGGGATCTGGTGTATTGATTTTCCACGCGTTATTGTTTAACGACACTACTCTGTACTGGTCACCGATTTCATTATAGTTTGTATATTAGCAAATTCTGTTATGCCGAATACATTAATTGGTGAAGGAGTCTTTTTTTGGTGCAACCTTTTTTTGTTGGTTGTTTTTGTTGCTGATGTGTTGGATTAGTATTATTGTAATACCAGTTACATTAGCTTGCGATTGTACTCCAACTTCAGGCGAGAATTCTGCTCTTCTTTTTTGGTAGGTCTTTTTTTCTTTCCAGTACCCAATCTGTTTCTCTCGCGAGTTCCTCTTCATCAGTATGGAACTCGGTGTTATAACTGGTGTATGTACTTGCTTCATTATAACTGGTTAGAGGGTTTCAGAAAACTCGATTTCCATTTCTTTGGGCTTCTTTAATTCCTCATTTTCCTTTGTAAGTTTGTCAACTTCGCTTCTTAGTTGGGTTATAAGTGTTTCTACTTCACTTAGTTTCCAACAGAGTTCACCATTTTCCTTTTTCTGCTGATTGACTGGGTTAGATTGTCTAGTTGGTGATCTTGACAACTTTGAACTTTTTGAAAATGGGTGGTTGTGTGTGAAGAGATTGAAGAAGTGAAAAAATTAAAAATCTTTTTAATATTAAAGCAATGCTCAATATGAGGGTTAAAATAGAACCACTGAAAAATAACACGAGATCAATACCCCAATGCAATAAATGCTAAGGATTAACCACACCCAAAGGTATTGAGGCTATTAGGTGATTAAAATTTGTCGGTAAACACAACGCGAAAGACTGCAGAATTAGCCGAACTGAAAAATGTATAAACTGAAAAAGGCAACATCTGGCCAAATATAGAGGATGCTAAGTAGTGGTACAACCGTCGTACAGCGGTAGTGGTTATAATAATTAAATGAACAGAACACTTAGAATAGTCATTTGGAACACGAATAGACACCACAGCATATTTGAGAGCTATAAATGTCCTAAACTTAGAAAAAATAGATATACGTCTTGTAACGGAAACTCATTAAACAGAAACTTCATTGCTACCACGCTATTCATCCAGGAGGAAACGCTAGAGATGGAACTACCATAATTGTTAAGAAAACTATCAAAACATAAATAAGGATTACAGTATCTACTCTATTTACTGTTCCCACATCCTCAGTCGAAAAAAGAAGACTATGATCGACTTTTAAATTACTATAGGAAATTAAATTTCAAAGGTGGTGATTTTAATGCAAAGAATACATGTTTGGGATCAAGCTTCAGCTCGCGAAAGCAAAGGTGAATTTCACTCTGGCAATAAACCAATTTTAATTAACAACTTGGAAAGTTCACCTATCATACCAACTTATTAAGGAAACATAATTATCCTCTTGAGGTCAAATCAAAGAACTATTTATAGAGAAACGGAAAGCTCGTAAAATCTGTCAGAATATTCGTGTTCCGCGACGAATCAAAAAATTACTAACAAAGGAAATGAAAGAAAACATCATAAAAAAGTGATAATGATACAATATGCTTCCAAAATAAAATGTTACGTCTGCTTGGCATTACACCACGGTGCTTCACGCCGACTAAAAGATGGAATACGTCATCGAGAAATAGAGAAACAAGCTAGGAAACGCGAACAACGATTATCTCGGCATGAAACGCAGACATACCTCTTATGTTGAACATCACCAATGCAGTGAGAAGACTACAAAGGCAGAAACCGTTGTAGCTGGGCAGTTCTAATTTAAATGTAACAGTAGGGATAACCAATAGGAATAGCTTATATCTTTGAGGTTAGAATTACCATGTATTTTTATTGTACTTCTTATTACATATTTTATTGCTAACTGGACCCCAAATAATTTTAATTCCTCTTGCACAATGAATTAATCGACCTAGAATTTATACGTTTATTAAAATGATAAAAATAATTCTATTCCAGTGGCGCCCAATTTTTTTTTTTTTACTTTTTCTAATTTAGCGAGTTTTTTTAAGAATTTCTTCATAGAGTTGCAAATTTTTTGAGTATTCAAGTTATACAAAACGAAAAATAATAAAATTTTCCGCCGCCGATACCACAAGATCAATTAGAGTTTTGATACTTGTAGTTGAGATGCTTCAAGGCAAGGAGGAAATTACAGTGTTGAAGATACCGCTAGACTGAGATTTTCATTCGGCTTACTGCGGTGCTCATAATTCAGCTTAAATCCGCTATAAAGTTGAGCAAACGGAAATCTTTTAGTCAGCTATGCAAAGAAACCGTCAATAGAGCGCTGAGGGATCCACCTTACCAAAACGTTATGAAAAGGTTGTAAGACAGTAATTTTAGTTATTGCACAATATTGTAACTTCGTTGTTCCGACAATTGACAAAGACACCCGCGCATAACAACATGTCAAATTAGTGGCTCAAAATAGCAATCGACAACAAGCGATCTTAGTGGTATATAAACACATCGAAGAGGTAATCTGAATGTGCAACGAAGCAGTTCGCACGATCTACCTGAGCACAAGACGGAGGCTGTACTAATTTATAGCAGGAAGGTAAATGAGGTCGTAACTGTCGATATAGGCGATATATGCGAATGTGTTTAGACTTTACGAAGCATATTAATTCTGATGCAAGGGTGATCGACGCATTTCGGCAGTTTCAGACGATGCAGTGTGTGTAGTCGCAGCAGATGGTCTTCTTCCCTAGCAATCAGTTCAAGATTTTTTTCAGTCGAAAATGCACTTTTAAACTCCTTTAGATCTTGTTCGATTACTGTAATTTTTTCGAATTAAGCATGCATAACTTTTAACGCCAGATCTGTGCGACCGTTTCTCAATCAAATGCTCCGCCAAATACGTTAATTGTAACGGTATTGGTCTTTGTATGGCGGCACTTAAATATCGTTTCTCCAGCTCCATGCTGTCAAAGTAAACTTAAAAATTTCCGGCCTTAAATTTAAATTTCCGGAGCTCAAATTCGGTTTACTTTTAAATTTTAATTATATTGCCTATTTGATTTAATGATACGAGGATTGCCTTTTATATTTCGGGATTGGACAACCCTAGTGTTGCAATCTGGCAACTGACGCGCTATCGTAAAGTTTGACATTTTTGAGAATATACGTACTCAGAACGTTTGACATTCGAGCGCTATTTGTGTTGTTTACAGTACTCATTAACTCAACATCTCGGCGAAAAAATGGAATTAAATCGTGAACATTTTCGTGCGATTATTTTTTACAACTTTCGACGTGGATTAAGGCAGCAAGAGTGCATGGATGAACTTAATTCAATTTTTGGCGATGAAGCTCCATCAAGGACTAGTGTTTATCGATGGTATGGTGAATTCAATCGAGGTCGTAGTTCACTCCAAGACGAATTTCGTGAAGGTCGTCCAGAATCAGTTGTTGTTCCGGAAACCATTGATGCTGTGCGCGAATTGATATTGCAAGATCGTCATGTGACCTATCATGAGATTGAGACAACCTTAGGCATTAGTGGGACCAGCATACATTCAATATTGCATAAACATTTGAATGTCAAAAAAATTTGTTCGCGTTGGATCCCACACAATTTGTCAATCGCTCAAAAAAAGGCTCATATCGATTGGTCGAAAGAAAAGCTCAAAAAATACGATCGCGGTGCTTCAAAACACGTCTATGACATAGTGACAGGTCGTGGATTTACGCGTATGAGCCCGAAAGTAAACAGCAGTCGACTGTATGGGTGTTTCAAGATAAGCCGAATCCAACAAAAGTTGTTCGCGCACGAAGCACTTGCAAGCAAATGATCGCCTATTTTTTCGGAAAAGATGGACATGTCGCAACCGTACCACTAGAACAACGCAGAACAGTCAATTCTGAATGGTACACAACCATTTGTTTGCCAGTTGTCTTCCAAGAAATCAGGAAAACCAACTGCTGAAGACGGATCACTCTTCACCACAACAATGCGAGCTCTCACACATCGGCTCAAACAACTGCATTTTTGAGCACTCAATACAAGACATCGATTTGATGAGTCATCCGCCGTATAGTCCTGAATGTCACCAAATGACTTGTTTTTATTCCCGTACGTAAAAAACAAACTGAGAGGTCAACGTTTTTTGACACCTGAAGAAGCGGTTGCTGCGTTCAGAATGCATGTTTTGGAGATACCTCAATCAGAGTGGAAAAAGTGCTTCGACAATTGGTTCAAACGCATGCAAAAGTGTATAGATCTTCATGGGGAATATTTTGAAAAACAATAAAGCGATTTTCGATGATTAATATTTGTTTTTGTCCCGAAATATAAAAGGCAGCCCTCGTAAATTTGCCAAGGTTTTTTGTCTAGACAAAACAGAATAGTCGTAAAAATTACTTTTTTTTTATTTAAATATACAGCGCCATCCCCAATAGAATTCCTTTAACTTTTTCCTTACAGAAAAGTATGAAAAAAAAAACTTGAGAATTTTTTTTTCTCAAGTTTTTTTCATACTTTTCTGTAAGGAAAAAGGTAAAGGAATTCTATTGGGGATGCGCGTATACTCGTACATATTTATGTATATTTATTATTATATTAGTACATATTTATTATATATAAAAGGGATATAATGATTCCGCAGGTCAGTAAATTCGTTCGTTCGTAGATTTTGTACGCTTGCCGCTAACACAATTATGTATAATTCACTTTTACTAAAATTGTCAGTATACTTACCAACAAGCTGTCACCAATATAATTTACGAAATTCAAGTACCTCACAAAATTCCGTCACTAGGCGAGCTTTGGTCTTTGAGAATATGGCCGTGAGAGAAGTTTTTTTTTTTTTTTGTATTATCTCTGCAATTTGTTCTGGGGCCTGTTCAGGACCCTCCCTGCTCTTTCGCGGTTTGCTTATTCCGTCCTTACTTTTAGGCCAGCCAGTCAGCCAATCCGAGGATGTACGGCTATAGGAACGATTTTAAGACCATCCATCTGCACATTGCAAGCCTATCTATACTGACATGGAAGATGGGTCGGCCCATGAGTTTTGCACTCCGACAGGGGGTCCATAGATGTGTTAAGTATCCAAATGCCAAAGCTTTAACCACTGTGCCATTTGATCGGTCATTGGAGTTCATTTGTTCAGTCTAGATAGCTGAGCCTCTCACCCACACTGTTGCAACACTAAACCCACCCAACTTATGTAGTCAGGTTCAGTAGGTTATCTATTTTGGTTTTAGGCAGGCTAAACCCGTTTAATGTCGCAACATAACCGGGCGTACACATATAAAAACACTAACTTATTTTGATCACTATCATACCAATTAAATTAGAATTAATTAACACAAAAATAAATCTTAACTAACACTTAACATTAGCTGGAGAGCAGCAAGTTTCAACTGGTAGCCAATGTGCCAGGTCCTAATAAACATATCTTGGGGTTGGCTTTTATGGTGTTGAGGTGATTTTATTTAGTTGTCCTTGTTTGCTGTGTAAACAGTTTGATTTTTAGGATCAGCGCCAATGATTCTCATTGGCACTCGTATGTTTTCATATAAAATATTGCTAAAAAATATTCATTAAAATTGTTTTGGGTTTTCCTACTGATATAAAACACTTTATTAGGTACATTTTTTAAAGTAAAGGGAAACTAGTGGTGGGATTTTTTGTTAATTGACCGCTGAACAACGCTTATAAAATTAAAGAGATACATATTTTAAAATTGGATCAAGTAGTTTGATTAAAGAAATTATATCGAAATGATGGAAACTTTAACAAAGAGGAATGAATTACTTTTGTGAACATAAACCTGCCACATAATACATACATACAAACTAAAAGAACTGTCAAAACATTTTCTTGTGAAAATTTTTCGAAAATTTTCTTCTTGAGATTGTCATTGCATGTAAAATATGTATGTACATATACCTTTATGGATTGAGCGCGAATAGTGGGATATACTGAGCGCTGTTAATTATCGTTACAATGTCTTTAAGGTATACGAAGATAATTTAATTAAAAACTACAATATTTTGATTACCTAATTTTTGTAGAAAAATAATTCATCCGGCCGCAACTCGTAACAAAGATGTTATATTAGCAAAATTGAAAAACTATATCAATGCTGATGTACCGTGCAAATTGCTTGAAATTTCATCGGGAAGTGGTCAGCATTTGGCTCATATATCACAATTCTTTCCTAAAATGATTTGCCAGCCGTCCGAATATGATAATTATTTTTTTGGCAGTATTATTGCACACATTGAAGATTGTCCAATAAAAAATATTTGTTATCCTGTGAAAATAGATATAACGCAATCATTAGACCAGTGGAACATAGACATCAGTCGTAAAGAGCCTTATTTTGATGGTACACAACATAAACAATTATCTGAACTAGTAAACGGTATCGATTACATTTTAAATATAAATATGATTCATATTACACCGTTTGAGTGTACGGATGGTCTTTTTCATAATTCTTCATTGCTGTTAAAGCAAAATGGTATTTTATTCACGTATGGGCCATATGCAGAAAATGGAGTACTCACTCCACAATCCAACATCGATTTTGATCAATATCTCAAACAAACGAATCCATTGTATGGTGTAAGGGACATCAGGGATTTAAAACAGTGTGCAAATAAATACAAAATCCGTTTAATTAACACGATCGATATGCCTTCAAATAACAAGTTTTTGGTTTGGATGAAATATTGATGTGACTAAATATTAATGCAGCAGATTGTATCTATCTTACTCTGAAGGTGACCCAGTTCGGAATAAAAATTAAGACATAATTTTAATTCTATAAATGATGATATTTTATTGTTTCACTAATCTTGAGGGGGAAACATTTCATTGAAGTTTTTGTAATGCAGTTATTCCCTATATTATAATTATACAAATAACAAAGTGTTTTATTTAAATATTTAATAAAATATTATTTTTAATTAAATACATCCACAATTTTTAAGATAGTGAAATTGGTTTTTATTTCTTTTTTCTTGCATGCAGTAGATATTTTATGTTTGTCATATTTTATAGAACAGTTAGCAATTTTTTTTAAAAAGTAAATTAAATAAAAAATAAAAAGCTTTTATATAAATTACATTTTGAATTTAATACGCATATAAATTTTTAATATTTACATACATATTTTTAGCATATTTTATATGAAGATGTGCAATCAATTTCAAAACCAAAAAAAAATAATTAAATCTAATTTATTTTAATCTATCTTCTGACATGACATATAAAATGAGAAAAAGTCAAGGGAAATTAATTTTCCATTGCATATCGTTGTGTCCATTCTCTTGCGTTGCGGATCGCTTCTACTTCATTCACTTTCCATAATTCGGCAACATCATTTGCTAATGGATCATCCGGATTCGGGGCACTCAATAAGGCTTGAATTGATAAAAGTACGGTGCGTATTTGTAGAGCTGGACTCCATTTATCTTTCAAAATATCTAAGCATATTCTTCCTAAACGATCAATATTTGGATGATAGATTTTTGTTATAAATCGAACTTTTGGAGCCGACATTGGATAATCTTCTGGTAAAAATAATTCGAGTTTAAAGAGCCCGCCTTCAAATGGTGAATCTTCGGGGCCTGTTACCATTACATGAAAATACCGTGCGTTGCTATCATCGGGTACAGCACTTATTCCGGGTACTGGTTCCTGTAATAATCGTTGTGTTTCTTTTATAATACGTCGTGATAATCCTGCCATTGTTGTGTGCACTTTATACTAATATATTTTTCAATACAGTATTTTTCTAGTTTCGTTTCGGACTTCCAATCTAGTGTGATGCACTAATACTTAAGCGTATTTTTGACTTATACTTTACGCAATTTTTTCAAAATTTGATATTTAAGCATTATATTTCAAAATAATTTAGTTTATTAGTAGGGCTTACCCCTCTTGATAAAAATTAATCTAATTAAAATGCGGTATAACTTGGAGCAGTAAATGATTTTTCCTTTGTTATTTGACAATTATAATTTTGACATACAGCTATAAAAATTGTACTAGAGCGTATTTATGTTTCAATATTCAATCATAGATGGAACTTTAGTATTAGTCCGCCTAAGCATCTTTTGTAATTTCCCGATTAACCAAAATAAGTGATTACTAAAGCGAAATTTTTTGGAAATATGAGTCAACTAAAAGTTTACCGAATTCAGCTGTCAGGGTAAAAAAAACACACTGTGATGAGCTGTCAGGATAAAAATTTGACATAACATACTTTTCCAAAAAAAGATTCATAAATGCTAGCCGATGTAACTTTACACGATCGTGATATTTTATCCGATTTTATAAAAAGTTTACGCATATATGTGTGCACATATATGCGATTTCCGGCACTATACACAATTGTGTATGCAAATTTCAAAAACAAAATGAAATCTGTTTTCTTGAACTCGAAAGGGATATATAATAGTAAACGTCAAAACTTAATAAATATGTATCAAAACAAAGATTCGAACAATTCAATCTTGAATTTATTTTCTTTTTTTATAAATATATTAAAACTGTGTGGATAATTTATATTTTTGTGCGCGGTATTTTCAAATTACCTTATGTATTATAAGGTTGTACTTATTATAATTTTTTATTATACTGAAAGATAAACCCCTCATTTAAAATTAATAATTTTTTGACATTCTTTTCACCAATGTTAATACAGAAGTTGGGTAACTTTTTTCATGTTCTTGACATAAAAACCGGGTATATTTTTTTCCAAAGAATTTCACTTAAATGGTCCACTGAATTACGTAAAACTGTCGATTATTTACATACTACAGCCAAATATTAAATAGTATCAATATAGGACATTACCTTGTAAAATCGTGTTCCAAATTTTTTTTTTCTATAAGACAAGAGTGAAGTTAGCTGTTTTAGTAAACTCGTTAAAAAAACTCGAAAACCAACACAGCTGGTGAAAAAGTAAAACTAAATTTAACTGTTTCAACTGTTTAGCTTAGTTGTCTAAACAAAAAAGTAAACAAACAACGACAATTTTTCGAAAAAAGTTCGAAAAAATGACAAAAGCGACACCGTGACAAAAAATCTAATTACGGTAAATGCGATAAGCTAAGAGAAAAAACACGAACGTCCTATATATAAGTTATTTAATATAGGCTGTTAATTTTTTATTGCTTGTGTGTATCAATAACGTCATATTCTCTATGTGGATACTTCCAAGAAAATATTATTTAGTATTAAATACAGTAGGCAGAACTATTGATCTATAAACATATATAGATATAGATCAGTTTATATAGATCAGTGGGCAGAACAGACATATAAAACGAAAACACCAAACAAAATCGCATACGCTTTGGAGCATTTTTTCGAATTTATTTATATCTCGCAATGTCACCATTCTTCTTTATATGGAATACTCGTCATACATGCACACAAACTTTGCTCTTTTTTATGAATCGGTTACTTGACATTGGGCACATGTTATGGCAGGAAGAGACAAAAACTTCACTAACAAGGTCAGGCAACCGTTAGTTAGTACTAATTTGGCTGACCGCATGGGAACAGCATAAGAAGTACGCAATGGTCAGCCACTGCTAGCAGAACAACCACTATTATATTATATATAAGTACATTGAAGAATGTCTATTTGGAACGTTCATCTTTTAATGTAAATAAACATAAAACCAATTTTTGAATTAAAATTTTAAATTATTCATAAAAATAATGGTTAGTTTTCAGATCACACCTTACAGTTCCAAAATCCATAAAGTAAATGAATATCAAAGTTTTGTTCTTGAGTTGATACAGTACTGTGTTATTAACAAGCAATTGTATAATATTAATAAATACTCATCTATTTTTTATTATTATGTATATTATATAATTAGTTATTACTATCGAGAGAAATAATTGCTGCGTAGTACGTAGAATAGAAACCTAAACATGTGATTATATAATTTTTATGTGCAACATTTCTAGTTCTAATGAGACCATCGTCTAGCAACTGTAAAGCAATCGCAAATTATTTTTTGATGTGAAAAAAATATATGAAGATTAAGTATCCATAATTTCTTCTATAATAGAAATCTAACAGATTCACAAAAAATCTAAGTTAAAATGTGTATCAATAAATACCTATAAACATACTGCTTAATTGATCTCATTTAATTGTTGTGCTGGAAACTATTGTTTGATAGACGGTTTTTACTTCATTCATTGTAATAATTAATTGCGAGTGCAATTAACTCTTCATGTCTCCGTTTGTTCATTATAAGGCAACGTCGAAAAATGTAACTTATTTAGAAAAAAAAATCGAGTATTCGATATTGGTGAACGTAGTAGAAAAATCATGCAAAATATATATTACACATGAGAACTGGGACGGATAAATAAAACAAATTTACAAGCCACGTAAGTTTAAGAGATTTCAATTCTTTAAACACCCCTATTCTCTTAGTCGTGTCGGTTCATATGACGCGACAATCGTCGTGTCACTTCGTCTATAAAACTTTAATTCTCTTAGTCGACTGGAGACAGAGTGACGTGACGAAAATAAAACAACCCGTATCAACCATGCTACACGATAATTTGATTTCTGGATTCAAACTACTGCGCAATAGATTTTTATTTTTAATTTAAACCCTTATTTTAAATTAAAACACCAAATTTTTTTGTCTTGTTTTATTCTGTTCTCTCGAAAATAAAATTTAAACAAAAATCTACATCTCAAAAATGTCCTTAATTTTTTTTATTTTCATTTCTATTTTTTCATTTTGGATTCACGGACAAAAATTTTATGACGCAGGTGCGACGAAATTATCGTGTAGCAGGGTTGTATCAAAATCATAATCTTAAACCTACATTTTTTCTCCTCTCCAGGTGACATGAAACTTTTTAAACGACTAACGGAAATCGGAATACCATTCTTGTCGCTTCGATCGACTAAGAGAATATGAAAAATTATTGTCGTAAGAAACGACAGGTGACAGGTGACTTTTGATATGTTAAAATATCAAGTTAATTTTAAACAGCATTGCTTTGTTTTGCGGAATCAATTACATTTTTCTGGAAGTTATAGATTCCTTTTAAAACTCTAGATTATTTTCCTAACCGTTTTAAAGAGTTCAACAAGGATCACCTGTGGGATTGTTTCTAAGGCTGCGCTACGTAGTTAATCAGCCAGAGATTAATGTATGACCGTTAGATTTATTTTCGTCATAATCAGCTTTCGTTTTTTATCCTATAGATAGATGCTTATTGGGTACGTTTATTTAAGTTTTGGGACATGTTCCTGTACCATCATTTCAAATTTTTGAATAAAATCTTGTCAAATAAATTCGGTGGATTATTTTGTATGGTTCACAAATTTATTAATTTATTAGAAATTTAAGCAGTTAGAAATTTATTTAAGTATTGTAGGTATGTATACCTATTTTTTTATTTAGTTTTTTGAATTTATTTCTTCTCTGATTTATTTTTTAGGTTATCGAAATACACTTCCAAACTTTGTTGTACTGCTTTTTGTTGAACCGCAAACAAGAATAATTGAAGATCCTTAAATGAATAGAAATACATAGTACAAAATTCCTTTATTATTTTAGTTAAGTGAATTACCTGTTCTCGATTATCCTCTAAAGCTGATAAAGTTTCACGGCGAAAACTTTGTTTGGTCAATCCTCGTGCAAGGCTAGGTATTTTTCTAAATTTTGATAAGAATGTTTCACATTTGGCGACGGCATCATTTTTGTCAGTAGCTATTTCATCAATTAGACCTATTTTAAAAGCTTCATCGGTTGAGAACATTTTTCCGCTTGTTAAAGCCATTTCAGCAACTCGTCTTGGGATGACATTTACGTATGAATCAATGAACCATGACGGAGCAACAATACCTAGTTGAGTTTCGTTGAGCCCAATTGTATAATTAGGACACATAACGCGATATTCGCATGAAATTGATAGTAAACAACCACCTGCAGGTGCATGCCCGTTTATAGCGGCTGCCGTTGGAATGGCGGAACCGTACAGTTTAAGCCATACTTCTTGCAAAGTTGCCCAAAATTGGCGAAGACGTGTTTCATTTGGCTTATACATTTCGGTGATATCAAGCCCGGCCGAGAAGACGGTTTTGTTACCCTAAATGATGTACATATTATAATAATAACATACAGCCATATAACGGTTACATTTTATTGGAATTTTTACATGCCCTAATGATCTTATCTACTGTCCTACTGATGTGTTTGTAATATGTAATGCGTACAGTTTATGAACCAGTATTTTATAATTGTGATAAATACATAATGAGCATACGCTAAATAGGCGGACACTTTCAGAATAGATTAGATGTTAGTATGGGTATATTTATTTTTAACGATTTAATGAAAATGATTTATTTAAAGATAATGTTAGTGTAATATGAAAACATAAAATACACACCGAAGTTAAAATCAATCCTTTAACTTTATTTTTCGCCGCTTCATCCAAGGCGTTCGAAATACTCGTTAATAACTCTAAATTTAGGCTATTCACTGGAGGGCGATTTAGTGTTAATATTGCAAATCCAGTTTTCTCGTTTGTATCCAATGTCACCAGCTCTTTTGCTACAGCCGGTTTGCAATATTGTCGTATTTGTTGTGGTATATTTTTTGATAAAGATCTTAATACCGGAATCATTATTGAGTAGTAATTGTACTGATAATAATGTTTAATCTGAAATTAAAAATATATTTTCAGTTTTGTGACCTTTAGACCTCATAAACATTTCACACACAAGGGAAGAAAGCAACTATTGATTAATTTTAATAGCGAATTCTATAGAAAGATTATTATAAATGATTTTATTAATTTTATATATAAATATTATTTTATTAGAGCATATATATAATTTTATAAAACTTTTAATTCAATAAATTAAAATTATTTTCTACCTTTGCAACTTTACAAATTGAGATGTAGCTTATGTTATATGAACACGACTGAAGTTTGAGCGATTGCTTAGAAAATTGCATGGTTTTGCTAATATCGATTCAGAGATGTCACTCATTTGACATATATTTTTACTTTGACTGTTTGACACGTTTCAACGCGATGTCGTTTCTTGGTTCAGAAAATACTCCACATCAACATTCATCATAGCAGTTGATAGACATATTCGTCCGTCGTATTTTCATTATAGTTTTGTAAACCATTTATAAATAAAATATCGAACAAAAATGGTAAAATCAAAGGAACAATCATCCGGATTTACTAAAGAAGAGGAATTATTATTACAAGATTTCAGTCGAAATGTAAGTACAAAATCTTCTGCTTTGTTTTATGGAAACGCACTTGTCGTCTCAGCAATACCAATATGTAAGTAAAAATTTCGTCTATATTTTAAATCTTAATGAAAATCTAGTAAAATGCTATTATTTCATTTAAGGGTTGTTCTGGAGAATCCATACAATGGATTTTATTACATCTTTGGTGTTCTTCGTAATTGTCTCAGGAGTTAGTACATATTTCATGGCAATGGCATACAAGAATACTAAGTTCTCGTTGAAACATAAAGTGGCTGTGAAACGTGAAGATGCTGTCTCTAAAGAAATGACTAAATTACTTGCTGACGATAAGAAAATGAGCCGTAAAGAAAAAGATGAAAGGTAACCAACTTTCTATTTAAAATTTTATATTAAAATTACATATCTAATCGATTATTTTCAATTTTAGAATTTTGTGGAAGAAAAATGAAGTGGCTGATTATGAAGCAACCACTTTCGCTATATTCTACAACAATGCCTTATTTTTGGCAATCATTATTTTCACAAGCTTCTACTTATTGAGAACATTTTCGCCGATTGCTAATTACATTTTCTCAGTCACTGGGGCTGGAGGATTATTAGCCCTCTTGTCAACAAGCAAGTCTTCATAAGTCTGTTACTTTTTATATTTATTTAGAAAAATAAATACTTTGTATTGTATACAATTAAATTTATTGTACTTTTAATAAAATACTTTAAAAAAATATTTGCGAATTTCATATTTATGGAGGGGTGTGCCCGTATGTATACTTCATCGGAAGGAGGGTGTCTTTGCTAGAAATTTTAAAAGGTATAATATTATACCTATAGTGCTGCCATAGCGAAGTTATTAAAATAAGCACAATCGACCAATTGTAAACGTCAAATATGTTAAAAGTTTAGTGAGTTTGATGTTGATTCTATTTATATTTTGTATTAATTTGAGTAAATTAGAAAAAAATGAATGATTTCTGGATTGGCAAATCAATTTCTCTTCATCATAAGTCATCTGTATATCAGGGTTTTATAACAAGTGTGACGAATAATATTATTCGAATCAATCGAGTCTGTGCCAATGGAGTCCCGTTTAAAGATAAACATTTTGAATATGATTTTATGTAAGAAATATATTGGTGTTTGCCCGAATGTTAAATAATTATTCTATTTTAGGGCAAATGAAATTTATAAGCTAGAATTAATAGCGGATATCGTCGATCCTACATCAGCCCAAGTTGATTCAAAACCGCTAAATTCTGTTTTATCACAATTATTGCAGAATAAAATTGGTCCTAGTGAGATTATGGATTCAGTTCAACAGCAGCCTCAACATTTTATTTCAAAATCTATCGATATTCCATCTAAAAGCAATCGTAAGTACATTCTCTAATACATAAAATTTTTTTATAGAACATTGATATTAATAAGAGCTTTCTAGCAAATACGCCATATAAATCAGATAAACGAAAATACAGGCACAACCAAAATGAGCAAACGTTTAGTACATCTGTCGATGATCCAATGATGGAGCAAGATTTTGACTTTGAAAAGAACCTGGCTTTATTCGATAAACAGGCAATTTGGAATGAAATTGATGGTGGAAAACAACCTGATTTGGTTCGTCACTCAAAAACTAAAAATATGAATAGAAAATTCCGTCACGATGAAAATATTTTAGCTTCCGAAGCAACTCAATTTCGTCAAATTCAGATTGGTAATGAAAAACAACAAGAATATGTAACCGACGTGGGATTGGTAATACCTTCAATTTCACTTGAGACACGAACTTTGATACAATGGGTCGCAGAAAATAATGGACTGACATGGGAACGGATGTGCGATAATGTAGCACGAAGTGTGACGGAGATTGCAATATTATTAATTGGTGGTGCTCGACGCTTAATACCAACAAATCACCATCAATGGCCACGAATTGTTATAATTTGTGATCAAGAGTATAATGATCGGCATAGTGAATTAGGATTGTCAATTGGACGTCATTTATCATCTCATGGATTGAAGACTGTGGTTTACGTAAAATATAGCTGCGAAAAAGAGGGCGACAAATCGATTCATAGCAATGAGCTTGATTTATATTCAGCCACAAATAATCCTTACACTAATAACATTAAAGAACTACCAACATGTGATTTAATCATTATTTCATCGCAATCAACGAAACTTGATGATGATTTAGTGAAATGGACAGATTCAAATCGTGTACCAATCTTAGCAGTCGATCCACCAAGTACCGGTTTTGATAAAATCTTACTTAAATGCTCTATACTTCCGATTCTTCCGTGTGACGGTTTAACATCATCTTGTGGTAAATTATATTTGGCTAATTTGAGTATACCAGATCGTTTTTATTGCAAGGCCGGCATTAAATATTCTAGCCCATTTGGACACAAGTCTGTGATCCCCATACATATTGTAAATTAATTTATTACGATGTTGAGTTTAACTAAATTACCTACCTATGTAAATTTTATTCGAAATAAATTTTTAAATATTTTATATGATCTCATATTCGGTTTAACTTGGTAAACATCAAAGAAACCAACCATATAGCAAGTGCATTTTTTATTAGGCGCCCAAAATTGCATACTGATAACGGGAATGTGTATGTGTGTATTGTAAAACAGTCTTAAAATTTAAGTTCAAGTTTGACGTTTTGTTTTTCAGTCTTTGACATTTCGTTCAGGATTATGTTAAAAAAATTTTAGTTCGGAAAATTACGTGATTTTAAGAAAATAGTGATAGTTTTTCAACTAATGATTTAATTTCAATATAAATATCAGTAAAATATTTTAGTGATGTTTAAATAAACAAAAAATAAGTGCACACGAACAAACACAATCATGAGGTCACATTTAAGCAATATAAATTCTTCGTTTGGAAATATATCAAATACTACACCGACGTCTGGTAATTCTGGCGAACCAATACGCCGTCGAGCTTATTCTGTAACTAGTCCTAATTTGATACAACGGTTGGCACATTCGTTTCATGGACCACGGCGATCACTTGTTGACACACCAGTGAGTTAATTTTTTTATTATTTTATTAATGTACGTATAAACGTCTATGTCTCCCGTTGGGTATAATTACTACTGGATATTAAGCGACTGAATGTGATATGCTATTTGTCATTTAGTTATCACTTATAATTAATTAAATTAGTATTAATCAGCGCAATTATAAATAGGTACTTTAGAAATAAAACATTTTTTTTTATTTCGATTTGGTTCATATATACCTAGTATGTATAAAAAAGTGATTACAAACAGCGAAAAAACTGCTATTAAACACAATTGAGTAATATTTTTGTCAAATCAATTTTCTGTTGTTATCACAAAATATGAAAAATTCGATAAGATAAAAATTATATTATACCTACATTTTTTTTTCGAATATTTTAAAAGTACATATTCATCGTATCTTTAGTAGCCTCGCATATTTTGAGTTTTAATTATTTTATTTATTTAACATTTTAATTTAATAAACACTAAATATAAATATTAATTTAATGTGGTAAATAGGGGAGATTCGGTTTTTACGTTAAAAACAATTTAAAAAATAATTATGACATCATCATGGCGGAAAATTAAACGGACTCGTCATTTTGTGACCACACTAGCTCATGTGAGTATTGGATTTTCCTTTGGTTTTTATCTCCGACAAACAACAGAAAAGTGTGTTTGTAAGCAGCTGGTTTTACAGGTCACAACATTCCGTAATGGTATAAATGTGTGTGTATTTGTTTTGAGAGCGCGAGCAAAGTACAAAATGTGTATTCGTACATATACACACAAAATTTATCAAAAATATTTTATTTGCTTACGAAAAAACTGATTCATACCAGAAATTTACGAGTCTCAATACGTAAAACTAAGTTTTGTGTTGCGTACAATATTTGGTAAGTTTACCTGGGCCTTTCCCTAAACGTGTACCGCTTAGTGTAGCGTATCCTAAATTAAAGTGTCCTTTAAAATTATAGAAAATCACACATTTCCTCTCAAAACATTTCTTCAATATACATTTCCAATTAATTTTCGGAATGGTATAATTAACTGACTTGGTAATTGTGAATATTTCTTTTTTTACGTTTTGTGTCATTTGTCAAAAACCATAGAAAATCTTTAATTTTTTTTATATTTTTTTTCTAAAAAGGAGTTTAGTAGTAAATAAATTTAATAATATTATAGCGTTATTTAGAAATAATATTAAAAGATGTATGTAATTTTAAATTTATAACATTCAATAATGTTTAATAAATTTTTTCTATTTATTTTGGTGTTTTGTGTCAATTAAATTTTTTTTAGTTCTCATAAAATTTTTTTCTACAATTTAATTTTTTTTATATAAATTATAATATACATATTTGTGTTGTATATTATATATGTACATATATTATATTATGTATATAGGATAAATTTTTGTTAATTAATTTCTTTTATGTTTGGAAATATAAAAAGATATATATAATAAATAGCTATTGTCTTTAAACAATTTATATTTTGATATAAATGCAGCTTAATTGGAATTTTCACCTAACAAAAAAGATTCCAATGGCTAGAAGAATTTTTGGTTATTTACCTGATTTGGATGAGTATTATGTGAGTTTTGAAATAAATTCTCGAATTAATTATATTTTTAAATGAATTTTTTACACTTTTGCATACTTATATTTTTTTGTGTACTTAAGGACATCTCCGGTCATATTAGACAAAATTATCTTCTTAAATAAACTAAAATTATGATCGATGAACCGATATTGCTTAAAAATATAATATGTACCTAATTATAATATTTTAATTTTAATTTCAGAGTATTGAGGGATCCAAACAAGTACGGGTTCGAGTTGTTGCAGGAAACAATCTAGCTAAAAAAGACATATTTGGAGCTAGGTAAGTGATGACAATTATCCATCATACAAGATACAAGATTCAAGTAGACTTCCGGTGAAGTTAATTTTAAAAAGCTAAATGTACCTATCGTGCTGTCAATATAAATGAACTTCTTAAAATTGATCTTTCAGATTAACCACTCTAGATGATTGCATGTTTAATTGCATATTATGATTTTATACATGTTAAGTTAAAAGTTCAATAAACTACAATACTTTGTTCTAAACCCAAATTTTTAACGTTTGGGCTTGACGCGGAGGATTTTTCTTGGATCTAAATACACCACGCCCTTATTTATGATCTACCATTTTAGTTGACTCATTCTAAGACTATTTGCTCCTAGTAAAACTTTCCTTAGTACAGTTGGAAGTATTAACTGCTGTAATAAATAAAATTACTGGTAAAATTAGGACATTGTACTTTAATATTAAGTTTTGAGCAAAATTATATGAAGAATTTATTGAACCACTAAAATCTGTGGTGAATAGTTGGTAAGATTGTTACTTAGCAACTGATGCGTGCATGGCTAACAAGGGAATTATTTAGTACAATAATAAAACGTTGATTTAGCATTGAAATTTTAATAACGTGACCTTGATAATTTATAAATGAAAGACTGTTAATTTGTATCGCAGCTCCAAATTTCAAGATTTTGCAAGTGTGCAATACTAACATATAGTTACTTCTATACATCTTGATATTTTTGGCTCCCGAAAATTAAAATTCTAAGCACTATTCTCAGTTCTCTTATTTTACGATTTTCGAACTGTATTGTACTGATGGCGCCATTACTCGACCTCACACAATTTTCTCGCACGATATCGATTTCGAACCAATTGGTAATCATAATAATTACTAACATTTTGCACTGCTAATTCCACAGTGTGTTGCCTCGCTTATGGGGATGTGAAATAAATGGAATGATTTGACAGTTGATGTACATATTTTTTATACACGCGTCGTAGGTGACCTCTTAAAATTCGGCGCCACCGGTATTTATTCAAGTGGTTGTCCAATCTCTATTTTTATTTTGCTTTAACTTTTATATTTTGCCTCTCGTTATTGTTCGATAATTGTTATGTACATATATCTGATGTTTTGAGTAGGATTACAAATTTTGTTATGTAGGCTGCTGCAACATAAAGGACAGCTAATCATTTCTCCTTGAGCAAATTTTGACGATTCGGATTGTTCCATTCGCCAGTTTTAAACGCAACACTTCAATCCTCTCCAGAGTTAATGGATATTAATTACAATTAAAAAATGCAGTCCGCAGACACAAAGACAGGTGATCTATCATGATTTACGGTTACGGTGCGAACAATTTTTAGCGATAACGTGAATTTGGCATGATGAAACAACGCCTTTCTGCCATCTATTCGAGAAACCTACCAGTGTAAAGGTCGGTGGTATCCTGCTCGCGCTAAGATAAATTTTACATACAAATTTGACGTAAAATTTAGCTAGCGAAATAACAAAAAAATATTTAGCTCGCGATTTCGCAGATGCGGTACGCAGCTGACGCGAAAAGTTTGTAGTTATCTCATTCATATATAGACCGCGCTAGTGGAAACCCTACAAACGTTTTCACAGTAATTTATCTGCCTAGAATGATAAAATGGAGATAAATTTTGACAGCACAGCGTGAAAACTATTTTTTTTTTTAAATGTATGAACGAAATAATTCTATAGATTATGAAAGTTTCGAATATCAAGAAGAATACTTATGATTGACTACGAAGAAGTGGATACAGGAAATTTAGAAAGTGGAAAAAGGAAGCCAAAACTAACATTAAAAATAAAAAAGCTAAAACGAAAGAATTGCAAAATGAAGAGAAACAAACATTATGTTTGTTGGTAGAGAAAAATCTATGTATAAATAGTCTATTGAACTATATTTTTGTTTGTTGTAGGAGAAATAAAACAAACGTCAAAATTTATCTCTACATATACTTTTTAGTTTACTAATGTAATTTAGTGGAGACTGTAATTTAGTGGAGACTTGTGGAGACCGCGTTAAAATTTATCTTAGCGCGACCTGGATACCTAGCTTAAACTGAAAGCCGACATTTCGATTGACAGTTTTTAGTTTTGCAGTTTGCTTAAAGTTTTTAGTTTGCTTATAAGAAAGTATAAAACTAGTAATATAAACAGATATTAAAGTATTAGTATGTAATAGAAATAATATTTGATAAATTAGCAAACCAAAAAATATTTAATTATGCAGAGAATAAATAGCAGTATGTACTCAAATTATTACCCCCTAAATTTCCATACACCACCGGAAGAAATCAAATTATCTGACGTTAACGTTGTCATTATGGTGTTCAATAATGAGGCTTACTTTCTCTTCAATATAAGTAGGTAATCACTTTAATTAAGCGGAAGAGGAAATCGTGACATTCTAAGATTCGATTTTCTGATTACTGGTAAACCCATTAGGGAACTGCTACACATATGTATATTTTCCACAAAAGTGGAAGATATCCCAAATAATAATTATACATACGTTAGCTTGGTAAAGGTTTCTATCAAATTAGTCTCAGTAGTTCTCTATACTAAATCAAAAGTCAATACCAAATTAAATTGAATACAGCAGTTGCCGGTTTAAATGGGGCATCAGTGCATTATACACATCTGTTGTGCCAGGTCTAAAATAAAGTAATAGTATTAAATTTTGCTGATGGCCCACATCTATTTTGGTATATCGTAAAATATTCTATACAGAACCCTCATCAGAAGAAAACATATTGAAGCAAAACGCAAGAAAATCTAAACTATTAGTAGCCAATAAACTTCTAGTATATAATGCAATAAATTACATATGGTATTATTTCAAGTTAACGACGCACCCAACATATTTTGGCCATAAGATCGATGCATTATGCCGAACTTAGCTTTATTAAATTAAGGATTTTTTAGGATCTCAAAAAGCTAAATAGTATCAAAACTTTTAAGAAAATTGAACAAATCGAAATTCGAATGGTAATAAAATGTTATTTTGAAAATATTCTTTTGAAAGGGTTAAGCTCTACAAGTGATACAAATTTAAATAAATTCCGCACATTCCAATATGTGTTTAGAATTCTGATTCTAAACGGCATTGTATCTGGACAAACTGAGCAAAAGTATAAATGTGCAGTGTACTCTCAAAATTAAATTATTGTTTTTTCTCAAGACCATACATTTTGCAAAAAAAACATATTTTACGTTAATAGAAAAGATAATAGAAAATGGAATGGGAGGAAATATGCCCTCCGCATGCCAGTATACCTTATTCAACAGCCACGGGAGCTGGATAGGATTCAATGAACCAATCATTCATTAATCTGAAATCACAAATTATTATAGGAACGAAGACTAGAACAAATAAAATAATACAAACCGGCAAATACAAATATCGACGTTCGGCACATCAGAACTCTAACAGAAACATCAAGGCTAGCACAATTAGAGAAAGAAATGAAACGTTACAACATCGAAATTCTTCAGTGAAGTGAGATGGAAAACAGCAGTGAAGTAAACACAAGTGAAGGAAACCTGGAGCCTTACCACCGACTCCGCCGGCGTTCGTTGGTTTTCGCTTTTTTATTTTTGCTTCGCCTAGTGAAATCATACCATGAAAAACGCAACACTATCGTGCACTGAACTTGTAATTTATCTGTCAAGTATTTAGTGTTCGTGGTTAAATTATTTCAATATAAAGGTTTTATTCATTTCATGGGTTCAATCGCTCATTATTTTTTTTGAAAAACTCTTGATCGTAGAAATATTATAACTAATTCTCTTAATCTTCCAGAAACAACGTTAGTAAAATAACATTTACATATACATATTTTACATTTTTAGTGCAAATACATAATCATATCAGATAGCTATTTCGAGTGCCAAAAGAAGCGTTTAAATATTTTTTGGAGAAAATATCGAGAGGAAATACTTACACCTTTACATCACAAAAAATATATACGCCCTTTTGTTCGCCATAAAATACTACGCGTTGAAAACATCGCTTGTCATTGAAACTAAGGTTGGTTGTTTCTAATAGTAACCAAATTGTTTAAATTTACGCCTGAAGCGATCAAATTTTCGCTTTGCAATTTTCGTGGTAGAAACGCCGGCGGAGTGGGTGGTAAGGCTCCTGATTACATTTCCTGATACCTGACGAGATACGCACCCCTATTCCCCTAGTCGCATCATTTCAAGTGACGTGACTACTCATCTTCCTGGTTACTAGATCATTAAAACGAAACTTACAAAATAATTGTTCAATAAAGTCGTTCTGGCTGTTTTTTAAATCTTAGTATGCTGCTTTATAAATATTTCCTTGCGACTGCTATCACTTGAAAAGTCAATTTCTATCACTTGAAATTTTGACGTGACAAATAAATAAAAATATTGAAACTAATGCAGCCAACAAAGATTTAAAAAATTTTCATTGAGAGTTTGGTACAGAATTATTTAGTAAATTTTGATTTTTAAATCTAGTAACCAGGGGGTTCATAGCCACGTCGCGTGAAGTGATAGGTCTAAGGGAATTGAGTATTTAATATGTGTATTATATACTCAATTCCATACTTGGAACCGGATTCAAGTTACTACAGTAACTTGAATCTGGTAACTTATATCTCTTACACCCTTTACGTCCACACACATTTTATTTGAATCCGGTAACTTTTAAATGTTCCATGTGTAAAATGTTAAAAAAAAATCATTTTATTTAAAATTCATTTTATTAATTAAATTAAAAGTCTTTTAATTAAATTTTATTTTATTTTTTTATTATTTGAATTCGAATTTTTAAAACAATTAAAATTTTTGTTTTGTGATGCGCGCGTTTCAAAATCCAAATCAAACTAAAAAAATACAAAAAAATGATCTTGAGAATTTTGTTTTATTTCATTTTTGTTTGTGTTGGTGTGTTGAAATTTTTCCGACAAAGCCGGTTTTGTATGGATGCGAATAGGGAAATAGGGGTGTATAATAGATAAAGTAAAGATGGCCCTAATGGTATGGAAACCAGTCAATAGTAGGTTTAGGTTTCAGTGATTGACCCTTGGGCCAATTTTGGCCCATTGTGATAGCACGCATTCACGCCACATCATTATCCCATTTATCTATCACCTACTCACACAACTACAGTATACCACTTGCACATTGCAAGCTAACCTGTAACCTGTACATTGACGTGGACGGTGGGTCGGCGCTGAATTGTGCACTCCATCAAAGGGTCTTAGTTGTGTTTGTTAAGAACACCAATTGTAATCGATGATGAAAATTCGATTTTGCGTCTAGCCTCTGATGGGATTCGACTCCCGGTCCAAGTGCCGAAGCTTTAACCACTGCACTACTTGTCCCGTTGTCGATAGTAGCATACACCCTATTCTCTTAGTCGTGTCATCTATCGTTTCTTACGACAAACATTTATTTTACGACAAACAGACGTCGACATTCCGTTACATTCAAAACTAGTTTCATTTGACGTTGCCAGTCTTTTCACTTCTATTCCAATTAATACTTTGTCCCAAATAGTTTGTAATTACTTAGATAGGGATGTTGTAGATGAGAGCTTACGTCGTGAACTGAAGTTAGTTTTTGAGACTTGTATTAAACAAAATTATTTCTGTTTTGATAATAAATATTTCAAATTCGCTGATGGTCTACCCATGGGCTCCCCTCTGTCACCTTTGTTGGCTGAAATCTTCATGAATTTCTTCGAACAAATGATCATATCAAATAACAATCGCTATTTTCGTCATATAATCTTTTGGTATAGATATGTTGATGACATATTATGTCTATGGAATGGAACTGATAGACTGTTAGACTCTTTCCTTACTTGGTTAAATTCTCAGTATCCCACCATTGATTTTACGTTAGAAAAAGAAGAAAATAAATGTATTAATTTTCTAGATATAACAATAACCAGGATTAATTCTACTTTAGACTTCAAAATTTATCGGAAACCCACGTATACAGACGCTGTTATCCCTAGTTCTTCAAACCATCCCCATAATATTAAAATGTCAGCTTTCCACTCACTCATAGATAGACTAATAAACATCCCTCTGTCAAATTCAAATTATAACACTGAGCTTAACATAATTCTTCAAATAGCAACGAATAACGGATATGCAACTAGGACTATATTAAAGTTATTAAATAAAAAGCTAAAGCGTAAAACTCTAACGGGTATTTATCCACCGGATAGTCCAACGCGGGAAAATTGGCGTCGCTTAGAGTATATAGGAAAAACGAGCCAACGGATTAGCAACATCGTGTCCAATTATACCAATATTAGTTTTGCTTTTTATAATAATAACACAATAAAGAAAATGATTTTTAACAATAAACCTAGAGTTGATCGCCTTTCCAAATCTGGTGTCTATAGGATCAATTGCAATGATTGTAGTTTCTCCTATATTGGTCAGACTGGGCGCAATTTTAGAGTTAGAGCTAAAGAACATTTATCTGGTTGCAATCAATCAACTTTCCATAACCATTTAACTTCAGAAAATCATACAGCTAGCTTGAACAATTTAGACATATTACATATACAACCCAAAGGCAGACGTTTAGATACCTTAGAATCTTACGAAATTCGAAAATCAATATTTCTTAACCAAAATATCCTTAACGAACAAAGAGAAATCCGGTTCTCACCAATTACAGACCCCGCCCTTTTCTATTCTCACGTACGCAATAATATACCTTGAATTTTGTTACTCAACCTACATATGACTCATCGCCTACCTGCGCGATCCGTAGATTAATTTTTATTGCTTTTTTTCCCCCTCCTTTTATTTTCATTTATATTTTGCTTTTTTCTACTATATAACAAAAAAAAAAAAAAAAAAAAAAAAAAAAAAAAAAAAAATTACTAATCCAATTCAGTAGATACTCCTGATGATGACCTAACAAGTCGAAATCGATCGAGTGATTTTTTAAACTTTTTGAAAAATATTCTGCGAAACAAAAACAAGTGATTAATAAAAATGTGTTTATTAAGGACAAACATTTTGTCATTCTCTTAGTCGATTGAAGCGACATTCATCAATTGAAGTGACAAGAATGGTATTCTGTTAGTCGTTTAAAAAGTTTCATGCCACCTGAAGTGCCATTTGTAGTCGTGCGAATTTTTTAGGCGATACAAGCATGGAGGGGAACAAAATGTAGGTTTAAGATTATGTATTTTGATACGATTTGATTTATTTTTGTCACGACACCCCAGTCGAATAATAGAATAAAATTGTATAGAGGAAGTGACACGACAATTGTCGCGTCGTAAGAAACGACACGACTAAGAAAATAGGGGTGATAATAAATCGTAGCAAGATTCTATTCAAAAATATTAAAAAACCATAATTCAGTTCTATATCTCCAACAAACGATACAGATGAAACAAAACACGTCGAAGCTGAAACGTCGCGGGTGATCGCATGCAATACACAAAAAACATTCTCAAGGAGGCTGTAGCAGCCAGGAACATGCACACACCAATGAATACGATAGGCAACTGGAAATTTCACTAATATATTCACAAGGGATACATCTGGCCAAATCTTATCAACAGAATTGAAGAGATGGAAGGAATATTACGGTTCATGACCAACAATGAGCAAATCTTCCAATTAACAACTGATCGCGCTAATAACGAAACTATCAAAACCCATTCTCCCACGGATTAGGAAGTTAGCGGTGACGTTATAAATCTATAACGATTTCAAAGAAATGTGACCTCAGAACGCAAAAATTGGCGGAATATAAAGACAAGCATAAAGAATTTCACCGATAGCGAATGGAGTTGACCACTATACCTACTCTTCGTATACTTCGAACGTGCATACGATACAACACATGAATGACATTTCTGTTTATATAACGAACATCAAGCAAACCTCTTAATGAAACGGAGCTCATAGCAATGCGACAAGCAAATTACAGATGCATTGGGTCGCAACTTAGCAAATTTTATATGAAAAACGTAATGATTTGCTATTCAAATTTAAAAATCATGTAGTCTTTTCATGTATTTCTACTTTACAATCGCAAAACAAATATAAATTCTAAACATTTTTTCAATTAACATGGCAAAATAAATCAGGGCCGACATGTTGTAACTATCACTATTTTCGTTTCGACGAAAAAACCGTGCTACTTTGATGAAAATTTAAAAATTACATGTAAGAAAATAAATGTTTACTTCCAAAATACCGTTATTCTATCGAAAATGCATCGAAACGAAAATAATGATAGTTACAACATGTCGGCCATTAGTCTTATAAATAGATAATTTGCTGCGGGCTCAAGTATATACTCCTAGTACGATAAATTATTTTCTAAAACGCTATGCCCATAGTATGCTACTGCAGTTTACTTCTTCTCGTAGCACTGTGTGCTAAGTTCCCCTTTAACCAACCCAGACGACATCGCAAGTTTTCAGCACGTTTAAATGGTTAACATAGATTCCAGGACTGAGTAATTATTTGTTTTCTTGAAGTCGAATTTGCTTAAGTTGGTGGCGTTCCGGGACGAAGAATGATATTGTCTTAACCGATTGGTTGAGGTATACTACCAATAATCTTTCTACGAAATTTAAACTCTTCATCGTATTTAAATAAAAAATATAATAAATGTAATAATATTAAATAAGTATTTATTTAATGTTTTACAGCATGGTACTTTTTTTTGGTCTACAGACTGATGTACGAGTTTTTTGTTAAATTAGTATGGTCACTTCCAGTGAGACATACCGAGTGCAAAGGGATAAATGATAATTATAATTAAATAATTTATTTTGAATTTATTAGGACTACAACAATAACGAGCATTATTGCTAACTTCATGCTTATACATATTTGACAAATTCGACCAAACAATTTCATGATAGGAAAATTCGCGGCGGATCGGATTTTTCGATATTGGAAAAAATCCGATATAGAATTATTTCAAAATAGCCCCCCAGATGTCGGTTTGGTCGTTTGTGGGCTCAATTTTCAATTTTGAGATACATGCCACGCGCGCAATTATATTGTTTTTTTTTTTACAAATATTAAGGTTTGTTTTCTCATTAATATCCAAAAAATATTATTTGTAAATCTCCTTTCTCCATTTATCCGGATTCTTATTTAAAAAAAATAATGCTCATGCACATGTATTATAAATTAGGATACTTTAGCTTTCAGAAAATGGGTAGGATTATAAGAGGATTGTCCATAGTAAACAAGTACAGTTGGGAATTATACATTCAACTGTACGACGATGAATTTAATAACATTTGTTTTCATCACAATTTCTTCTAGGTATTTTCTAGGTGTTTTCATCACAATTTCTTCTAGGTCTTCTAGGTATCGATTTTATTTCATAGCAAACGTATACCCTTGACAGACTAGTTGTAAACGATCAAATTTAATCATTTTTGAAGTTTATCTCTATGGGCGGTTCTGTGTTTCTTTGAAGCAGCTTCATCTTCGTCGCTCCGCTTTTACCTATGAAACCGGTTTTAATTGCGACTCATTTTTCAACCAACATTTTTTCGGTGAAGCAGCACTAAAATATTATGTGTACATTTTGCCATTTATCAACATATATTTGTGTAAATTATATTCAATAAATTATATTGCATACGATGTGAAGTATGCGAAAACATGACTTTTTTTGACAATTTTTTTATAAATACATAGAGATTTATCTACGACAACTTATTTCGAAGCGTAAAGAAGCACAGTGTACAATTGGCCTATCTCTCTATGGTGCATATCTTTCAATATTTTCAAGTTTATACATATATGTTAGTTTAGTCGGGCAAACATACCGACATTTTATTTTATTGTTGAAACTGCGATTGCTAAACGTATGTGTAATGTTAGTTTGGTTAAAAGTAGATTTGCTAAAGCGGTTTAATTATAGGGGTTTAGCTAAACCCCATTCTATAAATGGTATATTAGGAGCCATTGTAGAAACAGCAGGAAAAACTAGGTTTTGTAAAACGACACGTATTGAAACAAAATTTTGGAAATATGCACTAAATAACATTGTCCACAATCTTTTTACGTTTCTAACTGCATATATAAGGTTGTATGATTAAAAACTAGTTTAACATCTTTCAGTTTTTCTTGAAAAAATCTTTGTCCTACAGAACTTTCTATTCAAATATTTAAGGGTTATATGTTGATTGATATTTACAACAGAAGTAAGAAAATACTTCGTAGAACAATTCGTCACCCCAGTATTTAAATGTTTTAAATGCATTTTGTCCATTTTTGAGTTAACACTGCCACCTTACTTAAAACATCGAGATCTTTCGATTGGCAGTGTCAAAATTGTGATATCTCTTCTCGTTGAAAAGATATCAGTATGCCAAATACTATATTTGCATTCGAAATAAAAAGTAAATATTTATCTGTTACATAATATGCATTTGAATTGAAATATCATAAAATTGTATTAATATTTTAGTAAATTTTTAGTGTCACATACATACAATATCACTTGCTTACGATATTATATGCAACTTAAAAATTCCGAATTTGTTTGATACATGCATAAAATTTTACAATATCTTTGAAATAATTATAAAAATTTGATTCAGAATTAAAGTATAACATACATACATTTAAACATCAAACTAAGCAATAAACGCAAAATACGAATCCAAATTCTAAGTGTTAGAAAAATACATACAACAATTAACCATTTGAACGTAAATACAAAATGTATATTCAGCATTTAAGTGTTCAAGCCGACTGTTCGAGTGCGAACTTTTGTGCGGATATTTAGAATCACACTTTTCCATCGATTTATTGGACACAATGTAGATCCTAATTTTATTTTTTTTATGATTCGATTGGTCGTCTGCGAATATTTTGCTTAAAATTAAAAATATTTTATCTTTTATGGGCGTAATTTGATTGGTGGAAAAGTGTGATTCTAAATATTCGCACAAAAAATCACACTCGAAAAGTCGCCTTCAGTCAATTATTTGTAATTTATACATACATCCAAAAGTTCAATCTCAACATTGAAAGTATCACTCATAAATATTCCAAACCAAGACATAGTCAGTTACGGGTCCCATTTGAAACGCGATATTTTAAAACGCGAATTATCAAAACGCGATATTTCAAAACGCGATATTTCAAAATGCGATATTTCGAAACGCGATACAGTACAAAACGCGATGTGGTACAAAACGCGATATTTCAAAATGCGATATTTCAAAACGCGATATAGTACAAAACGCGATATGGTACAAAACGGGAGTTTAGGATCGGGTTATATCAGGGGGGTGAAGGTAAAATTTAATTTCAGTTTATAGGAATTTAAAAGTCGATAGGAACGATAGTACATAGGATCGCTATCAGGTGGGTCGCTGCGCTCCCGTCGCTTCGCAACGCATATTCTGTACCATATCGCGTTTTTAAATATCGCGTTTTGAAATATCTCGTTTTGTACCATATCGCGTTTTGAAATATCTCGTTTTGTACCATATCGCGTTTTGAAATATCGCGTTTCAAAATATCGCATTTTGTACCATATCGCGTTTTGTACCATATCGCGTTTTGAAATATCGCATTTTGAAATATTTCGTTTTGTACCATATCTCGTTTTGTCATATCTCGTTTTGAAATATCGCGTTTTGAAATATCGCGTTTCAAGCGGATCCGGTCAGTTACAGAAGGTAGATTCCGTACATAGTGCCATAGAAAGGTGTAGAATCACAATACACAGCCCTATTACACCTGTGCAACAGTTAAAAAATCTTAACTATGACAAAGTTCATTAGTTAGAATTATTAAATATAATTCTACTGATTTGGGCTCACTTGAATATAAAAGTTCATTTCTGCCACGGAATCCTTTATGAACATAAAATTATTTAAAAATGGTTTAAAAATATCCTGATAGTGGTAATACTGATTATTCTAATTTGGAAGTTTGCAAGGAAAAGGTGAAAAAGCCGATATTGACTACACAATGCTGTGTTAAATAGAATGACCTCCTTCGAAAACTATGAAAAGATTAACGAAAGTTATTACTCTGCGGAGCAATAGGAATCAAACATAAAATTAATTCAAATTAACCATGTTTTTTTTTATTAAATACCCTTTATTTTAGACAAAATGTATAACTAATTACACTGGTATTATTATCTATTTATAATACACACATAATATTTTTATAGATATTTTATTTTATGTTTTGGCAACTAACCGTAGCGTAGTATTTATTTTTATTTTATATTTTCTTATTAGGGGGTACTAGTATTGGGTTTTTTGTACTCCCTGGAGAAACTAACGACGAATTAATACTAACTTAAACTAGGTAAAAAAACACTAAGAATTAATTAATGTGTTAATCAACGGATTATCCATTAAATTACAGTTGGCGGTATATTTATATTTACGAGAAGCGATTGAATCTCTAATCATGGTAGTATCCGATATTATGTGTAAGGTTTTCTTATGAAAGTGCCTTGGTTTATCTAAAATCATTTTCAGAATTTTATTTTGAGTAATTTGGATTTTCTGTATATGGGTTTTGGCTGTTTTGCTCCAACTAGGACAACCATATACATAATAGTAAAGTTGGTAGAATAATATACTTGTAAAGAAATATTTATTTTGATCTATGTAGGTATGCTTTTCTGCATAATAAGCCATAAAGCACTTTAACGAGTTTTTGGGATAGCTTAATTCTGTCTCTAATATGTGCTTTGAAGGTCAGCTTATTATCTAGAGTTATACCGAGATATTTTACCTAGTTCTCCCAGGTTATTAATGATCCATTCTAGTTAAGTCTTCTGCCGGGTAAGAATTTAGGAGCTCTCCGTCTTGTAAAATAAATTGCTTTTGTTTTACTATGGTTTACTTTAATCCGCCATTTATCAAAATAACTATTTAGAATATTAATGAGTTCTCGAGCGTATTTATGATATGATTAGGGTCACTATGGGAAGATAGTATTGCTGTATCATCGGCAAAAGTAGCTAGCAGATTGGAGGGATTGGAATGCAACCTGTGTGTATTGAATAGAGATCTGGACTGAGTACTGATCCTTGAGATAATCGTGACGCTATCTCAAACCAATCAGATGTTGTCCTTTGATAATGAATTTGACATTTACTTTGATCGAGGAAGCTCTGGATAATCCCTATCTCTTGTTTATTAATTTGAAAATCAAACCTTCATGCCACACAGTATCAAAAGCTTTTTCAATAGTCCAAAGTTTACATGGATAAGCCAGTTACGATTGAGGAATTAGGAGCAACATTACTCGCGTCATTGGCCAAATACCACTCGAAATGCTCGAACGCGTCATTGAAAATTGGAGCTTCAGAATGGACCATGTTAGCCGCAGTTACGGGCAATATTTGGAGGAAATAATCTCAAAAAATAAATGTAAAGGAATGGTTCTTTTTTATGATAATAAAGATTACACGATAAAATTGGATTTTTTTTATTATTTTCGAAAAAGTACCTCAAAATGAATCACCCATTACAATACTTTTTGAATAAAAATGAAAAATTTTTGTGTTACATACATATGTATTTTAAAAAATGTTCGAGCCTAATTTACAAAAAAATTAAAGTTCAAAACAAGGAACCTTTGTGACGTTGGAAAGAGTTTTAGTGAGTGTTTATTCTGTGATAAGCGCGAAATCGGTAAATGGAGAGGATTAAAATTAAAATTTACACTATTAAGAATCGGTGGTTATGATTTCTCATGTTTGCTGGCCCCCGTTCTACATACCCTTTCCTCGACGCGGCATATTGAACTAATTAACATGTCCTGGATCTAGATGATTGTGCACTAATAATACATACAAAAACGGTCCGTAAAGCGTAAAGGATGAACCTTTTCGGGAATATATGATTCCTATTTAATAGATTTCGGAGCAGTAAAACAGTTTTCTCTAATTTTTATTCACATACTCATTTACTTTAATAGTTAAAAATATATGGTATCAATTTCATAAAATTATATTTTATGAAATTGATACCATATATCACACATGGCCAAATTGCGGCTCGCGAGCGCTTGCGACTATTGAAATAATGAATGCGGCTTTCGAAAAGAAATGAAAAAATTAAATAAGATTTAATAATTCATTAAAATTGTGAAGCACGTGGGGCTTTGCCATGTGTGCCATATATTTTTAACTCATTGATCAACCACGTTCAATTAAGTTTAACATAATTTCAATTTATTTTTAGATGCATCTATCTTATGAGTTGTCTCCTGCGTTCCTTTGTTCATACCTTATTTAACATTAATCCTGGAACTAAAATGGTTCTATTATTAAAATTATGTTAAAATATTACGTTCTATTTGGTATACAAATAAGTCTCCGATGTTTTTATCAAAAATTGGGCATTTATTGTGAAAGAACGGTAGGTTATGTTTTATTCAAAGTATTGTCCATCGCTAGCCGCTACCTTTTCCCATCTTTCTGGCAGCATTCGAATACCACGTCGGAAGAATACTTCATCTTTTGAGGCAATCCCTGAATCTCCCCAATTTTCGGTTTTGTCATATGATGTGGCGTGCTGCTCATACAGGTAATGCGTCATCATGATAATCAGACGGGGCAGTTTGTGGTGAATACGGCGGGTGGGGTGAAACATCCCAATTGACTCTTTGAAAGAGGTTTTGATCGGCGCCGCAACATGTGGATGTTACACGATACCAAGCTGAGGGCCTACTTTTGCTTTCGAACGTATTCAATCATTTTCGTCTATCGTTCAACTATTTGCTATCATATTTTGTTAGTTTTGGTACTACTGTGTTCGATTAGTAAAATAATTTTAGTACCAAAATATTTAAGTGTTGTCAGAGTAATATTATCACATGAGGCTCTCACAACAAAGTACGAGCAATGTAATTGCAGAAACTCTGACCATACTGCAAAAAAATTTGTTCTGAATGGATCTAAGCGTCATATTTTCGTTAATGTTCATATAGTAAGCGAAAGTCATAGTACAAACAAATTGGTAGCGCGTAACCAACGAAAACTATCGTAAGCAATAGTAGGCCCTCTGATCCCACCAAATACAGGAAACCCTCCAAAAACACGATTAATTCGTTCCGTGTTCTTTAAAACCACAAGTTCGAGACTACAAAAAAGAAAAGAAAAAAACGTTACGTTTTATTTTTTATTTTTCGTTATGATATACAAAAAACAAAATAAAAGAGAATAACGAAAATCGTGTTGTTACTAAACTGTGTAATTTGAGAAAATGGGTATCCGTGTTCTTCAACACTGACTATGCGATGACAAAACCCTTTCGTTTATGCCTGAAAGCAGCATTAAACATGAAAAAGATCGGCTTTTGAATCATTCCCAATGATTTTAAACGATGTGAAACTGTTTGGCACGAATCTTCTTCCAATAATGCTTCCATTTTCGATTTTCGGTCTTCCGCTACGTTTTTTGTCTTCTTCAACATCAAATTCATCATTCTTAAACTTTAGAAACAACTCTCCGCAGCTTTCTTCACTTAAGGCAGCCTCACCATATTCTTCTACAAGCAATCGATGCGCCTCAGCTGCAGACTTCATCAAATTACAGAAGTAAATTAAAGGTTCTCGCAAATTACGCTTATTCGGCACAAAATTCGAAAAAGTATATATGATGCTGATTAAACTCGCAAATATTTGAAGGTTATCTTGTTGACAGATCCAACCTTAGATTATGACGTTTTACACCGGACAATTTTAACCATAACTTACTGGTAGCACCAGCTTTTATCGAACGGCGGACACTTATTTGTGTACCCAATAATTTTTTTTGTTGTTTTTGCTGTATGTTATTTATCCCTCGTCAGGCGGCATAGGTACAATTGTGCCTTTTCCGTTTTTAAATACTAATAAATCATTTTGTAGAAGCCGGGGAGGGGTAAAGTTTTGTGAGATCTCTACGTTTTTTTTGCTGGACCATGCAGACCTTATTTAAGAAAAATATCCCCAGCCTCTTCAAAGATAGAGGATCGAGTAGATTTTAACGTTGTAAAAGACTTTTAGCGTTGTAAAATTATGCCGCCGGACGAAGGTTATTTAGCATCAATGAAACGCCCGGATTTCCAAAAATCATAAATAATTTACTTCAAATTAATAAACTAATTTAATTATTATTATTATTTTTTATTTCATAGTGATCCATACGTGCGAATAGATTTAGTAACAATAAATGGTGATGTGGTAATTGATACGGTATTTTCGAAAACCAAAAAGAAAGTAAGTAAACTAATTGATAACGGCGTGCAGTAAATATTTATCAATGCAATTTTATTTCCCCTCTCAAATTAGACATTAAACCCAATATGGAATGAAGAATTTGTATTCCGGGTGAAACCTGCCGAACATAAATTAGTTTTACAAGTATTCGATGAAAATCGTTTAACACGAGATGATTTTCTTGGTATGATAGAATTGCAATTACTTCATACACCGGTTGAACGGGAAGGACGTTCGATTCCAGTAAAAAGTTACGAATTACGACCTCGCAGGTCAGTTGGGTATGTTGTGGGCGATACGCTTTTAATTTGATTTAATATTTTTAATTTTATTTAAGTTCTAAATAATATTATAAAGTATTATAATTTTATTTTATTTTAAATTTGGTAAGTCATTTAATACTAAAAAAGGCACACAACGACGAGTTTAACACACCGTGTACTTTTCATTATTTTAAATTAATATTCCATTTTTCTTAATCATTTTCGCTTTTGAACTACCTGTGCAGGCTTTTGAAAAACTTTTTTCCCGCAGGTTGCTCAAATTTTTTCTTTTGGTTTAATTGGTACAATTTTGTTCTTTTTTAAGTTTATTAAATTTTTTTGTTGCGACTAACATGTAGCTCATAAAACGATAAAAACAATTTCTTCTCACCCTTACAATATTATAAAGTAACAAACACTCGCTAATAAAACATATTAATTATAGCGCAAAATCAAAAGTTCGCGGAACTTTAGAGATCTATCACGGATTTTTGAGAGATTTGGACGCGCCTCCAAATGACCCAACCCAGAATTCTGAATATGAAAATTCAGTAGATGAAGGTGATACAACATCTCAAGCACCATCAGTATCATCTAATACAATTATGTACGATATGCCACAACCAACAGCTGAAGCGTTGCCACCTGGCTGGGAAGAGCGCCAAGATGCAAACGGTAGAACTTATTATGTGAATCATATAGAACGAACAACGCAATGGCAAAGACCAACAATGTAAGAATTTATATTTTAAATTAAGGCTTTCCTAGTAAATTATTATGTATCTCACATTTATTTGTAGAATATGTAATTCAACGGCAGTTCGCGATTCTCAAAATGCTGCAACTGAATTTGGAAGACGTTTCCATATCAGTGTAGATGAATCCGATTCGAGAAGTATCCAGGTAATTTTGTCCAATATTAATTGTAATTATAATTTAAAGAAATTAATTCGAGAAACTTCTTAAACAGCATGCATTGCTGTTTTTAATTTATTTATTTATTCATTTAATTTTTTTTTGTTATATTAGGAAGTCTGTTAGGATAAATTTTACAGTTTGATTTAGTAAATGGATGTGATTAAAAAATATTTTGTAAAGATTCATTCATTCTCCCCAAATTTCTTATCAAGTTTTTATTATTTTTTCCCCCTTAAATATGTATAATTTTCCACTTACGTTTTACGTCAAACTCGTGAGAATTTCGACATGAGACATGCAAATATCAGTGTTTTGTCATTTTAGTTATGTCATTAAATCGTCATAGTACACATACGTATGTATTTTTTTTGCTATTCGCAAAAACACGAAATAGTATTTTGAAATTGGTGTTATCATTTTAATTTCATATAAATTCCAATTTCATTACTACTCTTGATATTGTGTAAAAATAATCCCCACCTCGTTTTCATGCACAGTAAAATTTATGAAAAATCGAAACAGTTTAGTCATGCTAGATTACCTGTTAATATATACGATGGCAATTATATGCTATCGACGAATACGGCAATAAATGGATCAAGGATATTACTGTTATGACATTTTACAACGTAAATCCCTATGACATCGTTACATATTATTTTTTAATACACATCTATTTAAAATTACAGTTTGTTTTGTTAGAAAAACCTAATACATTTTTTTTTATCATGCATTAAATCTATTACACTTTATATGGTTATTATTTTATATTTTTAATTGCATGCATACATTTTTATTTGAAATGTATACCATTAATCCATTAATTATGAAACCAATATGTTATTTATTCTATTTTATTTGGAATATTATGGTTTGTATATTTATACATATTGGTTTTTGGTAAAAAATAAAAAAATGTAGAATAATTTGCTGGTAAATAGTAGCGAATTATTGAATGAAACGTTTTCGATCGATGCAACCTCCTCTGAGAATAATAATAACAATAGTATCGAATTATGCGATAAGAGAGATAACGATTCATCGATGTCATCACTCGAATTAGATTATGATGATCCGAATATTTCGTTTGATGTACCAATTATGGTAAGATTTTTTAATATTGTCTGTGTACTAAGTACTGAGTGATGAGATCATTGCAATGTGTGAATTATCATGCTAGACACTTATTTTCTATTTATTTAATGAACTATGTATCTATCTTTTAATTTTTAAGTATTACAAGAGACAGTTTATTAGTAATCTTAGCTCTATGTCAATTAATGATCCGTTCGATCATTAAGGAATATATTTGATTCTTTAGTATTGTTTTTATTACTTAATCTGCCACGCTTAGCGTCTTTAAATCAAGGATTTCAGCTGAATTTGCCCTAATTCAACAATATTCACTGAATTTTATAAACCAATTAGGGTTTAAAGGTCGGGTTTAGACACACTAATATTTTATTCCTGCAAAAATGAAGCGGATATCAAAATACAATTCTCACGTGAAAAACAGAAATATAAATATGCAAAACTTGTAGGAATGATTTAAACCACAGATTTTAAACACATTGGTTTTTGTTAATTAAATTCTCAATTTGCTGCTTCTGAATTTCTAAATTTCCTCAATAAATATCATTTGTCAACCATTTATATATAGCGGATTTTTACAATAAATAAAAAATTTAAAAAAGGCCGGTCTCGGACAAACATTTTTTCCTACAAATTTCTACAGGGAAAAATGTTCGTGTGTCTAAACCGACCTTATTTATTTTCTAAGTTTATCAAAGTATCATTGGAAATTTTTGAGGGCGGAAAATATATTTCCCAACTTTAGTATTCTACATGTTACTCTAGAGCAAATTAAAATTAATTAGTTGTCGATATTGATTTCATTGAGATTAACATCCCTATATTCCCTTAGTCGTATCGCTTCATACGATGTGACTTTATTATTAGATCGAAACTTACAAAATCTATGTAGGTATAATTTACAAAACTCGTTGTTGCTGTTTTTTAAATCTTAGTATACTGCATAAATAAATATTTCCTTGCGACTGCTATCAATCACTTCAAACGACAATTTCTATCTCTTGAAATTTTGGGGCGACAAATAAATATAATTTTTTTCAAACTAAAGGGCACATAGTTTTCGTTTCCTTCCGACCTTAAGTTGAATACGCCAAAATCTATGGAAAACCCAAAACATTGCGGCATTGTTCAGTTAAAGGCGGAACCGAACCGAAAGAGTTGATCAAATTTCAAAAAAAAAAAATCTTAAACAATAATTATTCATTTTGACATTTATGAGTCGTTTTTTTTTATTAGCGCCCGCTAGTTGTATCCGGAGTACCCAATTTTCTATGTCAAACTTATATCTAGAGCGCTATTTGTGCATGTAATTAATTTATTTAACTCTAAACTAAGGTTTTTCATTCAACTTTTTAGTTAAAAATCAATATACAAATATTTTTTGCTCTACTTGTTTGTCGGGAGCCGCTATCGGGAACGCTATCCATTTCAATGGGAAATTTAAAAGGCAACTCCTGAAACCATTATAAACTTAATCTTACAATAAAAATAAATGTCAATTAGTATATTACATGTGATTTATGTTATAGCGACACCAGTGAATAATAGCTACAGTTTCCGTAGAAATTTAATTGGCTAGTTATAACGAAAACGAATGGATGAATTGATTCAATTCAAATGCCTTTCGTTTCGGCATTTATTGTGAATTACCGCAAGAGCCGAAACGAAAGTACGAAAGTACGATACCAAAATGTACTTTCCTTGAATTGTGAATATTTTTATCGGTTTTGTTTATTTTGCTTGAGACGTCAGAACAATAAATCTACAACTGGAAAATATTAATGGAAATCCATAAGGAAAAGTATGAAAAATTATAAAGGAAATCTGTTTTGGGATTTTAACACTAGATTTACGAGACGCGTCATTAATGCGTCAAACATTTCGAATTTTATAAGGAAATTTACAAAAACCGTTTGCATTTTTATTTTATCTCTTGTTCTGACTTTTATCCATTGAACGAGGTAAATATATATTGAAGTCTATTTTCTTCAAAAATGTTGAAATATTGGAATTCTCTATGATACATATCTCTACGGATACGCGTCAATTTAACGCAATCGTAATGTAGACAAAATTTTTAGTAAATTAGTTCTACCCATGCAAACATTACAACAATAATAAATAGGAGTGTACCGACAATATTTCAATCGAGATTTTGGAGGTTTTAGTTGCTTAGTTCGAGTGTTGGAAAATAAAATACTAGAATATTTTTTGAATTAGTAATATTATTGTGAACCTTTTATACTATTTTGACAAAAAGCCCTTGAGGAAATAAAATTTTGCAAAATATAGTCAGCATTTGTAAGGAGTGTTCTACCTCTGACGATGATGAAAACGAAGTGATTCAAAATGAGGATGAAATTGAGATTTTGGAATCTGATGAAAGTATGCAAGCAGGAGAATCATCAGACAGTGAAAAATAAAATCAACAAAAATTAGGTTTTCGCAGAAAAAGGATGCGTATCCTATCCGATGATGAATCTGAGAATGTTACAAGTATTACGAGATCGAATCTGATGGAGTGCAGAATTCAGCGCCGACCCACCGTCCACGTCAATGTACAGGTTGACATGGAGCTTGCAAGTGCAGGTGGTATACTGTAGTTGTGTGAGTAGGTGAATAGGTGAATGGGTTAATGATGTGGCGTGAATGCGTGGTATCACAATGGGCCAAAAATGGCCTAACTGTTAACCACTGAAACCTAAATCCTACGAGATCGTCCCAAAATTCGGATGCATTCTGTGGTACAGAAATAGCGGTCGATGAAACAACTTGGACGAAATTGGAAGTGGGCGGATCTAGTCACCACCCCGATGGCAAAGTGGTCAGCATGCTTGCTCCACCGACCGGAGGCTCCGGTTTCGATTCCCGGTGGTAACAAGGAAAAAATTTCACGGCTGGTTTAGGATCAATGAATTAATCACCCATTATCCGAAATGAAAGTATGATTATGATACCTTATTTGAGGCGGCCAAATCCCTTGATGGGATGTAGTGCCAGAAAGAGAGAGAGAGGATCTAGTGGTCGATATCCTTCCCACAAAATCTTCAGACATCGCTGGGCTTAATGGCTACACAAAACGAAATGTGATGGAAGGTTAACGTAAGCAATGCTTTTCATTTGATTATAACCAAAAACATGATCATATAAAGGGTTGTACTGGAGAAGAAGCATGTCGTGTTTTGAAAGGAGATTGGAAGATTTCAACCTCGAAGTTACTTGCGTTTATTGGGATTTTATATGCTACGGGAGCGTATGAAGCAAATACACAAAATGCTTTTAATTTGTGGGCCAAGGAATGGGGACCAGATTGTTTTTTCTAATACAATGCCCAGAGACGAATTCATACAAATTCTTCGATTCGTTCGATGATAAAACAACGGAACGATCTAAACGTTTACGCACCGGCAATGAAATCCGAAATTTGAAATCAATTTATACACAATAGCCAATGCTATTATAAACCTCACGAGAATACTTCAATAGACGAGCAACTGTTCCCTACTAAAGCCCGCTGCAAATTCACACAATATATGCCAAATAAGCCGCATACATTTGGCATAAAGTTCTGGTTGGCAATAGATGTTCAATCGAAATGTTATTCCTTACTTAGGTAAGGATGAAATGCGAATTTCAACACCCTGGGGTGAATTCGTAGTTTTAAAGTTAGCCGACCCATATCTTCATCAAGGCAGAAATATAACCACGGATAATTTTTTCACGAGTATTCCTCTAGCTGAAAAATTAGTTGCAAAAGAACCAGTTCAGTTGGAACTATTCAAGTCAACAAGAGAGAACTTCCAAAGCCAGCAAAAATCAAGAAAGATAAAATGAAATTGTATTCTTCAGAACATTATAAATCAGGAAAATGCATAATCACTATTTATAAAAGTAAGTAAAATCTAAAGGTGATGCAACTAAGTACTAAACATACTTTTATAACAATAAAAGTCAATAAAAAGCATATCCCAGAAACAATAGCATATTACAAAGTTTGAAGTAGACGTAGTAGACAATGGCGAGCAAATGGCTCGCAAATATACCACCAACGCAGCATCTTTTCGATGACCTCCAAGTGTTCTTCAACATTTTAGATTGAGCACCAACAAACGCATGGATCTTATACACAGTGTACTGGCTCAAAATTATCCAGAAAGGATTTTCTATTTCAGTTGGCCAAAGAACTTGCAGAAGAAGAAAAGAAAAAAATACAAAAACATATATTATAATCATCCGTCATCTAGTACTTCGGGAAAACGCAAGAGTTGTCAAATTGGCTTTTATAAAAGAAACAAGAGCAATAATACCTGTAAAATATGTGAACAGGTTGTTTGTGGAAAGTGTACAAACAAAATTGAGTATTTGTGTAAAAAATATGCGAAATGAACGTAGAATATTTAAATAATGTTTAATAAAATTATTGAATAATAAAAACTTTCCATAAATATAGATTCATATATCTCATATTTTCATTTTTTATTTATAGTGTATAATTACATTGCTTTCTAAGTGTTGTTATATGTATTCATTCATGCGTCAAATTGACGCGTGTTCGTAGAGATAGGTATATAAGAAACGTCCGTAAACCTAGTGTTAAACAAAATCAGCATATACAATCTTAACGAAAAAATACGCACATCGACCTCGTTTTATAAATTTTTTTTTTTTTTTTTTTTTTTGTAACTATTGCCAAAGGATTTATTCTTGAATCTTTATACGAAACTAACAAGAAGTGTGAAATTCGTAAAAACTATAAATAAAAAATTTATCTTAAGCCTTAACCTATGTTAATACTTAATATCATTATGCATTATTATTATTATTAAATTACATATTATTAATTACTTAATTTTAGAGTGTTAGGTCAACATGCGCGAAAAAAATTAAGGTGAACATAATTTGGAATTTTGGTCAAATCGCGTTTTACTTAACTTACTTGCTACAGAATCAAATCCTGAACTCATTTTGTAACCCCGTCAATTCTTTCAAATTGATTATCGGATATCAAATTGATTATCGGATTTATTCAAATTTGCCAATTTCCAGTATGTATTTTAGTTTCACTGAAAAACCACACATCAATTAAGAAAATTACAAAATTAGCAAAAGCAACTTGAGACAACGGATTTTCATAAAAATTATTTTACATAAAAGCAAATTAGGAAGCTGCAAGTGTTCAAAATATAACAAGTGACAGGAGCTGGGAAAATATTGTTATGAAAAATAAATTTAAGTTGTAAAAAGATAATTTATAATTTCCAATTTTGAAAATTTCCATTTTATTGATATTCATATTATTTCAGTAATACAATTCCATTTCCAAAAATAAAATAATTTATGATTAAAAAAGAGGGTTATCATAGAAGAATTTGTGTAAAAAATTCAAAATGGCTAAGTTTGTTTTTCTATATAATAGCCGGATTCCATTGTCGTTAGCAAAGTACTTGCCAAGGTTCAATAGAACGCAAAATTGTTAGTTATGCTGTGTGTCTGACGCCGATTTTTTGTCTAAATTTTCGACTTACTAAATTGATCGTTAGTTCACCCAGGTGTTGTCAGATGTGTCTTATATTTATAAACCAAAATCTACCCGATATTTAGTTCTAAACTGCAAACTTAGTTCCGATTTATCAATTACCAATTAGAAATGTTTCGTACAAAGTTAATTTTAAGTTTATATAGAAGATTTTAAATAAACATCAGATGCGGTTTGTTTTGTGCCATCTTCGAACGATTGGTATGAACTAACCATCAATTTAGTTACTTGGAAATTTAGACAAAAAATCGACGTGAAACACACAACATTAGAAGTAAAATATGTATAAGAAAACAAATTAAAATTTTGATTGAGTAGTTATGAGTAGCTAGAAGTACTTGCGAGTACTTTACTAACGCCAATGGAACCTGGGGCCTAACTATTTCATTCGACGTTCATTTTCGACGGTTACCGTTTTCCTATAACAAGCGTAGAAACAAAAGAGAAAAGAATAGTAAAAATTTCTTACAGTCTTCTTTTTTCTTCTTTTGTCTGCTATAGGAAAACGATAGCGTTAAAAAATGAACGTCGAATTCAAAAGAGACGTGTTTTTTCTGATGATTTATTGGTTGTATAACTTAGTTTTTTGGATTTTTTAAGAGATGGCGTAACTTTAGTACTAAACATTAGCTGTGTTCCTATAGAGAACTGTTTGTAGATCTGACGGCAAAAAATTAACCTGATTGGGACTATTTTTGTATGTTAATTTTTATTTTCATAAAGTATGCCGTGCTAAAATTTCATATAAAAAAGACCCAATCAGCTTATTTTTAATGCGCTAGATGTCACTACTCCGGACATTTATAGTCCTCAATTTGACGACTGTTAAATTTGGGAATGTGACATCTAGCGCATTAAAAATAAGCTCATTGCGGGTTTTTTTCTATGAAATTTTAGCACGGCATACTTTATGAAAATAAAAATTAACATACAAAAATATCCGGAACAAGCTTATTTTTGTTGCCGTCAGATCCACTTATAGTTGTCTATGGAAACAATTTGCTACTCGCAAGTACTTGTGAGTAGATAACCAAAGGAACGGGAAAAATTGTGACAGCAACATATTTTGTTATACAAAATTAAATTTGTTTGAATATTTGCATATAATTTGGTAATAATGTCAAAAATTGGACATACCACGAAGGCAAAGCCTTAATCTGTGCATACATTGGCAGGAAAGAGGAGTATTGAGGTTTTAATAGTGAAAATGTTAATAAAATTAATTTACGTATATTTATTATTAAAATCTACCACTTTAGAAGTCGAATCAATTCCTTCCACCAGTTTAATAATTGTATATGTATAAGTATAATTGGATCAATTTAATAATTGTAATTAGTAATTGTAATTTTACAAATTTAATTGTAATTTGTTAATGAATTTTCCACAAAAATCCCTTATTGTCAATCAATCGAATATAAACAGAAAATTATAAAAAAAAAGAGTGAGTCCATTAGTACTCTCAAGGAGATGTGTAAACATGGCATATGTATAATGCGTGTGTATGGTTTACTTTGAAGGAAGAAGAAATGAAACTTTTCTAACCAGAATTTTTCATTCGTTTATTACCATCAAATTCGTCTATTACTCTTTCCGTATAACCAACGCAATTGGCCTATGGTAGCTGCAAGCATCAAAGACGTGGTCCCATATCTCGTAGTACATATATCTTATAGAAATAAAATATATTTATAAGATAAGATATATTTCGATCTGAGTTCTTGTGCAAATCGAATTCGTATCGCAAGAAGTTTATAAGTGATTCATCACTGATCTTAGGGAGCAGCAAAATGAAACCCCTGCTCATAATCATCGGCAAAAGATGTTAGTCTCCTTGAAGAATTTTTGAAATTCTTTCAGAATATGGAGCAAAGACGAAATGTATGTACTTGATTATGTCTTCGACAGCTTTATTCGGCGAGGTGTATACAACTACTAAAAGCATCTTATATCGCCAATGGTTTGTGTTGTTACGCTCATACCAGTTGTTTGTCCAACGATGATTCCCTTATGCGAGGTGACTGTATGAGTTCTACTTGAATTTTTATATACTGCTACTCCAACCGCCCGCTGACTATTTCTCTTGAACTGAACGCAGCATTGAAAATTAGGAAAATTGAACATGCAGGTTCTAGGAGAGCAAACGAATTGAGCATCCCTGTGTGACTGTATCAGTTAGGTAGAGGTGATGTGTATGACCTAAGACTCTGGCAGTTCATTGTTAAAAACCAGACGTCATTATTATCTCGTACAAAATTCGCCATTACATCCTGAGCTATACTTAGCAGTTTTGTGGTGAGGCGCGTTAACTCATTTTGAAGAGGACCAATTGAGGTTGCATTTTTACGTTCATGGTAGAAGACATAATAATTGTTAGCTGACGTGATGAACTGCTCTACGAGATCGTGATAAAGCCACATACACAAGTTGTTGACTGTGTTTTTTATCGTAAGAGTATACTATCTCGTTATAGGTACCACTCTCTATAGTGCATAAATTGTGGTGGCACACGCTATTTTAAATTTTTTTATTTTTTCTGTTCGCTGAAAATGTCGATTCGTTTATTCGTCGTTTCTATTTAATTTTATAAATGTTTCTTTGTTTTCTTTCCATACTATTTATATATACATATACACTCAGACTATGTGTATAGTACAAAATTTATATATGTATTTTGTTGTTTTTTATTATTTTATATTTTGTTTCTTTTTTTCAATGAAGATATTTAAACGTAGTACGTCATTTCCGTTCGTTTCATTTGAAAGTTTACTACCATACAAAAAATTTTGGCATACGCGCGTAAAGATGTTTACACTTACACATCAAAAATCTAACACTTCAACATAACCTAACCATCACAAAGCCATCTCTTAGATTTTTTGAAACCAATATACCTACCGTCAAATTTATGCGTAACAGCTTTCAACATCCACACCATCGTTTGAGTATGAGTAGCTGCGAGTAGATACTAGTCTTGTGTGTAGTTTGCTTTCTCCATTGGAACACAGTTATTCTTTTACAATAACACCTACGGCGTTTTAAAGTGTTGAAATTCCACATAAAAATTTAGTTTGTCATTATTCGTGAACGCGTAAACAACATATTTTTTAATCCCGTTTAAACATGTCGATTTTCATACCAACAACAGCATTTGCGGGAAGCATTACTTTTTTGCTTTAATAAAAAAAAAAAAAAATGCTGCTGAAAGTTTTCGTTTGCTTCAAGAAACTTATGGTGAACATGCACCAATACAACAAACTAGCGAAAACATGTTTAAAAGATTCAAAAGTAGTGATTTTGATGTCAGTGACAAAGAACGTTCTGGTCAACCAAGCAAATTCGAAGATGAAGAATTGGAAGCATTATTGAAGGAAAACTCAGCTCAAACAGAAAAAGAACATGCAGAACAGTTAAATGTCACTCAAGCAGCCATAAGCAAACGTTTACATGTCATGATAATGATTCAAAAAGAAGGAAAATGGGTACCAAATGAACTGACTGAAGCTAACATTGAAAATCGTTTAATGGTTTGAAATTCTTTGCTTACAATTTACCGAAGTTGGCATTTTTTGTCTCAAATTGTGACTGGCGATGAAAAATGGATTTACTACAATAACCCTAAACGCAAAAATCCATGGGTTCATCCAATCGAACTATCCACATCAACAGCAAAACGAAACATTCATGGAAGTAAGGTTATGTTGTGCATTTGGTGAGATCAGAAAGGAGTGGTGCACTATGAACTGCGAAAACCGAAGAAACTATTACGAAAATCGTCTGATTCAAGCCAACAAACAGCGTAAAGTGATTTTGCTGCACGACAATGCTCGACCACATGTCGCAAAACAAGTAAAAACAACGCTGGAACACTCAGAAAAAATATGATAAATACTTGATTGCATTTACCATAATATTATAATTGTATGTTAAATACAATTAGATGATTGATTTTATGATATGATATTCTTGAACATTTTTCATGATTTTCTTCATCATAACAATGATGATCACTGAACATTTTTTTTTGAGTGATTGAATGATGAAGAATATCAAGAAGAATGATCAAGAATATCATAGTATGATAAAACCAAACATAGTATGATAAAATCAATTATTTAAATAATTGTAATTAACATACAATTATAATATTATGGTAAATGCAACCATGTATTTATCATATTTTTTTTCTGAGTGAAGTACTTAAATGGGAAATTCTACCGCATGTTCCCTATTCACTAGATTGTGCCCTATCAGATTACTATTTGTTCCGATCAATACAAAGCGATCTTCAAGGCCAGCACTTCAGAACCCACAAGGAAATCAAAAAATGGCTCGACGAATGGATCACAGCAAAAGGCAAACAATTTTTTTTTCGATGGAATCCATAAATTGCCAGAAAGATGGTCGAAAGTCATAGATAACGATGAAAAATATTTTGATTAAAATTTAAATTGCCATTTCTTAGAAATGAACGTGTTATTTCTGCAAAAAAATCCAAAAAACTAAGTTATACTGCCAATAATTGGTTAAAACGAGGGTATGAATAAAACCGGGACTTATACCCATAGTTATGAACAGGCTGTGACTTGAAAATTTGTGAATGCCGGTCGACATTGATGATCTTTACAGAAAGTAGCGATTTTGGTTTTGTCTGAAACTTCTCAGGAAAAAGTTATGACGCTCATCGAGTGTATACCTTGAAATTCCTATTTAGAAAATCCTTCTTAATTTAGTATTAATATTTTTTAATTTAGTTCGTACAAAAATCATTTACGAACCCCGTTTCTATCAACCGTGCTCTATTTCATCGTACTTGATTAATAAATGACCTAGTTTCGAAATAGTTGATCATATTCTAGAAAGACTCCAAATTTTTTTTTAGAATCCGGTTTCCGTCAACCATACCTCCCAACCAGTAACCTCACTATCAACGTCAAGCAAGCGTTGGTTGGGTTAGTTCAATTTTAGGTGACTGCATGGGAACAGCAGAGAAAGTAATTATAAAATAGAAAGAAATGAGATGACCCACTCGGCATGCCAGTGTGCCTTATGTGCCAGCACCAACTTATGTAACCCCAAAAATGTTTAGGTATTTCCTGAACAAATGTTTTGTTCAGGAGATGTAGCGCCAGGATAATCAAAAAACGTAACATAGTAGCATTAAGCAACATGACGACCCCATCGGAACACTAATTCAAAACGAATTTTCCGAAAAGCGATCGTTCCCGTGCACTTATAAAACCCATCTCACCGATCGAAAAAAAACAATCATCCAATTTTATCAAAAGTTTTGACCAAAATATATATAAAAGGAATCCAGGCACTATCGGGACGAAATCCGTTTTCACCTCCATCGGCTTTTCTCTTTAGAACCTTATATGTAGTATGAAATTCGAATTTGTCTAATATGAATGAATACCAACCTTTTTTACTAGTTGTTTAACAATTTAGTTATGGAATTTTGGATGGATTTTGCACGAGGTTCTTGAATTTGTTATGCTGAATGCAACTCGGTTAATTTTTAACCGATTTTAATACAATTTGGGCGAACCAACGGAAACTTGCGAAGTTTAATTGTAAATAGTAGAAAGTAGAAAGATATGTAGTGTGAGGTAATACAACGAATGGAAAATTTCTGTCAACTGAAAGGCACTTTTTTGATAGGGAGCACGGCGACAAGGGGGATGACTATGTATTCCAGAACGAAAGCCGTTTTACTAAAATTCGGAAATTGTACTCTAATTTCAATTTTAAATGTGCTATTACTGAGATATTGCTTAGTTGAATTTCTTGGTATAAAAAATAAAATGTGTACGAAGCAAAATAACCGGGAAATTACGTTTGATACACGAATTCGGTTGTAAGAAATGTACGAATTCTATTAAAATTACTCTCATTTCGGAATACGTAGTAGGCCCTGGCACGAAAGATTCATTCCGATATGCCCCGGTCTTAAGTGATATTTGTTTATTTGATCAGGTAAGCATCCAAAATTAGTAATCGGTTCAGTTCTGTTGGTGATTGTGTCATGGCATTATACAAAAAAAGTTCTATATCAGGTAGGCTCAATAGAAACCGGTTGTCACTACTATATATGTTTTGGCGAAACCACTTTTTTCAATCCACATTTAAAAATTCTCTAGCTGCTACCAGGTTAACACAATTATAGTTTGGGATAATCCGATAAATGTTACTTTTTATTTTATTCCCCTCATTGTCTGTTTCAATTTTTGAGAAATTTTTTATGTCACGCTTATTTCGTATTCATTGTCTCACTTTTTGTGAGCCATTGTCGATGGCGAATAAATTTTTTTTTCGCGCAAAAAACAGAATTTGAAATTATTTTAAAACTAAAATTAACTAATTAAATTTAATTAAATTTAATTTAACCATATAAACATCATTTGCGGGAGGTTTTATTATGTGAAAATTTACGGTGAGCATGCTCTATCGAATACAACGTATTGGCTGAAGATTCTTCTCAAACACAATCAGAATTGGCTGTAGAATGTTGAAATTTTGATTGATCAACTGTTGCAAAACGTTTACAAATAATCAAAATTGTTCAAAAAGCTAGCAACTACGTGTTGCACATGAATTAAAAGAAAGAAACCTCGAATGCCGAAAAACCATTTAGGTGACAACAAAAATAAAAAATAGGTAATGACAAAATAAAAAAAGTGATAATTTTCCTGGGTAATGGGGTAATTTTCTAGAAAAATTTAGCTTCCCGTTCCTAAAAACTGTTAATAAACCATCCTGAATTTAAAAATTTTAAAAATTTATACTCCTTACCTGATTTTCTCGATGTATACGTAAAGTAAACTTTAGCCAATTAATTTTCAGCATGACAATGCAAAACCACATGTTGCAAACATTTTGAAAAATTATTTAAAAGAACAGGACTGGAAAGTTCTATCCCATCCGCTGTTTACCAGACATAGCTTCTTCAGATTACCACTTATTCCGGTAGATGCAGTCGTCTCTTTCTGTACAGCGGTTCCGTTGGGGGAGAGAAGATGGGGAAAGTTGTAGCTACAGATACTTTCAATAAATAATTCTTTCTTTTTCTAAGAAGCAAATGAGTTTTATTTCTATAACATTAAATATGATCGAAGAATTGTTATTTGCATGAATCGTACGAAATCTGGTTTCTATGGCACTATCCTGGTATTTCATTGTGAACAGCGAATTGGGGGAAAGAATTTACATACGTTTTTTATAAGTTCCTTATTTTCTGGCCTTCCAGGAAAAAAATTGATGTAAACTTTTATAAATTGGGCATATTATTTTCATTTCGAAACGGGGATATTTATTCCCATATCACCAGTAATTTTGTTTCCAAAATTCACAATCCGCTATTTCCAGGAACTTACCAGTATAGTGCCACAGGAGCGGATATGTAGAAATATGCCAGGGTTTATTTAGTTTAGGATAGCAAAAGCAAATTCGCTAGATATCTGCCGTTTCTAAAAATAAAAATTTTGTATTACCGTTAAGGTTTGATACTTTGATTTCTTTTAATGCAGAGTTAAAAGATCTTTATTAGCTTTATGTACAGTGATTCAAACAATTGTCTCAATATTGTAAATACATAGATATTATTGTTTTTGAGGATGATGAGAGGAAGTGATACCGTTTGGTTTTTGTTGATTTTTACTTTCTTTTATTCGTTAATTGCAATTGGGACAATTTATTGTTTTAAAATGTTTCCACAAAGCGGTATTTTTTCGGTTGTAAATTCTGAAACAAATAGTTGATAATAACAACAAATTATTTTTTATAATTTTAACAAATTTTATTATTTGAATTAGTTACTACTTTTTTGGTTATTTTAGCATGAAACGAAGATCGCAAGAAATAACAAACAATATTATTTATTGGGGTCTGAAAAGCATGTCTTTCATATTAAATCGCGGAAAATATTGGTGTTGGCCGTTAACGTGTTAATCGAGTACTAACGTCATATTAACCTGGTAAAGAAAACAGTAAATTATGTCGTAAAGCTTTTTCTTCACCTGCACAAAACCGACGAATAAGAAGAATAATTCAGTCGGGTCAGCTGATGTACATGTTCACAATCATTTTGTGGAAGCTTAATAATTTTGTGAAAGTATCGAAACGGTTCGTAATAGCCTGCGCAAGGAAGGATTGAGAGCTAGAGTGAAAACCAAAGAACCTTTTTTAACGGAACAATACAAGAAATTATGATTAGAATAACTAAACTAGTTCGCGATTGGACTTTAGAAGATTGGGATAATGTCATATGCAGAGATGGTAGGCTCTGGGTATCGAAGAATCCAACTGAAAAGTGAACATAAACGTGTTTGGAAAAGAAAATAAAATTCGACCGCGGAAATATAATGATATGAGGATGAATGAAAGGATGCAAATGGGGAGAGGGAGGAGGAGGCACGCGATAAAAGAGGAAATTATATTGGAATTGACCTCCAAAATCGCCAGGCCTACATATCATTGAAAATGTTTGGGGAAATGTTAAGAAAAAGTTAAGACTTTTTACGACAGAACCAAAAATTTTCGAAAATTGTGGGAAGCACTCAAAGCCTGTATTCAAGTTAAAGATGAAAGTACCATATTTAAAAAACGAAGTTTTGTTTCTCTGCAACACTCTAAAATAATTATACTCTAAGTATTGTCCCTAATAATGGTTAGTTCCTTTTTAAAAATAATTTTATATTCATTGTTATGAATATGTACGTTTTTTCTTAAAATATGAAACAAACTATGAATCTAAAAAATATCAATCAAAATTATGTTAGTTATTATTATTAGTAATCATGTGGAAAAATTAAACATTTTCAAAATTTGTAAACATTGGGACAATTATTTGAGTCACTTTATAAACGCAGCATATAATATGCTTTTTCAGATTGTAAATTAGTAAACAAATCGAAATAGAGTTAAGGTAATAGACATGCACAATTTTAGTCACATTTACATTTAAATTATTCATTTGTGGTTTTGTCTTTTAAATCACTCAAAAATTTAATTAAGAAAAAATTATATATTTTTTTATATATTACCTATTTAATATTATTCCAAGAAATTAAAAACAAAAAGAAATATCCATTTTATATAATTTAAAGGGTGATACGTTGAGCTTAAACTCTGAATTTCACAATTCATCAATAAATATTGATTCACCTCGGGCATCTGGATCGTTTACATCATTAAACACAATTGATCGCGGAAATTTAAACGCTAATGGTTTTAGCGATACCCGGGCTCGTTCAAATTCAAATACCAGCTCAAATAGACCAATAAGACGAGCACCATCAATACCAAGGCAAAGAAGACAAGCGCCAGATGTACCACCTAGGTGTGTGTTGTCTTTTGTTATTTTTTTATAAACATATATTTTTGTTTTTTTTGGAGATTTTTTTTTTTTATTAACTGAGAATTGAAGTTGTTAGGTCTTCTAATTTATTTACAATATGAAAATATGTACACTTCATTTTATTTATTTAAGAACACTTGTTTTTATAAATCAGATAATTTCTGCAATACTTTATGTAATTAAAAATATTAAATTATTATTAAATCGAAAGAGTGCTTTATTGCGAAAAATTCTAAGCATTAAATTGAAGCCATTGTAATGAGGTAATTCGTTTTAACTTAAAACGAAAATGAGTGAACTCATAATAATTGCAAAGTATTTTTCTCATTTGTTTAAGAACACCTAAAATATATTAATTCGCCATTATAATAAATTAATGACCACTAATCATCTAGGAACGGTAAAATAAACTCAAATTAAATCGTCATGCGTAAAAACAAAAAACATCGTTTTCCGTAATTATCAAACTAAATTTTTAATTTTCTACTTCATTTCAAGACCAATCTTAATAATCGTTTATTAATACTTCGATTTTATGTTCCTTAACACTGACGCAATTTTTCGAGGTTTAGAGGTATATAACATTAAGAAAATTGATTTGTACGTTTTTAAAAAAGAGGCAAGCTAACCATTTTATTTTGATAATCATGTACAAACACCTCAATTTAATTTCGTCCTAAAATTAGTATTTGGTCAATCGGTAATATTTTATGGTGAAATTGATTTTTGGTAAACATCGTTGACAAGTTGAGAAAGCCTTAAATATATTTTTTTGATTTTGGAAGAAAAAGCCCAAATCCATTCCTTTATGGGGGCGGCCCTACATCGACCAAATTGCAGTTATTATTGGAACCTGTCTAGTACATAACTACCTCAACAATATTGTTAGTTACGGGAATAACTAAGTTCTTGTTAGCATGGTTACGCCTGCCCAAACTAAACGAGTGATTGTAAGAGTAGCGATCAATTCCGGCCTATTGATTAGAACAATTAATGATATAACAGTTTCAGCCAGCGCCCTGCTGACGGTTCATCGTTTAATACAGCGTCTCGTAAGATCATGCATTTATTAGAAAGCTGTTCTTAGACAAGTGAGACAAAAAAGCGCCACCTTTTTTTTTTAAAAAAGCATCAAATTGCGTACCGAATATTTTTTGAATAAAAATCTCTCGGTTTTATAAATTACACAATGTATTGGAGAAATTATTTGAAATATAAAAACAAATAAGTGAAACGGAGTGTATTTTAATTGAATATTTTCAAATTGTAACTAAATTCTGTTGTATGTGAATTGTAGTTCGTATACATATTTTAAATAATTCACATAAATTAATTATTATAATTAGATCGGCGAGTACAACAGTAAATCAGGAAAGTGTAGAAATTAATGAAAATTCAACGGAAAGTACACCAAATAATAATGAGGCAGAAAGTAATAGTGAGGTATTGATAATTTAATTAAACCAAATTCTCGTATTATGTCCTTTTGGGTATATTGGTTCTGGTTCTAGTTATTTTGCTTCTAATTAGTTTTAAATAATTTTTAGTGTTTTTCTAATTAATTTTGCTTTTTTTATTTAATCTAAAAACATAAACGGGGTAAGGTTTAAAATTGATGCACGATTAGTATTCTATTTATGTTTACATATGCCCACATCTGTTCTTTTCATCTAATACTTAGCTTGTTACTTTTCCGTTTTACGTGTCGGAATGCTTTATGTAATGTTTTTTAAATTTTGTAGAATTTCTATTTTAAATGGCACTTTAAACATCAATACGGGATTATAAACATTTCATTTAGTATTATGTATATATTGTTGTTAAAATGGTTATTTGTACTTTTATTTATTTTTATCAAAGAATGAAGATGTTGACGTTTCTGATGGTGGTACCAATGTGCATGTTAATATTCAACCCGTGGTAGCAACGTCACAAACTGAATCACCGCAATCTCCTGCTCGTAGTACAACAGAAGATTCAAATTCAACTGGATCATCGTCAATCTTAGATTTACAATCTCTTGAAAATGCATTGCCAACGGGATGGGTTATGCAAAAAGCACCAAATGGCCGATTATTCTTTATTGATCATAATGATAGGAAAACAACATGGATCGATCCACGTACGGGACGTGCTAGTCCAATGCCAAATGTTGTAACACAAAAGCGGCGAGCCAATGAAGATGATTTGGGACCGTTGCCTGCCGGTTGGGAGGAGCGAGTCCATGCGGATGGTAGAATATTTTATATAGATCATAGTAAGTTTTTATTTTTGATAATATTATGGTGTGGTAATTGATTGATGTGATCTAATTTCTATTATTGTTTATTTCAAATAGATAATCGAACAACGCAGTGGGATGATCCTCGATTATCTAATCCTACAATAGCTGGCCAAGCAGTACCTTATTCACGTGATTACAAACGGAAATATGAATATTTCAAGAATCAATTGAAAAAACCAGTAAGTGCATATCATATGTTTATTCATTATGCAAGCTAATTATGCTAATTTTTATTTTAAAGACAAATGTGCCTAACAAATTTGAAATAAAAGTACGCCGCGTATCTATATTAGAAGATTCGTACAGAGTTATAAGTGCTGTTACTAAAACTGATTTACTTAAAACAAAAATGTGGATTGAATTTGAGGGTGAAACGGGATTAGATTATGGTGGTTTAGCTAGGGAATGGTTCTTCTTATTATCAAAAGAAATGTTTAATCCGTATTATGGATTATTTGAATATTCAGCTATGGATAATTATACATTACAAATAAATCCGTTTAGTGGTTTATGCAATGAGGAACATTTAAATTATTTTAAATTTATTGGTCGCATAGCCGGTATGGCCGTGTATCATGGCAAATTATTAGATGGTAATCTATAACCTCTTTATTATATTATAAACATTTAATATTGCCTTACTTCATTTATTGTAGCTTTTTTCATTCGTCCATTTTATAAAATGATGCTTCAGAAACCAATTGATTTGCGTGATATGGAATCAGTTGATATGGAATACTATAATTCACTGTTGTGGATCAAAGAGAATGACCCCAGCGAATTAATGTTAACATTTTGCATAGATGAAGAAACGTTCGGCCATACGAGCCAACGTGAATTAAAACCAAATGGTGCTAATATAGACGTTACTAATGATAATAAAGATGAATATATTAGATTAGTTATCGAATGGCGTTTTGTATCCCGTGTCAAGGAACAAATGACATCATTCCTAGAAGGCTTTGGTTCAATTGTTCCATTGACGCTGTTACAAATATTCGATGAAAATGAATTAGAATTATTGATGTGTGGCATACAAAATATTGATGTAAAAGACTGGAAGACAAATACGTTATACAAAGGAGATTATCATCCGAATCATATTGTTATTCAATGGTTATGGCGGGTAAGTAATTAACCCAAATTAAGTATGTAGTTAACAAATCATTAATAACGAATTGCATAATTTTTAGGCTATTTTATCGTTTTCGAACGAAATGCGGTCGCGTCTCCTACAATTCGTCACAGGAACTTCTCGTGTCCCCATGAATGGCTTTAAAGAATTGTACGGTTCAAATGGACCACAAATGTTTACTATTGAGCGCTGGGGAACCACGGATAATTTCCCAAGAGCTCATACCTGGTAATAAAAACTTTTTTTTTTTATTTTTACATAATCTCATACAAATTTTGCGTTTCAGTTTTAATCGCTTAGATTTACCTCCGTACGAAAGTTATGCTCATTTAAAGGAAAAACTTATTAAGGCAATAGAAGGAAGTCAAGGATTTGCTGGTGTAGATTAAACAAATAAAATTCATTATTTTATTGTTTATATATTTTTTAAACCGTAAAAATGTATTAATTCTGAATATTTGTTATTTTTTTAAACGTATAAAAAGTATATAGCTATAATTACTTTAAACTTATTAAAAAATAATTATATTATATAAAAAAAACATTTAAGTAGCATAAAGGTGCATTCCTGTATTTATTGATTTAATATCGAAAAGATCGATTTGCTTGTTACTGTTTTAAAAAAGTTCTATTTTTCATCTACAAAATTTAAGATTGCGAAATGTTTTATCAGTTTATTTTCAATTCTGTACGTTTAGATAAAAATATTTATATGTATATTATACATGCATATAATATATTTACATAAATTATTATTATTATTACTTAATTTAAATAAAACAAAAACAAATTTAATATTTTTATAAAAATGCAAAAAACTATACAAAAAAAATTAAATAAACAATTACAAAAAAAAAGAAACTTAAAACTTGTATAAAAATATTTAAATGAAAACAAATTTATTGTAAATAATCTTTATGAATTATATTTTCCTAATACACATAAAGAATATTGTTCACGTGATTGATTGATCTAGATCTGGAGGTGTTGTTGTTTTAAAATGAAAAAGTCGGCCGAATTCTTTGTATCTATGTATAAAAAAGGTAGGTAAGTAAATGTAATTTACGACGGCGATGAGACTCGTGAAATATTTACATGAATCTGTATTATAAAGATCTGGGGTGTCTCGTAAGTATCTATCTATCATTTTACGAATTTTCCTAAAGATCGCCTCTGGTAGGTTAAAATTCCACGCAAGGCATTCCTAAACGTAAAATCATAAATTGGCGTGCTATCGGAGGTGGCAGCAAAATAAATGGTCGTCGAAGAATTGTATTCTAAAAAATTTTGGGCGCATGAATTTTCTTATTATATTTGCATGGATAACGTTTTGTTAAGAGGATTCCAGAAAGGTAGTAAATGAAATAAAACGATGAAATGATGGAACATTTAAGTGATTCTGTGAGGAAATCACTAAAATTATGGAAATCTAATGTCGTTGCCCACCCTCTATTCTGGTAAATTTCTGGGAATAGGGAATTTATCATAGCAGAAGAAAATTGTTCATCTAGTTCGCTTATTTATCGGTAGTAATCATTCAAATTCGATTTACATAAACCTTAATCTTTTTCCATTTATGTAAATCAAACTCGAATTTAATTATCAATGGGCGCTTTCAGGTCCTTATGATTAGTGAAATTAGTGAAATCATCGCCAATTTGATTTGAAAATTTTTTAGTGCTAAACATGTTCATAACGTTGGCTACGATTTTATTCAAGATATGTATTGCCAACTGCTAGTTGTCCAATGTTCAACAATGCTAAATGTGCCAACTATAAAATTTTCTTTTGCTATTTCAAAATCCAAAACTGGCCTCTAATATTATATTTCTGTAGAAAATACAGCAATATAAATTTGTTACTCCCAAAAAGTGCAATTCCAAATAAAAAATTTACGTGCTCAAAAAAGTTATAGTTTTAAGCAGAAAATCCGATTGTACACGCCTCTAACAAAAAGGATGTTGATAATTTCCTTGTTTCTGTTCACTTTCCTTAGGATGCCACCACACCATGTTTAATGGCAATAAACACTGTTACGACACTAGATTCTCTCGATTGATTGCAAACGATGCCTTGCATTGTACTGTTTTTTCTTTCGTTTTCAACATTAGAACTTATCTGCTCATTTCATTCCGTTGTACTATTTCCGTTCGTCGAAAGACTCCTCAATTTTCCTAAACGCATTAGAAATGGTTGTTGATGCATTAGAGATTAATTTATACCTTCTTCTTCGTGATACCTACAACAGACTCAAAAATACACTGCTAGAATCGCAAATTTTTTTTTTTTTGTGGCAAGCTAGGCACTCGCAGGGAAACCTAATTCAAGTACGCAGCATTCAATTGTGCTAGTCCCATTTCAACGTTAGTCGCCATTTTTGAGATCGCTTTCGATATGTTTTGGCTCTGAGCCAAAAATTTGTCAAAATATACTCATTTTCACGCTGATAACTCTTGAACCATTAGGATTTTCGTTTTGCTTTCTTCAGCAAATATGTTGCGCAAGCCAAGATAAACAACTGCAAGACCGAAAAACCACATCTCCATTCACAGTTTTGTATTATTTTGTTTTCTTTTCATTTCGACGAAAAACACTTTTGATCATTTTTTGTCCATTTATTGAAGTTAAATCGATCGAATAAACATCTCATCGGCAAATAAAGATACAATAGAAACTATGTTTGATTTTGGTGATTTTTCTCAACTTTTTAGTTTTAAATTTTCTGCTTCGTTCGTATCGTCTTCGGGATCTTCTTCCTCTTACAAATTCCAACAAATGTCTTCCAAGAGTGCATGTAGTTTTTTGGCGATGTACCAATGTTTGAGCCTTGCCATCAATCACTTGGTGAAAACGCTCACCGTACGCGTCGGATTCGGCTGGTGATTGTTCGGCGAATTTTTCCACGTGTCAATGGCATTCGCACGTTTATATTATGAAAAGCGGTCAGCATATTTCCAATATATTTGCGCCGATCATTGGATCGATTAATTCCGAGAACATTTTTAATAACTTCGTTCTTACTTATTGTGCCAATTTTTTAACTTTTTTAGAAATATCGGTTTCGAGTATTATCTCTTCCTCGGTTTATTTTTTACTACTATGGCTGCGGGCGAATTGTCGGGTAAATTATTTACTATGGTAAAAATCGGATTTAGAACAGGTTTTTCGATCAGTTTGCCATAGAGTTTTTAAAAAATATACGAATTTACCGAAAAATTTACTTAAAATTGACTTTTACCCGACTATTGGCCCGCAGCCTCTGTATTACATAAATTATTTTGAAGCTGTTTATATACTGTTGCTAGGCGCTGCAAGCAAGCAATTTGCTTGCGAAATTTTAATTTCCTTTGTAAAATTGATTGAGTAGTCAGGAGCCTTACCACCGACTCCACCAGCATTTGTTGGTTTTCGCTTTTATATTTTCACTTCGCCTAGTGAAGCACAACGAAAATCCTAATAGGGGTGCTCAGCTTGTCACATTTTTCAACTAGCACGGTGATATTAGTGACACCGCAAACACGATTTATAAATTTCACCAAACTTCATTCGACATAAAATTTGCATTCCGCCTGTGCCCGACATGTTGTAATTTTCGCTTTTTCGCTTCGATGTCCTATTTTCGATAGAATAACGGTATTTTAGAAGTAAAAATATTTTTTCTGTTTTGTAAACTTTTAAATTTTCATCAAAGTAGCACGGTTTTTTCGTCGAAGCGAAAATAGTGATAGTTATCCATCCCATGCCAAGGGTGACATGTTATAACATCACATTTTCGATACTTTATCGAATGCTATGTTTCTTTCTCGTAAACTGAAATTGGCGACTGTTTCTTTTATAAATTATTTTTTTTCTATTTGGTATCACAATCTACTAAGATAAATGTGACAACATCTCTTGTCTAATTTCGTTGAAGTATCGTAAACAAATTATTTGATGATAGAAATCGAGTAGATATATCACAATGTTTTAATCTACCAGGCTTGAAAATGATGTAAAATATGAAAGTGTTCCATTTTATTCTACAGAAGCGAGACATACAACTCAATTCCCTTATAGGGCCCATACACCACACAATCATGCATGAGCAATCACGTGGTTGGTATTGATTGAGTGATTGCGCATGCGGATTGTGTGATTGTAGAATTTTTTGATATTTTTGTTGTTTGTACATGCAAAACTGTGTAGTATATGTTCAATTTGCTGAGTCGTGTGTATAAATTCGAGTGTGCATACTAACAAAATGTCAAAATTTATAAATAAACAGTTTTGGACTGAATTTCTGGAACTTTATAAAAGTTTACCAGCACTATGGATGGTCAAAAGCCCAGATTACAGCAACAGGATTTTTCAAAATTCCAAAATTGTCTATTTCTTCTATTAGTTTTTTTCCTCCGCATTGCTAATCCAATTAAAATTGCCACGCAAGCCTCTTCAGACATACTTTAAAACTGATGAATGTGCAAAATGCATGTGTTGTGTGAGGAACAATCATGATTGTGCAATCAAACGATTGCTCATGCATGATTGTGTGGTGTATGGGGCCTATTAGACGTATCACTTCATGCGACGTGACTATGGATCTTCCTGGTTACTAGATTTTAAAATCAAAATTTACTAAATAATTTTGTGGAAAACTCTCAATGATTTTTTTTAAATCTTACTTGGCTGCATTAGTTTGATTTTTTTTTAATTTATTTGTCACGTCAAAATTTCAAGTGATAGAAATTGTCATTTGAAGTGGTAGCAGTCGATAGGAAATATTTATAAAGCAGCATACTAAGATTTAAAAAACAGCCAGAACGACTTTATTGAACAATTATTTTGTAAGTTTTGATTTAATGATCTAGTAACCAAGAAGCTGAGTGTCACATCACTTGAGGTGATGCGACTAGGGGAATAGGGGGGATAAACTTCGATAAATTTTCAAAAATGTGATGTTACAAAATGCCACTCGTTTCATTTATTCGAAATCTGTCACAGTATTTAGAAGAACAGCAAAAGCTTACTAGAAATTGTAAACTTATAATCATGATATAATAATTTTTTCTTCTTATAGATAAACCCACCATGAAACGTTTAAAAAATGAACTAAAACGGTGACCTAAAATAATTATCTTCTTATATAATATTCATAGGCTGATGGCATACTAGGGTAACTTTAATCTGGTATTTTTTTCGTTTCGTTCCCCTTTACCAATAAAATCAAAAAATTGCGGCGCAAATAAAACCGATTTTGTTGGTAAAGGGGAAAGAAACGAAAAAATACCAGATTAAAGTTACCCTAGTGTGGATATGCACAGAACAAACGAAAATGAAAAAATATAAGGTCACCACAATTCGTTTACTAGCGACAATGAATTTCTAGTGAGTATCTGATAAAGAGAAAATTATTGTATCATGCTTATAATGACATTAGAAATTACCAATACGTAATCTCGAATTCGCAATTAGCTAGTTTGTGTCTGTTGAGGGTATAACTTGCAACATGCTTGCAGTGATGGTAAATTTATGAAACTGCTTTACTTGTTGAAATTGTTTCTCGTATTGAGCGAGCTCTCAATAACAAATAGTTTTTTGGACTGTTTTATCTCTAAAACTATTTTATATAAACCATATTAAACTTAATAATATTTTTTTTAATTTTTAACTTTAGTTTTTAAAATTTTTATTGGTTTTCACTCTTATATCGCAGAAATATTTTATTTTTGCTTGAGCTTTTTTACACTCTTTGGTGTTGTTTACACGAGTTGCAACTGCAACACAACATTTCCTCTTTCTGCTTATAAATTTGATTATTATGTATTCTTGTTGCATTTTTTTAAATTAATAAATTTATGGTGAGCAACGAGTTCTAATTCACAAAATACAAAGACAGAGCAATAACAACATTTATTGGGGTTCGATTTTTGTTTTTTGTAAACTGCTTTTATTTCAAATTTGGATTTTTACCAGTCAATACCGCCTACAAAAAAATTCTTTTATTGACAATCAAAATTCAATACGAAATGAAAATAATTTTACACACACACACACACACATAGATAAGTAACAACGGCGTTGCAATGTTTACTTCTTTGTGTAAACAGCACCTTTCGTTGTCATTTTTAAAACCATACAACGAATTTTTTATATAAAAACAAAAAGTCGTTATAGCAAAAATCAAAAAAACGAGTTTTCATAGAAAAACGGCTATCTCGGACACTTTCAAGCCCGATTCATAATTATGCCTAAAAATGCCGAAATCCCACATCTGAAATTTTTTTCAACTTTCATTCGAAAAGAGGCGTGTCTTTTGTATGATTTACGTGATTTAATTGGAAACAATGGGATGAGAAATCCGGGATTTTTAAAAATTATTTTTTGGAAGAGCACTACATAGAACGAACTCTATGGAAAAACGTTGTACAAATAAAATTAAATACATACATAAAACAAAAACAACAATAATTATATAAATAAATTATAATATGTATTGCCAATATAGGCACAATCACTAACAGCATTTTTCGAATTATTAGTAAAACTTTTCTTATCACACAACATTACTAAAATAAATTCAACGGTTGGAGTATCTCAATTTCTGGTGTAGGTTTGATTGTGCCACTCATATTTTTATTCACATACGATATATATTTTGATTTGCAGCACTTACGGTTCTCTAAATGTTTCCGTAAATATATAAATATTTTGTCAACTTTTGATTCAGTGCCAATTCACCAACATGCAAATACAATATGTAATTTAAATGATAATCGTCAGCTAACTTCAATTCGAAATGCAGCAAAATTTTCTAGTAACTTTGCTTCAGCACACTATGTAGTCAGCATCATAGTGATATATTTTTGCAAACGAGTAATTTTACTTACGAATTTGAAATTCTTTTGTGGCCAAATGAATCAAAGGCTGTGTACCAAACTTAAGGTAAAAGTCAATTTTAAGTCAAGTTTTCGGGAAATTCAATTATTTTTCAAAAACTCTATGGCAAACTGATCGAAAAATCTGTCCTAAAATCGGTTTTTACCGTATGTAGTTAAATGATTTACCTTAAGTTTGGCACACATCCAAGTTCACAATCGCAAATTATTACGAAGACAAAAAAACCATCCGAATTTACCACTGAATCGAATTTACCATTGAAAGTGTATTTAATGCACTGTACGCGGCTTGGTACATAAATTCAGTACTAGGAAACTTTAAGATATCGAAGTTCTTAGGCTGCGTACCAATTGTCGGGTAAATTATTTACTACGGTAAAAACCGATTTTAGTACAGATTTTTCGATCAGTTTGCCATAGAATTTCTGAAAAATAATTGAATTTGCCGAAAAATTTACTTAAACTTGACTAAATTAATATAAAGCTCAAAACAGAACAAGAGCGAAGGCGGCGAGCGAAATCGCCTGTCATTTTAAAAAACACAGAAAACATACAATAAAAACACAACCATCGGCGCAGGCGACGACGATTTTTTCGTTGAAATAAATTTAGAGTCTATTTCCATTTTTATCGCCGACGAAACAATGCTGCCAACTTTTTTTTTATATATATAAGTTGGTAACGCCCCAACGTCATATGCCAAAGACATAAAACATAAACAATTTTTATAATTTTAAAATTTTTATTATCCGAGTATACTAACTTTTACTGCGAGTTCATACGACGGATAAAAATCTCGGATTTTTCTATCCCAGATTTTTTTTGTTTCAATATCTTCATTTTTTTTATATGAAAAGAGGCGTGCCCGTTGTAGAATTTACGTGATTTAATTGGTTAAAACGATGGGATAGTAAAATCCGAGATTTTTATCCGTCGTATGAACTCGCAGTTAGAATCGATTTTGACATAAATAAAATATGTCGTCTTTATGTCATTTGTGGTTGTTTTTTATCGCCATTCGCTAGCGTACTTGTTCTGTTAGCTACAGCGATATCGCGGCGATATTTTTTGTTTATTCGTCGACGCTCGTCGTTGTCGCTCTTGTTCTGTTTTGAGCTTAAGTTTGGCCACAGTTTGGCACACAGCCATGGGCTGCTGGCCAATATTCGGGTAAAAGCCAATTTTAAATAAAGTTTTCGGTAAATTCATTTATTTTTCAAAAACTCTATGGCAAACTGATTGAAAAATCTGTTCTAAATCCGATTTTTACCTTAGTAAACGATTTACCTGACTATTGGCCCGCAGCCATAGTATGTGATGGAGTTTTTGATAAAAAATGTCGTTTGTTTTGAAGTACAACCAACACAATTGTGTTGTGGCTCTATCGTTTTAGAAAATAACTAATAAACATTAATCAACATCCACAATTGTGTGGGTCTTCCTGAATGAACGCCTGAATTAGACAGTTCTCTAAAATTTTCGAAAAATGGGCAAAATAGTAAAACTATAGAATGACTGTTTAATAACGCTTCGGTGATATCATGCCACACTATCTAAAAAGTGTAAATAATTGATGTTATTTTAATTGATGAGGCAACTTTTCTTTATAGTAGGTATTTGGTAACGGTATGCAGGATGACGGCCAAGAAATAATATTTGATCAGAACTAGTTCATTTATCGGATTTTATCGGAAACACAGAATATTCACGATAAAGCGCGAAAAGCTTGCATATACCCAAATAATAAATTAGTGCAATATTTGAAGTCCATACTCGAAAACCCACCATAATGCAATTGAAAAGTTTCCTAATTGTATATTAGGAAAAATTATGCGTTGTTGTCAATGGTAGTAAAATTCGGATAGTTAATTTAGTGAAATGGTTAGCGGATGGTTTCGATTAAAGGCTCGAGGCTACCTCACACAACAGAACGTCGAGATAATTGTGAAAACAAATGTTTACTGCACTGAAATTATTCTAAACACTAGTTCTGATACAAAATATTTTGGTTAAAGTGAAAAGAAACAACAAAACTATGTTTAATAAACGTAGCAGTAGACTTGGATTTTGTACGATAGTCCTAACGCAGAAAACCATGGGTTGATTGGGGCAAGCCATCAGCATGAGTTGCAAAAATGAATATTCATGCCATTAGAAAGTGTGTCTGGTGGGATTCGAAATGAGTTGTCGACTTCGAACTTCTGGAACCTGGCCAAACTGTTACAGCTGAATATTACCAGGCCCAATTGTTCAAATCAAGTGATGCTCTGGAGGAAAAAAATAACATTTACAGGCCAAGGAAGGCAGAAGGTGATATTGCTGTATGACTGCAAAATTATCCCAGGAAATCATTTTATCCTTACGTTGGGAAGTTTTACAGCATGCGACGTATTTTCCAGACTGGGCTCGCTCTGATTACCACTTATTCAGATCAATGTCATCATATTTGAAAGACCAGCGGTTCATGAAATTTGAATATATGCAAAAATGGCTCGGTTAGTCGTTTGCTTCGAAACCACCATTCATCGTCTGAACTGATAAACGGCAAAAGACATATAATTAACACGATAATTAATCTTGTTAATCTTTGTAACAATTATATTTTCGATAAAGTTGAATTTGACCAAAAAAGCAGAGTCTCTACTTGCACACCTAATATTTGTAAAGACTTTGTTATCCATGATTTTTTAAACAACGTTCTACTTGCATATATCCTAATTCATAAATAACGGTAATAATGTACCTATAATATCTCGTTGGCTGATGCGTCGTTTGCGATAAACCGCCATGTAAAACTGCGGTTAACATACACGAATATGGTTGCCGCAGTACGCAACTGAATAATTTCCGCGGTCTCCATTTTGATTTAGAAATTTCTTTTAAAGTACTGGGATATGGTTACATCTTCCAAGCCGGATGTTAAATGTTTAAAAGTTGATTTGCTAAATCAACTCACTCTCTTATTTGGGTAGAAAACTAGTTTAGCTAATAAGTCAAAATTTACATTAGTAGGAAAGAAAAGCAAATGTTAGATTTTCTACATGATCATAAATGAAATCCGCAGTGCACACATAACTAGTAAATTTATTTTGGATTTAAACAGACCGTGGTTGTATAATCGTAGAGGTGCAATGAAATTTTTTGAAATAGCAAACATTCTTTCTTGTTATAAACATTTAAGATAGAAGGTACTCGTATATATGTTTGTAATTTCCTTCTATGAAATATTTCATAATTTTATTGAAGTGGAAAATATATTCAGATGCATGCATGGTAATTGTTCGGTTTTAAATGGAGCGCATAATTTTTATGTGCGGTTTTCTTATAAATGGTAATTTCAATATATCGCATCCATTGATAAAATTTTTGCAACAATAAAATGAAGTTGAATGTTTTTTTCTCGAGTTTGCCTTAGTTTAGTTACATGAACGGCCACTATTTAGATTCCAGGTTGTTAATAAATTGAAAGAATTTTCAAACGTGATTGTCACATGAAAATTGGCTCGGTTACCGAAGTTTGAGTATGTGGTGTTGAATTTTTATTATAGTGTTACGAGCATTGTTTCTAGAAATGGACCAACAATATTCATTGCAATTTATTCAAACCTTGCTCCAACATTATATTGCTTCCTAACCTACTAATTCGTTGATTGATGCCATCTTCTTGAACTCTCTTCTCTATCGCCTCATCCCGTTGCGAATCCTTTTGCCCTGTCACATTTCAGCATTCCTCCTTTTCAACTTGTAACGTGCATTCCATTTACGCAGCAAGTATCTCACCTTCAACTGTTGGTAAAATATAGAAATCATTGCTATTACGCCTAGATGCTTGCATGCTATTAGTGTAGTATACTTTCGGCGAATTATCATTATTATAATGAGTTGCAAATTGGTGTATGCACTATACGCCGTCCGCAAATCATACGATATTTTTTTATGGCGCTAGCGGATTTTTCTATATACCGAACTTTTTTTGTGAAGAAGAAAAATAATATTCGTTTAATCGGTCATTCGATTATAATCCTTTAAAGAATAAACTTGCAGCATTCAGTAAGAAGTTTATGTGTAAATACACTAACAACAGTATGTATCAATATTTTTTTTAAAGTTTTTTTAACAAAATCCAGCGCGAGCTATCATAGTACGTCTCTCTGTCGCGATTGTATCGCTCTCTCTTCAGCGATCATCTACACTGCCGGACTGACCCTGAACAATCGTACTGGAATCTTCTGCTGGGCTACCTCTAAGGATCTTCCCTATTCTTGGTAAGCCAATTCGTCCCTCGTTTCACTGTTCGTTAACACTCTTCACGCAGTTTCACACTATCCGAACTAGAATATAGCGTTTGCCTCTGGTCTTGGTTGTTTCTTGAACCCTCTGCGGTTTTCTTTATTCTTGTTCATCTTGAGAATCAGGTTGACAACTTCTTTACAATTCTTTATCTTTCGTTTAAGTTAAGCTTTTGTATTTGAAGCTCCTGGGCTTGTTTAATGTGATCGAGTTTTAGATTCTGCTCCTGTGAGCTTCAGGGGGCTATTATGAATTTTTTTCGATTTAGTAAAATACGAAATCATAAAGTCGATCAGCCGCGAATATTCCTATTATAAAACTTTTTTTTTTGGTCGTAAAATTTAAGACCATGAAGTATGCTATTTTGTGTTGGATTTAGTTAAAAAATAAAAAAGTTTCAAATTAATTGTAATAAATTAAACTATGTAGTCAATTTTTATAAAATAATTGAATAACTTATATTTTAAAAAGTCATTAAAGTAATTTATTTTAATAAGAAAATAATAAAGTATACATTATTGCTTTCGTAAACACATTATTTGTCACTTATAGAGCAGTCGAATTTTGACATTTGATTTTCCTAAAACTCGATTTCGATTTTTTTTGGTTTATAATAGGGCGGATTTTACGATTTTCGAATTTTACGAAATCAAAAAAATTTCATAATAGGCCCCCAGATTTTGCAATTTGCTCTTTACGCCCACCTTGTTCACGCAATTTTACATTATCTGATCTAGAATATAGCGCGTTTGCCTCTTGGTTGTTTCTTGAATCCTCTGTGGTCTTCAGTCCCACAGATTTGCCTGTTAGGTATTTTATTGTTTCATTTGTAGTAGATTTGCCAGTTGGGCGCGTTGTTCTTTCTTTTGTTGTAGCAGCACTGCCATCATTTACAAGGTTTATTTCTTTTCGGGTATAGGAGGTACTACAGATATAGTAGCTTCTGTTTGATCTATCGCAACCTTTCCCTCATTTTTTTACTTGCTCCTCACAAGGCTGGACTTTCTGCTCATCGTTTGGAGTAACCGAAATTATCCTGGTTGCTTTGGTGTCGGTGAAGATTGTAGCAATCATACGCTCTTCTGTTTCAGCATCTTCATCCATGGTGCTCTGCAGCCTCAATAGTAGCCCGTTTTTATTCCTTAATTGCTGGAATATATAGGTGTTTATGGATTTAATCATTATTTGAAAAATCTCACTTCTGACACTAAATGTTATGGATTTCGGGCCTTCGATACGAATTTTTTCTCTATTTTGCAAATAAAAACACTCAACGTTTAAATTCAAATTTTATTTACTCCAACACCTATATAAATTCTTCAACAATTCATTATTTATCAATTATCAGTGTTCAATATTTCACTTTTACTTATTGCAGTGTTCACTTTTCATTTCTTATAACTTGCAGTGTTCACGGTAAAATTACAACGGCGTTTGCGTTCCAAATAGCTCGCGCTTATTATTCTTATACAAAGCTGTCACTTGCATGTACTTGTAGTTGCCAACATTCCACGTCTTCAATTCTTCTGTCTTGATGCACAATAAAATTATTGCCTCGTGTTGGACTCGAACCGATGACAATGATCAGAATGATAACACATGGTGGTGTATACCTTGACTACTTTACCACTATTTTACCCTTGACTACTTTTGAAACTGCATTATCTGTGTACTGTCGGTCTCCGCACGGGTGGTAATGTCTTTCTTTTACTAATAAAAAAGAAGAGCCCGGTTCGCAAAACGTACCTAAAACGGGATATAATCACGAACAAGGCTGGTTCCTCGTATGCATTCTCTAGAGGCATGAGCACAGCAAGTTTCGTTGGAAGAGGAAACGGACAGGGATATAGAAACGCATTCATGGACTAAAAAGATTATTGAAATGAAGCAGGATGGTTCTTCTGAAGGCTCTTTTTTCAAGAGGCAGAGATCGGATGGAGAATCGCAGAAGAATATAAAAAAAACTAGAATGAAGGAAACTGTAACTAGGGTTTTCAATGAGGTGCTCACAGAGCATTTTGTAGACGCTGTCTTCGTCAGAGTCCACGAAGACGGATATACATCATCCAGGAATTGGAGGAAGGTGCCGATACCGATAGAGGCCTGAAGAAACATTCTCTACAGACACGGAGATGTCCACTTCGAAGGGATTACTTTGTGGATCCCTGGATGAATCACTGTAAGAGGACGCTCTGATGCAACTGTTGGGTTTTGAAGTAAAAGAGCAGACCTGATGTTAAGGTTCCTGCAGATTAGCATCCATCACTCCAGGAAAGCTTCGGTTGCACTCATCCTCAAACTAGGAGTAGAAGAGATATACATTGCCTTGGTCCAAACACCCCTCTTGAGTCAATGGTGACCCAAATACTATACGCGAAGAAGGTAGGTAAAATTCGTTCCTGCATTCTTGCTAAAAATAATTTGAATATCTTTCTGTTATCAATACTTTTTACATTATTTGCCGTAGGCACTTAGCAAAACACACTTACACTTAATAAACACCTTTTGAAATTTTTAATTAAAAATTTTTGTTCAAAAAGTTTAAAAAATCACTCGATCGATTTCGACTTGTTAGGTCATCATCAGTTTATACTGATTTGTAAAAGTAAAAATTTAGTTATGCAAATACAGTAGGAAAAAGGCAAAAAAGAAAAAAGAAAGAAAGAAGGAGAGACAAAAAATAGGCAATAAAAATTAATCTATTGATCGTCCCATCCTACTGTTGTTTATACGGAAAAATTAATAATAGAAAAGGGGGGAAGAGTATAGCAGGTAGGCGAATAGTCATCGGCTGAGTAACAAAATTCAAGGTATATTGAAGTACCCGACGCCAACATATTAGTTATATTATTACGAACGTGAGAACAGGACAGGGCATGATCTGTAATTGGTGAGAAACAGTTTTTTCTCTCTGTTCGTTAATGATATTTTGGTTCAGGAATATGGATTTTCGAATATCGTAAGATTCTAAGGTATCTAAACGTCTGCTTTTGGGCTGTATATGTAACATGTCTAAATGGTTCAAGATAGCTTTATGATTTTCTAAAGCTAAATAGTTATGGAAAGTTGATTGATTGCAACCGGATAAACGTCCTTTAGCTTTAACTCCAAAATTTATGAGAAACTACAATCATTGCTATAAACATCAGACTTGAAAAGGCGATCAACTCTACGTTTATTGTTAAAAATCATATCGTGGATCCAACTAAGTATTTTAAGACTTCGGTTGGTAAGTGTATCAACCAATGAAAGAAGTTGTTTAATGGAATTGGTTGGAAGTACTCTCTCATAAATCCATCTGCTCCGATTCTTTATCACATTCCTAGTAAATGGACTGAAGCAAATGTAATATTCATACCTAACTTGGGAAAGACGTCCCAAAGACCTCACTAAGTTTAGACCCTTCCTTACTAAAATCTTTTGAAAGACTTATTCTTTTAGTTGAGGTCTGGGGTCGTTTATCTAAATATTTAGGATATTAAGTTAAAAGTTTCGGTATTTCGAGACCTATTAATTCGAAACTGAAGAAATTTTAACAGTTGTTTGGAACTATCGTCGTCGACGTTTGGAATCCTCCTCCTGAACTAAAAACTATATGAAGTGCTAAGTTGTACGTCTGATACAACCGTCTTGAATCCTGCCACTGTTTCTTTGTTTTAAACAAACGAATTGTATTTCAATACGAGTTTGTCGTATCTGGTATTTTCTTTTGCATCGCAACAGATGATTTTAAAGTAGGTCGAATAACGAAATAAAGTTTCTATGCATTAGTAAATCTTGTCCGGAAGCCTAAATTCATTTTAAAGCCCTTCTTATACATTAAGAGGTCTGCTGTATAAGTACTCATAATTTTGTAAATAGTGATTAATAAACCCCGACCGTAAAAGTTCGTTTTGTATGGTGCCACGCCGTTTTACTATCGTAAAGTTTTATAAATTTTAACGATAAACTCAATATAAATTATTTGTTGCGTAAAAACCAAAACTTTGTTATCTCAATCAAATTAATGTGATTTCATCATCACCTGTCGCATATCTTGTCATCATCGAAGTTCTTTCGATTTTGGTTAAAATGTCAGAGAGCATTTATTTGCATTGTATACAAACAACTAAGGGGAAGTATTTTAGGTGAATGGTCTATATATTTGGAGTTATGGCCGGATCAATTATTCTTAAAAATTAGCTAAATGTATCATAATAATAATATATTGTTAAAAAAAATATAGAAACCCAAACCGGGCGACCCTGTTCAATTAAAAAAGAAAGGTATTTTTTCAATGTATGCATTAATAAGTAATACAGTTTCCATGTACTTGTGCACTAAAATAATAATAACATAGACTGAATATTATTTTACTACTATTATTTCTTAAAGCATAATAATTTTATTAGAGTTACTAATACTACTTTGCAAAAACTATCGTAAATACTTAAATATGTATAGTTTTTGAAACTAAGCCAATATTCATATTATGTATTTGCTGCCGATAATAAATAGTTTTCGTTTCGATCTATTTGAATGGGGTACACTCTGTGAAATGTATTTTGCATATCTCTCTTACACTCGAGAATATCCATACTCTGAAAAAACTTAAATCAAATTACTACTTCAACTGGCTTAAAGTAAAACTTTGAAATTATACTAATATTAGTGGTATAGTGTGCTGTTGTGGCTGCCCCACCATCGATATTATCATTTGATATCAAGACAAGAAACTGAAGAAAACGTAAAAAGTAAAAAGAAAAAAACAATAACACGTCTTTTTCTTATACAGTAAGGGAAATTTATTTTGTTTCACTTTCATTTTTTCATAAAACTGTGTTACAATAACGTTTGATGTGATTATATTTTCCAGCAGGGTTTTACAGTATCCGTTTTTTACTTCTGCATTTAAACCTTTCATTAGACCTCTTCGTTTTTAATGCATTCCATAAACTATTCTGAGCACAAAAAAATGCAGTTTTATTTTATTATTTATTTATTTATTTATTCAAAAAATATAACGAATTTTGTGCCGAAAAAAACGACAGAAGCAAATTCGCGTAATACATAAAAATACAACATAATCCTAATATTTACAAAATTAAATGATTTTTATCTCACATTTTATATGACATCGGTATAAAATGTGATAAAAGCATACAATAAAATGACTAAGATACTACTACTATTACTACTACTATTACTACCATTACCACTACAACTACTTTTACTACTAAATTTCAACTTCATAACATGTGACTAAATACATCAAGTTTTATGTAATAACCCTGAATAAAAAGGAGATATCAACAGTTTCAAATAGCCATTGTTTAACTTTAGGTAAAAAGGACTTCAAATGAATGTCCTTCCTAATGTAAATTGGTAACGCATTAAAAAAGGTTGGTGCAGTGACCTGAATAGAGCGTCGGAAGTGGTCATTGAAGAATCTTGGGATGTTACAAAGAAATTGATAGTTACCGCGAAAATTGTAACGAAAATCGCTTCTCATTATTTGTTGACCACTTCGATTAAAAAAAACTCTCAATACCTTATAAACATACAAATGTTTCAACGGCAAAATATTCGTCGTAAAGAATAAATTCCATGATGGTTCAGTTCTTGGTTTCTTTAGATATATTCTCAAAATCATTTTCTGTAGAACATATAAAGGATACAAAGTAGCAGCATAACAACCACCCCAGCACGACAATCCATATTCCAATTTAGCCATAACTAGTGCATGGTAAGCTATTTTTAGAACCGACGGAGGGCAATAGTCACGAAGAAGGTAGACAATTCTAGCAGTTGATGACAGATACTGGTTGACAGAATTAACATGCGTTTTCCAATTAAGGCAAGTGTCCAAGTGAACACCAAGATATTTAAACGAGTCAACTTGTTCGATATCAAAACACTCAGAGTGGCAACCACTAGACGCACATTCATACCTGCTGTGATTAGTCACCCGCGGCAAAATAGACATATTAAAGCTACCAGACAATTTAAACAACATGAATTTAGTTTTCCGGCTTAAGATCAGGCGATGCTTGTCGAACCATGAGAGTAACACTTTTAGATCAGAATTGATCATCGAAATAACATTGCTGGGAGAATTTCCACAGTAAGCCAGAGCTATGTCATCAGCAAATCCGGTTGAATAACCATGAAGATTCAATTTAAATACGGAGTTTGTATAAATGAGAAACAGCAGAGGGCCTAATACTGAACCCTGGGGAACACCAACGTCAATAAATTTCGGATCGCTTAAATTATCATTAATCTTAACTCTCACCGATCTACCATCTAAATACGATGCAAACCACGTATTTGCCACTCCCCTAAACCCTATATCATACATAATAGATAGCAGAAGCTTGTGATCAACCATATCAAAGGCTTTAGCTGTATCAATAAATAAAGCACCGCAACTATTACCTTTATTTAAACCAACGTTGATTGTATTTAGAAAATCTAACAAGGCTGATTCGGTACTCATACCATGACGAAAACCATGTTGATGGATACTCAGCACACCCGTTTTATCTAAAAAACTGGAAACCCTATTTTTAACTACCTTTTCAAGAACCTTCAGGATTACTGGCTGCAAGGCAATAGGTCTATAATTACCTTTATCAAGGCGATTACCCTTCTTGAAAAGGGGAATTATAGTTGCTGTTTTCAGTCGATCGGGTACAACTCCCATCTCAAAGGAAAGGTTGAAAATGTGTGCAAGAACGGGACTAATATGCCCAGCAATGGCTTTTAATATATAATTACTCAGGCCAACGTTATCAATTGAGTATTTAGGTTCTAAAGCACAAATAATTGAAAAAACTTCATTACTAGATACTGGGGTCATAAAAAACGTTGTCGGACTGAAATCAAAAGGCAAATCGAAACTAGATGACGTGTTGATAGAGTTAAATTTAGCACTTAAGTCTTTAGCAACACTAGAAAAATAACAATTAAACTCATTAGCAATTTCTAGATCACTCGTAAGAAGTTCTCCATTCTGTGCTAAAATAGATTTGACTAGTGAAGTTTTATGTTTGCGAGTCAGAATCTCGTTCACTAAAATCCAGTTTTTTTTATATCACCGCGGTTAGCAGAAAAACGCTTAGAATAATAGGTTTCCTTTTCTTTTTTGATATCTGCGTTAATTATGGTGCACATTCTGTTATAGCTATCACGAAGTACTGCTTTATCAGGACGCCTATTTAACTTAGACCGCAGTTTATTCCTTTTATTAACACGTCGCGCAAGGTCAAAGGAGATCCAAGGCTGCAGGCGTTTAATTTTAGACGAGCAATATGTATAGCAGCTTTCCAAGATAGTTAAAATATTATCCAAAAATACCTCAAGAGCTAGCGATGGATTGTCGATGTTAAAAATGAACCCCCAGTCCATATGATCCAACCTTTCATATAACAACAACAGATTGAGTTTCTTTCTACTTCTCGTGGAATTTTGGTTCAAATTAGACCTAGGTAACAGTATCTGAGAAGCCTTAAACCGTATCTCAATCAAGTGGTGGTCAGAAATTTTTAAGTCCACAGCCGATGTTCTTATACCTGAAAGATCATTAGACCTAAGTCTAGCAAAAAAGTGGTCAATACACGTTGAAGAAGAAGCAGTAACCCGCGTGGGAGTACCAATCAATGACTCAAGCCCAAAACATGACATAAGGTTTAGATAATCAATACTGTTGCTTGGAAACCCGAGAATATCAATGTTAATGTCTCCCAAAACAAAAAGGTTTTTTGACAGAGGTTTTGACAGAGAATTTTGTTTAACATAATTCCGAACTAGCCACTTCTCATCTAAGGAATTTTAAAATCAACGAACAGATTCTCACTCAACCCAACGCAACCAATGTATACTTAATTTCCGTTTTTTTCTATCATGAGCTTCATTTTATTGAAATGGCAAAATGTTTGAACCATGACTTTTAAAAGTTTGGGGTGAGTAGCAAGAGAGAAAATTCATAAACAACTTTATCGACACGTCAAGAGTGCTTAAAGCAGCGATTCCTGGTCCAGTAAGTATTAGGTTGCAATACCACCATAAGGGAATTTACATCAAATGATCGCGATCAGTTATACTAATTTAGAAACATGATGTAAACGTTGGCTTTTCACTGGATTTCTTACAATGGATTGATTCTTAGAAATCTTGAAAACGTGGTGATCAACTACAGTTTCTATATAACGGACTTTGATTTATTTATGTAGCGTTTAAATTTAGAGTTTCCAAAAATTTAGAACAACAACTGTAACCAACTCAAATCAATCATTTTGACATTTAATTTTTGGTTTGCGATTAAACACCAAAATATACCTAATATTAAAATAAATTAATTAATTCGGCCAGGAAATATTAAGGATTCCGTTTTTTTTTTTATTAAATATACAATTCAGACATTTCATTTTCATTGTTTGATTTATATTAAGTTTTTTTTTTATTATGGCGATTTGGTTTTGTCTTACGCGTTCCCTTTATCACACGGTAAATTTTTCATATACAAACATAACAAACATAATATTAGGTGTTACATGAGCCAAATAGGGCACCAGAACTTAAAACCTGACATTCTTTCATGCCTCCATTTGTAGGAATGATGCTGATCCGGCATATGGGTCCTTATCACTTGGTATGGATATGTACATACAGCTGCTATTAATTTTGAGATTGCAGCAAAAGTTAAATCATTAGAAGGAAAAAAACTTAATTTTTTGAGTTTTAAATTTGAAATACGTGCAGCCTCTTTTATCCGGAACGACTGGGGCAAACAATTCCAGTTTTTTTAATAATTTCATAGTAAAACAGCATATTTTAATATTTTTTAAACTATTGTGTCATTTATTAAGATTTTAAATTTATTTTAGTTAGGTAATTACATAGTAAAAAAATCATTTCATTTTTAGAAAATAAGGTAAATAAAAGAGAAAATGAAAGAATAGGAAAAAAATGTTTTCTGGATATTAGACGTTATTCCAGATAATAGAGATTTCCGGATAAAAGAGGTTCGTATGTATATATAAATAAATATTAAATATTAAATAAATTATTAAAATTTAAATATATTAATATAAATATTAAAATAATAACAGTTCAGAGGCGTAAAAAAGGTAGGAAAATAGTCGATAGGTAATTGTTTTTGGTCTACTCAATAGCACTTCTGGATAATTTGTATCTATTCTGTGGTATTAGACACATTAAATTTATTGTAATGTGTGAATTAAATTGAGATTCACTAGCCAGTTTTGTGTCAATGGATATGTGAATTCGATTTCATTTGACGCTGATTTAGTATCACACAGTGCCTAATTCCGTACACGGTTTTTGGTATCTGGTATTTTTTCAAGGCCAACTAGTCGTAATAGATAATGTATATGTATGTGTCTTTTATTTTGTTTTATTCTGCTCTCTCGAAAATAAAATTTAAACTAAACTGTATGTCAGCGGTTCCCAAACTTATTTTGCCACGGAACCCTTTTCCGATTCTTTAAATTTCATGGAACCCTATTCATGGAAAATCCTGTTTCGCATAAATGTGTTGTTTAATAACCTAATAACCTTTTTGGCTAAATTTTTATATTCAACAAATATAATACCGCAGAAAGTTGCTAACGGTACTTCTTCGAAGTTCGCGAGTATCCGAACTTATTTCAATTAAATTTTCGTATTCTACTGCTAGCAATCCCGTTGGCTTTTCATTGCTTTTGAAAGGATTTTGTACCTAATAATTATCGTTATTGTTTAATTTTGGTATGTATGTATGAAATGAAACCTTATGGCACTGATTTTATGTGGTACTAACTCGTGGAACCCCCCAAAATTGCCATGGAACGCCGGGGTTCCGCGGATCCCATTTTGGGAAACCAGCGTTTCAAGTCGAAAATGGATTTGAAATATTTGTTATTTCATTTATGTTTGTGTTAGTGTGGTTGCACCGAAAATTTAGTTAATTCGCAATTAAAACCTGTATGATAGGTAAACGGGGAAAGAAACGAAGAAAAATACGGCTTCTGTTTCCCGTGTGGCATCAATCAATTAATCGAAGCCGTTCGACACATTTTTTTCTGTATTTTACGTGCATTCGTACTTTTTCCGACCTTTTTATTGAATCTACGTACCAATTACAATAATTTTGAATTGGATGATATTACAAATCGATTCATGTTGGATAAAAATGATAAAAAATGCCAAAATCTAAAATAAAAATGTGCATACATACATGTATTACTAGAAAAATTAAAAAACGAATATCCTTCGCCTACGCCTTCAACAATTTGTTCGAAACTAAAAACAAAATTACAATTTTACAAAAGAACTGAAGAAACAGAAAGAAATAATGGGGTTGATTCCGGGATCTAAACTTTTATGTTATGTTATGTTATGTTTGATTTTTCAATACAAATTCCAATAGGAAGCGGGGAAATAAAATAACATAACATAAAATATTAGATCCCGGAATACACCCCGATATTTTTACAAAATTACAAAACATTTTGTATGACGAAATTTATTTTGGTTTTAATGTCAAATTCTTTAGAAGAAAAATGATCAAAAAAAATTGATTATGATCAAAAAATTTTGATCACAAATACCTTTTCATGTTCTTTAGAAGAAAATAATTGATTTTTTTTGATGTGTGATCAAATTTCAAAATCACACATTTTTGGAGGATTTGTTTTCAGATCAAAAAAAAAGAAAAACGTCAATGACAAAAAGAAAGAAACAAATATGCGCCATTTTCATTATCGGCATTATAATTTGGTGTTTTTATTTTAACATGCGTTACTAAGTGTTTATTCAAATTAAATATTATAAATAATAGCCTTGTCTTGACACGATAATTAATAGGAGCATAATTTGAATTATCATTGTAATATTACACAGTAAATATAAAATACGGACATAATTTGATCATTTTTAGTACAATTTAGTACTATAATTAATTATTCAAACACCCATAATTAATTGGAACATACTTTTACTTCTCGGAAAATGCGCGTGCATCGCAGCAATCTATATGTCAAAAAAGTGAATAACATGAATGTTTCTACGCGCCCACGTACAAAACAAAAAGTTAAATCGGTTGTCTGGCAAATTTCGTCCCACCATTTCCCAGTATCCATCTGGCTTTGGAGGCACCAACTCTGGTATCACCCAGAAAATTCATGTTATGCCTGGATGACACCACCGCTCCAAACATTGATTTATCATGAGTCGAACCCTTTGATTTTGTCTTTGTTTATGTTTTGTGTCCCTTAAGCTCTTCATGTAAGAATTATAAAATTGCAAAAATTCACTCGTCTTCAATTTCTACAAATAAATTGCGTTCCCTATCCTAGAAAATCAAATTCGTACCCTATACCGAAGAACATGTTCCAATATTGAGTATATGTACATATATATTCAATAAAAACGCTTATCTGAAAGTTTTATTTTTATTATTTAATAAACAATTAATTTGATGTATGTAAATCTGGGCCAAATTTCCAAATCATTTGACATCGAATAAAAAACAAATTGGTTCGCGTATTCAACGAAAGGAGGGAGATCAATAGTTTACATTCACCGTCAAGACGAAAAATCCAATTTATGATCATAAAATTAATTTTTAGAACTATAATTAGTTTTATCGTCAAGACAAGGCTAATATTAATTTTTGTGTAATTTAAAGTGAATTTGGTGTAATTGTGTTTAGTGTTTTTTTACGTGTAAAACATTTTTTGTTGTTGTTTGTTTTGATTTCCCTTTAAACAAATGTAAACAAACCATTTTTTTGACTGGGTAAACCCATTGAAATGCCATGTATCGCATTCTTATTTTTTTATTAAGTTAAGTTTTTATTCCTGGCTGGTTCCACTTTAAGGCTGTGTGCCATACTTAAGGTAATAGTCAATTTTAAGTAAATTTTCAGTAAATTCAATTATTTTTCAAAAACTCTATGGTAAACTGCTCAAAAAATCTGTTCTAAAACCGGTTTTAACCGTAGTAAACGATTTACCTTAAGTTTGGCACAGAGCCTAAATATATTTTGTAATGTAAAGGCGATGATACATGTACAGATTTTACCTTTAAGGCATAAAAATTATGCGCGCTGATTGGTTAAAATTCGGCCATCTTGAATCGTCTTATAGACAAAAATTTTAAATTGAACATTTCTCAATTTAGTACAAGGCAATTTTTTTGCCTTAAAGGCAAAATTTGTACATGTATCACCGCCTTAACTTTTCTTTTTAAAATTTATCTGCCATCTGGATAATATACGTTAAACCGTCGACTTAGCGTGTCGTCATCAGTTGGTGTAATCTGCCAGAAGTTTAAAAGGCATTGGTACTACCCAAAAAGCATATAAAAATTGCGCATGTCTGCTATCTTCACACCAAATCGAATGTCATATGATGTTATCTATGTGCGAAATCTTTGTTTTGTCATCGTCCAGTTAAAAGGAAAGTTTAAGTGAAATTATTAATTTAATAAAAATAAAATGAGGTGTGTTGTATTCAATTACTGTAGTAAAAATGATACCCATGAAAGCAATTTAGTTAGTTATTATTCGTTTCCAAAAACCGACAAACTACCTAATAAGAAAATGATTAAAATTTTGTAATAGAAATGACAAAATTAACCCCAAAACATATATTATAAAGTATATATATACGCTACTAAGTGGACCAAAAAAAAATTGACTATATCCTTATTGAATGTAAAAATGTTCAGTGCACAATTTTTTCACCACTATATTCTACCCTTTTCAATACAAATCAAGGATAAAAAAACGGTCAACATTTTCCATAGAAAAATCGGGCTATGTCTCTTCTGTTTGTATTCTATATTCTGTGTCCAAAACCACGAATCTGTGGCATCCATTTTACTGACGAAGATTTTGAAAATAGATTGAAGTTTGAAATGAGTAAAGCTCGAGGCACGTAGTTTTCGTTTGGCTCCGACTCATTTCGTTTTCAATAAGTTTTTATAAATGTTGCTTTCGTTTCGTTTTGAGTTGTTTTTGTGTTTTTTGATAAATCGAATTTTTTTATTTCTCACAATATTGTTCAATTCAATCAATTATTTATAATATCATATCAATTAATTTAATAATGAGTGAAGATTTACACATTCCTAGTGTTCAGTCGGCCAAAAATGATAAAAAATATCATGATATTTTTTATCAGCTTTCGCCATAAAACGCACTCATTTATCACAAAAAAAACCAAGAATATTTTCGATTCTGGCTGTCAAAATTTGTGTGCATTTTATTTGTAATGTTTTTGGGTTATGATTCAACTTTAATATTATATTTTCCTATTAAAGAAAAATACATTGAATGCAATGTAGTCCAAATCAATGTCTAGGATACAATCAACAAAAAATATTGTTTGTGTATGATTTGTGTGTTTATTTAATAAAATTATATTTAATTTATTATTAGTTTCAGGCTGTCGCATGAAAATTGTCTCGAGCTAGACAAAGTTAAAAATGTGTGATATATAATGCAAATGGTTGTTGCAAATGCGTTGTACCCCGTTTTTAGATCACAGAGTCGAGACACATTTCATGCGGCCGCCGTTCCTTTCCGTGTTCTTGTTGAATGTCCGTTTCGTTTCCTCTGGATGATTGATTAGGTGACGTTATATGGTTATAATTATTCGTGTATTCACGAATTGGGCGAGATGAATGTTAATCCACAGATTTTATGTTACATAGAAATTAATATTGGTTGCCTTTAAACATACAAATGCCATCAAAAAAGGACTTGCAAAAGTGTTTAACACAATTAATTATCTGCAAATCTCTGTTAACGAGAATTGCTATGTACTGCCCGGGTTTGTTACATTGACTGTAAGGTGTTAAGAAGTATTAAACTATTGTGAAAGACACAGGAATTAGTAAATAGCAAATTTTTGTTATGACAGCGTCAACAATGTTGTGACGTACAGAATCAATTTATAATTATTTTTTAGATTTGGTTGTTCACTCGGGTTTGACATAAAATTACACGGAGTGAAGTTAGGGTCACAAAAAATATGATAATTTTTATCATTTTGGTCGGACTGAACACGCCAATTGACAAAAAAACGATAACCATAAAAATAAATAATTTAAGGTTATTGTTTAAGCTTTGATTGAAATTTGATCAACTGTTTCGGTTCGGTTCCGTCCTTAAATTAACAATGTGACCATGTTTTTGGATTTTCATACATTTTGAACGATGTGCCTCGACCTTATCACTTGAATATGGAAACATAGCATTGTTTTTACCACCCATATTTAATTAGTCAGAGTTGTAGCTATAATGTAAATGGAGTAATTTATCTTTCTAATTAATTTATGCATTAACATGTTTTTGAATACGTACAAAGCAAAATACTTATACTTATACTCGTATTATTGTCCACTTATTATTTTATTTTATCCGATCCGGCCCTGTATATCCGCATATCCAACACAACTGTCATTTTTTTTGTCAATTTCCTGTTGTAAATGAAGTAAGGAACAATCAAAAAATTGTGTACGAAAAAAGTTTCAATCAGAAATATATTTAGCATAACAAGTTTTAACCTAAATTAACGGATCGGTTTTTCGACCTATTCATTGCAAAGCTGGTTACTATTGTCAGAACGAGCCCGTCACAAGAATGTTACATGAGGTAAAATAAACCTTTTAAAACTTTGCTTTAAACGACAGTAAGATTTATTTAATTGCCTTTTGAGTGTCGGTAGGAGCGCTAGCAGACTGCACGCATATTAATTCTGACAGCTTGCGCCTCACCAGTAACTAAAACCGTCAACGCGCCACTGAACTGGCAACAATGTAAAATTTAGTTGTATCAAGTGCGTTTTTTGCTAATAACGAACACGTCATGATGTCTAAGAGATATTGCACCAGCAAATTTGATGTTAGATCTTACAGAGGTGTCGACATTGATAGCAAATATAATTGTCAACTTACATTCAAAAGATAAGCACAACAGACTGTACGTTGGAATACCGATGCTTTAAAAGATCAAGTTTCACTATATAGATTTACCAATCAGCAGTCACTGACTATTTAGACCGGTACACTAAGAACGAAACACTAACGGAAGAAAACCACGGAGATACTGAAATGATTGATTCGTTGATCAGTGCCGCCTGAAGCGCGCACATAAGAGAAAATGCCCCAAAAACATCAGCTTCCAATTGAAACAAGGTGACCCCTATTAAAGAATGAGGTGGTCTTAGTCGAATAGTCCACATTAGAGGAAGTAGAAGCAGCTATTAGTATATTGAAAAATGGGAAGGCCCCCGGTGTTGATGACATTTTCACGCGATCATATACCTGCTGCAAAAGGTAACCGTTTAAAGTGTGGAAACTATGGTGGCATGTCGTACTTGCCATACGCTTCTTTTTCACCGAAAACATTATCGGCCACTACCAGTGGTGGTTTTTCCCCAACCGTTCAACCACTTAATCGTGGGTTACCGCATGAGGATGACTCTGGAAAAATGTTCGGAGTACAGTATTAGCATACATCAACTATATATATAGACAGTATCAACCGCGAGAACCTCTAGGCCACGCTCATATGTCGATCAATACTAGAGAAACTCGTTTCATTGTGTAAACTAATAACGTCTGGCGTTCGCCAGGGTGATGCACTCGTGCCTGTTCTGTTCAATTTGGTGCTCGGGTACGTATAGCCAGGCAAAATTCTTGGATATGCTGATGAAATCGTGCTTCTTGGTCAAGGATCTACCGATAGTTTCATTCCTCTCGATCACTATGCAAAGACTTGGTTTGGAAATGAACATCACTAAAACAAAACTCGTATCAACAACACCCAAGAGCACGTCTACGATTCTGACCTCTAACGACTGTAGAATGTTATCTTTTTTCGAAAGGAAGGTCATTCGTTCTATCTTTGGTCAGATTTATTGAGATCGAAACGAGTAATTCAACGGATCCCAGTTTACAAAAGATAAATTTTAGTTAAAATTTATAAAACAGAAGAAATTGATCAATCCTATTTGAAGTAATCTGTCTTGCCGAAACGCCATGTTCCAGCGATGGCGAATGAAAAATTACTTTCCGGATGTGATTAATATGAAAACTAAGTAATTTTAATAATTAAGTCAAATGCTCTTTCTGGCTTTTATTTAATATCCAACAAAATCTTTCAAAATATCTAAACATGAGATTACACTGAAAGTATATTTCTCGTGTAAATATTTTTATCCACAATGAGGCTTTCTGGCGAAAATTATTGTATCCAAAATTATTTCATGACGACTAAATATATAAAGTTTAATCGGAGTTAATGTCTGATCGGTGGGAGGCTATGTAGCACCGAATCGGTGTTGCAGCAACGCTTTATTTTTCTGTGCGTATGGTTCAGCGCTCGAACACTCAAAACTTATAAGAAAGATGAGGGTAACATCTTAAGGGCGCTGATCCAGTAGAGGTCCAGGTTGACAACCTGAGCATCAAGGATATGGTCTGGGGGTAGAAATACTCTCTACAGACAAGATGTCCACTTCGATTGGATTACTTTTAAGTTTCCTGGAGGAATCGCAATCAGAGGATGGAAGGTAGGTAAAACTCGTTCCTGCATTCTTGTCAAATATAATCTGAATATCTTTCTGGTATCAATTTACAGTAACTCAGATGTGGTTACAAGAAGCATTGAGATGGATGGTCAACATATCTGGCTAATTAAGGGGAAGATACCTGTTGTGTATGTGTAGTGGGGGTACAATACACGGTTCACAGGGAGAATTAGTTTTGTTCAACCCTAACATTTTTTGATGAAATACATCCATTCATTTTTCTATTGTCAAACCAAGAACGCGTGTGTTCTACTTTCAATTATAATTTATTTCAACTCAGTTAAATACATTACAATACTCCATCTGTCATTTCACGAAGCTCATCTAGAAGTACTAAATATTGCACTTGTCTCAGATACCATTATGGATAGTTTAGTGAATTGGAAGGTGTCGGAAGATCGTTCCTTTTCTGATTATTGTTATTTTCAGTTTGAATTGGAGACAAAGCCCTTCAAAAAACCTAGCTATAGAGACCGGAAGAAAATCGTCAGAAAGTCCTCAAGACATACAACTACGAATTAAGAAATGTTAAAACAAATGGCTGGAGGCTTTACAATAAAATACAAGAGTCCTCTAGCATATCTAGTCTGCGTAAAGTACTATTCCTAAATCCCAGCACTCCGAGTTTTCTCCAGCGATCGTATGGTTCTTAGACAGTGACTAGTGCAGAATCCTTGGAGCTACTACTGGAAACTCACTTTTCAGGTAGCACCAAATTTGCGTTACAAAGGCCTATAAATGGCCCTGTGGGATATAAATAGGTCTAAGCTTTGCTTAAATTTTTTTAGAAAGGCAGATAGAAGCTCACCTTAGGACTTCTGAGGAAACTGCTCTACGCTCCCTTATTGCACCTATCGTGAGATCTCTTGAACATACCACATGATAACTTTTCTGGATATAGAGAATAGAGAAGGCCTTTAACAACGTCAGCCAAGAGGTGATTACGTAAGCGGTCTCCTCTGTGTGAGTGAACGAGTCACTCAGGGGCTGGGTAGACCAAATGCTTAAAAGAAGGGTCGTGACGGCCAGCCTGGGTGGTTCCTCTTAAAGCAGATTTCTGAGTTGAAATTGTTTGGAATTTGGTTAAAAATGACCTGTTATTAATCCTAGAAGGATGCGGCCTTAAGATGGTTGCTTATGCAGATGATGTTGCGTTTGGTTTTCGGTTAAATATCCTAGCCAGATACTTGGCTTTATCAATGAAGAACAATCCAATTCCATTTAAGGTAGGGGGTCGATCTGAGAAAATTTGTACTTTCTGGAGATAAGGACCAGCACAGTTTTGTATGGATTCACATTTAAACCGAAACTGTTAGCCCAGTTAGAGAGAATGTCAAGCGTATTTTGTTGCGTTCTCTTAAGGTGAACGCATGCAAAGTAGGCTTGACATTCTCTTCAATTGGTCTAAAAATTGCGGTTTAAATGTGAATCCAAATAAAACTGAGGAAACAGGAAACTAAGTTGGACACCTAACATACTAGACAGAGTAAATAACGCTATTATAGCTCTTTACTCCTATATTTCTACTATTTGGTTCATTTTATTATATCAGGGTTTTATTTGAAATATATTTTATTCGAAAAATTAATGAATATTAATGCACAGAATTTCTTTTGCTACTATAACTAATAAAATTCAAATTGGCTTTGAAAAGCAAATAAAAAATTACAGCTTTAACTATCTAAAATATTGGTGTGTGTAAGTTGTGTGACTCATTCCTGCCATCATGGCTATTTGTTTTACCAGATGTTCATGTGTGAGTCACAGGAAAATGCACCTCCCTCAAACTATTTGAGGTTTTTTATTGCTTATTTCGTGTGGTTTATTTAATAGTTGCCATTTTACTGGCAAATTTAAAACTTGACACCGAATTTTGTTGTGAACATCAATACATAAATCAACAAATAAACTTGTTGCTTTTTTAGATCATGGAATCGCATAACCCTCATACAGCGAACGAATACTGGCACGGGGCAGCGAAAATTAATAAGAAACATATGTAAGAGTCGAGTCCATATCGAATGAAGGAATACGAATTTAGCGGGTATTTTCGGTTCCCTATAGCTCTCGCAGTAAAGTTAATAGATGAATTACAATTAACTTTACAAAACGCCGAAGAACAAAAATCAAGTGGGATTGCATTGGATGAGTCAGATGAAAAAATTCCTTTCGATATAAAATATTTGGTAGCTTTTAATTTTTATTATCTACCAAAATCAAATAAGAAGTATTGCGGATACATGTCACAAACTACCATAAGTAAATCCATCGAAGAAGTCACCGAACTACTCAATACCTTGATGGGCAAATATATAAAATTTCCGCAAGGAGATGATGAGAGGACCCGAATAGTACAATAGTTTGCTAAACAAGGGATTCCGGGAATAATAGGATTGATCGATGGCACGCAAATTGCCGTAGGAGGCTTAAACATGGACGTTGAAATGGCAAATGTCAATAGAAAGGGTTTTCACAGTATAAATACACAAATTGTCGTGAATGACCGAAACATAATAATTCATATAAATGCACGTTATTCCGGATCAGTGCATGATAGTTATGTTTGAGGTGCAAGCAAACTTTTACGATCTGGGGTGCCCTTTGATGCCTTTCCTTATTACAGTGAGCGATGAACGAGCAACTCCACAAGAGAAAGAATTTTACCGTAGGCATAAAATTATCCACAGCCAAGTTGAAAGGGCTATTGACATATTAAAACATAGATTTCGGTGTGTACTCGGAGAGAGGAAACTGCACTACGCTCCCCTGAAATGCGCAAAAATAATCAATGCAGTAGCAGTTTGTAACATTTTTTTAATATTGAATGAATATGAAGACGATATTTTATTGTAAAAAATTAAATATTAGGTTAGAAAAAATAAAACACATTTCGTAAATTATCACAATATATTGGTTTTCAATATTTAAAGAAATGAAAAATTATAAAAAAAGTTTGTTTAATTTAATAGCCATAGAGAATCATAGACTCTCTATGTCGGCGTTCACTTTCGCGACTTTCGCCTTTTAAAAATGCAAGCAACTCTTGCTTCAACTGGTTGCTCTTGCAAGGATGATACATCTGGACGGGGATGGAATATCAGTGCCAAATCCTCCCTCGATGCAGTTGAGGCCTTTCACAAGTTCAGTAGGTAAAACGTGTACCAAATGATTCATAACTTTAATGAGTAATTACCTTTTGTGAATCCCTTAACATTTTTAGTATAGTACCGTCCATTAAAATTAGACACAAATTTAGCCCAACATTTTTCCTTCTGGCGTTTCCCATCTGCTGATAAAAACCGGCAAGCAGCAACACAATATTTTGAAGTAAAACGCTCGATTAACTCGGAGTTTCGCGGACGTGTTATTCGTTGCCCACGAGAAATTAAATTGCTTAAATTTTGATAAACAAACTTGATTTATTGAAATGCGACATTCTTTGGTTGGTAAAATTTGATCCAAAACAATTCAAAAAATTTTGATCCCAAATAGCTTTTCCTATTTTGGATGAAAAATATTATTTTTTTTATTCCAAATAGAAGAAGCCAAATTTTTGGATTTTTTTTGAATTCGATTTGAATAGTATTTTTTTTCTCACTTTTTGATTTGTTTGAGCCAGACCTTACAATCTATTTGCTCTTATATTTTTACTGTAGTTTTTTATAGTTTTCTTTTTTTCACTGGTCTAATGGTCTAAACTTTTTTTTACACTGTATTATCTGTTTAGTTCTGTGTTAACACTCTTAAAGCGATGCCACATACACATATCTACGGACGACTTCTAAAAACAGATTTTTCATTTATGAAATAATCACAGCATATTTTTGACTTAAATTAATGAGATAATATGTAAAATATCTCAAATTAGTAACCAAAATAATAAATTTGCAATTATTTAATAATTTTAATTGAAAAATAATCATTTTTCTATTTAGACGTTTCTAGAAACGATTTTTGTTCTGAATGGTATAATTGTACACGTGAACGAACGCACAAAAACCTAAAAACGATTTCCGAACTCATCTAAAAATTTTAAACGATTTTTTTCTCTGTGTGTTTTTCTTTGATTACTTCAAAATAAATGTTAAAAATTTCAAAAAAAAAATTATTTTTCATTAATTTAATATTTTTATCAAAAGCTCATCATGAATATGGTGGCACTATGATTAAGCGTATGATTATAATTTTCACTTTGACATTTAAATAGAAATGGCGGTATAAACATTCAGCTCAAAACAAAATATAAAGAATTGTTGTTGCAAAAATCGTCTGTAATTTTTTCTTGTATGTGGCGAGGCAAAATAAATTTACGCACGAATCGTCTGTAATTAGATGTGTATGTGGCAACGCTTTTATACAGTTTACTTTGTCAATCAATTTTTTTTTCCTTTTTTAATTTTATTATTATATATTCGTTAAAGCGTTGCCAGATACACATCTAATTACAGACGATTCGTGCGTAAATTTATTTTGCCTCGCCACATACCAAAAAAAATACAGACGATTTTTACAACAACAATTCTTTATAAAATTTTCATAATACATAAGCAGCTAATTCATTTTATAATTAAATAAGTTTACCATACCATATTCATGTTGAGCCTTATAAAAATTTTAAGTTAATGAAAAATATATATTTTGTTTTGGAATTTTTTGACATTTGTTGAAGTTCACAGACAACAGAGAAAAAAATCGTTTAAAATTTTTTGATGAGTTCGGAAATCGTTTTAGATTTTTGTGCGTTCGTTCACGTGAAAAATTATACCATTCAGAGAAAAAATCGTTTCTATGAACGGCTAAATAGAAAATTGATAATTTTTCAGTTAAAATTATTATATAATTCCAAATTTTTTATTTTAGCTACTAACTTGAGATATTTTACATATTATCTCATTGATTTGAGTCAAAAATATGCTCTAATTAATTCGAAAATGCGAAATCTGTTTTTAGATGTCGTCCGTAGAAATGTGTATGTGGCATCGCCTTGAATTTGTTTTTCTTTAACTATTAATTTTCTGTTTTTGTTTCGATAAAGAATTTCGCTAGTCATTTAAATCTTCTGTTTTACCACTTTTTAGAATATCTATTAAATTTTTATTATGTATAAATATATTTTTATATCTTCTTTTCATACATTTTTTGCAATGGTCTATATTTGTTTCTCTTATATTGCACGTATTACACTTGTCACTATCTTCCAATTTGATTAGAAACTTGAATATTTTATTATAGATATGCCCCGTTCTTAATCTGTTTATTGTTTTTATAAATTTTGTTTTCAAATTACTTTTTTTGAACTATGGTTCTTTTGGTGGTTTACTGCTGTTTATTATCCTATTGTATATACCTTTGCTCTTTGTGTACAATTCGTATTCCTCCTCCCAATCTAGCTGAATCTTATTCTTTATTTGCTTTAACACCTCTGGCGCCCCGGTAATTTATTTTCAATGCAATTAATATTATCTAGCTCTACCGCTATCTTTGTCAGACAATCTGCGTTTTCATTTCCTTTAATTCCTGCATGTCCCGGTATCCACTGAATGTAAATCCGTTTATCTGGGTTTTTTCTGCCATTTCTATGATCTTGCTTTCCTAGTATTTATTTATCTTGTTTTTTATGCAATTTTTAATTGATGTGCAGCAACCTTTTGAGTCCGTATATATTATTATTTTTCCATATCCTTTGTTTATCTGATTTAATAGTGCTGTATATTCCTATCGCGTCTGTTGTCTTATACTAACTTCTTGTTTCAACTTTATCGATATTTGTGTTATCCTCACAATATATCCCTATTCCACAGATACTTCCTCTTTTTGATCCGTCCGAGTATATGCTTTTATATTCTTTCATTCTATCTTTTATTATGTTAAATTCCGTTTTTATTTATATTTATATTATTGTTCGCTTCCTTTTCCCCAATTTCTACCAGATTTTCCATTATTTTTAGATTATTATTGTTCCTTCCTAGGCACGTCAGTTTTCCTATATTCGATATTAGAGGGTACTTCATTTTCAGTTTATTAAATTTTACCAAAGATTTATCATTTAGTGTTTGTTTACCAATTGTTGAATTGTTTTCTATTTGTTTGCATATATATTTCATAGTCCTATATTCTATTCGCTTACCATACTCCATTTCCCCTGCTTCAGCTATGATTACTTTTACTGGTGTTGTTCTTGTTAATCCAAGGCAAATCCGGAGACATGCATGCGTTGTGAGTGGTTTGTATTTGTTTTATCGAAGTTTTGGTCAGCTCTGCAAATATTTCAGCGTTTATTGTTTGTGATAGGATCAATGTTTTGCAGAAATTCAACATTTTTTGGGGGTGTGCCCCTCCGGTTGTTTTTGCAAAGGCTTTGAGAGTGTTCATCTTTCTTAGTATTTTTTTCTTAATTTCCTCGAAATGTAATATCCATTTTAGTTGGTTCGTTATTATTATCCCCACTAGCTTCATATTATTTAATTCTTCTATTCTATTCTCCTCATATTTTATAAGGATGGTGTTTCTTATAGATGTGTTAAAGTTTAAATATTTATTTTTTTCCATATTCACACTGAGCTCGATTTCTGACAATGCTAGTATCAAATTGTTAATTATTTTATATGCCTCTTCTTCTAAATCTTTATGTTCACTCGTGGTCACTATTATTCCTATATCATCAGCGTATTGAATTATTCTACACGTCGAGGAATTTAAATTATGTAGAGATGCGGTATATAAGTTAAATAGAAGAGGGCTCAACGCACAGCCCTGCGGAATTCCTTTATTCGTCCTGCTTGTTATATTTCCCCCCTTCATTTCTATCACTATTTGTCTGTTCGTTAGGTATCTGTAAATCCAATTAATTATTTTTTTATTTATATTTATGTGTATTAGTTTTTGTATTAATATCTTCTTATTTATGTTATCAAATGCCTTGATTATATCTGTTACTATTAGAATAGACTCTCTTGTTTTATTTCTATTTTAATTTATTTTTGTTGTCAACGATACATAAAAATCTATGATACTCCACTTTTCCACAAACCCATATTGGTGGCTTGGTATTACATATTTATTTTTAATTTGTTCATATTCGTAATCTGTTTTTGATGACATTGTTTATTATTTTCGTAAATGTTGGCATAAGAGAAATTGGCCTGTAGTTTTCTGGATTGTCTACTGTTTTATTATGTTTATTTATAGCTACCACTTTTGTTTTCTTCATACTATCTGGAATTCTGTAATTTTCCCTTAACTCGTCAAAATGATTAGTTAGAATATTTAATTGATTTCTATTTATTTTTTTTTTACATTTCATTCGAGTTCTCCGAAAATTCTGCGACAAACAATTATGCCAAAAACAATTATGCAACAAACAATTCATCGAAAAACAAATATGAAAACTACAACTTTACAATAACCAAGTGTGCGTAAAAACAATTGTGCAAACAACAATTCATCGAAACAAAATTTTTCACTGTAATGCACCGGATTATTGTGCATGATTTATTTTTCAGCTAATTTTTTGCCATCTTTTTTTTATTTTTATTAATAATAATTGCTTTGTCAACCTTGCAGACACAGATCAAAGAGTTTTTATCGCTCTTATCGCTTGTTCTGATAGTGCCACAAACGTTAAAAAATCAACTTTTGTAAATATAAACAATTTTTTAATGTAATTTTAATTCGTTGTATACCTTACAGGATGGACAGGATGGGGGCTGCCAAACCCCCGCTTTTCAAGAATTTATACAATTAATGAAGTGTCATTAATGGGAATGTCCTACTTTGCTTTCCGTACCACACAATTGAACAATTAAGAGAAAATTGATCAATATTTTTTAATTACGAGTCTTTTCGATGAATTGTTCAGTGTAGAATTGTTTCTGTGTAAAATTGTTTGTAGTACAATTATTCTTCTCTGAATTTATTTCTAACAATTGTTTGTCGCACTTTTGTGGTTGTGTTAAATTGTGTTGCGCATAATTTTCGGGTTGCCTTCATTCGATATTTTATTTGTCCCGGGTGCTGTATTTTTACTTTTCTTAATTATTTGTTTGATTTCCATTAATGTAAATTCCTTATCATGTATTTCCACCAATTCACTTTTATGATATGGTGTTTCTATTGTTTCTAACAGTTGAGGCAAATTAAGATCTAAAAATTTCATTGTACTTTCTTTATCTTGCAATATGTTATATGATGGCACCAGTGGCGTTTCCTGGCTGTGCATTCAAGGTGTTCTGTTCGGATTTTTATCAGCAAAAATTATTAAAATAAGAAAATAATATTAGAAACCTATAATTTAAAATAAAATTAAATAAAAATAAAATTTTCAATAATAAAAACAAAATTTTTAGAAATAGAATAAAAATCAAAAATTGTTTAGTCGTTCGGCGAACGACTAGAACATCACCAGAAAACGCCGGCACCTTTCTCTTGTTTAGTGAGTTTACCATTCTCCATGCTTTTTTTTGTCCGTTGTATTTTTATTTTTTTCAGTTACTTCCTTCCATGCTACTTCCTTTGATCTTTTAATTTCTTCTGTAGTTTAGCCAATTCTTTTTAAGGTTATTGCTGACTGTAAATCTTTTTTCCTGTTATACTTTGTTTGTGCTTCTTTTTTTTCTATCCACATTTCTTCAATTTTTTTATTCCACCAATATTTGCGTGGGTATTTCTGTTGTGATTTCTTGATTTCGTATGTATTTTCTTTAATTAGTTTTATCATTTCCCTTCAAATTGTTCAATATTTTTTGTATTTTCAAATTCTAAATTTTCAATTTGCTTCACTATATTCTTGTTGTTTATTTTTTTTTTATCGTATCACTTTCCTCTTCTTCCCTTTCTGGTATTGTTATTTTTAAAGTTGTGTGATATGAACCGACATTTTCTTCCGTGTTCTCCCATATTGTTTTGTTAATTAAGTCTGGCGTTACTAGAGTAATATCTATTGCATAATTATTGTGATTAAGTTTTGATGCGTTGCTGTTCCATCATTTAAAAGTATAAATTGATTAGAAGTAATTATGTCCGCAATATTTTGTCCTACACTATCCATTTTATTTGAATTACACCACAATGGACTATGTGCATTCATATTTATTCTCCTGAATTACACCACAATGGACTATGCGCATTCATATCTCCTCCAATTATAACATTTTTCGCTTTTTCATGGTGTTTAATAATCTTCTCAAATTGTCTTCAAACTACTATATTATTATTTCTTGCTGAATTATATAAAGCAATTAGTGTATATGTTATGTTGTTTTTTTTACCGGAATTCCCATTGCTTCTAGCGGATCTTTTTAAATATTTTTGTATCTACCACTTGTACGTTCTCCCCTACTAGAAACCCACATCCAGCATATCCATCACTCCTATTGTTTAAGAAAGATCTATAGGTTTTAAAATCCGGCATTCTTTTGTCTGATGTCCAGGTTTCAAATCACAATTTCAATTTCGTGTTTTATAAGGTAAACTTGTAATTCACTTTTTTTGTTCATTATACTTTGTATATTATTTTGTATGATTTTCATAATTATTCTATATAATAGTTATGTCCATCCACTTAAGCGGACATCCGCATTTGTTTTATATAATTCGATCACAATTTCGTCCATCCTATTGTTCACTTTATCTTCTAAATTATTTGATTTTAGAAATGGATTTAAGATCTCGCATATCGCTTTAAATTGCTGCAATAACTTCTTCATTGAATTTGTTTTTGTCTCAATTTCTTCCTCTTGCATTCGGATTTCCCCTAATTTTCTTTTTGTTTCTTCCTCCTTCTCCTGATATTTTTCCTTCCTTCCAGATATGTCTCCTTTTCCCTCCATCTTCCTATCTCTCTATTTGCCAGTTTTGTCCCGGTCAGTTTGGCATATTCCCTTGGTATTTATAGTCATCTATTTCGAATTCCTCATAACATATTCTTTTCGCTTTTCTATAGGATATTCTTTTTTTCACTTTAATTTCCTGTATCTACATCACCATTTTTTCTTATTGCATTCCCTTGAATTCGTTCTATGCTTGCTTGTCCTGACAGTAGTATAAGCAGTGCGGATCCTTTTCGCTATTTTAATTTAAAATTGTGAACAACTAAAAGAAACAACACACTTTATAATATTATATATATTTATCAAAATATGTATATATCGTCTTGCGGTGAACACCATAACTATAAAATGGTTTTATTTTTCTTAAAACTAAAAATTTTTTTGGTTGACATTAAAGCGTCTTCGGCTTTATACAATGCACTGTTTGTTGTAAGCTAAGCGGACTTTGCCAAAGCAACACTACTAATGACTAAATTTAGTTGTCAATAAAATAAAAGGCATATTAATGAAAAATCATTTAAAATGTATTAAGCATGTACAGGTAAAAAAAAGTGTGGAACTTGTCACGATTAACATGGATATCATCAGTATAGAGTTTTCTTCAAGTTCGATTCGAAAAATTACGGTCTTTTATGTTTTAAACATTTGGTTCCGGCCTTCCCCCTTGTCATTTCGTTATGCAAATTTAGTTGTTTCTTCTTAAAAACAATATTAATTTAAAATTTAAAATTATTGTTATTTAGAGGCCCTAGACAAGAATATCGTTCCCCCGCTTTTATGGAGTTGGTCAAATTTTGTGAAATGTTCCGAAAATATACTGATCATACACAAATATTCCCTGTGTACAGATTTTGTCCAAAAATGATATTGAAAGTTAGGAAATTTACGGAAATTTGTTCACAATGATAGCCTTGTGAGATGGTGCGTTGTCGTGGTGCAAAAAATCCATGAGTTTTCTCTCCAGAAACCTTGCATTTTTCGACGAATTCGCTCTCTAACGCCGCAAAAGACCCAGATAATATTCTTTACTTTACCGGGTGACCTTCTGGTAAGAATACCGAGTGCACGACACCGCGACAATCAAAGCAAACAGTCAACAATACCTTGACTTTTGATAGACTAACGTGGTTTTTTCGGTTTCGGTTCAGTTGAAAGGCGCTGTTGCGAAACGAATCAACAAGCATGTCAAACTCGCATTCCCATGATTCATCAGCGGTGTGTAATGCGATTTATGAATGTGGCGTCGGAATTGACTCGTTCTAAAATTTACATCTTTCGGAACTAGTCGACTGGCAACACGTTTCATGCCCAAACAATCGTGTATAATGGTACGAATTAATTCGTGAGACACAGAAATTTCAGCAGCTATATATCTCTCTGCCTAACCTCAATTGAGGCCGACCAGAGCGAGGCAAATCTTCCATCACATCTCGACCCCATTTGAATGCACTATGCCGCTCATATGCATGTATTTTTGACAAAGTCGATTCACCGTAATCCTGCTGTAACATTTTAAGCGATTCAGCACACTAAATTCCATTTGCAATACAAAATTTGAGACAAATTCTTTGTTTGTTATTTTTATGCATTATCAAAATCGTAAAACACAATTGAGATGAACTGACAAAATAAAGCCCTGTAGACAAACTAAGTGACAGATCGCACTCAAACTTCACGTCAAGATAGAGAATAGTTGTATCAACTTAGCGACAGAAAAAAATTTTACAATACCTTAAGCGGACTTTTTAAATAACCATTTCCTGCTACTAACTCTAACTGTCTAGTTTTTTAGTACCTAAAAATAAAACATAAACATTTTCTTTTTATTCTACCTTTTAGTTTAGCACAAACAAAATACGTTTGGAACATTCTAGAAAAATAAAAGAATAGAGAATATTAAGGAATATAATACCATAGAAAAATAAGTTTAACATAGATTTCTCATTTGTATAAAACGAATTAAATTCCAATGTCTTGATTGTATTTGTGACTTTACATTGCGCACAACGTAAAATCACAAATACAATCATGACATTGGAATTTCATTTTTATCTCTCGTTTTATACAAATGAGAAATCTATGGTAAACTTATTTTTCTACAACATAGCATGAAAAAAAGAATGTTTAATGTCATTTTTAGTATATTCGGAATATTCCTAACGAATAAGAAACATGGAAAATGTGCCTCTAAATAAGTGTTTATTATTTAATATCCCTAAAGCTAGCAGAACGCACCCAGCAGACCATTACAAGACACTATAACCAAGGGTGGACATTAATAAATACATGTAATTAAATTACGTATAGTTAAATTACTTATATTTCCAATATGTGATTTATATAATTAGTATTTTGATTACTATAAATTCTAGACGTCGTATTTGATAGTTTAATTACAATATTTTTCTATTATTGTATTTGGTATTTCCATTACAAAAAATTATATTCCATAAAAAATTGCAAATTATGTACAATATGTGCAACAAGAGCGTGTACGGCAAAAACCTCAGTAAAAATAAAACTAGTAAAGTGACCTACTGTTAATAATTACCTGGCTCCTTTTGTCCATACTATCAACCAATTTTTCTGCATACTGTGGTGATACATTTTTCCATATCTTCCGGACCACTCGCGCTAGAGCGCTCAAACTTTTCATGTAGTACATTTCCAGCTTAATCTTCATGAGTGCCCATTAGTTTGGATCGGAATGGAATTAGGTGCAAGAGACGGCGAATCCAATGTTGTGATGCCCTTTTTGAGTTTAAATTTCGAACAGAGTAGGCTATGGTGTTTTTAAAACCATTTTAGGATAGATGTTAACAAACCTCATGTATAAATTGTATTCACGAAAAGTGCGTTTAGGTTCAGTGTGGAAACGATTAATTTACCAAAACCTTGCTTGGTGAAGCATCCCCATACATGGAGCAAGGCGGGTACTCCACAGTTCGGACAATCCTGTTTTTTTGCTTAGTTCGCCAAACACACCTTTTAACATTAAAACCTCAAAAGGATGACTCATCGGTAAACACAATATTCGTAAAATTTTTGTTTTTATGTTCATTTGCTCACTGTAGTCACTTTTCTATGTATTTTTGAGTTGCCAGTGGTTTGACCAAAGTATTTCCATATGCGTAGCCATGTTCTTTCGTATGGTTCTTTTTGGTAAAATATTATTCTTTTTCACCAATTTTGCCACAGCTGCATCCAGTGTAAGCGAAGAATTTTCATCAAATAACTGTATGATGGCATCATTTTCCTTTTTTGCAGTGGTTCGGATTTTTCCTCTGTCTGGCAAATCGTCAACATTTTAATACATTGAATAATGTTTAACCCTCTTCTGTACAAATGTTTTTGACTTTTTTATATAATTAGCAGCACTTGCAACCGACATTTTTGGTCCTTTCGGATGTGTACTTGAAAACTCCGCTTCAAATCGTTTATAAATTCGCACTCATTTCTTTCATATATGTTATCCACTAAACAGTTGCAGTTAAACTAATGTTTGTTTTGGAGCATCCAAGAGGAATCAATAGTAAACCGATGTAAGCCCTGCCCATATTTGTTCCTATAGTTTTAAGTACAGTTATGCTGTACACGCTCTTGTTAAACGTACTGTATGTCCAATAAAGTGTTCTAATTTACCACTTTTAGATACGAATTCTTTGTTGTTTGATTTATTGGGGTTTTTATCTAACGATTTATTTTTGTCATCTAAAACCACGCTAAATTTTAAATCCAAATGTTAAATCCAAACCTAAATCTAAATTTTAGATCCAAACATTTTATTCCTCGGCTCAAGCTTTCTCGTGTTTGTTCAGATGGGTGGCGGTCTCTTTATCGTAAACAATTTATCGTGTTTCAATTTAACGTGAACATTTAATCGTAGAACAGTTTATCGTGAACACAATTTGCCGTGGGCACAATTTATCGTGGGACAATTTATCGTAGAACAGTTTTTCGTGGACAATTTATCGTAGAAAGGTTTTATGCGTGGTATCAAAAAATTAGTGGGATTCTTTAATGATTTTTGGAAGAAGTTCTGGAATATGGCCATGTGGGACGGAACTCGGTAGTTTCTTAACCGATTATGATGGGATTGGGTATGTTGGATGGAAATGGGATTATTGAATGATTTTTGGAAGAAGTTCTGGAATATGGCCATGTGGGACGGAACTCGGTAGTTTCTTAACCGATTAAAGATCCCGGCTCCTACGCTCCCGAAATTAAAATCTAAAGATCCCCGCAGGGTTACGGGTAGGAGTGTAGGTGCAATTAATAGATTCTATATAATCCACTCCTACGTGCGGCACACAGTGCGACATGTTTGAAGATCCCGGCTCCTACGCCCCCCGAAATTAAAATCTAAAGATCCCCGCAGGGCTACGGGGAGGAGCGTAGGTGTCATTAATAGATTCTATATAATCCGCTCCTACGTGCGGCACGTGCGGCGACATGTTTGAAGATCCCGGCTCCTACGCCCCCCGAAATTAAAATCTAAAGAGCCCCGCAGGGCTACGGCGGAGCGTAGGTGTCATTAATAGATTCTATATAATCTGCTCCTACGTGCGGCACGCAGTGCGACTCCCATTCTCAATTTAATATATTCAAAAAAAAATATTAAATTTCATTTATTTTTAAATGAGATTCAATATTTTTTTATTAATTTTTTTAGCACGTCTTAACGTATTTTTTTTAAATTTTAGTTCGTTTTTATTCCAATAGATGGCGCTAGGTCCAAAATGCTAAGCAAAGGCACATTTTTAGTAATAAACAATTCTGCTCTTGGTCAAAGTGGCGCTACCGTCGCTCAGACTGTCAAAAAAATTTGACTGCGATACTAAAGCTGTTCCAAACTGTTATACGATAAATTGTCCACGAAAAACTATTATACGATAAATTGCCCACGATAAACTGTTCCACGATAAATTGTTCCACGATAAATTGATTCCACGATAAATTGTTTCCACGATAAACTGACAGTAAATCGTTCAGATACCACAGTAACCCTTCTGCGTAGAATGACATATCGTGTACGTCATACATTAAATCATCTCTACTGCGAAGTGTCGGACACGTGTACATCATTACAAAATACGAACTTTAATAATACACCGTGAATTATTTTAGATGCTATTTGTATAACCTACATCCAGCACATTGCACAGATATTTTTTTTTAAATAAAGTCGTTTTTTAAAATAAACGAACACGAAGCTTACACTTTTCAGTCAGTAATACCGACACCTGACTGGGCCAGTGAGTTCTGAATTACAACAAGAAGTTATAGAAGTTACAATTAATGTATTTTATATTTCAATTAGCTGAATCAAAGTAATTGGTAATCAGTATTTCAATTACTGAGCATATGTAATTTGTCCACCCTTGACTGTTACGAAGCTTGGCTTAGGACGAGTGGAGTCCAAAATTATTTAATGGATCATTTGATTAGGCCATACTGAGCCTTTAACCTTTCAGTACGCAATTTTTTTTTGGGAAACAATTTTTTTTAATATATTTGAGTAGTGTGAAAATGTGGAAAAAGTATCAAAACAATTTTCTTTTCTATTTTTCATTGTTTTTTATTAAAAACATTAATTTTGATGAAAAGATTTTAAACAAGTTTTCTGTTTGTTGAAACAAAGTGCCGTGGTACACTTTTCACATACATATACAACGAATGTTTGCACCTGACATGTTGGTAATTTACACCGTAAACGTGTTGGATTCCAAACTGGGAAATGATTTACAGTATCCAATCTTACGTCTTGAGTATGTAAAGGAAGACCACTACTTTTTGGTTTCTTGCTGTCAATTTCTTGTTGTCAACCAGAAGGTCTTCCATGTTTTGCATAGCAGGTGGTGCTAACCGGACACTTACCCAAACACCCTCTGGTGATAATTATGAACAGCGCAAACAGTATAGGGCCAAAATTATTCTAAATGCTTCATTTATTATTCTAACTATTTCAATCTACAATCAACGAATATTAGAATTTCAAAAAATTTATTTTACACTTACCTTTTTAATCGTTAATTTCTTCAATCAAAGTAGCACAACTTTACGCCGTATGTTTTACTTGCGACTTGTCATAAAATAATGAAAAAATTAACTTATACCAAATAATAAATAGTATCAATATAGGACACTGCCTTATAAAATCGTGTTCCAATTTTTTTTTCTATAAGACCAGAGTGAAGTTAGGTGTTTTAGTACAAGTTCGAAAAAAAAAATCGAAAAACAACACAGCTAGTTAAAAAATAAAACTGTGTAGGTTATTTGTCAAAATAAAAATGTACATAAGTACTGTCATGTATAGTCAAAACATGTCCTCAATTAATTTTTAGGGTAGTTTGTTAGTTGTTTTCATTAATTAAAAATGCTAGAAATGTTGTATAGTTCACCGTTCTCAATATTGCAAGTTCCTAATTAAAAATCTAAAATCCACCATGGTTGGTTTCATCAGCCATCTACAATGAAAATGTTTTCATGTTACTATTGTCGTATTTTTTGGTTACCGGTGAAAAGTATATGCCGCCCCGTTTTAGTGTATAGACAATGTCATTATGTTCGATTCTAATCCATAGGAATTATTGCCGATGTAATTTTTGAGTCCTCAAGTAGTGAATTTACTACGAGAAGAAGGCGGGTACAATACATTATGGAAGGTTTGGCAAGTGGTTTTCTGTTTACGGTCGATGGTTTTGGATTTATTATTTAGGATCAGACACACACCAAAACTTAACCGTAAACGAAAACTTAACAGCCTCATACTAACAGGCATGGGGTTCACATTTATAATCGTAATTTTATGACATGGATTTTCATGCGAATGAAACTCCCGGGATATTCAGAGCCATAAGGCGGTATACCAAAACAAAAGTCGCACTCTGGGGATTTTTATCTGTAAGCAAATAAAATAAAACGAATTTTTAACCCTAAAATGTATTTAATTAAATAAAAAAAATTATAATTATTACAATAAACTAAAAAATATATCTTTATGTACTTACTTGGAAGTTGGCGACACTTTGGATTTACTGTCAGTTTATCGTGAGCAATTTATCGTGAGCAATTTATCGTAGAACAATTTATCGTAGAACAATTTATCGTGGAAACAATTTATCGTGGAATCAATTTATCGTGGAACAATTTATCGTAGAACAGTTTATCGTGGGCAATTTATCGTATAACAGTTTATCGTGCACAATTTATCGTATAACAGTTTGGAACAACTTTTATCGCAGACAAATTTTTTTGACAGTCTGAGCAACGGTAGCGCCACTTTCACCAAGAGCGGAATTGGTTATAACTAAAAATGTGCCTTTGCTTAGCATTTTGGACCTAGCGCCATCTATTGGAATAAAAACGAACTAAAATTTAAAAAAATACGTTAAGACGTGGTAAAAAAAAATTAATAAAAAAATATTGAATCTCATTTAAAAATAAATGAAATTTAATATTTTTTTATGAATATATTAAATTGAGAGTGGGAGTCGCACTGCGTGACGCACGTAGGAGCAGATTATATAGAATCTATTAATGACACCTACGCTTCTCCCTGTAGCCCTGCGGGGCTCTTTAGATTTTAATTTCGGGGGCGTAGGAGCCGGGATCTTCAAACGTGTCGCACTGCGTGTCGCAAGTAGGAGCGGATTATATAGAATCTATTAATGACACCTACGCTCCTCCCCGTAGCCCTGCGGGGCTCTTTAGATTTTAATTTTGGGGGGCGTAGGAGCCGGGATCTTTAATCGGTTAAGAAACTACCGAGTTCCGTCCCACATGGCCATATTCCAGAACTTCTTCCAAAAATCGTTCAATAATCCCATTTCCATCTAACATACCCAATCCCATCATAATCGGTTAAGAAACTACCAAGTTCCGTCCCACATGGCTATATTCCAGAACTTCTTTCAAAAATCATTCAATAATCCCATTTCCATCTAACATACCCAATCCCATCATAATCGGTTAAGAAACTACCGAGTTCCGTCCCACATGGCCATATTCCAGAACTTCTTCCAAAAACCATTCAATAATCCCATTACCATCCAACATACCCAATCACATCATAATCAGTTAAGAAACTACCGAGTTCCGTCCCACATGGCAATATTCCAGAACTTCTTCCAAAAATCATTAAAGAATCCCACTAATTTTTTGATACCACGCATAAAACTTTTCTACGATAAATTGTCCACGAAAAACTGTTCTATGATAAATTGTCCCACGATAAATTGTGTCCACGGTAAATTGTGTCCACGATAAACTGTTCTACGATTAAATGTTCACGTTAAATTGAAACACGATAAATTGTTTACGATAAAGAGACCGTCACCCGACACTTTGATAACCAAAAATCATGAACTACTTGATTACTTCGAATATTTTCTCGAAATTCGAAAAAAGAACGACAAAAGTGACACAAAAAATCTAATTGCGATAGGATAAGAGAAACAAAGAACACGAACGTCCTATATAAGTTATTTAATAAATATGTAAATGCTTATACTCTGAGTTTTTCGATAAAAATGCGAATGACAATCCAAAGAAAAATGTGATGTGTATTTAAATTAATGTTCTTTTTAGTATTTTAATTATGTTTCGCAATGTTATATGGTAAACATAGGAGTCAAATATGCATCTCGGCGCACTGAAGGATTAAATATTTCGGATTTGGTCCTATTTTCGGACTATATAATTATCCTTTAATTGTCCATTTGGTCCATTTGGCTTAACCCATCGTTTTAGTTGCAAGAGATGGAGGGCAGCATTTTTTAATATAACATTTAATTTGTATGGGATGTATTATTTTATTATTTAGAGTAGTTTCTAATAGGAATTGGAGTTCAGAGACAAACAATAGCCACACCATGCGCGAAACATTGTCTGAGTTTGGTCAGCGTTGTTACTGAAGATGAGGCTAATGGATTAAATTTAATAGTGTTTTTGAATAAAACACTATGATTTTGAAATTTTTGATTTAAATCTAACCAAAATATTATTTCAAAATTTTAAAGTTAGTGCTATTTAAGTTTCCCTCACTGTACACTACTACTCAGTTTGGTTTTTAAATAGAGACTTTTGTGTTCTGTTTAACAATTTTTTTTTGTGAGTTTTAATATTTCTTTTTATATTTCCTCAGTTTCTTTTGTTAATACCACAAATCGTGTGTTATAATCAAGAAACTGTTGTGTTTAAATAATTTAATTTTTATTTATTATTTTTTTTTGTGTTGTGAATTTAAGACGTTCGTTAAGACAAACTGATAAAGTTATAAATTTTTAGGTGAAACTCGCGACGAACACACGTCTCAGTTACAATGAAATACTAGTGAAGAAATTTTTTGTTAAGTTTATTAATTTGATCCAAAATAAAAGGATCTCTCGATATTCAAATTAAGTTAAATTATTTTAATTCATTTCAAATATGATTGTATGTGAGTTTCAATGATTTGGAAAAAAAATTAAATTAAACTTTTTTTTTTTTGTTCAGTATAATTGAATATACTGTTAGTGAATTTTAATTATTAGAACAGTACAGACAACCATCAATGGATTATTTAGTTGTACAATTTATAATATAAAATAGTTTGTGACGAAAATAAAAACTGTTTACCAATATTATACAGTGTTGTAATTTAATTTATACCTATATATTATTTAAGTGATATTATATTTTATAAGTGAACTTTAGAGAAACAAATAAAAAAAAAATCGTGAAAGATGGTAAGCATCATAAATTAGCTTTTACTGTATAAAAAAAAAATTATAAAATTAAAATTTTGTCACACACTAAGATCGTGTGGCAGGCAGGCGGCGGTGTGTGCGCGGCACTCGGATAAATATTAAAGCTACAAACATATAAAAGAAAAAATAGAAAGTAAATCGCGGCTCTACATATCACTGCGATCTATATGGGGTAGACAGTTACACACATTTCATGTATACATAAAAAAGCTTTGTGTGATTAATTGGTTTGAAAGTTATATCGAACTACTTAGTATTTTCTGATCAACAAACATAAAACCTATTATCGAATTGACATAATAATGCTCCTTTCGCTTTTATCTAAAATCTTTATATTTGATCACAATTATGATAAAATTGTTTATGTAATGTATGTGTAAAGTTGCATAAAAGCTTTAACATATATATCTCATGTTTAATTGTCACACACATGTCAAGGTTTCAAATCACGATTCATATAATACGTTTGCTTTATGCTTAATCGAAAGTCTCCGATTTGATATTATTGTGTATATAGAATTAAGCAATTAAAGCTTTTATTTTCCAAGTATTATTGATTTGTGCTAAAAATACGCGAATTTCGATTGTTCTATTGCACGAAAAATTGCATCAATCCTATACATGTACATTGTTTTTTATGGTTATTACAACACTCTTGGCAAGCACACTATGTTATGTATTTTAAAATACTTATATACATCTTACATACATAATGCACACTCATATATACAAAAATATTTCTTTATTATATCCCAATTAAGGTTTGTTTTAACTTTCATTTTCACGATTGAATAAAAAAAAAAAAAATTTAAGCTTTTGAAGCCGAGATACACCAGAATGATATTGGAAAAATGAAAAAAAAAATATATTTTTCTGATATTTACGAGTGTTTAAATGTGCTTTCTATAGTTGGTGCTTTCAAAATAATGTCACTTTATGATTTTAAATATCACAAGGAACACAACCAAAAAATGTAATTAACCTGTACGCTACTTAAGCACTCAATGCCATGATTATGTGTCTGTTAATTGCCTACACTCAATAAATCTAAGGTGTTAAAATATTTAATCAATATTAATAAAACGAGTAAAAAAATCAAAAAATTGTACGTACATTCCACTTAAACGGGTTACTTACATTAATCTATCTAGTAATTTCGGTGTGACGTCATAATTTTATACATAATTGCAAGTTTACATCTTTTAAAGCCGGTGTGGTGTGTAAGCGAACCATTATTGTCATTATACATTTAGTCAAAACACCACACCTATTCCGTTGTACATGTACAAGGTTTTGATGAGACCAATTTATTGACATTTTATTAAATTTTAGCCTCGAATTATTGTTTCTGAAAATATTTTGAAATGTAAAATATTTGCATTCAACTGGTTAGTTTGATTACAATAACTGTTTAGGTCAGGCTTATAATTGTAGATTATGTTAGCTAAATAAGCTGGTACCTCAAGTTTTAATACATTTTGTGGTCTTATCAAAGGTTTAAAATTAAAATTTTTAATTGAAAATTTCAATAAAAAATTTTGTGGTCATAAAATTGAGGATGTTGTAGCAATTCCAAATATAATGAATAAAATCAGGTATCTTTAACTACGATCAAAACTTTCACTGTGTTTGGGTTATGGAAGCTCACAACTATATTCTGGTCTTATAAACAATTAAAACATTTTAAGCTCATATTTATTTAAGATAATTCATTTCTGAAGATATACTCTAGCAAATAAGAGTTAAATTTATATTTTTCACTTGACGAATGGTAGGACTTTAGTATTCATCAAGGAAGATTTTTTTCATTGATTTTGTTTCAAAAAGAGCTTCAAACATTTCGAAACTAATATCCAATACTACAGACACAATACTAGTTTCGTAACCAAAATTTTGGTATCATGATTTCCTAAATGAGAACACAAGACACACTGCAATTTCCTTTGGTTTTAAATAGTAATGGATTAGGTTCTGAAATGTCAATATTGACATTTAATTGACTTCTAAATTATCAGAAATCACTTATATTAACTAATCTACAACAAACAGAAAACTCAAAGGAAACTAGATCTTTTTTGGTAAACTATTAGTGTCAAGAATCTCCATTTTTGATGCATTCGGCGTTGTGAGCACTAAAATGCATCGAAATGAGAAAAAATATCTCATTCCGGGACTGAGCTCAAATTTAGTTTGAAACATGACACATTAGTACGAAATCATGATTTCGAATTAATCATAATTACGAAACTAACAGTGTGTTTATGACATAACGGATAGTTAAAATATTAGAGAAAATATTCGCCATTTTTTTTTGATAAAGGATCGAAAAATTTGTGTACATAAATGCAAGAAAATTTAGATCACTCGATTGTTTAAGTGTATAAAAAAATAGGTGACACCGCATCCCCAATAGAAAACTTATGACATACAGAACCGGTATTAAAAAAATTTTAGGAAAAAAAAAATTTAGCTCGTTAGGTTGGTGAAAAACTTATGAAAAAAGTTGAGAAATATAATGAAGCAAACCGCATTTTCAAATTGGTTGTTGTTGTTTTTCCGCTTGTAAATAATTGATGTTGACAAGGAAACAAAAAATGATTTTTTAAAAATGAAGTTTGCTTTGCTTTAAGTTTTTCCTATTAATTGGGTATGCTCTTCGTAAGACAAAAGTTGTAATTTGAAAGTCATAAGCCATAAGTTTTCTATTGGGGATGCGGTGTGAGTGTAGTTAAGTTTTATGCGAAGTTTTCAATTGTTTCATATAATTAAAATAGTGTTCTGTATTTATCGTAGTCACTAGGGAATGTACAGAAAATGCCACAAGTGGTGAAAAATTAAGCTCGCTTCAGATACACCCAATACACTTATTTTTTTTTTTTTGTAAGTTCTTAATTTTAATGTTTATTACAAATAAATTTATAGTGTCCATATTTTAGTGCTCGCTTAACCAGTTGGTGCACAAAAAAATTTCGTCATTGTTTATGTATAAATCGAAAAATAATTCTAGCGATATTGGTAATAGATTGGTCAATTGTTTTATATTTTAAGCCTGATTCAATTTTCAATTAGAAAATTTAAAACCAAATTAGATTTTCATTTAAACCTTTTAAATTTAGTAGAAGCATTTTGTCGAAATTTTTGCTCTCGGGTACGAAATAAATTCTTAGGTAACAGAACGCTCACAATAGTTTGTTTAACACTAAACTATTTGAGACATCTTTTTTTGGGTTTTTACCTTAAGGGAAAAGTTAACAAACTCTAAACTGTTGCCTTAAGAAACGACTAATGATGTTAGCTGCATTTCAAAATCGGTGTTTTTTTTGTTGTTTTCCAGAAAAAATATGTTAAAAAGGAAATAAAAACTAATGTATCGGTTTAATTATCTTGAAATTATAATTAATAACATAAAATACCATTTTAAAAATATCACTAGTATGAAGAAAATAAAATGAATTTGGTTTCAATTCCAATTTTTGGTATTAATTTTTAAAAGGTAAAAACAAAAAAGTTTCTATTGTGAGAGCTTTGTATGATAGCGGTGAAAATCCACCTGGCAGAAAACTCACGATATAATACAATAATTTTCATTTTTCATTTTAATTATTATTACAACAAAATTTTTGACATCGCCCGTCGATAATGGGCTGATGTACGCAACAAAACTTATAGCAACATTGGTGATAAATTGCTCGATTGATTTTTATCATCTAAAGTTAAGTTTAATTTAATTTTTATTCAAATCAATCAGAAAACCTAACCCTAGCTAGACTTTCAATCAATTCAATTCACTATAGGACAATTTCTGTAATAGATTGGTTCTATCGGGTATACGGAGTAAAATGTTTAGTTATCTTTTATTACTAACAGCGCCAAAAGCCATATACCGGAGAAGTCACTGACATTTATGTCGAATTTTATTTATCCGCTTTTTGACTGACATCTGACGGAATATTATAAAACTATAGCGCACAAGATTATTGATTTCTCAAAAAACTACTTTTTATATTATATAAACTTCATTGTTCGCTATAATTTGTCTGAATATTATGTTATGTAACAAATGATGAAATAACAATAAAATGGCATGAGGCTTTTTCCTATATAAACAAACAACAAATTTAAATAATCATAAAAAGAACAAACTCTCCTTTATTAAAAATAAAATATATGTACATAAAATCGTGATGAAAAGTGCACAAAATCGTAACCATTGGAAATAATAAATTTTCCAATGCTTACGGTTTGTATTCGCTTTTATTAACTTCTTATATAAGGAGATGTTAAACTTGTGTCCCCGCTAGGCTGTTTTTATGTACCCAGTTTACAACGACTAGTTTAATCGTAATATCATGTCCAAGCAATCTAGAAAAATCAAGGAGTGCCCACTCAACTAAACGACTGATCTGTAAATGAGACAGAACGCGGCCCGTTTATGGTTATAAGAAGTGTCTATCATGGGTTAGGGGTTCACTTTAATAAACTTCAAATCGCCAGGGAAAACTATGATAATAGTAGTTGTTGGAAACTTGGCGAGAGAAACAGAATAGGTTTGTTCAAAATTGTATTGTAGCTATTAAAAGATTTGACTTACAACCGGAAGCGTTTTACAATCTAATTTAGACACCGTTTTGGACCATTTATGCCTACGACACTGTCTTGAGCGAACTTATAGTAATTATTAGCATAGTTTTGACCTGAAGTATTGATGTTAGTTGTACAGTAATTTCTGTGTTGTGCTCAATTTACGTGTGGAAAGGACTTTTGTTTAGTTGCGGTTAAATTGTTTTTTGAATTTAGTTTCAACGGAAATTGTAATCTCTCACATCCAAAAATTTCGATTAGAAGCCGAATTTAAATAAAATTGCCCAAAATTGTTCGGGCAAATTTTACTGAGCGTTGAAAGTTAAAACACAGTAGAATCTAACCAATAAAAACATTGAATTTAATAAACAAACTACACATTAATATTTTATTTATTTCCATTCGAAATACAAATGTTTATTCGAGTCTAATTTTAATGTAAAGTTGCTAATTCACAAAAAATGGCAAATACTTCATAGTTACTTTGATAACATGATTTCAAAATGTGATAAATTGTTCCTGCATCAATCATCAGTCGTAGTCCAAATAAACCCAGGACCAGGTTATATGAACAACGTGATCATAAAATAAAATAATTTTTCTGCAATTACCTTCTAGTTCTACCATTAAATTTCAAACAAATTGCAAGTGAAAACTCGCAACCATACTTGTTCACCATTTTTATGCCATGTCATGGCAAGTGACAGTGTAAATAGTGAAGGCAGAATGATTTTTAAATGTTAAATTCTTTTAGCTTACCACACATGTTACAAACGGCAGACATCAAGGTCGCTCTGACGTGGTTCACTGTTTCATATGGTATGTGTCATAGAGTGTTACCACGCAGACAATGATTACAGTGAACGCTGCCTCACTATTTTACGCTAAATTTTATTTCAGAAATTCACAAAAGAACTGTTTAAAAATTTGGACACACAAACATTACTGGCAAACATAGCGAAATATGTGGAACCTGTGTAAATGACACAAGCTTGACATCTGGTGTAACATTTAAAAAAAAACTTGTTTATATTTTAAATTTAATTATAATTCAACTAAATATTATGTATAATCTTAAATAAATATATAATTTATGTCCAAATTAATAAAACGTTATAGGCTATTTAACGTCTAATATGGTAGAGTAGTTCTGTCCCCATCATACAGTGTTTTAAAATACACCGTCTATTTGTCCAAAGTTGCTGCACAGTACGTTAAATGTAATGGTTGGCAAAAATGGTGACAAAATTACGTACTAACGCCGCTTTTACATCAAACAAAGATGCATTAAATATATTTGATAAACTTTTTCTGATTCCTATGTCATCTATTAAGCACTGTGAATAGAATTTTGAAATTTTGAATTGTAAATTAAATTAGTAAAGCAATGCAACACAGTCTATTAAAAGTTAATGAATGAAACGAAAATTATAATTTTATATAAAATGCTATCTGGACAGGAACCAAGCGCAAATTTTATCGATAAAAAAAAATCAATAAAATATTCATAAAATTCCAAATAACATTGTGGCAAAGCAGGCATTTGAATTTACTGGGTGACAAAAAACAAAACTCAATAAATAATTTTTCAAAATCCAAAAAAAAAAATCCAAACTAAATCTAGCAGCCTTTGCTTTCTACCATTTTCTCCTAAAAAAAATATTTTTCTATGTTGATATTTTTTATCAATAAAATGTGTGCTTGGTAGTTGGTTGCTGGGCTGGGATGTTCTAACATCAACATTTTTCGATATTTTATCGAAGTCTACGTTTCTTTCTACTAGAATTAAGTTGATTTCTGTTTCGTTTATCAATTATTTCTTCTGTATTGCTATCACAACCTACTAGAATATTTTGAACAATATCTATTTCACTTATTTTCGTTCTATTATCGAAAATAAATTATTTGGTGATAGAAACGCAGTAGAAATATCACAATGTTGCAATCTAGGAGGCTGGTAAATGATATAAAAAATGAAACAGAGGTAAATTTTATTCTACAGAATCGTGAAATAGACTTCGATAAATTATGAAAACATGGTGACGTTAGAACATCCCAGCCCTTTCCTGAAAAGGTTTGTCTGACTTTAATGAAATCTAACAACAGTTATGAATGTGGTACACCCTACATAACTGTCTAAACTAAAAAAGATGACACTTTTAAATTCGAATAGACATTTTTTCGACTGGTTCTACAATGGTTTCGAATTGGTTAACTATGTGTTGTAAAAGTAACTACTGTTGTTAGTTAAACCAAAAATTGCGTAAATCGATCAGATTGGCAACTATTTATACATATGAATTAATAAAATTAAACTAAAATGTAGCTGATGTTATTATTTATCCGCCATAAATATTTGAATATTTTTACATGAATCAAACGGGAGTTACCCGGATATACACACATTATATGTGAAATTGCCTGGTGTAGTAACTTTAGTTCTATCAACAGTCACATGCTTTTAATTTATTTAGCGCTTCTTTAATAAACTTTTCAGTTCGATAAGACGTTAATTCTTTATCGAAGCTTGTGGAGGATCGCAAATAAATTCACAAATCGTATTATTTTAAATTTCCCTTTATTTTTAATCGTATAAATAAGATCAGAGTTTTAAAATATAATTTTTATTTATATTAAAAACTTCCTACAATATAATTTTTGGGTAACAAAAATATTTATCGAACAAAAAGTTTATTTGATGTAAAAGCTGCGTTAGTTTTAAAATATTCAGGGAAATTTATAAAAATAATGATGTTTTAGTAGCAAGGCGAGTTAATAAAATAAATTTAAGCATGGTTAAAAATTTAATTCAGACATATTACTAGAACATGCTGGAAAACCCAATTTTGTATGTATGAAAACCCAATTTCAGCTCTAATAGAATTATTACTTCTGTAACGCATACCACGGGTTTAAAATCATCCCCATGCGAAATAAATTTTACCTGAAATATTAGTATACAAATATTTTATTTGGCATATTAATATTTGATTATGTGTATAAATTAAGATTTCTGGGAATGTGTATTGCAAAAACGATGCCGTTATTGCTGCCAGCTGCCGCTTAAATATATTTATATATATATATTCTTTCTTTTATATTTGCAAATGATTTCCATTTGATTAGTATTAAAATCAACGAATTCCTTTAAATTTGTCCATTTTCTAAAACTTACCGAAAATAATTTGTGGATTTGCAATTTCATTATCACTGGAAAACCGTAAAACGCTCGTGAGGAATAAACAAAAATTAAAGAAGGAAATATCAATAACAAATTTAATAAATAAAGGGAACCGCAAACATTTCGAAAAACAAAATTAAGTTAGGGTAGTTACAAAAATCAGGATACATTACGTTCCAATGAATCTAATAAATCTAAACACGTTAAACGGTTAGTTCATTAACTCTAACAAATTTTTGAACAAACGCTAAATAAATTAACCTGTAAACAATATTTATTAAACAACCTTGAACTAAATTTATCAGGCCTCCTTAAAATTTTTTTTTAATAAATTAAATAAACCTGTCGAATCCAACATTACTCTCCTTAAAGAGGAAAACTCCAACATACTCTCCATTAAAACCAACCACCAAATAATTAATAATTTTTTAATTAATTAATAATTTGTCAAATGTCAAATGTTGTGATGAAAATAGCATAATGTGTTGCAAACAAATTTTGAAAGGCTCTGGTTTTCGAAAATATCTGTACTAATGATTGATGTCCAATATAAATGATAGATACCTTAAAGGTATACCTTAAAGGTAAGTCTGTACTTTATATTGGATATAAATTACGCCGAATACGTTTCAAACCCATTATTGGGTATTCTGGTAAACCTTTAATTAAGCAAACCCTAGCATGGTTAATTATCCCCAGTAGAAATGGATTTACTTTTTGTTCTATTTCCATTTTATTTTGATAATAAGTATCTATCTTATTTACCAGATCCATTTTCGGATCAAAATGTTTGAAAATAGTGTAACGAAAAATCCCCGGCTTTGAACCCCCTGCCAAGTACAAGTTCAATATTTAATATATATAAAAAAATTAAAGCCAAAATTTGTTGCTTTCAGATTCAAAAGTTATGCTAAGCGGGATTTACGAAAGCAACGCTAATATCGAGAATTTCAAACCAAATTTCCACCGATTTCATGAATACGGCCCCTGGTCGCTAACCTGAACTCCGATCATACCTCGTATGTTGCATATTTGGTTTTATAAAAAAAAGTTGGTTATTAGTTTTACACCAAAAATATTAATTGGCAACACTGTTTATTGGTTTAAACAAAAATAAAATCATAAATCGAACCTGATTTTTATGTTAATTGTTTTACGAGCGATTGTATAATATTCACACATAGAGAAACGAAATGTAACTTTATTTAAATTTTAAATATTTGTAATGCTTATATAAATTCGCTAATTAGATAATGAAGCCGTTTTCGCTTGCGTGAATCGACGTGTTAAAAATCCGATATTTCATTAACACATTACTAAATGCAGTACGCTAAATTTGCGATAAAACCGGACATTAGGATGTAGCATAATTTAAAGTTATTTATAATTACCAATTAAGTAATGTGGTAAAGATTAGATTTTGAATTTAATTAGCATTATTAATTTGTATGTAATATTTAATGCCCATTCAATGATCTAAAATATTACGTGTACAATTTTTGTGCAGCCATCTTGATCCAAATTGTATCAACATAATTATTTGGCGTTTATTAATTGCCTAACCTTTTGAAATATGTTTGGTGTTATTTTTTTTTATTATTAATTTACAATGCAATCTGTGTTGGGGGGGGGGGGGGCTCAAGGTTCATCCTGCTGTTTCGTGGTTATGCTTTTTACGTCCTTATACTTTACGCCTAATCAGCCAACTCGAGGAAGTGCGGCTATAGGACCGATTTAAGACCATCTGCACATTGCAAGCTCCATGCCTGCCTCCATCTGTTGATGAAATTTCACTTTACATCCGGCACCTATCGGGATTCGATTTAAATATTGAACTGTCAAATATGTTTGTGTGCGTTCTTTTATTGAACACTGTAATAATTTGTATTTTCTAATTTAGACTGTATCCGAAATCCGTGGTAAATATTGTCTTGTTGTAATTATTCAAGTTTGTTTAAAACATGCCATACACAAGATATTTGCGATAAAAAAAATTATACCAGTTTTCGGACACAGTCTCAATAAAGAAAGGACACTTCCGATTTAAGCCGTAATCGAAGCTCACAAAATTAGAAAACGGTGTCAGGATAGCTCCTGCAAAAAAAGCATAAACATGAATGACCTTAGAATATTAGCATGGAACCCCAATGGGCTATTGCATCTAGGCTTGCCACCTTTTTTACAAATTGCAATGGAGGACAAGTATACAATTTTTTTTGCTATTTTATATTAAGTTTATTTTTAATATAATAATGTCTTATCAATTGTCTTTATTATTATTTCATCACAAACCACAAGCAAGTGCATGTTACAAAAAATAAAAAAAAATTTAAATAAAGATCACATTTTCAATTAATTTCAAGCCTTATCCTCTGAGTAAGAATAGAAAAATAAACAAACTAATTTTTTCAGTATAAAATAAAAATTATAAATAGTAAATTCCATTCTTAAAAGTATATTTCTCATTTCCTTTTGCTAATTTAATCCAATATTCCAGAATTTCTTCCAAAAATCATTTAAGAATCCCATTTCTATCCAATACACCCAATCCCATCATAATCGGTTAAGAATTGAGAGCACTAAATTTGTTTTGCTAAAAGTTGCAAAAAATTTACGAACTTGAAATATTAAAACTTGACCTGACCTCGCTGAGTAAATAAATAAATCCAAGAAGAGCACCACGCTGTGATCTGGAAACAGGAAACTGCTGATTATGTCAAAATTATTTGCAAGACTTCTATTAAAACCGGTATCATACGTTTAATTGAAAGTAAACGAAAAAAGGAAGATCTGCTCATAAAATTTAAACTGCGATAAACAGAAATAACGAATGGACGAGATGGCACACCAACAGATAAGAAACGGCGTGTGGTACTAAATAATGTATTCAGGTATGAATCTAGATACTAAACTGTGATAGAAGGTGTCAACAAAATGTGAAGACCTCAGTGTCATTATACTAAACCGAGTAACCTGAACATAATCCAAAGATTCCAAAACAAAATACTGAGGGATATTGTTAATGCTCCTTGGTACGTACATACGTTAATAGGGCATAGGGCAATGAAAACAGTCGCCAACGAGGTAAGAAAAGCAGCACGGAAGCATGAAGAGAGGAGGCTCCACAATCACTCAAACGTCGAAGTGAGCCAACTGCTTTTTCATCAAGAATGAAGAAATAATAAGAAGGCTAAAAAGGGTAAAAAAACGTTTGAATTAACTTTATATAGCCAGCGCAAGGTAGAACCAACACTAGATAAAATTTAGGAGAAGCCAATGGAGACATCCTAAACATGTAACAAAGTAGCAAATTAGGTTAGAAATGAAATGTTGTTAGTCATCATTCGATAAAATGAAGTATGTATGTTCAAATAAGAAGCTGTGTAGTAAAAGTCTTTGTGTTTTATTCTAATTTTGGCTACTCATTAAAATTCAACTCACAAAAATTAGGTATTAATCGATATTATAAAATGGTGGCTTCCCACATTTGATCTAAATAAATAAAGTAATGTCCAAGAAATCAGCCAAGGACAAATAGCTAATGAATTAGGAATAATTTTCGGAACCATTTTTAACACTACAATATCGCATCACAGTTATATGTACAAGAAACGTTTTGAATTTATAATATTTCTGAAATTTTATATTAGACATCGACCGACCACCTTGAGATGTATATTTAAATTTCCTTGAGGTGAGACTGTAGAACTGTACCCATTTTGAAAAGCATTGACAAACGAAAAAAAAAATATATATATTTTGTAAGATTTATTTATATTATTAAGTGAACATATTAAAGACAGGAAGTGATAGCAGGTCAAAAACTGTTTATTAAATCATTAACAATATTTTTTTGGTTTGATATATAAAAACAGAAATATAAATTGCCTGAAGGTAGATATGTATAATATTCATAGACTAAAAGAATTAAGATAAAATTGAATATTTAATTATGTATTTTATTTCGATTAAATCGTATCGTACGAACGCGTATGTAAAGGCTCGAGTCACACACAGGTGATTGACAGTTTAATTATTATTTATAATTACACTATGTTTAATTATATTAGAATTTAACTATAGGTAGTGATCGATCGGTTAAATAGAAAAAAAAAATTCAGTCAATTAACAAAATCGTAGAAGCGATACGACACCATTACGAATTTAATGTTGTATAGGTAATCAATTCACACGATTTGCACTCCAATCCAATCATTATTTATTATTATTATTATTATTATTTTTATCATGAAAAGTGAAAAGCGCTTATACTGAAAGTGTAAGTAATAGGTTTTGTGTTAAAGAAATTAAATAAAAGTAATTCCTGATTATAAAAATATTTAAAACAATATACTTCTCACATAAAAATAAAAATCATCGTACAGTAGTAAGAAATTTTTCTTACCGTTTTCACATGAATAGAAATAAAATTGCATAGTTTTTTTCATTCCGATGGTAGAGAAATTGGTTAATCGAGTATAAATATATAAGAATGAAAGTTAAAATGAAGGAAGTAGGTTGAATGAATATAATATATATATTTTCCAAATCGCTTCAACAAAAATGTTTGTATTTAATTTAATTTTAATTTCTTTTTAAAGAATTTAATAAACCAAACTAATTCGTGGTGCGGTATTGATTAAAAACCAAATTTATTCTCAAGCCTTAGCATAACAAATTTTTGTTTATAATTGGACATTTTGCCGAAATTAGTTATACGGGATGCATGGCTCGTTAAATTTGGTACGGTTATGTGATACTGTAAAAAATTGTAACTTCATGCGACAAACACTTCACACCTACTTACATTTCTTTCCAACTTTTAAATGTATACTGTATTATCGATTTTTACTAAAATGTATCGGTTTAGATTAAAGCTGTGGTTTTAAATGTCACCTGAATCGTATGTTTTGTTGACATATTATTACAAAGTGTTCAATGAAAGTAACGCGGATTTAGTTTGGTAGCTTAAAATAATTATAAGAAATAAAATTTATTATTTTAAGAATTTCATTTAAATTGTACACAAGTTTCTCTTGCATTTTAACGACATTCTCGTTTATGCACCGACATTAATAAATATTAGTTTTTTATTGTTAATTATTCGACTCTTATATTAATTAATGTATTGGAAAACAATTCATTAAGGGACTACTACTGTCGTTAAAATCAAGGATATTGTAATATAATGATGTTTCTCCCTCTGCATTTGATTATCTATGATGTAATATCAAAATGTCAAAAATTAGTTACAACAAATAATTTGCCAACGTTGTGTCATAATCGTAGACTTAATATGACTTTGATGAATGATTTTCATGTTTTGTGTTAACATTCTAGGTTTGACTCACGAATATTTATTTTTTATCAAAACACAATTCTATAATATCTACTACCAGATTACAATTGACAAGTATGTAGGTGGGCTAGTTAAGTAGATAAAGTTTATTATTTCGGTTGTTGTATATTGTCTAGAAAATTGGTGATAAATGTGGCATTATAATTTTGTTGGTGTGTTTCACGTATTTCGCTATTTCGAACACAGGTTTTGCAGTTAAAATTCATTAATTTACAAACCCGATCCACGATTTTATAGATCAATGTCACACTTTTTTTTCCAAAACGAGCTCAACGCGGTTTATAAACTAAACTCACATTTTTCCAAATGATTATCACTTAAAGTGACGAGCAAAAATGGATGAATAAACAGGGAATTTTTATTTTTCAGTCTGATATTCTTCATTTTATTCGAATTTTTCTCCGGCTACTTTATCATTTTTTCAAATTTGTTTTCAAGTTTACTAATATTTTTGTCTTCCTACTAAGCGAATAATTTCGAATCGATTTGCACATACATAGTCGGAATTTTTCCCTTAGTAGGGGGAAAAAATTATGTTTCTTAATTCAAAAAAAGAAAACAAATTAAAAAAATAATTAAAGTAGTCGGCAAAAAATTCAAATAATGGGCCACATGCTCGATCAGCTAGCAAGCAAGCAATATCCTAGCGCAAAACCTGGCTACTCAATCAATTTTACCAAGCAAAATTGAATTTGAATTAATTTTTTTATACGTTTTTTGTTTATTTTTGCGATTGCACAGTAAAACAATATAAAAATTTGCTGGATAGTTTTTTAAGCCGCAAACTTCACTGTGCAATCGCAAAAAAAAAAAATAAAAAAAATTATAAAAAAACTAAATTCAAATACAATTTTGCTTGGTAAAATTGATTGAGTTGCCAGGTTTTGCGCTAGCATATTGCTTGCTTGCTAGCTGATCGAGCATGTGGCCCATGGAGAATTTCAAAGCAAATTGTATTCCGATTGGGGAAATTTCCACCGATTTCAAGAATAGGGCCCCTGTATTCGAAATTGCGCTTGCTGCTCTTCTTGGCATATACTTGATCGTAATTTCGCATTCGCAGTTTGAGAATTCCCCACAAAATCTCTATTGAATTTAAATCCGGGTTTTGTGCTGGCCCTTTTAACATTGTACATTTTTGTTCAACCGCAGCCATTTTTGCACAATTTTGGTGGTGTGTTTTGGATCACCGTAGAGGATTAAAATAGCCCCAAACCATTAAACTTCTTTCGTCATGTTTCTTTGACTTGGTGCTTCGGTAATTTATCGCCTGCGGTCTGTGCTAATAGTATTCTTTTCTATATCTAACTGCAAACGCTGATTGCTTCCACACCACAACTTTCATGCATGCGTCGGGGCCTTTGCTTGTTTTGTTTCTAATTGTTTTGCCGACCTCTAAAGGTGTTTTAATCCTTCTCATTTAAATGACATCTTATCACACGAGCGTCTCAATTGGACAATAATTTACGCCGCTCTTTCTATCCTTGCTTAGGCTCAATACCACTTCGACGGCCAACAAACCAGATGGTCGAATGGATATAATTCCACAAACTAGCAATTTCTTTTGAAGAAACCCGCATTTATATCATTGATTTGATAGAATTGTCTAATTCTGTGTAATTAGGTCTTTTCTGTTCAATTATGAAAAGTTACACTAAATGAATGCCAGTTAATTTTGTTATTCTTCAAGAGTTTCCTAGATAGATAGTTCTTCTTTCTAAATAGTTCTTCTTTAGTTTCCCTCTATAAGCGTAGAAATTAAAAAAATAAGAATTCCCTGTTTATTCACCATTTTTGCTCGCTATTGTATGTACAAATAAAATTCCAATTTTTCCATTTCAAGTTATATGAGCATTTTTCAATTCAAATTCAATACTTTGTGACTCAAATAAAAAGTTGTTTAAATTCCGAACAGTTTTTAAACAATTTTAGGTTTTATTAATAAATTCATGTTGAATTTGGTTAAAATAATGTTTAGAGGTTATTTTATTGTATATTCGTTGGTCCTTAGTTGAACCTGAAAATATTTCGTTAATCAAAATCAATTTAGGGCATACGAATTCGCTTGATAAGTTGAATTGTAACACAATTTCGAAAACTTTAGGCGTATCTGAGCATTACAAGTTTCGACTTCTGTTTGTTGTTTTCCCGAACAAATTTAAATTTAAATTAAGTTGAAATTGTAATGTTTACATAATCGACTCCATGCACTGGGTCTTGTGTCAAAAATTGGGCTTATAACGGTTAAACAAAAATTTTTACAAAATTTCTCTCAACCGTAACATCGAATAGGAGGCGTAGTTATCAACTTCGCGTTACCTCGACTCAGTCCACAAAATTGGTAGAGTCAAGTAAACACAATCCCGAAAAATTCCAAAGAAAAAATTGTACGGGACAAATCATATATAAATCATAAAATAATCATATGGTTTATTTCCTTTTAACACTTTTGCCGTAGGCACTTCTCGAAACACACTTACTGAACACATTTTTATTAGCATTTGTTTTTATATTTCGCAAAAATTAAATTTTAATATTTTAATTAAAAAAATGTTTCAAAAGGTTTAAAAATCACTCGATCGATTTCGTCTTGTTAGGCATCATCCGGAGTATCATGCAGATACTCCTGATTAGAGATACTGTGTTTATTAAATGGCTTATTTCCAGTTACCTATTATTTTTACGAACAAAGTTACACACGATCGCAATTCGCGTTTGGTGAGAATACCGCCAAAGTATTATAAAATTTGTGTTGTGCGATTTTATTTTTATATTTTGATGCGGGCGACTATCGAAGTAAATTATTTACTGTCGGCAAAATTGGATTTTATAACAGATTTATCGATCAGTTTGTTATGGAGTTTTAAAAAAAAATTTACCTTGAATCAAAGTAAATATTGACTTATTCGAGAATTTTGATACCCTTTGATTTTAGGTTTGTGTCATTTTTGTATTTAATAATAATTCTGTTCTGTCACTATTTAATATAATGGCGTTCATTGCTTTTAACATTAATTATCCAAATTCAGATTATCCCAACTATAGAGAAGGTCTCAATTGAATTATTATTTTTATTATTTTTCATTATCATCAAACTTGCCTTTTGAAATAATAGAAGAATAGAAGAAAAGATAAATAGAAGATGTACAAGGAATCGACATCATTATTAAATTTGTAAACAAATAAATTTTTGTTTTATTAAACTTTCATGAAAGTTAAATTACAGTTGAATACGGCTAAGACCGTGATGAAATACATGCCTACCAATTTAATCAAATTTCTTTACGCAAACAGAACCCGATTTGGCCGAAGACTATTCACTCACTATTAAATATATTTTTTTACAATAGTTTTTTTTTTATTGTATCAAATAGAACAAATTAAATTCGGTATTTTGCTGTCAAATAACACATGCCGAATGACTTTTTTTACAATACGATATCAACCCTTCGAAAAAAATAGAAAAAATAACCGCCTTGCGGTAAACACCATAACCATAAAATGGTTTTATTTCCCCTAAACCTAAAAATTGTTTGGCTTACATTAAAGAAAATTCGGTTTTACACAATGCAATTGTTGTTGTAACAATTTTTCGGCTTTGCGAAAGCAACGTACCTATTATTCGAATTATTCGGCTACTTTAATCATTTTTCCAAATTTGTTTTCCAGTTTGCTAATATTTGTCTCCCTACTAAGGGAATGATTTCGAATCGATTTACCCAGTCAGAATTTTTCCCTTATAGTAGAGGGGAAAAGTTATGTTTCTTAATTTAAAAAAACAAAAGAAATTTAAAAAATGATTAAGGTAGCCTGCGAAAAATTCGAATAATGTAGAGAATTTCAAAGCAAATTGTATTCCGATTGGAGAAATTTCCACCGATTTCATGGATACGGCCCTAGGGCGGGTTTATAACTATAAAAATTGTAGACTGAAGCAATTATTTTTCTTTGTACGTACCCAAACCGTTATACTGTTGAATTTACATGAAGCAGCACTGAAAAAATTCTAGTACAGTACATAAGTACATCTGAAGGCGCTTCTAAAATAATTTCAAGTAGCTGCTGAGTTAGTTGGTAATTAAACTTAAATTAAGACCGAAAATGATATTTTTAAGTTATATGACCGTTAGGGTCAGGCTTAGAGTTGCCAGATAAAACTTGTTTAAAATACGTACACCTCAGGGATAATTTTGCAAGAAATTAAAACTTACTCTGGGGAACAGAATACATACTAAATGCTTGGCTTGGACGTACTTTCTGCACGTTTACCGACTTCACCAATATTTCAGTAGTAATCAAGCAAATTCATGGCCAATATAATTCAGCCTAATTGGACTCACACCAAAATACTATTTCCCAGGAGCCAAGTCCAATTTTAATCAACCCTTCCCGTTGGGCACAAGAGTGTGTTTGGATTTTTTTTCGATTTTAATTATAATTGAAATATATTTCTAATAGAGCTAGCGACTTGAAATTCCGTGTACGTTCCTAAAATTTTATTAGCTATCGACAAATATGAGTACACTATTGATCTATGCAAAATTTCAAACGATAAAAAGTATACAAAGATATTTATAAAATTGTTTCTAATTGTTTCTAATGCCAGTTTCTGGTCGGTTCCAAACAAAAAGCGGCAATGTCTAATAATCTGTTTAACAAACGTTCACATAACTAAACTATTTAGCGGACGGACTTTCAGTCCATGAAATCGTTTTTCAGGCGACTAATGAATGTGCGTATTCTTAGTTCGATTGAGCTAATAATTGCCATTTGTATTTTTTTTTAAACCTATTTCACTTATTCTATGATTTCACCACCATTCGTTTTCATTTCGAATTCACTTGATCTGGTTCCCGCTTCGTTGTTTCATTTCAATTTGCTCTAGAAACAGAGATTGGCGTTAGCGGTGCCGATACATTCGAAAAGAAGATTTATTGCTAAGTGCATTAAAGAGACGAAGAAAAACGTTGCCATGGCACTATATGGATGCTACATATAATACCTGAAACTCATAGCCGAAGCTGGTGTTCGTGCCGCTATTCATCTTCGCCTGTAAAATTTTATGGAACGACATCGGCGCCTCTAATTTGATGGTAATATACATGGAAAATTTGCATTTCTGTGGTTGTTGGTTGGCCAAAATTGTACTTTAATACTGAGATTATAAATAATGTCAAACAACTCTCAAAAAATTAAAATATTTTCATTTTGACACCGAAATCAAGTGTTTGACAGTTAAACAGAATGGAAAAACAAAAAATATAATTTTTTAACTCTAGTTGGTTTTGAAGCAGAACCGATTCGTCACTATAGATAAAAATTTAGAATTTTTCATCCCTTCGTTTTAACCAATTAAATCACGTTAATTATTCAAAAGTCACGCCTCTTTTCATACATAAGAGTTGTAAAAATAGAAAAATAGTCCCGGATGTGGAATTTCGGGATTTTAGTTATGAACCGGCTATCAGGCACTTTTTTTTGTCCAAAACCAAAAATAGTTGAACGCCAAATAGTTGAATAATTTTATTAAATTATTTTTATAAATAAACCATTGATTGCTGTAGCGCTGTAGGCCATACAACAATATGAGTCCGTTTTTTCAGTATCTGTCAATAATTCGGTAGTTTTATGTAGTTAGGTCACAACTTTCAAAAACAAAAATAATTTCTCATTTTGGACTATATTAGGTAGTCACTCAAGGTTTATTATGTGTAACTAATAATGAGTTCCAGTAGAATAAAAAGCGGGCATCTAATTTCTCAGGGAAAGATAAAACATTATTGGACAGTTTTTTAAAACGTGTCTCGAACATGTCTCGACGGTTGGTGATTAAAATAATTATTTGGAATTTTGTAGAAGGATGTCATTACTTGATTAATTATTTTCAATATAAATGAGTAAGTTACGACTAGTGGACAATTCTCATAAAAAACTAGTATACAGTTATATTTCACAAATATTTGTCGAATATTGGTAAAATCACAGTTGGCATTAATCATTCGTGTGCCTGCGGCTTTAGATATAATTCAAATAAAAGTGGGCAAACCAAATTGTTAACGACTCGAAATATTAAATGAAATGTTGAATAACTGATAAAATTCATTTGGAAATTAAAAAACTTGATTTAGAAATGAATGACCTATCCCAATAGAAAAATGCGTCCTAAAGCTATGTAAATGAAATAATGATGTGGTTAATCATTAGTCACTACCAAGCTTTAGAAAAATAGGGTGGTAATAAAGTTTATTATGTTATACCATCGTTATTTGTTATATAAGCCGTCTATATTGAAAGTGGTTTAAGTCCAATTTACAAAAAAAAAAGAAAAAATAATGGAAATAATAATCACAATTCTTATAATTCTTTTTATATTTTATAAAATGTATTTATAAAATGTATTTGTGTAATACATTTTATAATATATAAATAGAATTTTAAGAATTGTGATTATTGTTACCATTAACTATGTTTTATGTAAAATGGGCTTAAACCACTTTCAACATTAACGGCTCATATCAGTGTGGTTTTGAATTAGAAAGTGTTTAATTTTATTTTACTTAGAAATAGTTAATATAAGGAATCCCCAATTAATTACGTCGAAATCTAAAATATCCACATTTTCAGTTAATAAATCTATTGCTCCTAAACTTAATGCCGGGAAACGCATTTTTAAAATACTAAAGTGGCTTCCTATACCATTTGTATTCTTTAGGTAGGTCTTTTAGCGTTTACTGTCGCAATGCATAACTAAATGGTAGTGATGCCAAAATATATATTTTTAAATCATATTTGATATTTCCAGGCAAAACATTCTTTCCAAGTTCATTCTGTTCAAATTTAAACTGGAAAAGATCACAATTTTGTGAGTATATATTACAAATTGTATGGCTCCTAGTTATCTAGCTTCATTATTTAAAATATTTATGTTAGTATTTCCCACCATTCAAATTCGATTTATATTATTAGAGCTTAATCACAATGAAGCTGAAGAATTACAGATAGACAGCAACAACATCCTTGAAGTGGCGCTGAATTGTCTTTTCATTCTATATTTGTAACATCTTTAAAACGAGGAAACGGCAGATTTGTAATTATCCGACGTCAATGTGGAGAGGTGTCTACACTTCCTTTTCCGTCATATGATGTTTGTGCATTGTGAATTGTGATGTCGCAGTTCAGTAAAAATATCACATCAGTTTACCCCAGTTAATTCAGATTATAGTCTCATAAAAGTTATCAATCGATCAAAGAAATATCAAAGCAAACAATAATCAGCGAACAAACTATTGATGACTGCTCGAAATGCCACACACTCTTTAATCTTTGGAATAAGACATTCGTTATAAATGATGCTTTGTTGATCGCTTGACCAAGTTTGAGAAGAATTTTAAATATAATCAAATAGAATAAATAAGACTAAACCAATTTGTTTATACTTATAAAAACTGCTATTTACATACTTTGTTTAATAGCAAAACCAAACTTATAAATTAATTGCTTTAAATTCAGTCAATTTATATTTTTTTTTGTTTGAAGTGTGAAATCGATTGATATTGACGATTGGCAAAGTTGGGAATGTGACATTTAGCATATTAATAAAAATCTCATTAATTATATTTTTTATATGAAATTTTAGCATGAGGCTCTTAAAATAATCATCTAAAATTATCAGAAACCGACAAAAATTCCCACTAAATCTATTATACGATAGAAACAGCTCACATTGTAATGAGTAGAAATTTTTATAGTAAAGTTGAAGAAGGTTTTTTGTTCTATGTCGCGTACATAACATAGGAAATAACAATTTCCGTACTCGCTAACGAACTCAAAACCAATCAAATTATTTGAAATGCTTTAAACCACGCCTACTAGTTCCAAACTTGAGTTGAAATAATTTTAACTTTGTTCTTGTTTTAATACATTTTGTGTGTTACCATTGTATTTTTTCCGAACTAACTCACTATGTCATGAACGTACTATTACTGGGTGATCCCAAAACAAAATAGTAGCACTTTCAAGCTAAAATAAATCTAGTACCTAACCATAAAATTTTAACAAAATTTTCGGAAAATATAATTTTGTCTATTTTTTGACGATATAATGAATGTTTTTGAAACTAAACCACTGGCTCTAGATGAAAATGTCTATTTTCGTAATGTTTTTGCACGGCACACTTCATATAAAAAATTATTAGCTTCTATTTAATGTGCTAAATGTAACATTCCCAACTTTACCCGTCGTCAATTTTGAAAACATGTTATAAATTGGGATATGACGCTTATACTGGAAAGAGACGTGCGGAATTTCCACGCACGAAAATACGTAAGTAAACCACATGTGTGTTTTTTAAATACGTTTTTGATGAACTTTTGGTTGAAAATTTTGACATAAAGCCGAATGTTTATGTTTCATTGTGGAAATAAATGTTTAAAAGGAATTTACACCTATATCCAATAAAACAAAGCTTTTCTTTTTATGTGTATTTTTAGCCAATAATAACGTAGTATAGTAATCATCAAAAATAATAAAATTATACGAGAAAAAACGTGGACCAGACAAGCCAAATTTACATGTTCTAAAAATGAATAAAGTTAAGGCACTTGATGCCAATATACTATATAGACTCTAATCCACTAAAAGTAAAATGCTTAGAAGCAGAATCATATGCGTACCCATGCACTAACAATCGAAAATACTTGTCTAAAACCAAAATGCCGTTGTGAAGTTTGCGTTAATTCATTCTTATTTTTTTGCCTATACTGCTGCGGTTCGTTTTTCAGTAATAGAGACAACTTGTGAAATAACACACTATTCTGGTAATTTCCCAGGAAGAATTTATATGTAATTTTTGTTCAAATATTTTTTGCCCCGCATACTGAGGTAAAAAGCTAGTGTTAATTTTTTTTTAAACAAAATAAATTGGGAATAATTTTCCCTAATTTTCAGAAATATTTACATTAAACTTTTCTCCTCAGTAGGCCAGAAAAAAATATTTGATCAGAAATTACATATAAATTCTTTCCCCAGTTCCCTATTTCCGGGGAATTACCAGAATAATGCCACAGGGCAAGGATTTTCCAAGTAAGTTTCTATCGATACTAGTTGCTTCCCAATCGACCCCCGCAAGTACTTGTAAGTGCGAAAAATGTGTCGATTGGTAAACACAAAAAATGATAAAAGCAAAACATAACCTACACGTGTGTATGTAGTTATATCTTATTAACTTTTAAATAAACCTATAGCGGAATTTTATTAGCGCTTCATATATGACATTCAATTATATTTTATTACAAGGCCCTCGTTTATATTTTTGAGTGAAACTTGGATTCACGCTAATGAATTGACGATTGGAGCATCACGGATTCCACTCGTTTCGTCCATGATCTTTTTCGCACAACGTTGTCTTATCTTATGCACTTTTCATCACCAGTAAACATTCGCTTTAAAAATGGCTCGATTTCGTTTCGTTTCAGCCGTGTTTCGCAAATAGAAATTTAGTCCACTAAATTTTTATCTGTTAATTCATGTGGTACCCAAACGTCAAGCTTTTTTTTGTACCCAGCCATTTTCAAATGGTTTAAAACTGTTTTGTGATCAATATTTAGTTCTTTACCAATTGCATGGCTGCTTATATGCTGGTCTTCTTCAACTTTCTGTATGATTTCATCAACTTTTCCAGTGGTTGGTCGACCAGAGTGAGGCGCATCTTTCACATTTATATTTCCAGAATGAAAGCGCGCGAACCATTTCTTTGCTGCTGATTTTAATAAAGCACCTTCTCCATAAACAGCATAAATTTTTTCGCAAGCCTGAGCCGCGTTTTTACATTTGTCGTAAAAAAATTGCAGAATATATCGATTTTTTTCATTATTTATCTCATCAATTATTGAAATTTATTTTTCAAAATTTCAAATTATTCTGGCTTCTCAACTTTATCGGGTGACTATACAAAGAAAAAATGTTTGTGTCCCACAAATTGTTTAGTAGTGAGAGCTTCCGAACGAACCTAGCGGGAATTAATTTTTTCAACTAGCTGTTGCTACGGTGACAAAGTCACGTTCCCATTACAACTTGTCCCAATTTCGAGTCAATTTTAGCATCGAGTCGAGCTTTACGAATTAAATACATAATCCAGCAATCAGCTTTCTCCGATTTTATGTTTAATTTATCGACCAACATACTTTTGGTAATGCATTGATGGATTCACGGTTTACATACATTCTTGCCGCACAAAAATTCCAACAGCGGAAAAGTTAAATGCCGATCCAGATATTGGCAAGTTTTTGATGTTAAATCGAATTTTGCCATTCCATTTTAGTTTCATGTATTTCACGTCTGCAATAATTATCATAATCAAATAAATTTTCCGAGTTATTCGATTACAGCGTTTTTAGAAAAGCATGATTCGAATTATTCAAATCGCTTAAATTGGATTTTATTTCGGCAAATACGGGATCCATGAAAGGTATTGTATCTAGTTCGCCATTTATCGTTGCTTTACATTTTGTTACGGTTCAACTTTGTTGACGTCACTTTTTTGCTTTAGCCTTTGCCTTTGCTTTTGGATCCTGCACATTATTACTACCTTCAGTAATTGGAACATCCTTTTCGGTTCCCAATTCATTCTCATTTCTTACACCGTCTTTTTTACCGCTGACATTCTCATACGATAAACCACCAGACATTCGAATCAGTTCCTTGTACTCGATATTGATCCCGGTAACCATAAATTTTACTCGATGCTTCCAATGAGGCACTAAATATTTGGAAATTTTTGACATACTATGGTCAACGATCTACATCGCCGTCTTTCATCTTCATCGTCATTCTATAAAAGAAACACAACACAAATTAGGACATTTAATGAAATTCACGATCAAATTTAGCTCGTTTACTGCGGGCAACGGTGTTTTGAATGTGAATGACTTTCGAGAGGACGCTTTCGTTGGAGTAACCATTATATCACACAACACAATTCTTTTCGATTTCCAAAAACACTCAAAAATCTACGAAAAAATTAAGATTTTTTAAAAATTATTTCGATCAAAAAATAAAACATTTTTTCTTTGGAAAAGAACTTGCAATGGCTATTCAGAGCAATATTTTTTGATATGACAGCAAACTTTATTGATCGAAAATCATTTTTTGTGTTGAAACGAATTTGCCAAAATATTTATAAAATATGTTTGTTAAATTTAACTAATTTATTATTTATTTCGTAAGTTGTTTCAAATGTCAAAATAATTGACTTGAAGTCCCCTGTATTTTCCCTATACAGGTCTAAACCGATTTAACGAATCTCCTATTAGATGATACCAGATTTTGCCACATCCTACTGTACGAAAAAAAAGTATCCGATTTTACGAAAACTTAAAAAACTTGAAAATGTACTGCGTTATGTAATGTACTATTTATAAAAACAAAAAACAATATTTTTTTACGGTTTTTTCCATTTCCTTTTTTGTTCGTGAAAAAAAAAATCTAACCGTGCATATCCACACTAGGGTAACTTTTATCTGGTAACTTTTTCGATTCTTTCCCCTTTACCAATAAAATCGGTTTTATCTGCGCCGCAATTTTTTGATTTTATTGGTAAAGTGGAAACAAACGAAGAAGTTACTGGATACCAGTTACCCTAGTGTGGCATCAACCATCGTGCCACGTTCCACACGAGTTTTTTGGTTTTTTGATTATTTTTTCAAGGCCAACTAGTCGTAATAGAAAATGTATACATGTATGTGTGTTTTATTTTGTTTTGTTCTGCTCTCTCGAAAATAAAATTTAAACTAAAATGAGTCAAAAATGTCCTTGAAATATTTTTTATTCCATTTATGTTTGTGTTAGTGTGGTTGCACCGAAAGTTTGTTTAAGTCGCAATTAAAACCGGTATCATAGGTAAACGGCGAAAGAAACGAAGAAAAATACGGTTTCTGTGATACCCCGTGTGCCATCAGCCATCGAATAAATTAGTATGATTTTTGAATTTGCGTAGTGACGATATAAAACAAAAAAAAAAGAATAATTTCTTGCAGCCTGTTTTTAAAATATTCTTTCTATGGCACTATTCTGGTAATTCCCCGGGAATAGGGAACTGGGGAAAGAATTTGCATATAAATTCTATTTAAATAATTGTTTTCTGGCATATTAAGGTAAAAAGTTAGTGGCAATTTGTTTGAAAACAAAATAAAATTGGGAATAACTTTCCCTGATAATTTCGCTATGGAAAAATTATTCCCAATTTACAAATATTTGCATCAAACTTATTTTCTCAGTAGGCCAGAAAAAACTGATTTATAGATAAAAGCTATGTAAAATCTTTCCCCAGTTCCCTATTCCCGAGGAATTACCAGAATAGGGCCACCTGGTATGTTTATTAAATAACTGATATGAAAAGGAGAAATCGTTGATTATTATTTTCATTTTATTCATATTAGGAATATTGTTAATTCCTTAGTAACATCTGCAATAGTACGAAATAAAACATAAAAAACGTCATTGCAAAAAACGAGGACTTTAAGCTTAAACGCGAAGTTGCAAATAGTTCAGGCAATTGAAGATAACCCAAGTTGTAATAGATAGGAGTTAGCGCGGAAATTCAACATTTTCAGACCATGTATTAACGAGTACGTGAAAAATAAAAAATCAATTAAAATAAATTTATAAAAACGTTGCAAAAATGTGAAATACGGATGTTATACTGCCCAATTCCCATAGTTGTGTCACTTCATGTGAAGTGACAATATGTAGTCGTGTCGATTCAAGTGATGTGGGTTAAAAATACAAAATAAAACTATATTTAGACAAGGTGGTCGATTTTTTTCAAAATTCGACGGACGACACATGACGTTTTCGTATACGTATATGGAGTATAGTATACAATTTTATATTAGTGTGTGTAAGTTTTCTGTGGTGTTGTTTTCTGCGAATGTAAGCATCAAAGTGTGTCGTTACACTTTTTTGACATTTCACCAACTATTTGAGTGGTGAGTTAACACGTTCACGGAAATGACTGCTATAGCGGTCATACAACTTTTTCGTTTTTTAAGGAATAACCCGACAAACAACATTCATTTTTTATGGAATAACCCGACATATTTTTCAATTCTCACAATATATTCCTTTCCGCGACGAAATATCTTTGCCATTACAAAAATTATCAAATGTGTTCCTGAGCAGCACACACATTTAGAAAGTGTGCGTACGTCAATGTGTTAAGAAAAAAAAATTTTAACTACATACATTTTAACTTTTTTTTCAATGCGATGTCTAATAAATGTCATGTTTTATTTTCACAGCAACATAGAATTAGAAATTATTTTAAAACTAAAATTAAATAAATTTAATTTTGTTTAAAGCATATTTGATTATACATTTAATTTTTTATTTAAAGCATAGAAATGTCATCCAAAAAAATTAAATGGTGCACATTCGTACTAACACAAACACACACGTACCACTACTATATACTTGCGATTATTTCGTCAACTTGTCGAATTTTTGAAAAATCAACCACAAGGTGTAATTCAATAATAAAAATGCTATTTACGATGTCGATTGGTCGAATTCGACAAATAATATTCTGGTCACTTGAAAAAATTAGGTGACAGAACGTCAAATGAAGTGGCTATAGTCGTAAGTTGCGACTATGAGATTAAGAAAATGTATACGACGTGACTGTAGTCCCTTGAACTGACGTGATACGACTATGGGAATTGGGGTGATAAGAAATTAGAAGAGCGCTTTTTATATGGTTTCTAAAAATGCGCAATCTCAATCAAATTGTAAATACGGCAATTTTAACTAACCAAGCAAAACTGTTTGCACTTCGCTTAAATATTCCAGATACTTTAAAATTTAGCAAGAACTGGGTCGCAAAATTTAAACGCCGTTTTATGGTATAAGAAAACTAACAATTTGTGGCTGTCATGCAATACGAATGCTATGGACCAGTGGAAGGTACAATTTTTCAATGATATTACTTCTAATTCATTTACAGCGGATCAGTTGTATAATGCTGATAAAACAGCTCTTTTTTTTAAAATGGTGGACGAGGAAACACTTGTGCACTCAAAAGAAACTACAGCAAGTGGCCATAAAATTATTAAAGAAAGAGTGAGAATTATGTCATGCTCCAATGCAACAGGAACTAACGTTTTCCTTTGTTTGTGATTGGCAAAGCAAAAAATCCTCGCTCACTTAATAACATTCAATTACCGCTTGGATGACTAAATATATTTTTGCTGATTGGTTCAATTATCAATTTGTATCATCTGTAAGGCAATTTTCACAAAATAGTCATTTAGAACCAAAGGCTATCCTTTTATTGGATAATAGTACAGCTCATAATGTCGTTCAACCGTTAGAAATAAGTGATGATGGGTTAATCAAAGTCTACTTCTTTCTTCCAAATGTAACCGCAAAATGTCAACCAATGGATATAATCTAAATGATTATACTGAAGTACAGAAAAAAAATTATGCTAGAGGTAATGGCAGATATATAAGCGATAGTGAGAATATAGGAGCAATATTGAAAAAGATTAATATCAATGATGCGGTATTTTGGTTGCACTATTCTTGGGATGAAATTTCGGAAATAAGTATTAAAAAGTCCTGGCGAGAAGTTGGGTACATTATTGATGGTATTCTAGTTCATGACGCTGATGTTCCTTTGGCCTTTTTAAACAATTGGTTTGAACCTCGGGTGTCTGAAATTGAACGAGAGTGGAATTGCTCCAATAATTTATCTGATAATGATATTATTTCAATATAGTTTTAGAACAACCCAAAGAACGCGAAAATTAAAATAATGATGAGGATGAATCAGCAGCTTCTTCTAATACTTCGGCAGAAGAAAATGTGAATTTTTAAGTTGCCGAAGACAGTGATTTCACTACACACAATTATCTAAAAGCTGTCAGAAATTTGGATCGGACGAGATTTTAATTTTTTAACCAAATGCTATTTTTGATAATGAATTGAAATTCAGTATTTTTTATGGACTACAATAAACAAATTACATATACGTAATGAATTCCTAAACCAAAAAAGTTAATATGCAATATAATTTTTAAATATGTGCTTTTAAATTTTTAGTTTTATTTTAATTAAATAAATTCGATATTGATATTTCTTTGAAACCCCTTTTCAAAAAATATCCGATTTAACGAATGCCCGATTTTACCAAAGCATTTTATCCCGGATAGAAGCCTAGCACACAATTCATCGATAAAAAAATATCAACATAAAGAAATAATTTTTTAGGAGAAAATGAAGAAGGCAAAGGCTGCTAGACTTATTTTGGTTTTAAAGTGAACCATATCTATCAAGAAATATTATTTATATAGTTTTGTTTTTTGATCACCCAGTAAAATCACAGGCCTGCTACAATCTTATTTGGAATTTTATGGATATTCTATTGATTTTTGTAATCGATAAAATTTGCGCTTGGTTCCTCGAACACCATATTTAAAAAAAACGCAGCAAACGTTTCTGTCTATTCAATGGCTATACTAGGTGGACCAAAATTTATTTGACAATACCCTTTTTGAATTGCCAAAGTTCAGTGCACAATTATTCGTTCAGTGCAGAATTTTTTGTTTTGTTTTGAAATTGAAAATGTTAGCAGTGTGAATGTGAAAATAACAACAATAACAACTAGTTGTCAAACATCAAAACAATTTTGTTAAATTATTTCAGTGTGTATGCGTTATAATTATCCACGAGTAAGTACATTTAAATAAAATTATAATGTTTATGCAAAAAAATTACGATTTGATTGGTAAATTTATTCAACATTCAAATTTATGAACAAGTTTTGTTAATAAGTTATATTTTATATGTATTTAATTTATGCTTAATTTAAAATAAATTTCATTAAAAAACATAAAACTATTTTGTTTCTGAATTCTAATTTTACTAACATGAATCCTTTGGAGAGGAAGTTGCGGGTCGCCGGAAGTTCCAGCTAATAATGTCATATGCTGATGGAGTGCTACGGTGCATACAGCTCGAAGTCATGTATACAATCCTTTTACAGAGATTATCTCCCTTAACTCATTGCACAACATTTTGAACATTAGTTTGGCATGCCCAGTGATAAACAGTTTTAATAAAACCGATAATGGATGTAATGAGCCCTTGATGCTTAAAATATTGTTCAATGAATTATGTTATTTATAATTTTATTTTACATAGAATTTGGTGAACCCACCGCTAATGTGGTCGGAAGCTCTTTCGTTGTGGTAGACCATGCTTTAACACCGAGATGAGACCAACTTTTAAATGGATTCGGTGCAATCCGATTTAATCTTCTTACCAAAATGTCTGTGTTGTCTAAACGGGTTTGTTCGGCTATTTGCGAAACAATATTATCGAATGCTTGCCCCGAAGATGCTCCATACCAGTCGCACCAAACCATTTCATCCAAAAATTGTTGAATTATTTGACGCGAGAGTAACGATAGTGTATTTTGAAATATCGTACGCACAATTCTCCTTAGATAATCCATTATGTGGCTGTTTGAATTCCAATTTTGAGCATCGTGCGATGATGAATTCTAATAAATCAATAAAAAATATTAAAACATTCAAAAACAAAAATAAGAGTTAAAAGATACCTGATGTACAGCTTTATATCTCTTTGTATTGATTGTTCTTTTATCCACAGTTAAATCCGTTAAGATAATACTATCCTTATGAACCCAATTGGCGAGGGGCTCCAATTTTTTTAAAAATCGTTCTTTATAATTTCGTTCTCCCTCATTTAGAGGCTCTACAGAGCGCAACCGAACTAATTTCGCTTCCGGATCTAAAACACCAAGTACCTCTAATTTAACCTGACGCTCCTGTCCACCTTGAGTAGTTGTGCTTAACGAAATAACACCAACTTCAATCCGTTTACCTGTTCCGACTAATAATGTCATATGCTGATGGAGTGCTACGGTGCATACAGCTTGAAGTCATGTATACAATCCTTTTACAGAGATTATCTCCCTTAACCCATTGCACAACATTTTGAACATTAGTTTGGCATGCCCAGTGATAAACAGTTTTAATAAAACCGATGGTGGATGTAATGAACCCTCGAATCCATTGCAAACGGAAACAAATCGCGCTTGACAGCCGTCTGATATCCATATATAACCACCAGAATGTGGAAATTTTGTTGCATACGAATACATACCGTTTACTAAGAATACTCACGAAACTTAAAATCGTCTTACTTAAATTAATAATTAAATTTACAAACTATTATGTATAAAATCGCGAATAGTTTTGGAAATTTCCTAATGTCAAATTGTTTGACAATCATGAAAAAAAAAATTAGTACACTGTTATGATTTTTGATCGATTCTGAATTTTTTTTTTTTTTCAAATTTTAATGCCACTATAATTTTTTTTTAAACTAGCACCACTATATTCTACCCTTTTCCATACAAATCAAGGACAAAAAAACGGTCGAAATGTTTCCATACAAAAATCGAGTTATGTCCTTTCTGCTTGTTAATATTCTGTGGCTATACCTTTGGCGCGGTAAATATCCATCACTCTCTGATTTTTGTAAGATAATTATAAAAAATGTTGATACATTATCGTGGCAAAGATGACAAAGATAGTCAGTTCAATATAATCAATCAGCATATATGTATGGCGAGGCGATACACATGAAACCACATAAAACTGAATTAAACCAGGTAGTCGGTTACCAAAGAAGAAATGTGTCTAAAACAAAACAAAATTAAAGAAACCACAATTTATTTCATGTTAACGATGCATTCAATGCACTTTACTACTTTTATTTATATATACCAACTTTAAAAAAAAGTGTATCGAATTATAAAAAAGCGAGAAGATATAAAACTATGAAATCAAAAACTAATACAAGCTCAATGCTTTCTATTATAATATATGCTGCTACACATAACGACATAGTGACCTAATTTTATCGCATACAAATGTAGAAATTTATTTTTTAGATAAAATATTGCAAAGTAAACGATATATTAATTAGTTTATAATGAATGATTAGCTTTTAATTAACAATTTGCAATAAATAAATTTCTAAGCATTAATAATAACAGTAAATTTTTTTTTTGTTATTACTACTAATTTGTTTTAATGAATGGATGAGTCCAACAATAGCATTATAGTTATATACGATCGGACAAAGTCAACAAACTATAGAATTTATAAAAGAATATTTTTTCTCTGCGTATTATACTCGTAGTCTTATACACAAACGAAAACACGAATCAATTTTAAAAATTGATTTGACATACAAAATATACTTAAAAAAAGTGAAATCAAATTTGCAAAAAATAATTTACTTACTATTAATCTACGAATTATAAATTAACACGACGTGTATACACTGTGCATAGATCGTGATAAATGCGGTATGATTATGAACTAGTTTTAGTTATTAGTTTGACATACCTTGTGTTAATAAACTTTGGGGGCTATTACATACGACAGCGAATATTTTATAAAAATGTTATTATTGGTTAAAAATAAAACTAATTTTGCAACTCAATGTTGTTATGTTTAGCATATATTATAAAATAGACAGCACAAATATTAATAGTAATAATAATAATAATTAATTGATTTATTGGCGGATAGTTGGACGCAGACAATCGACCAATTATAATTATTATTTAATATGTTATTTTACGGTGAAATTCGGGTGATTTCTTTTAAATTACGAAATTATTTAGCCCTAAGCCCTAACACAAAATTGCGGTTGGAGGGGTAGGCTCTAGATATGAACAATTACAATAAAACTTTATTCAATTAAAATTTTTATTAAAAGAGTGAGTGACTCAAATAGTTGTTTCATATAAATACATACAATAATTCATTTAATCAAGTTTAAATATGGAGTTTGTGTAAAATTGAAAAGACAAAACTTTATAAATACTCTTGACAGCATACAGCGCTACAATGAAAACCTTGAGGAATGACAACCTTGAATTTTCTCTGACTATATAAAAAACATTTAAAACCGCAAGATTTAACGAAAGTGCAAGATACATATGCATAGATCGCGCGTTTCTATATAACATATGGGTAGAAACAGCTTCCTATTTTAATTTGAAGGTGGGAAATTGTTCATTGGTCGCGTGAGTAACCGATCCCCGATATCCGGCTATCCCTGTTATTTAACAACACTTTTTCAAAAAAAAAAAAAAAAATATTTTAAACTTTTGAAAGTATGCGGAATTATAAATATTATACTTTCAATTTTTAACTTGATTTTGTTGTTCAGAATTGTGTATATTGGTTACGAAATACCTTGACGATAAAATAATTATTTATACTACTTATATACGTATGTACATATGTATATACATTTTGTTTAGTAATTTCTTACAGTTGACCTAACAGTATCCAACGCATATTGTGTGTAACGTTCGCTTTTCTTTACCCATAAATGAGCATACATTATATGTATATTTAAGTGCCATTCACTTAAACCAGACAACCTATCCAAACACTTAGTTGCACTAAGCATAAACACATTACTCGTATGCATACTCGTATTTGAAACGTGGTAGTTAAGGTAAATAAAAGTGTAAATTGATTTACAAAAATAAAAATTATAATTTTTGTATTTCTACATAAATATTCTTACAGTATAAAATAGCATTACGTTTAAGAGCATTATTCTTTGGTAGACTGGTAACGTATTGAAATGTATTTTAAAAGTGAAAGTTGATTGATTTTTCTTTTAAACGACTTATGTGTACGTACATACTCGAACACACTTAAGCGCTCGGTTATGCTTTGGTCGACAAAAGGATTTAATTCATAAAACCAATGACAATAAATCATTGTGTAACGGTAGCATACCATATATCAATGTGTACGATTGTAGATATGCAAATTTCTTTTAACAAAATAGCAGAAATAGTGTAGAAAAGACTTAGAAGTATGATGAATTAGATTATTTGTTCATTAAACTATTTACAAAATAGCTATGTATAGGGTGTCACCGAAATAATCTTTTAACTTTGCGGTTACAATACAAAATTTGTGGCTAAATTGTAATTTATGTAATAGACGACCGTGTATCTTTAGAATAATTGATCATGTTTATTATATATAGAGCTCAAGGTCATATAGTACGGTATCATTATTATATACTGGTTTACATTTTTATTAGACTAACTATACGTACTGCATACAGTTTTAGCCGCAAGACAAAAAAATTATACGGTTTAAAGTGATCATGTATGTATATTTAAAAAAAAAAAATAAAAACCGGAATATATAAGTCGAATATTATATTATACCAGTATAATATATAAAACCTATTATATACTATTACAATGACGGAATTTAAAGAACTGGAATCCGATGTAATATATGTGAATCAATAGCCGGCCGGACAACAAATCGTTAAATAATAAACCAGAACATGTAATTAAAATTCTGGAAATCGCCCTACCTATTTCAACTTTAAGAATAAAGGCTGGGCCTTTATCTCAGATACACTGTAAGGAATAAGAATATTGTCTAAGAACGGTCTAACATTGACCTTGAATAACCTCGAAACTCATTAGTATCGGGAAATTGATCATGTTTTCCAAAGTAGCACTTTAATACAGTGCTGCCTCTTTTTTTAGTTTGAAGATAAAATCAAATTTTGTTTGTTTGACCAGATGTATGAAACACTGTGACATCTAGTGGTTTAAATTGCGAAAGTAGTATTTTCTTGACAATTTGATATAATTTGCCTATTAGTTAGTGCCTCTTCCATATGCGAGCGAATTGTTTATACTCCAAAACGACTCGAACCGTTTCTATTTCAGATTAATTTTGTGGTTAAAATTGTGCATACGATTAATGCCCGGTTGAACAGAAAAATGACTAATGGCAGGTTAGTTGTGCGCCAGTTAAATGTTTTATATGAAATAGGTTTTCGCAGTCAGAAAAAAATCATCGCAAACTTGATTAAATATATTTTATTCCGTGGAAATATTTAGCATTTGTATAAATATTTAAATGGCCAATTTTGATTGAATAACTTTTTAACTAATCGTTAAATATTTCTATGGTGGAATAAAATATATTTAATCAAGTTTGCGATGTTTTTTTCTGATTGCGAAGATCTATTTCATATAAAACATTTAACTGGCGCACAACTAACCTGTCATTAGTCATTGTTCTGTGCAGCTACACTAACTTTACTTTTTACTGGCTGAACTTGGCTTGACAGTTAATCACATTCAATTGGTATCCAATTTATTTATCCGTTGCACCTAGCTTATGGTAGGCCTCTTAGCTAAAATCAAATTACTCCCTTGGTACACCATCACTTTAAGATTTCACCTTTGATGATCCAACTTCTGTGACGTATTTCGTCAATTATAAATATTATTATTAAATAAATGGGCCCCTATTCGGGTTTGTGATGTTGACAAGACTCTTAGCGTAATCCCACTTAAATCATGCAACGGCGTTAGTTCTTATGAATTTTGAGTCAGTTGACTTCGCAAAAGTTGTGCTGAATTATTGAGTTTACATATGACTTCCACATTTAGTGCTAAAAATCAGTCCGACCTTCATCGTTTTCGAAAAAGTTCAATGTCACCGTATGATCAAAATGCGTTTGTCACTTTTTGATAAATTAGAATTTTCCCCATTCCATGTGGTAAATATTTAGTCACAGAGGAGGAAATATACTTTACCATATAGAAGGTTCCTTAAAAGTTGTTTGAATTACAGTGCTAACGTAGGAAACTTAAACTGGATCATCCCGTTTGTTGAGATTCAACACCGCTGTAATGAATCGTAATATGTCATACATTTTTATGAACAACAAAGGATAAAGATGAACGTTCAACATAATTGAAATATTTCACAATATTTATACAAAAAGTAGAAAAATGTACTCCCCCATTTTTAACCCCTTACAAACCCCTTCGTAGTTTCGTTGTTTTCTCTTACACTGTATCTGAAACCTGAGGTGTAATCAATTTTCAGTAGTAATTTTCGACATTTACATGAAAATACCCTACTCACACATTTTACAAGTCTTTTTCTGAAAAAAATATTGTCAGATACAGCAAATTACATTTCAATTCGAAAAAAAGGTTTGACGTGCAAATATATACGTATGTATTTGAATTTTTGACTTATAGATGGAAAATGAATGAGTAAGAATCACAACAATCAGTTTCGAACGGATGAGATTACTGAGGCCAAACTATTGAATTCGACGTTCATTTTCGAACGCTATCGTTTTCCTATAGCAGACAAAAGAAGAAAAAAGAAAAATTTATGAAATTTTTGCTATTCTTTTGTCTTTTGTTTCCACGCTTGCTATAAGAAAACGATAGCCGTCGAAAATGAACGTCGAATTCAATAATTAGGCCCCTGATTTGAAAAAATCAGCCCTCTCATCAAGTCGCGACGACTGACGTTGTATTATTTTACATTGGAATATTGTCTATAATTATATAAAGCAATACCATGTAGTTGTACTACTAGCGAATTATTGTATAGCATACGAAATTCGATTCTTTCACATTTCTCATCTCATCTATATTCAATTTTACACAACTAACTTTTCCGTGTTTATGAATTTATTGTATTTTAACTTTGGCTTTTTCGATTGTAATGGTGTTTGTGATTGTTCCGTATATTGGTCTACTTTATGTATGTACTTTATGTATGCATAGGGTCTGTTTTGTATGTACATGCATAGGGTCTGTTTTACAATTCAACCCGTGCTGAAATGTTCTACCATCACAATTTTCGATACTTTATCGAAGTTTATTTCTCGTTTTCCTAAACTAAAATGGACAACTGTTTCATTTATGAATTATTTCTTTTCTATTGCTATCACAACCTACAACATAGTACAAATGCGAACAAATTGTCTTTCCCTAATTTCGATCAAGTATCGAAAACAAATTATTTCGTGATAGAAATGGAGTAGAATATCACAATTTTTTCAATCTAGCAACCTGGTAAATGATATTAAATGTGAAATAGTGACACATTTTATTCTAAAGAAGCGAGACATAATCTTCGATAAAGTATCGAAAATGTGATGGTAGAACATGTCAGCACCGAGCAAGGAGAGTTATCCAGTGTATTATACACCGACTGAAGGTAGTACAGAGTTAAATAATCCGGTGTGCATAGAGAAATAAATAAATTGTTAAAATGTTTTTTACTTGACACATTCGCCGTACACTGACATTCATTTCAGAGTAAATTGACGAACCGAGTATGTACACACTTACACGATGTTTACACCAGTTCATAAAGAAAAACGCAGTGTATCGAGTAAAATTACTCAGGTTGAATAAAAAACATTTAGGCTGTGTGTCAAACTTAAGATAAAAGGCAATTTTAAGTAAATTTTTCGGGAAATTCAATTATTTTTCAAAAACTCTATGGCAAACTGATCAAAAAATCTGTCCTAAATTAAGTTTTTACCATAGTAAACGATTTACCTTAAGTTTGCCACACAGCCTTAGAATTTTTTGACAGCGTACTGCCTGCTCGGATTAAATTATAAAACAGACCCATAAACGACCACAACTTTCGCACAGCAAATTTATAAAAATATTTTGAAGGGAACATTAGAAAATATTTACTGCACGCTTCGGACGCCATGTTATGTCATAGACACACTGTAATGGCGTTTTCTTCTTACAAAAAACTGTAAAAAAATTTTGATGTACATAAATTTTTTTTGATTTAAATCACATTTTCGCGTTCTTTTAGCGGGAAAAATGGCAAAAAAATTTGATGTACATCAAAAAATGGAAATGTAGATTTTTACTTCCATTTTAACTCCCACATATACATTGTATTTATATAAATATAATACGTCAATCGTAAATATTGTCAAATACGTCAAACGCGTCATTTGAAATTTTTTCAAAATGGTTTGTTATTGTTTTCGGCATCCCTTTCGGGTTTAGTTAGGCACACTATTATAAAAACACATCAAATTTTTTTCGTATTATTTTTAACTATCGGAAATTTTTAAATATTTATTTTTAACTATCAAAAACGTGAAAGAATTCGCTATTAGTTTCTAAATTATGTCATGTTTAACCATAGTTTCAAACTAAATTTGAACTCAGTTTCGAAATGAGATATTTTTTATCATTTCGATGCATTTTATTGCTCACAACGCCAATGTATCAAAAATGGTGATTCCTGATACTAATAGTATACCAAAAAAGATCAGGGCGTTAATGTTCTAACATCACCATGTTTCGAGAATTTATCGAAGTTTATTTCTCTTTTCTGTAGAATAAAATTTATCTCTGTTTCAATTTTTATATCATTTACCAGCCTGCTAGATTGCAGCATTGTGATGTTTCTACTGTGTTTATATCATCAAATATTTTTTTTTTCGATTGTAGAACGAAAATAAGTGAAATAGATATAAACTAATTGATAATTGAAACAGAAATCAAATTAATTCTAAATGTTATTATTTATTAATTCAAAATGTGATGTTGAAACATCCCAGCTGTGGTTGAATTTTGTAACATCACATTTTCGATAATTTATCGAAGTTTATGTCTCGCTTCTCTAGAATAAAATGGGATACTATTTCATGTTTTATATCATTTTCAAGCCTACTAGATTAAAAAATTGTTATATATCTACTCGATTTCTATCGCCAAATAATTTGTTTACGAAGCTACCTAAAAAGTGTTTTCATTTTTGTTCTATTTGAATTTTTTTTTTGATATTTTAGAATATGTGTACTTTTGTTCTCACTGCCGTCAAATCTTATACAAAATTGAGCAATGTTCAATTTTTAATTTTTGCCGTACAAAAAAAAATATGGTCGGCGTTCAACCAATCAGAGCGATTATTATTTATGTCTGTCAGATAAAATTTATACAAGAATCACAACCTTAAAAGTAATTTCTGGCAATTTAAAAGTCAATTAAATGTCAATCTTGACTTTTTTGTCATCGCCTACTCGATTACTATTTAAAACCAAATGAGAAGACAAAGGAAATTGTATTGTGTCTTGTGTTCTAATTTAGGAAATCATAATCCCGGAATTATGGTTACGAAACTAGTAATGTGTCTGTAGAGTAGAAAATTGTGAAATTCCAAAATTCATAGATAATCAGTAAAACTGGACTTCGTTAAATTTTCCATGTGTTCCACCGAGCCTTAATTCGCATAATTTCCTATTTTAACGGTTATTAAAACCACTACGTCTGGTACTTTTTGTCGATTCCCAATTGCCGCCCAATGTCAGTATATGTACTAAGTACAGGCTCGGTGTACAATTCTCGGGGTAAGCTTGATCGGGTTTAATAATTTGATGATTGAACCCATGATTTTAGACAATTTCTCACAGGGAATCATAACTTTTATAAAATTTTCCGCTTTACCATTTTCAGCCGTTCCGTTAATTCCGTGAGCGTTGGTGATAAACTTTTGCCTGGAATAACAGCTTTATTTTATTCCGATAATTATTTCGATCTTTAGTTCATTTAAAAGATGCGAACTGATGGATTTTAACAAACGTATTATGTCGCTTATAAGGTTGTCATTTTCCTGACCTCAGACCGGTTGATTTTCAGTGAGGATATTGTATTGGGTTCAGAATGTGAGGTTGATAATTCTTATTTTGTTGCGTTTGAGCAATCTAATGGCACTGTTAATTCGCTCGTTTGGCACTTATTGCTGTACCTGACAAATTTACAATTTATTTAGATCAGCATATCAGAAGCTAATTTGGTTAATGACAAATTGCTACCAGAATTCTATGTCGATAATTCTCTTTCAGTGGTTTCACCATAAAGAGACTAGTGGTTGTTGTTTTTCTTTGTATTTTGTTTCGCTTTTAGAACTTCTGTCCTTCACTTAATTTAAAATCATACGGGAGTCTAGGTTTAAACTACATGGTGTTCCAAGCAGAGCTGATACTTTGTGCAATTGATGCTTTTAATCATGTTGTTTCTAACGGAAATATTATTCTGCGAAAGGTACTAAATTTGTACTCAATTTGTTGCGGAATCCTTTGCCCACCTTCAAACTGGTCTGACTGTAAATATTTTATTAGCCTGCTTTGTTCCAGCAATAGTGTCAAGATCATGAAGTTTGCCAGAGTATACTAGAGCGTAATTGCGAATTAGAAATGGATCCTCGATTTACATCATAAGCCTAATCACGCATTGAATGCAAAATGTTTTTGTGTTCCAGCCAACTTTAATAATAGTAATAATACAGGGGGCTTTGCCGCTTATCCGTTACATATCAATCAGGCCTTTAGTATGTATGGATGCGATTATTCGACCTGGGTGGATTAGAATAATAGATGGGTTTAAATATTTGAAAAGATGTTGACGTGTGATACTTGATTCATACGCGATCTATATATACATATCGAGTTTCATGTTGTCATGAAACCAGAATGGAATGCGAATTCCTCTGGTTTATCAATGTTCCTAGACTACCAGGCGATACTGCTTCATACGTCATCAAATTTATGTCTACAGTTTCTTTTCTGAAGTATTTGACATTTAGGGGGTTAACGAAATGTGTAATGCATATTTTAAAATAATACAATAAATTGCTTCTAATGTTCTTTAGGAATAGCCAGTAAAATAATTTTTAATTGATATTATTGTAGAATTTACTTTGATTATACTGCCATCTATAGCCAAAGATTGGAATCGTCGTCATAAAATGGGTTAGGTGCACTGGATTTATTAATCAAAACAGAGCAGAATGCGTTCAAGCCAGTTTACATGCTTGTTTGACACGTATAGTTTCAAAAATGTAAACCAAATAATTTTTCTGTAACTAGATCTCAAACGAAAACATGGAAATGAGTAATTGAGGCTGGTGGATATATGTTTGTCCTCCAAAAAATATAACAATAACCAGTCTAAAATATTTAAATTTTCCAGGAATCGCAATCCAAGTATTTTCTAAGTACCTTATTTCATTTAGCATCAAATTATAAGTGAGATTTAGGAAGTTGCATGATTTTCTAATTGATTTGGCAGGCTGGAACACCCGGCAGTCATATAATATCACTGAAGTTGGTGATAAATGCAATGCCAAAGAGATAATTTGCTATCGGAAACGCCTAGTTAAGATTAGCCGAAAGTTGCCAGTCGAAAAGTGAAAAGTCGATAATGCAGATAGTGTCTTGACTAATTCAGCCGAAAGTTAAACAAATTATATATTAAATTGAAATATCCTAGCCGAAAGTCACTAACCTACAAAATCAACCGAAAACATATATAATAACAAACAACAGATTTAACCGATATTTCTGTAATTTCTGTTTCATATACAGCCGAAAATGGCCAATAAGGAAGTTTAAAAATTATCAAACTTTAATTGGTTATGCAACTTTAAGTGTTTGGACTTCAAGACTATGCCAGACATACACAGACCTGACTATGCCGATTCGATGGGCCATGGATTAAAGGCAAATTTTAAATATAGGTTTTGGGTCGGTCAGATGAGGTTAGAGGAGTGAAATTTTATTTTTTCCATTCTTCTGACAACAAAATCGTTTATCATTCGAGATTTCGCCATATGGACACCAATTCGACGCCGATTCATTAGCCTATGACCATAGGTAGATTTTAGTTATAAGTAGAGGTGGTTCTATAAGCCAAATAACGAATGACGATGGATTTTATCTATGAAAAATGGGAAAAATCAAAGTTTCACCCCTATAGGCCTATAACCCCATCAGACCTACCCCTAATCACAAAATCTACCTATGATCATGGGCTATTGAATAGGGATAGTAGAAACCATTTAATGTTTGATAATTTTTAATTTTTTTTATCGACTATAGTTTCGGCTGTATGAATCAAATATGGCATTTCATCACTATAACAGACCCATTCCCAACTTATAATGAAAATCTACCTATGATAATGGGCTATCGAATCGGCAGTCAGATTGGGGTCTATCTGGCAAAATATCGAATGATGAACAATTTTATCGTCGCAACAACGGGAAAAGGAACATTTCACTAATATAACCTAATACAACCTACTCCAAACATATTATCAAATTCTACTTAGGGTCATGGTTCATCAAATTGGTAGAGTCAGATCATCGTTCATCTGTCAAAATCTGGATATACAAACCATTCATCAGCTAAACGTGACTGCATCTCATGGCTATTGTAGATCTGTTATTGACATTTTATGTTAGAAAATTGATATTCATTTGTAACTTTTATATCTGTATTGCCGACATTTTTCACTTTGAATATTGAAGTTAATCTTCTTTATCGGCACAATCTTCATTATCGACATTTTACAACATTTTCTAGCTAAATTAATATCTGCTGCATTGCCATATTTCGGCTGGGATAGCAAAGCCACTATCTGCATTAGCATCTTTCGGCCGGCATCTTTCGGAATCATTTACGATAAGAACAATTACAACTAAACATTTGCAGACTTGTTGTAAATGTAGTAGAGATCAATGCAATAGAGATCGCAAAAGAAGCTGATTAACTAAACTATTTAAAGGTGGAGTGTGGTAAACAAATTTCTAGATTTGGCACAGGTCTGGTCCCTAATTGGCGATGAATTAAATTGCTTAAAAGTTAGTTTTTTTAGTGTTGGTATCAAGTTTCAACCAGTACATGTTTTAAATATAGAGTTTTTCTACACGAGTGCCAAATTCATCAAATCCGGAAGTAAATTAATATTAATCTCACCATATTCAGTAAAATATTATTTTTCATCACAATTCAGTTAATTTGTACAAATTGTATTTGGCCTTATGCATTAAATATAAATGACTTGAATAAAATTTAGTTAATGTTGTAGTTTAGGTAGAGATCTTTAAATTGTATACAGTAAAAAATTGCCCCATTCCATTCTCGAAACTATATACTTGGTTATCCTGGCGAATACAATTATGCCGAATTTTTGCATATTCGCACAGCATTTTTTCTATCAATTTTGATTACTTACGAGTATTGTATGTGAAAGCTTATTACAAGATACAACAAAAATATGTATGTAGTATTTATTTAATTTTTACTTTCTCATAATGTATGCATGCATTATACACCTTGCTACTTGACGTAGTTATTTATGTTTGCTTAAAACTTATAGTACTTTAGAAAGTCGTATGTAAAATTAAAGAAACGTGTGTTAGTTTATTGATTTTCATCTAAGCAGAGTGCGGGGGAACAGCTCACCTCTATCACTGGATACCTGAAGATTACCTTTTATCAAGTTGTATTGTATGTGTTGTGATTCATTACCATAGTAGTGGCAATAAAATTGAATTGAGTTGACTCGAACAATGAAAACCTGTTGCGAGACGCATCAAATCGAAAAATTTGTTTTCAACGATTTCATAATACATGGCAGAGGTAATAATGATTACTGTTTCTACATACTAATTAATTATAAAATATTATCTAATTTGTATTATCAAAATGTTATGTTTATATAAAATATGTACGTACAATTGTTTGTGTATTGCTTTCATAACGCACACACCACTTTACGTTTTTAGTTGGTCTTACAGCATGTATGTGCGAGAACAGCCGGGGGAGGAGGTTGGCGATTTTTTATACCTCCTTATCTTGATTGAACATTTTTTGTTGTTGGCCAATTTCGTATATTTATTGTATTTAATTCCCAATAAATTTTACTTTATATATAGTTATAGAGTTCATTGGGCTTTGATATTTTGAAGTGTGCGAATCGCAGAACTTGAAATTTGTAAATTGCATGACATTTTCAATCGGGACAACGATTTATAATATTCTCTATGTTGTTTTATGCTTCTAAATTCCCAAGTAATATCGATACATCATTTAATTTTATGTAAACCGAAAATTACGAGAAATATCGATGACTGCATGATAAATTGATACACATGTATTATGCTGGCGGTCGTAGAATGACTAATCGATTTAAACGTGAAAAAATCAAAATAATACAAAGAATTTTATGCAGTAAATAATCAAAAATACAAAACAAGAACATTAAATCGGTTTAGTAGCGCATTTATAATGAAATTAAGAATAAATCAATGATCATCTCTATCGAACCAAAAATGAAAGTAAATAATTTTGTTCCGCTGATATGGAGGTGCAGTGTTTCCCAAAGTATAGTACGATTTCCTACAGAAAGGGGATAACAATCACTTTACAAAGTACAATCCGTATTATTTCTCTCCCTTTACCCAACCTGAGAATTCCGTGTAGATGTCCAAAGTCATAATTTTATTAGTGTGTCTCATCCTAAAAGGATTTTCAAAGGTATGTGCGTTGTGTGAAATTTCGCCCGAATACTCCAGCCCCATTATCTATATTTATTTTTAATTCGTCAGTTAATAATATACGACATGGTGGCAAAAGGAGGTTGATATTCTCTCTGTCGAACTAAATCCCTTTCGAGAATTCTAAAAACAGGAAATCGCTTTGGAATCCCATTATATTTATCATCAAATTAGATAATGGCATAATTTCATTTGCCAGATTTAATTTGGTCAAGCTACTGTCTTGTACTGTTTGCTTTTATTTGATTTGGCCCTGCTTTTGATATGTAGGTGCAAGGCCGTGAGCACTAAAAACATCTCGAAAGGCACAGCGTTCACTCTTTATAGTCTTTGTTGTTCTCAGACAGGCCAGCTTTTTATCGAACTTAGCTAGCTTAACAGGCGTTTAGCTTCCGGCATTATTTTCAGGGTTTTACCCTACAACTCTAGCACTTTACATTGAGTTTTCCCCTGAATTGTATAAACAGATTTATCAGTGCTAGGTCATTAGAATAGGTTAGTTCGAGCGGATGATATTTCTGATGAGGTTCTGATGAGTAATTGGTCCATCTCGGTCCGACAGAATACAATCCAGTACCTCTTGCTTTACGGCAATTATCAAGAACCAGTTGCTGACTCTCACAACTATGTGCACAACTTTAAACACTGCACGTCACGTCCGATTAATTTCGATGATGAGCTTTCAAATAACTTATGAAGCTCTATTCAATATTACGGGGCATTTTCGCACCCGAAGAAAATGGCAACTGTAAAATTTGCGGTGATCTGCACCAAAGGGGAGGCACGACTCTAAAAAGATAGCAATTATATCTCTGAAAAGAAGGTATAATGCTAAAAGAAGGTATTATGTTAAGTTTGTAAGTAATTGCTGTACCTGGCCTTTAGTCTCTCCTGTTATAGAATAACTATAATACTTGTCGAGATCCAAGAATTTTTCCATTTTTGGTACAATCTTCTTGTATAAAGGCCCCGTAAACAGGCAGCAGAGAATAATGGATAATTTAAACGCATATCTACATAATGTGAATCGAGGTTGTTTTATTGTCACATTTCCTTGCCTTTTGTCTGTGCTGTAGCATTCCCATACATTAGGGCGTGAGGGGCCTGGTCTCGATGGCTGATGGAGAAGGCGAGGTGTTTCGTTCGTACTAAATATACCCTGATGTTGCGCAGTTTTATTTAGACTTGAAATACCTAATCTCGGAAATTTGTTGCGCGAGTCCGCTATCACTTCTTCGGTGTGCTCCGCGTTTTTTAAGACTCCACGTAGTTACTCTTTTTTCTTCTTAACTTCAAGCTCTAAATTTGTCAGTTTATCTGTAAGGAAGATTGTGGTACTTGTAGAGATGTTGAAATAGCACGTATAGTGCCATGTTTGTTTTCGAGACCAGGACTTGAACGGTTCCATGTTCAGAGAGATTGGTGCGTTTAGAGGAGTACTGCTGTCATGGTTGCTTTTATCAATATAATGAACACAGTAGTTTTGTTGATGACAATCTACCTTTCGTACTGTAATAAGACACTCAATACAGGATGCGCCGGGTATCCGCAGTTCCTGTTGGTTGCCAAATACTTTTTTTGGTCATTTGCTTCTCGACACAAGAGTCGCTCTTTCAATTGAAAACTGTTTTATCGAAATTTCCATTAAAAGTGTCATTTTGATTGGAACGCGTCATTCAGACGTTCTTGAAACGAGGGAGGCCTATATGTTGTCATTATCGTTTCATGATCCTAGGCGGCGTCGAAAGAAACAAGCATTTCCTGGTTCTTGCCTCTAAGTTTACGTCATAAAAAAGAATTTAAAAATTATATTGACACGCGAGTTTTAACGTATAAACAGCTAATTTTTATTGAACGAAGTTTTAGGTTTAAAGTTTAGTACCAAAAATGCTTTATGATGTTGTTTCAAAAAAGGAAAGTCGTCACCGGAAAATAATAGTTTACGTCATAAACCACAAAAGACTGCAATATCACAAACCTTCACTGCGAAACTCTGTTTACATTTCTCCGCGATGCTTCAACAGAAACTAGTCAATCAAGTGGTATGGAAATTTAAACACCTGACCTCATACGCAAGTCTAAAGATGATCGAAACAGGAAATTATTAAATTGGCCAAATAGTTCATGCGGCATGCGGATTCATAGGGCAAATCTGCGAGGTTACTGGGGCACAGTTAATTTAAAACTGTTGCTTGAAGCTCTAAAGACAATTCAACCAACCTTAACTCGAAACGAATACTCGCTTTATAGCAATTTGTTAGTCCCAAATAATCGAGAGATATATCGTTTGGGTGGTAAAACATAAAAAAGAACATTTTTGACAAGACCCTTTTTGTTCACAAATTAACTGTTTTGGCGCTGTTTGCAAATTATTTGTTATGTGCTCGTATATCTTGAAAAGGCCTTTGGCCTGTTTTATTATTACATCGGCGAGATCAGAGAGATAAAAAGTAAGCCTTTTCCGTATTTTTATTTTAATGGATCGATCCGATAATGTTTTTAGTTTTTTTATTTTCTCTGGCCATTCTCAGATCGCCATTTTTTCATTGAATTTTTTTCTGAGATAGTTCAGTGAAAAAACATATTTACAATATTTTAACAGAAAACATTGCGAACACTATGGAAAATGGTAATTAACAATTTAATTTGTAATTAGTTTTCTTATTTTTATTAAATTAATTGTAAAATTAATAATACGCTAATTTATAATTTTTTTAACAGTACAGTGTATACAATTCGATAAAAAGCCTTTTCAAATAAAATATTATCCGGTTTGTCAGATAAATAATCTCTCTGATTTTTCTGATATCTCGGATACAATAAAAAATAAGCAACTTGATTAATATGGCATTGGTTCAGTTAGTTGAAGCATTTTAGTTCTCAAAACTACCGATAGATGCAGGTTAATTTTTCGCATTCCTAACCCATGTATATCGTTCGAAAAATTTTGAAACCCGTAACTATTTTGTTTGCTACACTTAAGTATTTAATTAATTTAGCCAAAAATACCGCCCTGGCGCTAGAGGCGAAAATATTTTCTTTTATCCTTTCCCTTGAAAGGTCTTGATACAAGCATTATTTCTGTTATCTGCATTTTAGTTCATAAATCCACCGTTTCGGTGCTGATGCATGTATTAAACTGTTAATGGGGTAGATACTCGATCGGCTAGCATGAGTAGGAAGCAACCAATTTGTTAGCCAACACAATTGCTACTAATTCAATTTTACCAAGAAAATTTGAATTTCAAATTATGTTTTCCAAAAAATTTTTTTTTTTTGCAATTACACAGTAAATTTTGCGGCTTCAAAAAATGAACAGCAAATTTTTGTGTTGTTTCTGTGCAATTTCAAAAATAAACAAAAAATTTATAAAAAGTATAATTGAGAATTCAAATTTCCTTGGTAAAATTGATTGAGTCAGGATTTCGGCTAGCAAACTGTTTGCTTGCTAGCCGATCGAGTATCTACCCCAATGTATTGAAAACCCCATCGCACTTCCGGGATTTATAAACTGACCTTAACGTCGTAAAAACAAAAATTTCTGGTCTGATTTTTCTGAAACTTGCTGCTTTTCTACTCCAACTCAGAAAAATGAGGGATAAAATCAAATTTTTACAAAACCAACTATAATACGTTGACCAGTGGCACTATTCTGGTAATTCCCCGGGAATAGGGAATTGGGGGAAAAAGTTTTTATGTAATTTCAGTTCAATTTTTTTTTCGGCATACTGAGAAGAAAAGTTTGATGTAAATATTTATAAATTGGGAATGATTTTTCCATATCTAAATTGGCAGGGAAAATTATTCCCAATTTTATTTTATTTTGATAAAAGTTACCACTAGCTTTTTACCTCAGTATGCCAGAAATAAAATTTTAAATTGAAATTATGTACATATTAAATCTTTTCCCAATTCCCTATTCCCAGGGAATTACCAGAATAGTGCCACTCAGGATGTCTTTTGAGTTTTTACGCCGAAATTATTTGAGTAAAAATTCTACATTTTTCCGCAGTTTACGTGAATTTTCCGAAATGGATGAGCCAGAACGAAGTTCTGATTATCTCGTTGAAATTTATTAAGAATTGTAAATTGCTATTTCGTAAGACGTATTAATTTATAAATTATTATTCAAAAGACTGCATAATCTAAATAATCATTTAAATATAGTTTTCGGGCTGAATTTCAAAGTGTAACGAGTACACTTTAATGGTTTCACGCAAGAATCTTTTTATAGCAATTCACTGAAAAGGACAATTCACCGAAAAAACAATTCATCGAAAATGACTATTCCTTTATACAATCTTCTGATTGTTCCTTTAATAAGCGGAATTTAACTGATTTGTAATAATAAATTCAAACATAAAAATAATTTTTAATATTACAAATCATTCGTTTTAATAATGGGTTCAAACTGAAAAACCGAAACCTTAAATCCCGAAAACGAAGCAAACTAAAAACCTGAAAATATTTTGGTAAATATGAAAATAAAAAAAAATTCGAAATTTAAAATATTTAAACTCCTTTACTACAGCTGATGGATTTTTAATAAAATTTAAATTAAATTAACTGAACTCTTCCAATTAGTGAAAGAGACACAAATCTTTTATAATTAGCCAGCAACGCCAATTCTATATTCGCGTCATGTTTATAGATCCTAGCTCATACGCCAGCTCCTACGCTAAATTGTCGTTGTCGGTGAATTGTGATTTTCAGTGAATTGTTTTTTTCGGTGAATTGGTTTTCAGTAGATTGTCGTAGAACCAAGCCATAAGTACATGATCAATTATGGTATTTCAGAGTTTTTTACCATTAAGCTAGCAACGAATGCAACTTTCTTTTGAGGTCCAATTACGAGGGCTGCCGTAAAAGTGTTTAGAAAAAGTAATAAAAAATTAACATTTTTCATCAATTATTACTTTTAAAAATATTCGTCTTTAAGATCTATACACTTTTGTACAAGCTCAAACCGTTTCTCGAAACACTTTTGCTAGTCCGAAGATGATAGCACTAAAACATGGTTTTTGAACGCTTCAATCGCTTAGCGATAAAAATCGTTGTCCACGCATCTAATCTTTGCTTGATGGGAACAGGAAGAAGACATTGGGTGCCAAGTTGGGGCTGTAAGGCGGATGGCCCATCAATTTGATCGTTTGAGTGCTTAAATGCTCGCTTGTTTGATGTGTGTGAGCTCGTATTATCGTGATGCAAAATGATTCGTCGTTTTGGGTTGTTTTCTCTCAATTTGTTGAAAACCTCGGGCAAAAAAATGGTCGTATATCAATCTGAATTGATTGCCTTTTGATTTCCAAGAGCCACAGTAGCCACATGACCGGATTTCATGAAGAAACACGCTATCATTTGCTTCCCAACGCTCCGAGTTCGCACAACTTTTGTTGGTTTTTCTTCGAATTGGAAGACCCAAACAGTCGATTGCCAATTTCTTTCCGGCTCATACGCATATATCCATTATTCTTCACCTGTCACGATCTTGTATATGTTTTTGGAAGTACCTCCAACGAATTTTTCAAACATTTGGCGGCACCAATCGACACGATCCTGTTTTTATGCATCTGTGAACAAATGTGAAATACCAATTATAAACACAAGCCAAGGGTGGTGCTTCGTCGCCAAAGCTTGAATGAAGTGATTCGAAGCACCATTGTTGAAAATCGCTTTTCGAAAATCGTAAAATATCATCACACGAAAATGTTCACGCGATAATTCCATTTTTTCACTAAATTCAATTTAAACCAAAACACCATGTTGCGATGTGAACTGACAGATGCCTTCTGAGAAACATAACCTCCAAAAATGTTACACTTTTTGACTGACATATAGTAATGCTAATGCATCAATCTGGACATGAATGCATCAATTTGGACATGAATTCTTTTCGGTTTTTACAATTTAACTTGGATTTTACCAGTGCACCTAGAATAGTACAGGGTTTTGATTTTTTTTGTTTAAGCTGTCATACTGATAAGAAAAAAATTGTAAACAACCAACAAGAAAAATATTTTAATAATATATTTTAAAATTTATTAAAAAGCTATTGGTATTATTAATTCAAATTTTATTATTAAATTATGCATTCTAAATTGTGTTAAATATGTAAACATATTGTGTTAAATATGTAACAATGTGTACACATTTCGTATAATTTACGAAAATACATAACCTTACTTTTAGCACTCGTATAAAAAAAAATCCGTTTTTTTTCGTTTTTCTTTTTATGAACATGACTGCCATCTACAGTTCAAAGAATAAAATGTAGACATAAATTTAATGACATAGCAAGCAGTGTGGCCTGCTAGTATTCTAGGTGCACTGATTTTACCGAAACGTCATGGTAGTGGTGTGCATATTGGTATAAGTGTTTTTGTTTTATTTTGTGTTTTTGGCGTTATTTAAGAACACAAAACAATATGTTAGGTATATAATTTATGAATTTATTAAATTTCACCATACCATTTAAATTAATAAAGTGTTATGCTAATTTCCTAAATATGTAGTTTAATCTAATTCCTAGTAAATAAATCTAAAAGTATAATTTAATTTTCATTCATATTTCCACAGATAATCCACTTTATTTATTTAAATTAAAGATTAAACTGAGGAATATTAAATTTATTAAAAACAATAATAAAATTTATTCTATTTAAGTTTTATCTAAATATAAATGAAAAAAGACGGGAAAGGTTCGAAGCCGAACTCTATAATCATTTTTGTTGCCTATAAAGAACTTCTATGCAGTGTGATTTGCGTATTTCCAATACTACGACCACCCTATACCCTACACCCACCTAACCCCATCTACACCAAGCCCAACCGATCCCAATCCACTATATCTCAACTGACCCCAATCAACCACAAACCACCACATCTAAACATTTTTACCACCCCACACCCACTATCCAATTCAAACCCCAAAACCCATTGCACCCGCACCACCTTATACCGCACGACCCATATTATCAGCCTTTAACACCTCCATACCCACTTCCACACACACACGCACCACCCACACAAACCCTCATCCACCAAATCAAAATTCCCACACCAAACCCAAAACGCCTCATCCCATCCCCTCCACCTCCCATACCACCATTCCTACCACCCCCATAACCACACCACCCACACAAACCCACATCCAGACGAGATATATTTTTATTCCACATTCACATGCTTGATGAAACCAAAATAGAATAGAAAATAAAAATAAAAAAATCTATCAATTTTAAGGAGGGGGACACTCTAAACTCAGAAATGTTCAAAACAATAGGGCTCATTCCCATGAATTGCTTAAACTTTTAGTGAAGAAATTAAATTGAAACCTCCATCCGTTCTCAAGTTATCGTGCACACAGACGGACAGAGGGACAGACGGCAAACCGAAACCATATAGCATTTTTTTTAACAAAAACGCTTAAACACTCACAAAAAAAATTGAAATCGAAACTATTTTCTTATTATCTGTCATTTCTGTCATTTTTCCGTTGCTCGCGAGCAGAGGAAAACTACTCATGATGTATTTGTTTCACAACCGATAGGGCACATTTATAAAATCGGGTCAACATTTTGGCGAAATTTCATGTGGATTTGACACACACAATGATAGAAAACGTTGTATACGTATACAAAATTCAACTTGAATTAAATGTGAAAAGCGATGTGCTGGTTGACATAATGTTAGAAAAAATACACTGAAGATCATGAGTAAGTATTAGTTAGAGAACTCCGTCTTCTTGAATTAAGTTCAACAATACGGATTTAATTAACACGGCAAAGATTATTTCGTTAAAAATTTACAAAAGTTTGGTAACCCCATATATAATAAATCAGTTTGTATAGCTATAGTTAATATGCGAATGGTTTATATTTCGAATAAATTTTTTCAGCAGATCATGTAACGAATCATTTGCCAAGCATAAATTGGTTTATGCAAAAAATCTTAACAAACCAACATTTGTATTTATGACATATTGACTAATACGTTATAAGTTGACGTTTAACATATGAGTCCTCGAAATGGAGGTCGGTTATTTACCCTGGGTATATATATATAATTATGTAAATGAAACCATATTCTATATACGTAAACCTAATATTATAATAAATCAGGTCTAATGCACTCAACGTAAATTTTTGTATTAAATAATAGTTTTTAAAGTAACAAAAAATTTGCCATCGAGATACATTAATGACATTGACTCTTTAAGTAACCGACCAAAATAAATAAAATTGCATGCCGAAAATTCGATTACCAAATTGATTCATGTTATTTTAGTTTTTTTTTTGCGATCTTTCACCAAATTATAAACAACATGAGAACGCTATAAAGATTGATTGACGCTGTAAAGAAACCGAAAGTAAAATTTGCTGTCCAAATGAAAGTATATATACTTGTATAATTTACTCTGGTATAATTGAATAACAAACATGCCAAAATAATATAAATAAAAATACGTCTGTGTATATGTGTGTGTGTGTGAATCGACTTGAGTTCCATTAACCTGTTATATTATATATGCAGTGCGTATATTATAAGATTAAGAAATTTATGTAAGGAGTTTGCTCAAACATCTTTTATGGAGTTAACCCGAAGAAATATGATTATAAAAAAACAAAAAAAAAGTTGTCCATTCCTTAAAAACCATTTACCAAAAAACCAGTTAATCTCTGTATCTAAAATATCTAACTCTATATAATCAAGAAATAGCGATCGCAACGCAATATCTACAATACGAGTACGTAGATATCAAAATGCCATATCCAGTGGAGCTAACATTTTTGATGTTTTTCTGGTATGGTCAGCGAGCTTTTCTACTTAACAGAAAAAAATCGTATTAAATAACAAATTAATCAACGATGACGTAAAGTTTTACATTTAACATTTTCTAGATTATATTTTTTTTCTATATATAAATCTACATAACTATTGTTATTTGAAAGTTATTTACATTTGAAGGAGTTTGTTATTTACTTTAGCCGAATATACAAGCTTTGAATAAGTACACTGTAATAAGTTCAAAGTACCTAACTTTGTGTCCAATGTTGTATTCGAAGAATTTCGATCGGATTTTATAATTTGTTGTCCTTCACATTGCAGTTTAAAACTATGTAATTTATTATATTAAAATGTGTGTCACATTCATGGTTTGTACAACATCCTTTTTGAACATTTTGACAATGGCCATGGAATAGCTAAGCTACATGATTCAAAAATGTTGTGCGAAATCCGATCTTGCGAGGTTAACTTTGTTGATTGTTACAACAATAATATCAAAAATAAACAAACATGGCGGTTCCGGTTTTTTATTTTGCTCGAATAAATAAATACCAAATATTAGTTTTGGATTAATAAATTTTCGATTTTTATATCACATAATACACCTTTACACAAAACATGAAAAAAATGTAGTTCACCTCGAAACTTGACTAATTAGGCAATTTAGATGTCATTCATCAGGTCTTAGATAAATACTGTTGGCTATATGTCTTACAATTTTTTGCTGCTTGTGTATACATATTTCGAGTACTTTCTAAAATTAAAAGTATTTTTTGCTTGCTTTTGTGTACTGTGCTCTAATAATAAAATGGACAGTATTTACTTGTCTAACAAAAAAACTAAACTACCTAAACAACTGAGGTAATGTGGACCTAAGGCACTTTTTATTGTTAAGTAATCGCGTATTATAACATAGTTTTTGTGCAATTGAAATATAAGACTTTAGATCAAATCGATCATTATCGACAAAAAATAAAATGAAATACTTAGTTATACAGTACGAAATCAAATACCAAGGTATATATTTCGTAAAGTATACTCGTATCCACATATGTTTTATACATAGTTTCGGAAGTTAGTTTAGCAAAAATTTATTGTGTGTAAATGACTCACGCGATTTGCATAGCGTTACCGGTTTTTAATAATAATTTTTGCACGATAATCATGATCACCTTCAATTTTAATGGTTTTCTAGTGCTATTTTTCTATATAAGTTAACGTAAATGATGATGGAACTATAGTTTATATTTCGTAAAATCAACTTATCTTGAATGTTCTCGATTGTTTTTAAAATGCACGTTTAAATGTAAATTCAATCTTGCTTATAAGCACTGCGGGCTTTAAGTAAATCCAAAGAAGATCTATTTCACCATAAGGTCCAAGTTCCAAAGAAGGGAGGTAATCTGGAGGATAAATCTATGAATACACAATCCACTCAGACCAGCCATAACATACCAGCTCCTGCTACCCTAATAAGATTGAAACTGTTTATTGACCATATATGATGTTCTGAAGACTTCATTATATTCTTGTTTTTTACGTGTGCTTTAGAGTTCTTTCGACCACTAAGGTGGCCGAGGTTTACTCAAAGCTCTACCAAGGAAACATGCAACTACAATTGTTTTATTATAAGCGGCAGACAGTTTATCCACTGGTTCATCGAGCTGTATTGTTTCAGAATCAAAACTCTCTGAGATTACCGGTACCGGTAATGAATTCTCTAGAATAGTTCTGAATGTACTCCAGTCAATCTTTCTTCTATTCCTAAAGGTAGATTTAATGGTGGGCTTTGTGTCCACTTCATGTTGGAGATAATAATGAGGAATAATTTACATTGTCCCTTACAAAATCAGAGAGGCATGTGTAATCTTCTTCCCTATTAATAGTTAGAAACGATGGCTTACTGCCAATGTTGCATATACAGCCTTGACCAAAAATACGCACATTCGTGATAAAAATAAAACCAGTTTTGTTGCCCATATTCATATATTTACTAAAAAATAAAACTTCATTTAATATTTAGTGGGTCTACCCTTTGCTTTATTCACCACAATAATCCATTGGGGCATGCTGCGGACAAGTTTTGTGCACTCAGTTGAAGTAATTTGTTAAAGCGTTTTTTAACGCTGCTTTTAGGGGGTTCACATCTGGAGACTGCGCCAGCCAGTCCAGCAGGACAATGTTGTTATCTCTAAACCAACGCGTGGTGGCCGACGATTTATGACATGGAGCCTATGTAGGTGTCGCCAAGAATGTGCGCAACGGCGGCATCAAGACAGTTTCTAGCATATTGATGTACTGCTGAATGTTGATGCAGCCTTCGCAAACGGACATTTCACCGACCCCATCGGCCGGCAATGTAGCCCCAGATCATGGTATTCTGGTAATTTGGATTGTATTCCTCGTCGATATGTCTACTCACAAACGTCATATGGCGTTCCGAATAAAACTATTTAAAATGACACTCAATAGGAAACAAACTGAGTGTGAGTGTTCACACACTCAATAAAATAAAATAAAAACTGAGTGTGAGTGTTCAATCAATATTTTCAAGTGAACACACACTTTCATGTGAATAAAAAGATCTCTTCGTTAAGTTTTGTTAAATAAAACACTCAACATTTAACGTAATGGAGAGAACACCCAATTTTGATGTGTATAAAAATAATTTGACGTTTAAATTTTGATAGAATGCTTATATACAGTTGAGTGTACCTTTTATCAGCCTCAACGTTTTTCAATACATAAAAAAATCATGTTTTTCACTTTTTGTGTACTTTTATCACTTTGAAATGTTTTAATTTTTTCTAAACTAGGAATAAAACCACCACGAGTTTTTACGTTTTCTTGTAAAAAAACATTTGTTAACCACTCAACCAATTCAAAGCGATATAACGATTTAAAATTTTTACCAGTATTATTTCACATTTGACATTTCCGCACTCTAAAATGTAAATTTCGTATGAGTGAATGAACACTCCTATGCCCTTAGTCGCCTCACTTCATGCAATGTGACAACTCATCTTGGTTACTAGATTATTAAATCGAAACTTACAAAATAATTGTTCACAAAACTTGTTTTGAGTATGAGAACGTTTTTTAAATCTTAGTATGCTGCTTTATAAATATTTCGTTGCGACTGCTATCACGGTCAAACAATAATTTTTATCACTTAAAATTATGATGCGACAAATAATTTAAAAAAAAATCCAACTAAGGTAGCCAACTAAGATCTAAAAAATTTTCATTGAGAGTTGTATACAATATTATTTAGTAAACTTTGATTTTATAATCTAGTTACCGGTACGACTAAGGGAATAGACGCCGAAATAAGTATTTTTTATTCACACCAAAAAGAGTGTTCACTCAAAAAAGCTCACCCCACTCAAGAGAGTTCACTCAGAGTGAAGACTCAGTTTTTATTCACTCCGCCCAATGTTCGACTGGTTCTATTTTATACACAGTAAACTAAATATCTAGTTATTGTTGTCGTTTTATACAGATGATAAAAAAGTTACCTCAAAAAGTTGGATTCGTTGGACCATACAACATTAGCTTTGGTTTTTCAATTGTAGTGGTGTTATTGTGATTGTTCCGTATACTGGTCTATTTCAGCACTCTCGAATTAAATACACAATCGTAGGGGATTCTTCCATTTGGCATCAATCTGTGTGACAACAACAATTATGATGATAATCGACAACACACACGATCAACTTTCCCAACCACACCATACTTTTCTTTCCTTTGACGCTGGATCGCGGATAAATTGAATTTTGCCTTATAAGATGGCTAGGCTAATGTGTAAGAATCACATTAATCAGTTTCGAACAGATGAGACTATTGATTTGAAAAAATCAGTTTTCTTATCAGGTTATAGATGGAATAAATGTAATAATACAGATAAAGAATAATCTTCCTAATTTATTTGAAATATAATGTATATTATTTGTTGTATAATATTATAGGCTGTTGCCTTAAAAAATTTTACAATCATCTTTCCGGTGCCAGATGTGTTGTGTTCCAGATGGCTGAACTTTGCAATTTCGTTCACTATAAATAAAATTAGAAAAATTTTATATGTCCAAATTTGCTGAATGGAACAATTACAAAATGTTGACTTACCTATTCGACAAACAAGATGATAATAATGATTAATAAATAAATTGCAACGGCGGGGAATCACTATAGGTCATTTTTAAACTATGTTATAAAATGAGAAGCATCGAAGACATGTCATACATGTCTCGCTTAAGACATTGTCGTGAAAGGACGGTTTTAGGGCATATCACATACTTGTCGTCTAACGTGGATAGTAATTGAACGATTCATTTGGGAAACTAATGTGACTTGTGGTCATAAATTAGTCATTTAAGGCGTTTTCCAAACACTGACTTATTACAGTCTTATTTACTTTTTGACGCCATCCTGAATAAGTCGGTCAGATTATTCCAATTCATTGTACCGACTTATTTGTGACGTAATAACAAAAAACAAAACGCAATTTCTATTATATGGAAGAAAAAAATTTCTTGACATATTGGTCGTTGTCACTAGATTTGAAATTAAAAATGGCATGTATTACATCATGCAAAATATACATAAGAGGACTCATGAAGACTATACACCAAGGTCTCGCTTTGCGTCGCAGTTCGGTTCTACACGTAGAGACGCAAACTGAATTTCGACGCATAGCGAATAATTTAAAATATATGTGTTTTCTGAAAGAATTACGATTTACTACACATTTATCTAGATAAAGTTCCAAATAATATCACTTTATTAATATAATAATTACATATAATGTTAAAATAATACATAAATCCTTATGTATGCATTATTATTCTTATTAAATTTTCTCATGGCAACGAGAATTCTAATTAATTGTATGCCAAAACTCGAAAATATAACAAAAAAAGGAAGACGCATAACGAAAAACCGCCGCAGAGCGGGTGTTTGGGTTTTTTTTAAACCGACGCAAAAGCGAATAGACGCACAACGAATAGACGCATAGCGGGACCTTGGTGTATGTATATTTATTTCTCGATGATTACATTTATTCAAGACACATTTTTGGAGAGATAACTGTGTAGACCAACTTATTCAAATAAATCTCTTCGCGTTGTGACTTATTTGAATAAGTCGGTGTTTGGAAAACAGCCTTAGTCAACATACCATAAAAAAACGAAAAAACACTATTTTCTTTCTTTCTCATACACATTTAGAAAAAATGTAACTAATAGAAACGTATGTATTTCGTAAAAAATAATTCACATGCATGTTGACAAATTTCCAACTGGGTTGTTGACTAACATTGACCGTTGAGCAAGTCATTTGAGAAACTAATGTGACTTGTCATAAATTAAGGTTGAAGGCTTCAACTTGAAGCACATAGTTTTCGTTTCGGTCGGATTCGCTTCGTTTTCAATAAGTGTTTGTAAATTCTAATGCACATAGCTTGTTTTGTTTTGGTGTTATTTGATAAATCTTTTTTTTTTATTTCTGACAGTATTGTTTCAATTCAATCAATTATTTATAATATCATATCAATTAATTTAATAATTAGTGAAGATTTACACATTGACAGAAAACGATAATCAAAATAAACATTGTAATTTGAAGTTATTGTTTAATTTTTTTTGAAATTTTATCAACTTCCCGGATATTCAACTTAAAGATTGGAATGAAACAAAAACTATGTGCCTCGCTCGACCTTTAATCATCTACTCACATACAAACAAAAATCGACAAAAAAACAATTTTTCCACATTTAGAGTGTGTTCAAAACCAAACCTGTAGTAAATGGGCGCATCCAGCACTTTGAGATCTTACTAAAAAAAAAGTAGCACTCACATATCTCATGTGCACAAAAAGTGAGACTAGCTAAAAAAATGTAGCTAGTCTCACTTTTTAGTGAGGCAAAAATTTTGTGTCTCCATTTGGATAGATATTTTTTGGTTTGCGTCTTCACTTTTTTTCACAGCACATCATTTTTTGGAATATCTTCCAAATCTTGTGACATCACATTTTTATTTATTTTAGAATTACAAAACAACAATTAATTGTGCTGTCAAATTATGTCAATTTTGACAAAAAATCTAAGACACAAACCCAAAACAATAGATTTTGCATCCAGCACATGTAGATGTCTGCAAGTGAGGCTACTCTACATTATAGAGTATCTCAAAAGTAGATCTCAGTGTGCTGGATATTCCCAATGTTTTCTTAGCGTAATTGTTGCCGTTTGTTTGAATAAATTTCCCCTGCACACTATTTTTACAATTTTGCTGCCCGATTGTCATCGTATTTTTTATTTATTTCTCCACCAAACAAGTTTTTCTCAAGTGAATTTTTATTTGTTTTAATAGGCCGAACAATATGAAATATATTTTTCTGTATCTGTCAATATCTCTGTCAATATATCAGAAAGCGTCTATTGATTATTCTAGGAGAGTCACGAGTGGCACGTCGCGTACAAATTTGAAACTAGCTATGCCGATTTGACAATTCGAAAATAATTCAGCCGACATGTTGTAGCTATCACATTTTTCGCTTCCATACATTTTCGATAGAATAAAGGCGGTGATACATGTACAGATTTTGCCTTTAAGGCAACAAAATATGCCTTATACAAAATTGAGAAATTATCATTTTAAAATTTTTGCCTATAAGGCGATTCAAGATGGCCGACTTTTAACCAATCAGCGCGCATAATTTTTATGCCTTAAAGGCAAAATCTGTACATGTATCACCGCCTTAATGGTATTTTAGAAGTAAAAATATTTCTTGTTTCATGTAAATTTTTACATTTTCATCAAAGTAGCTCGGTTTTTTCGTCAAAGCGAAAAAAGTGATAGTTGGCCAGAGTAAGTAGTTGAAACAAATCGAAAAAAACCTCGGATGGAAAAATCCGAGATTTTTATCCGTCTAGTGAACACAGCTTGAAGGATAGGAAATTTGCATTTTGTTTTTTCCGCTAGCTGGGTTCTCCAACTTTTACAATCGTCAATAGTAAATCCAGTCAGTTTCGTATTTCATGAATATGTCAAAAATTATTACACAACATATTTCCTGTTTAACATTTAAAATATTTACTTTAAGTTTCGGACACAGTCTTAGAAAACATAGCTATGAATTAGAAACATGTCTTTCGTACAAATGTATTCACATCATGTTGACAAATTCCAACTGTTTATTTGTACTAATTGAAAAATTTACATAATATTCAGTCAAATGAAGTTTATATAACATAAAAACTATTTTTTGAGAAATTAAACAAATTTGGGTCTAGTATTATCATATTCCATCAGATGTCAGTCACTTTGTATTAAAAGACGAATAAAGAAAATTCACTGAAATTCAATGTCGTTGGTTAACTGTGGTAGCTTGAATTATTCCTAGTAAAACATAGTTTTATATTTTTGTTGGTCAAAACTTACAAGTTACCACAAATTTCAAAATTAATTTTTTTCGAAATAAACAAAATTTAAGTACGTGGTTATCTTGATCAGTGTTTATTTTAGAAATTGTCAGTGTGAAGTGGCAACTCCATAAAACGGAAATTAATATTAAAATTAAAACTAGTTTCAAGTGCAATTTTTTATGGTTGTTATTTATACTTTATTAATTAAAATTTAATAGAACATGTGACAAATCGAGCTTAAATTATGTCAGCTTCAATCTGCCTAGAACATCATCATTTACTTTCGATGTCGAGCACCTATACGCGAGAGCTGAAATGAACGCCGTCGATGTGATGTGATTTTTTAGGGTGATATCCGATTATTGAGTAAGTCGCCGTGATAATCGGGACAAATTCTTCAAATTACATTCCCTGGGCAAGTGCCATGTGCATCTACGACATAAATAATTTGTTCACCTTCATTGCCACGTTTAACGTTCGTTTCTTGTGTAACACGGGTATAGATGTTTATGTGTAACAGATGATACGATACAACGAGGTTATGGAAAAGCGATAGTTTTGTGATGCCACAAAACCACACTAACAATAAACGTTGATATTATAGGCGAGAAGGACGAGTCTGGTCAATTCACCATTATGCTTGGTCTTCACTCGCAAACTTTTGTCATGGCAATAGAATGTAATGACAAAATTGGTTTTTTACACTCACAACTATTCACACCAAAATGTATGTACACTCATTTTGTGTTCTCTCTTTTGTTTAATTGAGAATAAAATGCAAATTTTCTACTCATTTTGTCAAAGTCATGACAAAAACATCAGCAATTTTAATAAATCTCATTGTCAACTCTTTGTATGTAGTGTCCAATGGAACTATGCCATAAAGCATACCTCCTCTGCTATGGTATAAGGAACAAAACCAATCTCACGTAAGGTCCCTGACGCGCCTCTTTTGCAGATATATTTGGCTACAGCTCTACTATAATATGAAAATATTCTCTATTTTCATCGAGCCAAATATTGCGGGATGTCGGTGGTCTTCTCCTGATTGTATTTTGGTTCACGGTAACAGTAGACACCTGTGTACGAACTACCTCGGATATGACGGTAAAGTGTGTTTTAGAGGACATAACGTGATTAATTTGGTTTTCCGTTCTTCCATAGTTCGATCTCTACTCTGCTTTGTAATTTCTGTTATGTATAAAATATACTTGATATATCCAAGTTATACATTATTTACCAGTTGACCTTTACTATTACTGAACCCTTCTGATTTGTACATCCTTGATACCGCATCAATCGATTATAGCAACAATTAGAACGGACGAAATTTGAAGTTGGTTTTTGAATCCACAGGCCCGTGAAGCGCTACGTGGATTCACTGAACATAAATTAAATGAAGTAGAGAGATGTGTTATTTGTTTATTTGACAGAGGTCATCACAATAACATCCCACACCAAAAAATTAAAATCATCGTTGGCGATCTACAGCGATGATTTTAATTTCTTCAAATAGTAGGCTAACGCCACAACGTCATTTGTCAAAACACAGAAGATTATGACGTTTGTGGATGTTTTTTTATCGCATATACCTTGGACAGACACAAAAATTATCGCGATCTCTTCCAATCGCGATTGAATGTCAAACAAATAAAATCGCGATTTTATAATTATGGTGACAGACACAAACCCGATTTTGTAACTCTGCAAACGTTTAAATTCATATTTAATTAATGAAATAAAACAATTTCAATGCGTATTTGCCGATTTTAAATCACATCGAATCAGTTACAATAAGTTAATATATACTAAATGTATAAATAATTTCTGTGACAGTTAAAAAAATTTAAAATTTAATTTACAATCTAACAATTCTTCAATGAAAATGTCTTATGTTCCCAAGCCCCATACAATCCTACTGATTTTTTCTTATATTTCACATTTATCTTCTTCATACAACCCGATTGTAATAATCTTGTTCTATAAACGCAGTAATCCTGTTTTGCCAAAATCGTGTGCTGACAGACTGGAAAAATAACTACATAATCTTGAATTCGCGATTAGCTAGTTTGTGTCTGTCTAGGGTAATACGCTGACGCTTTTGTTCTGTTAGCTAGAGTGATATCGCGGCGATATTTTTTACTTATTCGTCGACGCTTATCGTCATCGCTCTTGTTCTGTTTCTAGCTATAGTGAGACTAGTGTAAAATTTCAGGAAAATTTATGGATTAGAATTTTCACTAAAAATTTTTGATTTTCTGCTGCATTGAATATCATAGCTCTGTATCTCTCTTACAACATTTAAGAGCCATGGACTATGACAATGTCCACATAGAATTAATGCAGATGTATCGAACAGGTTTTCCTGTTAATTAATAGTTAAAATTCAAATCCATAAATTTTCCCCAAATTTTCGATATAGCTTCAGTATGACCTAAGCTATTAGATAAACGTGTTGTATTCGGTGTAAACGTGTTGTACACCGAAAGTATTAATTACTAGTGGAAGTTTTTGAGATATTGGCCAAAAACTGAAAATAACTTATATGGTTGCAGAAAATCACAAAATTCTAGTGAAAATTCTAGTCCATACATTTTGTCCGAATTATCCCTGTACCGATGCAAATTTTACAAAATTTGATTAACAAATAGATAAGCTGTATCGATAGCTGTATCGATAAGATCGATCGATAAGATAGCAGAAAATTTCCAGCCGAAAAAATGTGTTTTGCTATTCACCGCTAGGAGCATCACTATCACAAAAATGAAAAGTGTACTCCTGATATTTTTTGACACGAGCAGTAATTTTTGAAATTTTTATGCAAATTATAAATTCTCAGCAGAAAGTTTTATGAAAAATCAAAGAATTTATGAAAAAGAAGAGAAAATATATGTTTAAACGATTTGAAGCGATGAAAGTTAATTTTGTTTAAAAAACGATTTGCGTATGTGTGTAAGGACTCTCAAAATATACTAAAATTACCATAATCATCATTATGCAAATACAGGGCAACATCAAACAAATCGCCATCGTTCAAAGCACTCCATACATTTCTGAAGTAATTTAGTTGTGAAATGTTTTCAGTTTTAAAAATTACGTGTGCATTAGTGATTATACACAAAACACAAACATTTAGGCGAAAACAATTTTTTTTAAAATTTCAAAAATTCCACCCAAAAGTAAAAATTAATTATACTTAAAATTAATTATTATAATTTTAGTATATTTAGTATATTTTAGTATATTTTGAGAGTCCTTACTCCACTACATACGCAAATCGTTGTTTAAAGAAAATTAACTTTCATCGCTTCAAAACGTTTAAACACATATTATCTCTTTTTTTTCATAAATTCTTTGATTTTTCATAAAACTTTCTGCTTTCATTTTTGTGATAGTGATGCCTCTATGGGTGAATAGCAAAACACATTTTTCGGCTGGAAATTTTCTGCTATCTTATACAGCATAAGAAATAGCCGAGTTCTCTCCAGTTTAAAATTTATTTATATCGTGTAAAATGTAGAAATATCGTTTTTCATAAGGACTGGTTATGAACTGACCAGTTAAGTCCAGCACGAACAGATCCTAGAATTTTGTCCAAAACTTACTTTAAAATCCCCGATCAATTCGTTTAGAAATGGCGGAAAGACGGAATATTGTTAAATTTCAAGATTTCATATACCGAGTTCCTTTACTTCGGAGATCAATCAATTTGCCATTTTAAGGATCACTTTTAATATTTTATTCCGCTGAGATGTTTTACATATTTAGTGAAAAAATGTCCGCTGGCAATTACATAACAAAAATAATTATCTTTAGTGATATTGTTGCCACTTGCGGGAAGTAGCGTAATCTTTTATTTACCGCTGCCAAATTTCCGCTATTTTATACAGCACGTATGGGAGGCAGTTTAGAAAACAATTATCATTTTGACAGGATTGCTAACTAAGTTACAACCGTTGGCTTAGTACATTAAAAGTTACTAGATGTTAGGCACCTCATTAAAAGAATAATAGAAATCGGCGGAGATAACAGTACAAATCATAAAATAATTAATGGTTGATGCCGTTTACGTCTCTTCCATGCACATTATTCGAATAAAAGATTTGGACTGTTTTTTTATTACACAGGTGCGAACAGAGATGTATTTAAAAATCCTTTTGACTTTAAAATTTTTTCAAAGAAACCAGATAAGTTGCCAGATTTGTTATATTAATGTTTCTGCATGCAATTTCATTAACTATGATTGGAATCGTTTGATCATCGTTTGGTCACTAGCTTTCATATTTTAGTCACTTACGATTAAACGGAGCGAATTAAGCAGAGGATTTTTTTTTTTTGTAACTATTGCCAAAGGCTTTATTCTTGAATCTTTCTTTATAAGAAACTAACAAGAAGTGTGAAATTCTTAAAAACTATACAAAAAAAAAATTTTTAACTTAAGCCTTAACCTATGTTAATACTTAATATCATTATGCATTATTATTATTAAATTATTATTAATTACTTAATTTCATTTCAACATGCACGAAATTATTAGATTATATTTCTCAGTTAATTAAATTTAGAGGATCTGTTCTGCGCAGCCGTCCATATTTCGGTTGCCTTAGTAGTTCTCTAGCTAATTCGTTAGGGTGTGATTCCAGTTTCAGTTGGTATTTTAGACTGCATGATTTAATTGTCTCTTTAACAGTTTTGATTCCTAGGTCTCTATGGATGTTGCTGTTTCGAATATACCATGGGGCATTTGTAATGCTACGAAGTATCTTTGCTTGCGTTCTTTGTACGAAATCTATATTTGATGCACTAGTTGAGCCCCATAGTTGGATACCATATGTCCATATGGGGATTAGGATCGCTTTGTATAGTAGAACCTTGCAGTCTAGAGAGAGTTTCGATTTTCTTCCGATCATTCAGTACATTTTAGAAAATTTTATTTTTAATTGATTGCGTTTTGTTTCAATGTGCTTTTTCCATGTCAATGTTCTATCGAGATGAAGACCGAGATATTTGACGTTTGTTTGTTGAGGAATTGTGATATTGTTTAATTTTACTGCTGGACATGTACGTTTATTTAATGTGAATGTTACATGTGTTGATTTACATTCATTCGTCCTTATCCGCCAAGTTTTTAACCAATCTCCTATTTTGTGTAGATGTTCTTGTAATTCTCTCGATGCTGTTTGAGGATTTTTGTGTGAAAATAATATAGCTGTGTCATCAGCAAAAGTTGAAGTGACGATTTTTTCAGTTGTTGGTAGGTCAGCTGTGAATAACAAGTATAGCACCAATACACTACCTTGCGGTACTCCTGCCTTTATCTCGGTTAGATCAGTAGTGGCCGTATTTTGTTTCACCTGGAACATCCTTTGGGCTAAGTAGTTTTCAAGAATTGCATGAAATTGTATAGGCAGAAAGAAGAGTTTTAATTTTGTAATTTAATCCTTCATGCCATACTTTGCCGAAAGCTTGCGCAATATCCAAGAAAACTGCCGAGCAATATTTCTTTTCTTCTAAGGAAACCTTAATTGTATTTACAATTCTGTGCACTTGTTCTATTGTGCCATGTTGCTCTCTAAATCCAAATTGGTGATCTGGTATAATGCGACCTTCAGATAATATAGGTATTAGTTCTTGTAGTAGCATCTTTTCAAAAAGCTTTGAAATTATCGGAAGTAGACTTATTGGTCTGTACGACGAGACTTGGGTTTCGTCTTTACCTGGCTTAGGAATCATGATAATTTGAGATATTTTCCATTTTTGGGGAAAGTATCCACATCTCATAATCGCGTTAAAAATATATGTTATATATTTTATGCATCTATCTGGTAATTCTTTGATCATTTTTCCAGTTATTAGATCATGACCTGGCGCTTTCTTGGGATTTATACTGTTTTTGATAACTTTTTTGACGCATTTCCATTTAAATTTTACTGGGTTTGGGTTCGACTCGTCCCTCGTAAGCTGTGGTAGTACGCAATCATTATTTTGTTCGTTTGGGGTGAACACTTTTTGTAGATGGTTAGAGAAAGCGATAGCCTTTTCTAAGTCACTTCTGGCCCAGTGACCATCTGGTTTCCTTATCGGTGGGTTCGATACCTCTGGTCTTTTTAAATTTCTTGCTGCCTTCCACAGTGAGTAATCTGTTGTTTCTGTTGCTGTGAGCTCACTTAGGTAATTCTGTATTCCTAAATTTTGTTCTTCCCGTATTGCTTCTCTCAAAGCTTTAATAGCTCTGTTTAATTTCCATTTATGCAAAGGAGATTGGTGAAGCTGCCATAGCCGCCGAATTGTCCGCTTCTCTGCTAATAACTTTTGAATGTTGCTTGAAAGCCTTATATTTTTTTCGGAATTATTGTTCTCCGGAGTAGCTTTTTTTGCAGCCATTTCCATTATTTGACTTAAGTTTTCTATCGCGGCATCAATGTCTTCTGGTGTGCGAAGTGGAACATCAAGATGACAATTTACATCTACTATGTTTCTATAGAGAACCCATTTCGTTAGTTTGTTTGTTAAACGTTGTGGTGGTTCAGTTTTTAATGCTTGGGTACTTAGTGTTACTATTATTGGTGAGTGATCTGATGATAAATCATAACAGTCAACGACTTGAGCATTGGTGCGTGCTATTCCTCGTATTACACAGAAATCTATTAAATCAGGAATTTTTTTTCTATCTGTAGGCCAATATGTGGGATGTCCAGATGATAAATAATCAAGGTTTTTCTCGTTTATTGCTTCGTAGAGTTGCTTTCCTTTCGGTGACGTCAACCTCGAACCCCATTGCACATGTTTAGCGTTGTAATCACCCCCTGCTAGAAATTTGATTCCCAACTGGTTAAAGTAATCGATAAATTGCTGTTTTTTAATTGCGTGTTTCGGTGGACAGTAGACAGCCGATATTAAAAATTTCCCAGACCATTCTTCCAAACTGACAGTTGTAGCCTGGATGTGATCTTTAGCATATTTCTGGAGCTCGTAGTGCTTTAATCTTCTTTTTATTAAGACTGCAGTGCCGCCGTGTGCTTTTCCATCCGGATGTTTGGTGTCATAAACGGAATAGCCGGTAATATTAAAAAAATTTTGTTTTGTGAAGTGTGTTTCAGATATTAACATGATGTCTATATTTTGTTCGATAAGAAATGTTTGTACCTCAGCTTTATGTTGCGAGAGCCCGTTCGCATTCCAAATGGCTATTTTTAGAATTGTCATTTTTGATTTTTGACTATAATTTGCATAAGCGTATTCATATTTTGCATCATCATACTCATTTGTCTTTCCATCATCAACATGAAACTTTGGATGGTCTCGGTTAATTTATTTATCATGGTGTGAATGTTTAGGTCCTCATTAGAATGAACTTTTGGTTTCGGTTTGTTACCTTTTAGGATATTTGCGTACGAAACACCTGGCTGTGCAAAACTGCTGGCAAATGTCTCCAAGTTATCGTTTTGTGTGTTTGCACTCGTTGGTTTGGTGACTATTGTATTTTTTGGTAACATGGCCCTCTGATTAAATTGCATATTCAGCATTCGTTGCTCAGCTCTCATTTTAGGGTTTATTTTGCGTTTTAAGTCCAAATACACTGCGCAACCCCTGTAGTTTGCAGTATGATTTTCACCGCAGTTATTACAACGTCTCACAGATGGGTCATTGCGAGACTTTTCGCACTGTTTGGAGTCGTGGAGTTCACTACAAATAACGCAAACTTCATTTAAGGCGCAGTATGCTTTCGTGTGTCCGTATTCTTGGCACTTTATGCATTGAACTGGTCCAGACCTCTTCTTAGGTTCTTCAATTACGATTTTGCGATGTAACAAATATTTTAAGTTGTAAATCTTATGAACTCCTTTCGACTTTTCTTCCTCTGGCTCTAGTTCCAAACGAAACATTGGTTGAGGTACCTTCTCACGGTTTACTATATTACCAATGGATTTGGCATGGAAACCTTCCGCAGCAAGTGCAGCTTGTATGTCGCTAACATCTACGCAGCTTTCAATTCCTTTTAGCACAACAGTCAGCCCTTTTTGGCTTTTTAGCTGGTATGTGTAATATTTTTTACCAACTTCGTCGAAATGTTTAACTAGGGCTCTGAAGCCATCGATTTCGAAAGTTTGAATCTTTGTTTCGTTTACATTACCTCGTTTGAGCGGGGCAATATAAAATTTAGAATCTGTTAATTTTGCGATGTTGTTAACCAATTCATTGTTAGATGCTTCCCTTAAATAAATTGGAGGCGGTTTCTCAGTTTTCGAATTTGGCACTGCATTGGGGTCAATGACCTCTAGACTAGAGAATCGATTGTTAAGAGGTATTTGGTTAACACCTCCTTCAGTCCGTGTCACTTTACTCCTGCCAGCAAACTGGGCAGATCTCGGGCTACGTTTTCTTTTAGATTGAACAGTGATATACCTATCCATTCCCGTTTGCACTAGGTTATTTTCGCACTGACCACGGTCTCTAGAGTTCGTCGCACTGAGTTCATTACTATTATTTTCGTACTGCATTGTTAAATTTGCTGATGAATTAATTTTTTCATCGCGGTTTTGATTTTGATTTTTAAACTGCGGTATAATTAATTCTGTCGAAGAAGCACTTTTAATTATTGGCATAGGTGTTTTCTTTGGGCTGTGCTGAACTTTGCCCACTTGTTTTACACTTGCACTTGCCATATTTATACTTTCTACATGAAACTGGTTCAAGTTTGTTGTAGATTTTGTTTGGCGTTCGATGTTTGAAGAAGTCTTTTTTGGGGAAAAAGCCCCATCACGCTTACATCATCACTAATTAAGTTACAATTTTATGTTAGTTTTTTTGCACCGTGTGTATTTAATTATAAAACCATTCACACAATTGAAAAAAGATATAACAAGTTAAAAAGCACTAACACTGCACTTTTCGTTTGTTTTACTTTACGTCCGAACCTCACAACAAGCAGAGGATTGAGAGAATGATTAAGCAGAGGATTGGCCAACACATTTTGGCGTTTAGTCAAAATTGTGCTAAACCGCAGGTTCGTCGCTTATTTGGCAATTTCATTTTGCAAAGTAAGATCACTCAAATCAAATTGCACCCAAAGGGAATGCAGAAGTGCGGACAAGGAATAATTTCATACAATGCATTGATCTATAGCCCCAGTACCTAGTCATAATTAGGCAACACTTTTCCGCGATGATTATCACAATGATGAGGTAACAAAATTACCTATTTCCTTTCAGCAAAATATAATAATGTAAAGCTTTTGTTATTTAAGATATGCTTTCAGCTTTGAGCCCATTTGCAATTCCAATTAAACATTTTTTAACATCATTATTTCTAAAGGGAAATATGCCTTTGAAAATATGCAAATCGTTTATGTAATTAGCACAAAACTAGCGTGTCTCTTTAGAGTTAATTATACTATATATTCTTTAAGATGAAGGTCTCATTTATGTGAACTACCATAAACTTTTGTGTGTTTTGTATATAAATTTCGTAGATTACTATTATTTTAATTACGTAATATCGAGAGAACAATTTTCTCAAATGCGCGATGCATAATATATACTTGACCGCGATTTTCTTGCAATAAGAGCAACAACAACAACAACAGCAGCAGCAGCAGCAGCAGCCGCATATTTTTCAAGATAAAGAATAAATTGTTATTATAATATATTTAATATTTATTGTTATAGACAATTAAATATAAATAAAGAAATTTATTCGTAAAAATACCTTTAAGCACTGTACGTACAACAAACACACAATTTCTTAATCAACGTCTTAAGGTCCGTTTAAAAATATTTATTAAGACAGACTGCATATAAACTATTAATTCAGTATACCGTTGTTCTCTTTTCAAATATTATTTATTATTAACAACTTAAAGACAATACGATATTAAAATTTGTTTTTCTCAACACTAATATTTTGAAAGAAATAATCAATTTTAAGTATGTACGTACATAGCTACATAAAAAAATTGCAACATTATATTTTGGAAGGTATATAACTAAAACTTGGATATACATAACAACAATAACGTTATATACGCGGCTTATGCAAGATCCATAATATGAATAAAATAATAAATTACAGGGCCGGCATGAAATTGTAATCGTATCCGTAGACCGCCGCACATTGTATGGACAATTTATTACTCGATAAATTTCGTAATGCTGGCTTGTCATGTACGAGTATAGCAAATTTTGATCGATTGTGAAAAAAGAAAAAACAACACACGATTGGCTAGAAACTTTTATGTTTTTTAATTAAATTTTTTGTTCAACCTATTAATTATAATTTTTCACTCATATCTAATCAAATTTCCTTATGTTTTATTATTTAATTACCAGCTGTCTACTCGAACATTGAAATTAGTCGTAGCCGTATGTTTGCTGATTGTATTGATTTCCCATCTAAATTCCGCCCAAGGTAAAAACAATCTAAATATATTTAATTTTATTACACAAAATTTAATTTAATTAATTTTACATTACACATTTATATATTTATGTATATAGAAACGACAAGGCGACGTATTCGACGGCCTAGTACATCAGCTTCTGCTGCCAATGCTAATTCGGTAAAAGAGAAAAGCGAGAGAACCAAACCGGTACGGAATTCAGTGGCGTCACGACAAAGTATAGCCGCAAGACTAAAGAAAAATCGTGATGATCAATCACCAGCTAGTTCAACAAATATTTTAAAAAAAGCTACAGATCGAGCCGATGTGTTAACATCATCGGGTAATCGTTTCCGGAGTCGTACGAAACTTCGCGGCTCAGCCGCTAGCAGTTCATCAACATCAGTGGCCCTGCCCAAAGGCAAAAAAGAGAATAAACAAGATGATGGCTATAAAATCGTATGTTACTATACAAATTGGTCACAGTATCGTGTCAAAGTTGGTAAATTCGTGCCTGAAGATATTACACCGGATCTATGCACCCACATAATTTTTGCGTTTGGTTGGTTGAAAAAAGGAAAACTGTCCTCGTTCGAAAGTAATGATGAAACTAAAGATGGTGTTCCAGGGTTATTCGCTCGTATTGTTGGACTTAAAAAGGGAAATCCCAAACTTAAAGTGCTACTTGCTATTGGCGGTTGGTCATTTGGTACGCAAAAATTCAAAGAAATGTCCGCAACACGATACGCCCGACAAACATTTATTTACTCGGCCATTCCATTTTTGCGCAAACGCGGCTTTGATGGTCTCGATATTGATTGGGAATATCCAAAAGGTTCGGAGGATAAAAAAAATTATGTACTCTTGTTAAAAGAATTAAAAGAGGCTTTTGATGCTGAAGCACAAGAAGTAAGAAAGCCACAATTGTTGCTGACCGCCGCCGTCCCAGTAGGACCGGACAATATTAAAGCGGGATATGATGTTCCGGCCGTTGCCAGTTATCTTGATTTCATAAATGTGATGGCATACGATTTCCATGGTAAGTGGGAAAAGGAGACGGGACATAATGCTCCACTTTATGCACCATCCACTGATTCCGCATGGCGTAAACAATTATCGGTTGATAATGCTGCAAATTTGTGGGTTAAAATGGGAGCACCAAAAGAAAAATTAATCATTGGTATGCCAACTTATGGCCGAACATTTACGTTATCCAATCCAAGGCGGCACGGACCAAATCAACCCACATCAAGCGGCGGAAAAGCTGGTATTTACACAAAGGAAGAAGGTTTCATGGCATATTATGAAATTTGTGAAATGTTATTAAATGGCGCAGTTTACGTTTGGGACGATGAAATGAAAGTACCGTATATGGTTGATGGAAATCAATGGGTTGGTTTTGATGATGAACGTGCAATTCGAAACAAAATGAAATGGATCAAGACGGGCGGTTTTGGTGGGGCTATGGTATGGAGTATCGATATGGATGATTTTAATGGCACATCGTGTGGTACCAATGTAAAATATCCACTGATTGGAGCTATGCGGGAAGAATTACGAGGCGTCTCAAGAGGTAAAGATGCTAAAGATGTAGATTGGGAAAAGGTGGCGGCATCTTTCGATGAAGAAGAAGAAGAAGGGGAAGAAGTTTTAGACGAACCTATTAAAATTGATGTGAACGAACTGTTGGACAAACTTAGAAAACCAAATAAAAAAATTAAGGCCGGCCTTTCAACAGCGTCGAAAAATAGTATGTATATATATATATAAGTTATATTTACAAGGCTTTTTTACTAATATTTATATTTTATAGCACGCCCAGGCCAAGTATTTTGTTACCTAACCAGCTGGTCTGTAAAACGCCCAGGAGCGGGGAAATTTGAAGCTAAGGACATTGACACCAACTTATGTACTCATATTGTATATGCTTTTGCGACGTTAAAGGATCATAAATTAACCGAGACATCAGATGATGACCCCGAAATGTACGATAGCGTAATTGATTTACGTGATAAAAATCCAAATCTTCAAATTTTATTAGCAATTGGAGGATGGACCTTTGGTTCAACACCATTTAAGGAATTAACATCAAATGTGTTTAGAATGAATCAGTTTGTATACGAAGCAATTGAATTTTTACGAGAATATCAATTTAATGGTTTAGATGTTGACTGGGAGTATCCGAGAGGAAGTGATGATAAAGTTGCATACGTAAATTTATTGAAAGAACTACGGGTTGCTTTTGAAGGCGAAGCAAAAACATCTGGACAACCGCGGCTCCTATTGACAGCGGCCGTACCAGCATCGTTTGAAGCAATTGCTGCCGGTTACGATGTGCCCGAAATTTCAAAATATTTAGATTTTATCAATGTGATGACATACGATTTCCACGGCCAATGGGAACGGCAAATTGGACATAATTCACCACTTTATCCATTAGATTCGGCAACAAGCCATCAAAAGAAATTAACAGTAGACTACAGCGCCCGTGAATGGGTTAAGCAAGGTGCACCAAAAGAAAAATTATTAATCGGTATGCCAACATATGGGCGATCGTTCGAATTAATTAACATGACACAATTTGATATTGGGGCGGCTGCTTCGGGTGGTGGACAACCCGGAAAATTCACAAACGAAGCTGGATTTTTAAGTTATTACGAAATTTGTTCATTCTTGGCTGTGCCAAATACCACACTGGTTTGGGATTCAGAGCAACAAGTACCGTTTGCCTATCGGGATGATCAATGGGTCGGCTTTGATGATGAACGTTCATTACGAACAAAAGTAATTTATTTTATAATTGTGCCTATTACAAAAACTATAATCCGGGGTTTTAATTTTTCAGATGCAATGGCTAAAAGAACAAGGTTTTGGCGGCATAATGGTTTGGTCTATAGATATGGACGATTTTTCAGGTCGTTGCGGTTCTGGTAAATATCCTCTATTGAATGCACTAAACCAAGAGCTAGAAGACTATAAAGTTGCATTGGAATTCGATGGTCCATACGAAACGTATAGCGGCAAAAGTGGACAATATACAACAAAAAATCGTAAGTCAAACTACTTCTAGTTAAAGTGTCAATACTAATAATATTTTTCACAGCACATGAGGTATCGTGCGAAGAAGAAGAGGGTCACATTAGTTATCACAAAGATCACGAGGATTGCACCCACTATTATATGTGCGAAGGTGAACGAAAACATCATATGCCTTGTCCAGCCAAATTAGTATTCAATCCATCAGAAAATGTATGCGATTGGCCCGAAAATGTTGAAGGATGTCAACAACACACAGAAACACCACCAGCGGCTAAATAAAATACAAAAAATAGTTTTAAAAATTTCTCTTTCTATTCTTTTCGTTGTCATTTTCATCCACCATCGATAATTTTATTTACATATCAACAATTACTCACTTCACTTTTAATTAATGTAAATATTAATTCTTGAAAAAAAAAATAAAAGTAAAATTAATAATAATCGGTAGAAATTGTTATTTTTACGCTCATTGTTAATTTAATACTCATGAAAAATTGGCTGTAGGCTTCAATTAGCTTTCTAATAAATTAAATTAAAAAAAAAATCATTTAACTATTTTATAAATTGATAAATAAAGGCAATTTTATAAAACCACACATCACATGCACACAAATCCAAACAAACAAAAAACACACAAAAATAGGATAATAAATAATTATAAAACTACTTTTAAAACAAAAAAAAAAAAAAATAATAATTATAATTATTTAAAGGTAGTATAATTTTTTTTTTTGTTTTTTTATGAATATTCTATATTTTAATTATTATGTACGATAATTTAAAAATTGTAATTAAAAGTAAAGTTATAAACTTTTGATACAATGTGTTGATTAAAACTTATAAAAACAAAATTATTATTTTATTATAATATATTGTCCAATGTAGATAGTTTTAGTTTTTATAAAATGAATAAATTTAACTATTAAATAATTTATAGATTTAGCTATGTTTTATTATGTAATGATAGATGGAAGTTGTTCAAGGTAACCCAAAAATTTTAAAATAATGCTGGATTTTACTAAAGGCTTAGAAACAATATAAGTTGGATCAAATCTATGATCTTATTATTACCACGTGCACAGACAGGCGAATGCCAAAACAAGACCGAAAGTAAAAAAAGGAGCAAATCCTTTATAGGCTTATTTTTATTTTCTGTATGTGCGTCAGTCGAATTTCTCCGGGCTTAACACAGGTATTGTATGTAAGTTAAATTTCGGCTCAGAAACAAAATAATAAACTTCTTAAATTTATTTATTATCTTTAAATAGCCCTCCGTTATCCGAGAAACACTTGTATGAACATACGTATATGAAAAGCAAATTTAGCAACAATTTCAAAAAATTAGTCGATAAGATTTTGAAAAAAAAAAATACCAAAGCATTTTGCAATGAGGCGGTTTTCACAGAGATTGCATGAAAATTTGGCTGTCATGAATTAGTGTACGTCATTTAAAACCCAAATAATGTAGCCATATATCTATACGAGGTGGAAAGAAGATTCGTGCCAGTTTCAGTATGAAACGAATTTACTAAGAAACTTTTTTTTGTGGCGGTTGTCACAGGGATTACCTGAGCTGAGACTTCGGCTACCGTCGAGAATAAGTTTCGGCCATCTGGAATCCAAATAATGTAGCCCCATTTCTGTTAGAGGTGGAAAGAAGGTTCGTGCCAGTTTCAGTATGTAACGATTTTCAAAATAAAAATTACTAAGAAACTTTTTTTTTGTGGTGGATGTCATAGAGATTACCTGAGCTGAGACTTCGGCTACCGGCGAAAATAAGTGTAGCCCGAGAAATTCCCCGAGGACTTTCGTGAGGATTTTCCCAGGAATTTCCCGGGCATTTTCCCATGGATTTCCCCAGGGAAACACCGGGAATGTAACTGGGGAAAATCTATGGGAAAATCCACCATTGAAATCCCCGGGGAAATGGTGCATTTCCCCGGGGATTTCCCCTGTGTTTTCACAAGATTTCCCCGGGGTATTTCCCCCGGGATTTCCCTGGGGGACTTCTATGGGAAATTCCCCGGGGAAACCCTTCCCCAGGGAAATCCATGGGAAAATCCCCGGGGGAAATCCCTATGGAAATTCCCCGGGGAAAATCTATGGAAAAATCCTCGGGCAAATCCACCGAGAAATAACCCGGGGGAAATTCTCCGGGGAAATCGCTGGATTCCACTGCTGAAATCGATGGGGAAATCCCCCTGACAAATTCCCCGGGGAAATCCCCGGAGATTTTCCATGTGAATTTCCCCGGGGATTTCGACGGTGGATTTCCCCATGAATTTTCCCATAGCTTTCCCTGGGGATTTTCTCAGAGGATTTCTCCGAGGAATTCCCTGGGAAATCTATCGAAAAATCCCCGGGGTAATTCCCTGGGGAAATTTACTGTGAAAATCGTCCTGGAAAATCCCCAGGGATCTATAGGAAATTCCCGGAAGATATCCACGGTTGAAATCCTCGGGGAAATCCACAGGGGAAATCCAAGGGGATTTCCCCGGGGAATTTCTCAGGGGGATTTCAGCGGTGGATTTCCCCCCGGGGATTTTCTCGGAGGATTTCCGAGGGATTTTCCCCGGGGATTCCCCTTGATTTCCCATGTATTTTCAAATGGATGTCCCCGGGGAAATCCCCCTGTAAAATCCCCGGGAAAATTTCGGTTAAATCCCCGGCGATTTCTTGGGAACAGAATTTGGGAACAGAATATGGAGACAGAATTTGGGGACAGAATTTTGGGACAGAATTTGGGGACAAAATTTGTAGACAAAACTTGGGGACACAATTTGGGGACACAATTTGCGGACACAATTTGGGGACAGAATTTGGGGACAGAATTTTGGAACAGAGTTTTGGGGACAGAATTTGGGGACAGAATTTGGGGACATAATCTTGGGACAGAATTTGGGTATACAATTTGGAGACAGAACTTGGGGACAGAATTTGGGGACGGAATTTGGGGACAGAATTTGGGAACAGAATTTGGGGACAGAATTTGGGGACAGAATTTGGGGACAGCATTTGGGGACAACATTTGGGACAAAATTTGGGGATAGAATTTGGGGACAGAATTTGAGGACAGAATTTGGGGACAGAATTTGGGGACAGAATTCGGGGACACAATTTAGAGACAGAATTTGGGGACAGAATTTGGGGACAGTATTTGGGGACATAATTTGTCAACAGTATTTGGGGACAGAATTTGGGGACAGAATTTGGGGACAGAATTTTGGGACAGAATTTGGGTTGACAATTTGGGGACACAATTTGGGGACAGAATTTGGGGACAAAATTTGGGTACAAAATTTGGGGACAGTATTTGGGGGAAAAAATTGGGGGCAGAATTTGGGGACAGAATTTGGGGACAAAATTTGGGGACAGAATTTGGGGACACAGTTTGGGGACACAATTTGGGGACACAATTTGGGGACACAATTTGGGGACAGTATTTGGGGATAGAATTCTGGGACAGAATTTTGGGACAGAATTTTGATGCACAATTTGGGGACAGAATTTGGGGGCAGAATATTGGGACAGAATTTGGGGACAGAATTTGGGGACAGAATTTGTAGACAGAATTTGGGGACAGAATTATTAGACAAAACTTGGGGACAGAATTTAGGGACAGAATTTGGGGACAGAGTTTGGGGACAGAATTTGGGGACACAATTTGGGGACAAAATTTGGGGACAGAATTTGGGGACACAATTTGGGGACACAATTTGGGGACAGAATTTTTAGACAAAATTTGGGGACAGAATTTGGGTACACAATTTGGGGACAGAATTTGGGGACAGAATTTGGGGACAGAATTTGAGGGAAAGACTTTGGGGACAAAATTTGGGGACAGAATTTGGGGACAGAATTTGGGGACATAATCTTGGGACAGAATTTGGGGACACAATTTGGGGACACAATTTGGGGACACAATTTGGGGACAGAATTTGGGGACAGAATTTTAGAACACAATTTGGGGACAGATTTTGTAGACAAATTTTGGGGACAGAATTTTGGGACACAATTTGGGGACAGAATATTTTAGGACAAAATTTGGGGACAGAATTTCGGGACTCAATATGGGGACACAATTTGGGGACAGAATTTGGGGACAGAATTTAGGGACACAATTTGGGGACAGAATTTGGGGACACAATTTGGGGACAGAATTTGGGGACAGAATTTGGGGACAGAATTTGGGGACAGTATTTGGGGACACAATTTTGGGACACAATTTGGGGACAGAATTTGGGGACTAAATTTAGAGACAGAATTTGGGGACAGAATTTGGGGACAGAAATTGGGGACAGAATTTGGGGACAGAATCTTGGGACAGAATTTGGGTACATAATTTGGGGACAGAATTTGGGGACAAAATTTGGGGACACAATTTGGGGACAGAATTTGGTTACACAATTTGGGGACAGAATTTTGGGACACAATTTGGGACAGAATTTGGGGACAGAATTTTGGGACACAATTTGGGGACAAACTTTGGGGACAGAATTTGGGGACAGAATTTGGGGACAGATTTTGGGGACACAATTTGGGGACACAATTTGGGGACAGAATTTGGGTACACAATTTGGGGACAGAATTTTGGGACAAAATTTGGGGACAGAATTTGGGGACAGAATTCGGGAACACAGTTTGAGGACTGAACTTGGGGACAGAATTTGGGGACAGAATTTTGGGACAGATTTGGGGACAGAATTTGGGTACTTAATTCGGAGACAGAATTTGAAAACAGACTTTGGGGACAAAATTTGAGGACAGAATTTGGGGACAAAATTTTGAGAAACAATTTGGGGACAGAATTTTGGGACAGAATTTGGGTACACAATTTGGGGACAGAATTTGGGGACAAAATTTTGGGACAGAATTTGGGGAAAGAATTTTGGTACACAATTTGGGGACAGAATTTTGGGACACAATTTGGGGACAAAATTTGGGAACAGAATTTGGGGACAAAATTTGGGGACAGAATTTTAGGACAAAATTTAGGAACAGTATTTGGGGACAGAATTTGGGGACAGAATTTGTGTACACAATTTGGGGACAGAATTTGGGGACATAATTTGGGGACAGAATTTGGGAACACAATTTAGGGACAGAATTTGAGGGCAGAATTTGGGGACAAAATTTTTAGACAAAATTTGGGGACAGAATTTGGATGCACAATTTGGGGACAGAATTTGGTGACAGAATTTGTGGACAGAATTTTGGGACAGACTTTGGGGACAAAATTTGGGGACAGAATTTGGGGACAGAATTTTAGGACAGAATTTTAGGACATAATCTTGGGACAGAATTTTGGTTCTCAATTTGGGGACAGAATTTTGGGACAGAATTTGGGGACAGAATTTGGGGACAGAATTTTGGGACACAATTTGTAGACAAAATTTGTGGACAAAATTTGGGGACAGAATTTGGGGACAGAATTTGGGGACACAGTTTGAGGACAAAATTTGGGGACAGAATTTTGGGACAGAATTTAGGGACAGAGGTTTAGGACAGAATTTGGGGACAGAATTTGTAGACAAAATTTGGGGACAGAATATGGGGACAGAATTTGGGGACACAGTTAGGGGACAGAATTTGGGGACACAATTTTGGGACAGAATTTGGGGACAGACTTTGAGAACAAAATTTGGGGACACAATTTGGCGACAGTATTTGGGGACAGAATTTGGGGACAGAATTTGGGGACACAATTTGGGGACACAATTTGGGGACAGAATTTTGGGACAGAATTTGGGGACAAAATTTGGGGACACAATTTGGGGACAAAATTTGGGGAATGAATTTTGAGACAAAATTTGGGGACAGAATTGGGGGACTGTATTTGGGGACAGAATTTGGGGACAGAATTTGGGGCAGAATTTGGGTACACAATTTGGGGACAGAATTTGGGGACACAATTTTGGGGACAGAATTTGGGGACATAATTTTGGACAGAATTTGGGGACAAAATTTTTAGACAAAATTTATTGACAGAATTTGGGGACAAAATTTGGGATAGAATTTGGGGACAGAATTTGGGGACAGAATTGGGGGACAGACTTTGGGGACAAAATTTGGGGACAGAATTTGGGGACAGAATTGGGGGACAGAATTTGGGGACAGAATTGGGGGACAGAATTTGGGGACAGAATTAGGGGACACAATTTGGGTACACAATTTGGGGACAAAATTTGGGTACACAATTTGGGGACAGAATTTGGGGACAGAATTTTGGGACAGAATTTTGAGACAGAAATTGGGGACAAAATTTGGGGAAAGAATTTGGAGACAGAATTTGGGGACAGAATTTGGGGACAGTATTTGAGGACAGAATTTGGGGACAGAATTTGGGGACAGAATTTGGGGACAAAATTTGGGGACAGAATTTGGATACACAATTTGGGGACAGAATTTGGGTACACAGTTTGGAGACAGAATTTGGAGACAGAATTTGGGGCAGAATTTGGGGACAGACTTTGGGGACAGAATTTGGGGACAGAATTTTGGGACAGAATTTGGGGACAGTATTTTGAGACATAATTTGGGGACAAAATTTGTAGTCAAAAATTGGGGACAGAATTTGTTTATTGTTCCGATGTAGAACCTGTCTTCTCAAAATACTGCGAAACTTGATGATTTTAATATGTTTGTTTTTTTAATGTCGTAAATTGCTCGTTATCCGGTTACGACCGTTGAACTACAGAAACCTAAGTTTGCTCCGTTACTATATATATTCCAAACATTTAAACTCTGGTTTTAAAATCGCGGGTCTCTCGAAATCCACACAGTCGCTCAAGATGCGCTCACTGTTTCGATAATTTTGCTCGTTTGCGAAAACTTTATAAAGGGTGTTTCTCGTTTTTTATGAAGTGGGCAAATCAGAGACTTATTACACTCTTCTGGGATTTCTTCAGTAGACCATACTTAATACAAGTTCGAACATCCGGTAGAACAAGAAAACGCCGCCGCTTTTAGCATTTCACAAGAAATTTAATCTTCACTAAGAGTTTTATTGCTCCCATTTTGACATCACATTGCATACTTCAACGTATCGCGATGCAATAATCATTACAGAATTTCAGTGTCGGTGTCGGTGCAAGGTACAATAGATAATCGATTGCGGTGAAAGGTAAATAATTGTTAGCCTTCACATGGTAGTGCAGGTCGATTTAAAAGTGAGGCAAAACTATTCCGTCACACTTGAAGGACATTGTTGATGTATTACTAACTCGCCAGATTCGTTGCTTATAATGCTGGCACAAGGTCGACACTATGTCATTTATGTTGCACTAGCTGTCTCTGAAACGTCTGCAGAGCCGAGTGAAGAATATCCTCGAGGTCATTTAGTTGTCATGTGTTTATCTTGTATTTCGGAATAGATTTTGCTGGTGCCCACGATAAAATCTTTTTATCAAATTGCCTTTAAGCAATATTCGTTCATATAATCATTTTGTCCTAGGTGACGTTTGGCCAATTGTTGAGGCTGATGATTCCGTTACCGCAGTTTTTATGATCCTCCGAAGAATCAGGAAGAGGCTGAGTTTTAACTCCTGATCGAGTATTCTTATAATTAGAACGGATAACGTGAAAAATGTTTTGAATATGAGGGTCGATATGATCAATATCATTAGCCCTGTTCTCGTCGTTTGATTTTCAAGTACCTTTAAGAATGCGTAAGGAGTTTGAGCCACTGATGCCATGATGTACGTTGCTGGCATTCTCCATTTCAGCAATCAAAATGTTTGCCGATTATATGGAGTGAGCCAGAATGGATGTTTTCACTGACGGGACTCGTGCTTTAGAGACACGCAAAGCAGTGGTTTTGTCGCCAGATGTAACTTTCGTTGAAACCATTGTTTGTGCATTAGTTAATGAGACCGTACAAGTCATCATCAAACCGTCAATTAAGATACGTTGGTTTGGGATAAACACAGAGTTGAACATTCAGCGGACGACATCAAACCGTAACATCAACCGTAACAATATTATAATAGCGGGGTAAATCACCATATCCAATGCAGCGAAAGTCAAGGAAAACAAAGCATTTGCAAAGAACCAGTCGATTAAAGAGGCAGAACCTGGCTCTTACAACTGATTGCCCCATACCCATCATGCCACTTCATATAGGTTAGCACGAAGTGGTTGGAAATAATAGGTGGTGATGAGGAAAGTTGTGTGATTACTTTAGACACAGGAGCAACTTACACGATTGTTGGGAAAGATTTCATTAGTGGAAATAAACAACTCGAAACTGGAGACAATACATTTATCCTAGGTAAGAAGATAATAAAAATAAGAATTCGAGATACAGGGTGTCTATTATGAAATTTTCGGTATCGCAAATTTTCGACGCTGTCGACCAGTTCGACAACGTCGAATATAGCTATTATGAGATATTCGATAACGTCGAAAGCTGCGTTTTTTTTAAAACAATAGAGTAGAGTTCGCGATATCTATTTTCAAATTTGTCCAATTTAAAATTAAAAATTTAATTTTTTTTAAACTAAATAATTTAGATTTAATAGAAATCTATGTATAAGTATAACCAAAAAAATCCATTATAAAAGTTGTAAGGTTTTCTTGTAATATCGTTGTTCTGTATAGTTCTGTATAATAACGGAGTAGTTCAGAACTATACAGAACACCGATATTATAAGAAAACCATACAACTTTTATAATGGATTATTTTGGTTATACATAGATTTCTATTAAATCTAAATTATTTAATTTATAAAACATTAAATTTTTAATTTCAAATTGGAAAAAATTTTCAGAAAATTTCAAGAAAATAGATATCGCGAACTCTACTCGATTGTTTTCAAAAAAACGCAGCTGAAAATAACATAAATCACAAATAAAATTGGAACGCCATTTTGTTTAAGTTGCCAAAGTGAAAATATAATTTTAAATGAATTTTTGTTTCGTCATTGAAGTGTTTCTATAAATTAAATTAAAAAAAATCTATATTTAATTAATTGTTTCTTTTCTTGAAATTTCACGATATACGATTTATTAAGTTAAATCGTTTAATACGACACCTCAGTAGCAGTCAAATAATTTTCATTTTTTTCTAAAATAATGTGCGTTGCAATTTCATATTAGGGAAATTTGCGATGGTCGAAAAAAAGCGCACGTCGAAAATTTCATAATAGGTCCCCTGGTTTTCAACATGAAGGACTTTATGAGTCTTGAGCTACAGAATATCGAGATGCAACTTTGACTCATCAAATGTAACAAGACGAGTGATAATTGACCAATGACAGAAGTTGCTACTAAATGCAGAAACAATTATTTGGGGGAAGGTTGGAGAGGTGAATGAATCAACACAAGAAACTAGTGATGTAATAATGTGAAAAGTCTTAGAAAAACCAAATAACGTCAAGTCGAAAACGAACAAGAAAGGGGTAATCACCAGAAAACGATGGAAGGACCACTATGGAAAAGTGTAGAATTGAGGTCGAAACGCAGAGGCACAGATTCAACAAGTACCTATAGAAGATGGCCTTTGGCAAACATGAAGAAATATAACGATTCATTAGACAACCGAGCAGGAAAAGTTATCGAGTCATCGAGCAGTCCGTGCAACATTAGATTAACGAAAATTTAATAATGTGAAGGCATGCCTGGTTATGGCCATTTAATGTAATGCCATTTGGATTATGTAATGCCCGAGCGACTTTTGAACGATTAATGTAGCGCTTATACTAAAAGAATTAATTTAGAGTACAAGTCTTGTGAAGGTGTTTCATTTCGAGGTATAGAACTTTAAATGGTCACTCTTTTTTCATGAGCGTCCGATTTGAGTTTTGTTTGCCATTTCATAATAAATCGACTCACGCCAGAGCAACGTTTACAAATTATTCAAATTTAATTTGAAAGTAATGGTTCAGTTCGTGAAACTCATTGCGCACTACGTCCATTTTATGGTCGGCATAATCGTCCATCAGAGCAGTTAATTCCATTAACTATGGATCGTTTACGAACCATGTTTACTCTAAATGGTAATACGCGTCCCGTAAGACCCCATATGGCATGCACCGAGCTGGCGGTGGCAACTGTACTGCGTAGTATTGAAGAGAATCCAATTGAATAGATTCGTAATAGGTCACAACAATTGGGACGTGATCCAACAATTTTATGGAGGACTTTGCGTAAGGAAAGATCTTGGTTTTCATGCTTACAAGATTCAACTTGTGCAGGAATTAAAACCATACGACCATCGTTCGCGCCGCCAATGCGGTGAATGGGCTGATGCCTAGTGGTATCGATGCAAACTTACTATACAAAATTGTCTTCAGTGGTGAAGGTCATATTTGGTTGAATGGTGGTGTGAACGAGTAGAATCGTCGCATTTGAAGTGAAGATAGTCCATGAGCAATTGTTCAAAACACATTCACAAACAAATATCGTGTGTCGTGCTTTATTGGCCTAAAGAATCATCGACATGTGTTCAAAAATGATGCTGATGAAAACGTTACAGTTAACGGAAAGCGGTATAGACACATGATTATTAATTTTTTTGTGCTAAAATTGGATGGTACTGAAATCAGAGACATGTGGCTATCAGAGACATGTGTGGCGTCAATGTGGTTTAATACCACTGGACTATTTTCTTTGAGGATATGTGAAGTCACTGCAAAGCTACGATTTTGACGTCACCAAACCAGCTTTATAATAAAGAGAATCTTCTGCTAACGTGAACTGAAATTTCAGATAAGAAACCCGCAATGGCGGCCTACTGGCCACAGAGGGAAACCACCTTTTTTACAGAATGGTAGTTTAAAACGAATATGGGAGAGCTCAAATGGCAAAGTCCAACAATTATGAAGAGGTACCGAAAAATAGAGCTTATCAAACACTAGAGAAGTATCACGCAAATGCAAAGTGGAGGTCACCTCGGAATTAACTCATAAAAGTTTGTCAACGATTTAATTGGTTTGGATGTAGACAGTCGGTAGTGGAGTGGTGCCAAAAATGTGATCAACGTGCGTCAGTAAAAGGACTAGGTACTTCGAAAAATCCGAGGGTCAATGCCATTTCTTATTAGCAATAACGGCAATAGGTATGTATTAGTAATAACAAACTATTTTCGTTAGTAACCGTATTCAGTTAATAATTTCACATCTACCAATCAAGAAATTTTAAATCAATCGCATTTCATGAGATTTGTCAGTTGTTCGGCTTAAATAATACCAGAATAATGCCTTTGCATCCGTCAGATGGTATGGTGGAAAGATTTAATGGTACACTGGTGATCTACAATTACCAGTTATTCGATCGGGTTATTCGATCATTAGCGTTGTATGTTACGTCGATATAATAAGAGAAAAACATGAGGAAACACAGTTTTGAATAGGAGCAAACACGGTTCACGAAATAATAAAGGAAAGGCTAGGTATGACGTACTTGCAAATAATAAAACATTCGAAGAAGGGCAACTGGGTTAATTTTACAATCCATAACGAAGAAAATCATGGGAGGGGCCATATACCATTTGCACTATACAGAGGCAGTGATTTGAATTATGTTCGGGAAGAGCCTTAGGTGACAGGTAATAGTCAGATTTTGTCTATTAAACTTAATAGACACATTTTGTTAAACACTTGTTTTTTTATTTCGCAAAAAATAAGAGTTTTGAATATTTTAATTAAAAAATTGGTTCAAAAAGTTTAAAAAATCAATCGATCGATTTCGGATTGTTAGGTCATCATCAGGAGTATCTACTTGACAAATAGTATAAAAGTATTTGTCTATTAAGATTGAGTTAAACGTTTATTCAGCGTAAATAGGTCACTTATGGGTTATAAAACCCTTAAGTGACCTATTTACGCTGAATAAACGTTATGAAGAAGTATTGTTAATTGTTCAGTTTAATCTGAAATGAGACTTGCGAACAATCTATTCACATTTAAAATGTCAAATACTGGCGCGAAAGCAAAAGTAATCAGTTCAAAATATTATTAGTAGTATCCGAATTTTTCGAATTTATTTGATGTAAACCGTAAATTACGAATTTGTAAACTAAATAAAAGTGATTAAATTTGATATAAAATTTGAAAAACTAGTTTATTTAAATATCTGTGGCAATTCAACAAAACCGCTTATCTATTTTTTAGCTACTTTTCAGGGGATCAAATTTAAATTTTAAATTAATTTGTGAAAAAATTATGGCACATAACTAAACTATTTTTAGATCCATGGTATCAGGGTTTCTAAACTACGTTTATTGACACCTTCAAGTATTACCTGCTCTGGGTTCACCGGAAATTCTCAAAATTTTTAATTTTCTCTCCCTCTCTCTCTCTGGCACTGTATCCCATCAAGGGATTTGGCCGCCTCAAATGAGGTTTGATAATCATATTTTCATTTCGGATAATGAGTGATTAATTCATTGATCCTAAACCAGCCGTGAAATATTTTCCTTGTCACCACCGGGAATCGAACCCGGGACCTCCGGTCGCTGGAGCAAACATGCTGACCACTTTGCCACCGGGGCGGTAAAATTTTTAATTAGCATTTAGAAAAAAACAGTTGTATCGATTTAAGTAAATACCACACACAAAACTAAATTAAAACTAAGTTAAAACTTATTTCAAGATAAGTGTTTATTCTAAACTTATTTCTGATTTTACAAATATCACTTATTTCATGTTACAATGACAATATCAAAAATTATCAATTACCTAAGTTGTTTTCAATAAATACCAAACGCCTATAACAAACATACCTAACTGGTTTTTGCTGATATCTCGGCCAAAAATAATCGGGTTTGGATGACAATTTGAAGGTAAAGGAAAACGAGAAATACTATCGATTAGAATATAGTTCAACATAGACACTTATCTCGACTTAAATGAAATTAACTTAAGTTAGTTTGCATCGCTCCAAACAAAAACACATTCACTCGTGGACAAAATTAAGGCATATTTTTTTGCAATAAAAAAATACCGCTAGCCGAATTCAGTGGAACTGGTATCAAATGATCCCAAATTTATATTTTTATTAAAAGAGGTACAAATGTGGCGTTATGGAATTATAGTTGCCATTTTTCATTGCAAAACGTGAAAATGTGTCGAACTAGTTTTTTTGTTTAATTTTCAAAAGCGGTTTATAAACATACTAAGTAGAATGATTTGTATCATTTCTTGCTGAATGGGATTTCACCCTCCTTACGCTGCAATACTCAGCTCTGCTATCGAATCTGGTGCGAAATTTCTAACTCTAATACAGCGTTTTAGAATGTCCCATACGTGTTCGATCGGATTTAGATCCGGGCTCATTGATGGCCACTAAGTGCATGAATGCCGATGTCTTGGAGATATTGGTGTGTCGTTGCAGCTACGTATACTGAAGCGATAACACAAAACTGACATAACCTATCAAGCTCACATATGGTAAAACGTGATCGCCAAGAATGTTGCGTACATACCAGTCTGCATTCATACTCAAACCAATTCCACCAGCTCCGTACGCCCCTCCACTCAATTGACACATTTACAAGAACTAGTGGTCCTACATTTACAAATAACTGATATGCAATGTTACAAAAGCCGATCGTTGCGTTGAATTTCAAACAACATGCACTCTTGATTAAGCATTTTTGAAAAATTTAATTGATTGGCTTGCAGTACTTTATTCTAGGTGGTTTCTGATAAAAATATAAATGTGTTATCATTTGACACTAGTAGCATTAAAAATGACCAGCAGGATTTTTTTTGCAAAAATGATACAACTTTCACTTTTTTGATTCGACTTTTTTCGATTCGAAGTGATGGTACAACATACCGCCCCAGGAGTGTAGTTCAGTTCAGAGCGGTATGTTGTACCATCACAATTTTCGAATTTCGATTTAGTTTATGTATCATTTTCCTAAAGTAAAATGATATGCGGTTTCACCTAACAATTAGGTATGCAAAAAGTAACGCGATTTCTACCTTTCCCTTTCAGTATAATTATATTTAATCTGGGGCGGTATGTTTGGCCTTCACTTCGAATCGAAAAAAGTCGAAATTCGAAAAAAGTCGAATCGAAAAAGTGAAAGTTGTATCATTTTCGACTTTTGTCGTTTTTTAATCTTGCAATACTTTTTCTAGAATGAAATGTGTTAACATTACTTTATCATTACTTTGGTTTTAAATGATGAAACTGATTCATTTAGCGCGATTCGAAAATGATACAATATACCACCATTCGACTTTTTTCGAATTTCGATTCGAAGTGATGGTACAACATACCGCCCCTGTTCTTTTTCCACACTTCGACAAACGTATCGCCAATAAAAATTTCGTGATGTATCAATAAACAAATCGAGTAACCGTACACATCGTAAAATAGAATGATGTTTTATTCGAGCTTGCTGAGGGCGCAATAGAAATATAATACCATTTAAAGTTCGGAGAACACTAAATAATGCACTGTACGGATCAATTACTTGAAGAAATGACTATATTTGCAGCAAACTGTTCCGCTTAAAGAAGAATTTTATGTTTGTATTGTAGATAATTTAAACCGTTGAATATTTTCACACCAAAAGTTAAGTTTTAGTACCTGTAGTACCTTAGTACTAGGATAATAATCATAATAAAAGACATTTTCTAATTTTTTATTTCTTTTTATAAAATGACATTTATATTAAATATTTTTATTAATTTAATATTTTCTTTTTTATTGTTTATTGTTATTTGCCACGTAATTTATAACTTTGTTTTTATAAATACATACTGATAAGTGACAATCAATTAAATAGACAAACTCAATAATTTTTTGTGTTTTAAGGTAATTATATTCATTGGAAGTCAATTTTGAATTTAATAAGAATATATGTATAATATTAATGTATGTATGTAATTTGATAAAATTTTAGAGTTTAAAACAAAATTAATTTATAAAATTAATTAAATTAGTTTTTTGAGCTAATATTGCTATTGTTTTATGAATATATATAGTATATAAATAATTTTAAAAATATTTCATAAAACAAATACTACTTGGAATGTGTTCCAAAATAATAATAAAAAAAATCTTAATATATATTTCTATTTGTTACATAATTAAATAATTTGGCTACTGGTAAATGTTGCATCTCAATAATTCTTCGAAAAAAAACATAAAATAAAAACAAAAACGTTTAAAATAATCTCATTGTATTACGAGTTCATTATGTAAGATTGTTTTCTTTTTTATTAACAATAATTAAAATAAATATATTTATATTGTATATCTATATATTTTTATATAAAACACATAATTAATTGATTGTATTCCACTCTACTTCAAAGAGGGAATTTCATTAAAAAATAATAAAAATGACAGAAGATAATGTAGTTGATACATGAAAAGGTAGTAATTTTAAAACCAAAAATATTTATTAATTTAAATAGCACATAATTAAAACGAAAATGTAATAATCAGCCGAAAATTATTCAAATTAATTTATAATAATGATAAATTAAAATGTGGTGAAATGCTATGTGGTATTCAAGTCTAATTACACTACTAGATATAAATTTATATTCATAAAACATAAAAATAATTAAAATGAGTAGAATTTAATTATCAGAATCTACGTTTTTTATTTACACTGCCATCTAAACTTTGGTGGAATATTACGAATATTTGTTTACGCACTACATAAAATTTGTAAGAGTAAAAAAATTATTCGCTAAGTTAGTGAGAGAAATTTACATTTAAATATAATAATTTTTGAAACCGTAGGTCTGCTAAGTTACATATTTGAGCAATTGGCGGGGTTGGATACTAAAACTCAACTATAAAATTTGTTTTTAAATTGCAGTGTCAGTTGGGACAACAATCGTTGTTATGTGTTTAAAATTCCTCTACACAGATAACACAGATCGTATCGAAACTATTCCACACACTCATACACACTTAAATGATATCTCTTAAAATAATCTTGTTTTATTTAGTCTTTTATCTAATTTTTGTTTTATTCATTGTTGGAAATACGCTTCCAGACATTTTGATTAGAATTATTCACTTATATTAAAATATTTTGTATTAGTATAACAAAACCAAAAAATGTAATGTTGTGATGAGATAATATCTACTGTATCTGTAGACAATTTTGTGTTCTAAATTACATTTTTTTGATAATACAAAAATTATTATACAAATTAATTATGACAATCACATTCTGAATGCAAATTTTTTTTTATCAGTTTTTTTTAAAGGTGTGAGAGATGATAAATCAGCCTTTTTTGATATTTTAAATTAGCGTATATAATATTTTGTTTTAATTTGATTTACAATGGCAGTAAAATTAATAGCATTGCTTATTAATTACAAAATAGGACAAAAATTATAATAAATCTAATTTTTTTAAAAATATGTATAATGTAAACTGGAAAAAATAAAATAGTAGTCGATTTTTAATTTAGTTTTCCTGTGCTGGAGTGCCCGGATAATAGTACGGTGGGGGGCGTTCATACTCTGGATCTGGTGGTGCTATTGGCGGGCTATGATACCGTGGTGGGCCTCCTTCCCAATGTCTGAAATAATTTACAAAATTCGTTTTTATCTTTTGTTTGTTTTAATTAATGCGTTCATGAAGACAGTATGGATACAGTTTTACGACTATAAAATAATAACATTAGTGAGTTATTTACAAATGACACAACGATGTTTAATTATGGTTAAAAATAAACGAAACTTGTAATGTGTATGTAAGCCCAGAAACATAGTAATTCAATTACCTTTACGTTTTCAGTTGTATATTATCAAGATTTCAGTAGTAATTAAAGTTTGAGTATTCATCTTATAACAGACACCTAAAAATTTATCATAATGGTTTCTTTACATAAATAATTAATAATGGTAATATAATTTCGGAACCTTTTCGGATCCATTACCTCAAGTCTAATGAATCATTTTTACAAAAAATGATTTCTATAAAAACAACGAAATTAAAGGGGTAACATACAAATATTAAAAAAATTATAAACGTAACTTTAAAAAAATTATGTCTGCGATAAATGCCGTTAATGCGCTTTCGCCCATGGAAAAATTAATTTAAATTAAAAAATTTAAGGTAGCTTCGTTAAATATGAATTGTCACGTAATAAAAATTATTGGAGGGAAATTTTGCGTCCAAACTTAAAAAACATTAAAATTTGTATCGTGCTATCTAAAAAAACAACAAACAATAAATAGCTGTCATTATAACAAATAGCTGTCATTCAATATTCAACAATATTTACGACAATAAGCTATAGCCAGCGAGTCTGTAGGAAATTTAAGTAACAAAGCGATATCTGGGGCCGAATTTTGGTCAAAAAATAGGAATAAAAATTATGAGAATTGCAGTTGTTTTTACTCACCTACTAGATCTAAAACATTAAATCATATAATTGTTTGATACAAACAGCGGAAAAATTCACTATTTACGTCTAGTACGTATGTGAAACAAAGGTAAAACTTATAAATTTTATTCCCGTTTTTCGACCAAAATTGGGTCCCTGAAAAATGTATGTTTATTGACATTGCTGGCAAGCGAAACTCAAAGTACTTTTCGTTCAGTTTCGTTAAAATTGAATTGCCACTTAGTAATCTGTAACAAGAGCGAAAACTATCGCCCAAACTGAAGGAAACGTCAAAATTGTATATTTGAAATGGCGGTATGTTGATATGTGTTACATTTTTATAATTTATGTGTACAAATATTTATTTATATTTTAATAATTTAAATAATATTTTATGTACATTTTTCATAAGCTCTTTTCAGCTCAATAGATTTCGATTGTTCACCAACATTTATGGCCGCACAAGGTCCATCAGCATGTTAAAAACCTCACGTCATGCGAGTGTTGATAAAAAATTGATGTTGACAATTTTTAATTTATAAAATCGTTACCTTAAATTATATTATGTACATATACTCGTAGTTAATACATATAGTAATCTACATACATGTTACATATGTACATAGTAATCTGTCTCTTCGCCTATTTATTTTTCGTACCACACAAGACCGTTTTTTTATTTTTTGCCCCTCGCCCTTTAACTGTTCAATTTTTTCAAATAGATTCATTTTTGACGAAAATCGAGGTGTGGTCAAAGACATTAATAATATTATATACAATAGACTAGTAATAATTAAATGTCAAGTGAGTAAATTTCAAAGAAAAAAAGAGATAGTCAAAAAATAATCAGTACTGTATTAAGAATTTTTATTAACGAATATGAATGAAGTTAATTACTTGTAGAATTAGAATTTTTTCTATAATAATTATCAACATTCAAGAATTTTATAATATTTTTTTAAACCACAACTGGTTTATGAGTCTTACACAAAATACTTAATCGAATTTATACAACAAAATTATTTCGAAAAAGCTATTCAACTATTCCATATAATTCATAAAAACGAACTATTCACTGTTTAACAATTATCAATATAATTAATATTAACCCTAGAATCGCATTTAATTATAATTATACATATTTTATAATTAAAATATTTAAAATACTGAAAAATGCGCCATTTTGTTACCACATATATAATTGAAAACGTTTTCGGTACGGGACTGGCGGAATCTATTGTGCATAATTCATATCATCCACAACAAATAATTTTTTTTTTTCGATACATTTATTTTAATAACACACAAATTTAGAAACACACAAATTTGATCACAAATTGTATCCAACACACAAATTTCATCATAAATTGCATAAAATTTTCAAATAATTCTATTTTAAAAGACAAACAACCAGAAACAAAAGCTTTATGTTGTGGATGATATAGAAATCAAAGACAGGGATATAAATAGAGTTTTATATATGCATCTCGTCGTAACTGTCCACGCATGAAATAGACGATTTTATATGGAGAAAAAGCACGTTACTGGTCTATTTAAATATTATAATGTCTTTGGGTGTGGTTGATTTGTAATTTTGCAGATTGACATTTAAAAATTCAATTGATAATAATAATCGTGTTATAGATTCACTGGTCAAACTGTCAAATATTCTGTAATAAAACGTTCTCGTTAAATTCTGTAAGGTTTCGTTACTGACTCTTACAGACTCTCTGGTTATAGCTATACTCATTACTACTCGTAGTATGGCTGGAATGTCATTAAAAATTAGTGTCGTCAAAATTTTAATTTTTTTTTAATTTTAAAGCTTTCTAAACTTAAGGGGTAACCATACAAAAATTAAAAAAATTATACACATAACTTTAAAAAAAAATATGTTTGCGATAAATGCCGTTTCTGTGCTTTCGCCCATGGAAAAATTAATTTAAATTAAAAAAATTAACGTAACTTCGTTAAATATGAATTGTCACTTAATAAAAATTATTAGAACGAAATTATAAAGGGCCAACCATAAAAAATTATAAAATTAAAAAAAAATAATTTCGTAGTACAACCGATTGATAATTGTATTGTTTGTTTATAAATAACATATTATTTATTCATTTTTTATAATGATTATTTAATAAAATGTTACAACGGACAATTTTAAAAGTTTTTGAGTTAGAATTTTGATTGTTAATTAAAACGACCGGACGTATTTTTATGATACCAATCAAAATATATTTTTTCATCTGACTCATGAATCAATAATAAATCTATAAATGAAATTTTGTGGCCAAATTCTTCTTCAATACCAAAATTAAATCTATTATCTAATGCGTTAAAAACAATCAAAATATCAATTTTGTCTCACGGATTCCTGTTATAATATCGTCTACATATCGAAAACATAACAAAGGTCGAAAATCCAGAGTTTAGGCCGTTTTCCAATTACCTACTTACTTATTTGAAACTTATTGACTTATTTGTCGCCATCTTAAATAAGTAACCATTGAGAACGCGACCAACGTGACTCAAAAGTACAAATATACATGATACAATGATTTTCTCTTTATAAGATAAACTCACTAGAAATATGTATATTGTCGCTAGTAAACGAATTGTGGTGACCTTATATTTTTTCATTTTCGTTTGTTTTGTGCATATCTACACTAGGGTAACTTTAATCTGGTATTTTTTCGTTTCTTTCCCCTATACCAATAAAATCGGTTTTATCTGCGCCGCAATTTTTTGATTTTATTGGTAAAGGAGAAAGAAACGAAAAAAACACCAGATTAAAGTTACCCTAGTATGTCATCAGCCTATGAATATTATATAAGAAGATAATTATTTTAGGTCACCGTTTTAGTTCATTTTTTGAACGTTTCATGGTGTGTTTATCTATAAGAAGAGAAAATTATTGTATCATGCAAATATATGATTTCCAACTACAGCAATTATATTCGACGCGATTAACGAGTCTTCAGTAGGCTATGGAGAACAACGTTTTTGACATTTAGAAACGTCGCAGTCACGTCGAGTATATCTCAGGGGTAAGTGAAGTCGTTCCAATTCATGTACTTACTTATTTTGACAGTTTTTTAATCAAATTAAAAACAAACTCTTGCTGACCCAAAATTTTTATTAGGAATGGACAGAAAAAACAATTCATACTTCTAAACTACTTCATAAATAAATAATAAATAATTAAAAATCACGATTTAGAATAAAATTGCGTTAGAAATACATTAAAACTTGTTTTTATATTGGCAAAATAGGTCCTTGAGACGAAAGGTTCCAATTTTCTTTAGTTATCATATTTAATTCACATCAGAAATAATATCATCGTAGAAGCAAAAATAATCATAAAATTAACAAACTGTAATCATTTTTATTTTCTTAAAGATGCTTGCATATAGAGTCAAAAATATTCCATTTGGATATCTGAAAAGAAAGCAGCAACAACGAATGAAAGAAATAAAATTCTTGCCATGTTAGTCGTTGTCACTAGATTTGAAAATAAAAACGGCATGTATTACATTTAGCCAAGATACAATTTTGGAGACATTTCTGGATAGACGTACTTATTCAAATAAGCAAAATAAGTCACCTTGTGAGGTTACTTATTTGAATAAGTACGTCTACACAAATAAGACTTATTTGTGGACACCGACTTATTCAAATAAGTCACCTCGCGAGGAGACTTATTTGAATAAGTATGTCTACACAGAAATGTATCCAAAAATGTGCCTTGACTAAATGTAATCATCGAGCAATAAATATAATAAGAGAAATCATGTAGTGCAAATTTTATAAGCCAATTTTTCCGAGGTTAATCTTATTTTATAGTTTTAATATATTTATATACATAAATTTAATTTTTTTCTATATTTAATCCATATATACGTATCTTATAAACATATCGGCATAGTCCATTGTTCTTGTTAGGCTTATACAGGTTGCCAATAATAGATTAACCTCGGAAAAGTATAATAGATTAAACTCGGAACTTGATTAGCCTCGCGATGACTTGTAACATCCCGATTACGACACTTTATCAAAGTTTATGTCTCGTTTTCCTAGAACTAAATTGACCACTGTCTATTTCGTTTATCAATTGCCTATTTCTTTTCAATTGTTGTCATAACCTACTAGAATAAATTTGAAGACTATTTGAAGTATCGAAAACAGAGATCTACGAAATGATATAGAGATAGAAATAGAGAAGAAAATGTAAAATGTTTTATTCAAGCAGACTAGTAAATGATATAAAAAGTGGAACAGTGTGCAATTTTATTCCAGACAAACCAGACATGACGTTCGATTAATTATCGAAAAAGTTACAAGTTACCTCGAGATATAAATTTCTTACTGTTTTGCATGTACAATTTGAACTGAGGATCAAGAGGTTCTACGACATATATGAAATATTATTTTAAATACATCACCATCGTTTTATAGAAGCCAATAGAAAATATTAGAAATAAAACAAAACTAAGGTTGAAGCCTAAGTTACAAATTAATTTTTTATGTCACCGTTTCTAATACAATTTTAATTCATCAGACAATAAGTTAGAAAATATATTGGAAAAAAATAACTAATGAATGTACAAAGTTTTATTTATGTTTATAAATATCCATTTTGCGTGGTTCAATTTTTTGATAAAATTATGTTAATAATTTGATAATTTTTACCTTCCTTAGGTTAATTTCTAGGGTGTATATCAATAAGAACAAATATACATTTTACAACATAATGACTTGTTTTTCTGTTCGAAATATTCTTTGAATTTTGTGTCCAAAAATAAGAAGGTCGAAACTTAGCATAATGCTTCTCGTATAAAAACATTTCATAATTTTGAACAAAATTAATGTTAAATTCTTTTTTCAATTTCGTATTCCAGCAACCTCATGTAGTCGTTATCATTTCAATTCAATTGCACTATGTGCCACAGCTGTATCAACTTATTTGTATTAACAAATGAAAGTTTCCATTTCAAGCAAAATTGCGACTTTAAAAAAAATAGTTTTAGGCAGTTCGAATTATTGGGACTACAAATTAATTCGGTCCGTTTTCAAAAAGTGGCTCTGACTATAATAAATCTTTTATAGTGACAGACAGCTGATTTCCGTTGTTTCAGACAGATTAGACATCTTCCGTTAATATTCAGGTTGTATTGCTTTGAGTTTCATACAAAACGTATTTTTTCGGTGTTGAATATGTCGGGTTCTGTGATAACTAAACAGCATTTGCGGGAAGTTTTAATTTTTTGATTTAATTGGAAAAAATGAAGTTTACAGTGACAATGTTCCAACCGATAAATCATGTAGAGAATGGTTTCTACGCTTCCGTAGAAACCATTCTCTACATGATTTATCGGTTGGAACATTGTCACTGTAAACTTCACTTCTTTTCGTCAAAAAGCAAGGAAATTGGGTCTCTTATGAATTGAAACCAAGAGAAGTGGAAAGGTGATTTTTTTCTTGTGAGCAGCTGCTAAACGGGCAAACAAGAAAGGGTGTTTTACATCGGATAATAACTGGTGACGCGAAGTGGTTCTTCTCCAAGACGAAAAAATACTATACGCTTCGCCCGGCCAATCGTTGCCATCGACCTCAACATCAACACCAAAGACGAACATTCATGGTTCGAAGGTTATGCTGTGTATCTGGTGGGACCAAAGAGGCGTACTGCGAGGTGTTACAACCTGGCGATTCCAATAAGGGCTACAATTAATTCGTTTAAGCCGTGCATTACGAGAAGAACGACCGGAATATTAGGAAAGGCATGATAAAATATTCTTCTGCATGACAACGCCCATCATCACGTTGCAAAAGTCGTAAACAATTATTTGGAAGTGGGATATTTTACAGCAACCGCCATATTCTCCTGACATTGCTCCTTCTGATTATTGGTTGTTCCGACGGATGCAACTTGGCAGGTCACCGATTCATTTCTTTCGAAGAAATTGAAAATTGGCTTTAAACTTGGATAGCCTCAAAAGCCGAAACGTTTCTCCGAGCTGGGATTCGAAAACAGCTTGAGGTGGGATAAATTGTAAGCAGCGATGGACAATATTTTAATTAATCTGTTCATTCATTTTATTTTAAAATAAATGCATTTTTCAAATTAAAAAACGGACCGAATTAACTTGTACTACCAATAGAATAAGAAATTACCGTAAAAAGACTAGCCAATAGGTTATACTTCATCATCCGAAAAACTAATTTAATGTACAATAGATAAAGGACTAGGTGATCAACGCTGAATCAGTAGTAATATTGAATAAATGAAAAAAAATGTTATGTAAATTTTATAGTTGATTATAATTCAACTAAATATTACTTATAATTTTAAATTGGAAGATAATAAATATCAAAACACAATGAAAAATTAAAAATTATCTTGAGGCTTAATCTCATATAAAAGAAATGACATAATAGACTGTAAAAGCTGTTTCGACTATTTCTACATATTTTTATCGTTTTATGATTAAACATAATGTATTTGACATGGATATCAACCGTTTGATTTTGGTTAAAAAAAAATTATAATGTTGTAAAATTAATAATACTACGTAAAAACGATAATAAATTTCTGTGAATCTGGGCTTATAATGTTCTCGAACCATTTCAACAAAAAATGTGTTGTTATTAAAAAACAAAACTCTGGTATGTTGATGAGAAATGTAAATGTGACAAAGATTTGTAGGCCGCAATGTGTTATGAATGTCTGTATTGTATCATGTTGTTGAAACAATGTTCCGACCGTTTAAATTTTTTGTATGAACATCACAAAACACTGAAGCACAAATCACATTTTTTTAATTCAAAAAATTATAAAATAATAGAAAAAACCACAAAACCTTTGGAAGTACGTTAGTCTAGTAGAATAATGTATGTTTGTTAATAATACCCATCTTGGCGATCAGAAGATTTAAGCGCACGTGGAATTTCATGCATTACTCTATTATCGATGGGGGATGGTGGTTTCGGAACCAACGGTAATTTATTTGTGTAATTAACATTTGAGTCATTATATTGTTTCACAAAACAATCTATATTATAAATTTCGTTACTAAATTAAATAAATTATTAGTAATTAAAGAAAATAGATGTATATTAAAAATAAGTACTCACTTAGGTGCCATATCATTATATCGCGCTTCTCGCGGTGGACCTCCATTCATTGGGTGACCTGTGTGCGAAGAAGATGAGTCTTCATAATAATCGCGAGGTTCTCGCGAATTTCGACGACGTTCATACTTTTTCCGCCTTTTATTCTTTGGTGCACTGAAAAAGTAATAGGATAGAAATTGAATAGTAACGAGTTTTAGTTATTTGATTTAATAAATAAAAACAGACTTACTTAGCTAGAGGAATATTATCACGTTCACTATAGGCATCATACAAGTATTCCCTGTAAAATTTAAACAATTAAATTCTATATTACGATTGTTTTTAATTCGGTAGACTTACGCTTCTACAATTGGCCCTGGATAAGGGTCAGATTTTTGGTATAACGTCGACAGTTTAGCACAAATTATTATTGTAACTAGAAATATTGCAATGCACCATCCAAGCCCGGCCCAGAATCCATTCTGTAAGTAACAACAAAACAGATACATACCTAAGTATATGTTTAAATAATATTTAGGTATATAAAAAAATTACCCAAGGATCAACAATACTGTTGCAACTAGCCACCAACATAGAATCATATACCCGGGCAAGTGGTTCACAATGCCCAACTTTATTCTCAACGGATGCGACAATCAAAGTGAGATACTTTTTAATTTCATTTTCGAAACCATTTAATAATTCTTCAGCCACTTGTTTTGCATATTTGGTTCCTTCTTCATTTATAAACTTTTCTGCAAATTGAATTTCGTCTAAAACTTTTTCCATGGCCGCCTTAAACGAAGGATGACCAGCTCTTAATTTAGCTTCTAAATTTGTGGCCAATTCGATCATTTCCTGAGCCGCTTTAGTCATGGGGACAACAAGTTTCTCTTGATATGTCTCCAAATGCAATGATTGTGTTCGTAAACTGGCTTTTATGTCATTGAATTGAGGATCATTTATAATTTTTTCAGAGGTTTCAATTAATTTTTTTGCTATTTCAGTTAAATTGTGGTCAGTCACGTTATCGGCAAGCTGAAAAGTAAAAATTATTTTAATAAAACGCTGTTATAAGTTCAATTAGTTATCATACATTTTGTATAAATTGATCGGCATCAAATGTATCCAGTTCCGAATTGATCAAACGTTTCATCGCATTATCAACACCTTCCGAAAATAACTCTATATCATTTTGAACCTTAATGCTGTTGATCAATTCGCTTACTTTTTTCCCTATTTCATAATCTACTAAGTATTTTAAAATGTCCGAAACGTCGATATAATTTTTTAAACGTAGCACCTGGTAAATTGATTTATTTTGATGGCAATCACTGATTATATCTGAAATTTTAAATTGTTCCAAATTTTCGGCATTCTTTCGTTTTAGCGGTGTGTTTGTTCGATCGTAGAACTTAGCAGCAGGCGATGAAGGATTGCGGGAATACATGTATTCGTTCAAATCGACTACTTTGTCTATATAATCTGTAAATATTTTATTGTTTTCGGGATTTCTAAAAACATAAGAAAAAATAATGATCAATAATTTTAATTAAATTTGAAATTAATTCATCATTACTTTAGTGGATCACAGAGTGCGCGTTTAGCGATTAATCCTATAAGAAAATGAGCCAAACAAATCAAAGAAAGGGCTGATATCGTCAAAAATATAAACGCCACCGCACTGAAACAAATATATTATGTATAGTTTTAATATTTTAAGCTTCACAAGTTTCATTCTTACATCATTAAACAATTGCTTCCTGACCCTTTATTACAACAATCATCTCCGTAACCACTCGGACGTCGTCCACAAATTCCACATAGTAGCCCGAGTATTAAACATAAAACAATCAACAGCAAAACACAAGAAATGCCAAGACCAAACCAAAAACGGTAAATTCCATATTCACGTATATAATAATCGGCAGTATCATAATTGCGATATGTATTGTTTCCAATTATATTGGATATCCTTGAAAATTGAGTAGTGATATCGTACGATACCGCTTTTATTTCTTTGCCCGCAGAACGCAGAGCATCGCGAACTATCACAACATTACCATTTATGTCTGATTCCAATTTATTTTTAACATTTGTTAGCGCATTCTCTCCTTCGGATACTGAATGCATTATATCGTCGTTAACCAAATTTTCCACATCACCAAAAATGCGTGAAATTTTTTCGTCAGGAAGCTGTAAATAAATAAATCAAAAATTAAAGATTTTTACAAATATTTATAAAAAAAAATCCGATTAGCAACTCAATGACATGATCATGAAAAAAACGATTATGCATGTTTCTCACATACCCTTGGAAAATATCTATCTAACATCTGATCAGCGTGAAAAAATTATGAATTTTTATATAATTGTTTAGTCCTTAAAGTTTTATAATTTACCTGATTGTAATCAATTCCATTTACGTCAAGTTTACCAATTTGATATTTTTCCAAAAATTCACTACACTCTCGGGCTGAACATTTTGTCAATGAGATTAATAGTTCTCGTTTCACACCTCTTAATCCATCATTCAATTGTGATGCTTTTACACGTAAATCCTTTGTTAAATATGTCATTCGGGCCAGATCTGTCTGAACTTGTGGCAATGTTTGTACAAATTGGTTAAGTTGTTCAAGTGAAAGAGCACGTGATGTGTTTTCAAAACGTTTGATCACATTATCACTTGTATCATCCAGTACATTATTCAAATTACCCATAAGCTCTTCATAATTGTTTACGAGTAAATGATTAATTTCCGCCGATGTTGAATCAAAAAATAATCGTGTGTCGTTTGTACCGACTTCCGCGGAGGTTGTTAAATTTTCAATGCCATGCTGTAAATATGCATTGGTCACGAATGAAGCAACAACGCCAAAAATAAGACAAGATGTTGCAATAATCAGCAATAAACCCCAAAACCCACGACGGCAACCATCATGTTTTTTGTCGAATGGCTGTGTTCGACCTGTACATCGGCAGCAACAGAAACAAAATCCAATAATTGGCATCAGTACTACTATTAAACCTGTTATTAGAACTATAAGTAGGATGCCCCAATAAGTTTTTAGTAAATCACCCCATTCCCCTTTCTCGATTTTCGGGCCAATTTTTATTTCTTGAACTCCAACCGTTAAATAACCTGTAACAGCTTAATTATTATAAATTGATCTAGTAATACAACAATAAAATTATAGTTACCATCTGGAATTAGGTCATCACCAACCACAATATTCAAAATTAAATTCGTAACATCATAAAGTGGTGACATGCCTTTTGAACGATAATAGGTCGAACTGCTGAACGTGATATTTTGATTCCATTCTGTAAATTCTGTTGTCGAAATTTTTAATATTGATTCAGAGTTAACCGTAAATATGATTGTTAAAAATAATAATATTCCTAATTTCTTCCTCATTCTTTACAATATTGGATAGCCGTGTCCACTCCAGTTTACTTTTGTAAATTTTGTGTGATCTGGGAAAAATAAAAAATAATTTTAAATTAAAACGAACGGCGCTCGTAAATATTTGATTAAATTTGATAAAAAAAAATTCATGCAGAACACTAGATAAACCATCGTTATCTAATGCAATCAAACTGAATCACTGTTTTGGTTAATTTGCCTTTTACGTTATTTTATAGCTTACATAATCAATCAAAATGTAAACTAGCAAAATTTGTACTACAAAGTAAACAATGCTGTGCGTATGGGAATGGTCAATCGATTATTCAGAAAAACTTTTATACGAATTTTCAGAGCACAATTCTTAGTTCTCCTAAATGCTAATTAATCAAATTGAATTCGTATATATAAAAAAGGTTTGTCATCGAAAATGTAATTCAGTTATATTTGTATACACTATTCCGTCCTCACACCAAGACGAAATATGGATTGGCAGTCTTATCTTGTACCGGAGATTTATTATGCTATTAAGAATTAGAATAGAAAATTCAGCAATATTAAATTAATCAGCGTATTATATTACTCAATCAATTAATGGATAATATAAAGTATAATCTACTCCTAAACTCAAATATACAGGAGTGTTCAAAACAACGGGTCAGAGAAACACACATTTTCAAATCAACTTACCCATCAAATAGGTTCGAGAAGCGCACGCACACCTATTGTATTTTAATTGGTTGATTAGATTACAAATTAGTATTGTTTGCTTTATAGTTCCTGTTAAAGATAGTAGTATATTTGCTTTTATTTAATCATAACTTGTTATGTGTGATAACAGTGGTAAGTGGTTTGTACACAAACTTAGTATTTAGGCGGTCCCGCGAAATTTATTTTTTTTCATCCCGAATCCCAGGATTAAATAAAATTGTTGCGAAATCGTGTTAGGTTCATGGTGGCAAATGAATCGATCCATTTGGTCGTTGTTTGATTTCAAGCCCCAAGAAACATTTGAGCTGCTCGAATGCTTTAAACTTGAATTCTCTGGGCAAGAGCTGAATAACCAGAAAATTTGCTTCGTACAATATTTGGTTCCAATTGAACTTTCGTTAACTTAAATCGCACGAATCGCATCATTCCTTTCTCCCCATTACACACAAAAACACATGAATCCGATTCACTGCCCACAAAGTCCAATTTTTTAATGAATGACGTAAATTTGTGTTCCAGAAGCGCCACAATTGTTCCAATCCGTAGCTCTTGGACAGTCTGCACATTCGTCCGCTGCATTGGTTGACTCATATAAACCTCCAAATCACCGTTCAGGAAACCTGCGTGATGTGTAGTCCATCTGCTTCACATGAATGATTGTTCGCGCAGATTCCACAATTGTGCGATTGTCACTTTCCACACAACCATTCTGCTCCGGCGTATACGGTACAGTTCGTGCTACTCAATGCCCATTCCATTGAGAAAAATTTTTAATTCGGCATTGACGGTCTGTTCCGTTGTGTGTGATCGAGAATTGTGTACCTTGTGTCCGTTCTCTTGTTGCATTCGCATTACCGCGAATTTGAACTTTGCTGCAACCTTCGACTTTTGCATCATAAAATATACGTAACGAAATTGTTGTTAAATCAACAGATTCACAAAGATTATATCCGTTGAAGATAGAAAGGTCGAGCGTTCCTTTCCTGCTTTGATACTACAATATTTGGTGATTTCTGGATTCGATTTATTTTAGTGTGATTTAATTTGTTTTAAGAGAATCAAATTAATTTAGTTAATATTAATACTAATCATTTCATTACATTTATTTTATTCAAGTATAATTTAACTCATAATAATGACGTTTTATTTCAGGAAATTTATTGCAACTTAATTAATTATAAATTTTTAATTATAATTATAGTTTTTTTAAGATGCTGATTGCTGAATATTTATATCCAAAAAATCAAAAATAATTGTGCTGTCTTGTACTAACCGCCTTGCATTATGTTTTCAACTATAACAATTTACTAACTATTGACTACTTTGGTGTCTGTAACCTTGTCAATTCGGTCATATTTAACATGCATATCCCATCCTTCCATCTTGTAAAATGTAATAAAAGTGTATGGCGGGCCCAACGTCATCCGGGGTCTAGCTAAATTGCCTAGTCATACATTTCAATCAAACAATCAATCAATCCATTGCTGCAGTTTTAAAAGACAAAGGCAAATATTAAATTACGATTATAAGCTAGTCACAATATTGATCACGCAACTAATGAAAAATATTTTAATTGCTTTGCAATGTTTTAAAAATCAATTGTTTCTTATTTTTTAATTAAATTATTTAATAAATAGTTGAACTAGAAAGGGCAACTTCCAAAATGTTATAGCATCCTATAAAATCATGATAAATTATGCGAGTTACTGTACGTGTTTCAAAATTATTTCAAACCAAAATTTGTACAATACTTTCTCGACTAAATCGTAAATTAATTAAACAACTTAATTATCATTACTTGACGTAGTGTAGCACAGTGTCAATTAGCTGACAAATAACGGTTTTACTACCGTCACAAAACGGTGACTAACTTGCACTATATTTGCTTGAATAATAAGGTATTTTCTTTACCTTAACCTTGTTTTCTAATTTCTATATGCTAATATGCTGTACAATGTGTTGCCTACGGTAATTAGTATCATAGATAAACTGCAATAAGGTGATTAGTCATTTTGTTAAATTGTATGGCGACAAAAGAAAAATGAAAGAAAGAAATATCGAGACAAAAGAGAATTTTTTACTACCCCGAATAAAAATATTAAGCGAATAATTAAATATTTATCTTACAAACTCCAAATGCTACAAGTATATCCAAAAGTTAAGATTTCGAGGTCGCATTTATATTGTGATATGCACAAAGATTCAATGAGTAAGTATTATGTCTGAGTTGGCATTCGAAAATTTGCCTGTTTAAGGTGAACGTCTTTGTAATTCGATTATTTGAGCTGACTATATTTAAGTTGCTTATCAAACTGTATTCTTCATACTTATTTTGGAACATAACGAACCTTACAATAAAACCACTGGTTGAGAACAAGGCGGTCTAATAAATTAACTACTTTCAAAAGGCCTTCTTAATACCATTCCTAATGTTTGTGTTAATGTAGTAGAAAATCGATTTGAAGTTATACTCAGAGTTAAATCATTATACAATGATTCAATTGGTGACGAATGACAAGATGTTATTGCATTTCGGCATTATTTCTATACGAAAGATATTGAAACAGCAGAATACATCTGTAACTCAGAATAATATCCAAACTTTATTGGCAAAAAAAAAATAAAACCAGTGTACTCAGACTTCTAATAATTTTAGAAAACTCTTAAGGAACTTCTTTACAACTTTATCCGATTGGTCAAACGTGGAATATGTATAGGCGGAATAAGTATAGGTGAAAGGGGGGACAATTATAATTTTATAGTAACAAAAAAAAAATATTAATAATTACTTATTGGATTAAAAATACTTTTTCAAACCGAAATACCGATGAGGAATAATTTCACTGCGTTAGTTAAAAATTGCATCATAATCTATGAATATCAACTACCTTCAAATAAGTGTTATTGGTTTTTTTGTTGTTGACGTAGTTTGGTATTTAACGTTTTGGTGAAGCAGATTATCTAACAGACCTAAACTAATACTTATAATGCTTTTATTATTATTGTGTACATATTAACATTAAATACTTAAGTAGCCATCATTAACCCTTTGCCAGTCTCATGTATTACATATGATACATAGGCGGTTAACCCAGACGCTTCTGTATCATATGTGATACATAATCTAATTTAGAATATGTATCGAATATGATACAGAAGCGCCTCGGTTGACCACCTATGTATGCATGAGACTGGCAAAGGGTTAAATAATGTTAAATGAATCTCGATAGAATGCCATTATTTTACTGTTATTATTTTGAAAAGTATATTTGCATTCTCTAGATGTAATCTAAAATCTAAAAAGATTAACAAATGTCGTTACATATGAACTTTTATTAATTATGAGCCATCCCAAGTCAACAATTTATATAAATCATAATTAAATGCTTAAGTAGTCTAAACTTATTTGGCTAAATTTTTAATGTGCTAAGTTTTTAAATTGTAAGGTCGCTTTTTACGACAAACGTGGTGCCACTAAAGTAATTCTCATACTCACACCAATTGCTTATCATAACTGCGCGCATTGCAAGCTTATCCATGACAGTCTATAATCTGACATGGACGATGGGTCTGCGCTGTAACTTTATTCCTCAAAGCCGAACAAGAATTCGAACCCAACAACACCCGGTGAATACCGAAGCTTTAACCACTGTAACACTTGATTGGTTAATGTTCATATTAAATTAACTAAACTCTATAGCTGTTCTAACCCCAAACAAAGTGAAAGCAGCCATTATCCTCGTCAAGACTCTCGTCACACAAGCAGTTTCAAGCAAGCCCCATTTTTTGTAAATAAGGTTTAAAACAGCCGTTACTCGTAAGTACACTAAGCTGGCTTTTCTTCAGAGATCGGCCATACATTTTTACCCTCAAATTGAGTTCACAAATAAAGTATTTCGCCTGCTAACAAGTAGAGGAAGCAAGCCATTCGCTATTCCATTAATTTTTGGTTCAAACAGATTGAAAAATAGACTATGCTCTGCAATCAAACCGAGATTATTCCACTTTTAGTCTAAAAGCAATTCAACAAGTCGTTCCCAGAATGAAAGGCTAGGGTGGAAGCAAGAACTAAATGGCCTGCAATGCATGGGTCACATTCGTCATACCACGGGCCTCCCAAGAACGGAAGCGTAAGATAGCATAAGTAAAACAAATTCGTATAAACATTAACATTTAGGGAGTCAAAACATACGATTTAAGACATGCTCTTCAACATTGTTAAAAAATATCCAAGGATGTTTAACGTTTATTTTCAATTGGTGAGGCTTCGCAAGGAAAGTTTACTAAGATAACACCAGATGTTTCAAAATGTGTGATGATCGTTTTCCTAAAAGGAAAAAGGCATCAGTATTTCTTGACTAAGTAAAAACCAATGGTCTTAGGTGGATTAACTCGCAAATAATTTTCAATTTGTTTGTTTGTAACTGAGACTGAAAGGCAATCCAACTCGGCCTCAGCACCGCGAGACCTGAGCATATACATATAATCTAAGCAACGACGCTTTGATCAATACCGGAATTTGTGCAGGCCTCAACAATGGTACCCACGGCAAACTTCTTATTATTAAGCGACCTTTCAAGCCTAGTAACAAGTGAATGTAGAGCAGTTTCAGAGGATTATCGAGTTTGTAAGCATGCTGCATGTGCCTGAGTAGGAAGTCAGATATCTCTAATAAACTTAGGGTCAGTATAATCCGGCTTGCCAGCTTATCAAATGAAAACAACTGTATTCCTGCTCATGAGACAAGCCTGTGGGCTAAATTCCATCCGAATCGGGCAACAAGAAGAGTTGATAATATCGCAAACGGGAAAATTAACAGAAAACAATAACTCGATAATTACCCTATTAGAGCACGTCAGCTTGCCATAAGAAAAGCAAAGATTTGATCCAAGTGTTTTGCTCGGTTACAACAGTACAAGACTATTCGAAACCTTCATTCAAAAAAGATGCTCGCAATTCAATGTCATCAGTCGTAAGTATATCATGTCTAGTGGAATCAGTAGAGACAATATCATTCACCGCCCTCCATATTGAATTAACAAAGGTTAGGACAGAATTACTTAGATAGTTGAACAGAGACGAACGAACCTCTCCGGTTTATTTTTGAGCTACCATATAACGTGTGATGAGTATTAGAGCCGCAGCTTACCACTAGCGTTATATTGTAGATAAACTGACGCTGCCACCACCAGTTACATGAATTGGAAGAATCGCGAAGAATGGGCATCGTCGCAACGTCGGTCGAGCTGCATTAATGGGTGAGAGTCACATTAATAATATGGAAGCCCTAGTGAAATGGAAGCTGAAAGGAGTATAAACTGATTATTTTCGTGGACGAATTAAAAACCGGACAACCCAGTAATGTAGTTGAAGGATTTTCAATCAGTTGACCATCTAAACAATCGATCGGCGGTAAGCAACTTTTGCCGTTACCTTTGATCTTGTCAACTTATCCGTAACAGTTGACTAACTCCTCTTAACTGAGGGAATTCGTCCTTGAAAGCTGGAAATAGTTATAATTACAGAGCCTCGGATAGTGTTATTTATTGTTGATAATTGGAATATTTGATTAATCATTACCGGGGCAATGTGTTTGATATTCTGTCGGCTAATAAGTAACGAGGGTGACACATAGATGGCGCAACAGCAATTAAAAACTCACGATTTTTAGGAAGCACCAACCTTCAAACGATTTTTTTATGATAATAGGACCATTGGTATACTAGGTACAGTTGTTTTAGTAGCGCAACTTTTGTTATTTTCAAGACGATGGAAAAAAATAAGTTCGTGTGGTGAGAGATAAAATTCCGTTCAGCCAAAGCAATGGCTTTATAAGTATTATAGGAATTCTGCTCCTTCGAAAGCAACCGTCGAACGTTAGCTTGCTGAGTTTAAACGTGGCCGTACAAACACCGATGATGCTTAACGCTCGCTCTGGTTGCCCGAAATCGGCAGTTATTTCAGAAAAGATAAATCAAGGTCTACAAAATAGTTTTGAAAGACCGTAAAGTGAAGTTACGTGAGATAGCGGGCACATTAAAAGTATCAAATTCAGTATATAAGGGTTTGCCTTTGTATTTTGGAATGCATAAGGTTATTGTATTCGTCGAGTATCGTGAGAAAGGGAAGACCGTCGATAGCGAATATTACATGGTGTTATTGGTTCGTTTGAAGAAAGAAGTTGCGAATAAACGGCTCCAAAATGGAAAAGAAATAGGTGCTCGTTCACCAAGCCAATGCACGGTGCCACAAGTAGTTGACTACGATGGAAAAATTGCATAATTGAAGTTCAAATTGGTTCCCCATCCATCGCACTCTCTGGATCTGGCTCCCAGGGTCTTCTACCTGTTCGCAGGCCACACGAAAACGGCCCAAGAAAAGAGATTTTGTCGAAACAAAAGAAAATTTTGAGGCCAAAGATAAATCGTTAGAGAAGCGTTGAAATGAATGTAACTTGAAGGAAACTATGTTGATGAATAAAGTCGAATTTTACAAAAAAAAAAAAACTATTTTTTAGTGATTAGCATCAGGACTTATTGACCGATGAGTTAAGTTTTCTTGAATTCAATTTTTCAGTGTGACTTTGAAATATTACCAGTGGCACTATTTTGTCTTTGCCTATGGGAACAGGGAATTAAGAAAAATATTTTCATTGCATTTTTGTCCAAATTGTATTTTTCTGGCCTACTGAAGGAATAAGTTTAGTTCAAAAATAAAACACTTATTTTTTCAATAGACCAGAAAAATACAATTTGGGCAAAAATGCTATGAAAATATTTTTCCCAATCCCCTATTCCCAGGGAAAGCGAGAATAGTGCCACAGGTTCAATGTAAAACTTCCCTTCAATTGTTATTTTGCCCTAAAGTTCTATAGAAAAGTTAAAAATAGCCACACATATTTTACATTTTTGCGGCTATAAATCGTCTTTAGCACGTTTGCAAAATGTAATGTTTTGGACACGGCATTTCACCTTGTTTAATAATTAGGAGTGAGTCACGTATCCCTCACGATTGTTCACAGCAAAACTAAACCCACGACGAGAACAAGTCTTTTTACAACAAACGTATAAGTATATGTTGAGAATTATTTACGTAAAATATGCAAATTTTTTCGTTGTTTTTCGCGCTTATTAGTGGCCAAGGAACTTCACAATTTCTTAAAATTATGCGATCTGCAAATTTTGTTGACAATAAATGGATTGTTGCACCGGCTTGCACGACTTGCGTGGCATGTCGCTCCATCTTTGGTTCCACCGTTGAAACCAAAGGTCGGTGACACGCAATCCATTCAAGATGGGCCACAAAACACCGTTAACATGTTGCGATAACGTTCTCCATTAATTGTAAGGGCAATTTTCCTGTTCGTTTTCAAAGAAAAATGGCCCAATGATGCCACCAGCCCATAAACCACACAAAACAGTGACTCTTGGAGGATGCGGTTCTGCTTCGTGAATAACATGTGGATTCTCTGCTCCCCAAATTCGATAATTTTGCTTATTAACGTACTCATTAAGATGAAATTGAGCTTCAAGGTGATTTTTGATGAAAAACCTTCATTTCGTTCATACATCCAATTACTAAAACAACGACGATTTAAATGGTCTGGTGGCTTCAATTTTTGAATTAGTTGAATTAGGTATGGATGCAAATGAAGATCAACATGCAAAATGCGTAGTAATGTGGTTCGTGAAATGTTTAGTTCTTGTGAACGATGACTGGTTGATGTGCATGGTTCATTAGGAACATTTTCATTAATGCCACTGCATCAGGAGTAAGAACTGGATGTACCGGTTGATATGGTCTATGACCTTCCATTGAACAAGTTTCTTCAAAACGATCAATAATTTTGTCAATTGCACGCTCAGTAGGACGTCCATGTCGACCAAAAATCTCACGTAATTTACGAAATGTTGATGTTTTTGAACGATTATTTTCATAATAAATTTGGACAATCAATACGTGTTATTGTGTTGTTGGCGACTCCATGATGATAAATGGCATATTTTTGTTTTCTCCTATGTCAGAAGAATTTTTTAGAACTGATAACATTAAGCACTAAAATTCATCGATTGAAAAAGTACCAACAGATGTCCCACCCTGTATTTTATCGTATCACAACACCACAAACTAGCTCATTAATTCCTTTCCGCAATATAAATTAATTCATACTGAATTAAACTTAAACACTAAGAAGATAGGTAAACGAAGTTCAACAATTTTTCGTCGCCACACTGAATTTACTTGATCGTATACCGCGGCACACCGTTACTATTTTATGAAATTATTTTCATTAAATATAAAGGATTTAAAATTTCCGTAACTTTGCTTTATAGTTACGGATATATTTTAATTTTGTGTTGAAGTCATCATTTCTATTTCAATGGAAATACGATCAAGTGAATTTAGTTTTGTGGCCAAAAATGTCTCTATTTCAAATAAATTAGTACAGATAAAATTTCGTTGATGATCATGCATATATTTAAATTCAGGGATCGAATTCCTGAATACGACATGAACCTTATTTCAATACAAAAATTTAATCCGTTACGAAAATGAATTTGTATTATTGAATACGAACACACTCCTAATTTCAATAGGATTTTATTTTTCAAGCGGTGACGAAGTGGATTACAATACCAATGCTAATAGATTTCGACAAGTGCGAGATAAGTTTCTGCCTGACTTACAGTAGGTAAATAATATTACTACAATAACACCTACTTAACACTGATTATCTATACACTTTCAAATTTTCAGTTTATTTAGACTATCCAAACATTGCGATAAAGTACAGTATGCTCAACAAGAGCGTGTAGGGCATAACTGTACTTAAAACTATAGGAACAAATATGGGCGGGGCTTACATCGGTTTTCTATTGATTCCTCTTGGACACTCTAAAACAAACATTAGTTTAACTGCAACTCTTTAGTGGATAACATATATGAAAGAAATGAGAGATTTATAAAAAACGATTTGAAGTGATGTTTTTAAGTGCACATCCGAACGGACCAAAAATGTCGGTTGCAAGTTGCTGCACTTATATAAAAAAAAATCGAAAACATTTGTACAGAAGAGGATTATATGTACATAATTCAATGTATAAAAATGTTGACAATTTGCCAGATAGTGACAAAATCCGAACCACTACAAAAACGGAGAATGAGAGCATCATACGGCTATTTGATGAAAATTCTTCGCTTACACTGGATGCAGCTGGGGCAAAATTGACGAAAAAGAATACTATTTTACCAAAAACAACCATATGAAAGAAAATGGCTACGCATATGGAAATACTTTGGTCAAACCACTGGCAACACAAAAATGCACAGAAAAGCAACTACAGCGGGCGAATGAACATAAACACAAAGATTTTACGAATACTGTGTTTATCGATGAGTCATCCTTTTAGGGTTTTAATGTTAAAAGGCATGTTTGGCGAACTAAACAAAAAAAAAGAATTGTCCGAACTGTGGAGCACCCGCCCTAGCTCCATGTTTGGGAATGCTTCACTAAGCAAGGTTTTGGTCAATTAATCGTTTCCACACGGAACCTAAACGCACTTTTCATGAATAAAATTTATTCACGAGGTTTGTTACCATCTATCCTGAAATGGTTTGGAGCAGGGAACTCTAATTGGATCTTGCAAGAAGACCACGATCCATAACACCATAGCCTACTCTATTCGAAATTTAAACTCAAAAATGGCATCACAACATTGGATTCGCCATCTCAGGCACCTAATTCCAATCCGATCAAAATGTATGGGCACTCATGAAGATTAAGCGGAAAATGTACCACATAAAAAATTTAAGCGCTCTAGCGCGAGTGGTTCGGAAGATATGGAAAAGTGTATCACCACAGTATGCAGAAAAATTGTTTGATAGTATGGACAAAAGGAGCCAAGCAATTATTAACAGTAAGGGTGATATTACTTTGTTTTAGTTGCTAGCGTCCTAGAAAATATAACAAACTTTCATAATAAAAACAAAAAACTATCGTAGTTTTATTTTACTCTCGTTTACAAAAACGAGAAACATTGTCGAGCGATGTATCGGGCTATTAAAAGCTAGATTTAGATCTTTAGCGAACTCGTGAACTGCACTATACTCTGAAACAAACCTCACATATTATTAATGTTTGCTCTACTTTACACAACAAATTCCTACATTTCGATGTACCATTTGAATTTCATAATCAAGGTTCAACAGACCAATCCGATAAATTATTTATTAATAAATTCATAATTTTTATTTCTGTAATTCATTTCATTGGGTATTTTATTCAGTCTTAATTTAATATAATATAAAATTATTTGGTAACAAAATTCTAACCAATTTATCACAAGGTTTATCACGAACTGCAATCACATTTTTTTTATTTACGATCATTAATAACGATTATCCTTCTTTAGATAAAATTCCAATAGACTGAATATTGAGCTTTTGCCTTTTAATTTCAATATCTTGAACTTTCCGCTTTTCCAGAATGTCCCTTTCCTTCAAATTTATCTGCTTTCCCCGCAATTCCAACTCCCTTTCTTTTAATTTAATTTCATTTTTTGAAGTCTACTGATTTTTCTTACAGCCGCTTAATTGAATTGTTAGTGTCGGCTGCACTGTTATCTAGAGATTCCAACTTTATCATAATGTATCATGACATAATTGTTGGGATTGAATTTGTTACTGTGCCCGATAAACTTATTTTATTTAATTTTGTTTAATGTAGAATTTAAAATCTGTCCATACTTTTTTCCATTCGTCTGCGTTTCTCTTATAGGCGGTCCGTGTATATTGAGGTGGGTAGAAAGAAATCTATGCGTCTGAAGTGGAATTATAACCCCTTGCTAATAATGGGCGCACCTCCATAAACGTTACCAATAATTTATATTGCTCGTTTGTTATAATTATATTTTTGCCCTAAAATACAACGCATTCGACATATTTTAAATAGTGAATCGTTATTTTGCTAGAATGTATTATTTCAAAAAAGCAACAAAACGTTTGTAAATATTTTGTAATTTTAATTATATATTTTAATTACTTAAAATATTTTAAAACTAAAAAATTTATTTTACTAACATCATTATTTTTGTTGTTTTATTTTCAGTGTCATTAACTAAAATGACATCGAAAACAAATTCGTTGATATACACGTACAAAAACTTTTCGAATTCGAATTGCGGAATAGGGGAAATTTTTGAACGTTATCATTCATTTTCGAATTCGTATTAGAATTAGAGTGTGTTTTATTTGGTTTAAATGCCGCAGAAAAAGGAAAAAATGTATTTGTGGTAATATTTTTTCACGTTTGAACTTTTTATGTTTCAATTGGTTAAAATTTTTTGACAATTAAGATTTTTATCAAATTTTGTACATGGCAAACTTCTGTTTACTTGTATTTTGTGTCAGCTAAATGTTTCTCATATAAAAATTGTATCAGGCCTTGAAACAGATAAAAAGTTTGACATTTCTATTCACCTCAATTTTTAACTTTTTATGCGGTATTTGAACCAATTGAAACATACTCTTATTCAGGAATACCAATTATACGAATTCGTACATTTTTCATTCGAATTCGCATTAAGGAATAGGGCCCTCGTACAAATTAATTTCTATCACAGAAACGAATTAAGGGGCTAGTTTGCAGTATTGCCATTAAGTGATAATGATTTATGGGTTATTAATTTCAATAGAGCAATAATTTTAATATTATGTTCATTATGATTTTTCACAGCCGTGTTTCATATTTTTTGTTTGCCCAGATTATAACTGATTAGCTGTTTTTACTCATTAATCTTTATAGTTATACATATATTTATAATGAATACTAGAAATTGTTTTATTTCTATTGTGATGTCTTGTGAAAATAAATACTAACTATTGGCTTTATTAAGTGACTGGGGATATTGCCTTTGGTTTTCTTTGTACAGCTTCACACAGGTTTTAGGATTTCCCGTTATATTAGCAATTTATTATGTAGAGTTAGCTCGAAATTTCTTCCTAAGTCAAATACTATTTATGTTATATTTTAGTTTTGCGTCTAGAGTCATGCCTAGATATTTTAACGTGTTTGCATAGGGAATTTGCTAAGAGTTCAGTTCTATTGGTATACCAGTTGACTTTTTTGTTGGTAAAGAAGTTTACGTGAACACATTTCGATTCATTTAATTTTATTCGACATCTCTTCGTCCAGGTACTGACAATATTAGTAGCTCTGCAATTTGCTTATGAATTCTTATATGCTATTAGCGACTGCTAAGATGGCCGTATCATCCGCAAACGTCGCTATGTTAGTCTCCTCTATCGTTGGCAGGTCCGAGGTATGTAGAACATATAAAGTTGGTCCTAGAACGCTACCTTGTGGAACTCCTGCTGATATTTTATTTATTTCTGAATATGCACCATCTAATTTAACACTAAAGTGCCGGTTAGATAAGTAAGATTTTAGAATTTCATAAAACTGCTTTGGTAAGTCTCTTTATAATTTATATTCCAAGCCTTTCCTCTTGTAATGTGACAGACAATAATATTGCAGTTTTCGATTTCATTTACTGGTGGTATGTTTTCCTCTGAAGTTTGTCTAGGTAGAGGCTGGAACGTGTTCACGATTGGATTGCAAACAACGAAGCTTTTTGCTTTGCACTTATAACCCAAGTTCTATATCTTCATTTTTAACTGGTGGAATTTCTAGTTTAGCTCCTTGTAAGCTTTTTGGCGCTTTCCAAAGGAAGCCCTCGGTATATTTTCCCCCAGTAAGGCTACTTAGGTATTTAGTGATGGATTCGTAGAGTTGTTTTATATTCTAGCGCTTAACTTCTTTGCCAGGTCTTTCTTGCTTTTCGTTTTGCTGCAACCAGTTCATTAACTTCAAAGCATTTCGATAAATAGCATTTCACTTCTTGTATACTGTTGTTGAGTTGTTCTAGTTCTTCTTCTGGAAAGATCGCATTTTTAATTGGCACCTGAAGATCATTATTATCCTCAACTAGTTTCTGGAATTTCTCCCAGCAGGTGTTTTTATTAGTTAGCGAAGATGGACTAGTTTTCTTAACAATCGTTGCACTAATTGTCATAATAAGACGCGTATGATCCGACATAATTCTCTCGCTGCTTTCTAGGCATATGTAATTTTTGTCTATACCTTTGGTGATAAAGAAATCAATGATATCGGGTATTTTATTTCTATCCGTACGCCAATAAGTTGGTTGATCTCCAGAATGAAAATTGCAACTGCATAGTTGACCTGCTGCAAACAGCTTTCTTCCTATTTTAGAGGTTAGACTTGATCCCAAGTAGGTATTTTACGCATTAAAATCACCTCCGATTATGACACTTAATCCAAGTGGTTTAAATAATGTCCAATAGTCTTCTTTAATTAAATTATCTCTTGAGGGGGGGGGGGGGGGCAATATATTGACGATACACTATATTCTTTGCTGTTATTTATAAATAGTTTTAAGGTGACTACTTGCATAAAGTCCTCTTCAATTTTAAGATCTATAAAGTGTTTGATATTTTTTTTTTATAAACAGCGACGATCCTCCTTTTGACCTTCCTGCTGGATGCATGGCGTGGTAACAGCTGTATCCATTTATTTTAAGATATGAAGTTGAAGTAAAATGGGTTTCCGAATTCCGATACTAGGCATATATATATATTTTTCAGTATTTAGGAAAATTTGTAATTTTGTAATACGTTGCATTAGCCCATTTGCGTTCCAGGTTACTATTCTTAATGTTTTATTTATTGTTGTTTGCATCATTTTAATAGAGCATGGATTTCAGTTGATTTAGAAAGTCTTGCTTATCTAACCTGTTGCTTAAAGCTTGAAGGCTAGACGAATGTTAAGAGCGTCCTTGCTTCTTAGCATTATCTTTTGGAGCACTGTTGTATCTTCGGTAGTGGCCTTCGAACTATCTGGTTTTGTCATGACCACTTGAGAGTATAGGTTTGCTTGCATGAGGTTATAGTTCCTCTTTGATGAATGTTTGATTAATTTTGCTGGATATTCCAAGATTTTGTTTTCGCGTTATTTTTTTTATTCTTTGTAACTCCTTAGCTATTCCACCTCCCCGGTAGTTTGCGGGATGTGGCTTATTGCAATTAACACATTTTGCATCAATATTTAAACTAAACGGGCATACTTGGGCTTTCTGGGACATTTCACACATCTAGTCTCTCTTTGGCAATATTTCTGCGTATGAATAAAACCTTGACATTTTTTTCACTGCGGTTATAAACCGCTTTTTTTCAATGGCTCTTTAACTCTCATGTTTAGTATTGCTTTGATATTTTGATATTATACACATCTTCCTCTTTTTGTTTGTTATTGAAAGTGAGCATAAACAGTGGAAACCCTCTTAGTAATTTGAACTGCTTGTTCAGTTTCGCCTTTTTATTTCTTAATGATGTTGACAGCATTTTCTATTTGATAACCCTTTTGCTTGAGATCCTCCATAATTTTTGTCTTTTGTGCAGGTTGGTGAAGACCTCTAGCCATAAATTTGATTGGGTAGCCAAAGCTAAGCTTTTAATTCTAAGATTAATATTAATCTAATGTTCAGGAATAATTTTGAAAAACTAAACTCAACATAAATTTGGAGTTTTAGAACTGTGCAACGGAAGTAATTACTTACAAATATTTCTTTATCTTGGTAAGCGGTCATGACCTTGATTTCTTCCCCATGGTCTGCAGAAATGCACAAATTACGACAGTTTGGAGTTATTTTACAGAAAATGATGTCTCTTAAACAACTATGATATAAATAACCACGCATCATAATTCGCGCTTAATTAATTCTAGTCATTGAATTACTTAATTCTTTCTAACAGCCTTATGCATAAGTACTGTTTTTCATATAAAAAATGTTTTATTTATACACAACAGACAGAATATATATTATGTAGTGAGTACGATGAATACTTTAAAAGGTCATTTAGTTAGTTGTTAAACTATTGAATTCTCTATTTCGTTCTCGATTGCATTGTAAACTGTAATCAGTACAATACAACAAAAACACTGTGATAAAATAAAATAAAGCAACAAAAACTACTACTGTTGTTTGGCTTAATAAAATAAACCTCAATCAAATAAAAATATTTGTATATATGATAGCCGCTATAAGCTTTACATCCGGTTTTACGATCTGATAAAATGAAATTATTGACCCAACCAGTTTTTCAAATTCTAAGATTTATGAGTAATTTTCAGATACGCGATGCGGTTACAATAACAATTACCACTTTTACTCATTACAAAAATACCCAGTTATATGCAATCTTTTCATTGGCCTTTATTTTTTGTTTACAATGGGGTTCTCAAGCGTATTTATTATGAAATATGATTGTAATGCGGTAATTAATATGTTTATGTATATTTATAATTCGTAAAATATATGTATAAACATTTAGTGGTTTGTACAATGCTATTGGTTATTGTTAATTTTAACTAAATGTTGCAAACCAGAAATACCGTCAAATAAACAAATTTCAATTCCCCTCATTTCACGTAAATAGGCCAAAAGTTGCCCGCAACTAGAAGTACGGTTGAAATGCAGAACATTAGACATTCTTTAAAAATTTCATATCACGCATCAATTAATTTATTTTGGCAAGTTGAAAACCCATTATAAGTAGAAACTAAAATTCAAGGAGAATCAATCATTTGTTGTATGTTCCATTTAAATTAATTAGTCGGCGAATTCAAAAATTATATTTACAAGCAATATTAAAGAGATTTGATAATATATGTATGAGTTATATGTGGTAATCAAATGACAGATAACTGGGTGTAACAATAAAACTTATCAACTAATTAATTAATTTTTTGAAATTTCATTTGCTGTTCGCTAAACCCTACTTAGAAATATCAACGAAGAAAAAATTATTGAAAACAACGTTGTTGTTTTGTCAATTTGGCACTTGAAATGAACTGAAAATTATAGTTTTGCCAAAGGCTAATTTATATCGACTATATTCGTATTAGCAGGAAGATAAATATCAACTCACTATTAGCAAAATAGTTCGAGACTAACGTTAAACGTATTATAAATTAGTTAAAATTTAAGGGAAAGTGCGCGGACTATTTTTGAACTAATTTTTGATTTAACAAACAAACTAAAATATAAACATAATTTTATTTTTTTATCTGATTTGATTTTACCTTTTGGTTTCGATTAGCGTAACATTTTACAAAGCGGATTTTTTCTTTTTCTTTTTTTATAATTACTGCGCCTGTTTACTGGTGAAGCAAATTTAGGTTAGCCCAAAACAATTTTCTCAGATGGGGGAAAATACAGATAGCGATGATAGATATTGTTGCTGTAGTTAACAGTTTCGTAATTTGCTTGATATTACAATTTGCTGGGTCAATTTTTTAAGTCTTATTAAGTTTCGAAAACATCCTGTATATAGCGAAGCTTGTAATTGGAAAGGATTTATATTTAATTTAGATTAAGTATTAGAAATTCATCTGTGATATTATTTTTCCTTAATTAGAATAACAAATTAATTTCGTAGATCAAATATTTTTGTATCGTTCTCTTTAGGACTAAATTGTTGCGCTGTTAATGATTTTTAGATTAAGGTTCCAATTAACGAACACGCACTATATATATTATATAGTACGTGTTCGTTAATTGGAACCTATATAGGTATTAGTGTCCTATATATTAGTGTCCTACAGGAATAATGAAAGTGTAAGGTGCAACCTAACTACTCTGGACTAATATCATATCTGGTGCGGAATCATGAACGCCTTACGGAAATTTTAGACGATATTTAAATTTTATATGGAAAAGCCGCAACAATTCTACTGGTTTTATTCTGTGGTTCCAAAAAACCTTATAAATTCGTTCGATTACTGTAAAGCTGACGAATGCCTGTGTTAAATTCATATAAAATGTACTTAATAAACACATTTTATTAAACACTTGTTTTTTATTTCGCAAAATTCAGTTTTGCGAAATAAAAAACAAGTGTTTAATAAAATGTGTTTATTAAGTATTAGTGTGTTTCGCCAAGTGCCTACGGCAAATAGCGTAAAAAGTATCATATAAAATGTTCTTAATTGAATATAAACCTAATCTGTAGGTGGATCATATCTGAATTCTTAAATTCACACTAAGTTATTAGGGAGGAGTTAGTTATTACTAAGTTATTAGGGATTTAGGGAAGATATTATTCTGATCATAACCTAACTAAACTAATAAAAGATCAATTTGCAAAACTGTAAGAAATTGGATACCAGAGCTGCCGCTATACCTATAATGCTTCCTAATTTGTGGTATCCTAAAAAAAACGCCTAAAAATATGAAATATACACGTACAGCAACATAGACGTCAACAGAGTTGTTTGAAACTCTAATGTCTTGAAGTCTTTTTACTGACTTTGTATTCTATCAAAACTGAATGTTGAAATAAAAAAAAGCAAAAAATTGTATACAGAGAGGCAATCTTTGACAGTTGCAAGTTGTGATTGTAAATTATAATTTAGTTTGAATTTTTGACTTATAGATGGCTAATGTGTAAGAATCACAACAATCAGTTTCAAACAAATGAGACTATTGATTTGAAAAAAATCAGTCTTCTCATCAGGTCGCGACGACTGATGTTGTATTATTACATTGGAATATTGTCTATATATATAGAACATACCATGTAGTTGTACTACTAGCGAATTACTGCATAGTGTACGAAATTTGATTCTTTCACATTTCCATCTATATTCTATTTTAACAACTAATAGAACAATTGCAAAAAACCAAAGTAAAATATATAATAAAATTCGTGAATGCGAAAAGTTAGTTGTTAAAATCAATAGTCTCATTTGTTCGAAACTGATTGTTGTGATTCTTACACATTAGCCATCTATAAGTCAAAAATTTAAATTTATCCGCGATCCAGCGTTAAAGGAAAGAAAGTATGGGGTGGTTGGGAAGTTGATTGTGTATAAGTAAGTGTCGATTATCATATTCGTTGTCACACAGATAGTGACGATAAATGGAAGAATTTCCTACGATTTGTGTATGTATTTAATTCGAGAGTGCTGAAATATACCAATATACAGAACAATCACAATAACACCATTACAATTGCAAAAAACCAAAGTAAAATATATAATTTAGGTTTAATAGAGTATATAGGTCCATCAATTCAACCTTTAAATGGTTGTTTCTTTAGAATTTAGAGCTTTGAATTTTTTAATAATAAAAATGATTCAAAAAAATTTCTCAACTGAGCTTTATATATGTATAGGGTTTTCCAATAAGAGTGATATGATTTCTTTAAAAAAAACACACTAATTGTTAAGGAACTTGAAATGTGAAGTGTGATTTGAAATGTGATTTAATGTGAAGTACAATCGATACAATTAAGTTCTGAATAAAACGTTATTGAAAATGGCCTCCACGACTTCTTCTGCAGGAACGAATTCGATGAACAAAATTTTTGAGCACTTTTTCCACCAAATCAAGTCGTGCGTCATGAATAGCACGTTCAATATTGACTTGTAAAGCTTGAATAGAGTTTGGTTTATTGCTAAATACCAATGACTTCAAATAACCCCACAAGAAATAGTCTAATGGTGTTAAATCACAACTTCTTTGAGGCCACAGTATCACAATTTCTTGAAATAATCGAATCTCCAAACTTTTCTCGCAATAATTCAATTGTTGCACTTGCTGTGTGGCACGTAGCCCCGTCTTGTTGGAACCAAATGTCGTCAAGATCAACTTCTTCCAATTTCGGCCATAAAAAGTTGGTTATCATCGATCTATACCGATCTCCATTGACAGTAACGGTGTTACCAGCTACATTTCGAAAAGAATACGGACCAATGATTCCACCAGACCAAAAACCACACCAAACTGTCAATTTATGTGAATGTAATGGTTTTTCATGAATTATTTGTGGATTTTCTTCGCACCAGAATCGACAGTTTTGTTTATTTACTGCACCACTCAGATGATGAGCCTCATCGGAGAAGATGATTTTCTTAAAAAAATCGTTATCGTTTTCAAGTTGTTCCAAGGCAAAATCAGCAAATTCACGACGTTTACGGTGGTCCAATGGCTTCAGAACTTGAATGAGAACAATTTTATACGGATGCAAACCCATTCCTTTCTCAAAATCAGCCAGGTTGTGGTTTGAGACAGTCCCAATTCTTGAGAACGTCTTGGAATCGACAAATTGCGGTCTTCAGCAACACTTGCCTAAACGGCAGCAATATTTGCATTAATTCGAGCGTTTCTTTGTCTTATTGGAATTTGGACATTATGTAAAGAAAATGTACGTTCAAAATTTTCAACAATTCGACAAATAGCGAGCACACTTGGACGATTATTACGACTATAAAATGGCAAAAGCGCACGAAAAGTTTCAATTGGAGAACGATTATTTTGATAATAAAACTGAATAATTTGTAAACGTTGTTCTTGCGTATATCTCACTATGATGAAATTGTAAACATTACTGAATACAATGAAACAAAAAATGAGAGATCATGACATATTACAAATGGCCGAAACGTCACTTAAAAATCGTATCATTCCTATTGGAAAACCCTATATTTCAAATGAAAAGTCATTCTCAAAATTTCTAAGCTTAAATGTGGCCAGCAATTATAATCTAATAGCTTGTTGAAACTAGTGATTAGTAATCTAAATAGATTTAATTAGTCCAGTTTACCTGTAATCCAGATTTGGGTTCAGACTATAATTGGAAATTCTGATTAAAAATTGTACCACACCTTGCGGTCATACTTACTGCAAAGCTATCATACTTTTTTTAATTTGGTGGTACAGCGCGATTTAGACAAAACAAAATTTAAAGCCGTTAAATCGCAATATCCCGGTGGTTAGTTCACAACGCATACGCGCGGGATAACCATGCTCTCAAAACCCTCGGTATCCATATCATCGCAAAATTCGCTTCAATAAAAGTTGAGGTCGCAAAAAATTCTTTTGAACGACGAAAAACTCACTGCTTCGGGTTTCCCGTGCACTCTCATGCACAGCAGCGATGTTTAAGCAGATCTTGCGTTTCGGTGACGTACGGGTGTAGGCTGATTATTTATCCAACTGATTGACTCCTATTTGGGCGCTAAACGTCACTCGGCAGGACAAAAATCACGTAAAGCGCGGAGCGTTTCTCGAATGGAACACATATTTTGAAAATAAAATTTGATGATTTGCACACCCTGTTCAACGATACAAAACTTCATGGTGATTTGCCATACACTACTGAATAATTCACAACATCTTTAACAGATTTTAACATATTTCGTGCGTCCCTATTGAAAGATCCATTATGTACCATCAATATTTTGTGGCGATTCTCTAGAATAAAATTGATACTGTTTCATTTTTTATATCAATTACCAGCTGCTTAATTGAAACATTGTGATGTTTCTAGCCAGAGAACAGAAACGAGCACAAAATGTCCGATTACTACAAACAAAAACCCATATTTTTAAAATAAACAACAGCGATACGCAAAAATACAGAAAAAACGAAATAATCTTGATTGTTATTTTTTGTTTTCCAATTCGCATTTCGAACAAGCTCAAACAAACAGACTAGGATATAGGTAATATGTATGTTTGCTCGTTTCGTTTTAATTTTGTGAAACAAATTTTTTGTTTTCTGATTTTCCGAGAATGTCCAGATTTTTTGTTTATCATTTTTTAGAAAATGTTATTTTCGCTTTTGTTAAATTTTATCTGTGGCACTATTCTGGTAATTCCCCGGGAATAGGGAACTGGGGAAAGAATTTATATGTAAATTCTGCTCCAATATGATTTTCCGGCATACTGAGGTAAAAAGCAAGAATAATTTAAGAATAATTTTCCCTGCCAATTTAGATATGGAATATTTATTCCCAATTTATAAATATTTACATCAAACTTTTCTCCTCAGTATAGCCGAAAAAAAAATTGAACAGAAGTTACATATAAATTCTTTCCCCAGTTCTCTATTCCCGGAGAATTACCAGAATAGTGCCACTGGTGATGAATTACATGTTAAGCTTTATCGATATTGATTTATTTATTTTTAATTTTTTTTATTTATTGATTATAACAAAAAATAATAACAAAAAACAAAATATAACAAAAAATTTTCAATGACGTTCTATTTATGTTTTAAAAATGTACAAATACATAATTGTATTTTTCAATGAAAAACTTCGAACGAACTTCAATGAAGTTTCTTTAAATCACCGTTTCGCCATGCTTTAGTAACAAAAAAGTATTTAGAAGCCCATAGCCAATGGATTTGACAAGTTTAATTAAAATCGGAGTACTTATATATCCATCCTTCAATAACAAAATGCTACTCTTCGCAACGAACCAGTTCAGAAACAACGATTTAGTATTCTTTACCAGTCCAGAACTGTGATGTTCTAACATCACCATATATGCTGCCATGTTGTAACTATCACAATTTTCGCTTCGATGCATTTTCATAATAACGGTATTTTGGAAGTAAACATTTATTTCTTTCATGTAAATTTTTAAATTTTCATCAAAGTAGCACGGCTTTTCGTAGAAGCGAAAATAGTGAGTTAGAACATGTCGGCCATGTTCGATAATTTATCGAAGTATATTTTTCGTTTCTGTAGAATAAAATTGGTCTCTGTTTCAATTTTTATATCATTTACCAGCCTGTTAAATTGCAACATTATGATGTTTTACTGCGTTTCTATCACCAAATAATTTATTTTCGATTCTTGAATGTAAATAAGTGAAAATAGATATTGTTGAAATATATTCTAGTAGGTCGTAATAGCAATAGAGTAGAAGACAAATTAATTCTAGCAGAAAGAGACAGACTTCGATAAAATATCGAAACATGGTGATGGTAGAACATCCCAGCTGGTTGTATGATTGAGTGCTCGAAAATCGCTAATTTAGCGATCAAATTGATGCTCAACAATAGATGAAATTGAGCATCAGTTTACCCAATTTTTCGTGTAAAAGTGAACAAATATCAATCGAATGTTATAAAGAAAAGAGAAGAACTCATACTCAATATAAAAAACCGAAAATATATTTTTGTTTTCGTAATGCTTTCTCAAACTTTAGCATGCCATTTCACATAAATTTTGTCGGTCGCTCAGTTAAAGTACAACTGGGAGATATTCATGTTAAATAAATTTCGAATTTGTCAAATATTATTAGAATCATCTGGATAGTTTCATCCAAAACTACTTAATTTCGAGCCTGGCTGCAAAAAATTGTAGATATAATTTATTACAGTTTGGGGAAATGTCGGTCAAATTTCATCGCAATCGGTTTGGAAATAACCTAGATCATGTCAACTGAACAAGTTAGAGTACTTCAATAAAAACAAGTTTTAGAGTCAAAAAACTAACGATATATTCGTATCGATTTTAAATAAAGTTTGCTAAAAGATATCATCTATTTCTATCCCATAGTGAAAAAATCTCAAGCCTTTAACAAATACATATTTATAAAACTACCTATGTCTTATCTCAATAATATGCGCCTTGTCCAGGGTTACTTGGTATGACGAAGGCCTATCTGGCCATATATGCACATTTATCTCTCTCTTTATCATTTGGTTTAGTATTATTAAAATTGATATTAATGGTAATACAAAAGTACAATTTTTTTATGAAGTATTATGTGTCTACACTCCGCATATTATAATGTTTACTAGATGAGTCTTTTTCAATGCTTACGTTTTTTTACGGGATGACTACATTTTAGCGAAGAAACTTACCAAAAATTCAGGATAATTTTCCGAACCAACTTCAACAATTAAATCTTCGTGGTCTTATTTTTAATTAAATTTTCGTAATATTTTTCTTTCTTGATATGTAACGCAACATAATTCCTAAATGCCCCCTCAAGCATAACAAAATTCCTAGTTTCAAAAAATATTTAATCTCGAATTTGTTGGAAAGCCGCAAATAATTTCAAACAAAAATTTGCGAGGATGTCTTCTTTGAGTGACATCATACTTCAAATAAATATTAAAATCGAGCAAACGAAACGAAAAAGCAAATTGGTTTTTACAAAAAAAAACAAAGGAAACTCGTATATAATGATTTTCCGGAAAATTCGGATTTGCTCGTCTTGTTCTCTGATTTCTACTCCATTTCAATCACGAAAAAATGTATTTTCGATACTTGAACGAAATGTATAAAATAAAAATTGTTCAAATTCTATTCGCATTTTAAAAGGTTGCGATAGCAATAGAAAAGAAATAATTGATAAACGAAACAGTCATCATTTAAAAAGAGACATAAACTGCGGAAAGTATTGAAATAAGTGATGAAAGAACATGTCAGCGGCCAAATTCCGGTTCGCTGGTAAATTTACCATTATGGTTTTTTTTTATTAGTCGAAAAAATGCAATTGGTATAAAAACCCAGAAAAGCGATTCCTGTTAAATGACTGAGAAAAAAAAACCCATAACTAATGTCAAAAAACACCATAAGAATTTTTTTCATGGGAATTGGTTGGTTTTGTATTTTCCAATTAAAAAACTATTATTTTGATAGAGGTAGCATAAAGATTTATTTTATATTATATATTGAAACATAAGTGGAGACAACGATGCCAAATCATTTACAGCAGCGCTAATCCTACAAAATTTCCACAAAACATTAAATATTCCGAGCAATTTTGTAGTAAACATAAATATATATGTATATAAATATTATTATATATACATATTTATATTTTATGTATTTTGATATGTTTGCTCATCACAAGAAAAAAAAATTTCTGTCAAAATATAGCCCAATGAACCAAAAAACGTAATTTATTAAATTTCCCCCAGGTTAAAACCCATTTGTTGAACCGGAATCGAAAATTGTATGGTAATGGTAAATGACTGGTCGAAAATAAAACCATTACCATTTATCATTACCATTTATCATTGAACCGGAATTTGGGTGCAGGTCAAAAAAGAGAAAGCTTACTTTACTTCAAAAAATGTACTACGTTACGTTTAAAATGTCGTTGATTGTTACGAGCATTATTCATTTACTTATTCATTTAGAAAAATAGATCAGATACGTAAAGGACTAGACAAACCAAGCGCGGCGCGTCAAATTCCAAATGTTCCATACAACTCTTAAAATTACAATTTTTATATTAAAAATCCAAAATTTGTAATGTTTTTATAAATAATTGGTATATAATTGTTTATACTATCGTAAATTAAGGGATATTTAAATTCGCCGCTCGCCGTCGACGCTTGGTGTGTCTAGTCCTTAAATTAGGTAATACTTCAAAAAGAGTAGCTATACTTGGCTTATAATTAGGAACCTAAAATCTTAGAAGAATTGGCGAAACATTTCAGACCATACTAATTTTTATTAACAGTATTGGTCAGACCAGTTTTAATTAATATCAGAATTTCATATTGGATAGTGCAAATTACTCATTATTTGAAAGTTTAAGCTTGCTAACTAATAATAACATATTATAACGAAATTTGTATCGTGAGAAATACAAATAAAATTTATTCGCTCTTTGTAAAGAGTGTCCCATCATACATTTATTCCTTTTACTAATGTTATAATCACAAACATGACAAATTATAGGTTTTCTAAAAGCACAAAGTTAAAGTTTTATTTATATTTTGAAATATCTATATGCGAAGTGATACTATAGCCACGGGCAACCACGTGTGGAACACGCTGTATAAAGTCAACCTCCTCTTTTACTTTTCTCTCTCAATCAAAGTTGTGATCCCAAACATGGCACGTGTATTTTCGTGGTCCCTAGTTCGGCTAATTAAAATTTAGATAAATAAAATAAGAGTTAATTCCTGAGCAAGTTGAAAATGAATTAAAGTTAAAAAATGCGATCAGTCCAAATAAAAACGATTCTTCATGTTAATTACGGGAGAGATCTATTTACCCAAAAGTTTTTTCCCAAAAACATATAAATAAACTTTCCCAAAAAACACTTTCCCAAAAATCGTTTCTCCAAATGGAATTTTCCCAAAAAAAAATTGCTCAAACTAAGTACCCCAAAAGTTGAATACCCAAAATTATAATTTATTTATGTAACATAAAATAACGTAACCAACATAACATAATATAACATAGCAAACATGAATTAACAAATTTAAAATAAAATACATATACTATACATAAGTATATCAAAATTAAACGGTCAAATTATACGCGATTGAACGCAAGTATTCAATGGATGTTTGTTTGTAGTGCTGGCGGCTTCTTTTATTTTATTATTGGCGAAGCGTACTGGCAAGTCGTTCGCTGTCGTACCATGCACATGTGTTAAAGAGGCCTTAACGATAAAATATTGTCCGTTTTCAATTTTTGTTGTTAACCGTGCCTTACATTGATTTTTGCGGCGATCCACACAACCCCAATAAAACCGATTTTTATCCATGGCTTTAACGTCAATGTAGTAACTGTATCCTACATGACACAACAAATCTTTGCCTTTGTTAGACTTCATAATATTTAAAGCCATTTTATTTTAATTTTTTTGTAAATAGTGTGTATATTTTTTGTAAATATGTAATATGTGTAATGGAAATTTTTTTAACTGTCACACATTCACAAAGAAATCAACGCATTCTATTATCATTTTGCATTGTATTATTTAATAATATTAAACACTTTAATACTTGTTGCATTTTTGTGCCAAAAAGATCACCAAAAATCCCAAAATTTTAAATTGGATGTTTCGCGCGAAATGAGTGATCTTTTTGGCAAAAAAAATTTGGCCAAAAAATTTTTGGGCAAAATTTTTCTGACGAAACGATGTTTGGGAAACCAGTATTTTGGTAAAAAAAATTTTGGGAACAAAATTTTGGGCAAACGGTTTTTGGGGAAATTTTTTTTGGCCAAACAAACCCAACCCGTTAATTACAGATAGTAACAATTTCATCACTTTATCAAATATTGATGATTTCGGACAGCAAACGATGTCTATGAAATACTCAAGTAAAATCGACTATGAAAACGAATGTGCAATGTCATTATCACTCGCCTTATTAATTTTTGACTTACTGGCATTTTCTTCGACCATCTACAATCTATCTTGGAATTATGCCATTAAACGATGCCATTAAAAAAAGCTCAAGCAAAACAAATAAATCTATGTTTTTTTATGTAACCTATATTAGCAATAGCTGAAAATATTAGTGGATCTTTATAAAATCACACCACACATAAATACATTTAGCAACCCGTCCAACATATAAAAAGCTTAGCTAGCGAATTATATGCATCCACCGTACATGATGCATCTACCGTAAAAGGCAGAATTTAAAACTTTTGCAGAACTCGCTTATTGGAGTAATCCTTTCAAATGCGATCCAAAAAAACACTTGGCTATGTTGACAAAAAACAAAACAAAGATGGCGAACGCTATAAGTTTATCCTTACACCTTACAATTTATCGCATTTTTCATTTATCTAGATTGAAAATTAAATTATAATAATCGTATTAAACAAATTGTGACAGACAGAAACCCGATTTTTGCGAGTGTGCCTAATTTATCGGGATAGATTGCATTTATCTAATTATGAAAACTTAATATTTCTGTTTTGAAAAATTTTTTAAAAATCAAATTTTTACATTCTATCCAACACAAAAATGACATATAGACTTAATCTAAATCAAATCTATATTTTTTGATAGATGTCATCTTTTTCGATTTGATCGACACTACCACCACCAAACATTATTAGTGCGCAATTTTTATAATTTGTTATTTAAGTATTTTTTTGCTGTGTCCAAATGTGTTTTGTGTAAATTAATATATTAAACAAATTTATAACCATATTTAATATTAATTATTATTTATTATATTATATAAACTTGTTTATGCCAATTTTTTTTCAAGAAACACGTTGTCTGTGTTGCACAAGTGCGTTTAAACAAAATATGCATAAAAAAACAAACAAAAAAAGACGGTCGCTTACGCGCTATTAACCTACACACTGAAAACAAAAACAACAACAAGAAATTTTACGTTCTTTGGCAACTGTCAAAACTTGATCTACTTTTTGGTTAGAAAAAACTCGCCATTAATAACCTAAATAACGAGGTACATAGTGTATAATACACAATTATGTCTTTGTATTTGTATTTTTCTTTTGTTCGGATTTGTGTCATTTGGATGAACAGTACCAAAATATCACGATCCAGGAGATAAACCGATTCGCCGATAAAAATAAACCGATTGTTATGGTGCTTATTTCCTTTTCTCAGCCCATTACGTCTGCGAGCTGTGGAGTATCATTATTTAACATGCTAATATATTTTATATTTAATTTTTTTTATCATAAATTAATTTTATATGTACATATTAATAAAATTTTATAAATAAATTTATTTTAAATTTCATAAATTTTAAAAATAAAATGTTAACTAGAAAAAAAATCGAAAATATTTAAGCAACGCAAAAATATGGCGTTCACAATGGTTAACTCTTTGAGTGTCAAGAAGCGCGCTCGTGCTCCTCGATACACTAGCCGAAATCATGTCAAAGGGTTAATATGAATAAACAAAAAAAGAATGACACGTGATTTGCATGTGCAGTAAAACAATCATACGCACGAAACTAACACAAACACAAATGCTAGGGAGGGGATAATTCTGGCAACTACAATATTAGCACAGTCTACTTTGTAGGCGATGTTTAAAGGTCGATTTATATTATCGGCGCGGCTCAGCTCAGTCTTGCATCGTCTCATGCATCAACGATTTATATTATCAGCTCGGTTCAGCTCATATATTGGGTTCGTATTTATTCCGGTGTGTGTTCGTATCTATCATTTTACGATGGAATATTTGAGTTGTATTTATTTATTTTGTTTGTATCTATTTTGGTTTTCTTTCGTTTATATTCGTTTGCGTTTTGTTTTCAAATATTCTTTTTGGATTATACGATATGCGCTGTACTGTACTGCACCGAAATGCACTTATAATATAAATACTCTCATAATAAATTCATGTAACAATATTTTTTGGTATGACCTGTACTGTGCCGCGCCGATAATATAAATCGACCTTAACAGAGTTATGCCACGGTAATTTGCACATTTAAGGTAAATACTGTTTTAATGCATATGAGTGTAGTCTTGCATTTTTAAGACCACTGCTCCCGCCCCTAGATCATCACAATGAGATAATAAAGATTACATGTAAGTGGCTGCTATACGTGTTTTAAAAACTCTGCGGAGATTTCCCCAAGACCAAGTGGCGTTCCAATTTAAATCTACTAATATTTGCATCTACTTCCTCTACTGTGTAATATGGGAAAAATATGTCTACGCCTGGTGAAGCACTACCTCGAATAGGAATCACTTCGTCAGTATGTATATAAATTAATAGATTTTAGAAATTGGTTTAGCATACTAAGCGAACATCAGCCATGTTTGTCAGGGGTGGGTTTTTTGTGCGATGATAATTTTGAGTGAAAAAAATATCATCGATAAAATATAAATTGCTAAGGCAATTTGTATAGAAAATTTGTGATTTATCGATGACACTTTTTAAAATGATCGAAGTTCTTGCTCAGTTCTTCTTCTTATATATTAGCACGGACATATTCTATTTGAGAGCTCCTTTCAACTTTACAAGGTAGTTTTGGGCCAATTGTGTTAATTATGATAGTTATGGCTGGCTGGATAGCTAGCCACTGCTGCAGGATGTTTGATTGAGGTTCATTGTGCCAGTATAAGTATTCAGTGGCACCTGATTAACTGGATAGTCTTCTTTGCTTATCTGTTAAATATGATTGATTGAACATACATTTGAAAATAATAAGCAAATGATCACTGTCAATATAAGATGTAACATCAGTTATATTAGTGGTAAAGATATAATCAATTTGGTTATCCGTTCTTCCAGCGTTCGATCGCCACGTAACCTTCTGCAGCCCTATTCCTGAATACGATACGAAAACGAAAGTATAAGATTCCTATTCAATTTTAAATAAGAATCGTACGAATCTGATTCAATTCAAATATTTTCGCATTTTCGTTTAGGTATCGTATTCAGGAATGGGGAGCTGGATATTCTGTTGAAATAACGAATTCGATACGACTAGATTATACATTATACCCAGTTCGGTGTGCGTTGGCAGTTGTGTAACAGCGCTGATGAAAGCTGTAAGGGATTAATATGTGAAGTAGTTTCTGGGCTCATATCGATTATTCCAATAATAATGTTAATATTATGTTGATGGATGTTACTGATGATGTCTTCTAGTTTCTGTTTGCACATATGTATTGATATAATGATTGGTTCAATTTTTTTGTGCGTAGTCTAGCCGTGCATAAACGCTTGTCGACGAGGCGAAAGTTGGCGATATGCTGTTGCACTTGGTGCTCAAAGAAAGGTTTTGGAGATTCTACTAACAAATTCAACTCTAACAAAAATATTTACAGTTGTATAATATGGGATTTTATTTTATGATTATCCATTGAGAGATTTGGAATTTGAAATTATTTTTGCCAACCTCGCTTATTCATTAAGTTCATAATGATTTTGTAACAGAAATGGATAATAAATACTTCAATGTGCAATTAATTTTAAATTAAAACCGTACATTACTGAGACTAAGAAACTTCAATAAACAGCTCAAACGGCTCAAAGATGTGGTTTTGCGTAGTATTTGCTGAGTTCACGATTATATGCGAAAGGTTATAAGCAAATGGCTCCGCAGCTATTTACATGTTAGTGTAGTTTTCATTTAAGGCTCATATTTTCATTCATGGCTCATACGTCACCTACAAAAATAGCCAATAACATTTATGGCAGATGAGCCTCCACATATGATTACCGTAATGCTTGTGAATTCTGTTATTTAATAAAAATACCAAGTCATAAATTTTTTACTTTCTTTTTTTTTTGCTTATCTTTCAATAATTGCGATCCCCAATGATCAACACTTCAATTTTCAAGGTCACTGTCAATATTATCTATAAACTTGATATTTAAAAGCTGAAGCACCGTTCAAACCGCTCTCGAAAATTTATATCGCGCGGCGATAATTGGGTTATCATGATTGTGATTTCATAAATTACGCTTGAGCAATTAAAATGTTTCGAAACTTTATCGCAATCTTGGTTTTGTCACATTTTATAAACAAACTGTAGTATGTGTAATCTTCATATACAATTAGTGTTTGTTGCAGTTATGTGCTCGTATGTACGAAGCAAAATACATTAAAACTTCAGATAATTAAAAATTAATTAAAGCATGGAACGAATATGTTATATCTATGAAAGTTTATGAAAGATACTGAAACATTCTTTTCTATTACAAATCAAATATACATACTTAATTGACATTTGAAGTTAAATTGGTACAAGTTTTATGTTTGGTCCTCAAGAATTGTTACAAATTGTAATTTAATGGCTTCTTCGGAAAGTGTTCTTGGCCGTTTATTCGAAGAGACGTTGACTCAAATGTAAAGTCCTCAAATATAATTCGGTCTCTACGTTTTTTTTTACGAAAAACTTTAACACATGATATATCTTACTACAAATAATTATGAAAAGAATACGAAATTGAAACTACATATCTTAAAATATTAATTTATTAAAATCAAAAGTAAGTAGTATTGTCGTTTTAGAAGAAGAATTTAACGAAAAATTAAAGCATTACGCCGTGATATGTTTCCACAGTTTTTTCGATTTTGTTAAGTAACTATCGAGTAAAACACTTTTAATAACCAACTTAAGAATTTGTAAATATAGCCCTCCGCACAATTAGGATCAAGATTTTGTAGTTTTAGAATATTAGCAAATAATATATTTTAAGATAGCTGAATAAATCTTCAACAAGGCGACAACGGGGATTTTAAATTATTTTACAAACTTTTTAAATAGCATTGGTTATTAAGTGAATAACCTTTTATCTATTTAACTTTAAGGAAAATGTTAGTTTTTTTTTGTAATTGTCTAAACGCTATTACTCTGGTGGTCTTTACGAAAATGAAATAAAAGTAATTAATCTGAACACTATAGTGAAAATACTTATTTCTTTTAAAAATACATAGTTGACCGTAGTATTGCATATTTGAGTAGTATGACCTAGACACAAGTAACTATACATTTTGTAATTTTTGTTGGCTGTTTTCAGTCAAATTATTAGCAGTAAGTTTAACCCCGAACATAGTTATACTATATTTAAGTAGGTAATTGAAAGTAAAAAATTATATTGTATTGTTTCATTCAAATTTATTTAAAAAACCAAAAGTATTTTTCTCGCTATATTCTTAAATTAGGACAACCTTTTCAGACAATTCGAAGAGGAAGAATATTAAATTCTACAAATAGTTAATCGTTGTGAATTAATTCATCTTCGTTTGTTTGATTTTTTCGCCTTTACTCATACGAAGAGAAAGGAAGATAAGAAAGGAATTCAGCTTCCCATAGCATTCGTTTCATTTCATTCGTTCAAACCACAAAAATCATTCACAGAAACACAGCCACTGAATTACCTTGCATTATAACAATTTCCAAAACCATTAAAAATTCACATTAAAATACGTTTTGCCGTTCATTCTAAAAATAAAAATACAATCAACTCAAAATACAGTCAACTCCATACTCCCTTATTACAATTCCTCTTACTGTGCCAATATCTTATCGTTGGCAATATAAGGAATTGCGGATATTTTGTAATTTAGGCAACAATTGCTAAAAACTTGAAAAATGCACAGGCGTTCTGATTACTTTCAAAAAGCGCCCACTTTAGAAAACTCTATCGATTTGGAAGGACTGTTAATCTCTTATACTTAGACCAATTGCCAAACTTTCGTGTATTCCTAAACTGTACGATAGCATAGTAAGTATATGATTCATTGTACTTTTATTATACAAACCATTGTTGATTTTCTCAGAGGCAGGTTGACCACCACAATATGAACAGAATGGTCAAGGGAACTGAGATTAATGTTGCCACCACAGAATTCAATAAGACATTAGATAATGTTCAACCATGATTATTATATTAAGAATCGCGTTCTTGATTTCCCAGCTCAATTTCAAATTTTCTACTGTGAATTTAAAAACTAGGGAAGCCCAGTACGCATAAGATTATGCACATTAACATCTTTCACTGCCATATCAGAAGTATGATAGGGCGATCACTTAGGAGCAACGAAACGCAAATTTGTCGGGATATATCACCTCCAACTGACACTAATATGTTGCAATCCGACTTAAAACAACTTGGCCGTGTGGTGTGCAAAAAAGGTCTTGAGCTAAACGTAAGCAAAAGTCTCCGACTATGTTACGAATACAGATCTTGTCACAGGAGCTATCTACGTTTTAAATATTTTTAATTATATTTCGTTCCTCAACCTTTGTACTAAGCAATTCTAATTCCCAGTATCCCTTTTTTTTATACCGTTTATTATTTATAATATTTTATTTATTATTACTTTGATTAATTTAATTTAAATTTTTATCCGCCATATTAAATGTGTTCGGTGTGATGTGTTACGTGCGGCGCGGTAAAAGTGAATGCAAGTGTTATTCGCATCTTGCTGTGATGATTTGTTGAAACGAACTGGATAAAACTTGGTTTGCTTGTATTCGTGGCCTCGCATTTTGGTTCTCATTTTCGTGGGATAATAGGTCGTTCGAAATTGAGTCTTAAATTATAAGGTTTTGGCAAAAGTTGGGAGATTTTTCTATTTTATGGTGATGCTACATCCCATTACGATACTGGGCCACCTCAACGAAATTTCGAGGTTCACTTTAATTTCGGATTACCGAGTGATCAGGAGATCGGGGCACATCTCACTTTTCAAAATCTCCCTTTTTCAAATCCCTCTTTACCAAAATACCGTTTTTTAAATGCAGCGGGATTTTTTTATTTTATTAAATTATTTAATAAATTTTGTTAATATTATTTATCAAAATCTTTTTAATAATTATCAAATTTGGTATGAAGAATTGGATGAGATTCTATCTAATTTGAATTTTGGACGAAGTTTAGAATTCGGCCATGCTGAATGGAACTAGGCCATTTCTTAACCAATTAATTTCAAATTAAGTTTGAAGAGCTGATTTGGGATTGTAATAAAATGTATTCTCCATAATATGTTCTGGAATTTGACCATAACGAATGAAACTAGCCAATTTCTTAACAACATATAAACGTGAATTTTGCATGAATTCGACCTTTCTGTAAGAGACTTGGCAATTTCTTAACAATTATTGACAAATTTGGTACTAAGAAATGTATTTGGTTTCTACAATAAATTTTGGAGGAAGCTCTATAATTTGCTATGCTAAATTCTACTAGGTCATTTCTCTACTAATTATCTTATACCTACATTTGAAATCATCTAGCATCAATTTAGAATAAAGTTTTTGACCATGTTGAAATTTAGTTAATGATAAACAAATTGATTGACGACTGAGAAGTACAACTGAATGCTTTGCAAACCAAATTTGGCAATAATTTGCGAAGAAATGGCTAAGTTCTATTTAGCTTGGAAAATATTCCTTCCGCCAAAATTTATTTCTTAGAATTCAGCTTGAATCGGGAATCCAACAATATTATTAGTATTATTATATTTTTGAAAATCGGGCTTTGAAAGGCGGTATTCTTATTTCGAGGTTTTGAAAAGCAATTTATGTTTTACGTTGTTGTTGTTTTATTGTAAATGGTTTTGTTGTGATTGTTCCGTACATTGTCTATTTCAGTATATCTCGAATTAGATACACAATCGTAGGAAATTCTTTCATTTGGCGTCAAATCTATGTGACAACGACTATGATGATTTATACTTACTTAGACACAATCAACTTCCCAACCACCACACACTTTTTCTTTCCTTTAACGCTGGATCGCGGATAAATTAGAATTTAATTTGAATTATAGATGGAAGATTTGCAAGAATCGCAACAATCAGTTTCGAACTTAATGAGATTATTGATTTGAAAAAATCAGTCATCTCATCAGGCTGCGGCGACTGACGTTGATATTGTAGCACTAGCGAATTACTACCTAGTCTACGGAATTCGATTCTTTCATATTCTCTATCTATACTTCATTTTTACCAATTATTTATATTTTACGTTGTTGTTGTTTTATTGTAATGGTTTTGTTGTGATTGTTCCGTACCGTAATAATTTATGCATTCTTTCTCGCATTCCCAAAAAACCATGTTGACAATGATGATTTAACGAAGCGATGAAGTTGTTTTCGTATTTTCTCTCTATGCTACTTATCTAAAAAACTTGAACTCTAGTTCAAAGAGTGCATAAATAAAGCAACACACATCTATCTTTGAGAATTGCACATTTTTCCGCTCTGGTAAAATGATTTTTTATATTTTATCGCATGTCTAAAATACCAAAAATCTATTGAAAAATCTATTATTGAATGGATTTTCACCGGTGCCATTATATCAATTATCATGAGCTAATAGGAAGATTTACATCAAATTTTCTGGTGCTTTATGATCTAATTAAAACACAATCTAACGTCCGAAATGCACACGCACAAAACATTTAGTGTGGCAAGCTTCTTCAAAATTTTTCTTTGATAGAACAAAGCTTCACTGATCAGATGAGACCAGCACATAACACCTTATAAACTTCTAACGCAAACATTTCTTTTTTTTAATCTCCTAATTATAAAATTTCCTAATTGTGAAATCGCTTAAATCTCCTAATTAAAAAATCCCCCGCACCTACTATTGTTAGTTTTGAGAAAACTACACAAAGATGCCTGTAAAAAACCTTAGATCTTTAAGGACTATATGCTGATAGCGGTGTCTATTTGCTGTCTGTAACAATTGAGCGAAAGACAGTTAGAGAAAGACGGTCACAGTAACTACAAATTTTTCTCAAGGTTAAAATCTTTAGTTTTCATTCTTCCATTTTTTCTGATATGAAATGCTATTTAGCAAAATACGTCTAGATAAGGAAACATCTATCTTATTTAACTTAAAAAACTGAAAAGAAATCTTTTTAATTTTTAAAAAAAGTTTGGAGAGAATTTTTAACGTTTCAAAGTTTAACTAGGTATTACTTATTGTTGGCGGGTCAAATTAAGCAAAAATAAAAAGGATTCCAGGCTCTGGTTGGCGGGGTCGCGAGTGGACAGCTAGTTGATCATCATTAATACGAATGGTGTTCAAAACGTAACTGGAATTTTAGGTGTTGGTGAATAGATCTGACAGATAGTTGTACAGTTTAGCCATATTGGATATTAAGTCGGTTGTCAAAGATTTCCAAAAAAGCCGTGACGATGTTGAAGATTACACGCACATTGGACGCCCCAGCGCCTCAGCAACCGTTAAAAACGTGGGAAAAGTGCAAGAAATGATTATGAACGATCGCCGAACCACAATCAGAAGCAATTCGAAAAAACACCCAGATTTGTGGCGAAAAATGCATGGCTTTTGCACCACGATAATGCACCTGCTCACATTTCAGGGCTTGTTCTTGAATTTTTAGCCAAAAACGAAACTGTATTGATGCTTCAGCCTCCATATTCGCCAGGCATGGCAACGTATGACTTTTTGTCTTTTAAGAATAAAGAAAACCTAACAGAGCCGATTTAAAAGCATAGATGAGCTTAATAACTCATCGCGGAGAGAACTAGGGACTATCTCAACGACCGAGATCCAGAAGTGTTTCGGGGAGTGGAAAAAGCATATTTCTTCCCGTAAACGAAAATTCTCGTTACTTTTTGAACTCACCTCATCTCGTATAAAATATAAAACATATAAATAAAAAATTTACTCGATTTTTAAATTTTAATAAATATTTGCCTTTTTTCTACATTGTGGTCTAGGTACATTTGGAAAAAATTGTATGTGGCAGGAGCCTATGCAGATTCATACGATTCTTATTTGAAATTGAATAAGAATCTTAAGTATAGTCTAGTACATATAAAGAAATAGGGCCCATAAGAATTTCGTTCGAAAACCGCGACTTGAGAGTTGTATGTTTTGTTATTGTTTCATAAAACAATAAAACTCAGATTTGGTTTTAGTTATAATATTCTTCAAGCGAGTTCTTCTTCAAAAAAAAATTTAACACGTTATTTCAGGATTTCAATTAGTTTAGATCATGAGAAAGAAGATCTGCTATAATTACCCTTAACCTGTTAGCATATACCGCCTACGAACATATTGATTAGGGAATATAAACAAACTGTATTCTCAAGCAATGTATTAGCTGGAAAAGCGTATGTATGTTCATACATTTATTTTGTAATCTTTATGTAAAGCATTAAGTATGAAGTAAAAATACTTTACTTATCTTAATGTTGCGTGTTTTACGAGTATAAGAAACTATTCATAATAATAAATAGACCAATATGTATTCTGCTCAATGACAATATTTTGGATAGAAATGCATTTTAGGATTACGTAATCCATTGCAAAACTATGTGGGAGACATTCAGCTTATAGCATTATTACTTGGGTTCCAATATAAATATATTTCTTTAACTGTAAACGTCTAACTCATTAATTGATTTCATCCGACAAAATTTCTAAGAAAGTTCTTAGCAAGACATACATACATAAGTATGTGTTTCTTTGTTGGCTGTGTAGAACTTTGGATTGTATAGCTTGCAGATATGTACGTGAAGCTATTGGCCTAATTCCTTTTGCATACAATTTCTTTCGTATAAGACCGCACTGAAAATAATGTTGGAGTTTTCTTTTTACTTCTATATACGCCGGATGTAACCGTATGCATAATGTGATGGAATTCAAACCCCTCTCTCCGGAGCTAATACATATATGAACTTAAAACACTAATTTCGGTTAGACAATTTCGATAAAAATATATTTTTTATTATTATTTATTTAATGTCATAACTGTTTCGCTATATCTACATCACACAATTATTTAAATGAGTCCAATTACTTAACTTAATTACTTGGGTATTTTTCGATACACTTACACTTACATAAAACCAAAGGCAAGTCGCTGAGACAAAAATAAAACACAAACAAAGAAAATAAAAATGATGGAGGGCTCCAACCTCCTATCAAAATATAGAACACTTTCATACCTTTCTGTTGACAAATATTTAATTGTTATCCTTTGAGTGAGTATCCTTTTCGTACGTAATTCAATTAAATTATTGAATTTTCATTTATTTGCAATAAAATTCGATTCATTTGATTTGTATTCATGTATACAGATCGACCATTTGTATTTCTTCTCTTTTCTATTTACTTGTATTTTATTTTGTGTAGCGAAGAAATGAAACAGCAAACAAATGAATCACACTTCTCAAGAAAAAAAACCTAAATAATAAAGACTAACAGTTGATTTTAACGCAGTTTTCTATATTATTGATCACAAAACACTTATATTTTATTAATTTATCACAATTTACACTTGTTCGATCAGTAAATTCACGTCATATTAATGTTTTAATGCATGTTTTTAATATATCAAACGTATGTCAAAAAAAATCACACAAAACACAGCAAACCGTTTTATTTGACTATCATCGGACATCGACTGGTTTCTTTTCTTTAATAAAATATTTTGTATGTTGTTTTGAGTACAAAGATAAAATGAAATGAATTTCTCGCTCTCAATTCATCGCTCTATCAAAATGAAGTTAGCGGTGTTGAATGTTTCTTATTGGTAAAGTTTACTATGAAAGGTTAAATAAATTATTTTAGTGTAGATGGCAGCACCTATAGGTTTGAGTTTTTACTAATGTAAATTTGTGTTTGCACACTGCCACCACACAGGTTGGTGTTACCAACGAAAAAAGAAATAGTTCTTTTTTTATGGTGCTACCCATATAAAATTTGTTATTGTATGTGTCGCAAGTCAGAGCAGAATGGTTACATAAAGCATGCATATGGCGGTCTCATATGTTAAAGAAAAAACCAACCAAACAACTTTTTGTTTTTGTAACAAGTGACGCGCTCAATTTTGTATTCTTAAAAAATCTCAATATTATTAATTAAAATAAATAAAATATTATAAAAGTTAGTGGATCGTGTATTAGTGCATCATTTGTTAATAAACATTGAAAACTTTGAGCATTGAAATGAAGTGTCTTGTGAAATGCTGCCAAAATGCTCTTCGAAAATTTCGGAAAGGAATTTTTTACCATCTGTAAGCGTTTGTATAAGATAAAATGTAAATTATGTTAAAAGGAAAGTGATTTGTGATAAAATTAGCCATATTTTAATTTAGAAATCAAATAAAACTAATTAAACAGTTTTGGTTGTTACTGTTGGACATTTTCTTTTTGTAAACATATGATATATTAAGGTGTCGCATTTGTCTTATTACTACGTGCTTTCTTTTCATAATTACTTTTTATTTTGGAATACTATACGTACAATTTTTTACCGAAAATAAAAACAATTAATGCGTACTATATTTGAATAAAAATAATTTTGAATTTGTGTAGTTTTTAATTTCGATCGAAAAATTCTAAATACGGCCTGCTGATTTATATGCTTTCTCTTTTAACCTCTGAATTTGGCTCACTTGACAGCTGCTTACATTCATTCTATATAATCTAATTTTATGTGAAAAACACGAAAATGTTGTTTTATTTATTCATTTATAACTACATATAATTTTTAGTTTTAGCTTTTAAGTAACGTTTTTAAATTTGAATTTTAGTTTAGTTCTTATAATTTAAGTGGGGACCAGTCAGGAATAAAAAATTAACTTAGTAAAAAAAAAAGAATGCGATAAATCAACAAGTTATTCAGTCGTTCCACACGGCATATCAAATAATTTATATCTTTTTCGTTTCTTTCCCCGTTTACCTATGATACCTATGAAGGGGGGTAAGGGGCATCGGTCTAGAAGGTCAATACACCAGCCCAAATGTCAACCTCACCTGCACGTGGTGCCCCCTGCTAATTAACCAACGAGGCTCTGGCGACCGAGTAACGGCGGGATAACCGAACACCGAGAACCTAGTAAATGATGTTCTCTCCACTGACCCACTGCCAATTTCACTGGTTAGATTGGTAGCTGCTTCAATAACCAGTCATTATAATGCAATGAGTTTTCAACAAAAAGGAATTTTTACCCCAGGTGGTACACCAACTGCTCAGTTGGCTAATCCACCCTCTAACGAGGCCGGCTCAAAGGATTCTGGGGTGAGCCAACCATTGCTATTCCCATTCGATCGAAGTTCAAAATTAGCTAAGTCACCACCTAGACAAATAGAGTTCGCAACTCAGCAGGAAATCGAAAATGCTGAACTACGCAGAAGACTGAGTGAAATAGAAAAAGTCGCATCGCAACTTAGCAATGAAATCGCTAAGTTAAAGAAAGAAAACGAGGAGCTAAAGAAGCCCAATCTGATAGAGGTTGTGGAAACTCCTCTTACTTGTTATAACGAAACCAGTACCCTTGCCCGTACTGACGCTGAGTTCCACACAGATGAGGAGGAACTTGCAAGAGAAACTGATTGGATACACAAACAGAAGAAAAGACCAAGGAAAAAACGAAGAGCAGAATTCTCGCCAGAAGTTGAGGAGCTCTCGCAAGCAAAAGTTAATGAAACTGTCAATCCAGTGCCTGTACCCCAACTTCACCAGCGACAAGAACAACGAAAGGTTGCAATGAAGACCAAAGCACCACCGCCAATTAATGTGATAGGCATTACTGAGTTTGCGAATATCCAAGCTCTAATGAAATCAGTGTCCACAAACGACTATAGAGTAGTTGCACTAAACAATAATGTTTGGAAGATAAACACAAGAGATCCCGATGCATACAGAGCTTTAGCCACAAAGCTCACTGAAGAAGGTAAAGAGTGGTATACATATGAAGACAAAAATAACCGAAACATCAAGGTTATGGCCAGAGGTTTACATCCCACCTGCAGGAAGGAGGATATAATAGAAGATCTCAAAATGAAAGAACTGCAAATTGAAGACGCAGTCAATATCCTTAAACGAGAGAAAGTTGAAAATAGTCAAGGAACCAAGATCGTTAAAAGAGGGCTCCCGCTATTCATGCTCACATTCAACAAAAGCGAAAAAATTGAAAATATATTTAATATCAAAGCAATACTTAATATGAGGGTTAAAATAGAACCACTGAAAAAGAACACGAGATTAATACCTCAATGCAAGAAATGTCAAGCTTATAACCACACCCAAAGATATTGCGGGAGAGATGTTAGGTGTGTAAAATGTGCCGGCAGACACAACGCGAAAGACTGTTCTCTTAGTCGAACCGAACCTGCAAGGTGTATAAACTGTAAAGGACAACACCCAGCCAACTATAGAGGATGCGAAGTAGCGGTACAAGTGCAAAGGTTAAGAAATAAAACACGCCAATCGACTCAAAACAGTAATGTTAGAAGAGAAAGGATTCCAACTACAACTAGAGCGCCGACACAACCAGAGCCCATAGGACCAGAGAGGAGATCCTACTCTCAGATAACGCAACAGAATACTATTGAAGAAAATCCACTAGAAAGGATATTTCGAAGTATAGAAACGATAAATGCACGCCTAGCAAAACAAGAACGTGGTCTAGAAGCTATATATAAGCGGCTAGATAGACAAGAAGCTACCAATGAGCTTACATCAATGCTGTACTAATCAAATGAATAGATCATTTAGAATTGTTATTTGGAACGCGAATGGACTACCACAGCATGTTCCAGAACTAGAAATTTTTCTAAACTTAGAAAAAATAGATATATGTCTTGTCTCGGAAACTCATTTAACAGAAACTTCATTTATTAAAATACGTAACTATCAATGCTACCATGCTATTCATCCAGGAGGAAACGCTAGAGGCGGGTCTACCGTAATTGTTAAAAATAATATTAAACATTACGAAGTGCCCGGCATTGAGGAAGAAATTATGCAGGTTAAAACCATAATAGTTGAATCAATATATAATAGGGAACTCAGTATCTCCTCTATTTACTGTCCCCCACGCCATCAATTAAAAAAAGAAGACTACAGTCGACTTTTTAAATCACTAGGATCAAATTTTATCATAGGCGGTGATTTTAATGCAAAGAACACCTATTGGGGATCTAGACTTACAACCTCTAAAGGGAAAGAGTTATTTAATGCAGCTCGCGAGAACAACTGTGAATTCCTCTCTGGCGATAAACCAACATATTGGCCTGCTGACATACACAAAATTCCAGATCTTCTTGACTTCTTTGTAACAAAAGGAGTTTTAGAGGACTACACATGCATTGAAAATAGTGAAGGACTATCATCTGACCACTCACCTGTGATCATGACACTGAGTACAATGATAATAAAAAAAGATAATTCACCTAAGTTAACAAACAATAAAACCAATTGGGATCTATTCAAGAAATTAGTAGAAGATCGAACAAATCTCGGTGAACCAATTAGAACGAAGGTGCAGTTGGAAGATGAACTAGACATATTTAATAACAACATCCAACAAGCGGCTTGGGAAAGTTCACCGATTTCTCATACCAACGCTATAATGAAACATAACTATCCTCTTGAAGTCAGAGAGCTACTTAGGGAGAAACGGAAAGCTCGCAAAATCTGGCAGCACTCTCGTGCACCGCAACACAAAACTATTCTAAATTTTTTGTGCAACAAATTAAAACAACTAATAAAAGAAATAAAGAACGAAAGCATAACTAAGCGACTACGAGGTCTTTCTGAATTAAAGGATGACGATTACTCGCTTTGGAAAGCAACGAAGGGACTAAAAAGATCCAAAATGCATGTGCCGCCTATCAAATGCGATGACGGTTCATGGGCTAAAAGTGACAAACAGAAAGTCTCTCTATTTGCTGCTTATTTAGAAGAGACTTTTCAACCGTTGCCGAGGCAAACAGCAAATGAAAATACAACAGTCGTAAACAAAGCAGATGATCTTGACATAAGGCATGTGACTTTATTGGAGCTTAAAACTGAAATCAATAGTAACTTAAGTATTAGAAAAGCTCCAGGTTATGATTTAATAACTGGACAAATTGTGAAAGCCATTCCCGAGAAAGGTTTGCGTAAATTAAATCAAATAATTAATGCAGCTTTCAGATTGAAATATGTTCCACGACAATGGAAGGTGGCCGAAGTAATAATGATTCCTAAACCAGGCAAACCAGGAAACGATAAAAAATCATATAGACCGATATCACTACTTCCAATCATATCAAAAATATTTGAAAAACTGTTGCTGAAAAGACTCAAACCTATAATAGAAGAGAGATGCCTAATTCCACCACACCAATTTGGGTTTAGAGAAAATCACTCTACAGTTGAACAAGTTCACAGAATAACGGATGTCATTGAGGATGCACTCGAGAATAAGAAAATATGCTCCAGTATTTTCTTAGATGTAGCTCAAGCTTTCGACAAAGTTTGGCACCAAGGGCTTGAATTTAAACTGCATCGAGACCTGCCTCAGCAATTTTATCAAATTCTTAAATCGTACATAGCTGATCGACACTTTAGAGTCAAATTTGAAAATGAGTACTCTGAAATAAAAAGAATATCAGCAGGTATACCACAAGGTAGCGTACTTGGACCTATTCTGTTTATTCTTTATACGAGAGACTTACCGAATATTGAAGGTACCACAGTAGCAACATTTGCAGACGATACAGCTATTCTAGCAGTTGGAAAAGATATTTCGGAAGCAACAAGCAAACTTCAAAGTGCAGTTAACACGGTGAGCAACTGGACTAAAAAATGGCGCATCTCATTAAATGAAGCCAAATCAGTACACGTCAACTTTACAAATCAAAATGTAAACTGTATTCCCGTAGTTCTCAACTCAAACCAAATTCCATATGCAAATACAGCTAAATACCTTGGCATGACCCTCGATGCTAAGCTAAGATGGAAAGAACACATCAAGAAGAAAAAAGAAGAGTTACACATCAAATATAGAAAAATGTACTGGCTCATGGGTAGAAACTCTGAGCTCTCAATACACAACAAATTGCTTCTATACAGGCAAATGCTAAAACCAGTATGGACCTATGGTATCCAGCTTTGGGGTTGTGCCAAGAAAACCAATGTACAAATGATACAATGCTTCCAAAATAAAGTGCTACGAGGGATTGTGAACGCCCCATGGTACATTAGGAATGACAACATCCATAGAGACTTGAAGATGGAATACGTCACCGATGAAATAAAGAATCATGCAAGGAAACACGTACAGCGCTTATCTCTACACGAAAATGCAGATATCCGTCGTATGTTGGACACCACTAACGGCGTGAGGAGACTCCAAAGGCAGAAACCTCTGGAGCTGGGCAGTTTGTTTTAGAAGAAAGTATTATAAAATGAGTAACCAATAGGTTACTCATCTTAACCCAAGAACTTAATTTAAGAAAGATAAATTACTAGATGATCTCTGAATCAGTTGTAATATTGTATAAATAAATAAATAAATTTATTAAATAAAAAAAAAAAAAAAAAAAAAACCTATGATACCGATTTCAATTGCGACTCATTTTTCAAATTACAATAAAAAAAAATTCGGTGAAGCAGAAATGAAATAAAAAAATTTAAGGCCATTTTTGAGATGTAGATTTTAGTTTAAATTTTATTTCGTTAAATTTTAACTGTCATTTAAAAAAAAAATAGTGCGCGCTATTTTTCGCTCGAAAATATGAATAATTTGAAGAATTTTTGTTTACTATTTTAATTATTAAATAAAATTATTTTTATATTTTTTAGATTCTCTGATTAGTTTGGTGATAAAGTAAAAATGGTGTTTTAGTGAATTTTATTAAAAATTAAGTTGTTAATGGTATGATATTATAGTGGTAGTGTAAACGCTATTTTACTACTATAATATTTTAATTTTGTTTAGTTTATTTTCTTTTTCCATAGTGATATAAAAGCATCTCGTATATGTGTACATTTTCAAATATGAAACATATATATAAAAAATATATAACATGAACAAATATGAAATTTTTCTAAAACACATTTCTCAATAAAAAACAGATGTTTATAAACGAACAGCTGTCAGTTAAGATTATTATATTTGGATGGGTGGAATGTCAAAAAAAAAAAATCAATTTCGTCAAAAATTCTTATTTTTTTTAATTTTTTATTCCTGACTGGTTGGGTTATTATTACCCAGCCGAAATTTTTACTTAAGAAACCCAACGAAAAACATTTGTTAAATTTTAGCTGTCACTTAAACAAAAATAGTGTGTGCGATTTCTCGCACGAAAATAAAAAAAGCTTAAAAATGGCGAAATTGGCAAGGAAATTTATTCCCAATTATTTTTGTTTGCAAAAAATTACCACTAAGTTTTTACCTTGGTATGTTAGAAAAAAATAATTTAAACAGATATTATATGTAAATAGAATTTTTTTCGGACTTAAAACGAGCGTTTTTATTTCATTTTAAAATTGACTTAAAATCTGTAATGAAAATGAAATAAAAAAAGCTGGCTTTATTAATGCATATCATAAGAAAATGATTTATTGAGGTATGATGCGGAGCACTTTATAAATTTAATAATAATAAATGAAAACTCAAATTGGTTTAATTTTAATTTAAATAAAAACTTTCATTTAATTCAAATATTTGTTTTAATTTTTTTGTTGCTGGTGAGTGATGATGGTCCAATGTTGCTCCGGCAAAATCCAAAATTTAATAGGCAGAATTGTTTATCTTCTTGACTAACATAATTTCAAACCATTCAAAACAGGTTTTGTGAAATATTGAATTTGTGTATGTGCACCAAATATTTCTTAAGGTGCACCCTTTCTAATTTATGTTTTGTTAACATAAATGTTTGCCATGCCATCTATTGTGCAATGGCATAGTAGTGTGTACGTACGACTTTGGTTTTGCAAAATACTGTTACGATTTTGCCTTGTCACTCAAGGTTCGAATCACTGGATTGTGAATAAATACAACTGCTTCAAATTTGAACTCACACAATTTATTTACACAACACAATTTATTATACAACACAATTTATTATACAACACAATTTATTATTATAATTATAACACACTTTTTAATTATCACTTTAATAATCGCTTTAATAATCACTTTAATAATCTTTCTATTTAACCTTCACTGTATCACGTTTAAAATAAGACTCAGCATTCCACGTCAACGCGCGCCCTTATATACCAAAATATTTGTTTCCAGAATAATCCTAAATGCGCATCGAGCAAATATGTTAGTATAGAAATGACGCCTAAATGTTGAGTATAAATCATAAATGCAATTGAACTATTAATGAAATTAACTTATTCTACTCTAATCTAGGTGTCACCGTAACACTACCCCCCACCTAAGCCTGTTCGTCCCGAACAGGATCCAGATCACCTCCTCTGTAGAGCGCCAAACGTTCTAAATGCACCACCTTTGGTTTACCTTTCCGTCCTTTCTGTATGCGATAAACCACGTCGTTCAACTTTTTAATGACAGTGTAAGGTCCTTCCCATGTGGGTTGCAACTTCGGTGATAATCCTTTCTGCCGTTGCGGGTTGTGAAGCCATACCAATTGCCCTTCCTCGAAGCCTTGATTATTTGCTCGTATGTCATATCGAGCTTTCATTCGATCACTTGATATTCGAATTTTCTCCCGTACAAATTGATGTATTGTATTTCATTAAGTTCCTCTTTCATCCGGTCGACGTAATCCTGTCCGCATAAAGCTGCTGATGGAACAGCCCCAAACTTTAAATCTCCTTGTAATGGCAGATTGTTCCCAAATATGGTTTTAGCTGGTGTCACTCCTGTTGTGTCATGTACCGCTGATCGGTAGGCCATCAGGAACATCGGTATATGTCGATCCCAGTTGCGTTGGTTCTTTTCCACAACCTTTGCTAGATATTCCTCCAATGTGCCATTGAATCTTTCCACCATACCGTCCAACTGTGGATGTAAAGGCGTTGTTCTTGTTTTATTGATTCCAAGCATCTGACATATCTCCTGAAATACCACCGATTCGAAATTCCTTCCTTGATCCGTGTGAATTTCCATCGGTACACCAAATCTGCTAATCCAGTTGTTGACCACGGCATCAGCTATTGTTGTTGTCTCCTGATTAGGTATCGGGTACACTTCCGGCCATTTGCTGAAATAATCCATTATTACTAGCACATATTTATTTCCGCTCTCGGTAGTTGGAAATGGCCCCGCCACATCCATTGCAATTCTCTCAAATGGTGCCCCGACATTATATTGTTTCATGGTTCCACGGCTTTTTCGTGCTGGTCCCTTTACTGCCGCACATTGGTCACATCTTCGACACCATTCTACTACTGACTGTCTACATCCGGACCAGTAGAAACGTTGGCGAATTTTGGCTAATGTTTTATTAATCCCTAGGTGACCTCCACTTGCTCCTCCATGATACTCCTTGAGGACTTCTGCTATCCGATCTTTTGGCACCACTACCAACAATTGTTTTACTTTGCCATCCGTACTTTCCCACTTTCGTTTTAAACATCCATTTTCTATGTGGAGGCTATCCCATTGAGCCCAATATGCTTTTACAATGGGAGTTTTGTCAGCTATCTCACTCCATGTGGGCCGGTGTTCCTTTTCCTTATGTTCCATGATGAATGATAGGTCAGCATCCCGTAATTGCTCCTTCTTGATCATTTCATCAGTCCATTCCTCATCAGGTAGCACTTGCATAAGCCGAATATCGATGATGTTTTCCTTACCCTCCACACGCCCACAATGCTTGCATTCCACGGGACATGGCCTTCTTGATAATGCGTCGGCATTTCCATGTGCGCTTCCCGTCCGATGTTCAATTTGGAAATCGTAGCTTTGCAAACGTTCGATCCAACGTGCTACTTGTCCCTCTGGATTTTTGAATTGTAACAACCAGCGCAAAGCTCCATGATCCGTCCGTAGAAGAAATTTTTGGCCATAGAGGTACTTATGAAAGTGCTTAACACATTCGACTATAGCCAACAACTCTTTCCGTGTTACACAATAATTCCGTTCCGGTTTTGATAACATCTTGGAGTAATATGCAATAACTCGCTCCTCACCATTTGTTGCCTGTGATAATACTCCTCCTATACCATCATTACTTGCATCGGTGTCCAAAATGAATTTAACGTTGGGTATAGGGTATGCGAGGATTGGTGCTTCGCATAATCGTCGTCTTAGTTCCACAAATGCCTCTTCCTGATCATCCTTCCATTCGAATGCCATGTTCTTCCTGGTTAACTCGTGTAAACTCTTGGCGATACTGGCGAATCCTGGCACGAATCGTCTATAATAGGTGCACAATCCAAGGAAGCTCCGTAATTCATGTAAGTTTTTAGGTCGTGGCCATTCCTTCACTGCTGCGATCTTGTCTTCATCGGTATGGATTCCATTGGTTGTTACCTTATGACCCAAATATTTTACTTCCGTTCTAAATAGTTTGCATTTCTTCGGGCTTAGCTTCAATCCGGCGGCCTGTATCCGATCCAAAACCTCTGCCAAATTCCTTAAATGCTCGTCGAAATCCTTGCCCATAACGATGATGTCATCTAAATATACGAGGCACGTCTTCCAATGTAATCCCTTTAATACGCGCTCCATTAGCCGTTCAAAAGTCGCAGGGGCGTTACATAATCCGAATGGCATAACATTAAATTGCCATAATCCGTTACCCACACTGAATGCCGTTTTCTCGCGATCTTCCTCCTGGACTTCCACTTGCCAATAGCCGCTTTGCAGATCTAACGTCGAAAATATTCGAGCACCCGATAATGTGTCTAACGTGTCATCGATCCTTGGCAAGGGGTAACTATCCTTTTTCGTCACAGCATTTAATTTTCGGTAATCCACGCAGAATCTCATACTACCATCCTTTTTCTCGACTAAAACCACTGGTGAACTCCATGGACTGCTTGATGTTTCGATTACCCCTGCTGCTTGCATATCTTTTACCATTCGATCCACTTCTCCTTGCTTTGCCAATGGTAATCTCCTGGGTGGTTGGCGAATCGGCGTTTCTGCTCCTGTATCTATTCGATGTTTTACCATTGTGGTTCTCCCATTATTGTCCGATGTACTGCAGAATATTGGCATGTACCGCTCGAGCAATTGTTTTGCCAAATTTTTCTGTTCCATGGTAAGATCTTCGGTCCATTTCTCCATGAGTTGTTCTACAACCTCTTTCTGCCCTTGCAAGTTAGTCGTATTAATCGGATTTTTCTGCTCGCACTTCACAATCGCAGATATTTCTTCGCATTTTCCGATTATTGTCCCTTTCTTGATGGTTTTCGTTTTATTCGAGAGATTTAGAGTCCTAATTGGTACTCTATTGTCGCTGTCTGGTTTCACCAGGACTTTCCCGATCATAATTTCTCTGGCTCCGCTCTCCGCTTCATTGGCTTCCACAACCCACAACCTGGGTGACCCAGAATCTCCTTCCAATCTTGCCCATACTATTGTTTCCGAGTTCGGTGGCAGCTTCTCCCGATGATCCATTATAATTTGCCTGCTCATTTCTCCTATAGCGGCGCTAACGTGAAGTGGCAACTCGATATTATCGTAGGTTAATACACCCCGTCCAACATCCACCACGAAGCCATTCGTTCTCATAAAGTCCATCCCCAAGATGACTTCGTCTACAATATCTGCAACCAGCACCTCGTGTTGAAAGTGATTTCGCCCAATTCTTATTTTTACGACCTTTTTCCCTTTTATTGCTGAATTTTCTCCAGTCGCCGTTCGTAACTTCATTCCATTAGCTGGTTCCATAATTCCATCGATAATATCCTCACGAACAATCGTATGAGTTGCTCCCGTATCCAGCGTGATCATGCATTTCTTCCCATCAATATCGACTTCAATTGTTAAGCTATCACCGCTCCTTGCTATTCTCGAAACATGGATGGAGGTTATGGGGCAATCGGTTGTGGGAGTCAGCTTCTGCCCCTGCAAACTGACTCTTTTTAGTTTAACGACTCCGCTGTCGTCTGACTCTCCTTTCTGGATTCTATCTGCTCCTCGTTTGATCTACGCTTCATAGGAGATGGCGACCGTGCTCGTTTCTTCTTAATCTCCCAACAGTCCCGTGAAATGTGACCCATTCTATCACATACCCAGCATTTAATCCTGCCACTTCCATCTCTGAACCTTGGCGTAACCCGCGCGGTGTCTATTCTGGAATCAATCTCCACTCGACGAATTTTCATTGCTGGTTTGATGATGGTTTGCGCAGTTTCGTTTGTTAACGCACAAGCGATGGTTTCCGTGAAAGTTGCCTTAGGTGACAACATCACCGCTCTGCGCGTCTCAGGATCTCGAATACCGTCAATGAATGCATCTATTTTAATTCGCTCCATGTAATCGGCCGACATATTTGAATGTGCTAAATGCGCGAGCCGCTCAATTGCCGATGAAAATTCCTGTAGCGATTCTCCTCCTCTTTGGTATCGACCCTTCAATTCCATGCGATAGATTTCTCGTTTGTGGTCACTTCCGTATTTCCGATCTAACGCCTTCATGATTCCCGTATAAATGTTCCGTTCCTGCTCGGGAATGATTTGTAGTGTTTCTGCCGCTTCGCCTTTAAGAGCCACAATTAACGCTGCAACACATTGTTCTTCAGTCCACTGATTTTGCTTAATCGCCGTTTCGAATTGGAACTTAAAAATGCTGAAGGATGTTGTTCCATCAAATGTTGGTGGTTTTATCTTAACTGCATTAACCGTCTGGATCATTTGTTGTGTCGTTCCATTCGCCTTGACATCTTGGAGCTCCTTCTCGAGACGTTGAAAATCTTGTTTAACCGATTCAAATTTTTGTTGAACCGTCCCTTTAACATTTTGAATTTCTGCGTGTACTTCTGTTTGCAGTTTTTCCACTTTACCGTGTAGCGTAGATGATAACTCCAGAAACCTATCGTCTATTTTATTTTGGCAATCTTCTATTTGGTGTTTAATGTCCGCGTTCGATTGTTTAATGTCCGCGTTCGATTGTTTAATGTCCGCTCCTTGTTGTTCCATTTGTAACATCTGCTGTCTCATTTGATGTTTAATGTCCGCCCCTTGTAGCTCCAACTGTTGTCCCATCATTTGATTCATAGCAGCCATTAACTGCGCTAAATCGAAACTTCCAGATGGGTTTTGTGTTGTTTCGACCACCGTTTGTACGTCCTTTTCTTTCTTATCCCCATCGGTCTCATCCGTTTTTTCCTCCTCGAAATCATATACGTCTGGATTTAAACTGTCCTTCTCCATGGCCTCACGTAGTCGCTCCACCAAACTAGCTTTTGTGCCTTCACTGGCCAAACCTCGTATCATTTTCTTTATTATTCACAATCCCACCGCTGTCACCAATTGTTACGATTTTGCCTTGTCACTCAAGGTTCGAATCACTGGATTGTGAATAAATACAACTGCTTCAAATTTGAACTCACACAATTTATTTACACAACACAATTTATTATACAACACAATTTATTATTATAATTATAACACACTTTTTAATTATCTCTTTAATAATCGCTTTAATAATCACTTTAATAATCTTTCTATTTAACCTTCACTGTATCACGTTTAAAATAAGACTCAGCATTCCACGTCAACGCGCGCCCTTATATACCAATATATTTGTTTCCAGAATAATCCTAAATGCGCATCGAGCAAATATGTTAGTATAGAAATGACGCCTAAATGTTGAGTATAAATCATAAATGCAATTGAACTATTAATGAAATTAACTTATTCTACTCTAATCTAGGTGTCACCGTAACAATTCGATGTTTATGCATCTCTCAATGATTTGATTAGGCGTTTTCGGAAATATCTCATGGTAACTTTTGGGTAACTTGCTGACAACAAATTACCAAATCTATTTCCGAACACGTAGAACTTTAGGGTAATTTACTTTTAAGTGAATTTGTATTAAATTAGAAGTGTCAGAAAAATTAAAACACAAACTTTCCAAGCATAAACTATTAAAAAATACAACAAAAATGTACATATTTGTTAAAATACGTAATTGAATTTTGCTGAATATAAATATTACCACATGCAATGTAAACTTACTTTTTGTATAGCCAGGGTAACTTGAGTAACTTTTGATACCAGCATTAAAAAAATTAAAATTACTCAGAAGTTACCATGGGATATTTCCAAAAACACCTATTGTAGAGGTATTATCATGAAATTGTTGTGTAACCAAAATATAATTTTTCAATTATATTTTGCTAACACAAATTTCGCATGTACACGTGTTGTTGTACGATTACTATGTACAAGTTGTTACGTACACATTTGTATATACAAGATTGTTGTATATTATTTGGAATATTTCTTTACATGGAGAATTGTCCATTTACAAAGAATTATGTGAACGGAGGATTGTCCGTTGAAAATAATTGTGCGGAGTTTCTTATACATAGTTGAAGAAACTACCCGCTACAGATCTAAGAACTGTGTTTATAAATGACATAAAATGTATATTTTTAAGTCATTTTGAAAATGAAATAAAATGTGTATTTAGGATCGAAATAAAACGTAAAAATGTATAACAGTAAAGCCCGTTTATCCTGCATCCAATTAACCGGAACACTCAGATAACCGGAATTTGAATTTATAGGATTTTTGTTTGCTTTATACTCGTTATTTTCTCTTCCATATACATTTTTTAATTCATTTTGAAATTTGCAATTGTTTTTTTCACATTTTCATTAATGAAAGTATTACTTTTTATGCTATTTGCCGTAGGCACTTGGCGAAACACACTAATACTTAATAAACACATTTTATTAAACACTTGTTTTTTATTTCGCAAAATTATTATTTTGCGAAATAAAAAACAAGTGTTTAATAAAATGTGTTTATTAAGTAATGAAAGTTTGTATTAGTTGAACATTTTGAATGGCTTTAATTTTCTTATAACAGTAAAAGCCTGATTATCCGGCATCCAATTAACCGGAAAACTCAGTTAACCGGAACTTTAATTTTTTTGGTTTTTGTTTTGCTTTTTTCTCTTTCTTTTCTGGATTGGATGCCGGATAATTGGGCTTTTACTGTAATATGAAAATTTTTATCCTTGATTTGTATGGAAAAGGGTAGAATATAGTGGTGAAAAAAATTGTGCACTGAACTTTTTTACATTCAATAAGGGCATAGTCAAATTCTTTTTTGGTCCCCTTAGTAGCGTATATAATATATATACCATATATTATGGTAAAAGCCCAATTATCCGCCCGGCATCCAATTAAACAGTTAAAATATGCCTTTTCTAAGTCATTTTGAAAATGAATTAAAAAATATATTTGTAAAATGGCATAAAATATGCCTTGTTTGTTTGTTAGTTAGTTTTTTGCGGTCAGATCTCTCAATCCTCAGTTTCTTCTATTTTTATAATGTGCCTATATTTTTTATTGAAAGAATGTCCTGTTCTTAATCTCGATATCTGTTTTATTTCGTTAGAAGACATATTTGAGTTTTTAAACCATAATGATTTAGATGGTGCATTAAACATTTGGTTGTAGTATCTGCCTATATTCAGAGTCATTTCATTAAAAATTACGGTCCATTCATTAAATAAAGTTTTACTAATATCGTTTATCGTGTTCGGTAAAGTCGGTTCATTGTCTAGTATATGTAGGGTTACTTAGTGCAGTTTTTGCTAACATATCGGCAATTGAATTACCCTTAATATCCACATGTCCTGGAATCCATTGTATTGTAATGTTTTTTTTTTTGTATTATGACCAGCCATGTCAATAATGTGGTTTTCAAAGTGTTTTTCTGTTTGGTAATTTAAGGCAGTGATTATGGATTTACAAGTGCACTGTGAATCGGTTAAAATGACTATTTCTCTCTTATTAACTAGTTGAGCTAAGGTTATGGCAGTTTTATGGCTATTGTTTCTACTGTCTTAATGTCTGTGAGATTTTTTAATTTAATTGAATATCTGTTGTTATTTTCTGGTACATAAATTCCTATTCCCGCTTTTTCATTTATTCTAGAACCATCTGTATATATTTGGCCGTAGTTAGTATATTTTATTAGAGTTTCTTGGACAAATTGTTTTAGTTCAATTATATTATGCGTGGATTTCTTTGTTATATTTTTTATAGAAGGTATTATGTTTATTTTGTGGTTGTGTGTTTTTATAATGAATTGGTTTTATTTTTTTAAATAAAGGGTATCTATTATATATAACGTGTTAAGTTTCATAAGTGAGTTTTGAGATTTAACTTCTCTTCCTATATTAGTGTTTTTAAAAAGATGTGTTGCTATAAACTTTAAGGTTTTTAATTTATTGTCCTGGATAGTTGTCATTTCTAAAGATTCTGCTAATACTACTGGTATAGGTGTAGTTCTTGTTAAACCTAGGCAATTCCTAATACTATTATTTTTAATTGATTGATATATTTTATGTGTAGTTTTGTTGTTATCGTCCGTAATAATATATGAGTATTCTAATTTAAATTTCACAATTGCTTTATAAATATTAATTAAAGTTTTAGGATGAGTACCACCTTGTGGCTGCGTTAAAACTTTTAGTATATTTATTGTTTTTTGGACTTTAGTTTTAACGTGATTATAATGTTTATTTAGTAGTAGCCTATTACAATATTAAACGTAATTCCGAGTAGTTTAGTCTCAAATTTAAGTAAAATTGGAGTATTATTGATTTTAAGTTCTACTTTTTTTTATTATTTCTGTTTGTAAACAATCGAAGAAAATGAAATTTAGAAAGGTTTATTGATAGTTTTAACATATCAAATTTCTGGTTTAATTTTATCAAGAATCTGTTTGCTTTATATTCTAATTCTTCATGACTGTCTCCTGTAATTACTACACTAAAATCGTCTGCAAATTGAAATATTTTTATATCGTTTCTGTTATTAAGCTCATGAATTGTATGGGTGAAAATATTAAATAGAGTTGGGCTCAAACAACTACCTTGCGGGATGCCAAAGTTTGTAATTTGCGATAATGGTCTTTCTGTATTGTTAATAGTATAATAACTCTGTTTGTCAGGAAGTAGTAAATCCAATTCGTTAGATGCTTGGGCAAGTCCACTTTTATCATTTCTGATATTAATATTGTTTTATTTACATTATCAAAAGCTTTCGTAATGTCAATACTAATTAAAATAATTTTTCTGTTACAGCTTTTCTCTTTTTCAATAAATGTAATTAATTGGGTCATGTAGTCCATGATACTTATATTTTTCCTAAAACCAAAGTTGTTAATGTGGAAAATATTATTTTCGTTTAAATGAATGTTAATTCTATTTAAAATTAGTCTTAATAATCTTAGACAAAACCGGAAGTAAACAAATTGGTCGGTAATTCCGTATATCTCTATCATCTAAACCTTTAAATCAACCATTTCTCAGGATAATTTTTCGATTCCCAGATTCTATTAAAGTGTCTTGTTAATATCACTATGAAAGAAACATTCACCCCAATTGTCGAAGTCGTCTCACGTCATTTTAGACGACTATAGTCACGTCACTTCATTTTTGCTATTATCGAAGTCGTCTGCTACGACTCTAGTCGCATGATACGACAACAGTCACCTAATTTTTTCAAGTGACAAGAATATTTTATGCGACGTTCATTAATGAAACACATTTATGATTTTTTTTTTGTAATACAATTTATATTCATTTTGCAAATATTTTACTGCTTTAGTAAATATATAAGATAAATTTACCATTCAATAATCGAAGGGTTTTGTTGAAAATTTGGATGCCTCAAACCACCCCTTCTCAATTTTTAATTACGATGGAAAATTACAAATTATGTACATCATGGATATTTTACCTTCATCACAAATTACAGTATGATTTCTGGAAATTAATTTAATAATTAAATAATCAGATTTTAGTTACCTATTTTCAATTTACGTGGCTTTTACAATAAAATATTCGTAAATATTTTGATTTTTGACATCGAATGGCTTGTCAAATTTGAGGAAATAATAAGTGCTGCCCGATATTTCTATTGTAGTATGCGTGTCGTTTAAAACGACTTCAACAATACCAATTTTGGCGCGACGTGACACGACTGTAGTCACGTCACTTGAAGTGAGACGACTTCAACAATTGGGGTGATTATTTTTAACAATCAATTTAATTAAATTGTGGCTAATTTTGTCTGGTCCGGGTGCTGTGTTTTTTGTATTATGTATTATTTCTAGTACTTATTTTTCCTTAAATTCTGTATTATTTACTTCTATTGTTGTGCTGAGTAAAGGTGGTGAAGGAGATTCGTATGAATCCGGAAAATTGATATTAAGAAAATCCGTTGCTTTGTTGGTATCTTCCAAAATTTCAAAAGTTGATTGTCTTTCATTTTTAATCTTATTAACATTTCTCCAAATGTTAGCATTGTTTGTTTTATTATCAATTTTGTTTAAAAAACTAATCCAACATTTTTTCTTTTCCCGTTTTATTTCTAGTTTTAATTTTTGTATACATTTCATTGGCTCAATTGCTGTAAATAATGTTTTAAGTCTATTGTATATTTTTGGTTTCTTTATTTTTATATTCCATAACTTTTGTATGTAATCATTCCACCATGGCTTAGGTCTATAGTTAGATTTGTAAGTTATGGTTTTCGTGTTTTTATTAACAATGTCCGTCAATAATTCCTCAATGTCCTCACATGGTTGATGTATTATGGTATTTACTTCATTTATGATTTTCGGCCAATCCGTAATTTGCATTGTTTGCCTTGTGTTTGTTCTGTATAATATATTGATTGGAAAGTGGTCACTTCTTAAGTTTTCCATTTTGCAGTTCCAATTTAAACTGCCAATTAAATCTCTTGTACAAATTGTAATGCCTACTGTGGAAACCGTATGTCTGTATGTGTCTTGTCTGGTAGGAGATCCGTTGTTCAGTATATGGAAGTCTGTGTCTGTGATTATCTCCGCAATTTTCGTGCCAAGCGTATCTGTTTTGAAATTGTCCCAAAGTCCGTGATGTGCATTAATGTCACCTGCGATTATTGTCTTGTTGTTATTATTTCCTTCAAGTAACTGTTCGAATTCTCTTACTATGTCCTCCATATTTCTGTTAGAGTTATTGTAAAATGAAATTAAATTTAAGTCTATATTTTTATAATTTATATTGATTTTTAAAGTTTCTAGCCATAATTTCATTTACTATTGTATTTTCCAAGAAATTTTTTTATTTACTAAAAAACCCACACCCCCATAACCGTCTTGTCTATCTTTTGTGATTAAATCGAAGTTATTAAATTATATTTTCTCTAGACTGCTAGTCCATGTTTCCGTAAGTCCGTAATACTATACGTCAATTTTATTAATATTTAAAAATTGTTGTAATAAATTCTTATTACTTTTAAGACTACGAATATTTATTTGCAAAATTTTCACACTACTTATATAAAACAATTAATTATTATTACCTGCATTAAGTGTATCCCCAATTTCCATTAGGATGAGATCCATATCAGCAGGATTTTTATTTAATTCTGGTTGATTATCAAATTTCTTCTTGATATTTTCTAATAATCCATATTTTTTACATAGTTGTCGTTATAAATGTTTTACTATGTTCCTTAAAACTTTTATCTCTCGTCTCGTCTTTTCATTTCTCTCAGTCCAGGCGTTATTCTCTTGTGGGTGTGGAAAATCAGTTTGATTTGGAATTTATTGCCTTAAACCAAATAACTTCTCCTTAGTTTCTCTATAAGAACTTTTGTTGATAGTCATATATTCGGTAATTTGTCTTTGTCTGTAACGCTCTTGGCAATCTCTGTGATTAGTTAAATGTCCTGCCCACCGCAAAATTTGCATCTATCTATGTTGTCACAAATATGTCCTTCTTCCAATATTTTAGCACATTTGTAACATCTCTTATTTTCCGTTGACTTACATTTATGTATGTCCGAAGTTACAATGTAAAGGATTCGGTATGTAATGTTGAACTTTTAATAGAATGTTGTCGTACATTACTACGTTATAAGGGATGTTAGAGGCTCTAAAAGTAATTTTTACTAATTGTATATTGCACGATTTTTCCGTCTTGGGATCCCATTTAGTCATTCGCTCGATTTTTGAAATGGGTATATTCGATTGTATATTATCTGCTATATCCTTTTCCGTAAGGTCTACCGGTATATCACGTATCACAACAATTGTGTTTATAAAATTAAATGGGATAAACGCTTCATAGCCATCCGTTTTTCTAAAAATTTCTGAATCTGGGCACTCGTTTGCATCATGAAAAGATCGAAATATTATTCTAGCCATACTCCTACTTATCTTCTCAACTAATTCAACATTATTAAATTTATTCAATTTAATCGATTTACCTAAGTTTAATAGATTTAAATTGTCTTTAGAAATCATAACTTTGTAAGGCGCAGTGTCATGTCTATTATATTTATTTGGTAACACATGGTCCCGTGTATTAATTAACTTTACTGTACTTGTCATTTCCGTATTTTCTGGCATGTATTTTTTATATGTGATTTATTAATTTTATGTTTTAAGGACGTTATGGGTGAACTATGTAGTAAATTTTTTCTTAAAATTATTTTTGATTCAACTGATAATTTTATTTTTTTATTTAATTCATCGTCATCTGAGTCTATGTCTGTATTTGGTAGTGGAAATTCATTACTGCTGTGTGCCTGACGCCGATTTTTTTGTCTAAATTTCCAACTAACTAAATTGATCGTTAGTTCACCCAGGTATTGCTAGATGTCTCTAATATTTATAAACCAAAATCTGCCCAATATTTAGTTCCAAACTGCATACTTAGTTTCGATTTATCAATTACTGATTAGAAATGTTTTGTAGAATGTTAAATTTAAGTTTATATAGCAGATTTTAATTAAACATCAGATGCGGTTTGTTTTGTGCCATCTTTGAACGATTGATATGAACTGACAATCAATTTAGTTAGTTGGAAATTTAGACAAAAAAATCGACGTGGGGCACACAGCATTAGATTCAAGTAGGCAAGCCTACTTTCCTCATTTGTAGCGTCAAAGTCAGTTTTTATTTTCACTATACACTATTAAGTTATAAGTCTAACTATAGTCAACTATGTATAGTAGTATTCAAATCTCGCTGGAATTCAGACAGTTCTCGCGCAGAATTAATATGGCGGATACACAGTGATGTATTAAGTATAATATTCATTTTTATTGTTTACATTTTTACATTTATTTGTATTTAAATGGAATAGGAATTTTAAGATACAATTAAAACACAAAGTTTAGATTTTATAAATTAAAATGATATTTAATTCGATAAGTTAAGAATTAATTCAAAATTCCATTAAAATGAAAACTTTAAAATTTATTTATTTATATTACGACTGAGTCTTGCACCCATTTAGTAATTTACATTGCATAATAAAGTATTTTGATTAGTCGGCGTAATCAAGTGATTATCCCCAGTTTCGTGTAACTCCTCAGATTTTTTGCCACAATAAGTCTACTGACCTCCTGGTCGCGATAAGTCCAGTGGTTTGGTTCTTTGCAGTCTTCTTGTTGGTGTGGTAGTCAGCATACAGCGTATGTCCAGTTTTTCGTGCTGGTGCAGACGTTGTAGGTGTTTTGTTGCATGGTGCTTAATTTCTTGTATTTTCTTTGTATATATCCCTTTCTCAACCAAAAAAAAGGGCCATTCAAGTCCAAACCACACAAATGTGTGAGTAAAAAATCATCATCATCCATTACATGAGTTTTTGATAAAAATTTCGCTTGACTTGAAGTACAACCAATACAATTGTGTGTATAGGGATAGTGTTTTTCTTTTTTTCGGCCGAAAATAAGTGTTATAGGACTGCACAAATCTGTAAGTTGGTTGAAAACACATACAAGGGTAAATTTTTGACATGGTACTTTTGCCGTACCCACACAATTGTGTTAGTGGGTACTTAAAGAGATATACAGATATTTAGACGTAACAATTATTCCATAGTGGCTTCAGACAGGTACATATTGTTTTGTTGGTAAACATATGTATAAACAATTTTACATGTTTTTGCTAGCAATGTGTTATGTGCTGTGGCTATTGTGTGATTATGGTTTTATGTTATATACTCATAATTGTTCTATCCCTATTTTGCCGTCGTTTTGAAAAATATATCGACGGATTGTTTTCTCAAATGTTTCGACCATGGAATGAAACGTGGGGTGTACGCAACAAAAAAAAAACAATTGTTTAGTTAAACCACAGATAAGGATTACTATCTTAGATGATGATCTTTCCTGCAGCCGCGACGTGTGTGAATCGGGGATGTTTGATTTGCATACCCGGTTGTAGTGGGGTACGATGGAGTTTGGAGCGGAGGAGATGAGATGCCTAAACTATTTAATGTATAGCTCTCGTTCATTTTAATGTGGGGTTTCATAACAACTGTTTTGTGTGTTGGATGTGTGTTTAAGTGTGACACGGGCGAGGAAAGTGGACGTATGCTGCCCGTTTATTGTTGTCGATCGTTTGGGGGTGTCTCTTTCTCTTGCGTATGTATTTGTATTAAATGTGGGTGTGTGCGTGAGGGGAGTGTTGTGTTGTGTGCGGTTGCATATCTGTATGTGTGTATATGCGGTCGGAGGCGTTGTTTTTTTTTTTTTTTTTTTTTTTTTTTTTTTTTTTTGTAAAAGAGTTGTTGCAGTTTGCTAAGAAGGTCAAATTTATTTTCGCGTTTTTTTTATAATTTTGGTTTATTTATTATTTTGAACGGTAGGGGTGGGAAGAAGTAGCAGAGCGGGAGCGGACAGAGAGGGATTTACTCTTGAATGTTCAGTTGAGGATCGTGGAACTTATGGACATTCAGTTGTATACGATGGGTTATAATAAAACTCAATTTTATTTTATTGCTAAGAAAAAAAAACTCCATTATTTTTATAATAGCCTTCAATCGATCTGGCATCGATTCTACTAATGTTTTCGTTGTTTTTGTAGGAATTTTATGTCATTCCTCAATAATAGCTGATTTTAATTGGTTTTTTTGTTGAATTGAATGATTTTCTTTCATTTTCCTTTCGAGATTGTTAATTGGATTTACATCTGGGCCTTGAGGGAGGGGGGAGTCTTAGTCCAATCACTTTTGGACCCTTGAAAAGACACCATATTCTAACAATCCATGCTTTATGTTTAGGATAATTGTTCTGATAAAAATGAAAAATATTTTCTATATCCAGTTTTCGAGCCAATTCTTATAAATTTTCCTTTAAAATGTTAAAATAATTTACCTTGTCGATAATCCCATCAATAAATCCCAAATGACCAACCCCTTTATGACCCATAACACCCCAGAACATTACACTATTTCCACCGTGTTTAAACGCTGGACATACATTTCTAACATTACAATCTTCACCGCGTTTTCTCAAAACTTTTTGTTGCCTTTTACCTCTTTGAAATATGGTAAATTGACTGTGATCGACAAAAATCACATTTTTGCAAAATTCAATACCTTCATTTTTATATTTTAAGGCAAAATCTGTTAAGATTTGCAAAAATGTGACTTAACAAATGTTAAGTAGAAAATCACTAACGATCATATTAACCGACGTACTTTTAACCATTTTGAAAGAATACAATCAATTAAATTACGAGTGTGAAATAAAATAAATATTGAACTGCACTGATTGAATAATAAACAAAAAGCAAAGTAGAGAAAATACGCACTAAAAAATTATAGCTCTTCCGTATGCTCAAGTGTTTTTCCGTGAAGTCGTATACGACTGAATCAGCCAGGCTACACACGATTTCAGCTTCTGATTTCAAATTAAGTCGTCATAGATTTTTATTGTTAATTTAGACCCTTATTTTATATTGAAACACCAAATTTTTTTTTGTATTATTTTGTTCTGTTCTATTTCTATTTTTTCATTTTGGATTCAGCGAAAAATTTAATGTCACAGTTAAAACGGATATTGCAGGTAAACGGGGAAAGAAAGGAAGGTGAAGCCGGACTTATGTAACCACATGTACCATGTGTGGCATGGCTCAATGTCTGTAAGTTTTGTGATCTTCAGATTGGTATCCTTTTTGTTTGTTTTTGTTTTGTTGAATTATTTTTTTTTTGTCAGTTGTCTAGGATGGTTGATGGACTAGGATTGTAGGGAGGATCCGGGGAGGTTTTCGTTTTCTTATTAAATTTCAACACTTTGATAGAAGAGACGTGCCGTGTACGAATAAATGTTTCTGGCTGTATGTGTGTATATATGTATATATATATGTATATGTGTATGTATATATATATATGTGTGTATATATATATATATATATATATATATATATATATATATATATATATATATATATATATATGTATATATATGTGTATGTATATATATATATATATGTGTATGTATATATGTATATATATGTATGTATATATATATATATATATATATATATATATATATATATATATATATATATATATATATGTATGCATGTGTTTACATATGTATGTATACATGTATTTATTAGATGCACAATTGAATGTTTTTATTTATAATTATTTTAGTTTATTATATTATTTTATTATATTATATATGATTATGACTTTTTTTTTTTTTTTTTTTTTTTTTTCTTTATTTAATTAATAAATGTTCATATTATTTAGGTTTAGGTAAACAGCAATATATTAATTTATTATTAATTTTCAGGACATATACATAGGCTTGTGAAATAATATTTCTTTGTAATATTAATTGCTGATTGTCTAGTTTAGACTTGTATTGTCTTTGTGTTACTAACCATCGTCTTTACCTAGGTGTATGTAATCGGACCGACTGAAACAATCAATTTTGTTTAGGAAGTCGAAAAGTATCAATATAGTATTCAATTTCAGGTGATTTCCAGATACATGTGAAATAATAACATTTTTTCTTAGGTTGCTGTTTTAAAGAAGCAATTGTTGATGATCAATACCATCATTATCCATTTAACCTATTAAACCTCTATCCTTCCCCTAGTAGACTAGTTTTTTGCTGTTTTTCTGGACCTTACTTATATTATGTGTAAGTTAATTAGCAACTCTTTTAATTTTCATTACTATAATGAATTAATGATCACTTATTTGATACACATTAATTATAAAGTATTTGCTAGGGTCAGTGAAAATTGCCGAATTTAATTGTCATTGCGGCGTAAAACAAACTCTTTTCCGTATTTCTTTCTAGATCGATAAAAATTCAAATTTTTAATGATTTTAGATAAATTTTTATTTTCTTTCATTTTGCGCGTGAAAATCATGTTTTAGTATCTTGTTTTTATGTATCTTAATAACTTGAACCATGAAGAGTAAGTAATAAGGTTGAATATATTGAATACAATTAAGTAGTCAATAATAATCATACAGTTTGTTTTCAGGTTTAATAATTAATATATGTTTACTGAGTTATTTGGCTAGTTTGCAGTGGATTTATTAAATGCTAAGGGTTTTAGAGAAATTATTAATAATTTAATGTTAATTATTAATATAATTCAAATTATTATTATTATAATTCAAATAACTATGGTTTCAGGAAATTATATTGTAACTTGTGGAGTTGTAGAGGATTAAATTAATAAATATTTATATTATTTAGGAAACCGGTAGATTAATTAAGAATTAATTTCAGGAATCTTTAGATGGTATGAATTAATATTTCTTTTAAATATTAATTGCTGGTTGTGTAGATTAGAATTGTGCTGTCACTATGTTACTAACTAGTGGCTTTACCTAGGTATTTGTAACCGGGCTGTTTTAATGTATTAATATAGAATTATATTACAGAAATTTCCAGATGCACGTGAAATAATATTATTTTTTCTCAGGTTGCTGATTTAGTGAGGCAATTGTTGAAGATCAAAGCAATACCATCGTTATCCATTAAACCTATTAAACCTTTATCCTTCCTCTAGTAGATTAGAAGTAGATTAGAATTGTGTTGTGCCGTACGATCGCTAGGTGTCTGCAACCGGATCGTTCCGTCCCAAAAAAAAAAAAAAGAAACCTTTCCTATCCTTCCTATTGTTATGTGTAAACAGGCTGTAGGAATAGGCCCGGCGTTATCCGGGACTCTTGGCTAGCACTTGGTTCTACAGTCCAATCAATCAATCAATCAATCAATGGTGCTTAATTTCTTGTATTAACAATACATCGCAGGATTTTAGTTTGAACAGTTTGTATGATTTTGATATTTGTCTTCTTGGCACAACCCCAGAGTTGGCTACCATATGTCCATACAGGTTTCAGGATTTGTTTGTATAGCAGCAGTTTGTTATGGATCGCTAGTTCAGATTGTCTCCCTAAGAGCCAATGCATTTTTCTAAATTTTAAGTTTAGCATCTAAAGTAAAGTCATGCCGAGATATTTAGCAGTGTTTGCATGCGGTACTACTATCGAGTTTATCATTATTGGTATATGATTAACTTTTAGATTTGTGAAGTTGACTTGGATTGATTTTGCTTCATTTAATTTAATTTGCCATTTCTTTGTCCAATTACATATCTGGTTAGTAGCCTTCTGTAAGCTACTAGTTGCGGTGTCATCGGCAAAAGTCGCCATTGTTGCTTCTGTAGTTTGTATATCTCTAGGATATAGGAGATAAAGGATTGGCCCAAGAACACTCCCTTGTGGCACTCCTGCTGTTATTCTTTTTAGTTAAGAGTATTCATTCTCATACTTTACTCGAAAGTGCCTCTCTGATATGAATGATTTTAAAATTTGAAAAAATTGCTCCGGAAGATCTCGATGAAGTTTGAATTCTAACCCCTGGTGCCATACTTTGTCGAATGCTTGCGCTACATCAAGGAATATAGCTGAGCATATTTGTTTGCTTTCTAGTGATTTCTCAATTACATCAGTAATTCGATGTACTTGTTCTATCGTAGAATGTTTTTCACTAAATCCAAACTGACGTGAGGGGATAAGATTTCTTTCTCCGATAATTGGTTTTAGTCTTTTAAGAAGGACCTTTTCAAATAGTTTCGATAATGTTGGTAGCAGAGAAATTGGCCTATATGAAGCTTTATCATTCGGAGGTTTGTTCGGCTTAAGTATCATAATTACTTCTGCAACTTTCCATTGTCTTGGTACATATCTTAGTCGAAATGCTGCATTAATTATATGCAGTAGTTTCCTCAACGCTTTCTCCGGTAACATTTTTATTATCTGACCCGTTATAAGATCATATCCTGGAGCCTTATACGCATTCAGATTATTCTCGATTTCCCATTTTAGTTCTTTCAATGTTACAGGTGTAATTTTTAGTTCATCCTGTTTATTTATCGGAGTGATACTTTCCTCTTCCGTTTGTTTGGGGTAAGGTTGGAATGTTTCTTCAAGGTGATTTGCAAACAAATCTGCTTTTTGTTTAGCATTTCGGGCCCAATTTTCGTTATTTTTAATTGGAGGAACCTGAAGTGTGGGTCTTTTAAGATTCTTAGTTGCTTTCCATAATGAATAATCAGTATCTTTTTGCCCAGTTAGAGTGCTAAGGTATTTATTAACTGACTGATTTTTAATGTCTTTTATTAGGTTTTTTAATTTATTGCACAAATGGTTAAATACCCTCTTATTTTCCTGGTTTCGATGTTTTTGCCAATTCTTCCGTGCTTTTCTCTTATTTTTAAAAAGTTCTCTCACTTCCTCTGGATAGCTAGTATTGCGCTTCATTTTCTTACTATTATTAGGAGTACTTTCCCACGCAGCACTCTGGATATTATGGATGAGTTTATCTAGTTCGTCTTCTATTTGGGCTGGTCCCTGTATTGGGTTCTGCAGACTAATTCTTTCTGTTAACTGTGTTGGAAGAGATCCCAATTGGTTTTGAAGCTCGTTAATTTCGGGTTGCTCTCTTTCATAATAATTGTTTGGCTAAGTATCATAATAACTGGTGAATGATCTGATGATAGACTTTCACTGTTCTCCATATGGATATAATTATCTGAAATATCTCTTGTAATAAAGAAGTCTATGCCATCTGGAGTCTTACTGATATCCGTAGGCCAAGAGGTTGGTGTACCACCTTAGTGAAACTCGCATTTTAGTTGTTTGCCTGCTGCGAACAGTTCTTTTCCTTTAGCAGTCGTTAACCGTGATCCCAATAGGTATTTTTTGCATTATAGTCTCCTCCAATTAAAAAGACACTTCCTAGTGTTTTAAGGAGATTAGTATAATCTACTTGTTTGAGATTGTATCTTGGAGGGCAGTATATTTCTGAGATACTACAAGTTTTACTATTGTTTAATTGTATTTTGATTGTTGTGACTTGCATGGAAAGCTTCTCGACTTTAAGTTTTTCTTATGTTTTATATAATCTTTTATGGTGATAGCTGATCCACCTCTAGCTTTGTTCTCTGGATGTAATGCATGGTAGCAATTATATCCTTTTATTTTACAGAATGAAGTTTTGGTGAAATGGGTTTCTGATTTAAGAGATATATCTATATTATGCATGTTTAGAAATATATTTAGTTCTTGAATGTGTTGCAATAGCCCATTTGCGTTCCAAGTTACAATTCGTAATGTTTTATTCATTTCTTTGGTTTATAATTCGATTTTATATAATTTATATTTTGATACACTCGATCAAGGTTTTCTTCTACTCTTTTATTGAAACTAGTTTGTGATTTCATTTCTTCTAGTGTGTTCTGCAGACTCATTTCCTGTGAAATAAGTCTTTTGTTGAGGTTCTCTAGATTTCTTAGTATGTCCTGTAAAACGAGATCCACTGTTCCAGATTAACTGTTTCTGCTCTGATTGCCGAACTATTTGTGCATAAGTAACGTTTTAATTTACTCGCTCTCTTTGTATATTAAAATTAGGAGTTGACGATTTAAGCTCCATGGTTTTTTCCTAGATTGTACATTTCTTGGTGTATTTGGTTTGCGTGATTTATCTCTCATTTTTTGTAGTTCTACTGCTACTTCACAACCTCATTATAGTTGATACACTTCGGTGTTGTAACTCGGGAAACTGTGCAGTCATTTCCTGCGTGTTTTCCTGCACATTTAACACACCTTGCTTCACGATGGCAGTACTTTTGTGTATGATTATAATCTTGACAGTTTTTACATTGAGGTATTAGTCGAGTGACCTTTCTCGGTGTTTCTATTTTAACTCTGAGGTTGAGGATAGCCTTAATATTATAAATATTTTCGATTTTTTCTTGGTTGTCGAAGGTTAGCATGAATAGTGGGAGACCTCTTCTCATGATTTCAACATTGCCCTCCCTGTTTTCTCGTCTCTCTTTTCTGATGATGTTGACCGCATCGATTATTTTGAGGCCTTTGTTTTGCAGGTCCTCAATAATTTCATCTTTTGAACAAGTTGGATGAAGACCTCTTGCCATTACTTTAATTGGTCGATCATTTTTATCCTCGTAAGTATACTACTGGTGACCATCAGAATTTAATTTGTTAGCTAGAGCTTTATAATCTTCAGGCTCTCTTGTGTTTATTTTCCAAATATTACTACTGAGCGATATTATCTTGTAGTCATTTCGTACTACTTCTTTCATCAGTTTCTGAATATTATCGTGATTTGTAATTCCTAGAATATTGATCGGAGGTGGGGCCTGTTTCTTCTTTTCTGGCTCATGCACTTTTAATGCATTAGTTGCATTGGCAGTTTTAGTGTGAGTTTGAATTGGCTCTTCTGGTGATGATTCAGCTTTCCTCTTGCTCAGGTTGGTTTATTTTCTTGGTTTCTTGTTTGCTCTCTTGGATTTCTGTATTATCCAATTGGTTTCCCTTTCAAGCTCATCTTCATCAGTGTGATATTCGACTTGATCTGTGATTACTTGAAATTAGTTGTTGCTTAATGCTATTGGTTGGTTGGTTAATGCTAAGTTTCCTGCGTTGTTATTTTTCTTTACTGTTTCCGTTAGCATAAGGTTTTCTTTCTTTAGCACGGCAACTTCATTGTTCAGCTGCGCAATTAATTTCTCCATTTTTTCAAATTTATTTATTAACTCCGCGTTGTTTATTACAACTGTTTGTGCACTGGGCATGGCTTCAGAAGTTGGTTTGATAGCTATTGGCTTATGCTTCATAGAAGAGGTATTTTCTTTCTCATTGTTAAGTTCACCTAGTGTGGTGATCTCTGGAGTTGGAGTGGTTGGTGGTGTTCTTCGAAGTGCCGTACTTCTTCTACCAAAGAGCCACTCATTTATCGCTTGTTCCGTGCTTTCAGTAGTACTAGGAAAAGGATCAGCCTGGTTGCCTACCGAAAATTCCCTTTGCAATGTCGCGTTGCTCCCTCCAGAATCAGTGGAATAGCCCGATAAATCGGGGTGGGATTTAGAATCTAAGTTCTGACCCACCTGTGGCACTATTCTGGCAACTCCCCGGGAATAGGGAATTGGGGAAAGATTTTATATGTAATTTCTGTTCAAATATATTTTTTTCGGCCTACTGACGAAAAAATGCCATGTAAATATTTATAAATTGGGAATAATTTTTCCATACCTAAATTGGTAGGGAAAATTATTCCCAATTTAATTTTGTTTTGAAAAAAATTAACACTAACTTTTTACCTCAGTAGGCCAGGAAAAAAATATTTGAACTGAAATCACATATAAAATCTTTCCCCAATTCTCTATTCCCGGGGAATTGCCAGAATAGTGCCACGAGTATGTTATTGTTTATACCCGACATCTCATCTTTTTGTTGACTATCTGCTATACTGTTTCTCTACTACGTAGGGATTGGATACCACAACCGTTCGATCTGCAGTACATTGCCCAGGATGCGCCACATGGAGGCTGTCAACTAGCACCCCAAATTGAAAACTGAATTTGCTTTTCTATGTTGTTGTGGTTTTGTGCGATACGAATAACATTTGAATATTTATTTTCCCTAGTTCGTACCAAAATTAAATGTTGTCATTGTTTCCAAAAGGCGTGCAATATGTTTTTAGACCTATTGTTTACTATCTAAGATAAATGCGACCCATCAAAATTTTTATAAAAAAAATGTCTATACCACTGAAAGCTGCGCAGAACAGTTATAAATTTTTTTTTAGGATCTGAATATTACTATATAGGTATTCCTATTATAATCGCTAGAACTTAGTCAATATATGTATTGTTATCCGGTTATTACGATTATACACAAATATGCAAACTCACTAATTTCAATTTTTATGTTTTCAAAAGAGTACTTTACACACTAGAATCTTAAACACGGATGAAAAAAAAAAAATATGCCTTTCTTGTGTCGTTTTGAAATTAAATTTGTTTTTGTAAAACACAATTGTTAAGTCAGAAAATTTGTTAGTATGACTTAAAAACGGTCCCATTTTGTCATAAAAAACACCATTTTTAAGTCCACCTTTTTAATTTCAGCTTTTTTTAATTCAGGGAGCCATAAATTTTTTTCCCCAGTATAGGAGTATAGGACACCAGATGTTCTGAAGAAGACTGTATGTCTAATGATGTATTTTGTGATTAAAAGATGATTATAGAAATGAATCTAGCTTCTGTGGATATAAATTTAAGACACAAGGAGGGATCCAACCTCATATATATTAATCAAAATTGCAAGTGGAATATTTATTGAGTCGATGTGAGATTATTTGAGGCCTTGGGGAGCCCCAACTGGATACGTCGAGCATCACATAGAGACTAGATCATTTCGGTCTATATGGGTGTTTCACCATACTCGTTGCCTCAAAACAACTAAATATCCTGAAAGTTGAACACGATAAAATATACAAACAAGATATTATCGAACAATCTGAATTACATTGGTCTGCTCCCATCGTTTTTACCTCGATTATAGTAAATTAAAATCTATTAACGTATTCGACACGTATCCGATGCCAACGATTTATGATCTTCTACACTTGGCCAATCGAACCTCATTAATATTCAGTATTGATTTATGTAGTGTGTGTTTTGTAGTTTGTACTATTGCAAAGACTCAATAACAATGAAAAGATGCTCGAGTATATGCTAGCTGCCTGGTAACTTCTTCAGAAAGGAATTATTCGTCTACTGATCGAAAGACTTTGGTGGTTATGTTGGCGCTAAACAAATTTCAGGGCTATCTGAGTGGATCTGAGGTTACCACTGAAACTGGCCATCATCTTTTTACGTCAAACCCTTAATTTTAAAGGATACAGCGATCGTGTCCAACCGCAGAGGATTCTTCGGTTAGACACGATCGTTGGATCCTTTAAAATTAAAGGTTTGATGTAAAAATTGAATACATACTGGTAAAGCCAATGTGGTTCTCGATACGGTATGATATCAAAGGGCCGAATGTCGAAGGGCCCAATGCCGGACGGCCGAATTTCAAAGGCCCGAATGCGTCGAAGGGCCGAATGTTGAAGGGCCGAATGTCGAAGAGCCGAATGTGTCAAAGGGCCGAATGGGTCGAAGGGCCGAATTTTTTTAAATTTTTTTTTGTTTTTAGAAATATGTATATTTTTTTTATTTTTTTTTATTTAATTTTTTTTTATTTATTTTTTGTACATATACCTCATCATAATGCCGAATGTCTCAGGTGGTGCATGACAAAATTTGCCTTCACCAAAATGTATCACTGACTGGATACGCGGAATTTCATGAATATCCAAAGATGAAAAATAGTAAAATGCATAAATTCATAAGAAATTCATTTATGTCTAATAAAAAAAAAAAAATACAAAATATTCCTTAAAACAACAAATTTAAAAAATTATAATTCTAAAAAAAAAAAATCCGTTCTTCACCCATTCGGCCCTTCGACATTCGGCCCTTTGTACCCATTCCCTCGATACGTTGTCCTGTCCACCTTGTATGATGATAGTGAGCTTAGTATATGTTTGGCGATAATATGTGTGTCAAACAAATACACACGAAAATTTATTTGCTAAATTCAACACAGGGTATTTGATATTTTGAATCGATTACTTCCCGGATTAGAGGCCAATGAGAACCAACTCGTATAGGACCTATCGGAAATCTCTTAGAAATAATCAGATCGTTTCACGATGATCCCACTCCCAGACATCATGCTGTACACCGGACAGACCTGGTATCTTTTCGATACTAGGCGACATTGGGAAGGGAAGTTGTATAGCGACAATAATTATCAAACCTGACTCCTAGAAAAAAAATCATGAGCCAAAAAATATAATACTTGTTAACCCTATTGTCCCCCCTTTTCCTTGTGAAAAATAAAACAGAGAACGTGAATAGGGGGGAAATTATAAAATGACAAGAAATTATTACATATACCTAACTAGAGTTGCCTGTATTACGAATATCTAGAATAAATTACAAATCGACAGTAACAAAATAAAAGATCTTCTTAAACTGCTGAGCTGTTTCCATTATTGACGATTATAAAGGATTTTTTGAACCAAACTACTTCCAAGTTGGTCTAGGTTTGTAAACACTCTATTAATCGATCCCAGATTGCTGACTCTTTAATCAGGCTCAAAGTGAAAATTAATTAACTCCGAACCAGAGGTTCCTTTGACCTTTATTAAGAATAAGGAGGAATAACGAGGTCTGCTTCCTCTACAAGGCGATAGCTTTATCATTATCGCTGAACCAAATCTTAGATTAACCAAGTACGCTCTGACGTTGCGGAGAAATCAAATTTGAATTTGACCTCGATTATTATCATGGGTCCACGCGCTGCAAAGATCATCTAGATAGCATAGGGTTGGCTCAAAATACCTTAAAAAAGAATGTCCAGCTGTCTAAATGTTAAAGATGTAAGGTTGCAAGTTTTCAGCTCTAGATCACTATTGGCAGGTTACTTATAGTCCCCGCCTTGGGCCATAGTTTTTCAATTTATCGCAGATATCGTTTGCGGAATGGGATACAATTCTCAGTTTGCTTTATGGACCCAATGTGGCATTGAGTGTGGAACCTTTTGGGTTGCAGTTTGTTTTAAATAATAATAACTAATCACCAAAATAATAAGGACGAATCGATATATTATCAACTAGATCCTTTTCGTTCCAATCCTGGGGGTTAAACGCATTATAATTTTTCCTTCACGATGCCAAAAATATCGTCAATGATACAACATATGTAGGTATTAAAAATACCTATAAACCAAAAAAACGCAACCTAGACCAGTTGACCTATTCAATGAAAAATGCGTTTCAAGGAAACATAGCAGATTGATTAAACGGCAATATTCAAAGTTTGATTAAAAACCCTTAATCACCCCTGGTCAATATTACCGACAATTATTAATGTTAAAAAGCAACTATCAGACATTTTTTTCGTATGAATTTTGATTGTGGGTACAAAAAATTACTTATCATTTTTTAACCAGTTATCTGGTCAATCTCGATATTTTTCTACAGAAGTTATATAAAAGCGGCACTCAACTCAGAGAACTATCAGTTACTTTAAGACTGTTGTTAATTTCTGTTGTAATTAATCTGACATAATAAAATGAAAATATTTATTTGCCTAAGTGCATTAATTGCATTAGCGGTTGGTGTTAATACCGATTTCGATGCAAGCACCTTGAAACCAATATGGGAAATTAAAGAATTTCAAGATAAATATCCAATTTTAAAGGATGTGTATTCGCAAATTTCCGGCCCAAGCACGTTTGTAGCGGGTGGTGAAGAGGCGGAACCCGGTCAATTTCCCTATCTTGTAAGTCGGACACATATAAATCCTATTCAAATTTGATTTTGTCATTAATTATTTATTATCAATTTTAGGCTGGTTTCATTGTTCACTTTGCCACAGGAAATGGATGGTGCACTGGTTCAGTTGTTTCAGATGAATATTTAATTACTGCAGCCCATTGTTTGGTCGATGTACCATCCGGTATTGCAATTGTAAATGCATTGAACATTTCCAATCCACAGGAACCCGGTCAACTTCGTTTGTTCACTACTAATTTACTACCACATCCACAATTCGATTCATCGACGGGTTTTAATGATGTCGGTTTAGTGCGTTTCGGTGCCGTCACATTTGATGACGTGTTCCGACCAATTCGCCTTCCAAATCGTCGTCAAATTGCACAGAATTTTGTTAATCAACAGGCTACTGTTGTGGGTTGGGGTGCAACAACACAGGGATCATCCACCATTTCACCAGTTCCAAATTTTGCTCGTAATCCAATTGTAACAAATCTTAGCTGCCGCATTAGTTTAGTTACAGCCACTATTGATGACAGTCATATTTGTATGGCAGGGGATGGTGCTCGCAACCCATGTGCAGGCGATTCAGGTGCACCATTAACTATTGTTGAAGCTGATGGTATTACGACACAAATTGGTGTATTTTCATTCAACTCAATTCTTGGTTGTCAAAGTGATCGCCCATCTGTTTACACAAGACTGACCGTATTTTTGGATTGGGTCGAAGCGAATTCTAACGTTGAAATTAGCGCAGGTTGGGATTAGAGAACGGCACGATTTTGCTGAAAATCAAAATCACTTGAAATTTTGCTTATCAAAAATATTGTCACCATTGTTTTTAAAATAAAATTTGATAAATCGTGTGATTAATTGAAGACTTGTTGTTTTTTTTGCTTTGGTCATACACTAGATAACATTGACACTACAAACCTATTTCAAATTAATAATTTTTGTTGAAAACTGATTGATTACAAAGGAAGATAAACATCCTGACTTTATTATGTAACAGCACCGAACGATGCAGACGTAACGGGTGTTTCAACGATTACGATTCAAGTGGAAAATTATACTTTGCATTACTTTTGTGAGACTGACATCTGTGAATAACTAGATAAATTAAAACTACTTTGTAAAATTTCGTTTTAATTAAGAATATTTTTTTCATTTCGGTAATAATAAAAAATGTTACGTCATGAGGCCAAGTAATCGTGTTAGTAATCGCAAAATATATGTCCATTGATAAAACTTGTAAAAATCCAACTTAAACATATCAATCAAACTGTTCCAGCCAATTAATAAAAAAAGAGTGGTGGAACATTGATTATTCTTAATCTTATTTTGAAAGTGATTACATTTTAATTTATTTTTGGAGGGGCCATATCGCTCATTTTCACGAAAGGTATATAAACCTAATGTTTTTTAGTAATATAAGTTAAATCGTTTTATAATTTTACATAGAACGATCTAATTTATTAAAAATGAAATTAGTGGTGTGCACAGTTTTGTTGATCCTGTCAACGGCCTTTGGGTTACCCGAGCCATTAGCTCCAATTGATTGGGACCGAGTACGTCCTATTCATCAAATAGAAAGTTGGCGCAAATTACATCCATTACTAGCTGAATATTATCCATTGGACATAAGCTCCAACCAAATCAGTGGACGCATTGTTAATGGAGTTATAGCTGAACCCAATAGCCATCCATATCAAGCAACACTTTTCTCTGAAGTAGGCGATGGTGTTGGTTTGTGCGGTTGCTCAATTATTACAGCAGATTATATTTTAACAGCAGCCCATTGTCTTGACGTGTAAGTATATTCAAAAATATACAAATTTATCACTCGCAAGTTTCATTTGAATTTACTTTTTAGTTCACCATTCGTAGAAGTGCTCGTAGGTGCGCATAACATTAGAATCACCGAGCCAACTCAAAGCAGATTCCGAGTCGGTGCTGAAAATATTTTTGTACATAGTGGCTGGACTCCTGCTCTTATTCGTAATGATATCGCTACTGTGAGATTACCAACCTCATTAACATGGAGCGCGCATGTCCAAAGTATTGACTTACCACCACGCTCACTTCATGGGGCTTCATTTGCCGGAGAGCCAGCAATTGCTACCGGTTGGGGAAGATTTGACGATAGCTTACCAAATGCTTCAGATGTCTTAAGACGTGCGGATTTGGAAGTCATCACCAATACTTTATGTAGACTTAGCTTCTTAATCCTAGTCCAAGATAGCAATATTTGTACGTCAGGAGGAGCCCAAAATCGTTCACCATGCCACGGTGATTCGGGTGGTCCACTTGTCGTTGAACAAGCAGGTAGACGTATGCAAGTTGGAGTTGTTTCATTTGGAAGTGCCCAAGGTTGTGCAAGTGGTAGCCCCGCCGTATTCGCCCGCGTCACATCATTCGGCAGCTGGGTCGAACAAAATTCTGATTATATATTTGATTAAATTTTTGATAACCGACGATATACGATTTAATAAACATTCACTAAAGAAGCATAAATTGCATGCGTTTTTTATACGTGTTTTGTAATATTTTCCACCAACTGAAAAATAGTTAGAAAATACAGATAAATAATTTTACAAGTCACTATAGATAATTAATTAGCGTGCGTGCGATAGAACTTTAATTAATTAAAGTACGTTAATAGCGGCTGAGAGTTTGATAAAAGTTACTTTAAATATATTCTAATCTACAAAATCTAATCTCCAGAGGGGTTATAATCACCTTTAACAATGTTAGTCGTTAACAATATGTTTCTTATACGTATTTAGCAATTGATTTAAAAATGTTTGCATAGATCCTATTGGAACTAATAGCTCCTCCAAAAATTAATGGATTTGTACGTGCACTAGATAAATAATCCCGCCTTTATAATATCTGGAATCGGGCATTTCTTGACTTGAGCAAACTGAATTCATTTGTCAAAAGCGATGAGTTCTTTGTTAGCTTATGAGTTTGCATAGGCCGTTAAGTATTTTCCGACTTGATCAAAAAATTTAATGGCGTTGAGACTGGGCCGGGATCATGAACGCCCCACGTTTTTTTTTATATTGAAGAGAAATTTTTATATGGAAAACAACATTTTTGCTATTTTTGTTTCATTGTTTTGCAAAAAATTCAAATTCATTCGTCAGCTTAGCAAAATAATACCGATAAAATTGTTGTTGCTTTTCCATATTGTCTAAAATTTCCGCCCATCATTGAAAATAATACTTTGTCTTAGCGAACATTATTCACACGTATTCAATCTTGTTCTCTAGATATCCTTGAGACAGAGGGCATGCGACAACAACCAAATAATCGAGTGTCAGAATAACCAACTATTTTGTATTAATACAAATTTACATTTAAAATTAACGATCATAAACCCAAATGATTTATTGTGATATAGATGTCTCTGTATTATAATTTTAATATTAGAATATTGAATTCCAGAGGTAGACACATTTAGCGTGAGGCATGCAATTTTGTGTATATATACAGTATTTAATATACGGGTGTTCCTATTTTATTTCGTTATATTGGTGCCGATTTTCAAGAAACTGGGGATATTAATGGTACTATTCCATGTACAAAACAGAAAAATTTTGCTAAACATCGGAGAAAGACAAGAACTAAAATTATATAAAAACACTAGAGTGACTGAGAAACAACATTTTTATTTTATAGTAGAAAAAATTGGGGAAATTTGGAAATCAACAAAAACTAACCTCACATTTTTTAAATAAATAACTAAAAATCTTTATTTTTAAAAATTGACAATTATTTTATATCGTAAAAATTAATAATAAAATTAATATCATTTTTGAGATGAGCAAAAAATATGTTGTTTTATTATTTTGATTAATTTACCAAAATATCTAAAAAAATGTTCTACTATAAAATATGGAGGAGAAATTTTTCACAAGTTCGTAAATTAACCTAAAATTTCAGTCGTGCAGCTGCCAAAAAATTTCTCATACATTTTAAAACCTAAACAAAATAAGAAATAAATAATGAATCAGATAAATTTAATAAAAATATTTCATAAATATTTAGCTTTACATAATAATAATACAGTGAAGTTTAAAATTTGAGTGTTGTGTGATGTTACTCCAATGAAAACGTCCTCTCGAAAGTCATTCACATTCATAACACCGTTGCCCACAGTACGAGCTAGATTTGATCGTGAATTTCATTAAATATCCTAATTTGTTTTGTCTGTGTTTCTATTGCAGAATGACGATGAAAGATGAAGTAGATCGGTGGCTAGTAGTGTAAATATTTCGGTACTGGAAGATAATGAAGAGTTAAAAGTTTGTAACAGTTCATGGACACAGGACAATGTAAGTGGTGATGATTGTAGACCGCTTGGCTAGTCTTTCAAATTAATCAGTGTTTTTTATATATTAGTAGAAAATCAACAAAGAGATTGCATTTCAAACAAATGTTTTCGATACATTTGCCAATTTGGTTACTGGCCATCGTAAATGTCAAAAATTTCCAAGTATTTGGTGCTTCATTGGAAGCATCGAGTAAAATTTATGGTTACCGGGTCGATATCGTGCACAAGGAAGTGATTCGAATGTGCGGTGGTTTATCGTATGAATGTCGGCGGTAAAAAAGAAGGTGAATTTGCAGGATCCAAAAGCAACGGTTAAGGCTAAAGCAAAAAAGCGACGTCAACAAAGTTCAACCATACCAAAATGTAAAGCAACGGTAAATGGTTAACTAGATACGGTATCTTTCTTGGATCCCGTATTTGTCGATATAAAATCCAATTTAAGCGATATGACTAGTTCGAATTGATCTTTTCTAAATACGCTGGGATCGAATAACTCGGAAACTTTATTTGATAACTATAATCCGTACTGGGATAAAACACCAAATGAATTTATACTCAATATTTGGGCACCCGTTGTAAATGAGAAATTTTATATGAAACAATATTTAGGGACTACAATATTAATGATAATATAAACAGTTCTATAAGTCAAAAAATGATTTAAAAGCCTTGCAAAGTGTTGGGCAAATTGTCGAAGAGGTACTCAAACCATCGACTGAGGATAAATGTAAATATATACCTCCAATATGTCAGTGATTCAGTGGGTCAGTTAGACAAGTCAAAATTGAAAACTGGATCTAGGGTAGCTCTTTATATGACCACACTTACAATAATTGCGGTATCTACCGCGTCAGGTTGATCGCCTCGTTTATAATATGTCTCACGAAGCTCCTGATGATGTAACATATTCGCTATTGTTGGCCTATCCGTACAAACTCGTGAGGTCATTGAACTTCCGTAAATAAATCGTGAATTATTTTTGCGTGTTGGTATAACACAGCCAAAAGGTTGTTTAATATACGAATCACTAGTCGCACGTGCGGTAGCATCACAACTAGACGCAAATTTCTTAAAAGTTGTATCGAGTGCTATCCATTAACCGATCGTGAAATTCAACGTACTTTAATAAAATTGCTTAATCAAATGGATGGTTTCAATTCATTGGGCCAGGTTAAAATGATTGTGGCTTGATCGAATGGCGGTTTATGAATACAAGTAAGTCTTTGAATACAAAATGGTAAAATTTTTTTAACTAATAAGAATTTTGTTTTACTTTAGATTACTAGGCCTTCAAGCCAACTGTCATCAAAACATTAAAATGTATAATTATCAAAATGACTACGTACAAAATCTCGCGATGTATTTATAGGATCACAGAAACTTCCGTTTGATGTATGCACCCACTGAAATTATTTTGAACAAAGGTTTTAACATAAATGAGTATTTTACTCCCGATGGTTTTTCGAAGGATGGGTTTCCAGCCAAGGGATCGGTTTTTATGGGTTAATAATTACAAACACTGATAAAGTTGATATATTGGGGTTAAAATTAATATAAAAATCAATAAGTAATTTTTATTTAGTAAAATGAAATAAAAAAAATAAATTAAATTAAATAAAAAAAAATAAAATCATCCATGTTTTAATTTTTTAGCGTGTCGTCGCACGACCAAGCACAAAAATTTATGTTTTACTACCATAAAAATATCAAAAAAATAAAAGTTTGCGGAAAGTGGGGGAATTTTTTCAGTTTTGCTGCTATAAAAAATACTTGAGTTGATATTTTTTATGAAAAATTATGGCAGCACAACAACAATTTGCTCAGCAAATGCTCAGCAAGCTATAATCGGATGCGCCATTCTTCCTATAGTCGATCTGTATTTTTGTCTCGTTTTGGTTTTGCTGAGATAATATTGTATGCACATGGAATAGTACCATAACACAACAAGTTTAAATATGACCACCACAATATTATTTTTGTAATAAAACCAATTAAATAATTTCTAATTTCTAATGAACAAATACCGACAGACAACTAAAAACGAACCCTCCACATACGAAACAATATTGCATAACTTTATACTGACGTTATAAACAAAATATAACATAAGAATAATACCATAAATCATAACATAAAACATCATAATCAACAACATAATTATATAACGATTATTTAAACAGCAACAAAAAAATCTAACATAATCTTCAAACTGGGCTTATATATCACAATACGCTAGACTGTATGCAAAACAGTGTGACCAAGAAGAAATCCATGTATGTATATGCAATTCTCCATCACAATTTAAATTATAAAAAAAAATATCTCAATAGTTGCAATTTTGAATTATAACATATCAATCGTCCACGACAAATCTTCGAATATCTGTTATATTATATCTGGCCATCTGTTAGTCCTTTTTCCATTTGGAACACACATTTTGGGATGAAAAGTCAAAATTTTTTATTAATAAAGAAAGGTGGTTGTATGCCATTTATGTATGAAAAACAATATCGATATCGTTTATATGCTCACCACGGCAGTCCTGCATCCAAACAGGAAAATTTTCGATAACTTTTTCCAATAAACGCGCATCAATGACCTCAAACTTCAGCTCAAATGTTGTTTTCAAGTTGTTGAATTGGTTATGGATGATTAGCATACACCTTATCTTTCACAAAACCCCACAAAAAATAATCAAGTGTTGTTAAATCCGGGCTTCTTGGTTTTTTGAATTATGCGATTAGCAAATTTTGTTGACAATAAATGGATTGTTTTACGACTTGCGTCGCATGTCGCTCCGTCTTGTTGAAACCAAAGGTCGTTAATACGCAATTTATTAAATTTGGATCACAAAAAACCCAGTTAACATGTTGCGATAACGTTCCTCATTCACTGTACGGGCATTTTCCTGTTCGTTTTCAAAGAAAAATAGCCCAATGATGCTACCAAAACATAAACCACACCAAACAGTGGCTCTTGGAGGATGAACTTCTACTTCGTGAATAACATGTGGATTCTCTGCTCCCCAAATTCGACAATTTTGCTTATTGACGTACCCATTAAGATGAAATTGAGCTTCATCGCTAAAGATGATTTTTGATGAAAACCGCTAGGCATTGACGACGTTTGGCATGGTCAACAAGCTTTAGTTCTTGAGACAATTGCACCTTATAAGCGTGTAAATGCAAGTCTTGATGCATAATGTTCATCAACGACGAGCGTGAGAGGTGCAATTGTTGGGCACGACGACGAGTTCAGGTGGACGGCTCTTCAGCCACACTATCGCGAACAGCAGCAATATTTTCTGTAGTACGAGCTGTACGAGCATGCACTGGTGTTTAAAAATCTCACAACCACATTTAGACGATTAAATTGACCGAAAAAATCACGAAGTGCACGATATGCATTTTGATTTGAACACCCATTTTCATAATATGCCTGAATAACTTAAACGCGTTGCTCGATTGTGTATCTTTCCATGGTTCAAATTGAGTTAGTCTGAAATTGAGAAATGTCAAATTAAATGCAGAAAAAAGCTTGACGTTTAAGTGTGGTTCACATTCAACGTCGGCCTTTAAAATTTAACCACCCTTTAGTTTTAGGTCGCTTTTCTTGCTATAGTTCAGCAGGCGATTTATTCAGAATTGGAATTGAGATCTGCGATATCTAATTAAATCGAGTTTGTGAAATTTGATCCCGTGATTACTATATTTTATTGTCCCAGTTCATTTTTGTGTTGTAGGATCACTATCTCGCCTCCGTTTAGTTGATTGGGGTGTTATAATTGGTTGTTTATATGAACTACACGAATGAAAGCGGGTTTTTCTGAGTTACTCGGCTGCGTATATCCATGCTTGAATACGCGTGATGGAGGTCGCGAATACTCTGTCAAGGTAGAGTAACGGTTCCAGACGTTCATAGACGTGATAGAGCACGACAAGTAAGCCATGTTTCGTATCTTGGAGGCTCTTTAGTAAAAGAATCATTTCAAAAATGCTTATTTGGGCTTATCATACTCTGCCGGAAGCCGTATACATACGTCGGATGGAAATCCGGGATTTTTACATCCGAGATTTTTTTTCAATTTTTTTCAACTCTTTTGTATGAAAAGAGGCGTGGCTGTTGTATAATTTACGTGATGTAATTGGTTAAAACGATGGGATACAAAAATCCCGGATTTTTATCCGACGTATGTATACGGCTTGAGAACGTTCTATAATCTTGTAATTGCAGTATTTCCTGCCGCAAATGATGTGAATCCTTGTTGTTTATCGATGTCGTGGGAAGGTTTATGTTATTACACAAACTTGATGGTTGTTTGGTGTTACTAAATTGATGTGTTATCGACTATAATTATTTGATTTTTTATAAGAGCCAAAAGATGATTCTCATCATTGTTAGTTTTTTCAAACTGGGAATCATTTATTTTTCAGCTCCTCGTTTGTTGAGAACTCCGAACACGTTCCTTAACAAAAGGTCCACTAAGTCTTCAAAGCCTAATTTCACACGTTTGTGATCCTTATTACTTTCGAGTAATAACTCGTTGTCTATTAAATAATTGTAAAGCCGAAAAAGTGGCTGTAGAATGGTATTCCATTCTAAACCGTGCAGCTCTATACAAACCGACAGTAACTCTGTGTGGTGGTGGTGGTGGTGGACTGGTTAAAAGGTCTTATTTGAATGATGGCTAGTGTAAAACGCAAAATGCAGCACATAGATACGGAACTTCTATCACTGGACTTGGTATGTAATGGCGGCAATGCTTGTTTGAGTTCTTCTTCGATTTGTAGCTTAAAAAGTTGTATAATTGGCCGTTTATATGTTGCGTCTCGGGATTTCGCCGTGAATGTATTCGGCGGACCAGCGTTTCCTGAAGTGTTGTACTAATTTTTTGCACATATGCCATCTTGATGGCGCCCTAAGTAAATCGCCAATTAAGAAGTGCCCTGGAGATATTATTTTTAACTCAGAGGTGTCATCCATAGTGGTGTTAAAGGCCGGAAGTTGGGGCCGACTCCAATTTGAGTTGTAACCGTGTACAGTTTCTCGAATGTTAAGGTTGATTCACCAATAGCTCTCTTGAAATGAAATTTCACTAATTTTATTCCCGCCTCCAAGATAGCCCCGAAATGGAGGGTGAGAGGTGCATTGAAGTGTTAGGTGGCTTCATCAATGGCTGCTCCGATAAAGTAAGTTCCATTTTATGAGAAAATATCGATACACAATCCTCGGCTGGAAATGCATCGTTTGTAGGCAGAATGAAATGTCCGTTATAAGACTACATACTATATCGATACCTATCGCCTTGGTTTGGTATTGTCGATTTCTCTTTTTGCAAATGCTCTTCCTATTTGTGCTCTGCCAGTTGAAAATGTTCCCATTACAGTCATTAATCATTTTAAAAATTTTTGAATAACGTTTCGTACTGCCCGCTTATGGTGAGGTCAATTGGTTGCAACCGTGAAATTTACTAAGGCGGGTATTCTTCAATAATTCGTACCGTTATTATGTTGTGTTTGTCCAAGATTATTGGATTTTGGCTGGCAGACATAAGATTTTCAATTAGTACCCGGCCATTCACTCTTAGTATTCCATTGTTATCTATAGACAGGATTCAAAGATATGAGTATGCTTTTTTGTCTAAGGGCTTTAAGGATTTGAAGCAGTCTATTTCGTTATAGAAATCTTATTCCTATAAATAATTGTAAAAATGGCTTAACTCTCTTTACACCAATCAAATTGACTATTGTTTTTTGTTCTAATTCCTCCGGCTGTACGTACTTGAGAATGTTGTCTGGCATGGTTGCAAGACAAGTTATCTTTCCTTTGGTTGTTAAATTTTCCAGTTGTTGTTTGGCGGGAATTGGTTTGTTCCGTTTTTTCTTTGTTTGCCGGTTGTCGTTTGGTTGCAAGCTTTTTTAAGCACACCGTGATGCTACCTGAATAACACGGAGTTTATCCGAGCAGAACATAAAGATATTGAAGTGAATCAAAGCTATGTGACTCGTGGTCGATGTATTCCTGAATGAACTGGTGATACATCTACCCGAATGATGCATCCTTTCTAATACAAATATGTTTATTTATAAAAATAAAAAAATGATCAATCGAAATCGGGTTCCAAAAACAACTAATCTGGAATCTGTAACGTAATATATCAATTACCATTTTTGGCACAGTTTTACCAATACCTAAACAAATTGAACCAGAATTAAATAAAAGTATAAAATAATCAGGAATCTAAGTTGACAAAATTAATAATAAAGTAGCTAGCACAACTCTAGGATCCTTGATAACCAAATAATCCAATCGCATGTACATCGCTTGAATTATAAAATAAGTGATTCAGGAAATATTAAAATAAGGTATTCAAAATTAATCTATGGTCGACAACTATTATATCAATTTACAACACTATTAAACAAATTATAAATCATAAAATGAACAACGACCGGTAATTATTGATTCAACCCATAGAACAAGCTAAACAAAACCTATACCAATGTACAGTTTCCTAAACAACCTAGAAAATAATATATTTAAAGAAGTGCCATGATCCCCGAAAAACTATCTAAGTACAGCAATATTTAACTGCATTTCAAATTTACTCTGTAGCTTCCAAGCTATATCTGTAATTCCAAATATTCAAATATCCGCGGGATTAAGGTGTTATGCGACCTGTGCCAAAGATTGTCTAGACTGAGGGAACATTTAACAAAGTCCAATCGTGAACGGAGCCCTCTGGATCCCAGGCTACCTCCAGTTGTATTTAGCCATACCTGCATATACGGATCTCTGCGCAGGTGGACCTGTATTTCTACGACACTCGTAAGAAAAACATGGAAAATCAAGATGAAAAAGATAAAGGGGACGGTACTTTCCAAAAACCGGAAGGTATAAAAGAAGTTAGTAACTCGAACCATAAAAGTGGGGCTCCTTCATCAGGGGCAAGGGTAAGCGACACCATGGCATCGAAGCCAGGAGAAAGCGGCACCGCAAAACAAAATAATGGGGGATTGAAAGAGATCCCTCACGAGAAAGCATCACGTCGGAAAAGTAAAGGGTTGTCTACAATGCACTAAACTCCATATTCTTGAGGGACCTGAGAAAAAATCCGTGATCCCCCCGTCCTGATGTGGGATGGTACCAGGAGTGCGTCAAGTTAATTGCGTGCTCAGACCAGAGATTAGTCGACCTTTATAAAAGCGCAGTGGTCGACTTAGGCGAGGTGTGGTAGGGCGCGAGACTTGAGGCAGTCTGCAGAGAGGAAATCCCGAGCAGACTGGAAGACTGGAGGATTAATCAATAAAGAATCCCGGGCTTCCCCTGCAAAATCAAAGGGAGTGATCAGCTTCGGGTTCAGGTCGATCACCCTTAAACTATATAAAAAAGACGAGGTCGATATCGCCTGTCAGCGACGACGAACGGACCCATCAGAAGATGGTCAAGCGGGCGGAGGACGACCAGAAGAGTGATGCTTCGGACGAGGGGAGGTAACCTCCTCTCTCTGGATTAGTCTGATGGGGACATCCTGTCGGACTCTCGACGGGGACGAACTACCTAGCTACGGTACAACTCTCCAGATGCAGTCGGAAAGGGCAGGTCTGGAGAGACCTATAGCGGCGCTCAAATTTGTGCTCAGTAGAAAGGCAATCACTTTAACAAACGAGAGGTGGCCCAACACTCTCACGTGCAGGGTAGTGAAACAGGCTTGGCCAAAACTGAACTTGCGGCGCTCCAAAGCACTAGTATTCCTGGGAAAACGAGAGGTAGGATTTATCGTAGGGGTACTGACAGGACACTGCCTTTTTGTGGAACAAGCGAGAAGGCTGGGTCTACAGACGAACGACTTTTATAGAAGTTCTATGGACGAAGAGGAGGCAGAGACCTCAGATCACTTCCTATGCTCGTGTCCAGTACTATCATACAGAAGGCATGATCACTTAGGTGTGTACGGTATGGACAGCCTTTCGGAACTCGCGGACTGTGGATTGCTAAATATTTTACGCTACATAATTAGCTCTGGATGGTTTCAACGGGAGTAACGGGGAAGTAAGATCCTGTGGTAATGCACAGCTACATATTGGCGGCTAGATTGAACCACCAACCAAAACCTAATATCACCGTCATCCGACAACCAACCCCAATCCTGATTGCAACACAACACTGCTTTAAAAAAACTGTCATAACAAATAACGGGCCGATAGTGTGAGTTGCGGAGGGTTGCGGATACTGAAGCGAGCTGCCTGATGCCACTCCAACATCACTATCGGCCTTGTTTCTAGTAGAAACGGCCCTTGGAATTGTTTACACTTTTTAAGCCAACTCCAAATATCAGAAAGCTCGATTTGAAACACAAAAATTAAAGTAACGACCTTAACTGAATTATATAACAAGATAAAGTGCATGAAATGATACTCTACAGAGCATATAATTGTAAAATTACAGGGCATTTTTAGTCCGCTTTGGCCCAAGCATAAATATGTACAATGAAATGTTAAAAATGAAAACCCGATTTGAAAAAAACAAAAAATGTCGCATCACCATTCACTGATGTGCTGCTCGCTGCTACAATTGCTATTGTATCGCACGAAAATCTGATACTCAATTCCCTTCGATGTATCACTTCATACGACGTGACTATGGATCTTCCAGGTTACTAGATTTTAAAATCAAAATTTACTAAATAGTTTTGTGCAAAACTCTCAAAGAAAATTTTTTAAATCTTAGTTGGCTGCATTAGTTTGAATTATTTTTTATTTATTTGTCACATCAAAATTCCAAGTGATAGAAATTGTCATTTGAAGTGATAGCAGTCGATAGGAAATATTTATAAAGCAGCATACTAAGATTTAAAGAACAGCCATACCGACTTTATTGAACAATTATTTTGCAAGTTTTGATTTAATGATCTAGTAACCGAGGAGATGAGTAGTCACATCACTTGAAGTGATGCGACTAGGGGAATAGGGGTGCAAAACTGTGTCGTTCCAACTCTTTTGGATTTTGAATCGCAGGTTAGTTTCACCTCGAAGAGCACTACAATTAAAAAAATCGCGGCCACAACCATCGTTATCGAGAAGACCACGAATCGACACCACTGGTTATACTTGGATCATTTGGAACTTGCCGATCGTTATTATTATTGTTTCGGCAAGAAAGTTATTCTACTCGCAGCTGATGTCATTGGAATGCATCAATTGGATGGTTTCATCACTGGTATCCAGTATTCATCCTTCGCCCAAAACACGAGACTCAGATATTTCCCATTCGGCAAAGTTTGGCAAGTAATCTACTGTCGATTCTCACTATCGAGAATTATAACACCGTCCACACACACACACACACAGGTTATTTTTTTATTTCTAAAACCTTTTCTCAGTTTTCAATGTGTCACATAAAACTATAAAGGCAATGATACATGTACAGATTTTGCCTTTAAGGCATAAAAATTACACGCGCTGATTGGTTAAAAGTCGACCATCTTGAATCGCCTTATAGGCAAAAATTTTAAATTGAATATTTCTCAATTTTTACAAGGCAATTTTTTTTGCCTTAAAGGCAAAATCTGTACATGTATCACCGCCTTAATCGGTATACATCTCTGAATAAGTCCCTCTGAAGCCCCGTATTAGTCCCAAGCTTCAACGCAGCTTCTTGGAAATATTAACTCGTTTTCGCGAACACAAATTTGATTTTATTGCAAATATATTGACAGAGACCTTTACGTCAACGATGGTCGGCGATTGACCGTCGAAGGAGAAAGACATGTTTTGTCTTTCTTCGTGTTAAACAAAAAATAATAAATAAAATTAAATATATGTTGTGTAGTTTTTGTATTAATACATAATAAATTATAAATAAAATTATAATATAATAATAAATAATGAAAGTGATTAGTGAATTGGACGTGTATTATTTATTTATACATGAAGACGTACCTTACCTATATACAGTCGGTGAATTAGAGAATTAGTATTAACATTCAGCTTAATGTGAAAATGTGCTAAAATAAATAAAAATGGTTTATAATACAAATTTGTTTGTTTATTTACTTTTAATATTAGAGAAGTGCTATTAACGTGTAATTAAAGTGTGGTGTCCAGCGGAAGAAATGTTTTATATACATAGACCGTGTTGAAATATTTATAACGGGATATATTTCTATGCGAAGTATATTTCGTTTTAATTTTTCGATATATGGATATGTATATGTATGCATATGGAAGCGCAATTCAGAGAAGTTTCCTTTTAATATATTTTTTATTTACATAAAATGTATATATTTATGTGTCTGTATATGTGTGGATGGGGATGTAAATACAGTGAGGCTTCTGTAAGTCGAAGTATTCCTTAAATCTAATTTCGATTTATGGTAGGAACATTTTTCGGTAAATTTCCTGTTCATAAGTATATAATATACATATATAATATCTATGTATACGTGTGTATATGCTCGGGGAATTCGAGCGAAATTAGTTTTTCATCTATTTTACTCAAATTTTCGCTATCTCAAGCAAATTATTTTGGCAAATAATGGCTCGACTTATAGAAGTTTTACTGTATGTTAACTAGGAAGAATTAAAGGTGTTTGTGTGTGTATGGATATTGTTTATATTATCCATGCTACACTATAATTTGGTTTTCTGGATTCAAACTATTGCGCAATAGATTTTAATTTTTAATTTTAAACCCTTATTTTAAATTAAATCATTAAATTTTTTTGTCTTGTTTTATTCTGTTCTCTCGAAAATAAAATTTAAACAAAAATCTACATCTCAAAAATGTCCGTAAATTTTTTTATTTTCATTTCAATTTTGTTCATTTTGGATTCACGGTCAAAATTTTTACGTCGCAGCTACGTAATAAAATTTTTGTCCGTGAATCCGAAATGAAAAAAATTGAAATGAAAATAAAAAAAATTAAGGACATTTTTGAGATGTAGATTTTTGTTTAAATTTTATTTTCGAGAGAACAGAATAAAACAAGACAAAAAAATTTGATGATGATGATTTAATTATTAATTTAAAATAGTTAATTATTAATTTAATGATTTAATTTAAAATAAGGGTTTAAAATTAAAAAATAAAATCTATTGCGCAATAGTTTGAATCCAGAAACCAAAATTGTGTGTAGCATAGCTGTATGGAAATTATAAATTTCTTTTTGAAGCTATCTTCGTTCTCTCTGCGTTTTGTATTTACACACAACGATTGTCTTATCTACTTTTGTTTGCAAAGGATATGTATGTATTGTATCATGGTATGCATGCTAAGAGAAACGAAGGTGGAATATTCCCATATTTCATTTTCGTCGTTTTGTGCGCATTACGTCAAATGTGGACAACAAAACGAAAATTTACATTTAAATTGTCGATTTTTCGATTAATTGTTTAAATGGATCTGCAGTACGCGTAATTACCCTTTGTATTTCGTTTTATGGTCGTAATATTTGAGAGGAGAATCTGCCGAGATATATTTTTCAAGTCGACGGAAAAAGGGGGATATAATAATTATGAGTATATAACATAAATCTATAAAATTGTTAATACATAAGTTTACTAATAAAATATTAAGTGGGTACCTCTCTGTAGCTTTTATTCTTCTGTTTCTAAAATATTCGTGTTCTTAAGAATTCATTTAATTAAATACATTATGCACTTTAAATTACAAATTAAAATTAAATCTCGATTTTATTTCATTTGTTATTTTATGTTTTCCGTTAGTTAAAAAACGAAGTGTAAATTTCTGTCTTTATCAGATATATGTAAATAATGTAATTGATGGGTTTTTCTACAAATTGAAGAAGGTCCCAATTTCTTAGTTGATGTGGATTTGGAGATTGTTAAATGATTTATTTAAGTAAAAAATTGTTTGATTTTAACTGAAAATCAGAAAATAATTAATTATAATTAAAAATTTCTTCAACTGTACTTATCAAACTTAAATGAGCTTTTTGTTTGAAAAAAAGCGTTTTTTATCCATTTGTTTAGGAAAATAATAAAAAAAAAAAAAAAAAAAAAAAAAACCCGAAAGTACGTTTCTTGTCCACATTGACGTCACATAACCATGCTCAATGTTGCACCTTCTTGTCTATCGATCGTGTATGGTATAGGCAATGCCTCCTAAACTACGTACAGGCCTCTTACTACTCTCATTTTTCGCACATGACGACAAGTTATGTCTAAACCGAGATTGCGCAATAATAATATTAGGATATTTTTCAATTTTCACTAACAAAACAAGTAGAGAAAGCAACAAAAACGTCGACATAGCATGTCGTCATCATTTGGTGTAAGCGGCCTGTAGTTTAGGAGGCATTGGTATAGGTATGGATATATTTCTATAGATGTTTGATCGGTTATATAGATGTGTACGTTATACATATACATATATGATTGATTGTTTTTATTTACAATTATTTTAATATTTTAATAATTAATCTGATATTTTATTATATTAATACATATTATTTAATATATATACGAGTACTATATGATTATGTATGTTTGTATTTTGGCTTTTCCTGTATGCATTGTGTGGGACGAGTGGCCATAATGTTTCATCTATTAAAGCGCAGTAAAAACATTTTATTTATTAGAGTTAGATAAGTATATTCGAAGATTATTGTATGCTGCTTGCGTCATTGTTTAATGTAGCCTGCGGCCCCATTCCTGAATGCGGTGCGGGGGCGGGGGTACAGGATTCGTATTTGAATTGAATCAGATTCGTACGATTCTTATTTAAAATTGAATGAGAATCTTCTATGTTCGTTTTCGTGTCGTATTCAGGAATGGTACCGCTGGTTTTTGTAAATTTACTTGTATAACAACATTATAGAGTGGAGAGATGATTGAGGTGAACTCATTTCAGCTTGATTGAATGACAGCTTTTGTTGTTTTATTGTATTTATTCATTTACTTGATTTTTTAAATATTATACAGATGTTTATAATAAATTGTATCACATTATTCTATATTATCATTTATTAGTTTATTATCTTATTTGATTATTTTAAAATTGTAAAATTTTTTATAATGAATTTTGTAACGTGAATCCAAATGAACTGCATAAATTTGTTAAAACTATGGTTTGTAAATGGGCATACCCAGAGTAGAGCAATTTTTCGTTATTCATCTACATTTTGGGGATTTCAAAATAAGGGTATGGGAAATTGAACGAAATTCAATCTGATAGAGGATTTTTATAAATCGGCGGCTTGAACTAATGTTTGTAAGTCTACCATAATATCGTCCTGTGCGAGTTTAATGTGCTCGATAGCAACTCTAACTTGTGCATCTAATCTCATCCAATGTTGGAGGCAGCCCCAATGGGAAATGTCGTCTTCCTCTGCTATGGCTGGTGATTGCACCTCTGTTAGTTTTAAGATATCAAACCAATTAGAGATTGGAATGTACCGCCAGCTATTCTGAGTTCTGACTAGTATCTCGCCGATATTGTTTTATATATGAATAGTTTCTCGCATCCGTTCATTTTGTTTATATAGCATCAAAGATTTCGGAACAATATATAGACAATCTTTCGATTTCTGCCCAGATTCTGCACTGTTATATCGTTCTTTGGCGGTTTTTAATGAGTAATAGGCCTGGGGATTTTGCGAATATATGTTCTGTATTGAATGCTCCATGATATCTTATGATATAGGTTAATACTAACAAGTAACTTTTGTGGATCTCTTCTGAACTAAGGTGTGCATTTAAGTCCACCAATAGAACAATATAGCGTGACTTAGGATAGAGTTCTACCATTGACAAATTTAGTGCTCGGTTGCGCTGGTTGCGCACCATGTTTGTTTCTTATTTACCACAAAAGTTAATATTCCATTGATTTAGATTGATGTCAATATGGTTACGTTTGTGCTCACTGCTGAATCTACGAGCATTCCGGATCTCAAAGCATAGTGAGGAGGAGGCTGATCTTGTTTTACTCACAACACATTTTGGGTGTTGTAGCGGATTTGTGGTATTGACTACAAATCTGCTACAATATTTAAAATGTACCACTTTAAACCCGATATTTTTTTTTTATTTTTTATTTTTTTTTCTCTTTTTTTAACTTTTCGTTAAATTTTTAGAAAACCAAGAAAAAGAGTGAATGACTTCCATGGAAATACAGTACGGCTTCAAACCTTAAATATGATATTCCAATATTTATGTTTTTGCAGCTGTCTTGTTTTCGTTTAGTTCCACAAATATTATATGTGCCTGTTGGTTTTTAGTGTTATAGAATATAGAAGTATTAATCCAATCTTTATGGTAGAAATCTTTTCCGTTATATAGCGGAGGTTCAATTTTTATGGCAGTAGTAATTCATGTCCATTTAGCGAGGGTTAATATTAAGCGGTATGTGGCGTATTCCAATTTCAGTTGCTCAGGTAGATGGTTTAATAAAGCGGTATAGTATATCGAGATATAGCATTATTTTTATGTGAATATTGAGTCTAAATGACCGTTTTTCAACGAAAGCACTTTATTTTGGATTGACGTTTTAAATTTCATTTATTCACTATTCTAATTTCTAAAATTATTTTCTAGGTATAATTTATATTATTTAATTATTAAATATTTAATTTATTTATTAATTTTAGGTACATTAGTAGATATGTTACTATGGGATCATGGAATTCTACTTCTAATTAGCTTAGTTTACATTAATGATATTAGTCCTATAATAAGTGAATATTGAATGTCGTCGGCGGGGAGGGTGGAGTGGATGAGGCCGGAGTCGTGGATTTTCGAGACTCGCTTAGAGCGTTCTTGTTATCGTCTTTGCGGTTGGATGGTTTGTGTTTTTGATGAAGATTTTCTTAAAACTTAGCCTGTTTTGGGAGGGTGTCTTGGGGGTTTGCGGTTTTGAACTTGTACATTCTGCGTTTCTCGCGGGCGATTGAATGTTCGCATGTGGTATAAATAAATTGCTCATTGCAGTTATAAGTTGTATTATCTTTGTGTTATTAACTATCGTCTTTATCTAGATGTATGTAATCGGGCCGATTCAATCAATAAATTCTGTTTAGGAAGTGGAAAATTATTAATATAGTATTCAATTTCAGGTTATTTCCAGATACATGTGAAATAATAACATTTTTCTTAGGTTGCGGTTTTAAAGAAGCAATTATTGATGACCAACACCATCATTACCCATTTAACCTATTAAACCTTTATCCTTCCCCAAGTAAATTAGTTTTGTGCTGTCTTTGTGTTACTAACTATCGGCTATACCTATGTGTCTGTAACCGGGCCGATTCTGTCCCACTTAACTTACCTATCCAATCCTTCGGTTTTGTTATGTGTAAAAAAGAGTGTACGGTGGGCCCGGCGTCACCCGGGAACTCCTGTGTAAGAACTTGGTCGTACATTCAGAATCAATCAAATCAATCAATCAAGAGACCTTTACGTCAACAATTTCATGACTAGTTCGGACGACATAATTAAAAATGATATGTCACTTTCAAGCGACATTCATATTGAACTATCGAAGAGATGTAAAACTAATTAAAAATGTATAGTGCTTTTATCAAATTTAAACTTTATTTTCTAGATTTGAGAGAAAAATAGTTTAAAACTGAGTTTAATAGCAGATCTACTACAATCGTTGCAAATCAATCTTATACAAATAATCAATTAATTGTTATTTGCGGTGATACACGCTTCTGTTGTGGTGCCATTTTATCAAATAATACACGAATAGTAAAGAAATAAATTAATTCAAATCCCGTAACCAGGCTAAAACCTAAAAACAATCCCAACAGTCCACCAAATGATGCGAGAACTCCCAACCAATTTTGATACATATCGTTACGATAGTGGGTTGATACAAGATCCTTGAAATATATGTGGAGCATTGTGTGGTCTTCTAAATTAATATCCTTACTAGAAAAGAAATAAACACAAAATAAAAATTTAACGAACAAGACACACAGGCTGATAGCCTTACAAAAATCCCAATGAGTTGAATGAATACTTTCGGTTTAGTTCACCAGATGAAATTTCCGAAGGATATTGCAGAAGTTCACAATCCGGATAGCAACTACAGGGCGATTTTAACTGATCATTCACCACGCTAATCGATTTATTAACGCCTGGCAATGCAACCTGAAACCATTCTCGATATCTTTTAACACATAACAATTGGCTCATATCGCAAGTTGGATGTGAACCGTTACTGAGTAAATTGTATGGAATACAGCCACATTTTTGATACACTATATTACTGCGACACTCGGCCAAACAATTAATATATGAATATTTTTCCATTACGGTCATTTGTCGTTCGTCTGGTGATAAACAGTTTCGTTCGGGAATCGGCAGCTTATATACTTCATTTGTACTATAGGTGGATTCAGGTGCAATACTAAGGAATGCTTCTAATTTGGTTGCGACCAATTTGGTTTCGGCATTATCGTCCGCATAATCATATGAATTATGAATGAGCACACGAAATCCATACGTACTTAGTATAGAGCTATGATAATCCGTTATCTTGGGTCTTATCAATACACTTAGTCCAGTTTCATAACCGCACGACGTAACACGACGTGGTGATTTCGGCACATTGTGTGCCAGTTTTCTAAAATTATAACAAATTATGATTATCCCAAATATTTGAAAAATTAAATTAAGCTTACGAAGAATAACTGTTTTTGGACGTGGCGTAATAATTAAACGAACAACAATATCCCTCGACCGTCTGAATCATTTGAAATAATGAATCACATCGAGTTTGAGTTCCCTTCCACATGCATCGTTCAAGAATTTCTTCGCATTTCGGTGCCACTTCACGCATGAATTTATTAATTTCAATGTTGTTCGCCTTAAATATATTATCCAATTCAAGGTATTCCTCTTCGGTCGCATCACCGACCCCATCAAAATGTAGGACCAAACGAAACATATGCGTTAAATCGTCAGCTGATAAATTTTTTGGGCGAGTCCTTTAAAATTAAAAATATTATTTAAAAATTACATATTTTTACTATTAAGAATTTTTACATTGCTTCTGCTTTAGCCATTGCCAACGATTTTGATATTTTATTTACATTACACAACGTAATTGCTGGAAATGGAATGTTCCACGTCGCAAAGTGGGTCGATTCTATAACCGTTACGGTTGGTGTTTCGGCATTCCATATCCAAGTAAACCACAGCAAAATAATTGCACTAATTAAAGCTATTAAGACAACAACGGACCACATGATACGTTCCCATATCGCGTAATCTGTGCGTATGATATGCCGATATCCATGTAGGGCGGTAACCGAACAAAATTCCCGCAAACGTTTCGTAACCCATTCTTTGAAATTGAAATAATCTTTTTTATTTACCGCAGATTGACGGCTATCTTTAATATTATTGATCGATTTTAATTTTAATGTTTTCCAATTTTCTTGTGCCGGGCTACGTTTTAACATATTGGCGGTCAACAATTAACTGCGGGAATGATTTTCTATATACCGCACACGACGAACAGAAATACATGGTGACTAAAACAAAAACCAACAATTATTGAATTATAATTTAATTGGTAACTCATTAAATATTCATTTTCACATGTCGATTGAGACGTATACGTTTGCTATTTATCGGTAATCATAAATCACAAAAATTGATTTGAAATAAATTACGGTTATTATGGCAAGATTTTATGACAATGATAAATTACTGCATCATTGAGTGCACCACAAAATAGCTTAATTGTATAAATAGCTGAAGCCTTTATTAAATTCTCAACAGTTTTAAAATGTCTTTGGCCACCAAGAACGGAAAAACTGCGTGCTGCTCTAGAAAAGTTCAATTTATGCTGAGAGTGTTACGGATTGATTACAAAAGTTTACTAAACGATTACTTAGATGTATCTGGCATTAATGGGATTAAACATATTAACGAGGAAAATCGATCCAAAACGGAGAAGTATGTAAATCACCATAAATGTTACTTTAAAAGTTCAAAATTATATAATACGTTTAAGGTATGGATGGCTTGCTATGATGATTCTGGTATTGGCTCTCACATTTTGGTTTCTACTATTCACGTACATAAGTTATTTGGGTGCGCCAACTGCCACTACCCAATTACCACAACGAACATCTGTATCAACCGTTCCATTTCCAGCAGTCGGTGTTTGTGATGGAAATCGTTTGAGTAAACAATTATTAACTAGATTCGCGTCCAAGTTGTAAGTTTTAAGTCAAAAAAGTTTTAAGTTTATTGCCAAAAATTGGATTTACCTCGATTTTAAAACTTTTACAGATTTAAAATGCAGAACAAGACACTTACAAAAATTGGAGACACCGAACAAGAAGTTTACAACTCATTACTATTTCTGGGAACGTTTTACAATTTGGACAGTGATGATTTTAGATTTTATGAACTTGATCGATTACATTCATTTCTCACGGAAATTTACAATGGCACCTACAGTATTGGTACTATAACCCGAGAACTACTACAGCCATGTACTGCTCACTTGAGTAATTGTTCATGGCAAACACAAAGTATTGACTGTAAAAAAATTTTTTTTCAACGGAAAACTTACTTGGGCTATTGTTGCTTATTTAATTATCAAAGGCCAACTGTAAAACAATTTCAGTAAATATTTGAGACAGCGCATGGGTTAACTTCAATATTTAACATAATTCATTTATTATCATTTCAATGTATTAGGGAACTTGTTTTAAAGTATGGTAAACTGCCGGAAGCCACGCCAATGCTTCTGCACAGCCCCGGATACGAAATGGGATTGACCGTTATTGTAAATCATAATATGTCTGATAACGCATTTTTTATCAATTCTAATTTAGGAACGCACGTGTTTATATTCAATCCACTTGATTTTGCCGATTCAGATAGCGATGCCGTTTCAAGTTATATCATAAATGTTGGTCAAGAAATGTTTATTAGTTTACACCCTCAGCCAGTTTCGGGCGCACAAGAAATGCGCAATGTACCATCAAATGCAAGAGGTTGTATGTTTTATGATGAAAAGGTTATAGATTACAATAAGTAAGCTATGGATTGCGCACGATATTTATCACGTACTAAAGACATTAATTTGTTACAGTTATTACTCGTTCAGTGAATGTAATCTCGTGTGCAATATCGAAAAGCTCATAAATGCCTGTGGATGCTATCCTTATTTTATTAATTCGTTCTATAATGTATCAGAATGTCAATTGAGCGATGTTCAATGCCTTCAAAAATACGTAAATTTACGTAACGAGATTGAGACAAGTGGGGAACAAACATCAAGTCGACCCTTTATATGTCCCGGTTGCTTACCTACGTGCAACTACATTCGATATAAAGTACAAAAGTCGTGGGGTAACATTAAACCATTTAACAAGTTTGTGCTAAATTATACTCGTAGACTCGATGATTTTTGGCAGATTAACAAAAATTTTTTTTTTTTATTTTGCAGCCGAACAAATATAAAGAATAAAAGTGTTTTAAGAGTGTTCTATGGTGACTCGTACGTCATCGAATATCAACAAACAGTTGTATATACTTGGTATGATCTTCTAAGTGAGTATACGCCCATTTCTGAGCACACGAACGAGTAAAATAATATTGTAATTATAATTGTAGGTATGTTTGGCGGCATATTTAGTGTAATGATTGGGGCTAGTTTATTATCAGCAGCTGAGATACTGTACTTCATGACCGGCAGATTTTTTACATCATTTATAAAAAAGTATCGTAAAGAAAGAGCAGGTTCATCAGAAAATGGTAAACCACCTAACGAGATCTTGCTATATTTCAACGATTTCAAATCGTTTGGAACAACTAAATTTAATAAATAATTTATTTATGTAGATTTTATTGAGTATAAGTATAAATACATGTGTTGAACCTACGGATATCCCAAACTTTTTGCTTCGTTTAATAAAACCACTAATGAATCTAAGGTTTCTTCCCCAGTTGGGATTATTTGATTCGCCGGTAGAATGAATCCATTAGCTCCCGAGCTGCTATTTGGCCGCAACTCGTATGTGTACGCAATTTTTGTATCTAAAATATCATATGCCCATTCCATGCTTGAACCACTTGCCGGGTATATCGTCTCATAAATATTTCCGACTTTGTACGCTGTACCATAACGTTTAGCCAAAGCTTTGGCTGCTTTATCCCCTATTAATTGTAAATCGTCGTGATTAGGCGCATGCATTTTTGTATATCCATAAGGAAATAGTAGCAGCTGTGAAAATGAATGAAATGCAATATACGCTTGTATTTTACCTCGTAACGATTTTAAATATTGAGCCATTGTTGCTGTTTCGACTTCAGAAAATGGCTTATCACCTTTGTATGTGTCGGCACACGGGAATGAACTGCTACCTTGTTCACCCCAATGATTATCCCAATTACGATTAGGATCAGCACCATAACACACCAGCAAGTACGGCTTTCGTGTTTTACGCCAAAATCGATCACGGGTATGCGAATATTCATAGCCATCCGGATTCGCCACCGGAATTATATACCAATCATAGCTTTCTGCTATCAAACGCACTTGTTCGTCGTTGCTGTAAATAAGCGCATCTAAAATATATGTCACAACAGCTGGTGCAATCCATTCCCTAGCATGTAATCCACTTTCTAAAATAACACCAGGATTTCCCGATTTGTACGACAGTTTAATACCTTTGATTGTACGACCCTCATAAGTTTTTCCAACTGTTATCATTGTTAAATTGTCCGGGTATGTCAATGCTAAATTTTGCATCCATTCATAAATAGCGCTCAATCGCTGATACTCAAACCAATTAAATTCAGCTTGGGCCAATTTCATTTGAGTTTTTTCCGCATCGATATCATTTTGCAAATTCTCACTCAATATTTCAAATCGAAATGCGTGGTCGGCCAATAAACTCTGAAATTCTCCAAATTTATGAGGCGGCACAATCACCTTGGCACTGCTCATCGAATTTTCAAGTACAATATAACTATCACTATAATTTTCAATAGCTTTCACAACGTTCACTTGATTGCTCGTCTCAATAGTTAAACTGTACAATTCATAATTATCGTAACGTGCATATTCATATGAACACTGAACGAGCACATGCACGTTAATTATTAAAACTAAAGCATAGTTCTTCATTGTATAACGATTACAACTATAGACCGGTACATTTAAATTATAGAACTAAATGTTTAACTTGATAGTTGGCAATTTATATAGAAAAATGAAAATTGTGTTATCATGTAAAATTAATAGTGTCTGGTGGTAGTTTTAATTACGATTTATCCATTCAATTATACTTTTTTGTAGTATAGTTTACTTTATATTGTAAAATTGTTAGTTGCGATAAGAACAGAAAATTGCATAAATTATTTGTTTACACAATTCAAGTGGTAATTCCAAATCACAAAAGTATAATGAGTGAAAAACGAATGATTTACAATAATATTTAGGTAAACGTGCGGAATACAATAAATGTACATTGATAAGGAGTTCACGTGTCGTTGAACTTTTGCACTTATTTTAATGGTGTTTTGCACTTATGGTAGTGCCGGCTGACATATATAGCAAACAATAAAAAAATACGGGCAATTTTGTGAACTGCATACCACAGTAATTACCCCTAGCAATTTTGTGCGACATATAGCGTACCAATAACTAATTCTTTTCGCATATAGGGCTTATCTGGATATAAGCAATCATTATAAAATAATGAGATAAAGAAGAAAGTTTAAATTTTTTGAGATTTTACGAGCCACTAAAGCAAATTCTTTACCCATTCATCCAGCTTAACTTCCACACTGTGCTTGAATTGCAAACTTTTTTTTGTGACAAGCTGGGTACCCAGGGGGTAATCCTAATTTAAGTATGCGGAATTCAATGGTGCTAGTCCCATTTCAAAGTTAGTCCCCATTTTTGAGATATCGCTTTCGAAATGTTTTGCCTCTGAGTCAAAACATACCCTCATTTTCACGTTGATAGCTCCTGAACCATTAAAATTTTCGTTATGCTTTCTTCAGCAAAGTTGTTGCACAAGCCAAGATAAACAACTTTGCCGAACATATCAAGATCGAAAAATGACATCTACATTCACATTTTTGAGTTATTTCTTTTTTGCTTTTCGTTTCGACGAAAAACACGTTTTTTACCATTTTTTGTCCATTTATTGAATTTAAATCGATCGATTAAGCATTGCATCGATAAATATAGATACCATAGAATCTATTTACAAGAAAATTAAATCGATTAAGTTGATTTTATGGTGATTTCTCTTAATTTTTTCCTTAAAAATTAACATCTTTCTTAACTTTTTTAATTTTAATTTTCTGATTCGTTCGTGTCATCTTCGGGATCTTCATCTTCTTGCAAATTCCAACAAATATCACCCAAGAGTGCATCTAGCTTGTAGCCGCTGTACCAATGTTCGAGCCTTGCCGTCAATTGGTGAAAACGCTCGCCGTGCTCATCGGATTCGGCTGGTGATTGTTCGGCGAATTTTTGAACATGACAATGCAAAAAATGTAGTTTCAGTGACATTCTAAAGTTCATATTATGAAAAGCAATCAGCATATTTTCAATATATCTGCGCCAATCAACGGCTCGATTAATTCCGAGAACATTCTTTTACACATTTCCATGCCATAAGCTCTCGTTCACTGAGAGCATTTTCAAATGCATCATCGTTCATCAAACGACGAATATCTGGTCCATTAAAAATTCCTGTGATAAAAACAAGAAGCGAGAAGAAATTTCATTTGATCAAAACTTAGATTCGAGTACATTCAAACACCAACCTTCTTTTATTTTCATTCCACTTAACCGTGGAAAAATGCGACGCAATTCGACGAACGCATTTCCATCTGGATTCAGCGCTTTTATAAAATTTTTAACTACTCCAAGCTTGATATGAAGTGGTGGTAGCAATATTTTTTTTAATTGGCACAAGTGGAGCCTCAACGATGCTGTCGTATTGCAATCTAATGTTCTCACGTAAAGCCCAGTTCCGTTCGTTGTATTGGTCCCCTTTAAAACGTGTATTCCATAAGCACATAAAACAAACGATTTTGCGAGATTTCAATGTGATTGCATGGCGCAGTGACATTTGATGGGTGATATATTGATGCAGATGTTTCTCCGGTTTCACCTGATTCAAATGTTGATGGTAAATATTCCTCAGTTGGGTTTGATCTTTCAAGGAACAGGAATTTCATGTGAATGCGGCGGCGGTAGTTGAGCATTTGTCGTTGCAGTATATGGATCATGTCCTTGTGGATTGATCCATATCATCGGGACACCAAATAGCATTGCGGCTCCAGTGTTTTGTCATGTATGCATATGGAAAATGCATGTTGTACAAACAAAAGACGGCGTCCAATTTACATCACTAATAACTTTTGTGAAAAGTATAGTCGATATAAATCAGCGGTTTTATCACTTATTTTGCGGCGATTGCTCATAATTGTAAATTTTCCACACACACAACAAAAGCACTTGAGTTTAAAACACCTATCCATATTATTTATTTCACCAGATTCACAAGACGAATTTCACTTTATTTTTTGTGCTCTTTTGTCACGTTATATATTTAGTAAAAAAACTTTTTATTTTTAATTTTATATTACAGCTTGTAGTTCTTACTTATTGTGCCAATTATTTAACTTTTTTAGAAATATCGATTTCGAGAATAATCTCATCTTCGGCATATTTTTTACTACTGTTACATAATTTATTTTGAAGCTCTTTATATACTGTAGCTAGGCGCTGCTGTTTGGTACCTTCTTTGTTTTTAAGTAATGAATAATAATAGTTCGTAAATTTTATTGGGTTTTTGTGTTGATTTTGTCGTCAATTAAATTGTTGGTGTTTTGGTTTTTGAATATTTTCAGGGTGTGAATTTTGGCCGCAATTTGACTTATGACTCATGAGAAATTTGTATACGCACAGTATACAAATGTCTCATGACTTATGAGTCAAATTATACCCAAAATTTATAGCCTTGGCATTGGTCTCTAACCTGTCTAATTTAGGTCCTTTTTTGATTCTGTGCAAAATGGTTACATTTGATTAAATTTAGTGTATACCTATGATTTTCAGTTTTTATGTGTGTTGTGCGAAACTTGATTTTATGTACTTTTTTTAAATTTGGTTATGTCATTGATGTGTTGTTTGTATCTTATTTGAAATGAGCGTCCTGTTTGACGTAAGTATGTCGACTTTCAGTTGTTTTTAGCCGTACCTGTGTACCCATGTTTCTCTAGACAGCAAGGTAGGAGTCGGAGTCTTCTATGAGATGCTTTTGCCAAAACTGACAAGACCCTGCCTTTTTGAGGAACATGCGAGAAGACTGGGTCTACAGACGAATGACTTTATAGAAGTTACATGGACGAAAAGGAAGAAGAGACTTTAGATAACTTCATATGCTCGTGTCCGGCACTATCATACAGAAGGTATATATTTGGGCGTGTACAGTATGGCCAGCCTTTCAGATCTCGCTGACTGTGGAGTGCGAGATATTTTTCGGTACGTACGTAGCTCTGAATGGTTTTGAACAGGGGTAAAGGGGAAATAGGTTAGTGTTATATCACAAAGGGGCACTCCTGGTCTAAGTGTGCGGAAGCAGCCACTCCAACCTAACCTTGGCCTAAGTAAAACACACATATATGATAGATGTGGTTTTTCGGTCTTGATATGTTCAGCAAAGTTGTTGGTCGTGATTTGCGCAACAACTTTGCTGAAGAAAGCATAGCGAAAATCGTAATGGTTCAGGAGCTATCAACGTGAAAATGAGGGTATGTTTTGACTCAGATCCAAAACATGTCGAAAGCGATATCTCAAAAATGGGGACTAACTTTGAAATGGGACTAGCACCATTGAATTCAGCGCACTCGAATTAGGTTTACCCCCGGGTGCCCAGCTTGTCACATTTTTCAACTAGCACAGTGTTATCAATATCGCCGATTGTGAAATCTTATGGCCCCAAAGAGCATGGCAAACTCCTGTTTAGGTACTAAAATTAAGACGGAATTCCATTACCAATGCATACATTTTTAGAAAAATATCGAAGACAAATAAATACACGATTAGTGCGACAAAGACAGATTATTTTTATGTTATAGCGAAACCATTGACCAGAATGCAAGACAGTTAAACTCAATTATATCTCAGAGTATATGAATAATGTTAATTACTATTTTCGATCAGTGTACATAAGTAATATTTAAGAACGTTAAATACGAAAATGGTTGGTTACTTGTGCATTCGAATGTTGATTGTATGTAATCATAAAATATTTATCCTCCTTCCAATGTTTTTATGAGTATAGCGTATATCAACCATATCAATCAAATAAAACAGGTATTTTTTTTTAATTATTTTTGGTTTGTTGGTGCATTTGACAGGACTATGTACTATTATGTATAGACCATTTTCCTCAAAATTTTTTGACAGTTCTCAATCAGCTGTTTTTGATTCTGTATGGCAAACAACAATTTTGTGCTGTGTTTTGTTTTATTTTTATACTGTGATAATTTAGTTAATTAGGTTAAATAAAATCTAGTTTTTGTGTTTATATAATTTATTAATATTAACTAAAAAAATTAGAATATCACATTTAAAAATTTGTGTTAGAAGTAAGTAATTAACACGATTTTGTAAATAAGCTTAGGTTATGTTTTTGCACCAAATAAAATATTTTTATGAAATTTCTATAAATTTACAGAAAATAAATAGCGCTATGCTATCGAAATATGCAATGGGTCTATTGGCAGCCGAAAGATGACTATATGAAAGCAAAATATCTCAGTTTGAAGCCGATCCGTATCTAATGAAGTACGATGAACAAATACTGCCAAAAAACACCGTTTTTTGAAATATTCCAGTATCTTGTGAATAAAAAATCATTTTATACATCAACTGAAGTAAAGGCAGACAAATCGTTAGAGGCTTTGATTTCGTTGTTGTTCTTAAATTTGTATGCTTCAGTGCTGCATTTTCCTCATTCAATGCAGTAATTTGTTGTTTCAACTTATATATTGCATCATTTTTGTCACACTCAAAATAGAATTCTACGAATTACGAAACAAATCATAAATGTGTTACGTTCAGTTATATTATTTGACCTTCAGTTTGACATGCTTTTTCATGAAACATTGTAACCGCGGGTACATCGTCCAAGTCTTCGTCAATCCTAACTTCTGGTTCCAAGTTTGGCGTTTTTCTGGTTTTGTGGCAATCTGATCTTGCTTTACCATCAATGAGGTTCTTTTCTTCATTCTGTCATATCTAGCCATGGAACACTTTTTGTTTTTCTTATATCCTAACTCAACCGAAAGAATCCAGTCAGGATTTAATACGTCATTAAGGGCAGCGCTTTTGCCCGATAAAAAATGCTTAGAGCAAACAAACGCATTAATGAAGTAATTTTTATATCTTTGCGATTGATGGCAGTCAACCATGCTCGTTGCCGTTGTTCTACAAGAACTTTGTACTTCAAACAACGTGTTGGAACAGCGGGAAATCTAAAAAATTTATTCCAGAATTCTTAAGTGCTCTCGATCGACACTTAAACATAGAACATGCCACGGGCATTTTAATGCAATAAAGAATGTTTTATAAATAAATTTATTTAGAATAATTAATTATTTCACTTTAACACAAATTTTTTGTAAAATACACAAGAAAACAATCGTTTATTAACAAATGATCAATGAATATCACATAAAATTTTAACATTCGTTGCCATACACGCTCGTTTGACATATAAAACGTCACTGATTTTGACAGATAAGGAAAATGGTCTATTGACTATGTACTATGTTTACACAAACAACAACAAACAAAATAGATTTAAAGATCAAATATATGTAGCCACGCCTCATTCATGCATACAAAACTAACGGCGGAATTCCATTACTGCGGCTTTTTTTGTGTAGAAAACTAGAGAGATTAAATCAAAAATCCCTGTGTGATCGGCGGCGCAACAATATTTTTTTAAACTTTAAATTTTTGTTGTTAAACTTTAAATTTTTGTCCTTATATAAATATTATATAAGGAAAAAAGTTCGTGGCTTTTTTTGGGTGACATTGAAACAAAGAATTTTCTTATTTCAAATGAACTTTATTAAACCAAATATGTGCGATTTTGATCGATGACCTTTTGCTATTTTTCTGGTAGAGCCATGATCCCATCACTGTAGAACTTCTGTGGTTTAGAGGTGAAAAATCGAGACAACTCATTTTCGCAGGCAGTTACGATCCTCTACACATAACAATACAACAACATAACATTGTTATACAACAACAACAACGCTTGTGATGGGATCTACTTTTCAAACACACGCGGAGTATTACATCGAAAACGACACACAACAAAAAAAATGCAAGGTTCGCATAAATGTCCATGCATTTATGCATATTGTAGGATCGGGTGTCAACATGTTAGATTAAATCATTATTGTAAGTTAGTTGTTAAGCTAGCGTCTAAGAGCATCTAAAATATAAATTGTTCTGTTAAATAAAGTTCAGTAAATAAAAGATTAATTAATAAAAAAGATATATAAATTAAACAAGTGAAAATTGTTTTTTTTATAATAAAGTTTTTGTCTAAAACATAATTAGGCCTCTTTTGAATTTAATGTAAAACCATTAAGATGGTTCTGCATGGACCGGAACAAATGGTAGTACGATGGTGCAAGGTCAGGACTATATGGTGGGTACATCAAAACTTCATACCCAAGCTCTCTCAGTTTCTGCCGGGTCATCAATGATATGTGTGGTCTAGCGTTATTATGTAGGAACACGACGCCCTTTCTGCTGATCAGTTCTGGACGATTTAACTGAATTGTTTGTCTTAAACGTGTTAGTTGCTGACAGTAAAGATTAGAATCAATCGTTTTGCCCGGTGGCAGCACCTCATAATGCACGACTCTTTTTCCATCCCACCCCCAGGTGTTTTAGTAATTTACTAAAACGACTTTAGGTTTTGAATCTGAATTTTTTCTTAGTTGTGTTTATTAACATCACCGATCGTAATCGATGACGAAAATTTAGAAAACTTCCTATGCTCGTGTAGCACTTCATGCATAGAGATTTTTTGGGCGTATACTACAGTATGGCCAGCCTTTCAGATCTCGCAGACTGTGTAGTGCGAGATATTTTGCGCTACTTACTTAGCTCCGAATGGTTTTGAACAGGGGTAAAAGGATCCTGTTGTATCACAACGGGCGACTACTGGTGTAAGTGTGCAGAAGCAGCCTTGGAGTGGCTAACCTAACCTAAGCTTGACCTAAGTAAAACACACATATATAGTGGATGTGGTTTTTCGGCCTTGGTATCTCACCACCGCTTCAACAGTGACACAAAAAATGTCATATTGAATAAAACTGATTTATATATACTTTTTACGCTATTTGCCGTAGGCACTTGGCGAAACACACTTACACTTAACAAACACATTTTATTAAACACTTGTTTTTTATTTCGCAAAATTAGATTTTTGAATATTTTAATTAAAAAGTTTGTTCAAAAAGTGATCGATTTCGACTTGTTATAGGTCATCATCAGGAGTATATACTGATTTGTAAAAGTAAAAATTTATTATATATAGCAGAAAAAAGCAAAAAATAAATAAAAGGAGGGACAAAAAATAGGCAATGAAAATTAATCTACTAACTGTTAGCGATACGGAAATATTAATAAAAAGGGAGGGGAGGGGAGAAGGATTGCAGACATATCTATAACACAATAAAATAATTAACTTATGAATTGAAATTCGATTTGTTGCAAGATAGGGTTTGTTTCGAATGATAAAACAAGTCTATAGTTTAATAATACTTTTATTAATTATAAAGTTATTTCAGTCTCACTACTCGTATCACATTTCAAAATAGTGTAGCAGCTATGTTATAAAAATAATAGGTTTCTTCAATTTTGAAAATTTCACAGATGTTATTTGGATTTTAGTAAAAGCAAGCTTTAAATGATCCGTTAAATCTTTAATCGCGTAGAAATCATGTGAGACAACTCATTAACGTGATACGGATCGCCGCGTTTCTTTACCATTCGTATTATCTGCGCGTATTGCGAAGGAACATGAAGAGGCCCTGATTTTAATGATCTTTTAAGTTGTCATCCGACTGTGGAGTGCACACTGTCGCCTTCGTTTTGTGTACGGCCTGTTATTAAATACTTATGGTTTAAAGAGTTAATTTGTGGAAACTTCATAACTGCTGTATACGTGACGTGGCAACCGTAAAATTATTTTTTTGTTGGCCGCTGCAATTATCCGAGTAGAAAACTAAGTCTAACTAACTTCCCACCACATCGCCTAAATTATTGACAATTTTTTCGATAAATTTCCAGATACAACTTGCGATTTCCTGCACCCCTCGATTTCCACCCTCATGCCATAAATAACACTCAGTTTTGCCAGTTTTCAATTCTGAAATCGTTAAGTTATAAGTATTTAACTTTGACAAGACTGCCTGCAAGTCGTAAACTGCCACTACGTATTGTTGTTTGATTTAGCATTATCATCATTTTTTTCTTGTCTCGAAAGCTCTTTTTCCCGTTGGTGTACCTCGAATTTGTGCTTAAAGTTGCATTTGTCTTCTCCCTCGGCGTTCTGATAGACTACGCATAATTTGCACCGGTCCTTTTTTGGCATAAAAAACCTATGTTGAATTCTTCGTTGAATATTTGGAAAACATTACCAGATTCACGAACGGTTGGCCAGCATCAATGCATGGAGATAATGGGATTCAATTCTAGGAATTGATTTAATATGTTTTCGAGCTCCATCTTTTATTTCCGTGCCAACCGTTGAGTGATTAATGATACCAGTATTACTTTTTTTTAAAAAAACGGTTCTAATCGGGCGGTCATTAATATCCAACACCTTGTAAAACTCTTTACAAAGTCGATCTCGCACATTATTCATTTCAAAATGAAATGCATTATTTAATTTTCGATAATTCACTGTGCTTCAAAAGCGGTATTTAGGATTTATTGTCGTCATAGAAGCTGCAATATAACTACGTTGTTTATGCAAATCATCCAACGACCAATAGTTCTCAACTATTTGTTGCCGTTGAGCTTCATTAAATTTAGTTTTACATTTCAATCCTAAGTTTCTATACGATTTTGATTTCTTTACATTCCATTCATCAGGTTTAGCTTTCCTCTTTTTTCCAGCCCTCTTTTCAATGTCGCTGTTATTTATAATTTCATCCTCATTATTTGGCACGCTGGAACAAGTTGATTCTCGATGAGACTCGTCTGAAGAAGAAGTTGTACTCTCAGCTAAATTATAATTAAATTCCGGGTCTAAATCGGGATCATAGTAGGTAATCTGGTTCGCTGCTTTCCTTAGGAGAGATATTATATTTTTTTATAGATGATCGAAGAATATTGACTTTGGTAGGATTTTTTGGATTGACTGATACAACAAATTCAGGCGGGACGCCTTCACCAGGTGTACTTAGTTATGTTTGTAGTGCATTAACTGAATATCTTCCACCCGTTTTAATGTCGGCATTGGAAGAAGATTGTGGAACTTCATCTGTTGAAGATTTAATATTTTATAAATATTCAAACTTTATTAAACATCTTCACAATATGGTTTTATTACCATCAACAGAAGTCGATTGGCCAAATCTTTGCATAACCTCCTTATTTTGATCTTCTAAAGCAAATTCATAAGGAACTGTATTATTTGAAGAATTAATTTGTGATCCGGTTCCAGATACAGTGTTATTTACAATACTGTATTTATTGGTTTCAGTTTCTGGATGGATATATTGATTTTCTGCTTCTAAAATAAAATCACATTCATCTATACATATTTTCTAAAATATGGAGAGCCGCGGCTGTTATCTACAAGATGAATATCGTTAAAACAAAAATAAATATAACAGTCAATATTAGATAAGTTGTATTGGTGTTCTTTTTAAACTTACCACCCTTGGAAAGAAAAATATCAGATTCTTGGTCATCAGAGCCATTTTTATGATACTAAAAGAAACAACCTCAGTAAATAAAACAAACCTAACACAATGATTGTTTAAAAATGTGTATACGTGTGCAATCCAAACTGTCTGATCTCAATGTCACAACTATACAAATTTAATTATAACATTAAGAAGCTTTAAATTGAGTGTAAAAAATTATTTATTATAACTGTAATTACATTTAAGCAGCTACTCGAAATTCGTGAAACCGACACAACTTGAATTAAGTTATTAAAATGTTTCTTCTTCTCCCAAAACTGTATTAAATCTAAACATTTATTAAAACCATTACTAAACCTTTTCAAAAACAGTCACAACACAAAATATTAATTAAAAAACTGTCTTAACTCAAAATAAATATTTAAAATGAATTACCTCAATGAAAAATAAAAAAAAATCGCATAAACCGACACAACTCGAAATATGCAACTTTTATGTTGTTTATGGTCCACCTTCCTCAACTTATAATTCACATTTCACAACTGAAAATGTGTCAATTTTGATTTTGGTTAGCGTTATTTTGTAAAAAAAAACAAAAGCGACACTAGTGCTTTACAGCGGTAAATAGCAAAATACTTGTTGTGTCATTAATGTTATTGTAGCACGAAACGTTACCATGTAAAACGGGAAATGACATTTTTTGAGTTGTGTCACTGCGGGAGTGCGATATGTTCGGCAAAGTTGTTTGTATTGAGTTGCGCAACAACTTTGCTGAAAATCTTAATGGTTCAAGCGCTAGATCAACGTGAAAATGAGTGAATATTTTGACTCAGAGCCAAAACATGTCGAAAGCGATATCTCAAAAATGGGGACTAACTTTGAAATGGGACTAGCACCATTGAATTCAGCGTACTCGAACTAGGTATATCCCCTGGGTGCGCAGCTTGTCACATTTTTCAACTAGCACAGAGTTATTTATTAATAAAAAAATGTTCACAATTTTAAAAATTAAAACATTTCTTTCTTTCTGTGATAATAAATTTATTTATTCTGGAAGACCAGTTTCGGACATTCGTCCATCATTAGTTCCTTATAATATATTATTTTTAATAAATGTTTTAGATTTTAAAATTGCGAAAAAGTTTTTATTAATAAAAAATCGATATAGTGTACATAATATGTTTTTAATGTGAAAATTAGAATATAACACAAAAATTAATAGCATATACTTTGAATCTTCGTACTAGAGTGTTTAATTTTTTTGATTTTAAAAATTCTGACTATCGAATCAGTCAGAATTGTGTGCAATTTAATTTATTCCTAGCAGGGTGTTTATTTATTATTCTTTTTGTTGATCTGACCGGCATGATAATTTAATTGAGAAATAACAAAATAAAAATACAACACGTAAAATTTTTTGGCCTTTGATATAAACGAGGATTTCGCACTAAGAATTTAAGCGATCTAAAAATAATATTTCGATTTTAATTTAGAAGTTCTTGGATTAGATTTTCGCAAGTAGCATGTAGGTGTTACGTATCATGATAGATTTGCTTAAACACACAAAACTGCCTAAACAAAACGATCAAATTATTAAAATATCACCAATTTGCCAAATTATTGAAAGGTTCTAACGCAAAAAAAAAATAATCTGCAGCGGGTATTTGAAAGTTCCCCTTCCTCCTAAAATAAAAATGTTGCAATTATCGAAAGTTAGGAATTGTATGTATTCAACGAATATGTGAATTGTGTCTGTACTATTTGCACCTGTAGTATTTCTACTATGAATTAAAAATATAGGTAAATTAATATTCAATAATTTAATGATTTAATAAATTAATGTTCAATTACAATTGAGAAAAAAATTATATTTCATGAGATTCATCATCTTCAGTTTGTTTAACTGTATCCAAATTAACATCTAGTTCTCTTCCTTGAAGATCACCGTCAGTTGGCATGAACTCCAATGATGAATTCGGATCATCATAACAAATTTTATAGAATGAATTACTCGGAGTTAGTATCAAATTATTAGGATTTGTAGACAATTCTATAGCAGATGCTTCATCTGCAGCAGGCGGTATTTGGCCAATTCCATCAATTGCTTCTAATTTTTGGCTGATGTCGTTTAACAACTCATTGCACGTAACACGTAGCTCACTATCGCGATGAAGTAAAGATTTTAAATGGGCTCGATATTCTCGAAAATTCTTCATGGCCGGTATTTCATCAACGTTTGTTAAAGTGCAAGCATTGATTTCGCCTTCCTTTACATGATCGTTTTCATTTTCCTCTGTGCATAAACTCGAAAAATCTACTGTTTTCATTAGTTCAGCTGATTTCAATTCGTGCTCATTGAAAAATTGTTCAAATGACGCAACAAACGTACTATAGCCCAGAGTATCAATCCTGCTAGAACTATCTACATCTTCAAATTCTTCTGAGCAAGACGAGCCGTCTTGATCCTCCGGTATCGTAGAAATAATATTTGCAGTTTGACTTAATTCATGTTTTGATTCTAACAATTCGTTCATCTCAAAACAATTCTTTTTAATTCGCGTAATAAGAAAATTGTTATCTTGGCTTGGGTCGCTCTTATTTGATGTATTTTTAAAATCCGAACTTTCCATCTCAACATTAATATTACAGTGCGCAGGCTCTTCTAAATTGTCTTGAACATTTTCATTTGCGGATTGCAAATTAGGAACGACGCACTCGAAACTTAACAAAATTTCAGGATCAATATTTTCTATTGCCTCGCTTACTGCATGATTTATATTTGCACTTTCGATATCGCTAGTAGAATTGTGAAGAATAAAATCTGGATAACCTTCATTCATGACTTCTTGAATACCGGAAGTAACTTCGGATGGAAAAGCTAATTCTTCGATATTGGCGGTGCATTGAGTAATTAAACCATCCACACAATTGTTTTCCGTAACCAAAATTTTCACATTTTTATTATTCTCATTTCGTGTTTCGTTTTCATCCAATTCGGCCAAACTGCTTTCTTCCCACAACGTTGATAAATCGGTTGACTTAAAGGTGTTCTCAATTACATCATCATTTGTATTTTCATCTTGGGAAACGTTTATAGCTGTATGATTTATATGACACTCAGAAAATTTATTCTCATTAAATTGTGGGTTGAACGAGATAGTTGTTGAATCCTTCACATTTATGCAACATTCAAGTGAAATTTTCTTAGCATACACATCAATAGTATCACTTTCGATGTTCTTATTAATTTCTGCAATCCCCTTATATTCTGATATAAGATGTCCATCACATTGGTCCGACTCATTTTTTTCTAATACGCTATTCACTTCTTCAATAGTTGAGGGTGCCTTATTGTCAAATGGTAATTCAAGATCATCTACCAATTTACTGACAACTTCGTTAATGCCAGTTACCACGCCGTTTGCTTCTTCATCGGAATCAGAATCTTCTGGGAAAATGGATACTTCAATTAACTCAGATATATTATTTAGCACTTCTGGGTTGTCATCTACCATTACGACAATTCGGGTATCATTGATATCACACTCTGCATAGTTGTTCGATTCAATTTCAACAGTATTATCTTCTTTGTTCGGGGCAATATCATAAGAACAAGAAGCGGATTCAACGGTCTCGTTTATTGATTCTTTTATTAGTTGGTGGCGGTCAATTTCAGTATTGTCATTTTTACTCGATAGTTCTAAATTATCGTCCCCCCATAAAATGGAAAAGTTACTCGACTCAATTATTTCTTCGGTCGATAATTCTACTTCTTCAACACTGTGACTTTCAATATGTTGGAATTTGCAATAAGCCGATCCGCATACCTGGCAGCTTCGATAATTATCAGAAGATTCAGGATTTCTCATTATTTCATCCACAATATCCCACTGTTGGGTTGATGAAACATCTTCACATTGTTTTGGGCGCATTTCTCTACTATAATATTCATCATCATCGCTACTATCGGTCGGAATTAATTGTACTTCTGGTTCACCACCACCACGATTTCTCATTCTTAAAGTGGTATTGACGCTGCGCAACATTTCACGTCGTTCTTCTTTGTTCCAACGAATATTCTCCTGCCTTTCTTCCTGGAAACCACCACGTTTCCATGCCTCAGCACAAGCTCGATCTCTGGGAAATACTGGCCTTGTGTCTAAATATGTTAGTTTTTTCTACAAGAATAATATTCTTATTACTAATCAATGTACATTTAAATTTAAATTTACGCACACATTCCACAATCAGCGTCTTACGATAAGACGGTATATCGTTTATGACTGGGTTTCCGGTTAAAACAAGCACTTTTAATTCGGGCATATCAGCAAAAACTTTGACAATCAGTATATCATCAAGCCGATTATTTGATAAATCGAGTACCGATAGATGAAGACAATTTCGTAACATCTCGATACTTTCCACCGTCCGTAAATAATTATTTGCCAAGTTTAATGTATTTAAAACGGGTAAAATATCTATAAATAGAAACATTAAAATGCCAAAAATTCTATTTCAAACCAAATAAATTACCACTTCCACAATTGCCAATCTGATTGACCTGATTGTGGGACAAATTAATCGTATCAAGTTCTTTGCATTCATTCAAATTTTCAATTTTCTCAATTAAATTATTATGCAAAAACAAACATTTTAATAATTTCTGATTTTCAAGTCCAGAAATTTGTGTTATGGCATTCGATTCCAACCACAAGCATTTCAATCCTGTGTATTCGTCCAAATCTTCAATCTTTTGATAGCCTAAACCAAAAACGAAGAGGTATAGTAAACATTTAATTCGTAATACGATTTTGGACATACCTTGGAAATGCAAATACAGCACATCATTTAGATTAGGAGTGACATATAATTTATTTTTTTTACAAGATGCGACTATCGCTTTTTTGGTCATTCTGTAAGAATATTTGAAGAGCGGCACATTTCAATTTTATAATTTTTTCATTTGTAATAAAAGCTGTACCTGTTTAAACCATACGATTCAGTTTCTGTAATTAAACCCATCTTAATTGAATTTTAATAGTATTGATAAATAAATAGTAATTTCCAACAAACTTATGAAAATTTTTCACAAACAATTCAATATTTTAACAATTCAATATTTTTTTTGTTTAAAATATTAAATAAAAGGTGTTTTTCGTTACTATAGTTTTAGGCGAATAGTACTGTCATCTCTTATTGCATAGGCGAAACAAAATACGCTTATACGCGAAGGCTCCTGCATAACGTCGATAATGAAACAATTGTACATACATATAAATCTTTGCATTTATAGAATTTCATTTTCATGTTCGAAAACTTTTATATTTATCAAAAACAATACAGTGGGTAAAAAAATAATAGGTGCGAATGAAAATGTGCACAAATACCGCAATTATCGAAAATCGGTTTACTCACCAATTACATTTCAAATCAAAAAATGATTAACTTCTTATGGCTAGGTTCAAGGATGCTTTATTTAATTCAAGTGTTTGTTGAGTAAAAAAAATAATAGGTGAAAATTAATTAAATAAAATTCAATTAAAATTAATTAAATAGAAATTAATAAAATCACAAAATATTACGATCATTTAATACTTCGTTGTACACCCCTTGTTTCTCAAAAGTGCCTCGCATCTTTTAGGCATCGAATCCTCCAATTTCTGGCACGTTTCGACTGGAATGGTTTCCCACGTCTCTTTTATAGAACACCACCATAATTCTTGTTAATTTTTATGTTTACTGTTCGCGTTTTTCAATGGTGCTTAAGTCTGACGAATGTGCCGGCCACTCCATTAGGTTGAACTTATTTTGAATAAACCATTGTTTGGCTCTGTTCGATGTGTGATTAGGATCATTGTCCTATTGGAAAATTCAAGAAGAGAGAATATTTTCACTTGCATAGAGGAGCATAATATTATTAAATATTTCGATGAAGACATCTTGTGTCATAATCGCTTTTATCCAATAAATCGAACCTACACCGTACCAGGAAAAACATCCCCATACCATGATGCTTCCACCTCCACGCTTAATAGCTTTTTGGTATGTTTTGGATTGAATTCCAGATTTGTTGGTCACCTCACGTAATGCTTGGAGTCGGACCCAAACAAATTTATTTTTGATGCGTAACTCCAAAGTAAACTGTGCCAATTTTTTAGGGTTTATTTCCCATTCCTGTCGCGATAACGCTGGGCAAACTTTATTCGATTTTCTCTTACTGATGTGTGGTTCCCTTCTGGCCGACCGCGCAACTAAATTTTTCTGGCGTAATCTACTACATATAGTTTGCTTCGGCACGTCCAGTATTTTAATTTCTGTTGATGTTACAAACAGGGCCATTCTTACCATCATTCTGTCATCATTCAGAGTAGTTTTCTTTTTTCACTCCTTCTCCGTTATTTATGAAAAAGATAGGACAGTAGAAAAACGTTCATCAGTTTGAAAAAAGGAATTAGAAGTAATACTTAATTATAAGTAATGTATGTTGTAACGATCGTACTAAATTGGTTTAACTCCTCTGTTAGTTCATTTACTATTACACCTTATATTCCCATACTAATTTAAGTCTACTTCGCATTACCTATACAAATTTGCATAAATTATTGTTTTTCTTTTCTTTTGTCATACTATCTAACTTCCATAAGCAAATAATATACATTGCAATAATTACAAGTACAGATACTAGTAAACTAATAATTCTTTGTGGTACGGTTAAACTGGTATGGGTATGTTCTGGAAAGCGGGGAAAAGCGCGCGAAAAGAAATGACAAGCGAGGTGTAGTGGAAGAAACTACCAGGGTGGACGTGGAGTCGAGTAGTAAAGAGGAAACGTGAAAGGTCGAAGAAGCCTAAAATATCAATTTTAAAAAGTTACATTTTTTGTTTAGTTACTAAAAATTGAGGTATAAAAAACCAATATTGTACATATAAAAAAAGAAAAAGTATTTGAAAAATTAATGTTAATTTTATCCTATAATAAAATTTAAAGCTGAAAAATTTTTTTTTGTGTAATGGACACATTCAGCTAGCTTTGTGTATAAATATTAAATTTTAATAAAAATTCGGACTAAAAAGTCATAATTAAGTTATCAAATAGAACAAGATTATTTCATATATATATATATATATATATATATATATATATATATATATATACATATATATATATATATATATATATATATATATATATATATATATATATATATATATATATATATATAAACGTGTGTGTGAGTTATATATTGGCAGCTGTTAGGCTGACCGCCAGTGTCCTTGCTTGAATAATTGCTGTGACAATATAGCGCTATAAACTAACTGAGCGCTGTTAATCATCGTGTTTTTTTTGAGGTTCACCTGCTTCTTGGTTTTATATTGTTAGTGAATTTCAATATTTCATTACGTTCCTGAAATTCTGAAGCTGGGCGTTAACTTATATCAAAAACAAATTATACACCACTGGGGGTTAACGTGTTACATGGGACATACTACAAGTACTACGTAAGGTGATAAATTTGATACAAATTTAAAAATTACAAACATCGACGTACATCGAGAGCAATACAAACCAAATATACTGCTGTGTTGCATTTTATATGGAAAGCTGATTGTTGTATGATTGATTAAATACACGTGGGCAGGAGCCATAAACCATTCATCTTAATTATACATCGGGGTTGTGAAATCCGGAATATCATCGCAACGCATTTGGGACGAACAAGTTTTATCTAACTCTACGAAGAACGAGAGGAAATATTTATATCGAGTTAAGGTTTCATCGAATGTATCCAGGGCCCCTAATTGGGAACTCGATATCGAACAATCGAACGACGTTATCGAACAATCGGTATTTGTGAATTCGATATTCGATCAATCGGTATTTGGCAATTCGAGAACGTATAAAATGAAATCGAACAACAACAACAATGAAACAAAAATGTATAGACAAGAAACGATGGAAAATTTCCCTTATTTGACAATTCGTTTACGAGCATCATTTGTACGTTCATGATCGAATTTGCGTTCGTTGTTAGTTTTGTTAACGAAGCCGTATAAAAAGGACACAAAATTTTAAAATGATAGTAATTAAAAATTAAAGCCGATGCATTATTATTTTTTAGTTTTATATATAGATGTATACATAACTACATATCATATATATATATATATATATATATATATATATATATATATATATATATAAATATAGTACATACATCAATACACTACTATCGTCAATAGTATTTTTTGTAAGAAATAAAATTACATATTTTTTTTTTTTTGCAAAGTATGTAAACATTTATTACAAAATAATAAAACAAAGCTTATAAGAATTTAAAATATTAGTTCTTATAACAAATTATTGTCTTGCAATTGAATTTTCTTCATGCAGTACATCATTTTCTTGTTGCGTTTCTTCTAATCTAACTTATCTCTAATTGTTCTATATCGCAAATACGACGAACAATTGTTGTCATTTTCACTGTCACTTGAAAAATATATTGCTGTTGCATTTGAACCCATTATTTTTAAATAAACTTTTTTAACATGCTAAATTTATTTAACAACAAAACTGTCAAAATTCAACAAGATGTTTAATTTTAATATAGGTATAACCATTAACAAAAAATTTCCCTTCTCATAATTTAACAGTGTACATTTCTATTTTCGATCGAATTCCCAAATACCAATTCATGTTCGAATCGAATTGATCATTCGAATCGAATAGCAAGTCGAATCGAATTCCCAAATAGGGGCCCTGGAATTGCGGCAAACTTATCATCAAGGTCATTGTCGTCATGGGCATCATCCGTATAAATCGTAACGTATTTGCATGCTAATTTTTGTTTTGCTATATTAAACTTGCTAACTTTTATATTAATTTAAAACCTAAATTAACTAACAAAATTCTTTTCTTAGCTTCTGTATTTTTTTTGTAAATATTTTTGGTTTTTTCTTCAAATTCCACCGTTCGTTTTTTTTTGTTGTTGGTGGCACCTTCGCCTCACCATGTCCACGGCGGTGATTGCTTCCTCTTATAAATCTTAGTGCGTGCTAGTGATGATGTGGTAGGAAAATACCGATAGTGGAGGAGAATGATTACTGTGTGGTGCTAAAGTGCTGTTTAATGCATTTATAGATTATTTCAGTTATTTTTTTTGTTTTTGTTTTAATAGTTAAGTTTTTTTTGTCATTCTCTAGTTTTTTTTCTCTTCTTAAATTATTTTTGTTCTTTGGCGTGAATATGTTTGTGCACCTTCTTATTACTCTCTTTGTACCATGGCTGCTGGCATCGGTGGTTAACGGAACCCTCCCAGTCGACGTAGAGCTACCCATACAGTGTGCCACCACCGTTACCGCACAAGACCAAGCCATGAGGTTACAATGTCCCAAAAGATTTATTTGAAATAAAACTCCAATATTTTGTTATTAATTTAAATTGTATATTTGTTTTTAAAATTGAATTGTATATGACAAAAGCAAGCCTTTATCGAATAAACATTTATCCGCTAAAATTCACAAACTGATACTTGGTCAAAATCCACCTGCAAAAATTGGCAATTACGTTTTAATTAATTAAACATATTAATATTTACAATTTGATTATGTAACTAGAATTTATTGTATTCTTATATTATATCTACTCCACAAAACACTATTTTTCAAAGAAAAGCCAAACATGCACACCTCGAAGATGTATCAGCATCATATTTTATTTACACTTTGTGGCGACAAAACACAGCGTTTCCGCACAATTAGTCAATTTGTAACTACATTTTTGAATTTTTTAAATTTTTCCCGTCGCAGGGTTGACCGTCGCCGAGTTGACCATCGCCGAGTTGTCCGTCGCCGAGTTGTCCGTCGCCGAGTTTACCGTCGTCTAGTTGGCCGTCGCCGGGTTGACCGTCGCTGAGTTTGTCGTTGCCGAGTTGACCGTCACCGAGTTTATCGTCGCCGAGTTGACCGTCGCCGAGTTATCCGACGCCGAGTCGTCCGTCGCCGAGTTGGTTTCGTCGAGTTGTCGCGTACCGAGTCAAAATGGCAGTTTTTACTTTATTATTTACAAAAAGTTTAAATAAATTTACATATTTTGTAGCTAAAAATGATTAAATTGTTTGTTCTTTCGGAAAATTTAGAAAGAAAAACAAAAGCCTAAAATGAAAAAAGGCGAAAAACGTCCAACGTGAAATGACGTTAAATTTACTGTTTTTGACGTTTATAATGGAAGGAAATTCTCATTTTTGTAACGGTTTGTGTATCTTTACACAAATACCCCGGGGTTAAAAATGGGGGAGTAAATTTTTCTACTTTTAGTGGTAGATTGTGAGTAACTGGCCTCCTTGTTTTCTATGACTAAAATGATCGTAAACATTGTACAAAGGCCATTAAAAATAATATTTTGTCCGAAAAGCTGAAAAAATCTTAAATAAAGAAATAAAATCTCAACTTTTGCTGCTTACAGAATTCTGGCCATGTATTTTTGTCATTACACATTCAATAGATGTATTTCTGTTAAAAATCAAATTATCGTGGAATACTTCCATTGAAATTGTTTGAATTGATTTTTATAAATTTTTCTGCTTTGTGCAAAATCATTTTTGATTATTGATTTCGTTTTTCCATTACTGAAGCCTTTGATCATGTTTTAAATAGATGAAAGTTTCTGTTATTAGTCGTTTTAGTTATGCTGGAATTAGCAATTTTGTTATATGTTTTAAATATGTTGCAATGATCCGTTTGTAATTCATGTGGTTTTTCTTATTGAATATTTCTTTCTAGTTTTAGTTGATCATATATTATGGCTTATTTTGACATTGCGTCATCGAAGAAAATGGTGTCTTTCCTTAGTGGTAAACCCGTATTGGCAAACTTTTGATAGTTGACTGTAAATATTTCTTCGGTCAGCAAATTCATTTTCTGTGGTGCTGTCATCATCTCGTCGGCTTTTGTCTGTCTTAATCATTTATGTAATTTAAATAAATCATTTATGTAATTAGTTTTACGCGTGAAATTTACTAACCTTCGTCGCCACCGTTGTAGTCCTCTGTCAGGATGCTTATTGTTATAAGGATTATTATTAAATAATATGCATTTAGTTTAGTTTATTCTGTTTATTACTATTGATGCGACCGTCGCATTCTGTGGTGGATTTAACCGGCCCCACTTTTGTATTCAATAAACCGCCTATACTCTGTCCTACCCGTGTTGCCACCCGACAACATACGTGTTAGTGTTACAGAAATGGACATAGCTCGATTTTTGTATGAATTTCTTTCGACTCGAATATTTGGCCTTCTACATAAAAGTAGGAGTGGTAAAAACAGTTTAGATAGGTTGATAATAGATAGCACTAGAAGTTTTCAAAAAATTTAACTCGATTATAAAATCTTCGCGGTGTACTACTAAAATTTTCTCTCTCCTCAAAATTTGCTCTCTCAGTTTCAAATGTCACTCAAATGGCTGCATCAACTGGAGATTCTGAGTGATACGCGATGAATATTTAATAATAATACCATACAGGATTCATTGGCATTCAGTGCGAATAATAATTCGCTCAATTTAAATTATGTATATACTGAAGAATATCGTCGAATGGATTCTAGTAAGTGGTGATACATCTCAATCACTTCGGATCCGCTCGAAACGCGATATTTCAAAACGAGATATGGTACAGAATATGACGGAGCGCAGCGACCCACCTGATATCGATCCTATGTACTGTCGTTCCTATCGACTTTTAAATTCCTATAAACTGAAATTAAATTTCCCCTTCACCCGCCTAATATAATCCGATCCTAAACTCCCGTTTTGTACCACATCGCGTATTGTAATATATCGCGTTTTGAAATATCGCATTTTGAAATATCGCGTTTTGTACCACATCGAGTTTTGTACTGTATCGCGTTTCGAAATATCGCATTTTGAAATATCGCGTTTTGTACCATATCGCGTTTTGTACCGTATCGCGTTTTGAAATATCACGTTTTGAAATATCGCGTTTTGATAATTCGCGTTTTAAAATATCGCGTGTCAAATGGGACCCCAATCACTTCGAATCAACTTGTATGCTTCATTTTATATGCATATTGTAAAGTAACGTGACAAAATTACGACAAATGATTATGTTCCAGCACAAAAGTGGCTTAATAATTTATTACAAAGGAATTAAATATTCTAATATTGTTTTATTTTGTTATATATCCCGTTTGGACGGAAGTACAGTGGCGAGCAAAACTGGATACATAATGAAAACATTTTAAGTTTTTAATTTCTATAGTTATTATTTTATTATTTAGACAATAAAGGATACAAGTTTGTAATATTACCCATAAGATTAAATAAAAAAAAAATAACAATAATTTAATTAATTAAAAAGATATATTAAAATTCATTGTTTAGGTCATATGTATCCATATATGCCCGTTTTAGTGCACCCTTTAAATACAGTTGTTTTTTTTTATTTTTATATTTACTCAACTATTGATAAAGTGAAATTGCGTTTCAAGGTTGTTCTTTTTTCAAGTTTTATTCAAAATTTGAATTGTTGTATTTTAATTTAAAAAAATTAAAAATGAGAAAAATATCAGCTGAGTTGTAACAAAATATCATTTCTCTTTGCAAAAAAGGATATTCTCTAAGAAAAATTGTAACGTGATACTCGTATAACAGTACGCAAGAAATAGGAACAATTTGGGCAAAACAAATGTTTGTTAAGGGCGGCCACAACTTTTAAATAATAGGGATTCTCTTGCAATTGAACGACTTTTAAAAGAAAAAAATGGAAACCACAATAACCAACTTATAAATACACCCCACTAAAGAAGAAAAAACCGGACTTATCCAGCAAAACTATCAAAGCGCGAATCGAATTCGCAAAATTTCATAAAAACTGGTCTATTGATGTTATGGAAACGATGAAGCACGGTGGCGGAACCATGGCCTGGGGATCCTTTGCCTGGGGGAACAATGGCATTATGCGAAAGGAAGAATATTTAAATATTATCCGAAGGAAGAAATCGCCGCTAAAACAGTGTAAAAATGGTTATTTCAAACTATGAAATGGTCTGCTTAAAGTCCGGATATGAATCCCATAGCACATTTATAGGCCTTCATCAAGTGTCGATTAAACGAACATGGTGAGGCACTGTAGTAATTGGTCTATCTAAGGAACGTCGAAAATTTCATCCTCGCGCACTGTAATCATTTCGTTGTTTGAAATTCATCAAAAGTGGAAGCTATTCGAAATTTTCCAAATCCAACCACGGTAAAACAGACGCGTCGGTTTCTTGGCCGGTTGGTATCGCCAGATGACCTTACTAACTATGCCGAAATAATTGCCCCGATTACAAATTTGTTACGAAAAGGTATAAAATTTGCATGGCCTGACGATGCAGAGGTAGCGTTCCAGAAATTGAACGACATGTTATGTTACAGATATGTTAGACATGCCCAGTCCTCCACAATCCTGACTTTTCGAAGGAGTTTTATATTAGATGCGATGCAAGCACCCAGGGATAGCGTTTTGTTCCAAAAACATGCCGATGGTAACGAAAAACCAATTATTTATAAGTCCCAAAAATTAAATCAGGCTCAACGGAATTATTCGGTAACCGAACTTGAGTGCTTCGCGACGGTGGTTAGTATAAAAAAACGCCAGCCTCAAGTGAATGATGCAGCAGAAGGACTTCAATGGTCGCTTCGCCCGTTGGAGCCTGAAACTACAGGGTTATGATTTTCAGATCATACACCAAAAGGGGTCCGGAAATGTCAAGCTAGACGCATTATCGAGAGTATACTGTGATACCGTTAAAGAACTAAACATAGACCGAAATCTGTTCAGTGATGACCTTTTTGATAGTGATAAAATCATAGATCCAACATTTAATGAGGATAAGGCAGAAAGTTCAGTTAGATCCTAACTCCTACCCAAATCTGAAGATTCACAAAAATAAGGTTTCCATTCGTATAGAGCCAAAAAGACATGTTTCACTTACCGAAATACCAATATGGGAATTATGAATTCCTAACGATTTGACCAATAAGCTTATTGAAAAAGAACATTGTCTGCCAGATGGTGCACATTGTGGGACTAAAGACTATCGAGAGATTGAGACGCATGTATTACTGGCCGAAAATGGCAAACGAAATCCACAATTTTATCGTTCAATGCGATATCTGCAAGCAGTCTAAAGCTATGAATACGTGTGGTCGTCCACCTCTAGGCAAGCAGACAATTTCTCAACGAGCATTCCAGAAAATTTTCATTGACTTATTACCGTATCCACGAACTGCAAGAGGCAAGACTGTAATTCTGATCGCTTTGGATAATCTTACTAAGTTCGTGTATTTTAAGACATTCGCTAGTGCTACTGCTGGCCCTATCGTAGGGTTTTTACAAGATGAGCAGTTTCCACTTTTCAGTGTACCGCAAACAATCCATACAGATATTTTTTTTTAAATAAATTTATTTGTTTATACAATATTACAACGGATTCAGAGATCATCTAGTAATTTATCTATCTTAAATTAGTTTCTCGGATTAAGATGAGTAACCAGTTGGATACCATAGGTCCATAATGCTTTTAACATTTGCCTGTATAGAAGCAATTTGTTGTGTATTGAGAGCTCAGAATTTCTAACCATGAGCCAGTACATTTTTCTATATTTGATGTTTAACTTTTCTTTTTTCGTTTTGCTAGGCGTGCATTTATCGTTTCTATACTTCGAAATATCATTTCTAGTGGATTTTCTTTAATAGTATTCTGCTGCATTATTTGAGAGTAGGGTCTGCTCTCTGGCCCTATGGACTCTGGTTGTAGTTGGACTCCTTTCTCTTCTAACATTACTGTTTTGAGTCGATTGGCGTGTTTTATTTCTTAACCTTTGCAGTTTTACCGCTACTTCGCATCCTCTATAGTTGGCTGGGTATTGTCCTTTACAGTTTATACACCTTGCAGGTTCAGTTCGACCAAGAGAACAGTCTTTCGCATTGTGTCTACCGGTACATTTTACGTACCTAACAGCTCTCCCGTAATATCTTTGGGTGTCGTTTTAACCTTGGCATTTCTTGCATTGAAGTATTAATCTCGTGTTCTTTTTCAGTGGTTCTATTTTAACCCTCATATTAAGTATTGGTTTGATATTAAATATATTTTCAATTTTTTCGCTTTTGTTGAATGTGAACATGAATAGCGAGAGCTTTCTTTTAACGATCTTGGTCCCTTGACTATTTTCAACTTTCTCTCGTTTAAGGATATTTACTGCGTCTTCAATTTGCAGTTCTTTCATTTTGAGATCTTCTATTATATCTTCCTTCTTGCAGGCGGGATGGAGACCTCTGGCAATAACCTTGATTTCTCGGGTATTTTGGTCTTCATATGTATACCACTCTTTACCTTCTTCAGTGAGCTTTATGGCTAAAGCTCTGTATGAATTGAAACCTCTTGTGTTTATCTTCCAAACATTATTGTTTAGCGCAACTACTCTATAGTAGTTTGTGGACACTGATTTCATTCATTTTATAAGCCTATCACATTAATTGGCGGTGGCGCCTTAGTCTTCATTGCAAGCTTGCGTTGTTCTTGTTGCTGGTGACGTTGGGGTACAGGCACTGGTTCGACAGAGTTCCTCTGAATTCCTCCCCTTCGAGCATACATGGGCGAAAAACATTCAACATGGGATAAATTCCTTCCCCAAATAGCATGTTCTCTGAGAAACTCAGTACACCATTCAACGGGGTTTTCTCCACAATTTTCACTTTTTGGTTATCATCATACATGCTGATGATTATAAACTATTGGGCGAACTAGATTTGTTGAGCGATGGTTCAGTCGACTGGATGAATACCACGGAACGCTTGGGTTTAATACACTAACGAGTCCGTGAAAATTTGAGATAAGCATATGACAAGTATTCAAAACGTTATAATTTACGTACTAGGAATCGAAACTTGTCCATTGGCCAGAAAATGTACGTTCGACAACATCCAAAAAGCGATCCTTCTGAAAAAATATGTTGCGAAATTTGCGTACCTGTTTCTGAAAGCTTTCGGAAAAGAAAAACGTGGTAACGTAAATTATGTTTTGAGTGATGAGAAAGGTCAAATTATCGGTACTGATCACTTGATGGACAATAAAACGTAATCGTTCCTTAAGATAATTCCATACTTTATTTTTCAGTTTTAAATTTGCAAAGGTGATATTGACAAATTCAAATCTGCCCTGTAGCATTTGGTCTATCTTAAGAACGTCGAAAATGTCATCCTCGCGCACTGTAGTCATTTCGTTGTTTGCTGGAAAAAGGGGGAATATTGTACATAGTATTATTGCGGGTTTGTGTAAATGCAATATTGATGCGTATAGCAATGTACATGCTTTTGTCTCAGGTAATTTCGAGGGTTGGTACAATCCAAGGTGTATGTGCGTTATTTATGGTTGTCCTCGATATTTTTGGTCTAACAAGACAGACTAAGGCACTAATTTTTTTTAGAGCGCAATTTCTTGTCGGTCGAGTATTTGTTTTCATTACCTACATACGTTATACGAGTTTTTTTTATAATAGCGGGGGTCAAAAGGGCAATTGGGGTGTATATAAACACACAGAAAATATGCGCAAGAGGCTAGTTAGTCAGTCGATTATGGTTGTTTGTGATCGCAAGTGAAAAAAAAAATATAAATAAAAGTTAAATCATAAAAGAATTAAAATCCATATAAAATTGGTAAAAGAGAATCCGTGTCTGTGCAAAACTAAACAGCAGAAATTAAAAATTCATATTGTATAATATAATAGAACATTAGTTTAGAATTTAGATTGTTAACCACAAATCTACCGTTTATAACTTTTAACAAAATAAGATGAACAATTATCACAACCATGTACAATATCTATTAAACTAAATTCTATGTACAATAGTTACATTTAGAAATTGATAATAAAATAATAAAGTTCAAGATGATTATACAAAAAAAAAAAAAAAAAAAAAATCATCCATGTGAGCATAGTTGTTGTGTTTCATTTTCTTGGTATACACCAATACAGTATTTTCGTATGACGGGATTTTTTTTTTTTTTTTTCAAATTAAATTAATTCTTTATTTTTAACATTATTTACAATTATTGAATATTGGAATGGTGAATTAATTAACAAAACAAAGCCATTCTTAACCTATAATAACATATTTACAATGCCCGCTGTCCCGAATATGGGCACTCAGAAGCTTAACATAATTTAAAATAGAACTTAACTTTGAATTAAATATTAAATAACGCAAAGGAGCAATGTAACAATTATATAACGTAAAGTAATATTGAACTGAATAAAAAATGTTAACAAAAAAAACAGTATTTAATCTCTAACACAACACTCAGACGAAGAAATGATTTAAGCGAAAAACTTAAAATTACTTATACTAGATTATAATAAAATTTTATCTTAAATTACTATCTCTAAATGGGGTTCATCCTCCCGCTGTCAACCACCAGTATTTGGAACATCTGTCCTCAAACTCATTGGCTTTTTGTTGTTTGATACTTGTGTCGAACCGTAGATATTCACCTGGATTATTGAATTTATCAGCCTCAAACCACTTCTCATTGGGCCTTCTCAGAACATGGAAAATAATTGGTATGCCCTCTCTGTCCTGCACATACCCTCTACTATCGAGGTGTGTAAATAAATTTGGACCCGGTACTATACCTTCGGTTAAATAATGTTGTGCCATCCGCTCATCGATGTAATACGGTCCGCATATTAATGAATTATCAGTGTTTAATGTCGCTCGTAATATATGATTTCTTATTAATTTAATTATATGTACATCAATTCGGTCTGCGTCAAAATTCTCATAATGATTCTTGTTTGAAATGTAATGAAGATAGCCAGTTTCTGCCTTGCGATATTTGTTTCTGCAGTGTCGTATACATTTCCTCTCAAAAACTCTTATTCGTTCCATGTAGCGTGGCACCTGATTAAACCACACCTGGCATCCATATGTTATTATTGGGCGGATGAGTGCCATATATCCGATTGTTTTAACTCTTTCACCAATATATTTACTGTAAAAGAAACGTCTCGCTCCCATGAACGCTTTACGCGCCTTCTCCAATTGTGCTGTTGTATGTGCCGCCATATAGCACATATTGTCAATGTTCACACCCAAATAGTTGACTGACTCCTTTAATACTATTGGTTGATCGTAGGCCGTTACTCTGAGCTTTCGCCAATTTCTTTTTAAGTCTCGGTTCGCGTTCCTTAGCGGGCTGCGAAATAGTATCAATTCACATTTCGCCACGTTCATTTCAATTCTCCACGTATTCAGGTAATCCTGTACATAATCTATTGCCTTTTGCAATTGGGCTTGAATATCTCCAACCAAATATTTACTACAATAGATGACCATCGTATGACGGGATTGTCGCATCTTGCTGGTCATCATTGGTGATTGTGTTGAAACAAGAGATATAAAGTTATATTAGTGATTGTAGTGAGTGAAGAACATAAACATTGTACTGATATCAAATCATTAGCTAAACCGTAAACGCTTGTCGTATAATAATAACTTTTCATAATAATTCGATAAGAAAACTCGTCATCTGTTCCAGCATTAATATAATTTATTATAATAATAGCAAATTTGCTAATAATAAATTAATCAAAAATAAAATGTTTCATCCATGTGACCTATGTGACGTCATCTGTTCATTTTTGACAGATTTGTTCATTTTTGACTGAATTTTGGAATCAAATGATATAATAATTAGATATTTTTGTTTTAAGTTATAGTTTTATTTATCTTTTTACTTTATAATCTACACCTAAAAAACAATAATTTAATATTATCAGATATTTCAATTAATTATTTATCCATTCTTCTAAGTGTTGCTTTAAATAATTTGGCATTATGCTAATCTTATCACAGTTTATTTTGTTAAATATCGTTTCTAATTTTATTATTATTTCCATGAACTGGGTTGAAGGTTTGTATAGCCTTCCTTTAGATAGTTCATCCACCCAAGTCCATGAACTTTGGTTTTTCTGCTGAGATGATATATTACCATATAGGTTGTTTTTTTTTTTACTAAAAAGCCTGCCAGGTTTTCTAACGCGTCACAAGTTAATTCATCAAACTCGACATTGCTCAGTTCTGTGTCGTATCATTTTAGGGCTCATTTTCCTCTTCTACATGTACACTTCTATGTAGTTTTTCTGTTATCACAGGAACAATTTCACTATCATTATTACCATAGTTTAATTTTAATAGTACTGCTTCATCTTCCTGCACGTTACTGCTTTCATTGGCGTGCACTAACATTTCATTCCTCCCTGCACACAAAAAAAACAAGTTAACCACGATAGGAATCAAGCACAAAATTTATCGATAAAAAAAATATCAACATAAATAATTATTTTTTTAGGAGAAACTGAAGAAGGCAAAGGCTGCTAGACTTATTTTGGTTTTAAAGTGAACCTGAACCGTCTAGTTTTGGTTCTTGATCACCCAGTAAAATCCAGGACAATCTAATTTGGAATTTTATGGATATTTCATTGATTTTTTTAATCGATAAAATTTGCACTTGGTTCCTACCCAGAATCACTAAATAAAAATTACTAAATTAAAACATAGTTGGTGTGGTAAAACAAGTCATTTGAAATTAATTTTTCAAATTTATTTCTCAATACATAATCCTAGTGTTCAGTCGGGCAAAAATGATAAAAAATATCATGATATTTTTTATCAGCTTTTGCCATAAAACGCACTCATTTATCACACAAAAAACAAAGAATATTTTTGATTCCGGCTGTCAAAATGTGTGTACATTTTATTTCAAATGATTTTTGTTGTGGCTTTACATGGACTGTTTACTCAACTTTAATATTATATCTTCGTATTAAACAGCAATAAATTAAAAGCAAACATATTTCAACGGATCGCATATAATCATCATACATATTTATTACGAAATCGTGAAAATTTTCCCGAAGTTCAAAAATGTGTGTTGGATAAAATCGACAATTAAAATGTTTGTGTGTGTTTATTTAATAAAATTACATTTAATTTGTTATTAGTTTCTTTTCTGTGTTCTTGTTCAATATCCGTTTCATTTCCTCTGAATGATTGATTAGGTGACGTTGTGTGGTTACAATTATTCGTATATTCACGAATTACGCGAATTTACACATATGGATGCCACCTAAAAAGGATTTGTGAAAGTTTTTAGCACAATCATCTGCAAATCTCTTCTAACGTGAATTTCTATGTATTAGGTTTCAGTGGTTGACACTTAGGCCATTTTTGGCCCATTGTGATACCACGCATTCATGCTACATCATTAACCCATTCACCTATTCACCTACTCACACAACTACAGTTACCACCTGCACATTGCAAGCTCCATGTCAACCTGTACATTGACATGGACGGTGGGTCGGCGCTGAATTCTGCACTGCATCAGAGGGTCATAGTTGTGTTTATTAACATCACCGATTATAATCGATGATGAAAATTCGATTTGCATCTAGCCTCTGATGGGATTCGAACCCAGTACCTCCCAGTCCAAGTGCCGAAGCTTTAACCACTGCACCACTTGTCCGTTATTTCTATGTATTGCTCGGGTTTGTTTTATTAGGTAAATTTTTGTTATGACAGCGTCAGCAATGTTTTGACGTACAGAATAAATTTATGATCATTTTTTCGATTTGGTTGTTCACTCGGGTTTGACATAAAATTATACGGAGTGAAGTTAGGGTCGCAAAAAATATCATGGTAATTTTTATCTTTTTGGTCGGACTGAACACGCCGAATATTATTTACTTATGCCCCTATTATGGTACTCACTTCACCTCAACTCACCGAGAAATACGTCATAATGATGACTTGAACTCACCGTTTTGATATATTTGATATTATACAAGTTGCGGTGAGGTGACTCTAATGTCAAATATACTCACCAACAATATACTGGTGAGTTCATAGTAATTTTTCAAGATGGATAGCAAAAAACGAAAACGTAAGTAATCACGATGGATAGCAAAAAACATAAGATTTTTTTCATACTAATTTTTTTATAGGATTTCGTTTTATAAAATTATTGCATAATAAAAAAAAAATCTATGCATAAAATAAGAATTTCTAATGAAAAACACTCGAAACGTCAATATTGTGAAAAATGTATATCCAAAACGCAAAAAATTACAATATTTCCAACTTAACAGCTAATTGAAATTGTCATAATAAACAAACACATCTCACCAAAATAAAAACGAGCACCATAATACAAAAATGTAACTCACACGACTTGGATTGGTGAGGTGACTCACTCGGTGAGGTGAGGTGATGTGAGAACCATAATAGGGGCATTAATCTTAAAAATCAATTTCATTTTTCTCTTATATCTTAAAATGTTTACCTAATAAATAGCCCCGTAACCGATATTTGAACTCTAGCGCACTGGGATTATCGCGTAAACCACCTTTTGCACGTATAGCACTAAAAAAGTTTTCGAAAACATCCTGATTTAATCGGTATGAAATAATATATTCAATTCCGAATTTTTTCTTTAAGATATTCATATAAAATGTGGAAGTGATGCATTTGTCAGCAAAATTCCCTTTTGAAAAGGCAGCAAAGTACGTTTTGTTTGAGCTAACATATTGGATACGAAATTACTGGTTTCTTTGATAATGTTATTCTGTACATCTACGGTCCCAATGAAATTGCTCTTTTTATAGCAGTCGAAGTGGTACGTGAAAACAATTGAGTTGCTAATTTCACTTTTTGGCGACCAGCATTTTCAACATTAATATGAACATGTGTGATTTTATATAAGTTATTAACATCTGATGACGATGTTATTTGCATTACTTCTCTTATTGGTGCAGAATTAATAATTTTGTAAAGCCAGTATTCAGAAAATGGTTTTGTAGCGTGTATCAATTTATATGCAGCAACTAAAGGTGAAGCGGAGCACTTGGATATGTATATAATGAATAAACAAAACTCACTTTTTTTAATTTTAATATAACTTTTATTTTTTTTTGTTTAATTAATTAAATTATAAAGGTGATGATGTTGTGGGCTGTTTCGGCAAGATCCAAAATCGAATAGACCGTCTTCTATTTTTTCAATTATTTTTACTTACACCGAAATACAACAAAAACCAAAACTGGTTTTTCTTCTCCCAGTTTACATGCACCAAAGTATTTTCGGTGCACCCTATGCAAATTATGTTTTGATAAACATAAACATCTGCCATGCCATCTATTGTGCGATGGCATGGTGGTGTATATGTGCGTTTAACATGACTTTGGTTTGCAAAATCAATACGATGTCGTATACCTCTCAATGATTTGATTGTAGAGGTGAAATTGTGCATGAAATTGTTGTGTAACCAAAATATAATTTTTCAATCATACTTTGCTTACACAAATTTTGTTATGTACAAGTGTTGTTGTACGATTGTTTATGTGCAAGATTTTTATATACAAGATTGTTGTATATTATTTTAGATAATTCTGTGCATGAAGAATTGTCCGTTTACTAAGAATTAAATGAACGGAGGATTGTCCGTTGAAAGTAATTGTGCGGAGTTTCTTATAGTGCAAGAAACTATCCGCTACAGTTTCTTAACAACTTGATGAGGTGTGGTACATCAGCAGTACGAATACTTTCATGGATTGATCAGCTGGATTTTCAAGCCAAGTTTGTTCTAATGAAATACCAAGCTCTCTCCACAATCCTTGGTTGGTAGATCCCATATCGGAAACAATAGCAACAACAACATATTGAATTGCATGTAATTTTGTTATGATTTCGAATAAACTTTCGGCTGCCATTCTCGTAGTTATAAAAACTTGGCTGCTTCCTGTTTCCGACTAGCCCTCTGACCATCACCATCTGCACATAGTTTGCTGTCTTTAGCATTGTATCGTAGGTCTTGTCATATTCATACTCTGGCCTAATTTTTATTTCATCAAATGAAATTACACATATTTTTCCCCTTTCTGTGAGCTACCCAAGTTTAGGACGAATTTGTGAATTGAAATTACTATTTTTTATACATATATGTATATATGACAACAAATTACCAAATTTCATTGTGGCGAACACAGAGATGACCCCCTGCCTCGGCATATGGAGTTATGTGTGCCAATGTGCATAGAACTTATATTCAGGCGCTCTTTCTAAAATAACAAGGATTGATGGTGAATATTGATTATCCCGAAAACCACTTTCTATACATTCTTCAGTTGAAAATATGTTCATTACCAAATTTCCGTGTGGCGAACACAGAGTTGACCCCCTGCCTCGGCATATGGAGTTAGGTGTGCCAATGTGCATAGAACTTATATGCAGGCGCCCGTTCGAAAATAATGAGGATTGATGGTGAGTATTGATTATCCCGAAAACCACTTTTTATACATTCTTCAGTTGAAAATATGTTCATTACCAAATTTCCTTGTGGCGAACACAGAGATGACCCCCTACCTTGGCATATAAAGTTAGGTGTGCCAATGTACATAGACCTTATATTCAGGTACCCGTTCGAAAATAACGAGGATTGGTAATAAATATTGATTATCCCGAAAACCACTTTCTATAAATTTTTCAGTTGAAAATATGTTCATTACCAAATTTCCGTGTGGTGAACCCAGAGATGACCCCCTACGGCATATAAAGTTAGGTGTCCCAATGTGCATACAACTTGTATTCAGGTGCCCGTTCGAAAATAACGAGGATTGGTGGTGAATATTGATTATCCCGAAAACCACTTTCTATACATTCTTCAGTTGAACATATGTATGTTTAAATGTGTAAATGATATGTATGTTTTTAATTATACGAATAAATAAATGATAATATTATAATATACACCCACACCTGTTTTTGTGCGGTATTTTTTTGTGTGTAATTTTTTTATGCGGTATTAAAAAAATGTATTCAGTACAATCTACTTTAGTTCTTTCAAAATGTCAATCAAATTAGAACATATTTGAATGTGATTAATCTAATTAGGTAATTGATGTTAACCATTTTATTTTTTCGATTTTTGATATTTCATCACATTGCATAAGTATTGCGTCAGGTTCCGTAAAGGTTTGAGTTTTTTTTTCCAAGTGAAACTTTTTTTTATGGACCGCATAACGGTCCTATTCACGGCATAAAAATAAACTTTTTAAATGTGTTGCGAAAACTATTTTTTATACCTACTCTGAAGTTCCGGAAGATTGTTTTATGCTTTCCCTATTACCGCAGAAAAACAGGTTTGACTGTATTTATATTTTCTATCTAAAACCTAAATTCTATTATCGATATATACAAAAAAAAGCCATCTACATTTTAGTAGCATAATAATTTTTTCAGCAATCGTCCTACTTTTTGTATCAACGTTCATAAAAAATATTTAAATTTTTCGGACACTTTTAATGATAAAAGTCGGCGATGATTTCCTCAAAATATCAGGAAAGTGCAAAAATTTACGGAAATAAAAATACTTGGATGGTTTGCAACAGTACAACAAAAATATTAAATCATATGTAGTTAAAACTATTCTAAAATTATCTCTACTAAATAACTTTGAATCTAGTGACCGTGAATTATCGTTCTTTTCATTTATTTGATTTTTCTTAAATAATTCAAACTAAAAAACCAATTCCGAATTTTAAATCGAATAGTGTAACGAAATCGGTTTTATGAGTTAACCAATATTAAAACAAAAAGATCATGGTTTTGAATGGGCGCTTAGATATAAGGTATTTTCTGATTAAACACTTAACTTCATATCCCATGTAAAAAAGACATCTCTGAGACCGCCACAAGAAACTTCGGATATGAACATACTTTTAGCTGAACAATGTATAGTATATTGTTTTAACTTTACATGCCAAAGGAGTTCACCAGAAGAAAAATTGGTAATCAACATATTTTCAACTGAAGAATGTATAGAAAGTGGATTTCTGGATGATCAAAATTCACCATCAATTCTTGTGAATTTCGATCGAGCGCCTGAATACAAGTTCCATGCACATTGGCACAACTAACTTCACATGGCAAGGTAGGGGGTTCTCTGTGTTCGCCACAAGGAAATTTGGTAATGAACATATTTTCTATCAGATGGATAGAAAGTGATTGTCTAGATGATCATTAAAGTAGATTTAATTTTTTAATAAATTGGCAGGTTTTTTACTGCAAACAGTGTTAATTTTTCTCTTTAATTTAACAATAACATTTTCGGGATGGAATTATTTTTATGTGGTTTAGCAAAGACACACACTTTATGAAAAAAAAAAAACCTTATCGGGATGGAAATTTCGGGCCAACTTCTTCTACATGAAAAAGGCGACAATATTGTTTACTCGATCGGGGCATATTCGATCAAAAATATTTGACACCCGTGCCACAGAATATACTACATTCTGTGCCCGTGCCAAATTTGTAGCCTCGATCGAATCATTTTCATTAATAATAATACTCACTGTTTGACAAATAATCACGATCAATTTGACAAACAGTCGAAAAGAGAGAGTTTATTTTTACACTTCTAAAAACATTTAGTGATTACAAAATGATTTCTTTTTGAGCCATCTATTGGCGAACATAGGAACTATTTTAGAAGTATTGTCAAAAAAATGGTTTCTAATTTTCGTTTCTGTAGTATTTTCTATGTTCTGCGTCATAATCTCCGTATTTTGTAAATATGTAATGGAAAAAAACGAATTTTGTGTTCTCATTAAACAATGAGAGGTAAAACCTGGTTTCCTTCAAAGAACCTTGATACATTTTACGGTACATCTGATCAATCGAATTGAACAGTCAAACGGTGGAAGCATAAGTTTAAGTTTGGTAGTAAGATTCATGCACAAATGACGAACATCGTTCAGGAATGGCTTCTGACGTAACTAAAAGTATGGTTACTATGATGATAACAGTTCATCTGAACGTGTGCACAACATTTTCAATAATTGTTTGAACATGCGAAACCTATGTGCATGATAGTTGCCGCGCATGCTCATTGACCCGCAAAATTTAGAAAGAGTTAATGTTTCTCAACACAATTTGGACTTGTTTAAGCATAATCGGAAGAAGATTTTTGGCCGTTTTATAACCATTAATGAAACATGGAGTCATCACTACACTCCAGAGATCAAGGAAAGGCCAAACAAATACATTTAGCGAACGAAAAATCCTTTTTCATCAAGACCGGCTGACAAAACAGCCTAGTACTTATCTGATAAAATTTAATAGTTATGTTAATTAATTTTACTACAAATTATTTTGAACTGAAATAAACAAAATAAATTTATAGCTTTAGTAATTATTTTATTTACTAGTAAAAGTCCCAAACACAACTTTGTCATTCGTGCAACGTCATGACGTTTAGTACCAATATTTTAAACTAACTGCAATACAATATAAGCGAGGTTATTTTAAAGGTCACACAAAGATTTGATCGAAGATCAAACCAAATTACATCGAGTGATACGGACTTGTTATCAATGAAGAAAAAACATCTAGAATGAAATTTAAGCATAACAATAAAAAATATGTAGACGTTACTAAATTATAAATATTTTTAGCTTAGCTCAAAACGGTAAACAAGTATTTTAAGGCGCATTAAATTCAGTTAAAATATCTGGATATCACTCTGGCAAACTAACTAGGAAAATATTAGTACGCTTGCCCTACTTGAAGCAGTCCTTATCAGATATCCATTGTTGACCATAATTTACACTAATCCTTTCTTTACAAAACTTACGTATTACAATTTTTCGGGTGCTATAAAAATTATGAATGAATTTACCGCGCATATTCATTGTAAATTTGCTCCAAAAATAAAATTACATAAATAAATATTAAATTAAATAAGTCATGCGTTCCGGTTTCATCACGCCATTTATTCATTATCTAACCTCGCATCCAAGAAGCGAAACAAGCATAAACCAGAAAAGTATAATCTGAGCGCCCCGCAAGTTGATCTTTTAACTATTTCGCATGGAAATTCTAATTTAATCAAGAATATATATTATTTTTTTGACAAGAGCTAATAAAAAATAATAAATTTGTGTACAAAATATCATTAAATTAGAAAGAACGATAATTGTTAACAATTGGTGCTAATGATAACAAAATAATATTATAAGACTTGGTAATATCTGCTTTTTTACAGTGTAAGATCATGCAAGTCAATTTTTTATATAAATATAGAATTTAGTCGTAATAATAATTTTCACTTTATCTAATAATAAACGAAAATAAATAACATATGATGATGCTGTTCGATGAACCAAAATTTGTATCCATTCCACCATTAGGTTAACACCAACAATAAAAATTAATCAACTAAATTAACATAAATATTAGTTCATTGAATACGCTGTAACTGGATTTAACCAGTTTATTTGAATTTTATTATGATTATTGTGATTATTTAAAATTTAAATTAATTTATTAGAATTTTGTTGTTATAACATATGCATATCGTTGATAAAACTCTTGCTTTCACAATAGCAGAGGCGATACAGTCACACATTACTGTTTTCAAGTTTATTAATTATACAGGAACGATTTGTAAGTGGTTTGTTTATAATAAGTCGGTTCCGTTTCCGAATTTGTGCCGATCGGCTTGTCACTATACACAATCTTACGTAAATTTACATACATGTAAGTGGAATGGGATTGAGAAAGGGCAGATGTTTTATTTTACCATTCATTCAACAACACTAATTTGTGTACACATAAATACGTACGTAAATCTTGTAAGAAATTTGACAAAAACATAATAATGATGGTGATAATAAAATAAGATGATAAAAAATATAAAGAAACCAGAAACCAAACCAAAAAAAGTAGGGGATTTAATATAAATAAAAGTACAAGCAACAATAACATTTCAGTTTTAATTGAAGAATGAACCAGTGCTCATCTTACTGAAAGTACACAAATTTGAAAAAAAAATAAATCGTTAGTGTGAATCAATTTTGAAAACATGAGTTTTCTAATAAATAAATTTGTAAGTAGCTAAACTTAATTTAAAAAGTGTAAATTAAAAATAGTAAATCGATACCATTGTCTACATTAAACAGCAAAATAAAACTTTCTAGTGTTTGATAAACTTTTAACCGTTACAAGATTCTTTCAAAAATGTTCACGTACGTTAAATTTATAATTTATTCACAAAAAAAAAACAAAAAAATATTTTCAAAACATTTTTAGGGCCAAACAACAAGCTATGTTTTATCAATTTTATACAAAAAAATAAACAAACAACATAAATGTTAAAATGTACCTCAAAACTCAATTAGGTAACCAATGTTACTTATGTTTTATAGTTATAGTTTGTCTTAACACTTTACGTGGAAACGTTATTTCGATTTTTCTACACAGTTGGATACAGTGAAAATTTAACCTTACCTTTACAAAAAAATTAGAAATGGACACGGAGGTAACAATTATGATTTTGTTGCTTATCTTACAAAAATACACTTGAAACTCGCGCACATGTTACACATTTGTTGACCCGTATATGTTAGATAACACATAAGCTGTGTTGATTTCAAAATGACTTAACATTTATAACAAACGTTATCTTCGACATATATTCTAATTTTAGATTTTATTTCAAAGTAACATGTTTTATTTAATTCCAGTATTCTTCCCAACCACAAAAATTACGTATTGCCATCATTGGCCAAAGTAATTTCGCAGCTGAAGTTGTTGAATCGCTGTTAAATGACAAGCATGAGATTGTTGGAATATTTACAATTCCGGACAAGGGCGCAAAAGAAGATATTTTAGCTGAAACCGGGCACAAATTTAATATTCCGGTATTTAAAATAAAATCATGGCGAAAAGATGGTGTCGTACTTCCAGATGTTTTCGAAACGTATAAATCGATAAATGCTAATTTGAATGTGCTACCATTCTGCTCGCAATTTATACCAATGGAAATAATCGACGGTGCATCCTTAGGTAGCATATGTTACCATCCATCTATATTACCGCGACATCGAGGGGCCAGTTCCATTTCGTGGACCCTTATCGAAGGTGATGAATTGGCCGGCTTATCCATATTCTGGGCTGATGATGGTTTGGACACCGGTCCAATTCTGTTGCAACGTCAAACTTCTGTTGATATCAATGATACATTGGATACGTTATATAAACGATTTTTATATCCCGAAGGTGTTAAAGCTCTGGTTGAATCCGTTAAAATGGTGGCGAATGGTACAGCGCCAAAAATTCAACAAACCGAAGAAGGAGCAACATATGATCCGGCATTATTTAAAGAGGCAAACCAAGTAATCAATCTAGATCAATCGGCGCTAAGAATTTATAATTTTATTCGTGGATTAGATTCAGTTCCCGGTGCCGTTACACATGTAATTATCGATGATGAACGTGTACCAGTAAGACTATTTGGCGCTTCCTTATATAAATCAATTGAAATACCAAAAGGAAAGTCTATAGTATTTGAAGGATTATCTGAACCAGGAATCGTTCATGAAAATGGTATTCTACTTAAAGGGACTGATGGCAATTACGTGAATATTCAACGCCTTAAAAAAGAGAACCGTATGATTCAAGCCTCGAAGTGGTACAGCCAAGAAAAAACTGATCAAAATCTTCTTCTCGAATTATCTGAAACCGAAAAACAACTCGAATTAGATTTGAATAAAATTTGGCATGCAATTTTAAAATTAGAAATCGACAGTGATACAGATTTCTTTGCATCCGGAGCTGGCTCTATGGATGTTGTTCGCCTAATTGAAGAAATTAAGGATAATTTTAATATAGCAATGGAAAACGAGGTTTTATTTTTGGCACCAACATTTGGTGAATTCATGGCTGAAATAATTAAGACAATTCGTGATGGTGCCTCAAACGATTCAAAAACGGTTGAATTCGAAGGTTTTGTATTAAAGGAGAATAAAATGGAGATTCGTGTTCCGACTCAAATGTTTGTTAATGGCAAGTTCAAAAATGCTGAGAATAATAAAACATTGCCAATTGTAAGCCCCATTAATGAAGAACATCTTTGTAATGTTGCATGCGCTTCGGCTGCTGATGTTGATGAAGCAGTGAATGCGGCCGAAGTAGCTTTCTACGGTCAATGGAATCATTTATCGGCGCGACAGCGTGGCAAAATCATGTTAAAATTGGCAGATTTGCTTGAACATCACAAAGAGGAATTAGCTACCATAGAATCTGTTGATTCCGGAGCTGTTTACACGTTGGCATTGAAAACACACATTGGTATGTCAATTGAAGCCTGGAGATATTTTGCTGGTTGGACAGATAAAATAGAAGGCTCAACTATTCCTGTTAGTGCAGCTAGGCCAAATAATGTTTTGACGTTCACCAAAAAAGAACCAATTGGGTATGAACTCCTACAAATAATGAAACCATTTTAAATATTTCTAATTTAATTATTTTCTATTTTAGTGTTTGCGGCCTAATAACACCATGGAATTATCCTATGATGATGTTATCGTGGAAAATGGCTGCTTGTGTTGCAGCTGGAAATACTGTGGTCATAAAACCAGCTCAAGTTTGTCCATTAACCGCTTTGAAGTTTGCAGAATTGTCCGTACTAGCCGGATTTCCACCAGGTGTGATTAATGTTGTGACTGGCACTGGATCAAGAACTGGTCAAGCTATAACTGAACATCCTAAAATTAGAAAACTAGGATTTACTGGCTCGACCCCTATTGGCAAACAAATTATGGCATCGTGTGCCTCTAATTTGAAAAAGTGTTCACTAGAATTGGGTGGCAAAAGTCCATTGGTAATATTTTCTGATTGTGACTTGGACAAGGCGGTAAGGCTCGGAATGTCATCCGTCTATTTCAACAAAGGAGAAAATTGTATTGCCGCTGGTCGACTATTTGTTGATAATAAAATTCATGATGAATTCGTTAATCGTGTCGTGGAAAATATTAAAACAATGAAAATTGGAAACCCTTTGGATCGTTCAACAGCCCATGGGCCACAAAATCACGAAGCCCATTTGTTAAAATTAATTGAATATTGCGACTCCGGTGTCGCAGAAGGTGCAACATTAGTTTATGGTGGTAAACGGGTTCCTAATACAAAAGGATATTTCTTTGAACCAACCGTGTTTACGGATGTTCATGACAACATGTTCATCGCAAAAGAAGAATCGTTCGGCCCAATAATGGTAATATCAAAATTCGATGAGTCTGATGTTGAGGCGATCATTAAACGAGCAAATAATTCTGAATATGGTTTGGCGTCCGGCATTTTCACGAAGGACATTAGTCGGGCATTACTTTTTGCCGAAAAAATTGAGGCTGGCACCGTATTCGTAAACACTTACAATAAAACCGATGTGGCGGCACCGTTTGGTGGATTTAAACAAAGTGGATTTGGTAAAGATTTGGGACGAGAGGCGTTAAACGAATATTTAAAAACAAAATGTGTCACAATCGAATTTTAACACAATTTGAGTTAAAAATCTAGTCTAATTTAAGATCTCTTAATTAGCTTTAAGACTGTATAATATGATATTTCTACTATAATTAAAGCATTAAATAATATTCAATAAATTAATATTTTAATGTAAAGTATAATGTTCAATTACAATCGAGAAATTCTTTTTAATATTATGGGATTGATCATCTTCAGTGTTTTAACTGTATCCGTATCAGTATAAGTAGCTCCCATGCAATCACGGATTCGAATCATCATACCAAATTTTATAGAAAGAATTACTCGGAGTTATTAATAAATTATTAGACAATATAGCAGTAGCTTTATCTGTAGCAGGTGGTAACTTGCTAATCCCATCAATTAATTCTATTTTGCGCTGACGTCTGAGATAGCAATTTTAAAAAGATACAAATTTTTATTCTTGATCGATGTATTTCCATCCATGATTTAAATGTACACGATGTTTGGTCCTTATTGACGGTGTATTGGGCAATTGAGGCATCGACATCTGCACAATTTTTTTCTCCAACCAAACTTTTTACGTTATGACTATTCCCGATTCTGGTTTCGTTGTCATCCAATTCGACCTAAACTGTTTCTTCCCGTAATGAATTAAAGATGTTCTCAATTGCGCTTGAATTTCCAATTTCGAAAAGGTTCGGCTAGATATTTATAAGACACTCAGAACACTCTTTCTCATTAAATTTGGCTTTGAAAGAGTTGAAATCTTCACATTTATGCACCATCCGAATAAAATATCTTTAGCCTTTATAACCCTTTCAATTTTTTTGCAAGTTGCTTGACTCAAAGTAGAAACTTCAACAACTTGAACAGTATGACTTTCAATATGCTGGAATTTGCAATAAGCTAATCTGCATTGATTACAGCTTTGATAATTATCAGCATTTTAAGTATTTCTCAACGTTACGTCCGCAATATTCCACTGTTGGATTGACGAAACTTCTTCACATTGTTTTGAGCACATTTCTGTACTATAATCGTTACATTCATCATTACCGAATTGCACTTCTGGTTCATCATACCACACCATAATTTCTTAGTTTTAGAATGTTAAACACCACCATGCTTCCAAGCTGCGATTATTATTTTATAACTTATTTTATGTCAATTTGTTCTACAAGAAGAATATTTTTATTAATAAACATGCTGAAATCCATCATAAATTAAAATTTATTCACACATTCTACAAGCGTCTTACGATACGAAGATATATCGATTATGACCGGGTTTCCGGTTAAGACAATCACTTTTAATTCAAGAATATCAGCAAAAAAATTTACAACCACAATATCATTGAGACGATAACAATTTCTAACATTTCGATATTTTCGATTTTCCGCATCTAATTTAGTGTTTTGAAAGAGAGGTAATACCTGTTTAAACCATTCAACTCAGTTTTGTAATTAAACCCATCTTAATTTAATTATTTCTGTTGATTAACAAATAGTATAAATAGTACGAATACAATTTGACATGAAATTTGTTCACAAACAATAATTCAATATTTTGTTTTGTTTAAAATCATAATAATTCGACTTTTATTACTATAGTTTTAGGCGAATAGTATACCTCAGTGTCATCTCTTGTTGAATAGTCAAAACAATTTTAAAGCTTCTACACGAAAGTTCCTACATATGACGTCAATAGCAAAACGAGTTAAAGCTATTATTTTCATCTTACACAAGTTAAGGGGTATGGCTACAGAAAAAATAAAAGCTTAACCTTTCGTTGAACGGAAAATTTAATTCGCGTTAATGAACAGTTAAAATATATCATGAATATTTATAACAAAGGTGGCATATTCCAGGGGTATAATAGTTAGTACAAAATATTTATATTCAGCAAAATTCAATGACGTGTTTTAATAGAAAGAACATTTTTGTTGTATTTTTTTTAAATAGGTAGTTTATACAACTTTGAAAGTTGTACTTTAATTTTTCTGATACTATGTACTAATTTAATACAAATTGACAGCAAAATAGAAATTAAAAAACAACTAAAAGTAAATTATCCTAAAGTACATGTTCGGAAATAGATTTGGTATATTTTTTGTTAGCTTGGATATTAACATGATATTATCCCGATTACCGACTTCCCTTACCTACATTAATCTATCGACTAAAGACTCTTCATCTCAAAACTTACCATGGAATATTTCCGAAAATGCCTAATATCCCTTTTCCGGCCAGATAGTTTTTTTCTTGAATTTAAGTTCATCATGCATACACAAATGTCTATAATATGTATCCCTTTTTCAACAAAAAAAAAATAGCTCTATTTTAGTCCAAGCCACACAAATGTGTGGGTAAAATATCATTGTATGTAATGACGTTTTTGATAAAAAAAATTTCGCTTGATTTGACAACCAACATAATTATAGTGTTTTTGTTGGACGAAAATAAGTTTGAAAGGAATGCACAAATGTGTAAGTTGGTTGAAAACAAATACAAAAATAAATTTTTTACATGGTACTTTTGCCGTACCCACACAATTGTGTTACCGGGCAGCGAAAGGGATATACATATGATAAATAATCACAGGTTGTAACGTCTTCCGGATTTTAACGGATCTTAGTTAAATCGGCATTCTTTTTTAAAAAAAACCTTTATACGTAATTTGATAACATATAAATTATATAACATATTAATTATTTTATTATTATTATAGTTATACTTAGTGTTATTTTTCGGACGAAAACGATTTAAGTGGTATACACAAATGTGTATGTTGCTCCGAATTAAAAAAAAAATATTTTTGACATGATTCTCTTTCGTACACGATTTTCACCCACACAATTGTGATGCCGGTATGGAATAGGGATATAAAGTGTTTGACCGTATTTTGGTCAAAATTATTTAAAATGTTTCTCGCTTGCTGTTGGTCAGGGCTGGACAGAAACAAGTTGACTGTTGTGTAAGAACTAATATTTTATCCATATTTTATTTGATTTATATACAAAAAAAATCATTTATAAAACTATTGACTATGCAAAAATAAATGTAAATGCCCTAGTCTATATAAAAACTGATATATTCCATGTCATCAGTATTTATCGGATGTATTTACATGTAAATGGAAAAATTGATACATCCAATGTCACAATTTTATAGCATAAGTGTTGTTGTTATAACATTCTTCCTGCCAAGATGTGAAAATTGTCGTGCCTTATACTAGCGCCTCTAGAGGAGTGACTCTGGCTGGCTGATTTTTTCTTGCATCAATTCTCCTTTTGATAGCCACAAAGACTATGCCTATGAGTACGAGCGCAAGGAGCCCATACGTGAGTGTATAGTGGTGCACGTAGTGATGAGATAAGCTTTCTCCTGTATTGTGACAAAATTTCGAATCAATTTCACGTTATTGGACATCAATCCACCAAATCGTATGCGAAGATTGCATACAGAGGAAATATTGCTGCTGTAGCAGCTAATGTTGATGAAGCCGACAAAATGTTCAACCGTCGGAGAGCACATAAATTGGAATTGTGGTATTCGACTATGTGGAAGGTTTTACGCAAAGATTTTGGTCTCAAGGCATATAAAATACAGTTTGTGCAACAACTGAAGCCGAACATTTTACCACAGTTTCGAAGTTTTGGTGAAAATCTGTGCTTTACCGAAAAATTGTGTTCAGCAACGAAACCCATTTTTTTTTTTTTTTTTTAAATATTAAAGCACGCAGGCTTATCATTTATTTTCAAAACGATTTTTTTTTACATATAATAATAATAATATACAAAATGAAAATAAATGAGTAGGGTAATCATCACCGATTTAACGGCAGTATTGATCTACCCTTTAACAAGAAAAATTATGAAAAAAAAGTTATGAATATTACAATAAAAATTTAACAATAAAAATATAAAAAATATAAACAATTGAAACTAAAATTAAACTGCATCAGACTAAAACTCTAAATAAGAAATCGATATTAGGGTGCTCAGAAAGCCAAACTTTAAGTAATTTGAGAAATGATTTTGAATTTATTTGTTGCCGTATGCTAAGTGGAAGTTGGTTAAATAAGGAAGGAGCAGTTACCAGGAAATATTTTCTAAAATGTTCACTAAAAAAATGTGGAACAACAAATAAGAACTGATCATTGTTCCTAATGTTGTATCGCACATTTGATCTCAATAATCGGTGCCCACTTCGCAAATAAAATAAACGTAAAACCTTATAAACATATAGATGTTGTAATGGTAAAACTTTAAAATTCAAAAATAATGGCCATGCAGAAACCCGCGAAGACTTAAAACACATGATACGAATAGCATATTTCTGAACAATAATGAGAATTTTTAAAGTTGAATGATAGCAACCACCCCAACACGATAAAGCATATTCGAGCCTAGAGTTAATGCAGGCATAGTAGAATTTTACCAATACCGATTTAGGAGCTACTAATTTCAGCAAGATGGTGCCATAACATATGCCGCACAGCACGCGAAACCATGAACTTATTGGGAAATGAGTTCGATGAGCAATTTTTCTCACGTTTCGATCCGGTGAATTGGCCACCTATGGCCCGATTTGTCGCACGATCTTCAGTATTTTTTATGGGACACGTGAAGTCTCTCGTCTATGCCACTAAACCAACAACAATTGCAGAATTGAAAGACAACATTAAACGTGTCATTAGCGAGACATCAAGCGAAATCCTCGAAAAAGTGGTGAAAAATGAACAACTCGCATGGATCACTTAAAAGTTAGTAGTGGCCAATAATATTTAAAAAGTAAATAGCAAACATTGATTTATCGACTCCAATAAAAATTTGATATTTGCAATTTTTTGAAATTATAAACCAAACACTTAAAAAATCGCCTTTTATATTGAAAATGTATGACCGCCACAATGAAACTTAAACCATAATTATTGTTACACATTTATTACAACAAATCCCGATTTTATTACAATTACCGTTTTCGAGCAATGAATGGACAGTTTAGCTTATAATTAAACGTGTATAGGCAAAATTGCAACTTTTGATGTAGCTGTGATATCGGGATGGTTCTCGGACCAGAATTGATTACAAATTAATTACATTTCATTGGTTAGTACAAGACCACCGCTTTAATTTTCATCCCAAAACGATTAATTTCGTTAAACACTTATTGAAATCAACAAAGAAAACTACTAAACTTAGCGAAGCTTAGCGTCTAATGACATACCCAAATACTTGGAAGTAATAGGATTATGGTATTTCTTGGTTGCTCAGAAACACTGGTGAATGTGATTTTTATTGTTTAAACCCACTGTAACAATTCCAACGAAGAATTTGCGTGATCAACTTCCAACCCAATGTAGAGGCTAGCGTTTAGGTTCGTGAAATGAGGAATATAATTAACTATTTTTTTCATGATCGAAACGTGAGTTAAAATCTCTGGTAAGGAGAGAAAGAGAAAAAGAGAAAGAGAGACAAAGAGAGAGAAAAGGAGAGATTCCATAGGGATATCCGACTACTTCGGCCAATGCACGGCTTTAGTGTTGGTCATCATAAATCTAAAACACATACCCTTATTATAATAAGGATATGCCGATAATGTAGCAGTGAAAATTTGAATTATGTGCTCCGATCATGATGTGCGGACTAGGGTTATTCAAACATTCTATCAAACTGATATGGTAATAAGGGTATGTGTTTTAGATTAATGATGACCAACACTATCGCGAGGCATTGGCCGAAGTAGTCGGATATCCCTGTGGGATCTACCACAGCCAAAAATGTAACAGTGAAAATTTGAATTTTTGTGATCCGATCATGATGTGCGGACTCGGGTTATATGTATAAACATTCTATCAAACTGATATGGTAATAAGGGTATGTGTTTTAGATTTATGACGACCAACACTATCTCGAGGCATTGGCCGAAGTAGTCGGATATCCCTGTGGAATCCGCTACAGCAGAAAATGTAACAGTGAAAATTAAAATGTTTGTGCTCCGATCATGATGTGCGGACTCGGGTTATTATATTGTCCTTTTATTCAACTGATATGATAATCAGTGTATATATTTAAATTCGTTATATTCATCCTGTTTTCGTAGCACTTGCAGTAGTTTTTTGAAATTTCTGTGAGGGCGACCACGTGACCATATATTTAGTATAGATTTTCAACGATCATTTATGATTTTCTTTTATTATAATTATAATATATTTTTGGTAAATTTACGTGGTGGCTAACAAAATGTTTATTATTATTGTTTATTATATTATATAATTTTTGTTGCAAATTTAGTTCGGCATGTAAAATCAAATAGCTTAATACACTGATGTAAAAATATTTCGGGATGAGTTTTTAAGATAATGCAGTTTTTATAAATTTTTCGGGCTGGCCCGAAAATATTAAAGTTATAGCAAGGATACATTTTTTTCGGGCTACTTTTCGGGCTAACTTCACATACATAGTTTCCATAGTGATATAAGGAATTTAATTAGTTGGGGGTTATCGATAAGAAATCATGAGTTTTGACATATGAAGCTTCTTGAGAATTAAATGATGGCAATCATTAAATTCCTTAGAAAACAAGTGTTAGCGCGATGTTCATACATTCGTGGATTATCCACAATAAATATACTACAATTTTTGAATTATCTGTCACTTCAGAGATTCGTTACCCGCACACGACTACTACAAACATTTCACATTAACCTGCTAACATTCAAAAAGTAAATATACTGTCGATCCAGACCGTTCTTGATACGTGAGAAAGAAGTCAGCTAGCCTAATCATAGCGACTCCACGTGCTAATCAATTTGACAATTAATGTAATAATGAATTAAATATAAATGGAAACCACTTGTCAAATATGTCATTTGTTTAAATATCGTGTTATGCTACTTAACATTAATTATGTGTATAAAAAAAAAATTACAGATGATTGATAATAAGACATAAGACAAAAATTAGCACTGCTACTATATCGACATGTTATGTTGTATTTATAGATCACAAAATCCTCTATTTTTAATGTGATCGCGCAAAATTTTAATAATTAACGAATAAATGTAAATAAACAAAATGTGATTTGTATAAAAGGGTGATTGAAAAAATTGGGTTTCGAAAATAGTAGCTATGTATGGTTTAATCACTTTACGCGATGCTTTAAATGACAGCTTTAAATGAAAACGTATCTTATTTATTATTTCGGTCCCCCTTGGAGAAATAGTTGATTGTCGATCGTTCGACCGGATCCGACAATATTCAGGCGGCGTGCAATATGGTTCTGTTTTGTGAGCTCGTAGTAATTGATAATGGCTCGAAAATTTTACACTTGTGGGCTGTTTCGCACGAGGCATGTTAACGTTTCTACTCTCAGTACTTAATGTGCAAGCTAATTAATAACCAACTATTTCCAGCACATATCGCAATATGAGTATGTACTTCGATACAAATAATCAAAAATTAATTATCGCAAAGAACTATAAATTTTATAAATTCCTAACAACTAAGTTGAAGTGCAGATATAGCGATTACTGCATGCCTCATCGCTCTCTGGTAGCAAGTTATGGATAACAATTATGATCTTATAGATCCTATTAAAGAAGGATAAATGTGCCGGCTGTGGATGAATCTGGCGGTTGGGAATGATCTAGATAACAATGATATAATTGGATTAATTAAATCATTGATACTTAGATGGACGGACATGTTTCACGTTCACAACATCATACCAAAAACCAGCCCTGAATTCGGCTCTAATGGAAATAATACCTCGCGGGAGGCCCCTATTTGATGGATGGGCGACACTAAACAAGACCGTCAATTACTTGGTTATCTGCCTGGTGCTCTCTAATTACGGATCGACTTAAGAAGAGCATTCTTAAGGCGGCCAAATCCCTTCATGAGAAATAGCGCCAGCGAAGATGAAAAGCAACAACGCAAGTTGTGTGTGAATGCAAAATATCAAATAAGGTAGTGAGTTACCAATTACCCTTTATAATTCGGTATTTTGTAAAATATTTCACGACAGTAGTGAATTATCGTGAAAAAGAACGACAGAAAATAGTCTCAAATTCACAACAAAACTGGAATTTAGTTAGAGTTTTATTACTTTATTTAAAGAGATTATATAAAGATCATTTTATTTCAGAAACTGAATTGACTGTTGCTCTCGTAAACAAACAAAAAAATTTCTGACAAGCAATGTTTTAAACAAAAAACACTGTAAAGTGCTATTATCTCTTAGGTAAAATTCGATCTGTGCGAAAAGACATATTCGAGCGAATTATCAACTCCTTTTCGATAGTGAACTGGTGTGAAAGAATTCAAAATCAAAAATTAGTCTTCTTCTCAATTAATTATTTTTTTGCAATAAAAGATTCATCTACAACGTACATAAAATACAACGATATTCAACTAACATCGATGAAGATTATTACTCGAGGAATATACTTCGTAATTACATATAAAGCCGGATCATTAAATTGAAAAACCACACTGCTATTGAGCCTCCAAATTTAACAATTTTCTTTCCTAACTTTGAAACCAAATTTATTATCATATATTCCAAAAGAGTTGCCCAACCTCTTTCCAGTTCTACACATATAAATTATATATCCACTGAAACTCCCAATTAACTGCTGATGGAGCTGATGGTTAGAGGGAAGTATAGCAGGATGTTTCTCTTCATAATTTAGTAAAGATTTTTGATATCTTCCGCCTACTCGCAGAATTCCGTGTTGATCGTGAGAAAGGTATTTAATTGAAATAATTTGTTTCTCTTGCCTAATGATTTCTTCTGCCTTGAAACAACTTTCTGCCTCGTGCAGATCGTACTCATCTATGTTTCTTTCTTACACTTTTTGATGAAGTTGCCCACAGTATTTTTGGTGTTAATTTTATTGGTAATTTTATAAAATTTGATTTTTTTTTTATTAAGTGTAAGTTGTTATATTGACTTGTTTCAATTCAGGTGTGCTGCTGCCATAACCAATCATTTGGTTTAATGTGGTGTCACTGATGTAGTCCAGTCAAGCTTCGGATTTCTGGCACTACATTGGTAACGTAAGACTTAAGTTTTCTATAGCACCTTGCATCGATTGTGGAGTCAGTCCATGCATAAGTTAGTGCCTATTGTATGTCTAGTTTCGCAATTAGGGGAGTTCCGTTGGACGTAGTAATGTTAATTTTTCTTTAATTCGTTTTAGCTGCTATGAGGCTGATATTAACAGGTTCTCCAGTGATTACTTTCACATAGACACAAGCTGCGTATGCGTCGCTAAATCCATGAACTTCCATGCGTCGCTAAATCCATGAACACCGACAAGTGATTCACTTGTGAAACCTGTCGATCTTGGGATTTTCAAATCATTAAGCAAGATAAGTTCTTCTATGTAGATTAACAATTGTTGAGAAGCAGCATAATCTTTTGTGTGATTATTACTGGCGGTTTTACCGGACAAGTGGTGCAGTGGTTAAAGCTTCGGCACTTGGACCGGGAGGTACTGGGTTCGAATCCCATCAGAGGCAGGATGCAAATCGAATTTTCATCATCGATTACAATCGGCGATGTTAATAAACACAACTTAGACCCTCTGATGGAGTGCAGAATTCAACGCCGACCCACCGTCCATGTCAATGTACAGGTTGTGCGTGGTATCACAATGGGCCAAAAATGGCCTAAGTGTCAACCACTGAAACCAATACTGGCGGTAGCCGACTTAGCGGGTCGCATTACTTGGCTGTCGTATAGAAAGGGTATATGGTAAATTCAATAATGTCTGTATGAAACTTCCAATAAAGCCACATATATGCGTTGGAATATTTACCGAAACATCTTTTCAATGTATGCGGTAAATACGTATTTGTGCTTTCATGACGTTATGCCAAAGGTATTGGTGTAAATTTGCATAATAACATTTAGTGCCTGACAACTAGTTAGGTTTGTAGAGGCATCAATCACCACTCCTAACTTTGTTGTGATACTTGTCGGTTTAGAGACGGGATGATTCGGTATCTAGCATGTAATTTCAGCCGTTGAAGCGTTAGTGACATTTTGCATATGCTCAAGTTTTTCAAATTCTGCCATGTATCAATGATGTTACGTGGTATTTTTACGATGTACCTGCCATCTGTTGATCATTTGATAATATTTTGGGACAGCTGTTCACAATTTTTTTCAGTGGTTTGATTTCGTGGGGGGTGTAAATCTTCGATTTCCAAATTTTTTTGAGGGGTTTTCAATTTCCTCTAGCGAGTTTTTTCGGTGGCACTGGAATGGATTCTACCATTTGTCGCCACTGTAACGGCTTGATCAGGCTCAAAACAGGTTATTTGCTCCGTTAACAGAATGTCACTGCTATTATTAAAACATGTGATAGCAGAACGTTTGCGAGGCTAGGTTCAGTCGGTGGGTGGAGTTCTTATCACTAATTGCAGTAACATTGATGTGCTGCCACATTACCCATACTGAAGATATTGTGAATGAAAATTTATATAGACTGAGATGCTTCAGAAAAAACAGAAAGTTAACAGGACATATTCGTAATTCATTAGCGTTATTTATTTGATTGAGGAATTATTCAAGAAAGCTGTAAATAATTAAATGCAAAAAAAATACTAAAACAAACAAAAATGAATTAAACAAAAGAGAAGTATGTTCAGTCATTTTTATTAGCGTGGTCAAGGTCGTTGTCCAAGGCCACATGCTCGCCACCCCTTTCCTATAAGCAATACCGTACTTCAAATTTTCGGTATGCTTCCCTGGTTAACGTGTTAGCGTTAACTATCTAATAAAACTTACTCAGACATGGTAATATCCCAACACACTACATTAAACTATAAGAAAAGTCATGGAACATTAGTATGCCACACGAAAGAAAGCAAATTGTAGATGATAGTATCGAGACAGCAGCAATAAAACACGAAAAATTAACATGAAATTGATAAATAATTATTGGAATAATCCGATCCGAATATTTGTGTTACAAGTACATATGAAAAGTAATTGAAAATATAATTTAATTAAGTATTTTGTACATCATAATCACAACAATAATAATAAGAACAAGAAATTTGTAATTGTAACGTACAAATTTGATTATTTCTATAACTAATTTTTTTGGAGTCCGCGGCCCTATTTGGATTGAATGAATACACTAATAGTAAACATTTGATAAATAATAAATTATAAGTTAAGAAACTATGATAAACATGATCATTAAATAAATAAATAATAAATAAATAAAATCATAATTAAATTAATATAATTATAAATAAATCATAATAAGTATAAGTAGTTAGTTATTCATATAATTTGTAATTAAATTGGTTAGTAGTTAGTGGATACTCCACAAAATTTAAAATATATATGTATAATATGTATATTATTTATAACATGAGTATATAAAAACTTAGCTTTTTTAGGCATGCTGAGGTATCGGTGATTGATGATGATGCTTATCGTCAGTTTTGCGTTTTAATGAGCCGTTTTGGATATTTTGTTTATGGCGCGATTCAATTATACCCGTAGCTGAGTACCGTTGTCATAAAGTAGGACCGGCAATCGAACAAAATAAAAATCGCGAAGACGTCAGCCAATAGCGTGGTTCCGCCTAGGCGAATACCACGTCGATTTTGATGTGACTCTGTAGGACCAGAAAATTAAACCAAATTGTCACAATTATACCAAACATGGTAATGATATAAGAACCAGAGAAAAATTTTACTATTAAAACCGATCCGTTCGTATGAACCGTTATCTTTACCTGCAATCTCCGCGAAAAAAATATCCAATTTGTTTCGTATATTGTGGCACAAAACTATATACGCTCGTAATGAGTAGCGTCCTTAAAAAAAATAACACGCACGATTTTATAATTGTAGTTTATACAACACTTGTAATTAATGAATCACTCTCTCTCTCTCTGGCATTATATCCCATCAAGGGATTTGGCCGCCTCAAATGAGGTTTCATAATCATATTTTCATTTCGGATAATGAGTGATTAATTCATTGATCCTATCCTAAACCAGCCGTGAAATTTTTTCCTTGTCACCTTGTCACCACCGGGAATCGAACCCGGGACCTCCGGTCGCTGGAGCAAGCATGCTAACCACTTTGCCACCGGGGTGGCTTAATGAATCAATGAAAGGGATGAAATTTAAATTGATATAAAACTCTCCATTTTACTTTAATTATTGATATAACACTTCCAAAAATGACTGTACATTAAAACACTGTATTTAAAACACAATCACCGAATGACTGACAAAATTGTGTGCACAAATAATTTCAAGTTTTCGGTAAGGAAAATAACAACGAGACCCTATCCAGCATCATCACCATTTATTATCATATTTTTAAATCATTAAATCAATAATAATCACCCGATTATTCAACCACTTAAATTAGGGCTTTCCAAAATAACTAAATAGATGAATGATCAAGAGATAGATTTTGTAATACATATACACATGCGTGTGTCACGATACTATCAAACAGTAGATACGAAATATAGTTACACTATTTTATCATGAAAATTCGAACAAACTTATATTTTGAGGCTGCTGGAACATTACCAATGTTACACCTTGTCATTATGGCCCTACGATAATCGATCTCTCTTTGATAATCGATCACACTGTTTCATAGTTTTCTATGGCATGAAGATAACTGTTTACTAGGCAGCAGCTACTGTACTATGATAGTGCACTAACTTATCGAAGACATCGTGAAATACCATTTGTTCTCAGTTAAACTAAGTTGATACTAACTTTCGGAAATTTCACATCCAACGGATTTTCCATGCAACATTTTGAATATTCTGATTAAGACTGTGTGGCTATTACTGTGCCATCATATGACTGTTGTATATGGTCGTAATGTCTTTCCGTAAAGTAACTTATTGTGCCTTATTCATCTTTGCATGTCTTCAGGCCTATATTTTCGTTCAGATCGGTAATCTGTTTCATTAGTTTCTCCATATGAATGAGAGCTTGTTTCGGAGCGTGTTCTGATCATCCATTTTCAATCATTTTTTGTGTGGCTTCTATAACTTTCCACAGGTTCGACATTTTGATACCTTATTGTTTAACTTACCGTTGTTCAATAGTAGTTGTTTCAATAGCGTGTCCAAATACATATATCTTTCTCGACTGAAGTCCGTTGTTTTGTGTGAACGAATTATTATCTTATTATTTAAATGTATCCGGTGAACAGCAGCTTTGTATTTGTGAATGTGCGATTAGACAGCTTGTGTTTATATTCGCTGGAGCTATATTTTTTGCGGTTTCAATATTTTTGTTAATTGAGTGGAAGAATAAGCGCTAGTGTTGGAATTTTACTATATTCTCCTTTATTTTTATCTAAAATTTTTTGTTTATACATAAAATTTCAGCTCAACTGGCTGACAGCAAATAGAAAAAATACAAAAACACATGCTAAATTAATGTATTGGTGCATTGGTGTCGAGTGTCCGGAAATATCTCAGACTGATTATTCCACATGTTGTATCATCAAAAATTATTTTATTTGGGTTGAGCTTGCGGAACACTAGGAAGGAATTGTACACTCCTGTGTAAACTATATTATTATATTTAACAAAATCACCTACTAGTTGTAAAGAGTGATCCAATAGGAGGTACTTTTTCTAATTGGGATTCATGCATGACAACTGTCATGTTCATATGACATTTGTGTTCAGTATTCATTGACTTTTCACCATGAATAGACTTACGCGAGAACAACGTTTACAAAATGTGGACATTTATTTCAAAAATCAATGTTCATAATCGTCCCATTGAACGATTGTTCAAGAAATGAAGCCGGTTGACCTTCCTTTGCGTCATCGATTTAGTCTATGGGCGTTGGAACAGCTCCAATTGATCCGTTTTTTCATCGAAAAATTGTGTTCAGCGAAGAAGCTTATTTTTGGCTGAATGAATACGTCAACAAAAAAAAGTGTCATATTTGGACTGATGAACAGCCAGAAGAGATTCAAGAGCTTCCAATGTATTCTGAAAAATTCACTGTTTGGTGCGGTTTATGGGCAGGAGGCATCATCGGACCGTATTTCTTTAAAAATACGGAAGGTCAGCGTGTAAACGTCAATGACATGTGTGGTAACTTGCCACACAGCGGGCCAAACCATCGATTTATTGAAAGAAAATTTTAATGAGAACATCATATCAAGAAACGGACCCGTGAATTGGCCTCCTAGATCTTGTAATCTGACGCCGTTAGATCGCTTTTTATGGGGGTATCTGGAATCATTTGTTTATATCGATAAACCACAATCGATTTCTGCATTAGAAGCGAACATAACACGCGTAATTAACGGAGTATCGACCGAAATGCTCGAAAGAGTGCTCGAAAATTGGACCCCTAGAATGGATTATCTAAGAGCCAGTCGCGGACAACATTTAAAAGAAATTAGTTTCAAACATTAAATGTCATAAACCGAACTTACGTCACAATTACAATTTTTGATTATTAAATTCATTTTAATGCGTTTTATTTCAAAAAAAACTTTCGGAAACTCTTATTGGATCACCCTTTATATAGGTAGGTGTATCAGTCAGGTGTCTTAGATAGAGTTGTCGTTATCCCGTACACAAATTTACCTTTACTTGGATGTGCAGTCTCATCATTTATTCAATAAATGTATTAAATTAAGGTAGCAGAAGATTCTCATTAGTCCGACCGATTAAATTATAATTAATGAAGAAATAAATTATAATTAATTAATGAACATTACTTCCAATCGAGAACGAAACCAACAAAGAAAAAAATGTTGCTGAGCATATTTTTTTATGTTTAACATAAATAATTGCATGATTGTTACCAACGTTATTACATACAAAAATATCTTTTCCATCTCGGCAACAAAAAAAAACGTTAGGCCTCATCAACAAAGTTGCGTAATGCAGACATCAGAGTATATCATTTACGCACATAGTAACAACCGACGACTATACTATTACGTAAAATCGTAAACACAACTGACACTTTCTTATAAGATAGCTCGAGATTAGCGTCGTGAAGCAATTATTATTTATTATCGATTCGTAAACAATTTAATTTATCTCAAAATTAAGAATTGTTATTTTTAATTTAGTAGTTTTTCCTATGGAATTTTAACATAAATCATTTAAAACCCGGCAAAAGTTGGTTATCTAGCTAGATCGTCTAGTTGATCTATTTAGGCCCATATATTATACTAGGAAATTGCGATATTAATTTTTTTTTTTATTATTCCAATTGTGCTAATTTGTTTTTTTCCTATCACTATTGAGATGTAAATTTTTCAAATCAATAAACTTTCATAAATTAGATATTTACATTTAAATTAAGATATTTACAAAATTTTACTAATAATTACGAATCTAAGTTTACCATACGTACTTATTGTTACAAATTATTTTCATGTGACTTGGCAGTCCGATACAATTTTTACGTGGCTTCAACGCACTTGATAATAACTCAATATAATGTAAGCGCAAGCCCCCCCCCCCCCCCACACTCTATTCCCAACCCCATATTCTTGTGGCAAACTCTGTTGCTCTTAAGGAAATAGAAGGGGCTCTGGAGCACGGCTGAGGAGTTAAATTTCTTTCATATTTGAAACAATTTCTAATCATGAATTGTTGGACGACATCTGATTTCAGTACGTTTTGTGATTTATTCATTTCGTACTGAAAGCAGTTATTGTGTGGTGCGCGGTAATTTATAATCCATTGTCATTGGAAATGCGAATTGTTTCCCGTTCTATTATTTTTATGAACGGAACCAAGTATCCAGCCATGGGCAAAAGTATTTGGAATTTTTATATTTCAAACAAATTGTAGAGCATTTCAAATCAAATTGTAGAGCAATCAAAATTTTGCTTCTACTTTTTGTTCAAATCTTCTTTGTGTATAGTTTTTATAAATTCTTAATAAAAAATGAAACAGCGTTACGAGAAAAATTCAAATCTAAGTAGTAGCGCATTATTTCACCGGGCATAAATCATTGGAATTTCATTTGTTCACGTCGTAATATGAGTTTCTTCTAGAGGTTTGTCGTTTGTTTTACTTGGGGTATTGTTTTAGTCTTGTTCAATTGTTCTGACGTGAACTTTCAGTAGAGCTACGCCAACAAAAAATTATTTCTAAATTTGAATGCGGTATATCAGTGCAGGAACTAAGTAAACAGTTTAAATTGCAGAAATGTACTAGTTGACATAAACAAATATAACTATTATGAACTAATAGAGATGTGGGTGGAAAAGATTAACATATGAAGCAGTTGATCGCCATTTAGTTAAAGTGTTTACTAAATGTACAAGACAGTAAGTTTCCAAGTTTCAAAACTATCAAAAAATAGTATAGAAACGTAAGACAGTAGTCGAACTATCTCCAGAAGACAAAAAAAAAGTTTGTATTCAACGATACATAACCAGAATAATGATGAATATCACTGACACAACAAAAAAAAAGCGAATAAACTTTGCTATGCAGAATATGAACAAACCCTTGGATTATTGGAGAAATGTTTTATGGACTGATGAAAGTGCGTTTACGATCTACAGAGATTATCATAAGTCGATCGTATATTCCCAAAAAAGAACACAAAATACCACCGACTGTTCATCGTGCGAATACGCATAACGGTGGCAATCCTATATGTTTTGGAGTTGTATTTCATACAATGGAGTTGGAGATTTGATCATTTTGCCTGATAATGTTGATAAAAATGGCTACCTTGCCATTTTAAATCAGCATGCAACTGTTTATGATGAAGGTCCTGGCTTCATTGTTTTAGACTGGCCTCCACAAAGAAACATCTTTGAGTAGGGGAGATTGAAGCACCCTTGGGCATTAGTGGGACAAGCATATATTCAATTTTGGGCGTCAACGTTTTTCGACAGCTGAAGAAGCGATCGATGCATTCAAAATGCATGTTTTGGAGCTACCTCAATCGGAGTGGAAAAAGTGCTTCGAAAATTGGTTCAAACGCATTCAAATGTGTATTGATCTTCATCGAGAATATTTTGAAAAACCATAAAGCCATTTTAAAAGAGAGTGTTGACGTAACTACGAATAAAATTAAATCTTGGACATTTATCGCTTCATTTAGTTAAGTTTTTTATACATGGCATTTCTTTAATTTTATATAATTTGAAGTTTCGAGACAATATAAATTAATTATGTTTATGATTTAGGTGGATATTCAAATGAATTAGTTTAAGTTTCTGTTGTTCGGTAAATTAAAAGTGTTAATTTAGTAATTAATTTCAGGAAGTCTCCAGACACATCCGAAATAACAATTTGTTTTTTTTCTATGTAAGTTACTAATATAAAGAAGCAACTAATGAAGAAATACGTTTAGAACCCTTAAGAATCAGTATCCTTTCTTCTAGAAGATTAGAACTGTATTGTCTTGTGCCAAACGATCGCTAAATATCTGAATCCGGAGTCTGACACATTTCTCTATATACGAAAATTGTTTTATTTTACATAGGGAATTTGTTAGTGGAAATCGAGAATGCAGTCATAAAATTACGTTAAGGATTATCCAACAAAAACCGAAATTATATCCGGTGTTAAACCGTTACACAAATTCCTGTTATATAATAATTATACAAAATCTCATTGTTGGATACAATCGACAATTTTCCTTATATAAGTAGCTACTTCAGACTTGTATCCACCACAAACCCACCACCCCCACGTACACTTATACGATATAAAATATAATTATATAATTTATTGATTACGACTGGATTTTTATATATTTTTTTAAATTCAACGATTCATAAAATTTGTTCAGCAAGGAATCAAGGATACATAATATGTAGTAGTTGAACTCGGTTATTGAATTCTCATTTTGCTTTTTCTTGCTATAATACCCTATTAGAATAATATAAAACAACAAAACAGAGAGCTAAAAATTTGGCGACTATGTGTCTCTACCGTAAGAACTAATATTGAGGTGAACTTTGCATTATTTTTTTGCTTTATTTATGCTATGGAGTAGTTACATAATTTATTGAATTTCCTAGTCGTCTAGATAAGTTGCTGGTGTCTAAAGCAAACTAAAATAATCTTTAAAAATTGTTTATGTAATCTGTTTAGGGCAACACTTTGAAATAGCAACGCAGTTCTTTAAAAATTAGGGTGCACCAAAATACTTATCAAGTAAAAATACACAACAATTTACTACATTACAATTTTTTATATAATGACAGGAACTAAACATATAATAAAATAGAAATGAATACGTTTTAGATGACTGTAAAGCCACGTTGGTGAAATTTCTCCTAAATCGGTCCTAAAAAACAACAACAAAATATAAAAATAATTTTTTTGATAAAATTGGAAATTTTTCTGAATTTTTTCAGTAATTTCCTATAAACCGGCATTCTAAGTTACCTATATAGTGGGACTCTATTAGGTCCTATCTAATAGAAAACACGTTTGTATTGTTCAAATTGGGGGTTTAGGGTGTTTAGGACAGTAACATTTGTCGTAGAGTACTACAAATAGAACGTACAATTTTCAGAATTTGCCCGGGAATCTCCTGTTAATCAGCACGCAAAGTGACCTATAAGATGAGATACTATTAGGTCCTATCCAATAAAAAAACACGTTTGTTTTGTTTAAATTGGGACAGCCAAATTTGTCGTGGAGTACGCCCTAAACCCCCAATTTGAACAAAACAAACGCGTTTTTCTATTAGATATGACCATCGAGCAATAAATATATAAGAGAAATCAAGTAGTGCAAATTTTATAAGCAGGTTTTTCCGAGGTTAATCTATTTTATAGTTTTAATACAATTATATACACAAATTTAAATTTTTTCTATATTTAATCCATATATACGTATCGTAAACACATATCGGCATAGTTATTTTATAGTTTATTGTTCTTGTTAGGCTTATACAGGTTGTCAAAAGTAAGATAGATTAACTTCGGAAAGTCTACATGAGTCCTCTTATATATATTTTGCTTTATGATATGACTTAATAGCATCTCACTATATAGGTCACTTTGCGTGCTGGTTAACAGGAGATTCCCGCAAAAATTCAGAAACTTGTACTATCGATTTGTAGTACTCCACGGCAAATTTTGCAGTCCTGTCACAAAAACTCTAATTTTGTCTTTATTTAACTGGGGTTAAATATTATTAAACTTATTAAATATTTCATTAATATTTATTTAATTTTTGTGGCCATTTTCTATTTGTTTTCCAGATTATTAAGTATTGTTAAATTTGTAGCAAGTTCAAGCTATCTTAATACTTAAAAACGAATCAATCAATGGTTTAATCAGTTTATCCGATTTTATTATATTATATTTACTAACACAATTAAATGTTTTTAGGATTTAGAACAAACTTCACTATTTTGTACAGAATCGTAAAATTTGTAAAAATCCTAATTTTTTTTGTAGGACAGTTTAGGACACATTTCACGCGAATGTCAAGCCCGTTGTATACTTGAGCTATGTTTCTCTCGGGTTCTTTTACAAAGCCGAAATAAGAGCGAAACCGAAATCGTGGAGTTTAAATCAAGCTACTCGTACACCCTGATTTATTTAAATGCTATATAGAAACCTATGGGATAGAAAGAAACATAGCTCATTCATAGCTCACAAAATGAGCGATGTGAGCTAGTTATTTATTTCCAAGACGAAAATAAAATATCTAAATATATTGCTTTACAGATTGAGGTGAATCTAAGATTTATCTACAATGATTCGCTTATTTGAGTTTTGGAAATCAAAACGGGAAGCTGTAAAATGAAAACATAGCTCAGATCAGTCAAAAAACTTAGCTCAAGTGTGCAACGAGCCTATTATAGACGCAATAAATTTTAGTGGAAAACCAAATCAAGATCTAGTAAATATGAGCTTAGTAAAATAAAACTCTCTTTGAAAATAAGTGAAATGGTAATAAGGAAGGCAAACCCTACAAGACTAATAAATAAATCAAACTGGGAATACTTTCGGCAGCTAGTCGAAGAAAACGTCATTATACAGGTGCAGATTTTGAACGCTTACATGATAGAAGAACTGGAAAGCCTCATTGAAAGTATCCAAAAATCGTGAGGGGTATTTTCAGCAAGGAATATTACAAAAAATCCCAAGTTTGAGCCTAAGGCTAAAAATTTAAACATCGAAAATGGGGCTTGACATTTTGCTTAATGTCTAAATAAAAAAGCTTAAACCGACTGATTTGTTTTGGGCTAGAGTACTTGATTTTATATAAACTTAAAAATATTGGGTCGGTTAAAAATATTGGGTAGTTCGTGGCCTTTTTCCCGGTAGATGGCTTTCATATATCTCGTGTTTGAAAGATGACATTTTAACTTGCACTTCGACATTCAAAACATTAAAATCGGTGAAGTGAATAAAAAGTTACAAAATTTTAAACATGGAGATAAATAATGAAAAAATTCGATATCTTTTGCAATTTTATTACGACAAAGGTAAAAACGCGGCTCAGGCTTGCGAAAAAATTTGTGCTGTTTATGGAGAAGGTGCTTTATCAAAATCAGCAGCAAACAAATGGTTCGTGCGCTTTCGTTCTGGAAATATGGATGTCAAAGATACACCTCGCTCTGGTCGACCAACCACTGGAAAAGTCGATGAAATCATGCAGAAAATTGATGAAGACCAGCATATAAGCAGAGCCATGCAAATGGCAAAGGACTAAATATTGATCATAAAACAGTTCCAAACCATTTGAAAATGGCTGGGTACAAAAAAAAGCTTGACGTTTGGGTACCACATCAATTAACAGTTAAAAATTTAATGGACCGGATTTCTATCTGCGAAACGCTGTTGAAACGGAATTGAATTGGGCCATTTTTAAAGCGGATAATTACTGGTGATGAAAAGTGGATAAGATACGACAACGTTGTGCTCGTGGTCAAAAAGATCATGGACGATACGAGATCAAAATGCTCAAAAAGCTCATGGACAAAACGAGGTGAAGCTTCCCCAACGGTATCAAAGCGTCAAGAAAGGTAATGCTGTGTGGTTGGTGGGATTGGAGAGGAATCGTGCATTATGAGTTGCTGCCACCGGGCCAAAATTTGATTCTGATCTTTATAGTCAGCAACTAATGCGTTTAAGGCAAGCAATTCAGTTAAAACCTCCGGAATTGATCAGCAGAAGTGGCGTTGTGTCACATCATGATAACGATAGGGAACACACACCTCACCCAGCAGAAACTGAAATAGCTTGGCTGGGAAGTTTTGAAGCACCCACCATATAGTCCTGACCTTACACCATCGGACTACCATTTGTTTCGGTCCATGCAGAACCATCATCCTTCAAAAGAGGCCTGGGAAAATGAGTTGTTTCGATTTTTCTCCTCTAAACCACAGAAGTTCTACAGTGATGGGATCATGGCTCTACCAGAAAAATGGCAAAAGGTCATCGATCAAAATGGTACATATTTGGTTTAATAAAGTTCATTTGTAATAAGAAAATTCTTTGTTTCAATGTCACCCAAAACAGGCCACGAACTTTTCCGTACCTATTAAAAAATAAAAAAGTTTGAGCCGAAAAATTGATTTTCTGCGCACCACCGTGTATTGGTTCTCTCGTATTTAATTTATTTTTTTATTTTTATTTGTATATTACGCTCACTAATTGATATCGTAGATGATAAATGGGTGCATAGAGAGAGAGCACAAAACAAAATTGGCACACCAGCGTGTTTTGGTTCTCTCTTATTTACTTTATTTTTTAATTTTTTAACATCGAAGATGTTTTTGGCGTCGCATTATATAGAAAAATGCAACGAAATTTTGTCCCAAGAATATGCAACGAAATAAAAAAAATAAAGTAAATACGAGAAAACCAAAACACGCTGGTGCGCCAATTATGTTTTGCATTTCTCTATGCACCTATTTCTCATCTACTATATCAATTAGTGAGCGTAATATAACGGATGTTTTTTTAAGCCTTTGCCTGATAGAACTTGAAATTGTTGAAAATAAAACAAAAAATTAAATTTTTATGAAAAATATACTCTGGCAGATCTCAATGTCAGTATACTCTGGCAAACCATCGTGAATAAACTGACGCTTGAACAACGCTACGAAATTTTTAAAATTTACTTTGAAAATCACTCGTCGATTCTCGCAACTTATAGACGACGTCAATGGAGATCATTACCTCACCATGATCAATAATTTTTTGGTTGAAAATATGAATGACACTGACCCGGACGAGATGTGGTTTGAACAGAATGGCGCTATCATACGGCGACCACAACCATTGACTTATTAAAATCAAAATCTGGCGATAAGTTGATTTCGAGAAATGGACCTGTCCATTGGCCTCCAAGGTCGTGCGATTTGACACCTCTCGATTATTTCCTGTGGGGCTACCTGAAGTCACTGATTTATGCTTATAAACCAGCAACAATTGACGCCTTGGAGGCCAGCATTATTCGTGTTATTCGTGACATGCGGCCAGTAGTGCTTGAAAAAGTGGCCCAGAATGCGCTTCGTCAAGAACAGCCACGGTGCCCATATGCCCGAAATCATTTTCAAATATTAATGCCATGTATTGATAAAAAAAAATTGATTACAATTTAATTTTTTGTGTTCTTTTTTACAATTTCAAGTTCTATCGGGCTTAAAAAAAACAACCGTTACAAGTAAAAATAAAGTAAATACGAGAGAACCAAAACACGCTGATGCGCCGAAAATCAATTTTTGGACTCAAACCTTTTAATTTTTTATTTTTACTATATACATACATAAATACAAGTACTCTAGCCCAAAACAAATCAGTAGGCTTAAGCTTTTTTATTTAGGCATTAAGCAACATTTCAAGCCCAATCTTCGATGTTTAAATTTTTAGCCTTAGGCTCAAACTTGGGATTTTTTTATTTCGTTGCATATTCTTGGGACAAAATTTCGTTGCATTTTTCTATATAATGCGGCGCCAAAAACATCTTCGATGTTAAAAGTATATACTATCCAGGTGAAGTGAGAGAGTTGGTTAACAAAAAAAGAAGAGCTCGTAGGACATGAAACTAGTGCCCGCGAAGACAAAACAATCCTAACTTAAACTACTTATAAAGGAGATTAAGAATAAGTCAGGTGCTATAGCTTCCTAAGAGACCTGACCGGTAAACTTGGCACGGACAATCCTGTGGAAAGCCACCAAAGGTTTAAAAAGCCACAAAATATAAGTGTCACCCATAAAAACGGTTGATGGAACCTGTGCTCGCAGTCATAAGTAAAATGCTGATCTGTTTGCCGAACAATTAGAAAATACCTGTAAACCACCAACTGGACAAGCGGATAATGAATATTTAACACATATAAGCAAAATAGATGAGGTATCTGTGCTTCTGAGACGTATAGCCCAAGCATTTGAAAAGACTTAGCACCATGGTCTGAAAATTAAGCTCCAATAAGATTTCGCAAAACAATATTTTGAATTGCTAGGGTCTTACTTCTATATCTACTGAGACAGCTGTTAGGACCACTGACGTTAGTATTATTGAGTCAACACGGAAACTAAAAAATGCTATTAATATAGTGAATAACTGGACAAAAAAATGAATAACACTAAACGAATCGAAATCAACACATATACATAACTTTAAATTCGAATGAAATTAGAATATATTCCGAATAGACTGAATTCGCAACAAATTCCATATTCTGATAACGCTAGACAATAAACATGTGGAAAGCACAAGCTAAATGAAAAGGCAAGAACTGAATTTAAAATTCAGAAAAATGCACTGGCTTATTGGAAGAACCTCCGAACTGACAACGCACAACAAACTACTGTAATATTTCAAACAAATCCTAAAACCTATCTGGAAATATGGTATTCAGCTTTGGGGCTGCGCAAAGGCAAGTACAGTTAAGATCATACAAACATTTCAAAACAAAGTACTACGTAGCATTGTGAATGCTCCTTGCATGGCACGTTAGAAATGATAACCTCCACCGAAACGTTAACATGAAATACGTCAGCGATTAAATATTAAAATTTGCAAGGAGTAATGACTGCGTCTGCAGCAGCATGACAACGAAGAGCTGCGGAACCTACTGGATCGCACTAATCGACCGAAGTGCCTAACAAGCAAAGAACCTTTAGAATTAGTGGTTACCTGAGTCGGTGAAATCAAAAGACTGGCACAGCTAGGTAGTTGAACCGATAAGTTTCTCCCCAATAGACTACAGTTTAAGCAATTATTCTATAGAGTTGTCCAAATGAGACGCAAGAAAATAAAAAAATTATTTTGCAAGGCGCCATGTTTCTGTCATTTCATCTCATTTTGTTAGTGGAACGTTTACCATTTATCGCTATGGAGTCGTATTCGATTGAAGACCGTGTTAAAGTTGTTATAGAGCACTACAAAACTGTCGCATTCGGGCAAACGAGAACCCATGTGAATATCAAGAGCAGCCATTGCATTCTGAAAAAGTGACTGTTTGGTCTGCTTTGTATAGGCAAAAGGCATTCACGCGGTTATCATCAATTCTACGCGGTACCATGCAATGATGGACTATTTTTTGCCCCAGCTTGATGGAATCGACCTGGGTGATGTGTCTTTTCAATAAGACTGGGTGATGTTTCATTCGGTGCAACTTGCCATACTACGCGTGAGAATATCGACGAATTGTAAAGGTTCTTCGAAAATTGTTTAATTTAGTGTCAAGGAAATGCGAATTGACCCGCAAGATCATGCGATTTAACGCCATTAGATTAATTTTCATGGGCATTTTTGAAAAGCAAAATGAACGTTGCTAGTCCAGCCCAGCTCAAACAGTTTCTCCCCGTGACACAAGCAATTTATTGTGTATTGCGAGCTCAGGACTTATACCCATGACTACCTCTACCAATTACATTTTTCTTTATATGATGTATAAATCTTTTTTTCTATTTTAGAAAAAATTCTAGCTCTGAAACCTGCTGTGGTATTAACATTTGCGTTCCTGTGCTTACTGACTGTGTTATGTCAGTTGGCTTTTTGTCTTGAAGTTAAAAATATTTTCATTTTTCTCGCTTTGGTCGAGTGTCAGGATGAATAGTGAGAGCTCTCTGATGACCTCGGTGTTCTTTGGTTATTTTCAATTTTACCTCCTTTAACGATATTTTCTGTGTCTTAAATTTCTAGTTCTTTCATCTTGAGATCTTGTATCATTTCTCCTTCTTGCCAGTGGAATGAAAACCTCTGGAATAGTATACACCAATTTGAAACAAAATTAATTTTATCGTATTAGACATTTATGACATAAAAAATAAGATATAATATCCCATTATATCCAATATTGGTTTTAGATTAGATTTATACTTAGTGACTGTAACCGGGTCAATCTCAATCATTACCCTAATCAAACCTTTCCAAATCCTCTTTATGTTATATGTAACAAGTTGTTCGATCCGGCCCGGTATTTTCGGAAGGTCTTGCTTAATGTTTGCTCAAATACTTAAATCATTCAATAGAATTAAAAATGGTAATTTTCACCTCTCATTGTGGCAATATCTTTCAATCTGTTTATAGACTTTATATTTGTTGATAATAAACTGCATTATGATTATAAGTTTTTTCAACTATTTTGGCCAATAAATTTATTTATTTTTGTTTAGACGTTAGTCTTTTATTTTAAAAATATTTTATTTAACTTTAATATTATAAATGTTAGGGTTTACCTAAATAAAATAAGATTCAAAAATAAATTAAGTGATAATCATTAGAAAATAAAACTATGCTGTAGTAAGTTATCTGTAAGGCACAATTATTACTTTCCGCACGCGAGTGCAAACAATTTAAAGTAACACAAAGCAAAGTATGTAATTTGTTAGCATAACCTATAAATCATTGTATGTCTCCATATAAACTATTTACGTTTACCAATTGAATGATCTTTTTAGTTAATCATTAAATGAGAGTAGAGTTGTTTTCACGACACGTTAAAATAGAGGCAAGGTCAAAGCCACTACTCATCTGATTTCACATATTTTTATTCAAAAAATTGACTAAACGTTTCGTAAAATATTAACACGTGCTCGGACATTTTGAACACCGGTATGGTTAGGGCATTAATTTTCTAACATAACATTTCTGTGCATAACAGATTTGAAAGTTAATATTTGAACAATCTGCAATCAACTGCAATTTAAATCTACTATTTTTTAACTGGCTTGGCAAATTTATATTTTGCTTCGTTTGCAAATCCCATAACAGAATGGATTAAAATAAATTTGCAAAGAATCAATCCGATGTTTATCTAAAACTGAAACTATACCGCGAATTTTCTTATTCAAATAGTCAGTTACAATATTACGTGGCCTATAAATAGATCATTCATATCTAAAACTATTAAGTCTGATCAAAACATTTTATTTTTTATCGATCAGTTATATTATCAATTAAAGTATAAACTAATTTAATACGAAATCGATTGAATTGTTGTTATATCGGGTCGTTATCTATAAATACTTTAATGCAAAGTATTTATATCGTAAGTCTCCAAACAGATAAAAGCGTAATTACATTTAGAACATACCCAATACCTATCCCGGAAAATACTTAAGTAAATATTGAGCAATTTAAATAACAACAAAAATTACTGTACACTTTGAAGTATAAATAATGAAATATCTATTTAATCTCCAACTGACTTGAAGTGTATGTAAATTAGTAGAATGAGACATCTTTACGTCATAAGACAATTTTACTTCGACAATTACGAAATACATACGAACAAAATACAATTTCGATAGATTTTGAAATAAAAAACTTTAACCATCATTATTTGATTTATGTCTATTTTGGTAAACGTATTGCTGTTACAAATACAGGGCAATATGTAAATGAAAACGTCATACAGAATTATAAAGTTTATTTGCAAAAATAATCTTTAAAAAGTCAAAAATGTTCTTCGATTTGATTATACGAATAACTGTGTATATACTTACAAATACGTATAAGTATGTAGTCGTATAAGTACACATTCATAAATTACACATTATAGTAAAACCTCGATTAAACGGACCACAATTCGGTAAAATTGAAGCATCTATTAGATGATTACATATTACATGGGAGTGTAATCATTTAATAGACGCTTCCATTTCAAACCATTCGGATTTAACGGACAATCGGCAATACCGGACACTGGCCAATCCCCAATTAGTCCATTAAATCGAGGATTTACTGTATTTGTGTTCAAGCTACTAAACTCTAAACGATACAAAACGAAATTCTTATAATGAAAATTAAGTTATTTGTTTTGTCAACAAAATGATCGTAACACGTACACATATACAGTGTATTTGTATTTATTTATAATAATAATAATTGTTGGTACTAATAATAATATGTGCAATCAATGAAATATATTTCTAGTATTTTATGGTCGAGGTAATCAAGATCATATTGTGAAATTAAACACGCGCTAAAAAGTTGGCATTGATTCAACACCGTCATCACAACGAAGCGCCAATATTCGCACAGAAACCATGCTTACTGAGTAAATAATGAAACTTTTAATTATTTGAATATTATTAAAACGATCATTCTAATTAAAACATCTCGAGTGACTATTCTTTAATAAAATTGTTACTGTATAAACAATAAATTAAGAAAAACGGTCTTATCAGTTAAAAACGGGGGCGTCAAGTCTCAAACAAAATAATTGAAGTATATTTTTGAGTCATAAATCTAATAATATGTTGTAGCTAAGCGTTTTTATGCCAAATAAAGAAGACGATCACTGAAGAGTTAGATAGTAAAGCAGAAATGAAGAGGTCAAACCAATTTATAAGACGATCCAAGCAAAATATTTTATTATATTTGAATTTTTTAACTTATAGATGATGGCAAATGTGTAAGAATCACAACAATCAGTTTCGAAAGGAAAATAGACCAATATACGGGATAATGACAATAACACCATTACAATCGAAAAACCAAAGTAAAAATATTTTAATTTTATATCGAATTGTGGTGGATCTTCTGCAAAAGATTTTTCCTCTCTAATTCATTTCCTAATTTGATTTCTAAACTACAATTAAAAGGTGTAACCAAAAATTTTAACGAAACCGAATTTATTGTCGGGGAACTCAAAACTAATACATTGTAGATTAAACATATCAATCATCTCACATCTGATGATACTGCTATGATGATGTCCATGTAACAAAACTTCAATCAATAGCTTATATCGAAACCCGACGCAGCGTCCGAAAAGTTCGTCGTCTTTAGCGCTTTTATTAATAACGTCCGAAAGAATAACGTAACCTTTGAAACCCAAATTCGCGCAGCTCTCCAGAAAAAAAATACGAAGGATACCAGATGATGATGTTTGCGTAAATAAACTTTCGAATATTGTCGTACGCGTAACAACATTTGAACTGCCTCCACACTAAAACATATATTTGCTTCCAAGTTCGACATTTCAACAAACCACTCAGTAACCTGTATGGACCATTTCATTCAAGAATTTGTTTTGCGAAAACCAAGGCGGACTTAACAAAATCTCAGGATTGGAATGGGATTCACGAAAGGCTTGAGATCCGTATAAACACAGAATTCACGGCTTTCGATGAAATGTTGGAATTTCTTTATTCCTACAAAACGGTTAGAATCTGACGATCAAAGGATCCCATTTAAAATTGTTTCAGTACACCTCTAACACTATGTGACACTCAATGGGCACATAAATCGTTGGAATGTTTGACCTGCGTTTCCGAGGCCAAAAGTCAATCTACTGAAATCAAACATGCCAAATGGTGTACTTATTGCAGTTTTGTATTGATCTTCGAATGCAACCGGAATTTGGTGATAAGCTCGACATAGACCAATTTTATAAAAATGATCATTGAAATTACGATGAGTTTGCGCGCATGAGTTTGTTTTATAATTGTGTTGCTATAGGAAAACTATACATTTGTTGTTATAAGAATATAATATTTGTAATATGAGTTAATGGAGAATAGTTTTATTATATAATATATAATATTATGTATATTATATATTTTTATATTTTAAAAATGAATAACAGTGTGTTATAGATTAATATTATATACGTACATTTTTGGCATGTATTTTTTAATATTATTTTAGTTTTCGAGTATGTAATAAAAAATGAAACAAGGTTAGGTTGTGTTTGTTGTGTGATCTCTGGTATGTATATGTGCATGTATATGTATGGGCATGTGTAAATTTGTGTTTGTAGGTATGTATATGAATGCATATGTAATTTTATATACCTCTTTCGCGTTCACAAAAACGTGTTTTTGTGCTTCTATTTGAGCTCACCATGCACAAATGTGTGTGTAAGTAACCACAGTTTGTGGTGTCTTACGGATTTTAACCATTCTTAGTTGGATCGGCGTCCTTTTTGAAAAATTTCATAATTTGATAACATATAAATTGTATAACGTTAATAATTTGTTTTTGATAAATTATTAGTCGGGTGAAAACCTGTTTGAATGGAATGCACGGTTGTGTATGCTGGTGCATATTGCATACAAGGTAAATTTTTGGAATGATTCTTTTTCGTATTCCAATAATATTTACACGATTGGGTATGCGGCCCGGAAAACGGATATATATATATATAATTCATTGTTTTTTTTTGGGATTATTTTAATAATCAGTTTAATATTATTATATTGGTATTGGGGGCTTTCGATTGACCTGAATTGATTGAGTTGCGATTGAGTTATTATTCAGATAATTGAGTTGCTATTCTCTTAATTCAGCTGCCAAGGTGGATTGGGTGTTCGTTTCACACCTCTTCACTTCAGAGAAATGCCAAACTAAATCATTTTAAATTAGGCTTTTGTTGATTATTAAAAAATCCTGGTCGTTGTCGAAACGTAAATATTCTTTAAGATCGTATTCTAAGGCCATTTTTAATAACTCTAATATTACTTAAGTTAATTTAAATCATACAGTAGATAGTAATTTAATTCTATTTTATTAAAATTTGTATAATTTTAATTAGAAAATAACACAAACACACTTTTCTAAAAAAAAAAAACGCAAATGAAATGAGCGTAAAACAAATATGTAAATGTCAAAAATACAACAAAAACAACCTGTCTGAATTAAGTACATGAGCAAATTATCTCTTCAGTTAATTTAGTAGCTCAATTTTTTGACTGAACTGAGGGGGTGAGCGCCCAATTCCCTTCGGTTGATTCAGTTAATTCAAATGATTTTGTTTGTTCGAGTCAATCCGAGGGCCCTTATTATTTTATGTTTATATTTAATGTTTATTATTAATTGTTTTTATTTTTGTAAGCTTCGAGGAATAAATACTCTTGGGATAAATAAGTTTTTACCTGAGCAGCTAATACATATGATTTTTTGCTATTATTGACATCTTTTTCATTTAGGTAGGACATGTAGCAGGAAAATATTAATTCATTATTAAATTTCAGAGAATGTGCAGATAGATGAATTACATGGTGGAACTAAACTGTTATAATGGTTTCCGGTGTATAATAAATTAATTTCAAAATTTTATTCTGGAGTTTCAGGAACAAAATTGACTTGGTGTGGGGAATTTGGGTAATGCACATTAATTTTTATGATTTTTTTAAATTTTGAAATTGCTGATAGACATTCAGCACCACCCTAGAAACCATCTTGTTGTATATTAGTTAAATATTTTGTTATTAAATGACTTTCAGACAATTTAAGGTTAGATGAATATATAGAACGGCAAGAATCCAGCAAATTTGGAATGTAATCATTAAGATTATTCCTAAGGTACTCAGTTACGATAGTGCGTAACTGATTAACACTGCAGGATGGTTTCTGGGGTTCTTTCGTTCTTTCTTTCTTTCATTTGTAGCTGATGGAGAATTAAAAAGGCAATTACCATCTCCTGGAATTTTATAAACTTCCATAAGTTAAAGTATTAATAAATAAGTTACAAATGAAATATACTGAGAAGATGAACACTAAATGTAAATTAATTTTTATCTTACTAACAGTATTGTGATGTTATTAAGTTTAACTCTTACGAACGATTAATTATTTGTTTAAATCACTATATGATTTCTTATTATTTTGTATAAACTTAAGATTGTTATTATGTACTGTTACGTGCAAATAATATTTCACTATTAAGCTTGGCTTATTATGAAGGATAGGGCTGTATTGTACTGAGAAAAAATCTTTAAGTATAGATATTTAATTGCCCCTTTAATGTATGCAATTGATTTGATTCTTTAATAAGCTAAGAATATTGAAATCTTGAATAAATTGCTTGTTAGTTCTTACTTAAAGTGCTCATACTTGTTAAATTAATGAATAATTCAGTTAATTTTCATTATTCGGAACTAACATTATTGTTGTAATAATTGAATTACCTTTTTATCTTGAACACATTAATTAAAAAGAGATTCGCGGGATATAGTTAAATTACCCAATAAAATCATTGCGGCGTAAAACAAAACTTATCGTTGGTGTAGTTATCGATAAGATGGAACTTATAATATTTTACTAAATTTTGAAATTTTTACGTAAATTTCGAGACTGATCTTGAAATTTTGTATATTTCGATTTGTGTTTCTTACCAATTTGATGTTAAGTGTTTCGCTGTTTGACGATGGAATTCTGAGAAATTGGTTGTAAGTTTCAAAATATTAGTCTGACAATTTAAGTACTATACAGCCCAACCATGTTTACAGTATAATTTTTAAATGCTACTGGATTTCAATTTAGTTTTATTATTAATATAATTCTAATAACTATGATTTCAGGAAATTCTTTTGTAAGTTGTTGAGTTTTAGGAGGATTAATCAATAAATGTTTGTATTATTTAGGAAGCCGAAATACATTAATGAAGAATTAAATTTCAGGAGTCTTAAGATGTTTGTGGACTAATACTTCTTTAAAATATTAATTGATGATTGTGTAGTTTAGAATTGTGTTGTGTTTCTATTACTCACTATCGGATTTACCTAGGTGACTGTATTCGGAGTGAATTAATCAATCAATTTTATTTTAGGAAGCTGGAAATTATTAATGTTGAATTATATTTCAGGGAATTTCCAGATGCTCGTGAAATAATAATATTTTTTATCAGGTTGCTGATTTAAAGAAGCAATTTTTGAAGACCAATATCATCGTTATCCATTGAACCTATTAAACCTTTATCCCCCCTCCGTAGATTAGAAGTAGATTAGAATTGTGTTGTGCCGTACGATCGCTAGGTGTCTGAAACCGGGTCGTTCTGTCCCAAAAAAAAAAAACCTTTCCTATCCCTCCTATTGTTATGTGTATAAAAGGCTGTAGGAATAGGTCCGGCGTTAACCGGGACACTCGTCAAGTACTTGGTTCTACAGTCCAATCAATCAATCAATCAAGCTCGACATAGACCAATTTTATAGAAAATGGTGTATCCATGAATGTCTTGAAAATAACAAGGACGTAGTGGGTATCTATCTTGAAAAATAACTGCGTTTAATCGCCTGTAATCTCTAAAACTAATCTAATTGTTTTGCTAATGAAAAGTTCTTATGGTGTAGATTAGATGACATGGTTTTCAAAATGGAAGTTGGCCGTCTGTCATAATTCCGTGAACTATACTATGCTTTACTGATATGTGATATCTTGGCGATTGAGTAAGTCGGAAGATTTCTTTGGCAATGAACCATAAATACCTTCGGCATGAATATTCTGGGCGACGGCGAGCTAATAACTGAGATTTTTCCTATGGTAGATAAGGTTGTTGCGGGATCGATCAAGCGCTTATTCTTTAAATCGACCATTAAACCGGATTTTGTTAGAAAATTCGCACCAATGATGGGTTTGCTAACTGATGCTACTAGAAATGGATGCCACAATTCGCGACGAAGTCCCAATTTTAAGAGTAGGATTTTCCAACCATACGTTTTTATTGGCGAACCATTTGCTGCCGTTAACTCTAGATCGTTGCTTGCATTGAATTAGATTTTTTTCTGATGGCGCAGGTACGACAAATATGTTAGCGCCAGTATGTTTCAGGAATGAAAAATTCTTTTTAAATTTTTTTAATTTGAATCCGCTCGTCTAAATGTGTAATCCGGTTTGTCATATTTCTGTGCTCTCTTTCCGAATCTATAATGGTATCAACACATGGGATGATCTGAAGTACGTAATCGAGAATTCGATCGTGAAAAATTTCTAGAACGAGATCTGAATCTTGGGGTATTTTGTCGGTTATTGTTGCGAGTTTTAAGTTCGTTTATGGATTTGTATATAATTCCTGTACGTCGAAGTTGCAACCTGCGGGTGTGCAATTCATCGAACTCGTGGGTAGGTGCATGGATATTACCATTGAGGCTTGTGCTCCATGGCTGTAGGATGGGTTATTCATTTGCCAAATTCTGTCAGCCGTCTCGTATGATTTATTTATATCTTCTCCGTATCTAATAAAATCGCACCTATGGTTGTCGGTAGCTGTAATATTCACAGTTTTTTTATTAAATCAGAAGACAGTGCATTTGAATCGCTTGCCATTCTGTTTAATTGTCGATGGAAGCTTGTAACGGTCCTCTAGTGTTCGGCTACCAGGTGATTCACTACAGGGTAGGCTCGTCGGACAGGATTCATTTGCCAGAAACTTACTTATTAAAACGGATCGAGATCAGATTACACCTGGTGAAGACTACTCGAAGCACGCTGACTACTTAGAATCTTCATCACCACCCTCCAATTCCTTTACTCTAACATGACTAAGTCCAACATTTCTTATTTATTAAATCTTCATAAAACAAAACTTTCGTATGAAAGTATATTACTTGTATGTGAATGTTCTTAAGTAATCCACCAGAAACAAATCATTGAGATGCAAATTAGTATATGTATATACTAGAGATGTTGTGGTTTTACATAGTTTGATTGCTCAACTTATCGCAAGAACAAAAAATTTAGAAAATTCAGAGAGAAATTTACGAATGTGGTAAAAAAATAAAATTTCGGTACTTACAAACAACTGACCGCCATTATTACTTACGCAAACCGCAACGCCCCTATGGAATTATCTGGTGGACTGGTTCCTCCCGTGGTTAATCAATATCCATACACTGTTTTCAAAACTGCAATTATAGATGGCCCCAACCGATTCAAGCAGTAACTGCGACCCCCGCCGAATTTTAGATTTCAATGAATTTGCGGTATATTATGGCGAGATGGATGACACCGTACAATAACCGACTTTTATTTTTATTGTATTTTATTTTTTTTCTTAGTAAAATTATTACAAATTATTATATTATAATTAATTCAACAATGAATAACGGATAATTTTATTTTACTCAGATAAATAAAATTACTCGTACACAATCCAACGTCTCGTTATTATTGCAGTCCTAGGGACTGCCTGAGTACCAGTATATTAATATATTTAGCGCTATCAATGGGTATGTACCGGTTTTTTTATGTAATCTACGTTAAGCACATTCGGTTATAATTTTAAAAGTTTTGATTTTAGCACTAGATTAATCCTAAAGAACCGTACACTTGTGGAACATACACTTTCTTAAGACAGGTTATCTTAAGGTACCTCTCATTGTTTTTCGATTGATTTACTTAGTCATATCATCACCGATGTCAACCGACTCGATAATTTTCTTTCTTTTTATTTTGGTTTACTCAACGGAATATATTAAAAAAAATATTTTTGTATGTTTGATTTAATCAATCGCTAATGTTCTTCACCGAAAACTTATTTTATACTGCCTAACCTTTTGCGCGATCCCCCTCGTTTTTTCTTCCATCTTGTACACCGGGCGATATTAACCGGTTAATAAGTAACGGGTGATTTTTTTGTGGTTAGGATTTTCATGCATTAGTATTTGACAGATCACGCGGGATTTCAGACAAGGTGTCAAAGAGAAAGATGCTCAGTATGCTTTGACATTTCATAATGAATAGACTTACTAACGAGCAACGCTTGCAAATAATTGAATTATATTACAAAAATCAGTGTTCGGTTCGAAAAGTGTTTCGCGATTTACGTCCGATTTATGGTCTACATAATCGACCAAGTGAGCAAACAATTAATGCGATTGTGACCAAGTTTCGCACTCAGTTTACTTTATTGGACATTAAACCAACCACACGAATGCGTACAGTGCGTACAGAAGAGAATATTGCGTCTGTTTCTGAGAGTGTTGCTGAAGACCGTGAAATGTCGATTCGTCGCCGTTCGCAGCAATTGGGTTTGTGTTATTCGACGACATGGAAGATTTTACGCAAAGATCTTGGTGTAAAACCGTATAAAATACAGCTCCTGCAAGAACTGAAGCCGAACGATCTGCCACAACGTCGAATTTTCAGTGAATGGGCCCTAGAAAAGTTGGCAGAAAATCCGCTTTTTTATCGACAAATTTTGTTCAGCGATGAGGCTCATTTCTGGTTGAATGGCTACGTAAATAAGCAAAATTGCCGCATTTGGAGTGAAGAGCAACCAGAAGCCGTTCAAGAACTGCCCATGCATCCCGAAAAATGCACTGTTTGGTGTGGTTTGTACGCTGGTGGAATCATTGGACCGTATTTTTTCAAATATGCTGTTGGACGCAACGTTACGGTGAATGGCGATCGCTATCGTTCGATGCTAACAAACTTTTTGTTGCCAAAAATGGAAGAACTGAACTTAGTTGACATGTGGTTTCAACAAGATGGCGCTACATGCCACACAGCTCGCGATTCTATGGCCATTTTGAGGGAAAACTTCGGAGAACAATTCATCTCAAGAAATGGCCCGGTAAGTTGGCCACCAAGATCATGCGATTTGACGCCTTTAGACTATTTTTTGTGGGACTACGTCAAGTCTAAAGTCTACAGAAATAAGCCAGCAACTATTCCAGTTTTGGAAGACAACATTTCCGAAGAAATTCGGGCTATTCCGGCCGAAATGCTCGAAAAAGTTGCCCAAAATTGGACTTTCCGAATGGACCACCTAAGACGCAGCCGCGGTCAACATTTAAATGAAATTATCTTCAAAAAGTAAATGTCATGGACCAATCTAACGTTTCAAATAAAGAACCGATGAGATTTTGCAAATTTTATGCGTTTTTTTTTAAAAAAAAGTTCTCAAGCTCTTAAAAAATCACCCGTTATAATCACCAAATTTAACGACAAATGCCCAAAAAAACCTCAACCATCAATGACCATAAAAATTTCCTTACACATAATTTAATGACAGCATGACCCACCTGATCGTTACAAGCTTGACGTAGATTGACTCCCCATTTCGACAGTTTTCAATACTGATTGGATCCTTCTCATTTCGCATTGTTCCGATTGTTTCATGAAAATGTCATTTAATGTGGCATATCTATTTTCAATTGGTGGTTTTGCTTCGTGAAGCAAAAAATTGCAAGTTGAATAGCGTTAGACGCTAGGAAGTCATGATTAATTTGGCCGGTTTCAACCATAATCGTGGGTAACCTGTCCAAAATGCCGATAAACTATGTGATTCCACTTGTACACTACGTGAGATATCTGTTTCGATGAATACTGTGTTGTCAAATGCATTTTGGTTGTCATTATTTGCATTTGGATTTTGTGGTGTTGTTGACATTTTATAAATGATTTACTATGTTCACATCACAAGAATAACATTAAGAGTTTTACGTCGAACTAGTTGAGATAACGTATCTCAAAAACTATATGAGTAAAATTTTATGATGTGGAATTCTACACGAAAGATAACTAGATTATACCCCCCGATTCTGACGATAAGACTACTAAGACCATCTTGGCTAACCCCCCGATTCTAACGTACAGTGACAGACGTATTTTCAGTCTTAGCGAAAACTTTTGTCTTAACGAAGACTAGATACTTTAAATTCGTATTCTGCACTTAGTCTTATCTGTCAGTAGTCTTAAAAAATTGTCTTCGTTAATATCAGCGAAATAGATGGTCTTTAGGAATCATAATTTTGACATTTAAACAAAAACAATAATTATATGTATTTGACTATAAAAACCGGAAAAATTATTCAAAATACAATATTATGTACTCTCTTAGCATATATATAACATAAATTTGAGTTTTTTTTAACAATTTCGAATTGAACTGTCGCTTTTCGTTCATAAAGTTGAAACAATATGGTAAAAATTTGCTTTCGACAGCTCTACAAAAGTCTTTGGAGAGTTTCTAATATATTATTTAAGACTATTGTCTTCAGAATTTCAATGAAGACTTTAGTCTTAAAAAATAAAGTCTTAGCTAAGATAGTCTTAGTAGTCAGAATCGGGGGGTAAGACTTTCTTGTGAAGACTTTTTTTTTTAAGACTAAAGTCTTCATTGAAATTCTGAAGGCAGTAGTCTTAAATAATATATTGGAAACTCTCCAAATACTTTGGTTTTTGCAATTGTAATGGTGTTATTGTGATTGTTCTGTATCAGCACTCTGGAATTAATATACCAATATACAGAACAATCACAATAACACCATTACAATTGCAGAACCAAAGTAAAAATATATAATAAAATTCGTGAATGCGAAAAGTTAGTTGTTAAAATAGAATATAGATGAAAATGTGAAAGAATCAAATTTCGTACGCTAAGCAGTAATTCGCTAGTAGTACAACTACATGGTATGTTCTATATATATAGACAATATTCCAATGTAATAATACAACATCAGTCGTCGCGACCTGATGAGAAGACTGATTTTTTCAAATCAATAGTCTCATTTGTTCGAAACTGATTGTTGTGATTCTTACACATTTAGCCAGCCATCTATAAGTCAAAAAATTCAAAAAAAAAACTCTCCAAATACTTTTGTAGAGCAGTCAAAACCAAATTTTTACCATATTGTTTCAAATTTATCAACAAAAAGTGACAATTCATTCAAAATTGTTTAATAATTGTTTTTGTTTAAAAGTCAAAATTATGATTCCTAAGACCACCTATTTCGCTGATATTAACGAAGACAATTTTTTAAGACTACTGACAGATAAGACTAAGTGCAGAATACGAATTTAAAGTATCTAGTCTTCGTTAAGACAAAAGTTTTCGCTAAGACTGAAAATACGTCTGTGACTGTACGTTAGAATCGGGGGTAAATAAATATGGGCGAAAAACAATGAAACGAAATTTAACATTTACGCGACGTGCGAATAATTTATGCTATACCGCGTGAAACAACGGTATGTAGTAAAATGTGATTATCAAATCGATTACCTGATGACGTTATAAACTGTCGTGATAAGCTAAAACTGAAATGTTTATGTTTAATTTTATTTTCACTTGCAAATATACTACTGAAACTGCGGTCCAATTCGTGACTTATTTTGTGGAGACTAACTTATTTGAAAGATTTGTTCGACTTTTACGGGAGGCTTGCGCCCAAACTGGTAACTCATCAAAATAATTCAAGCAATTCTCTAATAATTCTATTCAACAGTAGACTTACTCCCCGATTCTGACTGTAAGACTACTAAGACTATCTTAGCTAAGACTTTCTTGTTAAGAATTTTTTTTAAGACTAAAGTCTTCATTGAAATTCTGAAGACAGTAGTCTTAAATAATTAATAGAAACTCTCCAAAGACTTTTGTAGAGCTGTCGAAACCAAATTTTTAATATACTGTTTCAAATTTATGAAAGAAAAGCGACAGTTCAATTCGAAATTGTTAAAAAAACTCAAATTTATGTTATATATGCTGGGAGAGTACATAATATTGTATTTTGAATAATTTTTCCGGTTTTTATAGTGAAATACATATAATTATTGTTTCTAAGGCTGCAGTCCAATTCGTGACTTATTTGGTGGAGACTGACTTATTTAAAAGTCTACAATAAACCTCTAGTCGGCTAGACTTATTTGACTTTTATGCGAGGCTTGCGCCTAAACTGATAGCTCATAAAAATAGTTCTAACAAGTTTCCAATAAGTCTATTCGACAAGAGGCTTATTGTAGACTTTCAAATAAGTCAGTCTCCGCAAAATAAGTCACGAATTGGACCGCAGTCTAAGTGCAGAATACGAATTTAAAGTATCTAGTCTTCGTTAAGACAAAAGTTTTCGCTAAGACTGAAAATACGTCTGTGACTATACGTTAGAATCGGGGGGTAAAATTGTAAATAAAACACTGAATAGTTTATTGTTAATACGCCTGTAGTTGATAATGGTGGTTGTTGTTAATGTTAGATTTGGTCGTCTGATGTGTGACGTCGGTTCTCTCGTTGGCCGCTTTTGACTTTGTGGGACCCGATATCCTTGACATTTTGAATTTCTTCACTGTTTTATTACTGTACAGATTATGTGTATGTGTTTTTTATTGTGGTTTTTCTAACAAATGTACGAGCACGGAATTTTACTGCTAATTATGCACCGTGGTATAATAAAACCGTTTTAATTTTTATTTACTCTTGCTTTAAGAGTGTTCACTTTTACTGAACATAGTTACGGGTTTTTACGGAATTGTAAGTTTTTTAATTGATTCATTTTTATTCGGGCGTCGGAATCACCACTATAAATTATAATTGTGTATTTTATTATTATATTATAATTTATTTTATTTTAGTCGTTATTGTAAAAACATCACCACCGTTGTTAGGCTACTTATACACTATATCAAATTTTATGTCAAGCATTAATAATTGGCAGACATTGACTAAGAATGAAAATTGATTCATTCAAATTTGCAAAGTTGGGTATTTTATTGTCATATATTATTAATTATATTGCATGATATAAGCGTTTTCGACACACAAATTCCACGATATTTCTCGTGTTTTCAGCGCGTAAGCACTATTCCAGTTTTGTTTCTTATTCAATCTCTGTCCTAGTTTTTTGAACTTTATTATAGAGAATGAGTAACGTTTAGAACAGAATTAAGGAAATGAAGAGAAATATGTTAGATGGCCCGAGCCATTCGGGCTTATACAGGTTGAGGTACTGTCATCTGGAATTCCATTTATGATAACTGTTCGTCAGGCTGTATCAAGGAACAATTAAAAAAAAAAAAAAAAATAAAAAAAATATATATATATATATATATATATATATATATATATATATATATATATATATATATATATATATATTCGCTCACTGCGTGCAAGATGATGATAAGTACTACTTATCATTTTATTGCATGATTGCATTTTCATATATCTCAATGAAAGTAGTACACTTTACTTCAACTCATTCTCTGAAACAGGTCCTCCTGCGGATGCTGTTTTCCTTTTAAATAATATGTTAAGTCGATTTGTTTTTTTTATTCCAGTTAACAAAATTATAACTTCACTTATCGTTTTCTTGATTGTATCAAATAGTATTCACAACATTGTATTTTTAGTTATCATTTTCATAGGAGGCAAATAATTTTGAATTGCAACTGTAAGTATAACTTATCACAATTTATATGGCAAAAAATTTTAAGTTTTGATAACTTTAAATACTACTTACAATACGTTTTTATTGGAAAATATTTTCAAGTAGGCATCGTAAGTTTTGTTGTATTTTTCTTGCTTGTTTCGAAGAACAACTATTGTTTTTGCAAGCAAAATTGTAAACTTAAAATTTCCAAAATTAAAATATAAAAAAAAAAATTAAAAATACTTAAAAATAATTATATTATAACAAAATATTAAAATAAATTTTAAATAAAACTAAAATGTCAGCGAATATTGACGAAATTGACTTGGAAGCCAATGATTCAAGTAAGTACATATTTTTAAATATTATAAACGACATATGAAAAATACCATGTAACTCTTATATGTACATTGATAATTATGTATGTACATTGATAATTATCGCTTTATTTGGATATTATGAAAAAAGCTAATAAAATTATTACGCACTCCCAGATCCATTTGAATGTTACGGTACGGACTCTGAGTATGAGCCATCAAATTCAAACTCTTCTAGTTCTTTGCAACCCGTTGCTTCGCCACAATGCCAGAAAACCAGAAAAAGGAAAAGAAATATGAACAGGTGGCAACGAGTAGTATCAAAGCAGCAAAAAAATACTGGGAAGCATTATGTAAACGCAACCGGACATTCAATTCCTCCAAAGCTGATGAAAAGTGGATGTTCAGTGAACTGTCGACTAAAATGCCAAGAAAGAGTGCCGCATGATACCAGGCTGAATGTGTTCAATCATTATTACAAGCTAGGCAATAAAGAACGGCAATGGGACTTTATAAGTCAAAGTGTTAAAGTTATTGATAAAAAGGTTACCAAAATTTCTACAACCAGCCGAAGAAACGCATCAAGATTATATTACTTGAAGTATTATAAAAACGATAAAAACGAAAGTACAAGGGTTTGCTTGAGAATGTTTCTCGACACTTTAGCTGTATCTAGTCAAGTAGTGGATACTGCTCTCCGTAAATGTGCTTGTGGTGGGGTTGATAATCGCGGTAATAATCATTAACTTCTAAAATTTGTTCTAAATAATTCAATTTTTTCTATTAATAGGTAAATACGTACGCCCGGTTAATGAAGTTAAACAAGGATCAAAAAAACTCGTTTTGGATCATATTTCGGCTTTTCCAAAAGTTGAGTCTCATTATATTCGGGCGCATTCCACGAAAAGTTTCCTCGACAGTGATCTATCCGTAGCTAAAATGTATCGGTTGTATGTTAAGTGGATTAAAGAAAAACACATTCAGCAACATATTGTAACAGAACGACAGTACCGGGACATTTTCAATTTTAATTTTAATTTGAGTTTTTTCACTCCAAAAAAGGATCAATGTAATGAGTGTACTAGTTATGGTAATATGTCTTCTTCAGATAAGGCAAAATTTAAAATCGAAATAGAAAAACATTTAAAAATGAAAAATGAGGCCAGGCGATTGAAAAATATTGATAAAGCAGCAGCTACGGTACATACAAATATTGTAGCTGCATGTTTTGATTTTCAAAAAATTCTGCAGTGTCCATTCGGAGAAACCAGCATCTTTTTTTATAAGCGGAAACTTAATTTACAAAATTTCACCATTTATGATTTGGCCAACCGTCAAGGCTTCTGCTATTTATGGGACGAAACGGTAGCCGGCCAAGGTGCATGTGAAGTTGCAAGCTGTTTATATAAATTTATTTTGGAAAACATAAACAGAAAGAGAGCTAATAAATTTATTTTTTGGACAGACAATTGCCCCGGGCAAAACAAGAATAAAGTGCTATTCAGTTTTTATTCTTGGATTTCAAAAAAACTCAAAATCGATATTCATCACAAGTTTCTTGAAAAGGGACAAACCCAAACCGAGGGCGACTCTATGCATTCAACTATAGAGAAATGTCGCAAAAAGAAAACTATTTATATTCCTGCACAATATTATAGTCTAATAAGGAATGCTAAAGTAAACGGGTCAACATACATGGTACATGAAGTGGAGTAACATGAAATTTTGATCTTTAAAAATTTATCTAGTTCATATTTTTTTGCAAAAAACAGTGAAAATGAAATATTCTATATCAGCAAAGTTAGAGAAATAAGAATTTTGAATGGCGAACCAAATAAATTATTTTATAAATATGATTTTGATGAAAATTTCCGTGAAGTCATACTATACCATGATGAAACCTCAACAATAAAACGCAGAGGGAGAAAAAGGAAAACAAACCGTGACGATGTTGATCCCTTATATAACCAAAGTGAGCCCATTTCTGAAAGCAAATACAAAGACTTAATGTTTCTGTGCAAAAATAATTATATTCCTGGTTTCTACCATACGTTTTTTGAAAATTTACCTCACAGTAATAGTTTATCTGGAAATGATGATTCTTGATTTCGTTTTATTCAATATTTTTGGTTAACTAATTGTTTTAGTGTTGTATATGCATACTCAATAAATGGATTATTTATGTAATAATGCTTAAAATTATAATGTGTTTTATTTTTGTATAAAATTATCCATACATTACTCTGATAAGTCGAACTACTATATCGAAATATTCACTTTGCTTTCGTAAAAATAATATAATTCTACTTATAATTCAAGAACTCTAAAATTTTCCGATCAAAAAAATGGTAACTAGTACTTACAATACAGTCAAAACAACATTTAAAACTATATAAATCGTATTTGCTTAAATACAATAATTTTTAATAATATTTAATTTATCTACTATATCGCTACTAAAATTTAATACATCCTTACACAGTTTAAATTTTGTGAACACAATTATTTAAAAAGCTATATCAAAAAGACCTTCAAAACTGTCTCCTGAAAAACAATGTATTTGAGTTATCATTTTATTGCACGCAGTGAGCGAATTATATATATGTATATGTATATATATATATATATATATATATATATATATATATATATATATATATATATATATATATATATATATATATATATATATATATATATATATATATATATATATATATATATATATATATATATATATATATATATATATATATATATATATATATATATATATATATATATATATATATATATATATATATATATATATATATAGCACTTCACGTTCGTGATATTAAATTACGCATTAAAGGTAAAACTACGGAAAACTAAATTTACTAAATTTACTACTATTTAGATTTATAAATCTTCCTGTTCCTTTAATAAAGTACTATCGGTTTTCGATTTAATCAAACAAGGTGTATCCAATCAATATTTCTTAAAACTTTATTTATCCTTTTAATTTAAATCAAACCTTCCAAAGAAGTCCAAAGAAGAATGGTTAACAACTATTAAATCATCGACCAGAATACAAAAGTTCCAGGTAAAACTGTAATTATACGATCGTATGTGACTCTCGCATATTCCTTTTATCGCTGAAACCATTAAATAAGGAAGCAGTCACCTGAATATTTAGAGAAAAATAATAGTCTAATAGGAGAATTATAGGATTTTTTAGATTTCGTAAAATACGATCCGCCGCGAAAATTCGTATTATGAAATTTTTTTTCTTTCGTAAAATTCGAAAATCGTAAAATCCGCCCTATTATGAACCAAAAAAAAAATCGAAACTCAATTTTACGAAAATCAAATGTGAAAATTCAACTGCTCGAATATCGTGACGAATATCGTATTTACGAAAACAAGAGTATATTGACTAGTTTAATTTATTACAATTCATTTGAAACTTATCTTATTGTGTTTTTGTAGGTCATTTACCAATGGTTTTAATTTCTTTTATGGAAAAAAATGTTGGCAAAAATTATTTAAATGTGCCTCAATATAAAGAGCGTACCCAATATTTGTGGAGTGAAATTACAAGCCAATTAAATTCAGTCGGTCCACCTGAAAAACCTGTTGATGGTTGGAGTTTTATCTAAAACAACACACAATAGCAAACTTCATGGTCTTAAATTTTACGACCAAAAATAAAACTTCATAATAGGAATATTCACGGCGGATCGAATTTTACGATTACGTATTTTACAAAGTCGAAAAAATTTCGTAATAGACACCCTGAAACGAATTTTTAGGACAAGTGTTCACATCCATTCGACAGTTCACATCCATTGCACACACAATAAATGTTAAATTTCTTTTCAATAGCATATACGAAAACTTCCGCTACTTAACACTTTACCTATTGATGCTACATTTCTTTGGTTATTTACGACGATATACAAAACCAATTTCGAAGCTAAGCAAAATTTTTTGAAAATAAAGTTTAGTGTGCGCCTGCCTGAACGCACCCCTTTATGCTTCGTCCTTTTTTGTTTCGTTCTACAATAAAATGCATAGCAGCTAGATGAAAAATTAGCTAAATAAAATATTATATAATATATTGAGGCAGGTTCAATGATTTTGTACTCTGGCCGCCCTTTTAAAATTATTTTCGATCACGATAATAAAATCTCGTTTGATAGTTACGCCCGATAAACAGACAAATATTATTATAAAATTTTACTATAATTTCCCTTTTAAAAATAAGCTGTCCACCATCCTCCTCGAATATTTATGCAAGATAAAAAAAAATTCAATCGATTGACATCGTTTCGTTTTCTTTTCTTTGTTGTACCAACACTGATTACATAATATCAAAACTACTAAATATACGTAAGTATGTATAAAATTTTAAGGAAGCACATATGTAGGTATACCTTATAATAATATAATTCGGAATCATTACAATCGAATATGCTTGTTATAGTTTTATTATAAATAACAATTTTTATTATGTATTTACACGAAAATAAGGTTACCGACAATATGACTCCAACATTAGTAAAAAATATGTATTTTATACTTAATGGCGAGAAGAAATTTTAACTTTTAACATTTGGATGAATGGTGGTCATAGATACATGACATGGCCAAACATTTGCTAGATAATAGATAGATAATAGAGACAGTATAGAGCAATTTATTTTGTATTTAGATCATTTCAAAATGTTGCTAGATTATATTGAATCTACGTATACATGATTTTTATTAAATCAGCTGAAGTATGACGTAATCATCATTGGGATAAATTCACGTGGCGTATATGGAATTATATAAAAATTCAAATTTCCGTCACTAGATGACAATCTACAAGGATTAATTTATCATTACATATCCCGATTTTTTTATATGTTGCACAGTAATGTGTAATATATTTATCTCGTTTCTTTTTCCAAAGCGACGAAAAAAATTGTATAATAATTACATACTATAGGTATATATAGATATGTATATGTTGGAAACGATTAAAATAATAAACAGAGTAGAAAAAAAATCGCGCAGTGTCTCATTTATATGCCGCATCGTCGATCGAACATGAAACGCATGCGTTTCTACATGCGCGACAAATAGATCCATACTAGAGTTTGGAGCCCCCGCACATTTATTTTTATTCACATAAAAATATAAAATAAATCGAATTTCGTCTTTTGCGTTTATTTAATTTTTTTTTTCTGTTTTTTCACTTCCCCCCTTTCATCATGCGCCACATTTCGTGTTTATAACCGAATAAACAATATATAGAAATTTCATTGAACTAAACGAAATGAAAGAGTACAACGTCATATCATAAAATTTTATGTTTGGTATACAATTTTTTTATTTAGTATTCTTGCTGTGTGTAAAAGTTTGATTTCGGACTCCATTCGGCTTATGTGAAAATAAAAAAGAAACAAAAAAATTCTGTATAATAAGTTAGAAATACATTTCCCAGTTCTTGTATAGTTTGGAAGTGAGAGACTGTTGAAATACGTCTTATAAGCGAATTTCGGCACATCTCAGTTGCTGCTCCGGAGTTGTGACCGTCTATTATCGGCAAAGCTGTGCTCTCTGGATCGGTTTAGAAATTTATAAATAAAAAAAAATTAAAAAATATTTTTTTTAAGTTTAAAAAATAATTCCAAATTTTATATATAAAAATGAAATTTTAACATTTAAAATTAATATATTTAAAATAATTTTAGTTGTGGTGTATTTTAATTTTGTTTAAATAAAATATTAAATTAAACAGATAGTTCGACTAAAAGAGGTAAAAAAAAATTATAAACAAAAATAAATTAAGTGGACTTAAAATTTTTACATATTAAAACTGCTAGTTTTATGTTTTTTAATTTATAATAAATTAAAAGTTGTTGGAACCGAATACCAAAAAAAATTGCATATAACAATAAAACTTCGAAGAAAACAAATTAATAATAAAAACCAAAATAGTTTCGTTAAGTTTTAAAAGTTTAAATAATTAATATTTAATAAAAAAAATAATTTTATAAAAATAAAATAATAAAAAGCGCAGCCATGGCCGATAAAAAAGTTGGTGAACAATTTTACTCGCCACCACCTAAACTTGGAAAATGGGAAGGCTTTAAAGTATTTCTATGGAACTCGGAAACTAGCCAATTTCTAGGACGGACCGGTGGTAGTTGGGGTAAGTTTCTTTAAAAAAATATTTTCCAAAAAAAAGGATATACATTTTTCTAGTCGCCATTTTTTCCCGTTCTTTGCACAACCCCAAGAAAGGAGAGTTCGGCCATTTTGATTTTCACCTCGCCTTAACCGCCACTTTATACTTCTTTAATAAAATTTAATAATTTATTCATTTCATTCATTGGGCCATTAATGTATCTGCTTAAATGAAAAATTATAATTTACAATCGGTAATAAAAAAAGGTTTTTTGTAGAAAAATAGGCAGCCGTGAGCTGAAGTACGGTATATAACTCCATTACGTAATTATTAGTACAATAAAATATATGCATAATATAGGTCAAGCTTAACCCGATTCGCTTTTATGTTGGATTTGCATAAGTCAGTACGAACGGTAGCATTAATCCTGCTTCACAATGCAAGAATTGTCTCTATTGTTTTACCGTGTGTGTATATACCATGAATACACCAATATATAATGTACATTATTTTATATAGCCTTGATAACAGAATATAAAATATTCCATTGTATGTAAATATTTATACAAAAAATATAAATTCATTTTAATAGTCGCCTATACGGAACGACTCAACTTAGTTTTGAGACTATACGTTAAAACCGATCACGTGCTTCGTTTTATTGATTTTTATGATTTTACAAAAAAAAATTTTCAAACTAGTTATGTAACAGATACATATATATTTTTAAATTTGCCTTTTGTTTTTCAATTAATGTTTAAATTCATCAATTAATATATTTTAATTAATAAATCGAAATCAATAAAAATTTCCAGTATTTTAGGGATGTATTCATCGAAAAGAAATATGTCGCAATAAAAACTATCGATTTTTCATTCTTTCATTAATTTATCTACTCGCCACTCATCATGTAAAATGGCGCAACGATCTGATTATATAAAAGGAGCGCAAGAAAAATAGTGTATCCTGTGTAACACTTAAACATTTCTTATGTAATGTGCAAAATTTCGCTAGACGATAATTGTTTAGACAATATAATGATTCATATAGCAATTTTTTATTATTAATTAGGTATATTCGGAAAAATCAAAAATGATGTTTTAAAACGAGAACAAGTAACTTAAAAATAATACATATAGACATATTCCAATATGCGAGAAATATAATAAATTCTATAAATATACATAAGAGTATAGTAAAACTTGTTTATATATATATATATATATATATATATATATATATATATATATATATATATATATATATACATATATATATATATATATATATATATATATATATATATATATATATATATATATATATATATATACATATTCAATATTATAATATGTGTATATATTTATGACCTATATGTCTTGAAATTTTGTTTTCTCTCGCTGGATTTATTTTTAAATTCTGATTGCTATACACCAAATAGTTCTTATCGCGTATGCATAAGTTACAATGCTTAGACCAATTGTATAGTACATTGCGAAAAAAACATCGGATGATAAGAAATTTGACTTGCTGTAACAAGGAGTTTTTATTTTAACGGTTACATAATATTATAATTAGTAGTTAAGTTCGGTTGTGTAATGTAATAATATCAGAAATGAAAATAAATTAAAATTGATTAGTTTTATCCTATTGCTTATTAGTAAAATATTATCATCATCTCTTTATTTTCACCCTGTCGAAATATTTTTGCGCAGGCGTTTCCAATGTGATTGATTAAATTAATAATTCAATATTTTATTTTCCATTTTTTTTTTTTCGGCAATATACATTAGACTTATATTTATATATGCTTTACGCGATCAATTAAAAGGATGCAATTTTACAATAATTGGGTTACTTGTTAATTTAGTGTTACTGACGCAACTTTATATAACTTGTCTGTATATAATTTTATTAATATCAATAAACATATTTCTAGGTATTATTGATATAACTTAATCTTTAATTGTTCTTTATAGTTTATTGCTTTGTCAATTAAATATTATAAATTTATGACTTTCAGTCCTCTGTTGAACAGCTCTAGCAAAAACAATGAAATTAATAATTAATAATGATAATAATATAACCTTCTAATGTCATTGTCTTCCAGTATGTTTAAATGGACTATACAATTATGTATATAATAACTGGAAACTTAATTTGCCAAAATCTCACAAACGCGTCATAATTGACGTCAAATATTTTTCTTTAGAAAGCAATTTATAAAAAGTATCTTACATTCTTACATAATGCATATTAGTCATCTCACGTGTATAAAATTATTGTTTTGAAAAAAAAAGCAAATGAAAACATTATCATCGGCTGATTGGAATCGCAATAGGTCAATAAACTAGTGGGTTTACAGTAGCTTTCGCAATACATAAATTGTTAAGTTACCACACCCTTCGGATAAATTAAAATATTTACCTCTAGAAAGTATATGTTCACATTACATTGCAGTAAAACATAAATTCATCATCATATCGCGAAAAAATTATAATTATTTAAATACTTGTGAGTATACAAACAACAATATACCACGATATGCTAACATAATTTTATATACGTACAAAAATTGTTATCGTCATCAAATTTTATGAACAATACGAGCATTTTTCGTTGTGTATAGTAGAAAGAAAATCTTCAAAAATAAGATAAATTACTTTAAAAATGTTGAAAATTTGTTTTCGCCAAATTCTTAATATGATGTGCTTGCTTGCCTGCCTACCATTAAGATTGATATTTTCCATCAACAATTTCACATGTCAAGCATCTGTACACAGAAGCTCGAATTAATATTAATTTTAAAATAATATAATAATAAATTGAATTAATTAAAGATGTTAAACGAGTGATGAAATTGGTTTATGTATACAACACCACCAAACCCATCATACAAATATTATATTTTTTAATTATAAGTTTTTTTGTGATGTTTTTGAGGAACGTACAGGACTCATTAACAACAGCCACGCAAATATTTTTATGAGAAAAACAAAATAAAAACTGGAACACCTTATTTTATTTTCAAATGTCTTCTTATTAATTAATTAATTTAAAAGAAATCTTGATACTTTATATGAAATACAGGCATACAAACCATTACATATTACATAAATTTGCATTATCCGTTTTCTTTCCTCCCCTCACATTACTGTTTAAAGCAACTTATAATTTTGCAAATATTAGAAATACTTAAAATTTTTATTAATTGATTGAATTTAAAGCGCATGTTCTGATCAATATTAAAGATATGATGAAGGAAATGAAGTATTCTAGTTAATTTGAAGAATTGATAGAATTTTATGGTCAGGAATACGTGTTCCGATAAATTTAAAATCAAAATGACAATCCAAAATTAAATTGTCGTTTAAAATTTAATTACCTGGTTTTTAGGATCCGGTAGCAAACTGCTGTAATTCCTTTAAATATTGGAAATATGTACTAATATGCACAAACGGAAATGTCATGGTGCTCCAAAAATAAAATAAAAATGTTTAGGTAGTTGTGTGTAAAAATATCGATTGAATATTTTTGCGTTATTTCTGTATATCCTTTAAACGTCCTTCATTTCAAAATATTAATAAATACACGCTTTTGTGTAATATTATGATTGATTTAAAACATAAAATGTTTAATAAAAATAAACACCACACACTCCTCCAAATTGTATATGAATCATAAGGTTTCGAGCAATTCATTTAAATTTCCTGGTCGTCTTTTTCTTGCTCTCGTTGGGGTAATAATTATATTTAATGACATTTTTAATTATATTTCCTCTCCTTGAACGCTAAAAATATATAAAAAGGGAAATCAAATTAAAACGGAAATAAATAATTAAAAATATATAAATTTTGTTTTGCCGATCCAGAACTAATATAGAATTTTTATTTTTTATCTTTTCAGCAAAAATACTGTTTTTCTATGTTGTGTTTTATGCGGTACTTGTTGGATTTTTCGCAGCTATGCTTGCAGTTTTCTATCAGACACTAGACAATACCAAACCAAAATGGCAATTGGACGATGGTCTAATCGGTTCAAATCCTGGTAAACTAAAATTATTTTTAACATATTTAAGAAATTGTGCAAATCTTCCTTTTTAATTGCAGGCTTAGGTTTTCGACCAATGCCACCAGAGTCAAACGTAGAAAGTACATTAGTTTGGTATAAACACAGTGATGAAAATAATTGGAAGTACTGGACAAACGAACTTGACCACTTTTTATCATGTAAATATACTAAATAAAATGCTTAACCGAATATTGTTAAACAATTTTTACTTTAGCTTACGAGAGTGCAAATGTTTTGCACGCTAATGCTGAAAACTGCACTGACGGACATTCACCAAAGCCTGGGAAATTTTGTCGTGTATTTTTAGAATCGTTTGGCCCTTGCATTAAAGAAAATAATTATGATTTTAGCAGAAAAAAACCATGCATATTTTTAAAATTGAATAAGGTATGAAAATAAATTTTTTTTAAAAACTCTTGAATGACTCGACTCGCCTTTATGAATTTTACAGATTTTTAACTGGAAACCAGAACTTTACAATAATTTAACACAATTACCACACAAAATGCCAACCGACTTGGCAAAATTGATCAATGGAACTGGAAATTACGAAAGCTATAAAACCGTAAGTTATTATATCAATTTACAATAAAATTGTACTAATTAAACTGCTTATTTTCTAAAATATCATAACTACAGCGATCAATGGTGTGGGTAACATGCGAAGGTGAAAATCCAGCTGATAACGAAAATATAGGAACCATCAGCTATTATCCATCAAAAGGATTCCCAATAGAATTCTTTCCATTCACAAATGTTGAGGGATATTTACCACCATTAGTAGCCGTGCAATTTGAACCAAAAAGTAATTTTTATTTTTGTTAAATTTATTTTACATACGTATAAGGACACAAAATTATTTTTCTTTGACCTACATATGTCTTCTTTTTTGAGCATGCGCATTCAATTTTTTCTAACCAATTTATTGATCCATACGAGATTTTTTTTAAAAACAATTTTTCATCTATTTTCAAATTATATAAATAGAAAATCATTTTCGACATGTTATATAATAATATTTTCACTTTAAATAATTGATAATCATTAAGTATTTTGCAATTATGAAATTTGGTCTAAAATGAAAGAAATTAGAAAAGAGTGGCCATTTTTAAGATGAATAATATAAATGGTGATCAATTATGTCCAATAGCCTTTAAATGTTTTAGTCAAAAAACGATTTATTACCTAAGTTAAGGGTCTTAAATATGATACAATTTGAATTGATAACATAAAACTGATGATAAATTTTTATTTTCTAATTCACAGCTGGTGTCCTCATCAATATCGAATGCAAAGCGTGGGCAAAAAATATTAAGCACGATCGTGCAGACCGAAGGGGTTCCGTCCATTTTGAATTAATGATCGATTAAGAGAACACCAAAATATAAAGATTTTAGTATCAAAATATATATAAATATATCAAACTAAATAATAAACAAATTACAGAAAAATTAAATCTAAAAATTCCTAAGTCAACGGTGAAAAAAAATACAAGAATAAAATGGGGATAAAGCCATAAATGATATAATTAAACCAAACCAAAAAAACATAGTTAAAAATTATAGTGAATCCCCAAAATACAAAAAAATATACTTAAAAAACTGATAAATTAAAATAAAGTTAAAACAGAGAATGTTTGTTTTATTAATAAGTTGTATGTGTGATTGGAGTTATAAAAAATATTATTATAATTACTATTATTTATTTTAAATAAAAAAAAATTGTATTTAACGGTGATCCAAGTAAACAATTAAAAAAACACGATAAAAATAATAATATAAAAGAAAAGTTATTCTTTGACTGATTTTTATCTGTACAAAAAATTAATTAAAACCAAAGCATAAATATGGAACAAATAACATAATTTATTATATTAAAATAATAAAATAAACAAGACAAAATACAACATGAAGAGCATTATTAATGCAGCACGCGAATTCACAAATCTAAATAATAATACAGGTTTCTATCTATTTATACAAACATATATTTTTTTAATTTTTATTATTATATTATTTTAATTTTATAATAAGAAAAAAAACCAATCTGTATTGTTATTTATAAATGTGATATAATATTTCCTAATTGTGAAAGTATGGTTAATGATTATTAGATAAACGATAAAAATAAGCACACTCGCTTATAATTATTTTTTCTTTTATTATAAATATTATAATCATATTTTTTGTTATTTTTAATTTTTAAAGTAAATTAATAATATTATAATAAAAAAAACAATTTTTGGGCTTCTTAAACATTCTTTTCATTTCACTGCCCAATATAAACAAAAAAAAACCTAAAATAAAATCAATAATAAATTATTAATTGGTGTTCAATAAAATAACAACATAAAGATCGAATTATGTTTATTGTTTATGAAACAGCATTAAATTTTTATTAATGTTAATAAATTCATAAACAATAAAATGCTTTAAGCAAATAAAAACAATATAAATAAAACAACATTTCGACAGATAAATTTAAAAAATAAAACAAAATTAAATATATATATATATAATAATAATAATAATAAAATATAATTAAAAAAAATATTAAATTTGTTTATATTTAAATTAAATAAGAAAATTTAAATTAATAAAATTAAAAACCGTTAACTTGATAAAAAAATTGAGCCTCATATAATAAATGTTATCGATTTTGTACGTCACTGCATCTTAATTTTTTTAAATTTAAATTTAAAAAAAATATCTAAAAAAAATACTAAATGTTGGTAGTCCAATTTTTGTAGAAATTTATATTAAATTCAGTAACTATATTTTTATTTTGAATTTTGTAACCGATTAAGTATACAACCAATCAGGCAAATTCTTCTACCAGCAAATACATATTTAAAAATGATCAGGTGAAGCCTAGTCATCAGAACTTTAGTATTGTAATTATAAATATTACCGCGCTATAAAAATTACGTCTAATTTATTTCGCACATTGTCACCAATAAAATAAGTAACTGCCTGTATCGTATACTTTTCCGGAGACATTCCTTATTTTAAATTTAACAAAAAAAAAAAGAAAAATCGCTTTAATTAATAAAAATAAATAGTATTGCTATCTTTTATTAAAATAATATTAATTATACTAGTAACAAAAAAAAATAATTAGTGAAAATATTTAAAGAAACAAAAAGTAATAGGAAATGCACATAATGTGTTCAACATAAAATAAATTATTAAATTTAGGTTTAAAAATATTTAAAATAATATTAAAACTTTTTTAAAAGAAAACCATATAATGAAGAGGCAATGTTTGCTATTTTTTATTATTTATTATTTGTAATAATAAAATATATACTTTAATAATTTTATTTAAAACTTAATTAAAAAATTACAATAAAATTTAAATGCAGTAACGTACATAATAATTGAGCTTAGGCATTGTAGTTAATAAATAAATACATTTAAAAAAAGAACAAAAAAATTAAAAAAAAATTTAAAATATAAAAAAAAAATTAAAAACTATCTTAAATATTATTTATGATTTTATTTTAGTTTATATACGTTTGTTAATTTTTGTAGCATTAAATATATTTATATTTTATTTTAAAAACTTTTATTTAAAATTATAAATTAAGATCTGCAATAAATACAAATTTAAAAAAAAACATAAAACATATATTGAAATTATTATTTTTATTTCGATAACAAAAACTGGCCGCAGGGTAGCGCTTAACATACATATGTTATATTAAAAAAGGGTTTGCAATTTTTATTATTATCTCAGTTATTTCTAAAAATTCTTTTTTTTTTAAAATAAAGTCAATAATTAAAAATAAATAAATAATTGAAATTAAAAGAATAATAATTACATATTATAGTCGAAATAACAAATGTCAGTTTATTTCAGTACACGCAAAGAATTAGGAGGATTACGAACATAAAGCGTTTATGCCGTTATTTGATCGAAACTACACTACTCATTCTCTATTATACATACTCGTACATACATAGATATTAAATATATATTCAAATTTTGTTGAGGTAAGCTAATATTTCCCGCCTTGTAACACCATACGTTAGAATTTTTTTATTTAATTTAAAAAAAAATATTATATTTATTACATATTATTATTATCATTATAGTCATTATAAATATTTTTTTTAATTATTATCACAAATAAATTTAAAATTAAAAAATAATCGATAACGTCTTTTCTTTTCGCCTCCTTTTCATTTTGAATTAAGTAAAATGGCTTGAATAAACTGATATTTGTTTCGATTTTTTTTTTAAATAAATATATACATATATATTTTTATAATTTAAATAAAAAAAATAAATATTAAAAAAAACATTAAAAACAAAAATGTTTACATTTAATAAATATATACATATAGTAAAAAACTGATTGTTGAATTAAATACTTAATACGCTTAATATAATTATATATATTTATATATTATATATAAAACATAAAATCGAATTACCTAAATAATAATATTTTTTTTAAGTTTACTTAAATTATGAAAATATGCAGCCCTGAATTGCTTTTGCACGTCATTTATAAACAGACAATGTTTTCCTAGGTTTTTTTTAAATTAATTTAATTATTTTTTAAAACTCTTTCTTTATTTTATATCTAAATCGTAATTAAATAGTAAATTAAATTTAAAGTAAAAAAAAATACAATTGTTTTTAGTTATAAGAGATGATAAATAATTAAAAATTTAGAATAATGTATTGCTCTCAGCGGCTCAAGCCATATTCATTTTAATTGTTGTGATAGGGAGGAATGTGTTAATAAGTTAGGAGACAAAATATAAAAGAGAAGCCATAACAGAGAAAGAAATAATTAAATCGTTTGTGTAAATAATTAATAAATATTTTGTTGTTAATTATTTAATTTTAAACAAAACATAATAATAAATATTTATCATTATAAAAATATAAATATAAACGACACAAAATAAAAATCAAAATGGATAATAATGGTTTGCATGAGCATTTTGAAACATTTATGTAAAAAATATAAATATATTTTCAAACAAAAAAAACTATATAATAAATAATTAAAATTATTAATAATCTGTAAATATTTGTTATTTCGAATCATTCTAACTCTTCAATAATAAACAAACAAAATGAAAAAAATTATATTAAATATTCAAATTTTTACAGATTTATAAAAAATACTAATAATAATAATTTAACAACGTATGGAGGTTTACGTTAATAATTATAAATTTAAAAAATTCGTTTAATCGTTTTAACCATAAGCACTGTTAAGCTAGTTCTAAAGTGAACAGTTCGAAAACAAAAACAAGGAAATTTATTATTAAATAAAATATATAATTAAAACAAAATAAAAATCAATGGAATTATTATTAGTGTACTTTTCTCTATTACATTTTCTTCTAGAATTTCAATACTGTATCGAAGTTTTTGGATACTTATACTGCCACAGTCGTCACAAAAATTCAGCCTGTTCGCCTCTTCGATATATATATATTTATTTAATAATAAATAATAAAATTAAAATAAAAGTGCACTAAATATAATGAGCCATTGGCCTATTAAAGTAAACTAAAAATTTATTTAAATAAAACACAAGTAAATAGTTAGTAATAAATATATATAACATATATCTATATATATTATATATATTTACGTGTGACCATGCTCCAAAATAGTTTAGAAACACTAGGAAATATACAATACAATATTTATTATTCTACATTATTATTATGTATTATTATTTTTAAACCTGCCTCTAGAAATAGAACAAATTTCAACACAAAATCAAACAAAAATATTTTTTAATTTTGTTAAACTAAAACAACATAGATGGTTTAGAAATATATAATTTTTGAATATACATATATTGAAACACTTTTGTTATGTTTCGTTTTGATCTTATTATAACTAAAAACACTGTTTATTGATACAAATAAAAATAAAATAAAATTTTTAAAATACTAAAATAAATAACGTCATATATTAAAATTAAATGAAATATATATAAATTAATAATAATAAATATAAATAAATAAGAAAGAATGCATGCAAACTATTTTGACCGAATCATTCTGCTTAAATGTAAACATTTTTAAAAAACAACAAAAAAAATTTAAAAAAAAGAAATCAATAAAAAGAAAAAAACATCCATAGGGGTTCTAAAAACATTTTAAATTGTGTTTTATTTAAATTTTTAGTTTTTGAGATTGATGGATTCAATGTTTTTTATATAGTTAAGTATACATCAGATTTACCGCCCGTTTAAGTGCATGCAGGTTCTGTTTTCCTCACCACGAGCTAACGCAAAGTGAGGTGGTAAAATCTACTTACGTTTAGTGGAATATTTATGCATTTGTAAAACACACAAAGGTATGCGACGAAAATAAAATTAAAATTCAAGCATAATTCTTTTAGACAGAAAATGTGAACTTTCATGAACATAGAGTAGAACAAATTTTCGTTCGATCGCGTTTCGTACCTAAAATGATTCTTGCGCGAGATGAAAGTTTGCCAAACAAGTGAATACGCATGTCATTTGGTCAGATTCCAGAAGTGGAAAACGTCCCAGATTTGCCCACAGTATAAAAAGAGATCGATTAAATTACAATAACAATCGCAGAATACCTTTTTACACTGGTTATGAGATTTTGGCTGTTGTGACATGCGCACCTTGGGAGAAGTCTGTACAAGTCTGTTTGTACGTATCTCTTCAAAACTGATATGCACGAGCGATTCAAATTGTAATGTTAAATTCGAAGGTACATTTTTGCCCTGGAAATAACATCAACAATACAACAACAAGGTGACCCTTTTGTTCAAATACTTTTTAACTTATCTTTATAATTCTTCATTCGTCAGCATATCGCTCGGATGCCGCTAAATTACAATCTGAGCTGGATTCATTTAAAGTTGATTACTAAGAAGTGTGCTGTTATGTGTTTCTCAAGGAAAAAACTCTGAAAAATTTGATTATAATATTAATAGCGAAACATTAGCTCGGGTTAACCAAATCACAGACTTGGGAGTAACGTTTGACCCCACTCTGAGTTTTATTCCGCATATTGCTAAAATAATATCAAAATCGTCAACTTTGTTGGGTTTTATACAGCGTCTCTCTAAAGAATTTAAAGAAAAGAGGACTTTTCAAATCTTATATTCATCAATGGTTCGGTCAAATTTAGAATATGCTTTAGTCATATGGGCTCCTTTTTATAATGTACATATTGAACGAATAGAACAAAAATTCAAAGAAAATTTACTCTACAAATCTTTTTTAAATTTAATCTTTTTAACATGGACCGACGACTGACTTATTTGTATAATCTTCTTAATATAACATACCTAGTTACAATACGAGATGATGGTCGGAGTTTGGATTTCAAACGGAGCAGACGTGTTTTGTTGTCGCTCCTCCATTTAATTTAAATATTTTTTTTTTGTGTGTTAATATTAAATAAATAAAATTATTAATAATAATAAATGTGATGTTAAATTATATAAAATAGTGATAAAGTGATGTGATGTTGAATAAATGTGTTTATATACATAGAACTGAGTGGAAATATTTATAACGGAATATCGTAGTGCAATATGCCGTTGTAATGTTTCCATACACTCTCTATGTATATGGATGCAGAAGCTATCAGAGAAGTTTCCTTTTTATATTTTATTTACTTTTTATTTACTTTTCATATCAAATTTGTGTGTAATATATTTGTATGTAGTGTAGCCATTTATGTATGATTGTGTGGATCTGTGCGTGTGCATGCATATGTATATATAATATGATGTGTTCACGATAATCAATCATGAAGAGGTGAAATATTCCCGTGTTTCATTTTCGTCCTTTTGTGCGTGTTGCGTCACTGTAGCAGCAAAACGGAAATTTACATTGAATCTGTCGATTTTTCGATTGATTGTTTGAATAGATCTACAATAATTATAGTTTAAATAAACACTTTTTTATGGTTTACCCTTTATGTTACATTTTATGATCGACATATTTGTGAAAATAATCCGTCGATATATTTTTCAAGCCGACGACAAAATAGGGATAGAATAATTATGAGTACATAACATAAAGCTATAAAATTGTTAAAACATATGTTTATTAACAAAATATTATTGCGGTCTTACTTTAAGAAATTTACAACAACAATCCCATATATGTAAGTCCAAATTGGAATTATTTTAAACCAACTTTTCTACTGGTATAGAATTATTCTATTCTACCTGTAGTTTTAATCTTCACCACCAAGGCAGTTTTATTGAATACTTTTATTTTTAAATGTTGACAATAAAAATATAAGTAATTTTTGTTATTTTGACATCGCATTTTTCAAAATGACCAGTCAATTTTGACTTCGCATTAGTTACGATTTGTAATAATATTCAATAATGTTCTAGCACATTACTATTTAATTGAATATAAGTATTTCGTTGCATTTTTATGTTGTTTTCAAATTCAAAATGTAATTGTTAGCAACTAATAAAAATAAATTAAAAAACATTTTTCGTTAGTTTGAGCACAAGTTAATTCTATTCCAGATTGGATTTAACTTGTGCCAAAGTGGGATGACATATGTATCTGCCTGTACTATTATGAAATAATTGTCACGTCTGAATATCTGTATATATGTATGTATGTATATAAAGAGGTTCAGCTCACAAATTATTGTTAACGATATCATAGCTATGTTTCTCGATTTTCAATTTTCAAAATATACGTGGTCTTAAGAATTCATTTATTTAAATAGATTATGTACTTTAAATTATAAATTAAAATTAAAACTTGATTTCAATGTTATTTTATGATTTCCGCTAGTTAAACAATGATGTGTCAATATCTCTGTTCTTATCAGGTTTATGTAGTAGTTGGGTTTGGCTACAAATTGAAGAAGGCCTCAATTTCTAAGTTAATATTCATTTTGAGATTGTTAAATGATTTATTTAAGTAAACCAATGTTTGATTTTAACTGAAAATCAGAAAGTAATTAAAAATTCTTCAACTAATCAATCTCAAATAAGCTTTTTATTTAAAATAGAAGTGCGTTTATTGTCCATTTGTTTAAGAAAACGATAAAAATACCGAAATCATATGTTTGTTGTCTACAAACTGTTTAATTATTTTAAAACATTGTAATTTGATGATATATGGGTTGTGTAGCATGTCGGTTGTTTGTTTCTGATAGCATATTGATTGTTTTGTTGTTGTTGTTGTAGTTGTACTGTTGTTATTCGGACGAGGGCGATTTGGGTGGAGTGCACGAGTGTGTGTGTTCGGGGTGCGTGCAGAGATGAATTTTTGACATGATTCTTTTTCGTAGCCCACACGGTTGTGATGGCGGGCAGGAGGAGGGATGTTAGCTGTATTTTGTTGAGACAATTACAACAACACCACCATGGCTAATGCAGATACTAAAGCATTTTAAAATTTTGCTTTGGTTGAAGATACTGCAGATTTGCATTAGTTGAAAAAGCTTAATTGTGCTGAAACAGCTGGATCAAGATGCTTTGTTTCTCAACAAAGTACATAGCTACTGTTTATTGTTTCTTGTTGCTATTATTATTGTTATTATTATTTTTATATTATATTTATATTTTTTGACGAATACAGCGAAATAATAATTGATAATATTTTGCGGTTTTACTCAAAAAAAAAAAATAACTTGAGATTTAAGAGCAAATTGTCTCGGCTTTGGGTAATTGATTAAGCATTAAGGGTGTTTTCTAAACATCGATTTATTGCAGACTTATTGACGACCTATTTGACTCTCTCTTAAATAAGTCGGTCAAGCTGTTCCGATTGCTTTTACCGACTTATTTTGACAACCACAAATCGAAGCAAATTTAAAAGTTTTTTATTTTAAAGCGAATTAAATTTAAATAAAATGGTCGTTCCTGTATTATTTTAGTTTTCTTATTAATAATTCTAAATATATGCTTTATTGTTTTACTTTGTTTAGTTAGAAGAGTTGAAGTTCCTGATATTATAATTTTGATTCTATTTAGTCTTTGATTTGAGTTGAATTTTCAGATGACGGCAGCGACGAGTACTATTATATTGTACTAATTGTTTGGTGGTTTGAATTCAATTAATTTTATTTAATATTTGTCAGGAGAATTGAGTTGGATTAATTAATACTAATCATTACATTTAACTGCTTTAATTTTATTATTTAATACTTCAATATTTACCATTTTTTATTAGTATTCCTATAGTAAAAACGATCACTGGAAATAGTATAAGTTATATTTCAGATAATTTAATATAATTTTAGGATTCTGATTGCTGGATATATTAAATATATTAAATAATTATGTTGTCTTGTACTAACCGTGTTATATTACATTTCAACTAACAATTTACTAACTATTAACTACTAAGGTGTTATTATAATTATTAATTCACCTTTCCTGTACCACCATCTTGTTATATATAAAAGAGCGTGTGGATGGGCCCGGTGTCAACCGGGAATCTTACTTAGGTTTGATCGCACATTCCAATCAATTAATCAATCAGTCAAAATAACATGGTCTCTAACTAACACTCCATATACCTGAGGTTGTATTTGGATTTCTATGGATATCTTAATTGGCCAAGAAGAATTCTATTAATATATTTGGTCAGAATACAAAATTCTATAAATTGTCCCCGTCGATGGGAAGCCCTGATTAGTTTTTCTAACTGACATGGTCCTCAACAAATACACTATAATTTCTTTAAACCGCCCATTTTTCTCAGAGTTGAATTTTGACCACTGCGGTTGTCTCATTTGATTTCAATAATTCTTCCTAATTAAGGATTCCACCTTTTCAAAATTTATAAACCGGCACATGGATTTGGTTGAGTAAAATCGATTCGTGCTGGGCTTTTCTAAAACTTTGTCGGACATAAAATTGATTTTATATTAAAGAAAATCCATTTACGAAATTATTCAGAAAGTTTCAGAATTTTCTTATGATTTGTTTGTGAGCAATATCGAGTGTGAATTTTCGAGAATTTCCGTAAAAGTAATAAACGCGTCGTTTCTCTTAATTATTATTATTATATTTGTTTGGTTTTTATTAAATTATCAATATTCATATTATTTAGGTAAGCAGCAATATATTAATTTAGTATTAATTTTCAGGAATTATACATATTGCTTGTGAAATAATTTTTCTTTGTAAAATTAATTGCTGATTGTGTAGTTTAGAATTGTATTGTCTTTGTGTTACTAACTATATCGTCTCTACCTAGGTGTATGAAATCGGGCCGATTAAACAATCAGTTTTGTTTAGGAAGTCGAAAAGTATTAATATAGTATTCATTTCCAGGTGATTTCCAGATACATGTGAAATAATAACATTTTTTCTTAGGTTGCTGATTTAAAGAAGCAATTGTTGATGACCAATACCATCATTATCCATTTAACCTATTAAACCTTTATCCTTCCCCAAGTAGATTAGTTTTGTGCTGTCTGTGTGTTACTAACTATCGGCTATACCTAGGTGTCTGTAACCGGGCCGATTCTGTCCCATTTAACTAACCTATCCAATCCTTCGGTTTTGTTATATGTAAAAAAGAGTGTACGGTGGGCCCGGCGTCACCCGGGAGCTCCTGTGTAAGAACTTGGTCGTGCATTCAGAATCAATCAATCAATCAATACCTAGTTACAATACGAGATGTTTCGTTTTAAATTTAGTGCCCTTGTCGATCAGACGTTGTTTTACTCTGCGGCTTTATTTGTGGCTTCGCGTTTGAATATTTATGCTCCCATAAGACAACTTAGAACAACGTCTTTATTGATACCGGATTTTCATCGTTTCAATTACTCAGTACTTTAACGATTTCTGTGGAATTTTTGATTTCGGAATGACTAAAGCTTGTTTCAAAAATAAACTATAACATAACTTTAAAATTTCTATGTTTGAAGTGACTTAATCTTCGTCGTGTTTTAATGAGATTTCCGTAAATTTTGTAAATTTTGAGATTTTATGCAATCGATCCGTGATTAATTTATTTTTATTGTGTAATTTTAAGCTCTTGGAATTATATTGTAATATTCATTAGGGATTTGTTATCCTGTGGGTTATAATTATTTCAATAAATAAGTAAATAAGTTAAGCATGGCCTAGCGCAGCCGCCAATATTTCAAATTAAGTCAGCTTTTAGCCACGTAACGCTAATATAAGCATTTTGGGCGGCAAAGTCGTTTTTCTGTATTAAAAATGTTTACACTAAACTGATTCCATTCGTAGGCCAGACAAATATAATTTTGACAAATGGTATGATAATACTTTACCTAATTCCCTATTCCCAGGGAAAGCCAGAATAGTGCCATTGAAAGAAGCAAACGAAGCAAATAGCTCATCAAGTTGGCCTTGAAATCAACGAAGCGAAACTAAATATATAGTTACCACAGGAAGAAAATGCGCGCGGAGTCTTTATTTCGGGAGATCAATAATATGAGAAAGTGAAGAGGGATAAATATTTGGGATCGGTAGTACCGGAGCAAAATTCAGTTTTTATAAATATAACATCAAGAATCGTAGCTGGGTAGCGAACATTAAAATAGTTCACGTCAAACAATGCTAAACAGCTGCAAGGCGCTGATTAGAAACGCTGATCATCTTCGACTGTGAACCATGGACGCTATTAAAAAAAGGTAAGAAGAAAGTTGCTGTATTTGAGTGGGAAATAGTTCGTATGATGTTCAGGCCAACAAAATAAAGCGTAGACAAACGAACCAAAAAACAATAGGATTCATAAGAATAAACAGGCTGGACATGATATGGCTCGGACATGTATTACGAACACAAAACCGTACCACTAAAAAACGCTCTCCGATGAAAGATAAATCTTGTGGCAGATCACATACTCGATGCATGAACGATGTAGAGAGGGATCTGCTCATACTCGGTTAACGTGTCCGCTCCTTGTCGCTAATCGAACTATCTACAGAAATATTTTTGAAGTAACCAACTCCCTTCATGTGATGTAACAAAGTAAGTAAATGTCCGCTACTGCATTTACTTACTTTATCACATCACATGAAGGGAGTTGGTTACTTCAAAAATATTTCTGTAGATAGTTCATATTTGAACAACCACATAAATATTTGAACAACCTTCGAGCCATGTCAAGATATTGCCTTGTCGTCATATCTTTGGATTAACTATACCACAAATCCCTCCTAAAAAAGCAAAACATTTTCTCTTCAGCAATCGTAGGCAAGAAAAATATAAATTTTGACATTTTATATTAAAAATTATTTTTACAGTTTATTACAGTTTATTAACTTTTTGACGCAGTAGCTTCATCTTGAATTATTATTTTTCTATAACTTCAAGTCAAAATATAGGGTTTTCCAATAAGAGTGATATGATTTCTTTAAAAAAAACATACTAATTGTTAAGGAAATTGAAATGTTTTTTATTTAATGTGAAGTACAATCGATACAACTAAGTTCTAAATAAAACGTCATTCAAATTGCCTCCACGACTTCTTCTGCAGGAACGAATTCGATGAACCCAATTTTCGAGCACTTTTTCCACTAAATCAAGTCGTACGTCATGAATAGCACGTTCAATATTGAGTTCTAAAGCTTGAAAAGAGTTTGGCTTATTGCTAAAGACCAATGACTTCAAATAACCCCACAAGAAATAGTCTAATGGTGTTAAATCACAACTTCTTGGAGGCTATTCAATATCACAACTTCTTGAAATAATCGAATCTCCAAACTTTTCTCGCAATAGTTCAATTGTTGCACTTGCTGTGTGGCACGTAGTCCCGTCTTGTTGGAACCAAATGTTGTTAAGATCAACTTCTTCCAATTTCGGCCATGAAAATTTGGTTATCATCGATCTATATCGATCTCCATTGACAGTAACGGTGTTACCAGCTTCATTTCGAAAAAAATACGGACCGATGATTCCACCAGACCAAAAACCACGCCAAACTGTCAATTTAGGTGAATGTAATGGTTTTTCATGAATAATTTGTGGATTTTCTTCGCACCAGAATCGAGTTTTGTTTATTTACTGCACCACTCAGATGAAAGTGAACCTCATCGGACAAGATGATTTTCTTAAAAAACTCGTTATCGTTTTCAAGTTGTTCCAAGGCAAAATCAGCAAATTCACGACGTTTACGGTGGTCCAATGGCTTCAGTTCTTGAGTGAGAACAATTTTATACGGATGCAAACCCAAATCCTTTCTCAAAATCCGCCAGGTTGTGGTTTGAGACTTCGAGCGTTTCTTTGTCTTATTGGTGCTTGAACATTATGTAAAGAAAATGTACGCTCAAAATTTTCAACAATTCGACGAATAGCGAGCACACTTGGACGATTATTACGACTATAAAATGGCAAAAGTGCACAAAAAGTTGCAATTGGAGAACGATTATTTTGATAATAAAACGTTGTTAATAATTTGTAAACGTTGTTCTTGCGTATATCTCACCATGATGAAATTGTAAACATTACTGAATACAATGAAACAAAAAATGACAGATCATGACATATTACAAATGGCCGAAACGTCACTTAAAAATCATATCGTTCCTATTGGAAAACCCTATAGTTTTTATATGAGTTTGTTTATTACCCGGGGTCTTCACTATGCAAAATCGCTGAGATTTTCTATCATGAGACTAAATTTATGAATGTATGTGTAAGTATATTATACAAATTTTGAAACTCTCAGCAAATTATCAGGAGGCTATTACACGAAAAAATTATCATGATATTTTTTAAGAAATGTCAGTGAAATTGTAAATGCTTTACTGTTTTAACATAAAAATCTATAAATTGGTTGAAAATTCTTACGGATTTTTTGGCATTTGAAGAAATTAAAATGAGACTAAAATGCCCGGTTATGATATTTGTTTGATAATTATTTATCAATACATTGAAAAAAACATACACATACATAAAATATGAGAGATAGTCGCAGCGCAGCGATTTTGCCTAGTGAAGACCCCGTGTTAACTACAAATAAATATAATTAAAGAAATGTCATGTGTACAGTTAAACAGAGACATCTTTACTCTAATACAAAAACTAATATAAAAAATACCAATTGCACCACTAAACTGCAAATCGTATTTCAGCGGTGAAATTTTCATTTTCTTTTTCCCTTGTGTCATTTTTATATGTAAAATCTCATTTCATTTCAGCTGCGTACTAGGTATTCAAACCTAATATAAAAATTTCCGCTTAGCTTTCAAAACAAACCGGAAAATCCAACCTAGACGTTCAACATAAAGACGCATTCAACATTTTCGGATCAGATGGCCATAGAGCAGATGACGTCAAAAAGGCACTGCACTAAATAGTAAGAATATCATCCCTACCGTCAATCTGTATATCGATTTTGTCTCGTGAGTTACTCATTTAAAATGAGTGAAGCAAAAAAAATTGAATACGTACACAGTGTATAATACACAATTACTTATGTCTTTGTATTTGTATTTTTCTTTTGTTCCTATTTGTGTCATTTGTATGATGAACAGTATCAATATAACGCGATCCGGGCGAATCGGTTTAATTGTTATGGTGCTTATTTGCTTTTTTCAGCACATTACGTCTGCTCTCGAGCTGTGGAGTGTCATTATTTAACATGCTAATATATTTTATATTAGATTTTTTTTATCATTAATTAATTTTATATGTTTTAATAAAATTTTATAAATAAATTTATTTTAAATTACATTAATTTTAAAACTAAAATGTTAACTATAAAAAAAATCGAAAATACATAAACAACACAAAAATATGGCGTTTACAATGGTTAACCCTTTGAGTGCCAAAAAGCGCGATCGTGCTCCTCAATACCATAGCCGAAATCATGTTGGCACTCAAAGGGTTAATATGAATAAACAAAAAAGAATGGCACGTGGCTGGCATATGCAGTAAAACAATCATATGCGCGAAACTAACACAAACACAAATGCTACAACTATGTCTTTCCGGTTATACTCATTTCGTTTCACACATTTCGAGACAAAATCGATATACTGGTGTTTGCTGAGACTGCCAGGAATAAAGAACAATATTTTCAAATTTTACAGAATCATTTAAAAGCAGTGCGACAAAAACTGAAATATCTGGATTAACTAGCTAGAGACTGCCAGGAATAAAGAACAATATTTTCAAATTTTACAGAATCATTTAAAAGCAGTGCGACAAAAACTGAAATATCTGGATTAACTAGCTAAGCAAACGATCTCGAACATGCATCCCATTTGGTAAAAACCTGATTGATCTACAATGTCAAATACATTTAACCGACCCTCCACAATCGCCAGATCTTAACCCCATCGAACATCGTTGGGATAATTTGGAAAAACGGGTGCGACTACATGATATTAGAACAAAAGACGATCTAAAATCTAAATTAATCGACGAGTGGAACCAAATTACGTCGGAAGAAACAGGAAAACTTGCGCATTCAGTGCAGAACCGCCTAAAACAGGTCATAGCTCAGAAGGGGTGACACACAAATTATTTATAAATTATGTTTTTTCTTTAACTACGTTTTGTTATATTTTTGTTAAGTAAATGAATTAATTTTTATATTTTTTTTTATTTTTTTAAGTGTGATATTGGGGTAGACTCGATCGGCTAGCAAGCAGACAATTTGCTAGCCGAAATTCTGGTTACTCAATCAATTTTAACAAGGAAATTTGAATTTGAAATTATATTTTCTAAATTTTTTGCGATTGTACAGTAAAATTCGCGGCTTCAAAAAATGAACAGAGAATTTTTGTGTTGTTTTACTGTGCAATTGCAAAAATAAACAAACATTTTATAAAAAATATAATTTGAAAATCAAATTTTCTTGGTAAAATGGAATGAGTAGCCAGGATTTCGGCTAGCAAATTGCTTGCTTGCTACCTGATCGAGTATTTACCTCATTATTAGTTAATAAATAGAAAAAAAAATCAAATACTAAAGATGTTGTGTAAATTGTGTAAAGAAAATATATGAATTTATTGAAAAAAATAAGGGATATGTTTTTTTGATGCAGTGTATATATTGTGTACGTTTGCATGAACGTACGATGAACTAAGCAGGCACTCCATTACCTTCTCCTTTTATTAATTAGGAGATATGTTTAAATTTAATAACCATTATTTAGAGAATGGGCACCGGAAAAATATTGTAATAAGCGTCCGGTCATCAGTGTGACCTCCCCTCGAAATATCAAACATAAATTGAGACGTAATGGCGAATGATGAGGAATACTAATCTGGTAACATAATTAGAATAATAACTGCTCAATTAAATTATTGTTTCGGGTTGTGATTCAGCTTGAACCATGGATCTTTAGTATAGTAACACTTGGTGGTCTTTACCTTAACCATTCTACCACCAAGTGTTATATTTGTGTCAAGTAACCAAGAGAACTGTCTGTGGAGCATCTTCTTTGCCTTAAACTTTAGTTGAGCATTACTATGTGACTGAAACATAACTTAAACTGTCGTTGATCCATAGTAACTTATATACTGTGCAACGGAGAGCTGTATTGGCACACACAAGATATTGTACGCGTTATATTATTTTTGTTGTCAGTATTCATCACCAAGAGTTAGACATTCTAATCACTTAAGGATAAATCCCTTATGTGGCAATTTTCGATTTGCGCATTATTTATTACAATATGATTTATAAAATCAGGAAATCAAGGCTGACCGATTATTAGCACAGTACGATTAACACCTTAGCTCAGACTATTACCCAGAGAGCACCGATACGAAGGCGTGAGTCTCAAACTTGCACACTCCGTAAAAATAGCGGTTAACAAATATAAAAAAAAACAAAAAATAACATTTAAATTATCTAGTACTGAGAAAAGGAAAATTCAGAGAAATGCAATTCAGATAAAATGACAATTCCAAGAAACCGACTATTCTGAGAAAATACAATTCCGTAAACGGCGATTCGGATACGAAAAAAATTACAAATTTGTATTTGCAAAATTTCCCGATTAAAACATGTATATTTATAAAATATATTTACATACCAATACTAGGGTGTAATAATGTGTAATTCTTTCTTAACACTAATCGCACAAAAAATAAATATGATTATTTGCAACAACAAATGAAGTATAAATAAATAATTTATTTTGTCACGTGACGGATTTAAAAATATTTGTTTTCGACAGTAAACAAATGAAATAAATAGAATGCAACATAATTCAGTACTTGGCCTATATTCAAATTTTGCTTTGTCAATTTTGTAAAGAACCGCGTTCATATTCACGGCGTGAGAAACACGAAAACGAAAATCTTTGGTTCATTTGATGCACAGTGTTCATCCTATTCTTAGTAGAAATTTGTAAAACCATTGTGTGTTTTACTAACACAATTGTGTGGGTAAAGCAAAAGTTTTATTTTCGTTCGAAAAAAACACTATAACTGTACACACAGTTGTGTTGGTTGTACTTCAAAACAAGTGAAATTTTTTATCAAAAACGCCATTACATACTATAATTTTTTACTCACACATTTGTGTGGTTCGGACTTTAATTAAGCCATTTTTTTTTGGTTGAAAAGGAGATAAAATTAAATCAGATAAAAAGCCATGTCCGCTGCCCTGAATTATAATTTTAGTACTAAACGAAAACGTATAGAAAGTGCAGAAACAAACCCAGTCATGCGTGGTCATAAAAAAAGAACTGTGTGTGATGTTTTTATTTTTCTTTTTTTATGGTGTGGTGAATAAAAATTTAGTAGGCGACATCTAGTGGAGAAAGGATAACTTAAGTTTCAAGTAGGTGGTGTACTATTTTACGAGTTGTATAATTATAAGTATAGAAAACCAAAAAATGACAATTAAATTATCTAGTACTGAGAAAAGGAAAATTCAGAGAAATGCAATTAAGATAAAATGACAATTCCAAGAAACCGACTATTCTGAGAAAATACAATTCCGTAAATGGCGATTCGGATATGAAAAAAATTACAAATTTGTATTTGCAAAATTTCCCGAATAAAACATGTATATTTATAAAATATTTACAACCAATACAACAAAAATGTGTAATTCTTTCTTAACAATAATCGCACAAAAAATAAAGAAGTATAAATAAGCGTTCTTTAATTTTTTTTATCACGTGACGAATTTAAAAATATTTGCTCTCGACAGTAATAAACAAATGAAATAAATAAAATGTACCTGGCTTATTCAAATTTTGTTTTGTCTATTTTTTAACGAACCGCGTTGATATTCACAGCGTGAGAAACACGAAAACAAAAAAAACGTTCAAGTGATGCCTTGAATGTCTTCATTCCATTTTCACGTAGAAATTTGTATAAAATTAAATCAGATAAAAAGCCATGTCCGCTGCCCTGAATTAAAATTTTAGTACTAAACGAAAGCGTATAGAAAGTGCAGAAACAAACCCAGTCATGGTGTGGTGAATAAAAAATTATAATGCGACATCTCGTGGAGAAAGGATAACTTAAGTTTCAAGTAGGTGGTGTACTATTTTACGAGTTGTATAATAATTATAAGTAGACGTACACAAGCCAAACAAATAATTAGTGCTTAAAACGCGTAGGCACTTAAAATTTTGGCAACAAAACGTATAAAATAGTATTATTTTTAGTCAAACAAAAATGTATCATATTGTTTAATTATAATTTAAAGCATCATAACGATTTCGTCCATAATTCATACAATATTTAAGTAATAAGAAATTGTTAGTTTCTGAATCTGTCCGGAGCAACTTCAACGAAACTCTTGAATTTATTCACAACCGTACAGCTGTAAATTGAACTGATTTGAAAATCGTCAAATTGGGGTGGGATTTCCTCAAATAAACTAAACTCATAGAACATTGAAAAGTGCTGATCATTACTACAATAAAATAGTACAATATATTATGTAAAAGATGTTCTTGATATTTAACGTTACACACGAAAACGTGCATATACCATATTCCACTCTCTGGAACGACAGTATCACCTCTTACATGTCAATTGATAGTTAGCACACAATATTACATATTTGGATATAAATTAAAATATGTCGATTATACTAAATTTTATCCAGTTATCCGGTATGAAGTGCTTCCACCATTTACTGTTTGAATAATTTATAATTTTATTTTCTATGTTAACATTATCTTACATAATACAACTTAGCACTATAACTTATTTATATGATTTTATTTATAATTTTCTTTTAATTTTAATATTTTTTTAACTTTCTTATAAGTAATTTTTTTTGTAGATTGCACATTTAAGTTGAACGGACGTAACAAACACATATACATATATTTTTTATTAGATTCTTTAATCTCCAAATTCCGCACTTTTTTCTTAATTCATTTACGATTTTCTTAATTTTTGATTTTTCTCTTATCACGATTTTTGAACTAACTATAACATTTCATATGACTACACGAAATATGAACACTTTAACACGACCTTAAGAAATCGAACGATAGTGATGAGACAGAATATTAAGCCCGTTGAAATAATTAACGGTGGAATGTAAAATCCGTACAGCAGCAGAACGAGCAATGCAAATGGTATAACATGCGATACAATATAACACTATTTATGTCATCCGTTGTTATTTACTATCGAACATCTTTGGTTTGAATTTATCGATATTTCTAGTGGAAAATTTTCGCTGTATACACATTAGATTTGGTGGCCTCTTAGTATTATGTGTGTATCGATAGGCTTCCGCACGCGGTTTATGAGACAGAAACACAAACGTTCCTCTAATGTGATGAATAACACTGTTCTAATTACATCATTCTTTCTCGACTAACGCCACCGTTTACAATTCCTTTAGTTATTTCTGTATTCCATTCCACATGGAAAGTCGTAGACAAAGTAAAATCTAAACATCGATTAGTACATATTGGAAGAATACTTGATCCGGCCATACAATGAATAATTCTAGAATAATCGAGAAACTAAATTATAGGCTTCTGCACGAATATCAATTATTAAGTGCCAAAAAAATGAAATGGACTCAAACGAAACGAAAGGATTGATTGCATGAAATCACGAACTAATGATTTGATTCAAGTTAGCCCATTACATCGTTGTATTGTGAAATCCGACTCACTATTCAAGATCAAAATTGGCCTATCTATCAAGTTGAAAAAGTTTAAAAATACCGGTATATTATAATAATTCTGATAATAGAGAATATCGATCATATACTTGTATCCTTGTATGATAACCGATTCCAGCGAATCACGTTTGAAATAAATAAACATGAATGGCATAATCAACAAATGCTTAATGAGAGACAGAAAACATTCAAGAAACTAAATTACTACCGACATCCGTTAATCGCAGTGGATACGGAGAGTAGCAGATACAGGTCTGCAATCGTCAGCAAGCAACCAACACATTTGAACCTCTCTCTTCAAATTTTCAAATATAAAAAATGATCTCGTTTTATTTCTTATGACGACGTAGAGGAAGTCCTGCAAGAGTAGACGGTATCTCTGATGTGTTTGTAATACATAAAGGGAGAATAGATAACTTTTAATAACTATCGTGGAATTGCTTTACTCAACCGTGACTACAACGTTTCGGCCAATAAGTGACAAATAGTTAATCAATTTACACCAGTCTGGTTTTGGACTAGGCAGATCCCTACCCGATCAAACTGTCAAGTTGATGAGGGTAGAAAAGCTGTACAGAGTACTACATGTCATATATAGGGACATCACTTAATATGGTAGATTCATAGAATTTCGAAAGACGTATAATCCGCATCCGAAGGATTAAATTGTGGATTTAAATAATTACATATTAGATTTTACTATCTCAGCAAAATCCTTGTGATGGATTATGTAAATATATTACGACTTGGACTTACGACAAATGAATTTAAAAGGATTTTTTATTTATTGCATTTTGGGTTGCTATTTTCGGGAAGTACCAACCTTAAAAAACAAAATTTGAAGTTTCCTGACAAGTATTATACCATCTAACGCTTCGCGAGGTGAATAATAATAACTTACCATCTGATAATTTCGGTTTACTCCTAACATACTGTTATTGTACTTCGACACTTACTCCGGTTTAATTTTTTCTTGACCAAACCGATTTTTCACACCAATAAGCTTGGGATGATACTTTGTGGTAATGCAGTGTACTTCTCGTCTGTCCCTCCATTTAGATACATACATTTTTCCGCATATCCGCCACATGTCTTCCCCTTTCTTAATTTAAATTATGTCACTCTGAGTTTTTCACCTGTTTGAGCGCAAGGTTTTTATGGAGTGTACTTTCCCTATTAGAAGTATATTACACAACCCCATGGTATTATAAAAATTGTCCATATAGAATATGGTGATCGCAATTCAAATAGGGTTCCATTAGAGAAATCACTAATGTCTCGTCTAGCATTGACAATCATGTAGCTTCACTGTTTTAATTATTCCTTATCTAGATCGTTTGTCCTTTATGTACTGTTTGAAACTCCGCGAACCGGCCGCGGGAACGCAAAAGAGATTCAACTAACGATAAATCTTCCATAGGAACTACTCCCTTGACGGAAATAGATGAGCAACCTATTCATTAAAGTGCTGATTTTGCTGAGTTTATTCATAGGGTTAGCAGGTTGAGCGTGAATACAACTAAAACAACATTGCAACTGTTTGAATCGCCTTCCAGACATTGTAAAATGGAGCGCAGTGCAATAAAAAGAGGGTACATGCTGAACATTTTCTTTATAGAGAGGAACTCCAATTAACCCTGAAAAATACAGTGTTAGAAATTGTTTCAATTTGACATGTTTGTTGGTTTGTTTAAAGAACTATTTGCTGTGAAGTCGGACTAAACGCAATTATTGTATTCATTATTTCATCGTCCCACATTGATTAAAGAATAAACCACACAAATGTGTGAGTAAAAAAAATAAATAAAAAAACAAGTATGTAAATAATGGCGTTTTTGATAAAGAATTTCGCTTGATTGTGTAAGTTGGTTCAAAACACATATACAAATAAATTTTTTGCATGATTCTTTTGCTAAACCCACACAATTGTGTGGGCAGGCAGGAAAATTGATATGGAGAACCTGAGGGTGTAATATTGCGCATGTTAATGTGACGTCAGTGGCGACAACAAACATGTGATTGCGGTTTTTTTATTATTTTTTTTAAATAAACGGATAATAAATGTATTTTTTTCTTAAAAAAACATATTTAAGTTTGATAAGTATAGTTGAAGAAATTTTTTAATTATTTTCTGATTTTCAGTTAAAATGAAACAATGATTTACTTAAATAAATCATTCAACAATCTTGAAATCCACATCAACTGAGAAATTGTGGCCTACTTCAATTAGTAGCCAAACCCATCAAATACATGTGTGATATGTGTGAATCGGGGATGTTTGATTTGCACACTCGATTGTAGATGGGTTCGATGGAGTTTGGAGCGAAGGAGACGGGATGCCTAAGCTATTTAATGTACAGCTCTCTTTCATGCCAATGTGGGGTTTCATAAAAAGTGTTTTGTGTGCTGGATGTGCGTTTAAGTGACACGGGCGAGGAAAGTGGAAGTATACTGCCCGTTTATTGTTGTCGATCGTTTGGAGGTATCTCTTTGTCTTGCGTACGTATTTGTATTAAATGTGGGAGTGTAAGTGAGAGGGAGAGTGTTGTGTTGTGTGTGTGGTTGCATACCTGGATGTGTGTATATGCATTCGGAGACATTCGGTTTTTTTTTATAATTTATGTATTTATTATTTTGGACGGTAGGGGCGGCAAGAAGTAGCAAAGCGGGAGCGGACAGAGAGGAATTTACTCTTGCATGTTCGGTTGAGGATCGTGGAACTTACGGACATTCCGTTGTATACGATGGGTTATAATAAAACTCAATTTTATTTTATTGCTCAGAGAAAACACATGTACATTTTTTTAAATATTTTGTTGGGTTCCCTTATTTTTATAATAGCCTTCAATCGATCTGGCATCGATTCTACTAATGTTTTTGTTGTTTTTGTAGGAATTTTATGTCATTCCTCAATAATAGCGGAGAGGATTAAATTATTGTGGAGTTGTAGGGGATTAAATTAATAGATATTTATATTATTTAAGAAAACGGTAGATTAGTTAAAAATTAATTTCAGGAATCTTTAGATGGTATGAATTAATATTTCTTTGAAATATTAATTGCTGGCTGTGTAGATTAGAATTGTGCTGTCACTATGTTACTAACTAGTGGCCTTACCTAGGTATTTGTAACCGGGCTGATCTAACTAATCAATTTTGTTTAGGTAGCTGAAAAATATTAATGAAGAATTATATTAAAGAAAATTTCCAGATGCACGTGAAATAATATTATTTTTTCTCAGGTTGTTGATTTAGTGAGGAAATTGTTGAAGATCAAAGCAATACCATCGTTATCCATTAAACCTATTAAGCTTTTATCCTTCCTCTAGTAGATTAGAAGTAGATTAAAATTGTGTTTTGCCGTACGATCGCTAGGTGTCTGCAACCGGATCGTTCCGTCCCAAAAAAAAAAAACGTTGGGTATTTTCGAAATGGACCTGAATTCCGGATTAGGCAGCGTCAAATCCACAGCACGGGACTTCTGCTGTATCACATTCCCATTCCCGGCTATAAAGACTAAACAATGTTTTAAAATTTGCACTTAAAACAACTATAAATACTAAACACTAAACAGAGGAAAAAACTGCAAACGCTTCTTTGACCATACAAACAAGAAGAACAGTTGGATGGCATATCCCGTTTTGTCCCTTTATTGTCTGTAACCGGGTCGATTTTTATCCTACTAATAAACCTGTCCTTAGGATGTATAGATGAGACCGACGCCATCCGGAACACAAGTTTAGTTTATCACTAACAATTAATCAATTAATTTCAGAAATTTTAAAATCATCACAGAAAATTGAGTATTGGCATGAAATATGATATAATAGATCTAGCGTGTTATACTAACATCCCCCCCAAATTTGATAAAAAGGTAAAGGCAAGTGATTGCTGGAGACTTCACAATGGGCTCATAATGTTTAAGGTCCAAATGTGATTAAATATTGCTTTAAATTATGATTACCGGTAACCACGGTTCGGGTCACCATTCTCATCTGATTTTAACACGACATGCTGTTCAATATACCTAAACAAAATTTACAAGATTATCCGGATGTTGAGTTTATACAATAGGTTCCTGGGATGCCTCTTTAATTGCGTCTTTCAAAGCCTCAATCGTCTCTTGATAGACGGCCAATTGATATCGCCCTTTCGGCTGATAATTTTTGAAGATAGAGCGCAAAACACTGATTGTACCGCTGGCTTTGTGGGCGTGGCGCCGTCCTGTTAAATCCAAATAGAAGAAAACTGGCCCTATGATACCTTTGGATCATATTCCACACCAAACAGCCACTCGTTTTGGATGTATTGGCTTCTCCATTGTTACGTGTGTATTTTCTGTGCCCCGAATACGGCAATTTTACTGGTTCACATAACCGCCGAAGCAGCCGAAGTGAAAATGAGCTTAGTGGGAAAAATGATTTTTTTAGTAAAAAATGCACATCTTCTTCTAACTGAGAACTGGCCCATTCAGTTAAATGAAAATGCAATGGATGGTCAACTGCCTTCAATTCTTGAACCAATTGGACTCTGTAAGCCCTCATACCTAGGGTTGAGGTGCTCTGATGGCGACACATACTTTCACGTGCGTATTGTCTATTAGCATGCCAGTCGAACGAACTTTATTCCAAAATTTCCACACACTGTTTTCAGTTGGCGCTTCATTTCTACCGAATTTTGAGCGCAATTGACTCACTACTTTGGAAATAAGTTTTCAATATTTCCCAACGTTGATCGTATATCGACTCATTTCGCTAGTCGGAAAACGAACCAAAAGATGTGGCATTTTGTATTCCTCTATAGTCATACGAATTTCCAATCCAAATCAAAAGACTTATTTATCCCCTAAAATCGTTGAATTTGTAGAATAATAGGCACATTCGATTGAACTGATTTAACTGAATAATCTGAATTAACTGAGGTAAACTGATGTGATATATTCAGTTAATTCAGATTATTCAGTTAAATCAGTTCAATCGAATGTGCCTAATATATTAGTTAAATCATCGCCGACTAGCATCGAAAATACTTTGTTACATAAAACCTAACCGCTCGACCACCAAGAGTTTTACCGTTGTTTGTGTAGTGATGTTTCTCGCAATATTTAAATTGTAAGTTAACCATGTTAACCAAATGGTTGATAGGGCAGATTAAACGAATAGTTAAAATACCCAAGCGTGGTTAATATTTTGTAATTAGTTAATATAAGAGATTAGTATACTTAAGAAATAACGAAGAACGAAATCAATATTTTTAATTATTTGTATTTTGAAATCAATACTTATTTGTCTATTGTACGGACCCTTTGAAGCGTAAGTCTAAATCGAACTTATTCTAAATTTAAGTAATTATAGAATGATATACATATTCTTAGTTTCTTTACAACCTATGTAGGGCATTTAGTAGAGTGAATATTTCTAGAAGAAAACTTTTATAAATGATTGATAACATTTATCGGCCGGCAATCCAATTGATCAAAATCATACAATGCAATACTGTAATAAAAAGCAAATAACATTTTATGATATAATCGCGTTCACACGGGATATAATGATGCCGCTATCAAACTTCGTTATATGTAAAGGAGAAAGAAACGAAGTTTGATACCGGTATCACGATATCCCGTGTGGATGGATAGAATCTCCTATACGGGCTGCACAAAACAGGTGAGAAGAGAATAATGAAATAGACATCGAATTCGTATATCCTTTCCATTCTAAACAAAACGATTTTTGACGGTATGTGTGCCTTTTACTACGAGAAACGCACACAAAGCCAAAACAACACGCACAAAACAAATCAATTTTTCGATTCGAATTAGAATTTTTGTTGTTTAGAGAGAAGGGACGGAAAATCTAACTTTTCTTTTATACAATTTTTACTGTTTTTTGCTCTATCTCACACACTTTATTTTATTTTTATTTTTTTGTTTGATTTTGTGTATTTTGTTAACTCGAAATAATTTCTTTTCAGTTTATTTAGAATTTTCATCAAGCGTGGATTGATTCGATCGTTAAAGCAGAAATATAAATAAAAAAAAAAATATAATAAATCTGATTTAAAATATTTTTATTATTTTTTTGTAAAAATAATTATCTGTATTAAACTTTGGCTTCAAAATTTACATAAATTAAATATTATGATGAAATTCCATTTCATTACTATTACATATTGTGATAAAAATATAAATCCTTTTCTCGATACGAGAGAAAATTGAAAAATTCCTTTCGCCTTGCTGGGAAAATGTAAACCAAAAAAAATTTTTTGTTCGTTTGTATGTGTGGTGGAAATGTTTTATTTAACTTTAGTGGAAAACAAAAAATTAAAAATTATGTCCAAGAAAATTATAAACTTTTAGCTAATAAATGTTTATTTTATCGTCGGAAAATTTATACAGTGATAACAATTTTATTGTGAAATATTTATTTATTTAATATTATATACATAATCTATGTGGAAAAGTGTTTTCAAGTCTCATTAAAATGAAAATCCAAAGAAATTATGGAATAAAGCTTTTATATTTATTTTTTATTATAAATGTATTTATGTGTATGCTAGTCAATGTTAATTGTTCTGTATCAGGCATGATTGCCCCAATTGGTGAGTATATCATTCTTATACTATATAAAATGTAGCTGAAAGTATGTATTTAACTTTATTTTAACTTCGAAAAAATTCCACTGTGTAATTTGTTCCTACACAGAATAAATTGTTGCTATAACAACAAAGTGGAGAGGAAGAAAATTACTGGGGAAAATGTATTCTCTGATCCAAATAAAGGGAGCAATTGTCATTCAACTCGTATAGAGGAAAATAGGTTAATTATAAAATATGCATAAATTTTGAATTGGGTTAATATTTGCACCAACCAAATTAAAGCAAATCATTCTTGAAATATATTGTACGTCACAACTAAGAATTTAACATTTCTGTTGAATAACTCTAACAATTCATTTTCGAATGAAAACACTTTACTATAATATTTACTTAGAACTTCAATTCTATTGCAGACATATGACCTCTATATAGAAATGATGTAAGCTTTTTGATTCCTTTTGTTGTTTCCTTTTTTTATAGTCGGAATTATGTATACTATAATTGATATGAATAGGTTTTATCGTGAAGCAAATTTATAAGTTGTTGATAAACAAAACATTTCTAATGTATTTACAGAAGTCGTACAAGAATTGGGATGCCGTGACACAGAAATTCGCTTAACTTGTGGGCCATTAGAATCTAAAATCGCTATATTAGATGCTACATTTACACCAGATTGTTCTAATTCTGAAGCAGACAATTGTGATAATCTTTATGAACCAAGGTAAGCGGAAGTTTATTTTTAATAGGCCTCTATTTTCGCAATCAAAATCTTTATGATTATTTTGCAGACTCATGGGAACATATATCCCAACCAAAACACACCTGCGTTATGAAGAAAAACTTGCGGGCAAAAAATTTTTAGAAACATTACGCAAAGCACCCGATGATGTATATTTCAATGATGAACCCGATGATGGTGACTCGACTGGACTCAACGATGACCAATCCGAAATTGTATCGAAGGAAGAAAACACATTAAGCTTAAAGGAAAGTTTAGAAGCGCTAATTGTAAAATATTTACGAAAACTATCACCAGATGACTATAATGATGATGAAGATTACTTAAGTAATCGAAATCGTCGTACAATTACAAATCACACCGAATACGAGAATTATAATTATACCGATATTGATACTGATGGTGTTATGAATAAAACCACATTTGATTATAACGATGAGGTCGAAGACGTGGAAAATATAAAGGCGATCAATGGTAATAAAATCGGACGAATCATAGTGCCGCCTCCAGATAATTTAACAAAAGTGGAAAGTGACGATAGTGAAAGTGTTGTTAAACCGAAAAAAATTAAAACTAAAAAAGTGTATAGCGATGATAAAATATGCAGCATTAGAAGTTCACAACAAACACAATTAGATCGATTTGAATTAGATAAATCGGTTAATTATGATTTTAAAAACGAATTTAATATTCGAGGAGCGGTGGCCCATCGGTAAGTAATATACACAAACAATTAATTATATATTTTGTGTGTGAGGTTAAATTTAATTATTGAAAAACGTTACCTACAAATAATGATATTTCGGAAGTTATGTCGTGATGAGAATAATTTAAGTTTCCGCTTTTCATTTTATTGGTATTATTGTACGTACATATAACATATACATATAATAAAATTCTTGGTGTGCATTTTAAGCCGGTATATATGTACATAATCGTTATATAGTTAAATTTGGTGCATTAATAAAAATATAAACGCCGGCCGGTAATTTCACAACAATTTTTACTAAATTGTTCATTGTTGATGGCAAATTTTGATTAAATGTGTTGTTCTTGTGTTTTACCGACAAGTGAATTATTTTTGTTTGGATAAAAATATCATTAACCCTTCCTATATAATATGCCCGTTACGAATATAAATTAGGCGAATTATAATTATTATTTTTTGTTATTGCTGTCTGTACATTTATTAAAGGGTTGTTGAAAGTGCATTTTTGATCGATTCAATACGACCAATTCATGTAGTTAACTGTTTCTCAAAATAATGTTATTTGTAGTTGGTTGACACCATTTTTAACTTGTATATGCATTTAACGATTGATTTTATGTAGCAAGATTTTTTTTTTTTTTTTTTGTGGCATAATCAAATTTTAAAATAGAAGTTATCCATGAAAAACCCATATAGTAAGAAATTATCTTGAATACAACTCGTAAAAATGACGTGAACAGAAAATCATAAAATTAAAAATTAACAAAGGGCTAACTATTATTATCGGCAAGCGTTCTGCGCTATAAATTATGTATATAAAATGACGGACTAATCGGCGACTTGATCGAACTGAGAAATACAGTTTTGAGTTTGAAGTTAATTTTGCTGAATGTATATAATATATTGAATATCTGATAACACAGCAAATAGTCTAATCAAGACAATCAATAAACAAAATGATTTATAAATGTTTTGATTTTATTAATTATGATTGGGAATAAATCTGACGAACAGCAAATTTTATATTTTTGCTGAATCTGATCTCATTTCAATTCAGTATAAACTATATACACTTGGGTGCAAAAAATAGCACATTGCCCAATTTTCCACAAAAGTTCAAAAATATCAACAAAAAAAAATCCAATATGTGTTTAATTTTTTTAAATGCAGATTAAAAATCTATTTCAATACCTATCCAGTGGTACTTTTTTTTGTATTTATACGTGCCATCAAACTGATTTTTGGGGATAAACATCTGAAGAACGCGTTTTTGTGAATTTGTTAGCATGGAAATTGGAAAACATGGCAATAAACAAAAAAAAACAGTTTTATTAATAAGAAGTATTATCTCCCTGGCCCGAATGACAGCTTCCATTCGATGCTGCATTGATTTCACCAAAGTTTTCACATAATCTTGAGGTATCGCCTCCCATTCCTCTACGATCGCCTGTTGCAACTCCTGGAGACTCGTTGGAGCAACATCTCTGGCTCGAACCATTCTTTTCAACTCGTCCCATAAACGTTTGATGGGATTGAGATCTGGGCTTCGATCTGGCCACTCCATAACAGGCACAATCACCTCTTGAAGATACTGGTAAACTACACCAGCCTTATGCGGTTTCGCATTATCCTGCATAAACAGAAAATTTTCACCAATAAACCCGGCAAAAAGGTACGCCGTACTCCTCGAGTACTTCCTCAATGTACCGTTGAGAATTCATTCCTCTTGATCGACAGTCAGTATTGGCTCGTGTGAAGAATACAAGATCTGCCTTCACCTCTAATGATATGCCTCCCCAGAACATGCACGATCCACCGACATACGAGACACGTTCTTCAATACAACATTATGCATATCGCTCTCCTTGTCTTCTGTATTCTCTGCCGCGTCCATCGGTGCTATGTAAACACATCCTGCACTCGTCAGAGAACATGACTGTGCTCCATTATTCTTCTGTCCAATTCAAATGGCCTCGAGCAAACTCACGACGGGCTCGTCGGTAGGCTGCGGTCAATTTCGGCTCGTTTGCTGGTCTGTGTGTAGTCAGATTAACTTCTCAAAGTCGTCTTCTAACTGTCCATCGACTGACTTTGACCTCACGAACTTCTTGGAGCCACCGTCCCAGTTGAACCGCATTCATACGGCGATTTACGCTGTGCTGTATCACGAGGTTGGCCAGACCCTTGTCGTCGTCTGAAGCCACCAGTTTCCTGATATCTCTGCCACACTCGACGAACGGGTAATCGGCTCAAATTTAGTTGTAGAGTCACTTCACTTTGGTGCTACCCGCATAAATTAGTGCAACCACTTGTGCGGCCACCTCTGGTGTGGCATCCATTTCTTGGCTCCGGTTGAAGGCTTAATCAATAGAGGATTGTTCAGGCTAAGTGTCGATATGCGAATGATCACAATTCCGGGCGAGATATTTCATGGCATGCTATTGTATTGATCTTGTTGAATGATTTTTAGAATTTAATTCGAAAGCCTGCTATATGCATTTGACAAAAAACCACTTTGTTGGCATGGTACAAGTACAAAAAAGGTACCACTGGATAGGTATTGAAATACTTTGAATCTGCATGAAAAAAAATTAAACAAATATTGGATTTTTTTGAACTTTTGTGGAAAATTGAGCAATGTACCATTTTTTTGCACCCAAGTGTAGTTCACTTTCGCTTTTAAACTATCGCGTACCAATCTCCTGAATAATTCACTTCTGTCTCTCTTCGTATTTATACATCGCGCTGATATTCAAGGTTCTTCCATACTAATCTGCTATCTAACTAAAGGACTAGACACACCAAGTGCAGCGCGTCAAATTCCAAATGTTCCTTACAACTCGACGCGCATATCCGTTCACACCAAGAGCGGCGCGGCGATTTTTTTGGTTTCGTTAATTTTGAGAACTTTGGACTTTTGTTTTATCGATCTTTAATATTGATAAATAATATGAGTGCATACGTTAAAGACGAATGAGAAATGTATATACCACAATTAAAGTATCATAATTTTTAGGTTATGTTCGGCGGCTGTGAACGATTTTTTTTGGCCGTTTGGTGCGGGACATAACTTCGCGGTGGCGAATGCAACTTCATTCGATACAATTTCTTAAAATTACAATTTTTTTATTAAAAATCTAAAATTTGTAATGTTTTTTTTATAAATAATTGGTACATATATATTTGTTTATACTATATCGTTTCTATACAATACATAAACAAATTATTGCGTATTTGAATTCACCGCTCGCCGTCAACACTTGGTGTGTCTAACTAATCCTTAAAGTGTTATAAAAAACTACTTCTAATGCTTAAATCTAGATGTCACAATTTTTATAAATGTCATTAAACTCTTAACCCTTGATTGACCGATTTTACGCTGAATTAACCAGCTCGATAGGCAAAATCGTAACGATATAATTAATTTTCGATCACAAAATATAATATTTATGTACCTAATTCGATGAATTCCATATATTCTTAGATATCACAAACACACTTTGAAATGAGCGTTTTAGATATATTTTCAATTGGAGACACTTTTTATACGTTTACTATTATTGTCAATAAAAATAAAAAAAAAATTAAGTAAAAACCGAATGCACTGAGAAAAATGATGCTTTTATTTTCAATTTATTCCCGTTTCTTTCTAAATCATTGACATTTCATTTACACTTAGCAACCGATGAAAACCGCTCCTATTAGTCCCTGATCACTTAGTTCGTCTTTAATTCCTGGCCATTTACAATCAGGTTATTTGCGGCCTCTCTATGGCCTAGCGAATTTAACTGAAGAAAACTTTATATTTAAATGTTTTGCATAAATTCGGAGATCTCAGTCATTTTTGGCTGAAATCAGTTCACTGAAGGTGACAGCCCATATGAGATTTTTCGTTGTTTAAAAATATCTTGAAAGCACGGCATTTATGATGAGAACAAAACGATTTTAAATTTAATTGGCAACATAATCGGTCCGCATCAGTTTTCCTAAATTTAAGCGGAAAATGCAATTTTTGATAAAAAAAACTCTTTTTCCTCCAAAAATCGGCAGCCTGACAGCTTAGATGGATTAACTGATCAGAAAGTTCATACTTATGTCTTTCAATAAATTTTGAGGTCCTTGTGATTTTTGGTCGAAATCGTGGTCTACTGAAAGTGGTGGCTTCCATAAAAGCTTTTTATAACGATTATTTAGTCGTACAGTTTCTACCATAAATTGTTTTCGAGATCTATGTACATTCGTCGTAAAAAAAAGTCGGTTCATATTCTTCCCCCCATTTTTTAAACTAAGTTTACAAATATGGCCTATAGAACGAGACCATTTCTGAGCCGAACATTACGTTATTTGGCATGTTGAATGGTTGGTTGGATGAAGTTTTAAAATATTCTCAACTAGGAGAAAACGATCCACATATTTGATCATGATGGAATCAGTTAACTGTTGAAAAACTGACTAATAAATCAAATTTTGAGAAAATCAGAAGATTTTTATATAAATTAATCTAGAAATGAATGCAAACTAGGATAGAAATTGGTCCCTACCGATCATAACGATATTTGGTATACCAGATAGAAATTATTGGGTCTATGGCATCAGAGATCATGTAAACAACTTCACCTCATATCAAGAAACCATTGATATGTTTATTAGAAATTTGGATTTCCCGAATGAGAACACAAACAAGAATGAACAAATGGACAAAATTAGAATGAAATGTAAACCTACCTCCGCATGTTAGTATGTCTCATCCAACACAACATGCAAATTTTTGGAATAATGTTTATAAAGCTCAAATTTCCGAGAGCTTTGATCCACACATATGGCCTTTTATAATCTTCAGTATAAATTATAAATGATCAACTAAGATTATTTCAATTTCATTAATTAATTTTACAATAATAAAACAATTCCACCATGAGCAAACCACACCTTCATGGTTTCATCCTACTTAAAAATATTTAAAAAAAAATCAAGTCCAAAAACCTCATAAGATTTCTGTCTCTTATGATAGAACCCCCCTATTCCATAAATTCGGCAAATTTATATGAAATAAGGGGGTCCCATTTGAAACGCAATATTTTAAAACGCGATTAGGTACAAAACGCTATATGGTACAAAGTGTGATATTTCAAAACGCGATATGGTACAAAACGCGATATTTTAAAATTTTAAAAATCGATAGGAGCGGGAGTATATAACCGGGTTATATCAGGCGGATCGCTGCACTCTCGTCGCTTCGGAATGCACATTCTGTACCAAATCGCGTTTTGTACTATATCGCGTTTTGAAATATCGCGTTTTAAAATATCGCGTTTTGTACCATATCGCGATTTAAAATATTGCGTTTTGAAATATTGGGTTTTGTACCATATCTCGTTTCGAGCAGATCCCGAAATAAGGATTATGGAGAACGAACTATTGATATACTTTAATCACTTCAAAAAATCCCATGCTCGGGAGAATACAACTGAAATGAAAAAGACGACTAGAAGGAATAACTAACATAGGGGAATTAGAGGACTTCTACGAGAAAAAAGAACGAGAAGTATATGATTTAATCCCACTCAGTAAGCAATAAGAGAAATAAAAGGATTGAAAAATGACTCAGTCAATCAACTGAAAAGTTCCCGGTCTGACAAATTGATGGTACCACATTTGTAAAACCGATATGATTTTCGAATCCTACGAACCTTCAAATGATACATTAAAAATTCATGACATTTAGATCATTAAGTTTACAAGTTACTGTTGTTTTAGTGACGCTACTTTTGTTAATTTCAAAACAATGGAGAAAAAGAATTTCGTGTGTTGATTAAACACTGTTTTTTGATGGGGAAAAATACCGTTCAGGCAAAGTGGTGGCTGATAAGTATTATGCGAACTCTGCACCAAGAAAATCAACCATCATTGACCGGAATGCTGAATTTAAACGTGTTCGTACAACCACCGATGGTGCAAGACGCTCTGGACGCCCAAATGAGGCTGTGACTCCAGAAAACATAAGAAAATCCATGAAATTGTTTTCTAAGACCCTAAAGTGAGGTTGCGTGAGATAGCTAACATTGTAAAAATATCAATGGAACGTGTTGGTCATATTTTTCGAAGTGGGTACCACGTTTGCTCACAATAGATCAAAAACGACAACGCGCCGATGATTCCGTGCGTTGTTTGGAGTTATATAAGCGCAATAAAAAGGGTTTTAATATGTGGCATGTGACAATGGATGAACCATGGATCCGCCATTACACCCCAGAGTCAAATCGGCAAGCAGCTGAATGGCGAGAGGCCGGTAAACCTCGTCCGAAGCGACCAACAGCTCAACAGTCGGGTGGTTATGGCGTCTGTATTTTGTGATGCACATGGTATACTATTCGTTGAATATCTTGATTGCTCATTATTTCGAATATTATATCGGGTTATTGATGCGTTTGAAGCAAGACATCACTAAAAAAGACCTCAAATGAAGAAGAAAAAATTGCTCTTTCACCGAGACAATGCACCATGTCATAAGTCGATCGCAAAAATAGCAAAATTGCACATTGAATTGCTTCTTCATCTACCGTATACGCCAGATGGGGTCCCCAGCGATTATTGCTTGATTGCAGACCCCAAAAAAAAAGCTGCAGCGAAAGAGATTTGGCTCCAATGAAGAAATGATTGCCGAAACTGAAACTTATTTTGAAGACAAAGATAAATCGCTCTACAAAATTGTTTTATGGGTATGAATTTGATTACGAAGCTTAGCTGCTTGAACCCATTTTCAATTTAAGCAGTAAAGAGTTCGCAATCATGCGGATTTCTTGGTTTATGGCATTTATCTCCTGCATTAGTTCACTTGGCAGAGACATAATACGACAACTACTGCACCATCTACGTCAAGCAACCGTTGCTTGTGTTAGGACAAATTTGGGTAACAGCATGGCACCAATAGTAGTAGTAGTAGTAGTAATAGTAGTAGTATCTTAGTCATTTTATTGTAAGCTTTTATCACATTTTATACCGATGTCATATAAAATGTGATAAAAGATGAGTTAAAAATCATTTAATTTTGTAAATATTAGGATTATGTTGTATTTTTATGTATTACGCGAATTTGCTTCTGTCGTTTTTTCGGCACAAAATTCGTTATAATTTTTGAATAAATAAATAATAAAAAATAAAATAATAATATGCCACATCAGTCTGCCCCTTCCATCAGCCATGGAAACCTAGCTAGGATTCAATTCACACATATTATGTAACCTTAGAATTAAAACGGTCGTGCCCTCCGATATGGGATGTAGCTCCAGCAAAATAAAATAAACTAAATATTTTTTCTTCTAACGACTTTTTAGAATATTCCCAATTTATTAGAGTTGGTTAGTTTTCTTTCTGTATTATTTGTTCACAAGAGTCAGGAGTATTCTACAAAGGTAGGAACTTAAGTCCTGAACTTCGTCTATCATTGCATAATTTACACACAAGTTCTTGATTATAAAAAAATCGGTATGTAGTACAATGCGGTATGTCGAAAAAAGTCGAATCGAAAAAGTGAAAGTTGTATCTTTTTTGCTTTTCGAAAATGATACAACATACCGCCATTCGACTTTTCTCGAATTTCGATTCGAAATGATGGTACAACATACCGCCCCAGGTCTTTTATTTGGATCAGTTGGCCAATACATCATTTTCCAGTTGAAAAATCTTCGCAACTGTATATACTCATAGCGTAGAGGGGTTTTTTACCTTTGGGTATTGTTAGTCTAGAGCCACATTGAATATTTTTTGCTTAAGAATTCAAGATAAACCTTTTCCTTCAATAGATGCTTCCGTGAGCAATAAGTACAAGGTCTTCCAATAACAACTTTTTTTTCAATAAAGTACCTATTTTAAAATGTTGTTCTAGTATTCAGTTTTTATTTTACAAATTAACAGTAGAAGGTTGACCATTTAGTAAAATGGACTCAATCTCACTTAAAAATCGTATTAAAATAATTAAAATCCATTATGAACATTGAGGGTCTGTAAAAACAACATTTCGTAAAATTCGCTCATTTTGGTAGAAGAAATCACATAGATAATTTGCAGATTAGATCATTAGATTAGAGCAAGATGATGAAACTCATTTTCTACATAAAGAAACAAAATTGTCGCATTTGGGCTTCTGAAAAACCAAATGCAGTTATTGAGCAGTCATTGCTTTCTTCTCGTATTACTGGTGCGCTCTATGAACCAGAGTCATCATTGATCCGCATTATTTCCAAAATGAAGCTTGTATCTGTTAATGGTGTTTGCTACACAGACAATAATCGGAGAAACAGGTTTAATAACCAATCAATCGAATGTCCAAATTCTGCAAACGTCCTCGTGGTGAACATTTCCTAGATATTATTTTTAACCATAAATGATCAAGTGTCTACTCTAAATTTAAATAAAGAATGACATATTATGTATATTTTCCACAAAAAGAGTGTTTAACAAGCTGTTGTTTGTGTTTCTCCTGTTTGATATTTCAATCTCTCGTAATGACGAATACGATTTCAAATTATAACAGCACTACCCCATTTAGAAGTGTTTTTAGGGTGGTTAGTGTAATATGTTTGATAGTTTCTAAATTTTATAACTGATTGCCTAGTTAAGTATGTTTCTGATCCGATTTTTCTATGTCCATCTGCAATTCTTGTTGATATATAGGAGTCTATTGGGATTGTAGCACAAACTTCTAAGATCATTAGCTATTTTTATGTTTTGGGACGGTTTTAACTTTAAGGGACTGTGTTCTAATTTCTATAGTCACTCATCATACTCAAGCGTGAGTTTTCTACTTTAATTCGGCGTTTTTATAATTTCTGATATTGTACGTTCCAATAACGGAATCCGCTCGAAACGCGATATTTCAAAACGAGATATGGTACAAAACGGAATATTTCAAAATGCGATATTTCAAAACGCGATACAGTATACAAAACGCGATATGGAACAAAACGAGATATTTCGAAACGCAATATTACAAAACACGATATGGTACAAAACGCGATACGGTACAAAACGCGATATTTCAAAACGCGATATGGTACAGAATATGCGTTGCGAAGCGACGGGAGCGCACCGACCCACCTGATACTGATCCTATATGCTATCGCTCCTATCGATTTTTAAATTCCTATAAACTGAAATTAAATTTCTCCTTCACCCGCTTGATATAACCCGATCCTAAACTCCAGTTTTGTACCCCCGCTTTTGTACCGTGTCGCGTTTTGAAATATCGCATTTCGAAATATCGTGTTTTGTACCACATCGCGTTTTGTACTGTATCGCGTTTTGGAATATCGCGTTTTGATAATTCGTGTTTCAAATGGGACCCTCCAATAACAACACTACAGCCTATATAGTTTGTTCGATGGTTTCCCCCACAATACACACCTTTAGGAAGGCTTTTTAAGGGTTTGACACAATTTCTGCTCATTTGACACACCTCAGTTTCATGTTAGAGTTTTTTTGTGTATGACCATATGCTTGACATTGCACACATTGTGGTATAAGATTGGTCTTCTAAGACGTTTAATAATCACTCTACACTCTAGGGTGTTCTTGATTTGATACCTCGTCGGGTTAGTTTCTTTTTGTGCTATCTACCTAAATTCATGTTTTGAGTTATTGCAATCTTTATCTTCAGTTAATTTTTTCGGTTTTTTGATAAGTTATCGGTAAACTAGTTATCATTTCTAAAAAATTATGGTTATTTGCTTTCTTTTCTAATTTTCAGAACTTCTCTACGAAAATTAGTTTTTCCTCATTTGGAAAATTTCAAATTGAGGCAAAATTCATTTTTATTCTAAACCATACCACATATCAATCGGTGTTTTCCATTGAACCTTGCGGATATAGAACAAATATGAATCTTGATTTTCGAAAATGCTTGTTTGATTAGAACAAATATGCTCACAATTTTGATGCAATTTTTAAGGTGTTTTTGGAAATTTGAAAAAATATTACAAAAAAACCAGATGTAATTTGGCTGTTCTTGGTTCTATTATGGATTCAAACTTGAAACTGTACCGGGATCTTTAAAATTTATTTCTTTTAAATAATTATATAAATTTAGTGAGCTATTCAATATCATTCACAGCAGATTCAGCTTTTCTCAGCGATATATTTTTACAATATATGGATCTTTTCCTTGAAAAAATGCCGTATTTGTTGCTATTATTACACCTACACTTGGAAAATGAAACGTAAAAGTGCAACAAACATTCAGTTGTGTTAAAATCACTATGAAATGCTTACTAATAGACAGCAGAAACCTATAGGTAAAATTACAGGCGATGATTTTGAGACGAGATTGGCAGGGCACATCCTGCTCAATCAAAACATTAAATCTAAATAGCTTATTTTTTATAAAGATAAAACAAATTTTCTGAATGCAGGGTTTGTAATTCAATTGCAAAATAATAAAATAAATTAATTAAAACAGGAAAAAAAATTATTAAAAATTCATACTACTTGCCTGATGGTCAAAAGACGAATGCTATCCATAACAAAATTGTTTAGCTTTATATACCTTTTTAGTCGGAGTAAAGGATAAAGAACAAAAAAGAATAAAAGCAAATTTAGTTCTTTACTGTTCTTTAGACCAAAGAGAACTAGAAAAACAAGTAAAAATATATGAAATGGACCAAAAATGAAATTTCGATATAACACGTATTATGAGAATGACCAAAAAAGAAATAAACTGTAGTTTTCGATATTTTATTAACATATAAATGGAGATAGTCCAATAAATAATTATTTTAGCGCTCGCTCTTGCGAGCAAGCTTATACAAAGACTTAGGCCGTCTGTCTGTTGGCACTATCACAGCAAAAACTATACATACCAGAGAGCTCAAATCAATTTGCACACAGATAGATACTACTCTAAAAAGGTCACATTTAAAATTTGGGAACTCTAGGTCAAGTAGTTTTCGAGATATTCAACTTTTTCTAAAAATAGAGGTCACACAGATGCGGCTGTCTACTTTTTTTTTAAATTTTCAATTATTATTCTAGGCCAACTGACTAACTTTAATATATATATTACTTTTATCTATAATAAAATGAGTGTCATTTCAAAACTAGTTTCTGTAATTTTTTGATTTGCTTAAGATTCTATTCATTGTTTGTCTATTGGGCTAATTTGTTGTATTAGCACCTTAGTTGTTTCAGAGGTTTACACCTCCGTCCGTCCGTCTATTGCATTTTTCCTATTTTGGCGAGCGCTTGTCGGACAATTTCAATTGTCCGCTTCTACTATTTTATAGAACATTAAAGCACAAAACGATATTTCATTTCACGTGTAAATATAACAGAAAGGATCTCAACATCTCAGAAAGTATAAATAAGGTGTAGAGAGAGCAATGCCGATTAGTGCATTCGATAGGGCTCATTTCAAACCTATAGAAAACGTTAAAACCTCAAAATGTGAGATAGAACAAAAAACAATTAGAATTTAATTTGAATTGTAGATGGAAGATCAGCAAGAATCGCAACAATCAGTTTCGAACTTAATGAGATTATTGATTTGAAAAAATCAGTCATCTCATCAGGCCGCTGCGACTGACGTTGATATTTTTACATAGGAATATTGTCTATATATAGAAAAATACCATGTAGTTGTACTACTAGCGAATTACTGCATAGCGTACGAAAATTCGATTCTTTCATATTCTCCATCTATACTTCATTTTTACCAATTAACTTTTCGTTGTGTACGAATTACTTTTATATTTTACGTTGTTGTTGCTTTTATTGTAATGGTTTTGTTGTGATTGTTCCGTACATTGGTCTATTTCAGTATATCTCGAATTAAATAAATAGACCAATGTACGGAACAATCACAACAAAACCATTACAATAAAAGCAACAACAACGTAAAAAAAACAATTAACCCGACGATATTTTTCAATATCTTCATCCGAATTGAAAATCAACTTATCCATGATTAGAGGTTCCTCACTTCTTTCAGTAATCTTAAATCCGGTAGCCTTTGGATCATCAATAACGTTTTCTGGTTTACATGTAGAATATAGTTTTTTTTTCATTACTCTGATTGATCTGTCTGTTTTTAAAACCTCGTTCATTGGGCAATTATTATATTTTCCTGTTGGTTCTCCATCTTGCAGGTTTACTTTGATATTATTCCCATTCATCATCTTTGCTTTAAATTTTCTGTTGTGACTATTATTTTTATTCCTGAATAAATCATAATTTTTAATTTCATCTATTACTATTGGAGATGGTGGGAGTAGTAGGTAGGAAGCTACGCATCCCTGACGTCAACCTTGACCATCGCTCACTCCGCAGACTGGAACCGGATACCGTAGAGAACACCAAAATCAGTTCCAAAATCTCCAGCAACTTTCGTTGCCCCGGTGGAAGACTTCATCAAAACTCAACCACTGTCAATCGTCCGCCTTACACCAGTTGTTTAAATACACCAGTTGCTGTATGTGCGCAGTTACATGTAATTTTCACACCACACACCACATATGCTCAAAATTATGCTCAAATTATTGCACCACTTCGATGACTAACACACGTACTTTTATTCACTTAGCTCGCAATTTGAGGTAATACTTTTTATAAAGTCAAAGCACCCAAAATTTTGGGTATGTACGGATAAACTCCAAAAACACTTTTGGGTAAAGAAAAAAAAATTCACCATCCTCGTAGGCGACTCACTTTTGGTATCGTTGCTTTCACATGTATCGTTTTCGCGTTATATGCATCTATTGAAGTCTTTAGTTTAAGATCACTTCAAACGCTTTTACAAATTATTCAGGGCTATATCATTTAACAAATATTTCACACACAAATTACTCAATACAAATCAAATAGGACACTTTTCTAAGTTCCACTCTTTAATTAAATAAAATTTTGCTTTTGAATGCGCACACGTCTATGCACCGAAAGATTATTGTAAGAGTATAATGAGCGATCGACAAAATTATTTTTTGTATTCTTTATTAAAAGAGCAAAAACAAATTCGGTATTTTTTTATATAAAAAAATAGAAGAACAGAAAACCGCTAATGCTAAAACAACAAAAAATGTTCGTACGATTTGCGGACTGTGGTGCATACACCAAAAATGCAAGTTATAATCGATAATATTACTTCGCTTAAGGTATACTATCTGCAAACCTCGCAGGCGTAATATTTACTTTTCCTACCTTGGAAGGGATATAGATTACTATTCTTGAATCACACATCCGACTGTTCAGCAACATATCCTATTAATTAAAGCGATTAAAATATAGCAATAGTTCGTTCCTCCAGAATTCGAAAAGTGTAGTTCTTCCTTAGTATTAGGGTTTCACTTGATGGTGAACTACACATAGGTGTACAACGACGTCCAATGTCGTGTTATGATCGAAAAAATAAATTTATTGAGCTGTTTTGCTTTCGCAAAGCCGATTAGCTTTAATGTTAGAGGCCAATTTTGCTTTCAGCAATATTTGTTTTGAATTTCCAGTAATGAAAAATAATTGTTCATCATAGTGGGCTTTTTTGTCAGTAGTAATTGTAATCTGAATCGGTTTTATGAAAATCTTTTTTTTTTTAGTTTTATGTAAAAGCCAACTCTACTTTAATTACTACTGATAAATTCGCCAACTATGATGAACAAATATTTTCGTTACTGGAAATTCATAATGGTGTTATGATACTGACTAGTTTTCAAGTGCTGTAAAACTATTAAGGCGAAAAAGAGAAACAACTAATTTAAACAGTAGACAACACTAAGCGCATTTATTTTGACGTTATGAAAACCAAATAATATAATTGTGCAGCGTGCGCTGCAATGTTTTGTTTTGAAATATATTTGTACTATACACGTACACACAAAATCATATTACTAATAAATGACTATACGTCAAAAAAAATAATCAAAGTTGATTTATTTTTTATAGATTTGCCCAATTTAAACTGCTGCAAAAGTAAGCTATATCATTTGTTGCTGAATTTATTTCTATTTTTTGTTTATATGTTGTACACACTCATTCTTTCAAGTGATTTGTACTTACATTACTTGTCCTACTCTATTTTCATTTTAAATCATATGAACCATTTGAAAAACTAGTCAGTGTCATAACACCATAAACAAATATTGCTGAAACCAAAATTGGCCTCTAACATTAAAGCTAATCGGCTTTGCGAAAGCAAAACAGTTTTTGTTGAAATGAAAAACCTACTAAGATTGAATTTGTTTGAACCATAACCATTTTTGATTCGATGGGTTTAAGGCTCGAAAAGTAAAGAGTAAAAAACAGTTAACTGTAAAAACAATTTTCGTACATACATTAATTTATACGGCCATTAAATCAAATCTTACTGTGATAAAACCACTGATTTAAAATGTTTTGGAACAATTAATAATCATCATCACTACTACAGGATGTTACAAAAACGCACACAAATTTTCATAAATCAATTAACAGATTATTCAAATTTAAACATCTTTATGTACATTTTCACCTTCGAAAATTGATTGTTTGACGAAAAATCGATAAATGTTAATTATATGTATATTTTTGTACAAAATATCTGTTTTTTAAATAAAAATTGAAATCCTGCCAAAACCATTTTTGAAAAGGTATATGTTTACCTGTGTGTGTGTGTGTACTGTCTTAAATACCAAGATAATACATGTATATACATAATTAATTAATAAATTGTGCTGATCTAGTTTATAACAAAACATTTTATTATAAGTTTATGACATATTTCCTATTTTATTATTTGTACATCGCACAATTGATAAATAAGTGCGCTGATATGCAATTTTTTCAATAACAGACAATATGCCTAATAATTAATCTTTATATAATTCGTCCAGTACATACATAAATTTAAGAAAATATAATTTTTAACAATCTCTTGACATTAATTTCCTTTTTCTATAAAAAAAACCAACTAATTTTTCAATAGAAGAATTTTAATAAATTTATATTATTATTTATTGTGTTGTGATTTCTTATTTACGAAAAAAAAATCTAATTTAAAGTAAATTGGATGGATTTATACAGTATGCAAACTTGGTAAACAACAACAAGAGGAGATGTATCTTTAAATAAAAATTGAAATAAAACAAATCTCGAATAATAAAATAATGGAATCAAAGAAAATTCCAAAGGGGATGTGCGTATAGATAAACATCAGAAAAGGGCAAATTACAATGGATTTGCATATGCTTATGTCAATTCATATCACAACGATGTTGCTGGTTATCCCAAAGAATTGTTGGCAATTTTGTAAAGGATCAGAATGATAAAAATATTTTTGGGGTGGATTGTATAAAAATGTGTTTGTGTTTTTTTGCTAAAGTTCATAGAGTTTATTATAATTTAAAAATAACGATACATAAAAATGACGAATTATACTACAGTTCCAAATATTAGGTTCATACTTTAAAGGTTCCAGCTCTACTCGTATTATATGAATTTAATTTTCAATGGCAGATAATTTCATTTCCGTGATAATAAAATAAAATAAAAATTAAAATTATTTTTTTGATGGAAACCATACATTTAAAATTGTATTTCGAACCTAAAAAAGAAACTGAAACATATTTATAGAAAATTCTTAGAAGTTACCTACTACTAGTAAGTGTTTTGATAATGAACTGTGTTTACAAATTTAACTATGAGTTAGAAACACAGCAAAACCACTAAGAACTATAATTAAGAAAATATATAATCTAAAATACATAAGTACGGATGTATAATTTCAATCATAATAAATAAATCATTGCAGTCGAAGAAAATGATGACTCGGATTTAACCTAGAGAAATGTTCTATCATTCCCTCATCTAACCGTTTATATATATACCGCATGTGTGGATTAGACGTATTTAACGAGAGATTACAATCAACACCTTTTGACCGTTCCACGGTTTATATTCAAAATATAATCCCAGAGAGATATAAATCAATACCAAACAAAATGGTTGCAGAACAAAAACCGATATTTAATTGAAAATAAAAACACATTAGGTATATTGTTATTTCTTTCAAAAAACTTGTAAAATAACTTACACAACGTTTACAATTCCAAAAAATATGAAGAAAAATTGGGGGGCCACATTACATTTACTCATCGTGTACCTTCTAATCGAAATAATACTCGTACACACCACCGAGTGTATGTCTGAAATATTATGACAGAAACAGAGTAGAATCAACCCCTAACGATTTTTTTTTCTCTGGGTATAACATTCTATCCCTAATTTTTATATTTTTTATTTTGTTGTATTTTTTTAAGTTGCAATCATTCATATCATAAAAGTACGAAATTCTATATTGATATTTATGTATGGCAGGAACAGAAGCAGTATATAGACACATATAGGATTAGAAAATATTGACTGTTCGCATATTATAATCTTTAAATATTTGATTTCGATATTCATAAAACTTGCATTTAAAATTTATCGAATATATTTACTCGGCGGGTATATATTTTGCCACAGACTATCCATCATTACGTGTCGCATACGCGTACACAGGTGAAGGCCACGGTTAATTACACTTAATCAAAATCCATACGCGAGCGCATAAATTACCGAATATTTGAATAAAAATAATTAGAGCATGTTTGATGACTATACATTTATTTATAAATTTATGTTTCCACAATTTTTCTGTTTTTGATTTATTATATGAATATGTATTAATAAAAAAAAAACAAATCGAAAAATTAACCAATCCCCAATTTAAATGTTATAATTTTTGTGAATTACTCTCAACATAAATTGAATTCTTTTACGGTCTCATTGTTTTTATTATGTCAAGTTTGGTATAACGAATTAAAAATGTCAAACATTTTATAAGGACTAACAGAGGATTATTTCTATTGTTGCGTGTGGTGACGTCCTTAAGCTTTAATCTCATTGCCTAATCTGAATGATACACCGGATGAAATTGGAATGAATTAATTAAAAATTTGGATACAGCTGGTAGCAAATTTCGAGTGCCGGGCCGCAAAGACAGGCATTCGCAACAAAAAAAATATTAATGTGTGTTAATTTGTATTAAAAAGCAAAAGACATCCCTAGTTCAAGAACTGTGCGCGCTGATTCGCACCCTAATTCATCTTGGCGGGGAAATATCATTTCTTTAAAGTCGTCTTTCTACGCATTTCAAAATATTTGTAAAGCAAAAGTTGTTCTTAATTAATTTCTTGTCTTGGGTTTTTAAAATAACGTTTAGTAATCTGCAAAATAAGTAACTTATAAAATATTTACTTTGAAAATATAAATTCGTTTTAGAAAGCATTTTATATGAATAAAAAAACTTATACGAGCACAAAGTATAACACAATCATGTATCAAATCATACTTAAAATTATACAAAAAACATGAAATTTTAAAATTAAATCGATCTAAGGCGGGGCACCCTCAGAAGAAATTATGAATGCGATTTGCTGTCTTAGACAGACGCCTGGAATTCAGCATTACATACATATATTGGAGGTGATTAATTCAACGAAATGTATAAAATTAATAAATTATGTTAATAATTTTTGTCTGTTTGTTATTTTACACAGAAATTTTAGCTATAAGTTTCAGATACAGACAAAGTAATTTTAAACATTATAAGTATGTCGAGATAAAAAATGTAGGTATAATTCATTATTGAATTAACCAGACAACAAAATAGCACTAATCAATTGGGTCTTGATAGTTTGTATTAAAATATTTTTCTGTTTAAATTCACCGGTTAAATATTAACTCAAACCCGACCGAACAGCAAAAATATGAAAAACGTCACACCGTAGTTAAAGCGCTTTGTACACCTTGCATTTCAAAATGTTGCAAGTACCAAATCTTGCAATTAAAAAACTTAATTAATTATTTTGTGCAATTAGAACTAGAAGAAAAGAAAACCGGGATATTGAAAACCGAGATTTTGAAATTAGGATTTTGAAAACCGAGATTTCGTAGTACACTCACATTTTACTTAGTAAACTTGAATAAGGTAGTTTGTAGTCATTCCTTTTTTTTTTTTGTGAACAGTAATGAAAGTTTCTCCAGACGCGTCCCCTCTCTACCTTTTTGTTTTCTCGTTTGTGTTTAGTTTAATCGAGCTTTCATATCGATAAATTTTAATACATGCTCATAAACTGTATCGCTGAGAGGAATGTTTAGAAGCCTAAACACCAAACTATGGCATGTTTCTGTTAGATTGGGAGATATGAATTATAGCCGGAACATAACTTTGAGTTGCTGTTGTTGGTTTTTTTAACTAATAAATGTTATTTGTTTTCGTTAATATCAAATTCTGGCGCTCGACCAAGCTTTTATTGCCTTTCGTCTTACTGCAACCGGTTCTCTAACTTCCAGAAGAAAAGTAATATTAGACGGTATTTCCCTTGAAATTGGGGTACTACTCCTCGTTATTTTTTTATGCTGTTGATGAGTTGTTTTAATCCCTTCCAGGAAGCATTGTTATTCGAAGTGGACTAGTTTTCTTAAGTAACGACATAATCCCTTCGTTCCTTTTGCGGTTATGTGCAGTTTTTGATGACAAGAAAGTCTATGAGATCGGCTGTTTCTATCCGTAGACCAATATGTTGATCTCCGAAAATTTTCTGCGTTTAATTAAAATTTCGAAATTTTTTGCTCTGCGGTATTAGACCACAGTTAAACTCAATTCAATTTCTTTCTGTTTTAACTCTCATATTAAGTATTACCGTGATATTAAAGAGATTTTCCACATTTCCTTGGTATCCTGTTTTATTCTGACTCCTTGTTCAATTTAGATTTTGCTCACTTAATGATATTCACAGCATTTTCTATTTGATACCATTTTTGCTTAAGATAGTCAATAATTTCCTCTTTGTATTAATTTATTTATTTCAAGAAATTGATTTAGTAAAAAATATGTCACACTTATGGGCTAGTTATATAGACGAAAACGAAACGGACTGAAATGACACGAAACGAAAGATGAATGAGATATGGTTATATAGACAAATTGGTGAAACGGTTTTGACATTTTCATATTTGTTTTTAATTGTATATTATGTATTTGAAGTTTACTTCTCGTGTGTATGAAAACTAGCTTGGAAAATCCATTTTATTTTGGCGAACTAATAGAAATATATAAAATATATAAATGTATACAAAATATAAAATATTTTAACAATTTGATGTAAGTGCTAGTAAGGATAACAAACAAAACATAACCGATAGTATATAACCGCAAAGACGAAACGAAAGCAAATTGAATTGAATCAAATTCTCCATCCGTTTTCGTTTCGTTTCTTCTACATAATTGGTTTAGTATGTTTGTATGTATTCAATCCGTTCGTTTCGTTTCGGTCCGTTTCGTTTTTGGCTATATAACTAGCCCATTACAGTTCGCTCTTTAGCGGACACGTCAGCATATACCGTCATTTCATCGGAGAAAAAATATTAATTACATAAGCTTTTTTGTGTAAATTCGAAAAACAAGCTTCGCCACCATTTGCACAGATTGGGTGAAGACCAATAATCATAACTTTAATAAAACGACCACCCTTATCATTTAATTACGCTTTGTAGCTAAACCTCTATTAGTTACCGTAACCGATTTCAGAATCAAAGTGGAATAATTTGATATTCCAACAACGTTAATTTGTGGAAATGCATTTTTCTTTGGCTTACCTGGTTATTGTTCTAAAACTAGTTGTTTCTTATTAAGTTAGGTAAAGTTTCTGCCAATTCTGTTATGAGGATGTGATCTGTGGTCTTTTCCATCCGTATAATCCTGCAATCATCGATTGCAGGTTCAGGTGTTTCTGTGGCTGGTTCTGTTTTAACTACTCTTTTGAGTTCTTCAATTTTATTCTTTAAAACTGTAAATTATTATTTCAACTTAATTGTCAATTCGTCAATTTATCTTAATTGCGTGCATAGAAGGACGCGCGGTAAATAATTTCTATTTTAAGTTGGATCATTTATCAAAACATAAATCATTGATTATAAAAACAAGGAAATTGTAGGTTTAGTGCTTAGCTATTGCCAAAACAATACCAAATTGCGGCAACGCTGACGCTGATACTTAAGTGTACACAGAGACAACCGAAGCCCTCTGAGTACCAAAGGCTGAGCAGCGTTAATAAATGTGTGAGCGGAATTCTTGTTAATCAGTGTGTTATAAAGCCTGCATTGACACTACCGTATTAACCGTCTTTAGAAATAAAATCTGTTCTGAAATCTGTTCTGTGCTTATTTCCTTTTGATTTGTTTCTAATCTGTTAATTTTCTGTTCAACTATGCAACAAATTTTTAATTCTTAATAAACATATTTTTTTTAATCCCCTGGTTCTTTTTTTGTTTTTTTTTTGCAAAAATAAATTTTTGAATATTCAAAACGTTTAAAAAATCAGTATCTGCAAAATATTTAAGTATAATTGTTTCACAAAATAGTGTTCAAAATTTTCATTTAATTAGAGAGAATACATTTTAAAGAGTGCCACAGTATTAACGGCTTGCGTTAATTTTTTGTTTTACTGATTACAAATCTTTGACAATTAATAAACATTAATTTTAAATAAACATCAGGGTTTGTTTTGTGCAATCTATAAACGTTGGTATGAACTAATCAGCAATTTAGATAGTCAGAAATTTAGACAAACACATTGGCATGAGGCACACCACAATACATACAAACGTTAATTTTTATCCCCGGAATCGACGGAAATTAATCGTACGAGTACTGTTTTAGGCCTTAAATGATTTGTGTACACCGATACAAACAAATAAAAATCAAAGGGGTCGATTTTGTTCAAAATCCTATAAGGAGTATAGTATACAATTTTATATTAGTGTCAGTAATTTTTCGGTCGTTATTTTGTTTGTTTTCTGCGAATGTAAGCATCAACAATTATGAATCGGTTCAGTTTTTTGGTGCTGGGGCCCTTTCGTAGACTCATTTATTTGACAACTGACCAAGTTTTTGAGTGGCGAGTTAACACGTTCGCGCAAATGACTGCTATAGCAGTCATACAAATTTTTCGTTTTTAATACGTTCGCGCAAACAACTTTAATTTTTTTAAGGAATAACTCGACATATTCATTTTTTAAGGAATAACTCGTCAATTCTCAACAACAAATTCCTTTCTGTGACGAAATATTATTGCAATTACACATTAAGAAAATGTGTCCGAAAATTTTCCGAAAATGTTCAGCTATTATTTAAAGGCTAATTAATATTTATTCGCCCACACCTCGCGCTTTTATTCACATGTCCAATAGCTACAGATTTCCTTTCGCAAAAAACCATGTCAATCTGAAATATACAAATTCAAAAAAAAAAATCTTTTGTAGCCTTATAATTGATAGAATTTGCACCCAGTATCAACTGCTATAAATAAGTCAACCATAACCACTAAACCATCTACTCAGTCTAATGAAACTGATTATAGGTCTCGTTCAATTCCAATCACTTTAATCAGAAGGTTTTCTCAAGCTCGTTCCCGTTAACGAAGACTTCAAGTCTTATTTAATATCGATAGAACATACCTATTATCTCGATTTACCCCATCGGCAACGCTTTCTGTATCATGCATGCCTCGTCAAAACCATGCCACATATCGTGTGCCACTCATCCACATTGAACATCGTCTCAAATGTGTCACCACATTTAAAAGTTACGAATGTATTATTTTCTGTCCCCACAGTATTAAAAAAATTTATTTCGACAGCGCTAGAAAAGTTTAATAATACAATAATGTAATTCCACCAATTAGGAAAACACGATTAAATTTATTTTGTTTGACTTACTCGTGATCCCAACGAGGACGAAATTTTTCTATCAACTCTAATAATCATAATCAGACCATGCAAAGTATCGTGCTTAGCCACATTACAAACAACAATTATGCTATTTGCTTGCTTATTGACTTGACAGATCTTAGCAGAAGATAACAAAATTTTGCAAACGAACTTAGGTGTAAAAATATTTTTACAATTTAATGTTAATTCGTTTTCCAATTCTAAAATCTAGCACAATTAAATAGCGATTCAGGTCAACAAAACCAAAGCAAAAAGCATGTTTTGATTCGCATCGATTTCAAAGCCATAGAAAGGCATTTTGAATTTCATGTGTACTTTTACTCCAATTTAATTTTTATTGGATTCAATTAGAAAATTTTATGCTTATTTCGAGTCAACAACGTGATATCTCACTTCGGATATATAGATATAAAACGTAATATGCTATAATAAAAATAAAAAACATAAAAATTATGATTTCTATACTACTATACATGCCTATGTAGTCAGTCATACATAATAAATAACATAGACAAATAGACGGAACATAAATAACTAGAGAAAAAGAAAACTAAATGGTCCTTAAAATTATAATTTACTAAAAACATAACGTAAATCAATAAAAAATATAATTTTTTGAACATGTGCCTTAGTTTCCCATTATATTATTTTTTGTGTTATTTTGATTTGTCGAATTGCTGCACTACAATGGTTTAGTGGCACGTGGAAATGTTTATTTTATCTAGCCTGAACCCTGTTTTTTAACAAGGGGTGCATTAAAAATGTACATAATAAGACAGGAATGGACCATTACTAGTTAAAGTAGGTTGAGAGGATTATTATTAAGCTTGTTTTGGTAATACAACTGTCACTAAAAGATGCTGGATCGATTTTCTTTCTTTTATATGCCAGAAAACAATACGAGTACAAAAACCTGTTTAAAATATTTCTAACCACCAATATTGTTACTGGGAAACCCTTTTCACAAAACATAACATTTATCTTAGTTACCCAATAAAAACCATCATAATTACATAATATACGCGATATGTATTATGATATTCGTAACACAGAGCAGAATTTAAATTTCGCATTCATAAATTATTTAGGTTTCAGACAAATGTGGTATCAATTTACAAGGAAGAACTAATATTTTATTCATTGTGTTATCATCTAGGATTGTGTTAATCAGAATATAAAAGAAGCAAAATGAGGGTTCGTTACTTCGTTTCCACTTTTTTTTTTGGAAGATGAAAAATATAAATAATCTTTATGTACCACAGCTTTGCAAACATGCCCCCTTTTAAGTCTGTAAATGGAGAAAAGATTGCATTTATGGATGTGCATATAAAATAAAACGTATATTTAATCCATAAATATTACTTAAAGTAACAGAAATCAAGTTGAATATAAAGACACTTACGGTATATCTATCCATTTCCTAGAATGTCCCCTATCAACTCCAATGTATGAAATATAATTCATTTAATAATATATATCCTTTAGATTTAGATGGTACATTAAGAAAATTGATACGACATCTTTATAACGTAAGTTGTTTTAGTATAAATTCTTTTTTAGTGCAAAAATTTAATACTTTTCTCTTGCTATGTATTTAATCGTTTTGGTATAATAATATACAAAAATCGACTAATTTACTTTTATACTGGCCAATTTAAATATTTATATAACTATTTCCAAGAATACCACAATATCGCCGTTCGACGCTGCTACTCGTTACTGAATGTGCTACTACTTACTTATCGCAGACATTTTCCACAGCAACAGTACTAAGTATACATATTTTGGTAAGTACAAGTGTAAGCGAGGAACAGCAAAAACCTCGAAAAAACATTTTAAAGAATATTGACAAAATAAACCTTGAAATTTAAAATCTTCAAATATCTTTATATAATCATAATTAAATTTAAAAAAATGTTAACACAAAATGAAATTGCCAACAGTGGCAGTTCAACATTAACGACCAGTTTATAGCTCCCCTTCACTGCGCCCACACAGTGGTTGAAATAAAAGCCCCTGGGAGGGTTAAGCAGAAGAGGAGAGCGCAGCGAACAAAACAACTCGTTAGTTTCCAATTTCCTGAACTCCTGCTATTAAGATAAAAATAAAAATAAAATATCTTTCCTCTTTCCCAAACAAAGCCAAAACTGTGTTACCGTAACCAGTTTCCGTAAATAATAATAATATTCACAATATCTTTCAGTATTTCGAGAGTATTAAGGAGTTTAGTACTTTTTTTAATTTCAAAATTAAAATTTTTGCAAATTATATTTTCAGTATTTACTTGGGTTTTTTTTATTTCAGTATATCGGTTTACAGTATATATCAATAACAAATCTTTGAGATAATTTTTAACAATTCTATTAGAAGCCGGCATTTTCAAAATCGATAAAAATGCTATACATTTTTTATACCCGACCGGACGAACCTATAAACGTCCAATAAATTTATTTTATAATAACAATAATCGCGGATTTAAGTACGAGTGATATTCCTTATATAATTGTCGCTTTTTTACGGTATTCCAAGTAAGATGCTCGATTAAAAATTTGGGGCATAACTCGATCTTAACCAAACAATAGGATTTTCCGTCTAAAGCTTCCACAACCTAACTCGAAAAACCAATCAAACCCTAATTTAGAAAACAAAACACGATCTAGTGCCATATAAATAATTGAAGATTTTAACGGCTAAACAAATGCTTTTTGGATTTAAAGCTAGCGGAATCCAAATCTATGAACCGGCCGTCCACTTTAAAGCTCAAAATAAACTGTATTGTCAAACAAATATTAGGTGTGCAAGTAGAAACTCGGCTCTGAAGTTGGTTGCATTAACACTAAAAAATATGAGACGAACATGTATTAACACTAAAAAATATGAACACGTCCAAATCGCCCGCCATTTCGGATATACAGTGAGTCAAACGTTTGTCCCAATGTTTTGAAATTTGGAAGTTGTTTAATTTTTGTACAAGATAAAATAATAAATAAAATTATTTTTATTGATATATATATATATATATATATATATATATATATATATATATATATATATATATATATATATATATATATATATATATATATATATATATATATATATATATATATATATATATATATATATATATATATATATATATATATATATATATATATATATATATATATATATATATATATATATATATATATATATATATATATATATATATATATATATATATATATATATATATATATATATATATATATATATATATATATATATATATATATATATATATATATATATATATATATATATATATATATATATATATATATATACATATATATATATATATATATATATATATATATATATATATATATATATATATATATATATATATATATATATATATATATATATATATATATATATATATATATATATATATATATATATATATATATATATACATATATATATATATATATATATATATATATATATATATATATATATATATATATATATATATATATATATATATATATATATATATATATATATATATATATATATATATATATATATATATATATATATATATATATATATATATATATATATATATATATATATATATATATATATATATATATATATATATATATATATATATATATATATATATATATATATATATATATATATATATATATATATATATATATATATATATATATATATATATATATATATATATATATATATATATATATATATATATATATATATATATATATATATATATATATATATATATATATATATATATATATATATATATATATATATATATATATATATATATATATATATATATATATATATATATATATATATATATATATATATATATATATATATATATATATATATATATATATATATATATATATATATATATATATATATATATATATATATATATATATATATATATATATATATATATATATATATATATATATATATATATATATATATATATATATATATAAAGTCATAGTTTATTTCATACCTTAAGAAAAAAAAATATACAATAAAATAGAAAATTCTTCTGTAATAGGAACTAAACCTCATTGGGATAAAATTTTGTTAAAAATATTTTAAAGTGTCGCAGAGACAAAATTAATTATTTTATAATATTTCGTACTTCCACCTTTAGCTTTAATGTAGGCTTCTATTCTTTTCGATAGACTGTTGAAAATATTCTGTAATTCGGATGCCTTAATGCTGTACCACACACTTTCAGTTCTTTCCCACAATTCTTGAAAAATTTTGGGTTCCGTAGTAAAAAAGCTTAACTTTTTTTTTAACAATATTCCAAACATGTTCAATTATGTTGAGGTCTGGTGATTGTGGGGGCCAATTCAGTACAATGACATTATTATTATCGAACCAGTTCATAGCAATCCTAGATTTATGCTTGGGGTCATTGTCCTGTTGGAATATAATTTTCTCTTTCCATCGCCAAACTGTCCAAAAACTGGGTTTGTAAAATATATACATATCCTTTCGAATCCAGCCGAGATGATATGAAGTGTTACTTTCCTAGTTTACAACCTTTCATGCATCCCCATACCATTATCTTTCTGCCCACTTTCCACTTGGCTTCCTCCATACCCAGTGCCTACAATATGAACCGTATTTATTAATTTTTGATTCATCTTTGAATACGACATTATGCCAATCTTCCAAAGTCCAATCACGAACTAGTTTAGCATATTATAAACGTAGTTTTTTGTGACGTTCCGTTAAAGGTTTTTTGGTTTTTAGTCTTGCTCTAAATCCTTGAATGCGCAGGCTATTGCGAACAGTTTCAATGCTTCCATGAAATTGTTGAGTTTCCACAAGGTGTCTGTGAACCTGTACAGCATTGTCCATCTGACACCCGATTGAATGATTCTTCGTATGCGTGGGTTTTGTCCAGCGGAAATAAGAGCTTTTCGACCTGATTTAATATTTTCTTTATCAGGTAGATACGACCTTAGCACTCGATTGACACTTGAACGACCGACACCAAACTTCTTCGCAATTTCACGGCAAGACATGCCTTTCTGGCCCCAAAAAATGATATTTTTTGTTGTTTCATGTGATATCCGTCTCATGCTAAAATAATCAAAAAAAAATGTAACTAATTCAAATAACAAAATTATAATTACTCACGTATTGCAAAGCCTAGCGTTAAAACTTAAACAAAAAAAAAAGCTATCGTTCCGTGTGCATCAATTTTAAGAGATGGATGTTGATAAGCAACATTTACGTCATTACATTCTATTCTGCTTTCAAATGAAAAAAATGCTGCTCAAGCTATGGAATTGATTAATTCGACTTTGAGTGAACATTCTGTGAATCATCCAACAGTAAAAAAAGTGGCTTGAAAGATTTCGTGATGGCAATTTTAGTCTTGACGATCCACGTCCAGATGAAAATCCGCGTTAAACTCAAAAGGAGCTTGCACAACAGATAGGAGTATCTCACCAGTCAATATCACTTCGATTGCATGCAATGGCAAAAATACAGAATGAAGGAATGTGTTTCTCATAACCTGACCGAAAAAAAAAAAAACCGAAGAAATGTTGGGTTATTCTGGATTGATAGCCAGATAGTATTTTTACATCAAGGTGAGGTTACCAAGACTTTGGGGAAGTTTGGTTTCGAAATAATGAAACAATGAATTGTTTGTATTAAAAAATTCGGTCGTCTCATCAAACTGCAGTGACCAAACAAAAATATTGAAAATACTTTGAACTAATCAAAGTATAATCACAATGCCTTAGCAAATTTTAATGATTCACTACGCAATTCCCAACCCCTTCGTAACCTCGAATTTTATTGTATTTAACGCATACATGCGATTTCTATATGAAATTTGTCTATATGTAAAAACCGAAGAGCTGACATCTGCATAAAATTGCTATCTCGGTACAAAAGAAAGAATTTTTTGCACAAAATCATTATGTGATGAAAAATGGATTTTGTACGATAGTCCTAAAGGCAGAAAACCATGGGTTGATGGTGGGATAAGAACGGAGTCATTTACTACGAATTTCTGGATCCAGGAACTCATCTTCTCCTTGGGCTGGAAAGCTTTACAGCATGCGGCGTATTCTCCAGATTAGGCTCTCTTTGATTAGGCTCTCTATTCAGATCGATATCATCATATGGTCTTTCGTCCATCGATTCACGAAAGTTGAAGATGTGTAGAAATGGCTCGAAGACTATTTTGTTTCGAGACCACCAGTTTCCTTTGCGAAGGCATTCATCATCTACCTAATAAATGGCAAAATACCGTAGATAGTAATGGCGAATATTTCGATAATAAGTTCACCTTGCTTTAAATAACAATTTCTAATGCTTGGTTAAAAATCAGTGGAGCTCAAAATTGTTTAATGATTTGATTAGGAATAACCCTTTAATTATTTATACGTTAATTGATCTTGTTTTATGTCATAGCTTCGGTTTTTGTCCGATTTACAATTTCGATTCTGCTAGCTTCAAATGAAATAACCTAAATTTTTGAATGGGGCTTTCTATTGGCTCAGCCCTACACCATATATTATAAAGTAAATATATACGCTACTAAGTAGACCAAAAAAAAATTACTCTACCCTTATTGAATGTAAAAAAATTCAAAATTCAGTTTTTCAAAATTCAGTGCGCAATTTTTTCACAACTATATTCTAGCTTTTCCATACAAATCAAGGAAAAAACATTGACATTTTGACCAAAACATTGAAATTACAGGGATCGGCACTCGAAGTGTTACCAATTAAAAATGCTGCAAAATTGTCTATTTTTCTTTTTTTTATTTCAAAACTTCAATATATCGTAAAAACATTTCAAATTAACAAAAAATATGTTATTGCAAAAGCCACCTTTAGTGCGGGCACCACCTTTATATCATCGAGTTCGTCCGCGAAGGCTTCGCACGCTGCACCAATGTGGTCTGTGGTATTTTGTCCCATTCTCGGCGAAGAGCAATATTTAAGGCGTCGGCCGTCTCATATTTTTTAGTTAATTCGGGGATATGGTAGGCATTGTGATGAAGAAATGAAGCTGGGCACTTATTCTCGTAAAAAAAAGTTGGGTTTCACTGGCTTTATGGAATGGTGCCGAGTCTTGTTGAAACGTCCAATGGTTTCTACCGAAGTGTTTATGTGTCCAAGGTAACAAAGCATCGTTTAAAATCTTTTCACGATAGATTGGTTGATTTAGCTTTACGTACTGTTCAATGATAACGAGTGGTGAGCGTCCTGTGGCAGTCACCGCGGCCCAAACCATCACTGATTCAGGCGCTTATTTTTGAAGACCAATTCGCTGGTCTAAATTGTCTTTTGATCAGCACTCTTACCAAACACCATCATTTTGTTTGCTTACATATTGGTTAACAGTAAAAAAATTTTCATCAGAAAAAAGCATATTCCCAAGTTCGCCACCAACGTACAAGTGTTTATCTTTGCTCTTGCCTGCTGAATACGTGCTGCCAAGCAAAGCCGCGGCAGACATTTGAATGTCGTTATATTCCGTACTTAATGCCATAAAATATTCTTCCAAATAAAAAAGTTTCGTGGGTATCTCACACACAACTGGTTTTATTTACGTTTCAAAATCACGCGTCCTCATTTGCCGTGTTTCTTGATGCTCATTGATCCGGATCAGTTCAAATTTTATATGGAAAACATGATCCAAATTTTGTTTTAGATCACAAATTTTGATTTTAAATTTAGCAAGCGCCTTTATGTTGTTTCATGAAACATGAACTGTACTGGATCAGATCAAGCGTCAAGAAACACAGCTATTGAAAGACCTTCTATATGCCATATGAATTGACGCTTTATCTGGCTCTATATTACACTATTACTGCTATATTACATAAATTGTAACGTGAAGTGTTTTCGTTGTAATAGTTATATATTATTATATTACGGTATTGTACGGAGTTCAGTAACTTCCATTATTTAAAATGCTCCAAATTAAATGATATCTCATTTTTAAGCTTAACTGTAATTAGGGTCGAATACACCACACTTGATTAGTTCTCGAATTCGCCACACTTGATTTCTAAAGAGAAAACTAAATCTACCCTAAAACTACCCAAAAAATTAGTGTTTTCTTTAATAAATTATCTGGAATTTATCATTTTATGTCAAATATAGATTTTTTAATTTCTCTCTTATAACACACTATTTGTTTAGAAATTTTCAATTTAAATTTTAAAGTCAAACAAAATTATTATGAAAAGTACCAACAAATTTAATAAAATTTCTTTAGCAAATACCCAAATCACAACATTTAGTCAAATATTTTTTTTTTTGTCAGAGCACACCATACGATCGTCATTTTTTCCGAATTTGAAAACGGTGGAAAAATTCCCATATTAAACTGCGTTTTAAATTAGGCTATTTTTTAAATCAAACTCGTCTAGGTTTTTTATTAAATTAAATTTTAAAAAGCTTTTTATAATTACATGTGTCGTTAATGTGTAAAACTTTACTATATTTTAATTTAGTTTTAAGTTTTATTTGTGGGGGGTCTTATCGATAGAAGAGATACAATCTATTTGATAAGAGTCTGCAAGATTGACGAACTACTAATTGAATAACTATTCGTGAAAAATATATACACATGTATAATATTCCAGATTGGCCCCACGGATTAAACAAATCAAAAAAGCATTTGATAAATTTCCATTGACACAAATTACTGCCAAATTTTAAAACTATTAGTGAAGTATGATTTTTATTAAAAAAAAATTAAGTTTAGACAACAATCTGGTTGATAACGCCACAGGCGAGCAAATATTCAAATTTTAATTACAAAAAATCTGCATTATACATAGCGGTTTCGTTTAACCAAAAAAATCTGTACATACACAAATCCTAAGCAGTACCAAGAATAGAAATGTAACCAGAACCGTCTGCGTAGACCAAGTAATATTTTCCTTACCTTAAATTTTTCATGGGAAACTTAACTTTAAATATGAATATTTATAATTACAATGGCCGATTTTAGCTTAATTAAATTTTTCTGCTAAAATCTTAAAGCTCTATTATGAATTCGTAATTGGTTATTTGAATTTTAAATATAAAAAAACATTAAATTTTTTTCTATACCTTCGGCGAGTCAAGGTCAATATTTTTCCATATAAAACCAACGTTTCTGTTGTTATTCTGTGGCTGTACCGGAATACCTGCTTAACAAGTTGTGCAATTCCATTATGCACACATATTATTTCACTTTACACAACACAAACATATTTTGAAAAAATTAAAGAAAACACATCACTGTCTTTCATAAACAATTTGAAAAATTATTTTGTCACAAAAAAACAAAAGTTTGTAAACACTACACTTACTCTGTCACACTAAACTCACATAATCTCGTGGTTGATACGATATCCGTTGTGCGCATTTTTAATTGGACCAAAGTTGGAATGAATCAAATTCTTCTCTTCAAATGTAAATTGCCGTTTACAGTAATTAGTAGTTAAGCTTTCGAAATCTTAAAGTGGTTTTGTAAAGTATGTGTTGAAGAAGAATAGCCGTTATCTTAGGATCGTACATGGGCGAACTCGCATAGCTTTTAAGAAAACTATGCCCTGAATAAGCTAAGCACACGTTCCATTTTCCCAATTTTAAAGCAATCTGAATTAAAAATCGGAGGACTTTGGGTAGAGTTGACATGTTTTACTTTCATCTTTCAAAATTTTCATATCAGTACCAAACAATCTTCCGCTTGCTCCATTTATACATAAAACGTAAATTTTTAATAGGTTGGGCGGCTGTTCTGAAATTAAAAACAAATTATGTATGTGAGATAATTCATTTATATTTAAAATTACAATTTACAAAATTAACGCATATAGAAAATTTGATAGCGACCCCTAAGGTTAAAAGGAAATTGATTTTTCTTATATGTATATAGAAAAATGAAATTGAATTTACATTTACAGATATCAACTGATAGATATTTTAATACGTATATTTTCTTTTTATATTACAGATGTTCTGGGAAAAATCATTGCAGCTTTGTATTTGGTACCGATCATCCGTACTCCGTGGTATGGGATAGTGGAACTGTACGAATAAAATATATTTGTATGGACGGTAAGTAAATTTGATTTTCATAGAATGGTATGTCGAACACAAATTGTTACCTTGAATAATATTTTTGTACGGCTTCAAAGTTCAAATTATAAATCGAATATGTGTGTTGTGTAACAAAAAAAAAATCGAAAATCAAATTAAAAAAATCCCTAATTATAAGGAATATTTATACAATAAATAATAACATAATCTATATATGTAATGTATATACACACATATGTTGAGAAATTTTTCAAATCTTTAATCCAAATAAATGTTTATAGTTTCAATATTATTATTGGCATGTCTACAAATACGATCTTCCAATCAATCAACAATAGCTAGCATAATACAAAAATAATGTTTATTCAAAGCATTGAAATAAATACAAATATCTTCCGATCAATCAATTTATTTATCTTGATAATCAAAATAATCCAACATTATTTCAATTAATTGATTATGTTCCCAAATTAATTTAAGAATTTTTTGTTAAGTTTGATATAGAAATACTTGTTCATAGATAATATTAAAAAATCGAAAGTGCCCATTAAACAAGTATTGCGGGTTCTTTAATACCATTTTCAAAAAATGATTTTACGAATTATGGTAAAGCATTGTTTGAGGAGCGATCCGGTTTACAACGGACGCTATCAGTATCAGGTTGAGTAAAATCACAGAGAAGGTTATGAAATTTTTGAAGTTTATAAAATTATGAAATCAAACTGACTTTACTAATCCCAGTTGGGGACCTGAAAGCGGCCAACGACGAAATTTTCCATTCGATCCACATAGCCGAATGCCCGGTTGCACAGAAAAATGAGTAACGGCCGGTCGGCCGGCTAGTTGTGTGCCAGTTAAATGTTTTATATGAGATATTTTTTCGCAGTCAGAAAAAAATCATCGCAAACGTGATTATTATTTCATAGAAATATTTAACGATTAGTAAAACGTTATTCAATCAAAATTGGCCATTTAAATATTTATACGCCAGCTAAATATTTCCATGGAATAAAATATTTAATCAAGTTTGCGATGATGTTTTGCGACGGTTTGCATGCAACAAGAAAAGACTTTTTGTATTTCTACTTTACAATCGCCAAACCAAAGGTTCTTTCCAAAATTAATACTTAATTGTGGAGACTTACCGTGAGATTCTGACGTACAGTCAAGAGGTCTTAACTACGATATTTCTCATAATTAGGAGATATCTCCTACATAGACTATTTCGCGATTCTGGACATACTAATTAGTTAAGAGGTTCTCTTAAAAATATTTTAACTTAGTACCAGTCAAATAGGTGGTCTTAAACATCACGCATGCTAGAATTTTGACTATCTAGCATTAAAACTAATAAAAATAACGAATGTGTAAATAAATAATTTATTGATTCAATACACAAACCGGATTTTAGATGTATTATTTTTATTTAAAAAAAATATTTCGAATTTATAATTTTTGCGAAAGAAAATATTTTGTTATTGTTTATTTTCTGCAAAGAAAAACATAACCAAATATATTCCAATTTTTGCCTAATTTTCTAATCTCCCTAATTTATTACTAAAATATAAATATTAAAATTATATTGTTTGCAAAAACATGTATGTTTTATCGTTTTTACCAATAAAAATAAAATTATAATGTCTCGCATTAGTAAAAATCGCAATTGACACTTGACAGGTCTCCAATCATATTTGGAGTTTTTAAGAGAAATTTTAAGAGTAGTAAACCAACAGAATACGTAGTAAGATATTCTCTTACAAAAATCTCTTAACGAAAAACGTCTCTACTGTGTGTCTCTTAATAGTCAACATCAGAATCGCACGGCTACTTGTTCAAAATAATATTCGTGAGGTTACTTATTTAAATTAGTATCTACACACAAAATATTCGTAAATGAATATTCGTGAATATCATGTGAATGTTGTTCTCAGAATTTTCCAAACTGGCTGGGCAATGTAATTACCTCAAGCAATTTGGATAAGAACTTGTTTATTTCCAGCTTGGTAATTTTTTTATAAAAGATTTGGAAAGGTTTTCTCTAGACGGTCTCGTTACTCTTATTTCGAGAAGAATTAAAAGTATTTGTCCGAAAGAATCTTATTTTTCACCCCCAAATTTAATTATTTGTGATATGTTGAATTTTGTTTGACATGCTTTGAGAATTGTCATTATCTTGTAAAAGATAAATAAAAGTATTAACAACCGAAAATTCTTTAAAAATAAGGTAAGCTACAGGTGTTGATAAATGGATTACCCCCGCTTTGGCTGAGGCCAAATTGCTAGCAACCTCATTAGTTGCTTTCCAATCGACCATCGCAAGTACTTGTAAGTGCGAAAAATGTGTATTGGATGAAGTGTCGATTGGAAAGCACAAAAAGTGACAAAAGCGAAATATAACCTATGAATATGTAGTTTATTTGTATTAACTTTTTAATAAAAAATATTTATACCGGAATTTTATTAGCGCTTCCACATATGGCATTCAATTATATTTTTGACAGAAAAATACTACACACAATCACCTAGCGGACAAATTTATTGTAACTTCTTTCAACTACTCATAATAAAACGGTAGGACAGTGGTGTAGTTAAGTTAGCAAAGACAAAAACCTTAAGTGCTTATAAGGACTTCTTGTCGTCGAATGGACAGCAACTATTATGCGTATGTTTTGGTTTACAAAATATTACGTCAGGTTTTTGGCTTTTATTGTTTGAGCATTTATCGTAGAAAAATAAAATTCTTAGTTGGCTTATAAGTAAACCTTAAATTTTTTCAGTTTTATATAAGTTGTTTTACATTGGCAAAGTCCGCTTAGCTTTAAAAAATAAAATATTAGCCGCCAATTTTGGTTTCAACAATATTTGCTGGTGAATTTCCACTATCGGAAAATAATGGTTCATCATAGTTAGCGTATTCATCAGTAGTAATTAAAGAAAAGTTGGCTTTAAATAAAACCAAAAAAATAAGACTTTCATAAAACCGATTTCCGTTACTGGAAATTCACAAGGAAATATTGCTGAAACCAAAATTGCCCGCTAATAGACTTTGCCAAAGCAAAACAGCTATAGCCTCTATGATTTAGAGCAAATTCTGCTTTAATTACTACATACTAATAAATAAGCCAACTATGATGAACAATTATTTTTCACTACTGCAAATTCACAAGAAAACAATACTAAAACCAAAATTTACCTACCGACCAAACGGCAGAGTGACTAAAGCTTTGGATCGGGTGGTACCGAATTTGCATCCCGATAGCGACAGGATTGAAACGGGATTTTTCATCATCTGATTACGATCGGTGATGAAAATGAACTATGACCACCTCTCGAAGTGTATAACTCATGGGCCGATCCATATTCCATGCCAATAATACAGGCTGGCATGAAATTATGTAATGTGCAGATGGTTCTACGTAAATCGAACCTATTGCCGTACGTCCTCGATCTGGCAAGCAATTCGTAAGGTAGAACATGAAAAGCGAACCGCGAAAGTGTTGGGAGTGCTTCGGCTCCAGAACGGATTGCATAGACTAAAACATAAAATAAAAACAAATACCTGTGCCTTAATTCTCTAAACAGTGATAATTTGTAAACGTGCATGAAAATTTATCTTGCCTTTTTTCAATATTCGCATTCTCTAATTGCACACCAAGATAAAATTTAAAACGTTTAAGATAAATAAATGTGTAAACAACACACATGATTTATGAAATCCACTATCCACTATCGTTCCCATTTAAATTTCAACATTAATTTTATTAATATACAAGTTATTCTAAATAGCACATATTCACAAACAATAGTTCAAGTTATTATTTCCGATATGTTTTTGAAATCCAATCAAATCTGTCTTAAGCAGATATTAATTACATTATTGAAAACGGAGGGCCCTAAGTAGCTCTTCCCACAAATGCGAGTCAACCAAATCTGACTAAAATAGTAACTAAGTATAATAGTCGGATCTTGGAATGCAGAATATTTTCTGTAAACCCGGGATTGTCTTACTAGAATTTTAGAATTTCGAGTAAATTACAAAAAACTTCGCGTTTTAAGCAAAGAAGCCCATTCGGCCATTAAATTTATCTAGTCACTGCGAGTTCTAACTCCACAAGTTCCTCTCCAATAACTTTTTTATGTGCCTATGACTAAGTCCTCAAGAGCACCGAAAATTTATTAATCGAAACCGTTTCTAGTTATTTGATTTAGGTCTACTCGAGGTTATCGAGGGATGTTTGTTTTAACACTTGTTTTTTACCTCAAGTTAATTAAAGATTTTTGTAAAATGTATGGGTTAATTTTAAGGATCGTTAGTGAGTATGAGGTGAGACTTGGATTAATTAACTGTTTCTTTGGAATTGATATCTTGTTTGAACTTAATGCTAGTCAAAAGTTTTTTTATTATGTACATAACTTTAATGTTTTTTGATTATACAGAACAGTTTTACCAAAAGCCAGGCAAGTTTAATTTTTCTCTTTAGAAATTAAGAGTGGTGTATTCGAAGTCACCACATTCGTGGTAAAAGAAAGTCGGGTGATGCCTCCAATATAAGGTGTCCCTAAAGTACTTCATCAACATAGTTTCCTTCAAGAGTGATACGTTGATTCCAACGCTTCTCTAACTTTCGATGCCTTTTTTCTAGAACGATTTATCTTTGGTCTCAAAATATTCATTTTTTATTGAATGGGGCAGTAATTCGAACTTCTATTTATACAATTTTGCCATAGTAGCCAACGACTTGTGGCACGGTGCATTGTCTTGGTGAAAGAGCACTTTTTCCTTATTTGGGCCTTTCGTAACTTCTTTTTTCACCCGCACCTATAACGCCATGTAAATGTAATATTCATTGATGGTCTTTCCTTTCTCAAGATAGTCGACAAATAAAATACCTTGCGCATCCCAAAATACGGAGGCCAAAACCTTACCGGCCGACATTTGCGTTTTAGGTCGCTTCGGATGCCTTTCACCGGCTGCTGTTCACTCACTTGATTGACGATTTCATTTCGGAGTGTAGTGGTGAATCCATGTTTCATTCATTGCCACAAACCAAAGCAAAAAATCCTGTTTATTACGGTTAAACAGCTCCAAACAGTGCTCTGAATCGTCGACTCGTTGCTGGTTTTGATCAAATATGAGCAAGCGCGGCACCCACTTTGAATAGAGCTTCCTTATGGACGGTAAATGTTCATGCAAAATATTGTATACACCTTCTTTTGATATCTTTAAGGTGTCAGCTAGCTTACGCAACTTCACTTTACAGTATTTCAAAACGATTGTGTGTACTTTTTTAACTTTTCAGGAATAACTGCCGAATTCAAGCGACCAGAGCATCCAGTATCATCGGCCACGTTTAAACTGAGCTAACCAACGTTTCACGGTTGCTTTCGAAGAAGTAGAGCCCCTATAACACTTATCAAGCCATTGTTTTGCTTGAACGGTATTTTTCCATCAAAAAACTATTTAATCAACATACAAAATTAATTTTTTTTACATTGTTATGAAAATAATAAAAGTGGCGTTGCTAAAACAACTGTAACTTGTAAACTAATGGTCGGATTATCATAAAATTTTGAAACAAATCGCTTGAAGCTTGGTATTTTTCACAAAATATGAGTTTTTCATTGATACACCGCACCTTCTATATGTATCAGCCTCGACACTTATTGCAGACGGATTACTTTAGTGATTACAAAACTGTTCTATTTTGCTAACCCTATTTTGAAATAAATTATTATTATTAATCGATTTTTACAGAAATTTAAACTAAATATTTTGTTAGGGTGGATCTTTTAAATTCTTTGAAGAAGTTGATATATTATTTAAGATATAATTTAGGAATTTGTATAAAGTGAAAATTTTGAAATGCCATAAATTTACAGAACTAAGAACTTAGAATAGATAATATCATTACGAATACTCATCACTATCCGTAAAACTGTTTTGCAAAAATTACCATCGCAGCATATTTTATTGCAGCGAAGCTAATTTGTATCTTCAATTTCACAATTTAATTTTTTGAAGAGCAAAAGAAATTTTGTTCTTGCTTCAATAAATGTATCTAGTACATCTACACATTGAGTTGGGTCAATGCTTTCAACACAAACTACCATTATTTTCACATTTAGCAGAACCGCTTCTTTTAACTACCACTTTTTTTAACAGGAGTACTTTTGAGCTAAATCACGCATACTTAAATTATTTCTCTTACCAAAATTATGTTCTAAAAGTTCAATAACTATGACGTGTTCGTCTGGTTATTGTCGTTCTTTATCTATTAAAATATGTGGTTATAAATTATAAAAAACAATCATTTATTGTCTCACTTACGGCACACGATTCATAAATTTTATTTCCGGTATAAAAAACGTTGTGATTGTTTGAAGTTGAACCGCCCAATTTTTCATTTGCTCGTAATATTGATGTAGGTACAAAAGAAAAAATCAAAAACATCTGACTAGAATACAGATTGAATATATTCACGGATTATTTGTAAATTTAAGAATAAAAGAAAATGTGAACCCAGGTGGTAAGGGGATCTTGATAGGATCACACATTGTTGAAATAATACATCAATTTCATTTTTTTGTAGTATTCTATTATTTACCCAGATATCTCGTTACTTGAAGAGATTCATAAATATTTGTACAGTGTGCCTAAATACGAAAATCAAACCAGAATATTATAAATTAATATATCGATTTTAGATACAACATAGAAAAAATTGTGTCTTGTGCAATATTAGTGCTATTCGTATATTACAATGGGGTTAATTTAAATGCAAATTTTTCTATTCCACCCATTCTACGGTATTATGCTCTAGTGACACAGATCTAGTAAAAGTTTATACGAAAAACATGAAAATGGATAGATGATTTGTGATATTCTTCCACACAATGTACGAAAATATGTATGTAGTTGTGTATGATATATAAATTTTGTTATGCAGAATGTGCGATGGTCTCAGTAGATATTTTTAGTTTCGTACAATTTTCTAAAAAATATTATAATAAATACCCCTCCCTTGTAGTATATATGATTCAAATAGAGTGAAATATATATTAATTCTGGAGGGTTGATGCTAAATTACAAATCACGCTAAAATTTAACAAAACAATGAATGAAACAATGTATTGTGGTCAAATGTGTTAAATTTGATGATCCCTTGGGCATTTTAATAAAAGTGTAAAAACGTATTTACAATTCAGCGATGGTAATTTTTTATTCACGCATAGTTTGCCATTGCTGAATGAACAGTCAATGTTTAATAGGCTTTAAAACAATGGAGGGTTTAGTATTGATAATGTCGGCCAATGCCGGTTTGAATAGTATTTTAAATTTAATTAGCTTCCTTGCATTCGTAAAATGTTATTGTTTCGGGTGAACGTCACATCACATCACAAAGATTAGTGCCCGTACCAATTTTAAGATGAGCTTTGAAAGGGTATTGGGAGGACCAGAGCCCACCAATACTCGTAATAAACAAATTTGGTAATATCAATTAACTCGCGGTTATCAATCAAAGAATCTCAAGAATAATATTATTTTCAAAAGAACCGCTTAACACTATACTCTTAATAGAAGCACTGAAGAAACCTTAGAAATGGTGCATATCTGTGAGGAAGACTGTGAAGAAATTCTTTTAGAAATGATTTTCTGAAGCTGGCGAATAAAACAATTTGATCCAAACTATTATTTCTCGTTTAAAGTCCTATTAATTGGTAGCATATTTTGCTACTTTGATACAGAACATAAATTGATGTATGGTCCTCAACTTCCCAAAAACGAAGTTTACTAAAAATCCGTTTTTAACTATAAAATATTTCCAATTGACCAAATTTTTTCGTTAGGACGAAATTAACTGTATAATTGAAATATTAATACATGATTATCGAAAAAAATGTTTAGTATGTCTATCAATTTTCTTAATATTTTGCCTCCAAACCGCGAAAAACTAGGGTGTTGAGGAACATAAAATCGAGGTATTAATACACGATTATCAAAATTGGTATTGAAATTACTTAGAAAATAGAAAATTTAGTTTAATTTAAAACGATGTTATTTGTTTTTGCGCCGCAATGGTCATTCAATTTGAATGTCTTTTACTATCCCTAGCTGGGAATTCAATTAAAAGTGTCCCAGAATTATTGGTCATTAATTTATTATTATTGCGACGTTTAACAGCAGAAAAGCTAAAACCCCCTACACACGATCTGATTTGGTCAGGCGGTCGGACTGATTTGATCAGATCAGATGTAAAATCAGGTCGTGTGTAGGTATGTCGTATGACAATTTGCTGTCGGGTGATGTCAGGTGGAAATTGCATCCGACCGTCATCCAACCATACAACCGCCTGACCAAATCAGGTCGTGTGTAGCGTTGTTGGATGGTTGGTTAAAAATAACAATATATTTTAATAATAAATAATTAAATTTTAACGATATAATACATATTTAGTAAATTTTTATTTAACTGTTATATAATATTGAAATAATAAATAACTTTTTTGTTCAAAATTTGAATTCCATAAACATATGACATCCCACAAACGTCAAAATTTTATCATTTGTACTCAACGCAAGCAAAAGTATAAATGAATATCAGGTAGTTTGTTGGATCGTGTGGATGCAATACCTGATTTGGTTGGACTGACCGTCGGCCCGACAAGTCAGATCGTGTGTAGGGGGTATAAAAGTTAGAAGCAGGATTTTCCAAAACAACTTTGTTTTAATTATTTTTCTGCGATTTTTTGTTTAGCGCAGATTAAATAATTCGTTTTAGCAAATTTATTTTATTTTTCTAGGTTTGTTTAATTGGCGTTTTCACTAGGGTTTTCATTTTTTACTTTGGCACAAAATATATTTCACATGAATCATATTTGAATTCTTATCTGTATACCACCACAATTACGATTTGACGTTAAATCTTTCGAATGATTTTCTTCTCAAAAAAAAAAAAAAATATTACCTGCTGTGGACCGTGCAGGGTTGAATGTAGTAGTTGTTTGACTTGAGCCGAAAAATTTGCTGTATAAATACTTCTGGATGTTCACAGATTTTTTGTTTCTTATTTATTTGCCACTTGCCATCATAATGTAGTTTCCATAACTTTTATTTAGCGTACTTCATATTGAAATTTGCAAACTAATGAATGGTCAGTTAGAAGAAGAATAATTTTAGCTAATATATCTCCCGTACAACATTGATTTTGATCAATTGAAGATGGCATTTTACATTTAAATATTAATTCTGTGGATATTAAAAAATAAATATGTATTTATAAAAGGAAGTGGTTTACTTTGTCTAATGCAGAGTTAAACACAATTCTGTGTGGCACATTTGTTTGTGTGGTTATATTTCACACTGTAATTTCGAGTTTCAGATGTGCATCATAAATGGAAACAAAAAGATCGCCAAGATCGATTTATTTCATATTTTTCGATAACGATTATAATATAAATCGTCACCTCAGTATTTAAGTGTTAAAAGCGGCAAAAACGAGATTTTGAAAAAACGAAAAATAAGGTTTGAATTGAAACAAACGTAAGGGTTTCCAAAAATTGACACAAATAATCGATTTTTATGAAAATTTAATAATTTTCTTAAAATTTCCATTGGTTAAATTTTTATTCATTTTCAAAATTTGGAAAATTGCATAACATTTAAACTTTATCATTGCGTTCGAATATGTATTGTATGTAACATTTTTTGGTATGTTTAAGACTCACTTTTCGTATTTTTGATGATAGTTAATTTTTTCTCATGGTCTGAACCAAAGTGTAATAAAAATAATAATGAAATCGTTGAAGGGTTAATCAATATATTTATTCAAAGTCAATAAAAAGAGAAATTCATCAAGAGCTAGTTTTTATAAAACACAGCTACAAAATCCATATTGGCTAAAGATAAGAAATTCACGATTTCTGTTTGGTTGTGGTTTTTGGTACACGATTTCCTGTGTGTTTTGTCTTATCGATCCTTCCTGTAGGGGCTGCTTTTACTGGTTGCTGCCGGGTTTTGTATCTGAGCTGTGAATTTCGGTTGTTTTCTTTCACGAGTTGGTTTAGTTAAACCGTCCGAAGACACTAATTTTGTTTGTTTTGTCATATGCGCTGTTTTATTTACTGCAAGTTCTGATTTTAATGTACAAAATCCGGCTTATTATGCTGAGTTAGCACAGTGTTGTAATATTGAACATCCACCTCATCCATGTATCTCGTACCATACTTTGAATGTTTCTTTTTCTCGTTGCTATAAAGTCCAATTGAAATTTAGTGGTTTAAACACGATTTTAGGAAATCTATTTTTGTTTGAGGTTCCAGATAAATTGATTTTGTAATGGAATGTGTTTAAGCCGTTTGATTGATATTCGAGTAGACGTACTTAAAAAAATGGAACCATATTAATGAAAATTTTGGAGACTAAGTTAAAATTGAAAAAGACTCCATCTTTCATGTGCATTAGTCGTAAAGTAACTTTCTCGTAATTAAGTTTTTTTAATTGGTCCAATAGTGGAACCGGGCTGTAAATAGCAATCCCACGTAAATGATAGCGCTATGTACCGAATTCACTTCCTGAAGTTGGGAGTGCCCTGGTTCGGAATACATCTGTCGGAAATCAAATGTCGTTGTGTTGGCGCCGTTCTGGTGATAGAATGATTTTGTTCACGTTAGGACAATCTAGCATAACAGCCTTTAAATTTTTAAAAAGAGCACTAGCTAGATCATTTCCAGGCCGCCCGCTTTGTGCCTCGGTCCATATGCTACAATATGTAACTTTATTTAAATTGCAATGCCCAGTCAAATTATACACAGCAAATTTTCGTTTATAATAAAAATTTGATATTCAGCTTTTAGCAATGCGAACACGTTTTGGAATTCATCAGTTATTTTCGTTGTTCCTGAATCTTTGTTTTTTTTATCCGAGTCGCGTTCTGTTTTTGCGAAGGTTTTATTTATTTCATGCTGGTTATATTTGTCTTGGTCGGCATCGTCTAAACCCGTTTTACCGAAAAGCACAAATATATGATTCGTTGAATACTCGCTCGCAAATATTCTTTTTAACTGGTTCTTACGATTTTTTGTAGAGATAATACATTTTTTGAATTGAAAGATTCGGACTCAATTAGACTTTCTGCGTATTTTCGCGACAATAATGCGACTCAACTCGAGGAAAACTTTCAATATGCTTTTTAACTTCTTGGATTTTATAATCTGGTGTTTTCTTTTTATATGTTTACCCTTTTTCGGAGAGAACAGTATCCCAGTTATTTCGTCGAGCTTATGAGTAAAAAAACATTCATTCGTCTGGGACTTATGTCCAAAGTGTTTAAAAAAAATTGCTTGCATACTCTAATTGATTTACCTTCGTGTTGAAAAAAATTATTGATTAATTTTATTAAGTCGTTTTTTGGAATCTTCTTCGATATTCTTTTAGCAGCAATTTGTCATCTTGCATCCAAACCCCTCATGAATTGCTTGTCTTTAGCACGGTTGAATGAAATTAGGACACCGGTATACGCACGAACATTCAATAAGTTTCACTACTCTTGCAGGACGTTCCAGTTTGATTATACGTATTAATAACCTATAAATTGTATGTTTGTATCAAACATATTCGGAATTTCCAGTTTGATTATATGTAAAATTTAGAAATTAATGCATGCTTGAGTCAGATAAATTCCAATCTAACTACTATTATGTTTTAAAGCTAACTAAATTGTATGCTTGTATCATTTAAACCCAAATTTATGATTTAGTTTTATATTGCAATTTTCAATATACATATACGTAAATGTCATACAAATTCTAAGTATATATCAAACAACACTTATTAATTTAAGTATATATCAAACAAATCCTGAACCTTTTTTCAGCGGGCAATGCTTTGACTACTTACCTATTGTCACGTATGGTATCACTTTAATTCTGATTTGGGAGAGTTGTATGATTTCAGATTAGTATGTAAGTACCATTATTATATTGAGTTAGTTTCAGTATTTATCTATTTTAAATGTAGTTGTTTAAATGTTTCATTGTATGTTTGTAACACGCATAAATTTTAGAATGATTTCGTGGAAAAATGGTAGTCATTATGTCACATACATGTAACATAACGTAACAATTGTATTATGTAACAAACAAATACTGAAGTGCCATCATAAAAACTGTTTTTGTAACATTAGCCGTGTTTTTTTATTAGCGCCTGATAGACATATAGCACCCATTTTTCTATGTCAAAACATACATTTATCGCGCTATTTGTGCATATAATTAATTTATATAACTCTAAACTAAGATTTTTCATTTAACTTTTTAGTTAAAAACCGACATAAAAATATTTTGCTCTACCTATTTATCGGGAGACGCTATCGGGAGCGCTATCCATTTCAATGGGAAATTTGAAAAGGCGTTTAGTTTGTAAACCCCTGAAACCATTAGAAACTTAATCTTACAATACAAATTAAAAATGCAGCAAGATGAATTCTTGTTTATAACGTCATATCAAAATAATATCAAATGACGTATATTTCAAGTTATTAAATGTTTGTTTTATGGATGAATTTATTTTTAATTTTTATAGTACAGCGACACCAGTGAATAATAGTTGCAGTTTCAGTAGAAATTTCCCATTCGACGCCGGATAGCCACACACACTGGATTTCTCAAATACGACAAAACATACGAACATTTTGAAACTACCAATCGAAAGATCTCATTTTTTTAGTAATATATCACTTAAATACTAGGGTGACGAAATGTAAACCGCTTAATATAATTCCCCATCTAAACTACTCCTATAATTCAATCACTTGGAAGTCAGACCTCCGGTTTTCATTTTCGTTCCGTTCTGGTCAATTTCATTTGCAGTAATGTGACGTCATTTTACTTGAATTATATTATGAACAATTATTATTTTTTTGTAGCAAACTACCCTCTAAATGAATTTAATAATTGTCCTTTGAACTAAATAAAGTCGTAATCTGCTGTAAACTAAAAAGGACGAAAAATGAGACCAAAATATATACCTTAATCCATTTTATTAAGACCGGTTTTAATCTATTGCTTGGGCGTGTTGTACAGCAACCATTCTCGAACAACTAGCGCTGTGTATATGGATTTGATATCTTGCTGGAAGATCCAATTTTGCGGTAATACCAATTTCTCCACAGATGCTTGTAAATTGGCTTTTAAAATATTCAGATACTGGCATTTGTCCATTTTTCCGTAAATAAACATCAAATTGACGACACCAGTCCACGCCATCCACCCCCAAACAATTACGTTGCCACAACCGTGCTTAACCGTATATCGAGGATTTGTGCTTTCCATGGCAGTCGCTTTTTTACGAAGAAACTTTTGCCAGCCCATCGTCTCCAAAAATGTTGTATTTACTTTCATCTGTAAATATTACTCCATTCCAGAATGAAATTTCTTTCTCCATGTGTAAATTTGCGAATTCCAGACGTTTCTTCTTATTTACATCACTGATTAGTGGTTTTCTTCTGGGTGTTCTAGAGAAAAATTCGTGCCGATTTAAAGCTTTTTGAGCTGTCCGCGAACACACATTTGTTCCATAATCTTGGTGTAGCATCGATCGAATTTTTGTGCTAGACGTTCTGGGTTCTTTCTTTATAGTTCGCACTACCATTCCTTCTTCCTTCTCACTAAGAACACGTGGGAGGCCAGTTCATTTTAAATATTGAACACTCCCTGTATTTTTAAAAGTTTGCACAATGTACTAAATAGTAGATTTTGTTTTTTTCGTATTTTTCGCAATACCAGATAGCGTTTGACGCTCTAAATGCACGTTTTTTTACAACTTCGCGGAAATCAGCGCTGGTTTCTCTTCATGAAGACATTACGAGAAGGAAAACCCAATTAATTAATCAACCTAATAGCTTTGATGACAAAGGAGCTACTGAACTAAATTATCATACAACTATTGGAAAAAACAAAAGTTGCACCAATTTTGAATATTCGCTACTTTTTGATGAATTTGTTCGTAAACAATTGCATACAAATTGTAATTTTTATAATTTTGTAGATTAAAACCAGTTTTAATAAAATGGATTAACATATATTTTGGTTTCATTTTTCATCCTTTTTAGTTTACAGCAGATTACGACTTTATTTAGTTCAAAGGACAATTAGCAAATTCATTTTTTAAAGCGTACGAAGAATTAATTCGTAGAGTGTACGTCACTGTAATGAGTTTAGGATTCACTCAGGATTTGATAAAAAATATGTCTTCTGTTTGCATGTTTACAAACATAATTCATTTATACATTATGAATAAAATATTTTTAAATGATTCCAAACACGTCAAAACAATTAATAATTACTCAATTTTATTGTTTCAATAAAAATTAATAGTTACCATCTTTACACCAGATTGTGTTTAAACAATAAACATAAATTTATTACTTTACAATCAAACTATCTAGTCAACTGTTACGAAGTTAATTAAAGTGGTAGCCATTTGGTTATAAAAAAAAATATTTTAAACAATGTCCTTTATTGTCATTCTTACATATGTCGTATAAATATAAATCGATATACCAAACATTATGTATATACACAACACAAACATTAATTATAAACTGGCCCAAAACAACACATCATATTCATAATTTTTATTTGTGTTTTATGCTACACCTAATTATATCAATTAATGAATTTAGGTTTTATATCCTTTTCAGATTCTAATCATTTGAAATAGCTGTTAAAGAAAACACGCATTAGATTTTGCCATGATTATTTCAAAGTGTCGAATAGAATAAAAAATGTACCATTCGCCGTAAATTGGTGAACCGTACCGTACACGGTAATTTTGTTGCATTTTTCGGTTAACATGCAAATTTGATAGCCCTCTGTATTTATGGTTGGTTTAATTATAATACCATTTAAAGTAATGAAAGGTGTTAGGTTTATTCGTTTCAATTACAATTTGCACCTGATTTTACTGAATATGTGCCAGACCCTTTTCTACATATTTTGCAATTGTATGTTGATAAATACATTAATTAAGATGTTATACAAACATGTCAATTCAAAAACATAAAATTAGTACCAAATTAACATCTGTACATAAAATTTTATGTCCTTTAACCCCATAACCTACTTACATGGATATCCCAAAGTCTATTGTAATTGCACTACTGGACATCACACTGCCTGTTTGATTTTCATTGTTCTATCATCCATTTTGCTCTGTGTATCTTGACCAAACAAAATTATTTTTACTATGTCGTTGTTTAAGCGTCCCTTATATAAACCAAACGAAAAATTATTGATTTTTTTTTGTATACAAATTATTTATGGCGTTTGCAATGCCTAATGCATTTTCGGTAAATTTCGCCGACGCCATGACGTATCTATGGAAGCATTTTCCGCCCTCCCATTTTATTACATAAATGTACCATCCTAAATTTAATTTAGCGTAAAGAATAAACTTCACTCATTACTATAAAACATATCGATTAAAAAACTGCGGTTTACAAAATAAAATGTGTATTCCAACTTATTCCTAATCCAAATTAAATACAAATCTAATTCTCTCAATCATAAACTGCATGATGTTAAGTGTTGAAAATTTTAATATCAGAATTTTTTTGATAGGGTCGAGCCAACGAAATATGATTTTTTCTCAACATGTCATAATTTTTCATCTCATTCAAAGAATGGGAATAAGTACATCTGTGAATATTATTATTGCACATCATATGTGCGTATATATAGCAACAAAATTTGTAATTGGTAAATTGAAATACGAAAAACCTATAACTAATAAAATGATATTTCCTTTACTGTTTGTTGTTTTAGAACTACTACAAATATTTAGATTTTAGTCAATTACCATAAAATATCAATCCAAATTTATTTTTTTTATTTTTATTTGGTTCGGTGAATATAATCTTATGCTAGAGAGAGGTTAACATAGACAGCAGGTGTATCGTTATGGTTTACAGAATTTCATGAAAATTAATTAGTATTCATCGTAAAATTTAAATAATTCTATGTAGTTAGTTGGAGATATTAAAATTATTGTATGTGGTCATAACATTTATTAATCTTAAAATTTAATTGGTTCAAATATTGTGTGTTTTTAAATCAGAAATATTTCAACTGACTGATAATGTAAACAAAATTCCATAAACTGAAAACATATACGAGTATATGATGCCAGAAGACGAGGAGGAAGCGTTCGCACGCATTAGTAATTTGAAATTTTAGATATAAACATTATAGAATATTCGTATAATAATATTAGTCGGTTTATCAACCCTATTTATTTATAATACATTAATTTATTTATTTATTTAGCATTTAATACAAATCACGTAATCAAACTGCACGGAAAAATATGAATATTAAATTTAAGATTGCAAGTTCCATAATTTGTAATTTTCATTAATGAACTCTACGCACCAGCTGTACTGCGTTTATTTACCACTGGAATCGAAATTTTGCATTTTTATTCGGTAAACGCTGAAATAGATTATTCCTTTAATAAAACCAAAACAATTGGTTTGATTCAAACAAGTTCTCTTCAAATAGAAATGAATTAATTTTTTTGTTTCCTCCTGATGTCTCCAAAATTAAGCAGCCCAAACTGTGTTAGCGATTACGGTTTGATGTTAAATCATTGGTCACAACAGAATGGTGTTCCGACTTTCGGTTCCCTTATTCAACAAGTTTTATTTTATTTAGTTAGTGTTATGTGTTTAAATGAGTTAATATACTGCAATGTAACAACACATCGCCAATAGAATTCCTTATGACTTTTTCCTTACAGAAAAGTATGAAAAACAACTTAAGAAAAAAAAAAAAATTCTCAATTTTTTTTTCATACTTTTCTGTAAGGAAAAATTCATATGGAACTCTATTGGGGTTGCGCGTTAAATTTTAATCGAATTGTAGTAACTTGTTTCTGATTGAATAACAGTAGTAGTTGTTTGAAATGAGCCGAAATATTTGCTGTAGAAATACTTCTGAATGTTTACACGAATTTGTTGTTTCTTTTTTTGGCATTTGCCCCAGAAGTATGATGGTACCATCTGGTGCCATATCATAATTTACAATTTACAAAGTTTTTTTCTATCTGATTCATTCTAATAAATTGAAACACCTTGTTATAAAGGTTTGTTCTTTTTCGTAATTATTCACGCAAACTTCTTGCACTCAAGAGAACATTTCTCTAAATTTCTTCTAAATATGTATGTGAGTTCCTCCTCAAACAAAACCTTTTCACATAGTTCAAATTTAATTCAGTTGCGTATATTTCAACATTTTTTCCAATTTCGTTGGATCGTTTGTATCATACTAGTACCCCCTCTATAATTTTCCAGCGCTTGCGACAAAACCCATAGATAATTTCCAGCAACAAATTACCCTCATTCAAGAATTTATTTGCAAGTGGTTTCATCATACTATTCATGATGTTTACATAACATTCAACAAACATATTCCTTTGTAATTTGTTGCCAGATTTATATCCTGATCCTTTTTTGGAATAGGTACGCTTCCTTCCATTTTACCAGTATCTGGATACTTAAGTACACCTACATATATTTGAATAAGAAGTAAAGCAAGATAACCTTAAATTATAATTCAAATTTACTAATAACTTACTCTTAATAGATTTTCATAAACATTTCATTCAACAATTCATGTTCATTATTTCAACTAACCCGGCATTTCTGCCTTGTGCTCGTTCCGTCGTCTTTTCTTTGCGCTATACGGTTGTATTTTGATTGAGCAACAACTGCCAAAATTTGTGTGAAATGATTTGCTAAAATTTGAGAAAGCATTACGAAAATAAAAAAATATATTTTTGGTTTTTACTATATAAGTTCTTTTCTTTATCAACATTCGACTAACATTCGCTCATTTATACACGAAAAATTCGGTAAACTGGTGCTTAATTTGATCTATTATTGAGCAAGAATTTGATCACTAAATTAGCGCTGTTTGGCACTCTATAGTATAACAGCGGCCCTTTTTCAATTTTGTATTCGCCCTACCACGTTTTCAGTTGGGGTATTATTTCTATTTTTGTTATTATTATGGTTGTTGTTGTTATTATTACGGTACTATTACTATTACTGATGTTATTTATTATTGTTGTTGTTATTACTGTTGGTTTGTGTATCAGTTGTGATTTCCTTATTTTGTTTTATTCTATTTCAATACATTGCTATATGATTCCTTTTGTTGTATACATTTTGTTGCATTAGTGGTGGTTGCGTTTTCTTTAGCTCGATATAATCCATATTTTTATTTTGACTATTTCTTTATCCGTACGTTTATGACAAACGGGAAACCGAATACATTTATTTTTGGTATGCCCAGACAGACGGTTGTGATTCCGAAAAGGGTTTGATAAGTACATACGTACCTTTATTAAAGAGTCCTTGAAAAATATCCTTTTTCATTTGTTTTTATTTTCTTCTAATAGTTTTTATTTTCTCCTAAGAGTATTTCCATATCCCCTCAATCTCATGAGAAGCAATAGACAATTTTGATTTGATATCGGAATCCTACCCTTACCCAGTTATCGGGTCGGCTAATAAATTGGAGATTGGAGAGATTTAATTTTGGGACACCCGAGAGAGAGAGAGAACGAGAGATGGAGAGACAGGGAGAGAGAAAGAGAGAGGAATAGAGAGAAAGAGAGAAAAAAGAGAAAGAGAGAGAAAAGGGAGAGGGAGGGGAAGAGGGAAGTCGATTTTGAAATTCTGCAAGTTACAAAGTGTTGATAAAATTTCGTACAAAAAAATGGAAAGAAAAACTTATCTTACTTACTTAAAAACAAAACATGCTAGTATTGTAGTCAAAGAAATGGAAGTTCTGATGTGTTACTTGATTCGAAAGGCAGGCATCGTTCTAAGTACTGCCCGAGAGAATTTGGTGGATGAAAATCACCACCACGTCAGCAGGGTGGGCAAGAAACAAAGTTATAATTGACCAGCCACGGTAATCCTCGTAGAGCAAAACGGTGGAAGTTTCGATTATATTTATGTGGACATCGTGTCAAACCACCATGCTTGACTGGCATATTCGATGAGAAGATCAATTGCTCCAAAACATTTCAATGGATAATTACAAAAAAAAATATTTCTCACCTCACACTTCTCATACACTAAGATTAATTTTAATAGATTTTACTCGAGTACATCTGAAAATATTTATCAATCCGTTTAAGTTCTCCGATTATATTTTATAATCCTGCCTTGACCTCTCGTTAAACATCTTACAAAGAATCTCAGTAACAGAAAAACTAAGAAATTAGACCAGCGTTTGACAAAGCCAAACATACTGTACACTCTCTTGATACTCTAGGTTTGACAACAAGATCGTTGTTAATATAATAATCTCGAAAAAGGGATTATTGCATTCGCTTGCGAGCATATTTTATGTATGTTCAGCTCGAGGTTAGTCCTTGTTCACCATAAGGTCTTTTCCAGGGCGTTCGGTGCAATATAAACGTCATTGCGAGTTGGAATTTGTTTTTAAGCTATGTTTATCGTCGGTATATATAGAATTCTTAATCGTGCATTTAATGTCTTTAAACACAGAAGGTGCCGTATACTGGAGCGAAGTAAATGATCTAAACAACACCAGATAAGATTCCACCCAATGTAAAAGTTTGACGAGGAACCCCAAGGGGATTTGAATTTAAAAAAGATATGATTTATGAGAAATTATATCAAATGCTTGACTGAAGTCGATGATAATTACATCAACCTTACTTCTGAACTCCATGGTATTATATAAAAATATTAGATGCAATTTGTGTTATGTTGATGGTTGTTCATCATGCTTAAAGAAAGCCATGCATATTGTCGGAGACCAATGATTTACAATGAAAATACAATTACACGATACTTCCAAATATTATAGGAATTCAGAACAACTTTGCGATTGAGCGATAATTACCAATGTTCGACTCACATTCTTTCTTATGAATCGAAACAATAAGAGTCGTTCCAAATTGATGGAAAATCTGCAACGAAAGTAAGTGCAGTAAGAAAAGATAAAGAAACACATGGTTTTGAGATGATAGAAGGCAAGCCAGTAGGACCAAATGAAAAATCATCTTAATACTCAATAATTGTGTACCATCTTACCCAATGAATGGGAACCAAAGATGTTTGAGCCCTAATATTCATATAGACCGCTTCGTGACAATAACTCCTATCTGCAAAAACTGAATTGTTTAGGAAATTCAAAAAACTTCGTTGTCATTCTATATATTTCTCCTAGGTTTTGATGATTTCGATTCGATTTAATTTGCTTTTCTTGTAATACAAACTTATTTTAATTATTTGTAAGCCTGCGTCTAATCTTGCGTCAGCCTTTCTTATCAAAAGCTCATTTTCACAAAATTGTCAGATAGGAGGTATTGTCACGAAGCGGGCGATATACACCCAGTGTTCGTCTTCGGGTTTGAACATTATATAGTAGATTTTCCGAAAAAATCCAAAAACTGATTAGTTACAATATAATTTTGGAATCATCGCAAGAATGATTTCCATATTTCAGGGTAGAAGGATATCCGTCAATTGTTCTGTTGAACTGTCAAAAATGCATAGAACGGCAGTAATGGCTTAAGTAAGATTTAGTATAGTCATTTTAAAGCTCATGAGACAAGACATTCAACAATTCTTTTTATACGTTCAGATAATAAGAGTAACCTGCAAGTCGATTCTGGTTTTCCCTATAGGAACAATGAATTAGGAAAAATATTTACATAGCATTTTTGTCGCAAAATTTTTTAAGCAGTTGGTGTAAAATTTTTCATAAATAAAATTAAATTGGGAAAACTTTTCCTGTCCAATTTCGATAGGGAAGAAATATTTCCTAAATTATAAAAATTTAGATCAAACATGAATTCTCAGTAGACCAGTGGCACTATTCTGGTCATTCCCCGGGAATAGTGAACTGGGGAAAGAATTTATATGTAATTTCGGTTCAAAGGTTTTTTTCCGACCTACTGAGGAGAAAAGTTTGATGTAAATTTTTATAAATTGGGAATTATTTTTCCATATCTTAATTGGCTGGAAAAATTATTCCCAATTAAATTTTGTTTTCAAAAAATTTAATTGTACCTTTTTACCTCAGTATGCCAGAAAAAAATATTTAAATAGAAATTGCATATAAATTCTTTCCTTCATTCGCTATTCCCGGGGAATTCCCAGAATAGTTGATGATGATAATACGAAATGATAATTTTGACAAAAACGCAATGTAATCATTTTTCCTAATTCCTTTTTCCTAAGGAAAGCCAGAATCGACCTTCTGTGGCACTATTCTGGTTTTCCCTGGGAATAGGGAATTGGGAAAAATATTTTCATAGTATTTTTGCCTAAATTGTATTTTTCTGGCCTACTGAGAAAATAAGTTTGGTGTAAATATTTTCGAAACAAAGTTAAATGGGAAAAAAAATTCCCCTATAAAAATTTTGCGGAACAAAAGTTTCCCAATACACTTTATAAGGGCAAATTTTTGAACCAAACTTATTCCTTCAGTAGGCCAGAAAAATACAATTTAGGCAAAAATACTATGAAAATATTTTTCCCAATTCCCTATTCCCAGGGAGAACCAGAATAGTGCCACTGGTATGGATTTAGTTTTAAAAATGTTTCCCAACGTTTATTTCGTAAATTACGAAGTGTGCGCAACTTTTTATTGTACTCGTACCATTCAGGAGGTTTCGAAATGTTATTTTTCAAAGTTTAATGGCAATTATTATTATTATTCAAATTGGCAAATATTGGGAGTATAACTTAGTATTTTGTATTTTTTTTTCCAGTACGCGTATTTTGATCCAGAATTGAGAGACGAAACCACAAATTTGTGTATACGTATACGACGTATAATACGCGTAACAAATGACAGCACACTTATTCAAAATTGTGTATTATACGTCGTATACGTATACACAAATTTGTGGTTTCGTCTCCCAATTCTGGATCAAAATACGCGTACTGAAAAAACATGTTTATTTCTAAGAAAAGGTAAATTTTATTTTAATCAAAATATTTCCCATCGTTATCTATGACTTTCGACCATTTTTCTAGCAATTTATGGATTCCATCGAAAAAAAATTGTTTATCTTTTGGTTCGTTTCTGAAGTGCTGGTCTTGAAGATCGCTTTGCATTGATCGGAACGAATAGTAATCTGATGAGGCACAATCTGGTGAATAGGGAGAGCATGCGGTAGAATTTCCCATTTAAGTACTTCCAGCATATTTTTTACTTGTTTTGCGACATGTGGTCGATCATTGTCGTGCAACAAAATCAAATTCATCAATTGTCGGCTCAAATTCATCAATTGTTGTTGATAACGTTCACCAGTAATAGTTTCGTTCGGTTTTAGCAACTCATAGTACACCACTCCTTTCTGATCCCACAAAATGCTCAACATAACCTTACTTCCATGAATGTTTCGTTTTGCTGTTGATGTGGATAGTTCGCCTGGTTCAACCCATGACTTTTTGCGTTTAAGGTATTGTATTAAAATCCATTTTTCATCGCCAGTCACAATTTGAGACAAAAAATGTCATCTTCGGTGTCTTGTAAGCAAAGAATTGCAAACCATTAAACGATTTTCAATGTTGGCTTCAGTCAGTTCATGTGGTACCCATTTTCCGTTTTTCGAATCTTTTTCATGGCATGTAAACGTTTGCTTATGGATGCTTGAGTGACATTTAACTGTTCTGCAAGTTTTTTTTCTGTTCGAGCAGTTTTCCATCAATAATGCTTCGAATTCTTCATCTTCGAATTTTTTTGGTGGACCAGAACCTTCTATGTTACTTTGATGTCAATCACCACTTTTAAATCGTTTAAACCAGTTTTCGTAAGTCTGTTGTGTTGATGCATATTCGTAATAAGTTTCTTGAAGCAAACGAAAAGTTTCAGCAGCTTTTTTCTTTTGATTAAAGCAAAATAGTAATACTTCCCGCAAATGCTGTTTTGTTGGTACGAAATTCGACATGTTTAAATGGGATTAAATAATATGTTGCTTACGCTTTCACGCATAATGACAAACTAAATTTTAATGTGGAATGTCAACACTTTAAAACGCCGTAGGTGTCATTGTAAAAGAATGTTTAGTACTAAAGTTACGCCATCTCTTAGAAAATCCAAAAAACTAAGTTTTACGAGGTTATATGATTTTGTTATTTATTCAAAGTAATTAATAAAGATGGATGGTTTAAATGAATGAAAGGAGGGGTAAGATTTGCCTCTGTGGCTACGCTGATATCGACGTCAAGACAAAACACACCAAGATCGATGATAGTCGTAAATCCACCATTGGTCCAGGAACTGTAATTTTCAAAGATGCCAAGTGGCCATTATGTGATATATTTCTATATTTTATGGTATTATGGCACTGACTTGAAAACGTGCAATAAAAAAAATAAACAGTGACTGGACAGAAAAAACAAAAAAGAAAGGGACCATATTCGGCATCTTTATGTCCAGACAGATTGATTAATCGGGATGGAACTTCATACTTAAGCTTTTTGCATAAATTTGGAGGTCGAAGTGATGCCGAAATTTGTCCACAGTAAGTAGCAACTTCCAAAAGTATAGCATTTACAAAAAACGATAAAGAATTAAAATATTCAAATAAATTTAAAGATTAAATTTTCAACATAGGTTAACCTTGTTGGTTTTCTTAAATATAGGCTGGAAAAATAATTTTTAATTATAGAAGACAGTTTTATCAAAAATTCGGTAGGTTTAATTTTTCGCTTTAGAAATGGAGTGTGTGTGTGTGTTCGAAATATATGTATACGTTGGTCGTAAAAAAAAATCGGATATTGGCTACAACATAATCTTCTCTCCATTTTTTTTTTTTTTTGTGATAAAAAAGTTGGAGATGTCAAAAAAGTATTGCAATATAATAAAAACTTTTAGAGTTGTTCGATAGGCAGCTGTACAAAAGATATTGAAAAATTGTAGGAGCTTATGGCGTAGGTAGCTCTCACAAGCACGATGATGGTTGCTGCGCTTCTCAACATAGCGGTCGTAAAAGAATAATACGTGTATCAAAAACAGAGCGAACGAAAAAAAGAAACGAATGTTATGTGTCCTGGTTTAAGTCGCGTCGCACCGAGATCTAATGCACGCCTACACAGAATTCTCCAAAATCATGCCTTGACTTAATAAATTACATAGTTTTAAGATTTAATTCTCAAATCAATTGGAATGGGTTTGCATACTTATTAGGGATGAGAACAAGTAAGTAAATAAGTAGGTGTTTCTAAAACACAGAGACCGAATTTGGATTACAAATTCGTATACGTATTATGTTATGGTTAAAGTCCGAAATCGGTTAATGTCCGAAAGTTTAATTTTTTAAATTCGTTTACACGATTAAAAACTGATTGTTCCGAAATGGTTACGAAATATTTGTTGATCTACATTGCGGTAGTTTTATTTATTCTCCATCAGAGGGCTAAGCACCATGAGGTCCACAATTAGCTCCCGCGAGGGTTAGTAAAGTCGTTAGTCCCTATGATTCCAAATTCCAATTTGCACTAATATCATAAAAAATACTCCGTGGGGTGTATTTTTTATGATATTGGGGGTGGGTGAACCATTTCGAGAATACAGGATTCTCGTTTCATAGATTCCGATGCAAATCGAATTTTCATCATCGATTACAATCGGTGATGTTAATAAACACAACTATGACCCCTGATGAAGTACAGAATTCAGCGCCGACCCACAATCCATGTCAATGTACAGGTTGACATGGAGCTTGCAATGTGCAGGTGGTATACTGTAGTTGTGTGAGTAGGTGAATAGGTGAATGGGTTAATGATGTAGCATGAATGCGTGGTATCACAATGGACCAAAAATGGCCTAAGTGTCAACCACTGAAACCTTCATAGATTTCGAAGCAATAAAACAGTTTTCCCAATTTTTATTCGGACATTTACCGATTTGGAGCGTTTACCATAAAACATTCGTATTCAAAGCATCTCACACGTGTATGATTGTGACGTAGATTAATGTATATTAATTAAGCCTAACCTACTTGTTACAACATTTAATTTCTATTGTGTTTTCAAATACGACAATCAGAAATTGACTAATTATCATGCTGCTCTAGGGGTTACGACGATTATGCAATTCCCAGAATTTGCAAAACACTAAAACGCCATTGATTTTTGAATTCATATTCTTTAAATTTTAAAAATAATTTTAAGTTTTGCCGTGAAAGCATTTATGAAAAAGTGAATTGTATTTCATCAAACTAAACTAAAATCAAATTTGCATTTGTTGATGTACTACAAAAAAATGGTGGTGATGGCTACTTTATGTCGAAATTCTACAAAACTAAAATTATCAGTTATTAACACGTAAAGGCACAACAAAATGCATTGGTTGAATAAATGAATTGTTTTCCTATCTCACAGCAATTTCCCCTATTAAAGTTTTCCTTGCAATTTAGCACGTGACTTTTTTACTGCAAAAATATTATTTTATAGGAAAAAAGGAAATTTAATAAATATGTCGCATAAAAGGACAAGTTCAAGATTAACCAACCCTTGTTTACAAATTATATTCCTCTTTATTCTACATAAATTGAAGTTACCCTCACCCTTCCAGAATATAAAAAAAGATTTCATTATCACACGGTATAAAATAAATTATTATTCCTTTTTCTTCGTTTTTATTGTAGCACAGGAAATAAACTTTGATAACACACAAAGAAGAAACCATTTAGGCTGGAAGATATAAATTGTGATAATCTTAATATAATTTTAAAAATTATTTTGTTGAAAATTTACAAATTAAGATATTTTTATAACACGAATTTTCACTATTAAACATAATTAATGAAAAAACAAATATTACAGGTAACAATTTATTTATATTCAATCACAAACACCAGTTTTAAGAAGCAATAAATTTGGAAAAAAATATTGAGATTAAAATAAAATGTATGGAATAAATAGATTTAGTTCCCGAATTATCAGATGGTGGTATAGTGGAGGATGCAGTTGTTGTGTCTACTTGAGCGGATGTGACTGCAGAAGCAGTTCTCGTAGAAACTATTATCGCATCATTCACATGTGTTGTGTCTATTAGAGTTGGCTGCGTTACAGGGCCAGTAATTGTTGTAGCAAAAACTGTACTCTGATTTGACATGATATCGGTTATCAACGGCTCAATTGTGCTCATTGTACTACTCATTGTACTACTTGCAGTTGCATCCGTCACAATAGAACTAAACGTTGTCGAACTATTTTCGATTAATACTATTTCGGTTGCAAATGTTGAATTGGTAGTACCATTTGTATTACTGGTATTATTGGAATTAGCAGCGCTATCATTTGTGGTATTAGTTAATCCGTTCGTACTAAAAAATAAATAAAAATTTCACAAGATATTATAATAGAACTATCACAATACATAACATTAAAATGAATAATAATTTTACCTAACAATACAATAACTATAAATTGCAACTAGAAAATTTAATTTAAAATTCATTTTAATATTTTTTAAAAATGTTTATCGTTTATTCTTAAAATTAACAACTGAACAATCTGATGTTATAAAATCAACTGAATACAATTTATCACTTGTAAATGCTAAAAAAAATTCTATTAAATTTAATCAAATTAAATCTTTTTTAATTTGTTGTTTGATTAAGCAATTTGTCACCTTCGCGTTTTATTACTAAAACTCAACTTAACGAAAACAAATCTTGAGAATAGTGCGCTTTTGCGTACTTAGAATAATAATATCTCTTATATCGTTAATCATCTGTCTTATGGATGATGTTGCTGAGTGGAAACGAAATTATGTTGGGATGTGAATTCCTTGTTTCGTTTCATCTCATTCGCTTACGTATGTATATGTAGATTCAACATCAAGGTTATTTATATTTTGAAAGAACATTAGTAACACATTCAGAAATTTTAATGTAGGTCTATAGTACATATTTATTCTACATACAACTCTTGTTATATGCAACAATAGAAATCAAACAGCTATTCATATACCATTAATTCAACATGCGAGCACAATGGCAGGCAGTCAAGTGATTAAATTATTCGTGAAAATTATAACAAGTATAAAAGGGACTTCAAATAGTTTTACGTTTTCATTAAGAATAAATCGGAACAAAAACCTATTCTCATTGCACAATTGAATAGCTGACCTATTTTTACTATTATTCCTTACGGCATTTTCTATTTTCTAAAGGAATAATTCCAACCATTTATGTTTTGTAAGAAAAGATTATATTTTTTTTTGTGTGAAATCGTCGAAATATTTAAGAACAGAACGGTATTAATAAGATACGTGATAGTTGAGAATAACAAAAGCTTTATATAGCGATTCGGAAATTGTTTAAACAGAATCGATTAAATAATGTGGTATATAATAAAACTAAAATAAAAAAATCGATCGTACTAATTATTAGAATATCTATTTCTCAACGTTAAAATATATTTTTTTTAAAATAGAGAATATTAATGAACCATATTCCGTGCAAATTCAATTTTTTCGATGATTTAATTTAGTTAACAAATATTTATGTTAACAAAATAAATAGATTTATTAAATCAAAATATAAATATAAGATTAAATTTTATTATTTTTAAATTTACTCTTTGGTACAATTAACACTTTAGGATAAAATAAAATTGTGTATTCCCCCTTTTATAATTTTATTTCAAAGTGATTATGATATCAAGCTTTCAACATATGATTAGTAGTGCAGACGTCATTATATTTTCTAATATCTAAATATAAATATTTGTACTATTATATAATTAAATTTTTTTAATTGGGTTCTATTTTATTAATGATTTGAAAGTAAATGTGCTTGGCAGATTATATTGTTCAAAATATTTTCTAAAATACGCTAATTAGATGTATATGTACGAATAGAATTCAGAATCTGTAGTGTAGATATCAATTGAAACGGAAAATTAATTAATTAACACATCATTTCTAATGAACTTGATTACTAAAAATAAAACGATTTATAAAATTTCGATTTCGATTTTTAGTTTCGTTTCATTAGAATATTTATTAATTTAATTCAACCTCTGTCGAACATCGTGTTTTGGACTCAATTTTTTATGATTTTTATACAAATAAACAACAGATTAACTTAGGATTCACAAATGCATTACAATCATACAGTAAGGCCTGCGGAAAGAAGTAAAAACTTAATGTATTAGTAATTATTGCACCGGTGTTTACTTTAGATGCGAATCAGTTGGTTAGTTAGTATACGGAAAATATTGGAGAATGGCAATTGGAATTAAAACTTTAGAAGTACTAAATATACGATAATATATTTGGATGAGGTAGGCAACATCAATAATTTTAATAACGACCAACCTTCTAGCTTTATGAACGATCAATAGAAAATGCCAATCAGCAGTATTCATTCAGAAGATTCTTATAGCTTTCAAATTACCAGGCACAGGGCATATGAAATAATAACAATTTTCACACCAAAATATGACCGGATAGGATAGTTAATGGCAGTTTGAGAAGAATAATCTGGTACAAATACTCGATGCGTAGTACTCTGCTAACTAGTTAAGCGTTACTTTGGTAGTACTTGAGCTGTACTTTTTGAACCACAAAAAAATTATAAAATTAAAAAAATTAAAAATTTTGACGACACTAATTTTTAATGGCATTCCAGCCATATACTAGTCACAACGAGTATGCCGTAAATATTGTTGAATATTGGATGACAGATATTTATTGTTTGTTGTTTTTTAGATAGCACATAACAAAATTTTTTTTTTAAGTTTGGACACAAAATGTTGCTCCAATAATTTTTATTAAGTGACAATTCATATTTAACGAAGCTTCGTTAAATTTTTTAATTTAAATTAATTTTTCCATGGGCGAAAGCTCAGGAGCGGCATTTATCACAAACATAACTTTTTTAAAGTTATGTTTATATTTTTTTTTTAATTTTAGGGCTTATTAACACTAGATTGTGCAAAGAAGTTATTTTGACTGCTATTTAATTTCAATTAGTAAAAAAATTATATTTATAATGATACAATTTCTTATGATTTTGAGACTTTTTATACATGATTTAAATGCATTTATTAATGGTGGTATTTACATGCTCCCTCCCCTTCTCCCTCGCTATTTCTGATACAAGTATGTGTTATACATGGGTCTCATACGAAACGACACATTTCACAACAGGATGTGCTAAAACAGGATGTCACAAAACAGGATATCACAAAACAGTACATGGTACGCTACAGTACATGGTACGAAACAGGACCGATTAAAACAGTACATCACAAAACAGTACATGGTACAGTAGAGTACATGGTACGGAACAGGACCGATTAAAACAGTACATCACAAAACAGTACATGGTACACTAAAGTACATGGTACGGAACAGGACCGATTAAAACAGTACATCACAAAACAGTACATGGTACACTAAAGTATATGGTACGGAAGAGTATATCTAAAACAGTACATAATAAAAGAGAACACCACAAAATAGTTGATAGTCAATTTTACGGTTTTAATAACTAGTTGTGTGGGTACGGAAAAGTACCATGTCAAAAATTTATTTTTGTATGTTTTTTGTACCAACATACACATTTGTGCATTCCTGTCAAACTTATTTCCGCCCGAAAAAACACTATAACTATACACACAATTGTGTTGGTTGTACTTCAAATCAAGCGAAATTTTTTATCAAACACGCCATTACATACTATGGTTTTTTACTCGCACATTTGTGTGGTTTGGACTTAAATTGATCCATTTTTTTTTTGGTTAAAAAGGCATATATTTATTTATATATTTATTTTAATTTTGGATCTATTTTGCAACGATCAAGTATTAGCGATTTAAATAAAAATAATGTTATATATTGTTAGGTGAAGGGATATTTTATTATAACTTAAAGCAATATATAGTATACTGTCTAATTACTCTAGGTGAAGGCAAATAGCCACTTGATAATATCCTAATTACTAAACTTATTCAATAAAAAATATTTAACAAATCAAGCTGAAAAAATCCTCCAGCTTAACGTTCAGTAAAATGTACTTTAGTGTACCATGTACTGTTTTGTGATGTACTGTTTTTATCGGTCCTGTTTCGTACCATGTACTGTAGCGTACCATGTACTGTTTTGTGATGTACTGTTTTCATCGGTCCTGTTTTGTACCATGTATTTTAATGTACCATGTACTGTTTTGTGATGTACTGTTTTTATCGGTCCTGTTTCGTACCATGTACTTTAATGTACCATGTACTGTTTTGTGATGTACTGTTTTTATCGGTCCTGTTCCGTACCATGTACTGTTTTGTGATGTCCTGTTTTATTACATCCTGTTTTGAAATGTGCCATAGTGAAAGGCTTCGGTTATACATGTATTGCTCAAAAGCAGTCATTTGGACTGCTTGGAAAATTTAAAATAATTAAATAACTTTTATTATTGAATTCAGTAAATTTCTTTTATGACAATGGCCCTGTATTGAAATAACATTTCTCATTTTTTCGATTCCCGTTACATGATAAATGTTCGATTTGAACATGCACTATTATACCATTTGCGACCTAAATTCATGAAAGCAATGTTACAACATAAGTGAAGAGTGCTCCGATATAGAATCAGATGCTACTATCATCTCTGAACTACCATTTGAAGATGAAACGGTTCACATTTAAAGTGAAGCATCTGAAACTGAAGAAAGCGATGAAGAATCTACCAGTGATGATGAAAATGGAAATATCATCAATATGCCCAGAAAAACGTGTAGGATGCGAATTATTTCAGACAGTGATGAAGAAACACTGAAAACACCTCTCAGGAGATCGGAACAGCTGCTGACGGTACTGTGTGGTCAAGGACGAAGGTGGTTTCCTGGCAGATTACCATCTCCTTATATTTTCAAGGATGCGGAAGGGCCAACATAAGCTAAGAAAAAGGAATCTTATTATAAATGATGTTATCAGTGCATTTTGGTTGATAAAAGATAACCATATTATGAAGCATATATGAATGTGCACAGAAGAACGACGCTGAATTTTGGAAAATTAATAGATATCATACTTGAAATGGATATCATTACCGAAAATACGTGCATTTGTTGGGACTTTATATGCTCGTGGAGCTTACGAGGCAAAACATTTAAAATTGAGCTATTTATGGTCAGCAAAGTGGGGTCCGAAATTTTTTAGAAAAACTATGGCCAGAGAAATGTTTAAGCAAATCCTACGATTTATTCGTATTGACAGAAGAACCGAAAGGAGTAAGCGCCTAAAAAACAGATAAATTTGCCTTAGTTTCAGAAATATGGAGTAAATTCATTGAAAACTGTCAAGCTCGCTATAAACCAGGGCAAAATATAACAGTTGAATAACAATTATTTGGCATTAAATTCTGGCTTGCAGCAGATGTCAGCAGCAAATATGTTTTGAATGCTTTTCCTTATTTGGGGAAAAAAGAACAACGACCATCGTCAATGCTTCTAAGTGAATACGTGGATTCCAGGATGTGGAAGACATATTACGACCGATAAGTTATTCACTAGCATGAAACTAGCGACAAAATTATTGGCTAAAAATAAAAAACAACTCTAGTTGGAACTATTAGAGGAAGCAAAAAGGAACTACCAAAGGCAGCTAATCAAAAATAGGATAACATGCCTCGTTTTCCGTTTATTATTTGATTACTTTTCGAAGTAATACTGCTACTCAACACTCTTCCCAGTTTAATTCATCCCAGTACTGAAAAATCAATTATAATAAAACACATCTCGCTTTAACAATATAATACCGTAATCTAGAAATACTTTCGCTATTTATAAGCATAATTTATTTTAAAGTGTGGGTAATTTTTCCAGTATTCTACGTACAATCTAAACATTCAGCTTACTATTGCGTTTTTCCTATTAGATTAAAATTTCAGCTCTGTTGAATATCCAGAATAACGTTTAAAGCCATCAATATTAAACTCCTACACCCCCCCCCCCCCTACCCTCACCCTAAAGCAAATAAAGTCATATAAGTGACATTTGAATAGAAACTAAATCTATTAATAAACTCTCATACAAACAAATTATTTTCCAAATCCCAATGAACCACATTTTCTTCATTTAAAATTTCATCTTCCCTACCCTATCCGTTGTTATGCCATTTTCCATCCTTTGAATACATAAGATAATTTACATTTTGTTCATCACACTTATAAATTTTTAAAAGCCACAGTTTTATTTTCACACTGAAGTGCTTAAGAGAACGATACGCGACATGATAACCTTCAAATTGAGATGATATTATCGATATTATTATTAAAATTGAATGAACATCAATGTGGTGGTATGTATCAGACATACGCCACCACAATTTTCTGTAACTAGAAATAACAAACTGTAGCATAATTTATTAAGTCTTGGTATTAGTCTTTACTGTACTCTTTTTTATTAAATTAAACTTGACTATAAATATAACAAATTTATTTTAATTTTTTCTACAATTTTCCCGATAATAATCAAATCACATATGTATATAAATATTTTCATGTTTATTATACAACTGTTATTTTATATTTTACAGATTTTCGAATAAACAAATACTGTGCCGAGCGCTTAATCATTGGCAATGAAATTGAACTGAATGAAAATGAGATGAATCAAAATTCACGGTATTTTTCAAAAGGTAAAACTTATACAAAATCTCGCGGTGAACCAGTGGCTGAAGCACGTATTCAAGTTGATCAGCAATTTCATCAATTCACCAATGTTAAAATTATAAAAGCAGCGCCTGACGACAGTACGAGTAATGATGAATTAGAAAAGTCTGATGTGGAAAATGAAAGGTTGTTGAATGAAAACGAAAATCGACGAAGACAAAGGGTATATTCACAGGTAAATATGAAGTTTAAAAATTTATGGTGATTTTCATGTTTCTTTAAATATTATACAAGGTGACATTAACACGGAGTTTTTTTTTTAAATGCACGAGTTTTTTTTATTAAAAATTGATTTCATTTTGCTCATACAACGGATTTCAATGCTTCATTTTAAAATATTGCGTTGTAGATTTCGACACCGTAATAAGTCATCGTGTTTAAATTACCCTTTATTTTAATATTTTGTGGTATGAAAAAAATGAAGCACAAATAATATTTCTACCAATAAGATATATTCAATCGGCTTAAATTTCTAAAAAACACCCATATCACCTTTTGAAAGAGATTCTCTTTCCTTATTTTATTTTCAAAACGCACAATATGTTTTTGCTGGAATATTAAGTGTGTAAAGCGCAAACTAGTTAGCACACATTACAACATTCAAGTTTGCTGTGCTTTGAAATTCTCCAAATTATTCGAATTTTTCGCCGGCTACTTTAATCATTTTTTCAAATTTGTTTTAAGTTTACTAATATTTGTCCCCTATTAAGCGAATAATTTGGAATCGATTGGCCCCGTCCGAATTTTTCCCTTACTAAGGGGGAAAAATTATGTTTCTTAATTTAAAAAAAAGAAAAGAAATTTAAAAAATGATGTTGGCTAAAAATTCGAATAATGTGGAGAATTTCAGAGCAAATTGTATTCTGATTGAGGGTTTTTCCACCGATTTCAAGAATTACGGCCTCTGAAATGATTTCGGTAGTCCTGTTTTTTTGATCAACGATTTTAGATTTTGGCCACTACCCCAACTACTAAAAATAAATAACGTTGGAACTCATAATTTTCGACAAATTTAATTTTTTTTTTATTAATTGGCGACACGTAATATAGTCCTTTGATTTTCACATAAAACTGAAATTCTAAAAATTATTTTATACATTTTAGTTTATATTATTAAAATTTTATCATTTAATTTTCATAGTAGAAATTAAGCTTATAGGGTATGAAGAAATTTATATTTCATACTGTTTGTTCATTCATTTGAGAACGACTATCCTCCACATTTGTTAAATATACCTAGTTTCCGGACGGCGTTGAAAATGTATGGCTAATCCTATGTGGTTTATAATACACTGCGCAAAACAAAAAACGCAACAGTAAATTTTTTAGAAAAAATACCCTATTTTCAAACGCTTGGTATGGTGAAATGTCGAATGTCGGTCTAAATTTTTTTTTTCTTTTTTGATTTTTAAAATGTAGCAAATTTAGTCTACGTGCTGGGATCCGTTTTTTAAAATTATTTTTGTTTTTTTATGACTTTTTTGAGTCAAACAAAAATTTTTTTGACAAGAAAAAAAACGTGCAACTTTAAGACTGCCAACGAACTTTTCTGATGTTTTATTCACGAAACCATTTTGTAGAAAATTTAGATACCTTGAGAATGACACTATTGAAGTTAATGCACGACAGATCGCTGTTGAGTTATTGTAGAAAACTAACGTTTTAACGTGCCACAGCGTATTTATGAAGTAATGTGGGCTAGCAGTGGAAACACCCGTTTTTGAATTATTTTTTGGTTTTTTGTTTTATGGTTGATTAAAGTTTAAAATGTTATTCTACTTGATGAACTCGTGGCACCAAATCAGTCAATGTTAAGCTGCTAGGTATTATTGTGGAAAACAAGCTCTTCTGGAACTACCACCTGAAGAGCAAGCTTCAAAAATCCTTTGCCATCCGACAAGGTAGAAGATCTTTTTGATAAATCTAAGCTTTTGATAAATCTTAGGAACTTTCCTCAAGCTATTTTTAATATATAAGTTATTGGATTTGTTGGTGGTCCCATACGTGTCCATGGGATGGTGGCCATGGCTCTACAGGTTAGTGTCTGCAAAGCTGTTCCATAGACAACTTCTTCAAGCCCTCCAATTTTTCACTATGGAGACTATTTATACTGATCCGAGTTGCAGTCTTTTATGGCAGAGCTTGTATCTCTGCTTATCGTTTGAAATGCACTGTGCCACTCTATCAAACGCTACATCGAGATATCTGTGGGCATCCAATGAAATTAGCAAGGAACCGTTGTCAAACATACGTTTCTAAGATGATGTGTTCTAATGTCAGTGCAGGGTCTAGCATATTCTTCCTTGCAATTTCTGCATATCAGAAAGCTTTGAGAACTTCGTTCAAAATACATATTACCAAATTTCAGCATTATTGTTAAGAAATAGTAGAGTTCCATCCCCAGCATAGACAAATTGTAGAATATTGTCTGGAGCTCACATTAGAATCCTTATCCAATTCTACAAACCAAATTTCATCAAAAATCGTTTCACCTTTCAATTTATTTCATTCATATTTAGTTTTTAAAACTCCCTATATCGAGATCCTCGACATCAGATGTCAATCAATTTGACATTCTCAGTAATTTTTAATCTACCAAAAACAGAGAATCTTTTCAAAGACTATGTAGGTATATCGGGCTCGGTTGGATTGAGAGCTTACTTGACAAAAACACATTGAAGATAAATGCTAGAAAATAAGCAATGTTTTGAAATGTGTGCTTTGAAATGTATCTTGTAAAATTATCGGTTGCATGTCACAGAAGTCAAGTTTAAATTGGAACTGGTGAATATCTGGTGGTAGGTATAAACGACTATTGAACACCATCCTAACTGGAGAGAAGTAGGTAAACTTTCAACGCATATGATGCCCACGAGCTCAACGACCATGCGCTATCGTTTGAAAAATTTTAGTAATATTATGATCCATCTTAAACTTCTGATGGAGCACAACAAAAAAAACATGCCAGTATGCCTCATCCAGGAGCACTAGCACCTGGCTTGAATTCCATTTCACTTCGAAATTATTTCACCGCATTCCAGACAAAAAACTTTACAAACCTTAAGCCAGCTGTCTTGGATTGAAGACGAATGTGGGTCGCTTAATATATCGACCATATTCACGAGACTTGAACCAGGTTGATGATATCGTCCTCTAAAAGAGACATCTTCAACTCAGCCACCTGTTGAAGTCAGAGATCGGACAAGATCTAGATGCTTTAAAATTATGATGGCACCTCCAGAATGTTACTTGGCATTCATATATGACACTATTTCTCGTTACTCACTTTACAGTAAACAGGCATTTATTTAGTGTAGTGAGCTGGAGGAGGACACCGTTGAACACTTATTTCGTTATCCTTCTTACACTCTTCATAGATTAACATCAAAATGTTTCGCCTCTCATTTTCTATTTCAAGATCAATTAACGGTATATCAGATACCGGGAATTCATCAGGAAATCAAGTCGTTTTTGGGAGTAAGGGCATGGGGTTTGCTACAATGATTCATTTTAGCGACTGAGTGGCAGAGCATTCCTGTTTGCTGGCACTTATAAAATGAAACTAAAAAATAAAGGAAAAAATGTCTTTCATTCGATTTATGAAACTGAGACATTTCAAACCAAATATGCGATAAACGATTTCTTTCAAACTATTTATTTGTTATCTTTCGATAAAATAGTCACAGTATATAGCGTTAATTTGAATCTATCAGAATTGACGCGCGTGCTCCTCGTTTCTATTTTCAATGTAATTTCTAAAGAGTCGCACTTTGAGTGAATTCTTGGTGTAAATAATAAAGCTCGGTTGGAGTGCGTAGAAACATTCGGACAATCTGGCATCTTTGCCTCATTTTCCAATTTACATGCTCCTGTTATTAAATGGATAACAAATTTTATATCGAGCCGAAATATTCAAGTTGTTTTAGAAGGAATTTGAAGTGAAGATCAGATAAATGCAAGTCTGTCACAAGGATCATTCTTGTCTCTCTACGCTGTTCTTGCTTGATTTACATCAATGATTTGCTAACCTCAACAACTCGCGACATTCAATCATTTGCTGACGATACATTGCGATCATCTTCCGTTCAGGCTGTAGTATGTTGCATCTGTAAACACAATGGAATTCAAATTGTCAGATCTCATTCAGTTAAGATGTTTAAGTTCCACATTTCCAGCGATCTGTCAAGAAAAGAACATTATATGTGTAGGGGAAAGCTCGCAAATCCGTTTTGGAATGTGTTGATAGAGTTTAGGAGTCGTTCATATGATTATGATGGTTCGTTACATCCTATCTCGATTCTTCGGAGCACAGACAGAATATAGGTGATAGAACTGTATTAACTAGAACTATATTTTATAATAAAATTACATTTACACCCAGGTCCCGCTTTGCGTCGCAGTTCGGTTCCACACGTAGAGACGCAAACTGAATTTCGAAGCATAGCGAATAATTTAAAATATATGTGTTTTCAGAAAGTATTACGATTCACGACACATTTATCTAGATAAAGTTCCAAATAATATCACTTTATTAATATTATAATTACATATAATGCACTGAAAAAAAATTATTTTCCATATAGATATATATTGATTTATCTGCAACATTTGACCGATTTGGAAATAAATATAGAAGCATGTGTATTAAAATTAACCAAGTTCAAATAATTTTAACTTCAATTTGTACCAATAAGCAAAAATCACGAAAAATTGTCATTTTGTCGGGAACTACCCCCATGATAGGAAATAAATGAGACTGAGGGGATGTCGGGGAGTCTGCAAATATATCCTGAACATGGAACCCCTTTACAACTGATGTTAACACGTAAAAACTTAACGTGTATCAATAAATTATAACAGATGAAGCAACCGGTTGAACTATAGCGAAATTGAAAATTTTGACTCGCAACCATAAACCGGAACGTTATTAATTTCGGTTTGATTCTCCGGTTAGTAGGGCCAATACTAGTTTCAGTTCTGAGAATCATCTTCTAACTGACCTGAACGTGGAAAAAATTAGACCACTACATGTTATAAGAGTTCGACAATCTCTTCTCAATAAATTACTTCTACAATCTAACTTCATTATCGAACAACATTCAAATCAACAACTTTGGTGAAGGTGGTTTGTAGTTTTCGATTACCATCGGTTTAATTTCGTCTTTAGCAAGGTTTGTTAAAATATTCGAATATATTAAAGAATCTGAGAAAAAAAATATTGTAAATCAAATGCCTCCAGTTTCATAATGTTTAATAAAACGGAATATCTTGCCATATTGCCGTAACGAAAGTCATTCACGGAGCTTCATTTGGTAATATATTTCCAATAAAAATAACTTGGTTTAGTGGTGAATTGGATACGCTTCTTTGACCTCAACGCTATATTCAATAATTGTTATTTATTTATCCAAAGCATGTGTTTTACTACCCAAAAAACCAAGTGCGAACCAAACGTAAAATTTATTGTATTATTTTAATACAAATGTAATTGCTTCAATAAATTTCATAAGTTTGTCGCTGCTGTTAGATCTCATTGTCTAATTTAGAATAAACGCTATTACGTATCAAATATTGCATGAACGCGGGTTGTTCATCGACCGTAGAAATATTAAATTTCCGTCAAAACTTAAATTATAATAGTAACGACATAATTATAAATAAACAATATCAAAATGACGTGTCAAAAACGTTCTTTATTGCTACCCCCCTGATTTTAAGAACTGAAGTCATTAAAATTCTTAATATAATCTCATTGTTAACAATAAAGTGAATACATCCGACCAAATTAATAATGATTTTACTCATAATTTCACATAATAATTTCAGGATTTTAAAATATTAAAAATACTGCCGAAAGACCTGGATCATTTTAACACCATCGAGCAAATTGGAGATGAATATTATTTCAAAAAGGATGGGTCAAATAGTATTGATCAGACAGAAACTACTGTCTCACATCAAGATACAACCGAACAAATTACAAAAGAAAATAAATTAGAAATCAATAAAGTTTCAGCAAACATTCCAATAGTAATGCCACCGTCATCACCAATAAGTAAGGATTCCGAAGTTATTATATTGCCCACGATAATAATCGATAAAATTGATTTAGATATTTTACCAAAAAGCAATGAAAGCTATTTAGATATTTTTAATGAGAAATTAACGACGCCTTCCAAAATTAATTCCATTATGCCTGCGACTACAACTACAACCAGTATTGATAGTACTGGTACAGTGTCTACCCCAAAAAATTCGTTTGGTAATGAGGTAGATCCAAATATTGAAAATGAATTTTCAATTGTATCAAATAGAAATGGGGAGGCACTATTTATAACGTCGTCAACTTCAGTAGGTGACACAAATGAGAACACCTATTATGAAAATGAAATTGACGCCGGTGCAAAAGAAGAAAATACCATAAACTATAGAAATGAATTATATAATAGAAATAATAATAAAAATAGTATTATTTTTAATGTTAGTGATAATATAAGTACAAATGATGATAATGTTATTGAACACTTGGATACTGATTCAACAAATTTAAATAAAAATGAAAAAATTTTAGAGAATGAAAAGTCTGTGATAAATACTAATTATAAATCTGAAAAAAATATTAATAATTACGATAATGATGAAGAAGATGATGACGAAGATGATATTTCTTATGAGGATGATGATTATTTTAGTATATATTCGTCAAGAAGGAAAACAAAACATCAGAGCATTCAACGAATTGCGTTAGGAAAACCATTAGTTCAAGGTTTTGCAATGTCACCCGGATATCCAAAATTTTATATTGGAGAATCGGACTGTGAATGGACCGTAATTGCACCTTATGACCAAAAAATACGTTTAACATTTTTGGATTTATCACTTCGAAGTATGTAATTTACCTAAATAAATATATCCACACAGTCTAATTTTAACGTTTCTTTTTCTATTAGCAGCCGATCCATTGTGCCGTGATTATATAGAAGTAGTTGACGTTGACCAAAATTTTGTATTATTTAACAGCTGTAGTGAATTAATAAAACCACATGAAGTAATAAGTGAATCGAATCAACTTAAAGTATTTCAAAAACTTAAAAAGAACTAACTAGAACTTTAATTTGATATTTTGTTTTCATTTCAGATAAATTTCAGAACAACAACGAAAATGATGTTTCCCAAGAGAGGAATTTTGTTTCATTATTCTGGTAAGTTTCGTAGTTTGAAATTTGATGAAAATATTTTAATTTGAAAATTAAAATATTTCAATCTAGGATCGAATCTAAATGTATAGGTTTGGAGTTTTTTAAAAAGCATAACATGCACAGCTTAAATTATGTGTTGAGTTCATAAAATATACATATATTTCAAATTTATATTATAAAACGTAATTGAGTTAATTTCTAGATAAGGAATTTATAGCTTAAAAGTGTCTGCCAATGTCAATATGCCTGCCTTGTATCAACGAGTTTAACAAGAATCTTTCTTCAAATTATGTGTTTGTTAGAGAAAGAGAAACACCTGAAGATATTTCTTATATTAGGTGTGCAAGTAGAAACTTGCACACCTAATATAAGAAATATCAGTAGCTTTTTTTGGTCAAATTCAACTTTATTGAAAATATAATTGTTACAAAGATTAATTATCGAAATATTCGCCATTACTATCTATGGTCTTTTGCCCTTTATTAGGTCGATGATGAACGCCTTCGCGATAGAAACTTGGTGGTTCGAAGAAAAATAGTCATCGAGCCATTTTTGCACATCAACTTTCGTGAACCGCTGGTCTTTCAAATATGATGACATCGATCTGAATAAGTGGCAATCAGAAGGAGCCAAGTCTGTAGAATACGCCGCATCCTGTGAAACTTCCCAGCCTAAGGAGAAGATGAGTTCCTGGGTTGATTTTGCCGTAAATATAGTTTTTATTTTCTCCAGAGCATCCTTAATTTGGTTAATTGGACCTGTGGCACTATTCTTGTAATTCCCCGGGAATAGGGAATTGGAGAAAGAATTTATATGTAATTTCTGTTCAAATATTTTTTCCGGCCTACTAAGATTATAGTTTGATGTAAATTTTTATAAATTGGGAATAATTTTTCCATATCTAACCCACGGTCCATCCCTGAATTTAATCTTGTTTTCAAAAAATTAGCACCAGCTTTTTACCTCAGTAGGCCGGAAAAAATGTTTAAACGGAAATTACATATAAATTCTTTCCCCAATTCCCTATTCTGGGGGAATTAGCAGATTAGTGCCACTGGTAACGTTCAGCTGTAACGGACCAGGTTGCAGAACTCGCAGTAAATGACTCTTTTCAATCCCACCAGACACACAGCAACACTTTCTTGGCATGAATATTCATTTTTGTAGCTGATGTTGATGGCTGGCCTGGCCAACCAACCCTTGGTTTTCTGCGTTTAGGATTATCGTACAAAATTCTTTTTGTACCGAGCAAACTCATGCAGATGTCAACTCTTTCGTTTTTGTAAACTCCTTCGGTTAGTTTATGAGGAACCCATTTTCCTTCTTTCTGTATTTTTCCCATTGCATGCAATTGAAGTTATATTGCTTGGTGAGTAACTCCTAACTGGATTTTAAAAATTAAAGGTCTTCCTCTTCAAATTATTTTACTGTACTTGGACGTGAATCGTCCTTATGACTAAAATTCCGATCACGAAATCTTGCAAACCATCAAAGTCAAACTAATCAATTCACAAGCAGAATAAAATGCAATGACGTAAATGATCCATCAACCATCTTGATGCATTGATGCTTGATCATCCAAATTGATGCACACGAAACGACAGCTTGTAAATGACTGAAACTTATGTCAGCGTTCAAGTATATTTTAATGCAACCAACTTCGAAGACTAGTTTATAATATGACATTTTTCGGCTTCAGTTAAAATTGAAATATGAAAACACTTTTTATAAAATTAGATGAAACATCTGTGGTTGCAAATTTGCAAACAAAATGTAAACAAAAATTGAAAATCAGATTAAATAAACCCCATTCTGGTCACTATTTAACCTTGTATCAGTCACAGCTCTATTTCATTTTCGCTTCTGCTGACCAGTAACTTTTGCTCAAATAGGAACTTTGAAGCTTCCGCTATTACAATGTACAAGGGGGTTTATTAGTTTATAAGTTCGGTATAGTTATAAGAAATAATGGGTTTTAAAATTGTTTAGTTCGTTTTTTTCCTTTATTCATTCTACCGGCCAAAAAACATGCAAATCAATCAATTGTTTCTTTTCAGAGATTTATAGGACACGTGTTTTGACAATTAAAAAATTGGAAAATATTGAACATCATGCTGTGATTTTAATTTCAAAGATAAACGTCATCTTACTATTCAAAATTACTGTCAGGTGGTATTCGGAAAATCTGACAGTAGTTTCGACCCACAGATAGCACGATGTTCAATAAACAAAGAGATAACTTACCCCCTCCCCCTACGTTGATGAAACACCTGGCCAGCATGTTCTGAGGCCTAAGAGCTCAGAACATACTGGCCAGGTGTTTAATCAACAATAGTGAGATGAACATCGATGCAAGCTGTACAATTTCGATTTCATGAATAAGTTCGATCATTATTTCGAAAGTGAGCAAGCGCAATATGTCCACTTTAAGAAATTATGTTAGGCAAATTGGAAAACCTACTTTCCAGAGAGGTAGCTAAACTACGAAATCTGATTTTTTGTTCAGTAAAGTTTGTGCTTGTTCTCTATACAGATTCGAATAATTCTCATTTAACATAAATGATAATCTAGTATGCTAGCAAGTAATAGGATCCTAGGTCAATTAGTTCACTTCCTTTTTCAACTGTTTGAGTCGGAGGAAGTAATGCAAACGCATTACAAACAACAAAAATAAACACCAACGCAGATTCATTCTCGTCTTTTTTTAATCGCTCCGTTACATTTATTTATTTTATTTTCTCGACATAAAATCTCAACAGCGCGATCGCGCTGCTTGGGGCTCAAACGGTTAAAGTTTACTGAAGTACATCAGTTAGTAATTCATTTGGCGGAACGTGCTGCATTTTATTCACCTAAAATTGTTTACTGTTTCAAAAATATGCCGTTTTCTGTTCAAAGTACTGAAAGGAGCGAAACATTCGATGTGGTTTTCGAAGTGGCGTCTGTCGGTCTGTGTCCTTTCTACAGTCCAGATGTGGTTAGCCCGTTGCCGCACACTATTAAATTGACGACCGTGCTCAGAAACACACTTATTTTTTTCAATTGTTTATGACTGTCATTTGAAATTGAGCGTCATTTATATGTTTGGAAGTGAAAATTATCACATTTTCTCGCAGTCTTTCCATGAAAACTCTCGACGGGCATAAACCTCAACCAGTCAAAACTTAAGAGCTTATGTTGAGCTCCGTTTGAACCACTAAGAGGAGCGGTACGACCACCAAAATTTTACAGGTCAGTTGTTTATTTGTGACGAGTAACCTATACAATTTTGGTGATTGTAGCACTAACCGAAGTGGTGCAATCGTCGTGTAACTTAAGCTCTTAAGTCGTGACTGGTTGAGGCAATAGTCGTCAGTGGCTCATCACAACATTTTTTCTTTTCCCAGAGCAAATGATGGCCATAACCGTCATTTGTGCGAACGTATGGCTATAGCCGTCATTTGTCTCTGTAGTCGGAAATATATCGAATTGATATATGTACATGAAAAATCAAACAACAAATGAAATGTTATCTAGAATGCTACATCTTGTTTTTTCTTCGATGTATGTATTACTGAATAATTGACAAATAAATGCATTAGTAGACTTCGTACGAACGATGTTCCTTTTTTTATTAATTAAAATATGCAGGACGGCTATAGCCGTCATTTGCCTACATATCACCAAAACTCCGACGGCTATAGCCGTCATTTGGGGCAACGGGTTAACTAATTCGAATGAAACTTCATACCATAAGTATACCTCCATAAATGGAGAAATCGTTTTGAAATTTAACGGAAATCTGATAAAAAATTTGTTTTTTTTTCTGCTCAAACGTAGGTACAATACAGGATCTTAATTGTTTCCACATCAAAATTGTCATCCGTCCAACGTTTGACACAACCGAGCATGGACTTTGCTCTAACGATACACAGCTCAATGTGCTTAGTAAAGCTCATATTTTCAATGTTACTTTCGTTGAAAGGTTTTTAGTTTCAAGTACTACCTGAAGGAGTACACCATTTATCTTGTAGCCTTGTGAAACAGGGTTGGCTTTTCGGTGAAATGATAGACTTGGACTTGAACTCAGAGAATTAAACTCACACCATAACGCTAGGTTGTCAATATCTTCCTACAGTTTATTGGCATCGTCGAATGACTCGATAGCTTTGTAGATTTTGAGGTCATCTACGAATATCAGGATATAGGAATGCTTTATAACTTCAGTAATATCATTAATGAAGATTGTGAAAATCCATGGGCCAACGTGAGAGCCTTGTGGTACACCAGAGGTTGCTTGTATTCTATTCGACGATTTACCTCTTATTCCAATATATTGGATTCGATTACTCAAATAAGATTTGAACCAGGCTACGAACTGGCTGGAAAATCCGAACTTAAAAATGTGTTCCAAAGTTTTACAATGGCCGATGGAGTCGAAAGCTTTTGCAAAGTTGTTGTATATTACGTCAATTTGTATGTGCTTCTCAATTTCTTTAATAGAATAGCTAGTAAATTCTAAGAGGTTTGTAGATACTGATCTTTTGGGTATACAACCATGTTAATATTGTGATAAATACCGCAGAAGCACTGCTTGAATGAGTTGCATAATACTAGTTCAAATAATTTAGATATAACAGATATAGATGTAATACCTCTGTAGCAAGAAACATCATTCCTAGATCCAGTTTTAAAAATAGGCGTTACTCTAGTTACTTTCCACTTTTGTGGATAAGTTGCCAACTTTAATAACTTCTTGGACCAATGCTCGCTGGATGTCTTCTGGCTGGATGTGTGGAGTAAATATGAATGTACTATATTCGCTAGCGGTAGAATCTTTAAAACTATCAATGTTTTCTGCTTGATAAACAGATTGAAAAAACTCAGCAAACATGTTGGTTATCACCTGTGGATCACAAAACTTTTGATCATTCATCCAGGATGGGTAACCATCAGTCTTTTGCGTTTGGTTTTAAAAAAATTCTGAAAGTGTCTGGGATCGTCTTTTATTTTATCCTTTAGATTGCAAATATAGCTTATATCTCACACACACGCACTTATTATTGAAGACAATTTTAACACATAATTGCTCGATCGATGAATTCGTTAAATCTACCAATTCAGATTATTTTTATGCTTGTTTGGGGTGAGCACACACACATCACATTTATAAACCACATATTGACTATGGAAGAATTCCGAACTCAAGATTTTATCGTTGAATGATGTTTCACAGATGATATAAACTGGAAAGAATGTTTTTAAAACAAAATTGTGAAATTGAGATGCCTTTGAGACCTTTTTCATTTTGAAAGTAAAATGTCTGTTTAATAGTTGTTTGTGGATGTGACAAGGTTGGGGTGTCATTATTACATTCCGAATTTGTGGCACTATTTTTCCCAGCAAATGCCTTTGATGCCATTTTGTTTACGTTTTGATGGTTATTTATAGTATAGAAAAATAAGTTTACCATAGATTTTGATAAATCGAAAGATAAAAATGAATTGAGTAAAAAAGTTCTGACAATTCCAATGTCATGATTGCGCGCAATGTAAAGTCACGAATACAATCATGACTTTGAAATTATCAGAACTTTTTTACTCAACTCATTTTTGTTTCTCGATTTGTAAAAATGAGAAATCTATGGTAAACTGATTTTTCCATGATCGACCTTTAATTAAAAGTGAGTGTAATCTATCATTAGCCACTGGTGAAAAATATTTAAATGACTGTGTGTGTCATGAAATAGCAACTATGTCATGCGGCACACTATCGAACAGCTCAAGTGGTTGGAATTGATTCTAATACATATTTCCGACAAACAATAGCCGTGTTTCATTGGCGTTAGCAAAGTACTTGCAAGTACTTGTGAGTAGATGTTCAATGGAACGCAAATTTGTTAGTTAGAAGTAAAACATAAGAAAACGAAAATTTTGATTGAGTAATCATGAGTAGCTAGAAGTACTTGCGAGTACTTTACTAACGTCAATGGAACGCGGCTAATGTGTCCACATCGGGTCTGAAATGTGTCCAACGTTAAATGTCCTACCAAGGCCTTTTACTTAAAGTATCGACTGAGGGAACAACATTTGGTGAAATACGCCGGGGTAAAAAGTATTTATGGGAAAAAAATTTGTAATCAATTTGTATTGTTCTTTCTCTTTAAAGAGAGTAAAGTGAAAAAGAGAAATTTGATAATTAGTAGATAGGGACACAATGTCTTGACTTGTATACTTAAAAGTTAATAAAAAGTCATAACATGTGTACTTTATTGGTAAAGACATTGTACTGACATGTTTCGTAAAGACATGTGTCTTTGCCAAAGTCTGAAATACACGCGTTACAGGTAGGTGACCGAATAACCTTAAAAAAGTAGTAATAAAAGCCTATAAATAATTTTTTTAAATTTTAAAATTGACAATGTTGTGTTTTTATTGTACATATTATAAAAATAAATTATTTGAAAATTATACAATATAAAAAATTACACTTTTTAATTTTCAAACTTAAGGACCTTTACAATTAGGACAATTACTCGAACGATTACTTAAGGACAATTACTCGAACTGTCAATTACCTATTTAAAATATGTATTAAATTATTATAATTGTTAATTATTATGATTACCCTCGTTATTATGTGTAACACCGACAACGTGTAGGTACCAGCGACTCGATGATAAAACGCCACAACGGATGAAAAAAAAATGGCGAACATAGAAAATACTAAAACAGAAAATAAGTATTTTCAAGAATCACAGATAATTATACATATTTTGAAAATGTAACTCACCTTATAATTTGATTAAAAGTAGTTTCGTATTTTTTTATTAAAATGATGTTCACAACATCTTTAAAATGATATTATTTAAAAAAAAGCTTTGGTGTTTCGACTGATCTGATCACACTGCGACTGAAAATAACTAATTTAAGAAAATTATTATAAAGAACGAGAGAGCTGAGAGGAGAATCATAGGATACTGTGTTCCTACAACAAAAGGAACATAAGTAAATATATTTACGGACTTTCTGTCCATAATGGAAATATTTACGATCTCTCGTACGCATAATGTTGGTTGGCTATCTCGTCTTATTGCACATGGAAAAAATAAAACGGAAACCAGGGGCGGTATGTTGTACCATCACTTCGAATCGAAATTCAAAAAAGTCGAATGGCGCTATGTTGTACCATTTTCGAAAAGTAAAAATGATACAACTTTCACTTTTCCGATTCGACTTTTTTCGAATTCGACTTTTTTCGATTCGAAGTGATGGTACAACATACCGCCCCAGAGAACAAACTGAGAATGTTTTGTTTATTTAGTACTTTTATAGACACAATTAGGCCACAATTCTTGTTAAAATTTTAAAACGAAATAAATTTTGTCTCAGAAAGAATAAACAAGCAGAAATAGATTTTCTCCGCTTTTCAGTGTACATGAAGGGAACATCCACAGACTGTTGCGCTCAAATTTATTTATTTAGTACAAAATCTAATACTACTTATGATTTTACTCAAATACATACATGAACAATTTTACATAAAATGTTTAATATATAATAAACATATAAGATTACTAATAATATACAATAAAAATAAAAATGTTTTAACAAAAAAGGTTAATTATAAAATAATTTTAAAATCCGTTTTAAAGTAATTTTTGATAACCCAAAGTCGAACTTGATGCTAATTTTGTTTAATTGTTTGGCCATTCGGTTAACTAGTTCATTTTCACCATAGATCGTACGGTGTTTGTCTAATTTAATCAAAATACTCTGCCGAGTAGTTCTTGTCGGGACATGCAAACCGATGTCAGCCAAAATGTTTGGCGAGTCAATGTGGCCAAGAAGAACATTTCCTAACATCGAGGCACCAAGTTGATTTCTTCTGTTATCCAAGGTGGTGATTTGATAATTATTACATCTTTCAATATAAGATGGTAAGAGAAGAATATTTTGGTAGTATGGCAGATTATGGTCATAACACCAACCGTCTTTCTTAGCAACATACAACAAAAATTTTCTTTGTACGCTTTCAATATGATTGATGGTAAGGTGACCAAATTGGAACCGCAACTTCCAAAAGAACTCGGACATGTTCAAAATATAAGTTGAATAAGCACCTTATGTCTGTGAACTCATATGTCCATCTTTTGATAAATCCCAATATAGAGTTTACCCTCGCGATTATTATGTCTATGTGTTTGTTGAATGATACATTTTCCACAAATGTAACACCTAAATCGCGAATTTCATTTATTCTAGCTAGAGGTGACCCATTGATTTGGTACTCGTGATGTAAAGGCATCTTCTTCCGGTGAAATGTTATAACCTTGCACTTATTTGTGTTTAATCGCAGTTCATGAAGTGTGCACCAACTACTTACTCTGCTTAGATCGTCCTGTAATAATTTCACATCTTCCATGGTCTTAATCGGTTTAAATATTTTCATATCGTCAGCATATATTAATACATCGGTATTATGGATCACATCGGTAATGCCGTTAATAAAGATTATAAAAATCCAAGGTCCTAGATGGGAGCCTTACGGTTCTCCAGAGTGTGCTATTATTGGTCTTGATTTAACACCGCCTATTTCGATAGATTGCTCTCTGTTACTTAAATACGACCATATCCACTTCACAAATGCGCTTGAGAATCCAAAGTTCGACAAGCTTTGTATTGCTTTCAGGTGACAGACGGAATCAAATGCTTTGCTAAAGTCAGTGTAAATTGTATCCATTTGAGTTGATTGCTCTACGGTTTTCAGAGTTTTGCTTGTAAACTCAACCAGATTTGTTGTAGTCGATCTGCCAGGGAGAAAACCGTGCTGTGATACTGAAATGCGTTTTGGTACTATTGATTTAAGAGATTTGCAGATGATCATTTCAAAGAGCTTAGGTATTGAAGACAATGGTGATATTCCACGGTAACATGAACTCGGTCATTGGTGAGACCTTGTGTTTCGTAAATCGTCATGAATTTACTGGATTCTAATATCTTAAGCTGGGAGATTGACTGTTTATCAGCTTTCGTAATAGCTAGATGGAATGCGTTATCTAACATAGATATCATTGTTCGCTAGATGGAATCCAATCGTCTATATAATCCTTGGATTATTATTTATACTACACTAAACCAATTTTTGTTATCATCATGGCACTATTTTGATAATTCCCCGAGAATAGGGAATTGGGGAAATAATTTATATATAATTTTTATTTTAAAAAATATGTCTCGCATACTGAGATAAAAAGTTAGTGTTAATTTTTTTGAAAACAAAATTAAATTGGGAATAATTTTCCCTGACATTTTTTATATGGAAAAATTATTCCCATTTTATAAATATTTACATCAAACTTTTCTCCTCCAGAACAGTGCAACTGATCATTCTGTATAGTGTGAATAAACAAGTTTCAAGGTGAAAAGCTGAAAGATCAAAATTTGTATAAACCATTATATTTTGCCATTGTGATTGTGACTTACTTACTGCCTGCCAAACGTCGTGTTCTAAAGTGTATTAAATATTCCTGTTCTAAAAAAGCTTCATTACATATTCAAACCATCACAACTTCAAAAAAGTTTCGTTAGATGTCTATATCGATTCTAGATATAAATTCATATCTAATTGTTGTTGTATATTGTATTTTTAATCTGTATTACTATTTATCTCATTCTTGCTTTCATGAAATAGCATTAGGATGTCTAACACCATCAATACCATTGAATGCACAACTGATTAGCCGTACGGAAGATAGAGTAAAATACATATGTGATTCATCATTTGTGTTTCCTGACACAGCTGTTCCGTTACGAGAATTAGTTTGTACAGAGAGGCACACGTGGGACAACATTCTACCGGATTGCATCGGTGAGTAAACAACGATTTTTTAATATTTTATTTTTTAAATAAATCAGTTTGTACCTAATTTTTCTAAAATCACATGTTTAAATCATAATTAAATTATTGAATGTGCTAAATGGGATAAATAAAAAGAAGTGAAAAATATATAAATTGAATACATAATCGCTAAATATATACGAATAATATAAATAGTGTAAAAAGTGTTTTAGCTATTCCTTATGACAATATTAGTGAATATATTATATGCATATTAAGAAATACTGTTTGATCAATAGCATTGTGTGAGATTCTAATGTAAGAGTTTAACTCGAGTTCATAATTTTTGTAAACAATACAGTTTTTGCTATCATCATGAAAACTTGTTTCCTGTGTAGAACAGAGAATACAATCACAATAATATGATACAAAATTTTATTTTCATAAATTGCTGTTTATACATTATTATACATAGCAAGAGCTCAAACAAATTAATTTATATGATTTTACATATGTATGTACTCGAATATTGTTTATAATGTCGCGACGTATTGATCGTCCAATAAATGAATAGAACAAAAAAGAAGTTCAAACGACTAACCTCACGTTATAAACTATTGGGGTGTAATATTGTTTGCAATGTTTCACTAATATCATGATACCTATTTTTATACGCAAGTATATTGTAAAAAGTTCTTTCATTTAAATCGTATACATAAAAATAAATTTCACAAGAACGATAGTATCTATAAATAGACCAATGACGAATGTTTAACACCATGTGTTTATGTTACACAAAATACAGCATAAATTGTATAGAAAACACGCCTTACCACATACACTAGGTTCGATGTCATTGTTTTTATTGAGTTGAATCGAGAAAGAATTACATACAGTAAAAACAAAACACATTACTCTTTCTCATACAATTAATTAATTTTCTTAGAAAATACAGAATTAATTGAGTTATAATATAACCTTAAGGCTTATTATGGTTGTATGATGAGATGTTTTGTTTTGATTTTAATTCGGATTTTTTTTTCAAAAACTTATTTTTTCCTATCGTTTTGAAAAAATCTACTTTGCGTGTGTATATAGATTTCCCACCAGCATGTATGTCAACCACAAAAACAGATATTTTCCTCATAATTATATTTCAAAACAAAATAAATAAAATAAAATTTATAAAAAAGATATAATTGATTGACGTCTGTTTTTTGAATTGGGTTTAAGAAGATTTTGTAATTAGAGGATGAAAAATTTAGATTGATTACATTCATTAGTAAGAATATTGATCTCAAGTTAACATTCATAAAAGGTTAGATTATGCTTAATAGCAACTTACTAACTTTAAAATAAACATTCATACTTATTCATTCGTCAATCCAGGAATATTTTACATTATATATTTAATAAATTTAAAATGTATCTAGTAATTCGATTAAACAATATTGTATATCCCTTTTCTGGCCTGCGACCACAATTGTTTAAGTTACGAAAGAGAAACATGAAAAAAACAAAAACCATTACAAACAATGATTATTTACATACACATTTTTATACGGCGGACAAAAAATGTCTGGCCGGAAAAGGGATATAACAACCAGTACACTCGACCGTGAAATTTCGTGCAATTAAAAATGTTATCTGAATTTAATCAGAAATGGGTTAATTTTAATTAGTACAATCCATTACTGAATAATCAATAAAACGAATTAATCTAAACAAAATAAACACAACTAATCTCTAAAGATATTTCGTCTATTGTTTTAACATTGAACTTAATGATAATCAGCTACGTACTTCAATGGATGGACGAAAAGTAAATATAAGAAACCTTATCATAAAATTTAAAAACAAACCAAAAACGTCACTTGTAAATTATCTTTTATATAATATAATGTTATATAAAATGAGATCAACTTTAAATGAAACATCAGCAAAAACGTATTTTAATATTTGTTTTGATTTTTATTTCGTTTTTATTATAGAAAAAACAGCGGTCGAGGGTAGCGGTTTAGTTCAGCACATCGATTACAATAAAAAGGAAGCTTCCAGTATGGTTGATAACACGAATACTCTTTTTGGTGATTTACAATATTCTAAATTAGTAAATAGTTTTTATTTTATTTTTAAACATTTTAATTTATTTAGATATAATCATTCCGTCGTTTTTGATTGCTGCCCTATTCATTGTCAATGGAATTGTATTTGTTATAATTATGCGTTATCGGAATAAACGGTAGGTCGCGCTTGTGAAATGTATTGTGAAGTGTGTTATGTTTTTCTGCATTATTTTTTATTTTAGGAGAGACCGTTTTGATAATGAACTAGCCGAACTTTAAAATGTTGCATTTGACATTTAGAATATTTTATTTTTGTTTTTAAACATAAAATTTCAAAACTACGCACTGAAGCCAAAGACAAATTTAATAAGTAATTACTATGTAGTTTATCAATTATATTAATTTAATTTGACATATTTTCATTTATTTTAAATGTAACTATTATTATTATTATATTTTAGTATGTCACTGTTATAATTTATTTTAAACTATTAATTCATTTCATTATAATATTATATTATTATTATTACATATATATTTTAAAATTTTAATTTAAAAAAAGCAAAACAAAAACAAAATGTCTTCAAAATCGTTATCATATCACAACAAAAAAATACAAATTGAAATATATAATTATATAATTAAAAAAAAAACAAGAACAATTATATACAATATTATACATGTATACATAATGAAACCATTTGAGAAAATAAATATAATTTAAAAGATTAAAACGAAAGTTTTGAAGAATAGGCTGAATTTAATTAACACAACTATACGCATACGCTGGTGTGTAGATACAAGCAGGAGCAGGATAATGAAGACCCTACGGCAATTTTTGACAATAATGAAATTTGATGGGAAACAACAGCAATATTAACGGGTTTGTGCCTTTGTTTAAAAAATACAAACAGCAAGCCATACAAATTTAAATTCATTCGCCAGTTCTATCGCAATCGAAGGAATTTCTATGGTCCCAGAGATTTTTTTGCTAGTGCTTCCTGGCGTCTGACGGACCATATTTTGTTCGAAATCATACAATATTAGATTATTTGAAAATGGGAAATCGAAACGGTTAAAACATTAAATTTAAACATCGTCTTCTTTATAATTCCATTTAGCATGAACAAATTCCAGAATTTTGTCCAAAAACTATGTCCTGTGGCAATTCAGAAAAACCACTTATCTCACTATTTGAGATAAGTGGTTTTTCTGAATTGCCACAGGTATAATTCCAGAATGTTATGTTAATTGGTTAATAAATTAACAAAATTCACAAATCGTAGTACAATTTTAGAACTTTACAACACTGCTTTTCCTGCTTGCCATCACAATTGTGTGGGTAACGAAAAAGGATTTTTTATTTTATTACATGTCTATTTACAAGCATAAGCCGAGGCTTTTATACTATGAAAAAGGAAAATCACAAAAGAGAAGAAAAGAAAAAAAAAGAAATTAACAATCCTAATCTATATACAAAATTATTTACAAAGGTGTATGAACATATTATTACAAATTATAATTACGTTAATAATTTCTCTGAACAGTTAAATATACAAGTTTTTTAAAAATTTTAAGAGAATTAATATTTTTAAGTTCAAAGGGTAAACCATTCCAAACAATAAACGCATTCATCAAAACCGAATTATTATATATATTACTTTTGTTAAGGGGCAAATTGATGTTTCTAGTGCGCAGAGACCTGGAAAAATTTAATTTTTCATAGAGATATAAAGGCAAACCAGAGGTAATAATTCTGAAAATAAATACAGCTATAATGATAATACTCGAACAAAGTACACCCCAAAATAGAAGTTTTTAAACCAGAAATATGATCAAATTTTCTGAGGCCATGAACGTATCGGATACAATTATTAAATGTAATTTCAAGTAGACGCAGAGAAGAACTGTCACATGCACTATAAATCACATCACAGTACATAAACAAAGGTACAACTAAACTTTTAATCAAAAATACTCGCAACTGAATTGGACATAATTTCGTTATTAATCTTAGCGAATATAAACTAACGGGTGATTTTTTTGTGGTTAGGATTTTCATGCATTAGTATTTGACAGATCACGCGGGATTTCAGACAAGGTGTCAAAGAGAAAGATGCTCAGTATGCTTTGACATTTCATAATGTCGATAAACATTAATGCCACAACGTCGAATTTTCAGTGAATGGGCCCTAGAAAAGTTGGCAGAAAATCCGCTTTTTTATCGACAAATTTTGTTCAGCGATGAGGCTCATTTCTGGTTGAATGGCTACGTAAATAAGCAAAATTGCCGCATTTGGAGTGAAGAGCAACCAGAAGCCGTTCAAGAACTGCCCATGCATCCCGAAAAATGCACTGTTTGGTGTGGTTTGTACGCTGGTGGAATCATTGGACCGTATTTTTTCAAAGATGCTGTTGGACGCAACGTTACGGTGAATGGCGATCGCTATCGTTCGATGCTAACAAACTTTTTGTTGCCAAAAATGGAAGAACTGAACTTAGTTGACATGTGGTTTCAACAAGATGGCGCTACATGCCACACAGCTCGCGATTCTATGGCCATTTTGAGGGAAAACTTCGGAGAACAATTCATCTCAAGAAATGGCCCGGTAAGTTGGCCACCAAGATCATGCGATTTGACGCCTTTAGACTATTTTTTGTGGGGCTACGTCAAGTCTAAAGTCTACAGAAATAAGCCAGCAACTATTCCAGTTTTGGAAGACAACATTTCCGAAGAAATTCGGGCTATTCCGGCCGAAATGCTCGAAAAAGTTGCCCAAAATTGGACTTTCCGAATGGACCACCTAAGACGCAGCCGCGGTCAACATTTAAATGAAATTATCTTCAAAAAGTAAATGTCATAGACCAATCTAACGTTTCAAATAAAGAACCGATGAGATTCTGCAAATTTTATGCGTTTTTTTTTAAAAAAAAGTTCTCAAGCTCTTAAAAAATCACCCGTTATAATTAACACGTTGACACAATGTACTAATATGGTCACACCAAGTAAGTTTGGAATTAAATATCAGTCCTAAGTTATTAAGAGTCGGAACAAATTTTATTGTTTCATCACCCAAAACAAGTGTAGGCTTAATAATGTTCAAATTACTTTTACATAAAAATAATGCCTTACTTTTATTGGGATTAAGCGCCAGTGAGTTAAATTTAGCCCATAATAAGATGGAACTAAGATCTTCGCTCAATTTCATTGCAGCCTCATTCAACCCTAATGCTTTACATCCGATGTACAATTGTAAATCATCAGCATAGAGATGAAAAGAACAATGACGAATTCGCCATGGAAGATCATTTATAAATATAGAAAAAAGCAAGGGACCCAGAATTGATCCTTGTGGTACACCTTGAGTTACTCTACCCATGCCAGAGCAGTTAACACCATGCTTTACAAACTGCTCCCTACAATTCAAATAAGAGTACAACATATTAATTGCAGAGCTAAAAAATTTATAATATAAATAAAGCTTTTGAAGTAGAAGTATATGATTAACACTATCAAACGCCTTAGAGAAATCTAATAAAACCAATAAAGCTTGAGAACCATGCCCATCCAAAATTGAAATTGAGATCATCAACAATGTGTACCAAAGCCGTTGTAATACTGTGACCATGCTTATACCCTGACTGAAATTTACAAAGAAAATCAAAATCTTTAAAATGCTGCAGAATCTGGGTTTGCATAACTTTTTCTAACACCTTAGAAAGGGCAGGTAGTATACTTATTGCTAGCTTGATTGATAAACTTAGTAGTTTTATTTCGAGCCCTTTTATAGGAAGCAAAACCAGCATCTAATCCACTCCTTTTATAATTATTATACTTCAAATCTCTATATTGAATTGAATCCAATATAGTCTGGTTTAACCGTGGAGCTGTGGGACAATAGTTAATAATTATTTTACTAAATTTGTTGTTTTTTGGAATATTTTGTAATTTTTTTTTTTTATTAAACATAAATGAATTTTTTATGAATTTATGTATTTTACTATTGTTCATATTCAGCCTTCTGATAATAGGTATATGTACAAAAAATAAAGAAAATAATTAAATTAAATTAAATAAAAAAATATATTTCTAAAAACAAAAAAAAAAAAAATCTGCCGTTCGAAGCATTCGGCCCTTCGACATTCGGCTCTTTGATATCATACCATTCATTCCTGTATTCGGGATATAAATGCTGGAATTGAAGAAGATCCTGAACACTTACGGAATTTACTTAATAGAACACGCGAAATTGGCATTTAAATAATATAATTCGTGTAACCCGCAGATCATAACCAAAATGTTTGCTGAGTTTTTCCAACCTGTTTATAAAACAGAAAATACATAGCCGATTATGGAGATCCTACCACTAGTGGATAAAGTGCATTCATATTTACTCCACAGACTGAACCCGATGACATTCAACGAACCAATATAAGCCATATAAATTCAAACACCTTCGTCCACTTTATAGCAAGTGAACGAATTTGTAAGGTTTTATACAATAGAGCAAAACTACCAGAAACGTTACCGCCTCTCTATAAAAACTTCCGCGCGGCCACGATCTCACCGCCTGAGTACGCCTGAGTAAGAGCATAACTTTGAAATCCTTAATGCCTAAATACGTTAAAATGTTATAATTTGATACTTTCAAGTTTTCAACTTCATACAAAATCACGAAACTTCTTTCAACTTCTTACCAAATCAAGAAATTTTAAATACATTTTAGAGAACTGAAAGATACAAACCTTAGGGGTATATCCTCCATCCAGTCGCAAGTTAAAGGTAGATTTACATATCCGACGATTTTTCGGCGAAGCTGCTTGCCGCAGAAAATTCGGCGAACGCTATATTACCGATGATTTACATATCCGTCGATTTTTTTTCACACATTCATACATAAACAATATTTTGTATACAATGTCAGATCGTAGAAAAAATAAAAAAACAAAAGAATTTTTTTTTTATCGATGTGTGCTGTGACGTCGCGCCGAAAAGATAAATTTTGTTCATGTCTTCGCCGTGCCGAAAATTCAGCGAAGAAGTTCTTTCTGATTGGTTGAATGTGTCACGTGATGTTCGGCGCAGAAAAATCGTCGGATATGTAAATCCACCTTAATTTTTTGCGACCAGAAATATGGTTACTAGATTTATTTTGCCATGCCAATTGACACATTTTTTTCAAATTTAGATTTGTTTTGCGATTGTTAAGTAGAAATACATAAAAAGACTGCGACCTAAGAAAAGGCGTAGCAGTCTTTTCCTGGATTTCTACTTTACAATCGCAAAATAAATTTAAATTTAAAAAAAATGTGTCAATTAACATGGCAAAATAAATCTAGTAACCATATTTCTGATCGCAAAAAATTAACTTACGACTGGATGGAGGATATACCCCTAATTAATCTAGTAGTAGTGCAAGAAACAACTTAAAATTGTTTGTCCAATAAACTAAAATTGAAAATTACAAAAATCAAAAACAAATCCGTTAATAAATACCTAAGTGGCCTTATAGCCTAGACAGACCGAGGATTAGTTAAATTGGTTTAACAAAATTCGGCCAAGTATTCTAGGAAATAAAATTCAATTCAGTTCGACACACTACGAAAAATTCAAAAATCGGTCACAATTGTGTACGTTGTACGAAAATTTATTTTTGTATGTAATTCGGACCAACATACACATTTGTGCATACCACTTAAATTGTTTTCGTCCGAAAAATAGCACTATAACTATAGTAATAATAATAAAACAATGTTATCAAAACCATATAATTAATATGTTATATACATACTTTATATGTTATCAAATTATAATGCTTTTTTCAAAAAGAATTCCGGAAGACATTACAGCCTGTCATTTTTTGCGTACACATTTGTGTATGGTGTACCTAAATTGATCGGTCGTGAACGTGTTAATGTTGATAAGGATTGCGGTGATAGGGTCTTTTAATGAATGGAATGGATTGCAATGAGTCCTAACGTCGGGAAAATCCGTTTATGAGGTCGCCCGTTGGGTACCGGGTTCCATTTGTGGAAAATAAACTTCTCAAATAATTCCGATATAGCTTGTTGAGAGAGGGTTTTCGAGTACCAAAAATCGTTTACGATAGATCCTTACACAAGGTTTTTGGTTGGGTTTGGAGCCTTCGTTTAACATTTTATTTGGCTCAAACTCGTTCATTTGATAAAATTATACAAATAGGGTTTTCGATTGCAAGTGAACAATTACAAGGAGTTCTGATTTCCGGAAAATTCATTTAGAGGTACTCCGAAAAGACCGTCACCGTGACCGCCGCGTGTTGTTGCACCATATTGCAACATGTTGCATAATATTGCGCATGTGTCATGTTGCGTGATGTTGCATTACGTTGATGTTGGATCTTGTTTAGGAATGTTGTGATGGTTCACTATGCTGCGTCATGTTGTACAATATTGTAGAATGATGCTACATATAGCATCAAGTTGTTTCCCGTTGAATCTTGCGTTTAGATGTTTGGTGTTATGTTTCATCATATTGAGGAATGTTGCGCCATATTGGGCTGGTTGCGTTACGCGTTACATTGACAATACAACATGTCAATGAAACATGTTTTCGTTAATCGCGGCTTATAAAAATGTTCGTTGTTATGAGTAACAATATTGATTTCCAGCATTCACTATCTAATTAATGTTACGAACTTGGTCTTTTTTCATATATTCTTTCACTTCAAATTAGTTTAATGTGGCCTGATCTGGTGGGCCCGAGTTCGTTTCTTTAATTTTTTTAGGATCGCACGGTTTTTATTGGATTGCTGAGAGGATGTTTTCGAGTACCAGGCACCGATTGCGACGGATTCTAATCTCATTTAGAGGTCATCTCGAGACCATTTTTTAAATGTTTTTCGACTCGAACGATTTATAAAAATGAATATGGGGGTTTTTTCGATGGTGGCCACTAATTAAAAATTGGCTCAAATGATAAAAAAAATGTAGAGAAGGGATTTTCGAGTGTCAGGAATCGTCTGCAATGGTTCATGATACCCGAAATTTTTTTATAGGTGTGCTCCGGTCTATCCGTTATGGCGCATCTTATTTTACAATAGAACTAAATCATTTCCCTATTAAAGGAGGTATAACTCAGGTTGTAACGATTTGTAATGGTAACCGGTACTGATGAACTTTTTTTTTGTACAAATATAAACGGTTTGTTTTTATTGTAGGGATAAAAATGTGAAATTACATTTTTGACAAAAATGATTAAAATGAAAAATACAAAAAAGAGAAAAAATGTTGCGGATCGATCAAGCAGTCGAACTCAAATAATTAAAGAAAAAATACTGTAGGTATTTAACTGGGGTTGCAAATTGTTGAATAGCAGTAGATAGTTAAAATAAATAAAATAAAAATTATATAAGAATAGTTAACGTGGTGCTGTTAAATGTTAGGTGCATGATTTCAATGAATGTATACACCCACATGTGATAAGAATACTTATAGTGCTAATGTTAAAGTTGAACTTAAATATATAAGATTATAAAATTATCTAACGATGTGTGCTACAACTCCAAAAAAACAATAAATTCGAAATAAAATATAACGTATTATTCATTAAAGCAAGTCTGAAAAAGTGATATACTATTACCCGTGCAATACAAAACGCTTCATTCGTGGGTTTTTTGAAGAACGGGATTGATAAGTGCGAACGTTTTGAAATCAAATAAAATGTGTGTTCATATAACCTGAATCGCATAAAACTCAACTTAAGTACAATAAACTAATACGTATAATAATTTATAATAATATATTAGAAAAGCTGCTATACACAAATTTAATATTATACAATTTAAACAAATTTCATATTGTCGAAACATAATTAACTATTGTGTAATTATTACTGGGGCAGCTGATTAAGCAGTTTGCCTGAATATTGATCATTAAATATATGAATTGGAACCACCTTAAAACTGACGAGATAATAAATAGTATGCTGCTAGGATTCGACCATATCTGCCATCGGACCCGCAACGTAACGAGGAATTTATATATAGGGTGCCGGCAAGTTAAGTTTAATTTAGTTTAAGAATAAAAAAAAAAAGTTTATAACAAAAATAAAAATACATAATATTAACCCTTGTCTCAACACGACATACCCGAGTATGTATTTAGTTTTTTAAACGGTAAAATCGACGTAACAGTGAGTACCTTGAAGACTGAACTTTTCAGTAGCTGCTTAAATATAGAATATATGCACTTGCACGCCAAAAAAAATAATTTTGTATTGTCAATTAGGATGTTTTAGGACTAGATATACATTATTACACCTTATACTCAACACGAACATAACCGGGTATGTTCATGTTTTTATACTTTGTATAAGAATATACTTTGTATAAGATTTATTATCTATTATTTTTGTGCACCTATAAAGATTTAAAGAACACGTAAAAGATGTGGGCATCTCTTCCATAACACATCCATAACACAGCCCAAACACGTAGAACAACTCATCAAAATAAACCATACATTCCAACCGAATTATAGGCCTCAAGACAATGTGATGAAATAACTACAGAATTTGGCTTCCACGAAACGTGACAATGTGCTCTTACATACCTAAAAAACATAGCTGTGGTTCTCTTAGCCAAGCTTCATTATGACAAAAATGTAAGTGGTGTAAAAATAAACCTGACATTATAAATTATTATAATGCAACGAAAGGAGCAGTGGATACGATGGATAAAATGATGGGCGAATATACCACCAAACGCCGTACTAAGAGATGGCCAGTTGCGTTTTTTTACAACATGATGTCTCTGCATTAGCTACGCATATAATTTATTCAACTAACAAACCTGAGTTGTCAAGAAGAAAACATTTGTAGGAGGCAAATAGCTTGCAAAGCCATCAATTGAAAAGCGAGCAGCAACGTCATTTATATATCTAAAACTTTAACACACGAAACGGATTGGAAGCAATGTTGATGCGGAAAATAGGAGAGGTATCTGAATCATTTCTATCCTCATCTTCTGGTTCTAGTCCGTCTCTAGTTCTAGTTCTGGTTCTAGAAGATAGAGATAAAACAGGTCGCCTGAAACATAAAGGTTTAATTGCTTTATATGCCGGAAACGATGACCCGCCGGCAAGGCATGTCACTATTGTCTTAAACCAGTATGTGCGAAAGATTGTCAGGAGTTTATTAAATGCTGGAATTGCCTATAAATTACTTATTATCCTGTTTCTTTGTTAAATATGGAGTAAGCATTTTCATAGATTTAAATATTAATTAATTAATTTTTTTGTTAAATTGTTTGTTTCGAATTAAAATATAATAAACTGAATTTAGCTGTAAAGAATAATATTACATTTCCTAACTTGAATTTTATTTCGCCATTTACCTTTTAGCGTCTATGTTTAGCTCAAAATTACCATTAATCTGATACTTTCCATACTAAATGTATAGAAAAATTAACGACATACCCGGGTGGGTATGTCGTGTTGAGAAGAAGTTGTTCGCTGCTCGTGTTGACACAAAGGTTAATAAAAATTCTTGGATTCAAAAATAAAAACATTACCTATTTTAAAATTATTTTTGTCATAGTTTTTTTCTATATTGATTAAATTAAGTTCTTCGAGAATGAATGGCTGATGGATAAAAATTATTACTAGTGATCCGCCAGTTTACACGAGTTGTGATTCAACCAAAATTTTCTTCTCTTCTTTTCCCCCTTGCCTATAAACAAAATTTAGTTTATAGGCAGGGGGGAAAGGAGAGGAGAAATTTTTGGTTCAATCACAACTCGTGTAAACTAGCGGGATGATGGTGCCGTGCCGAGTAATAGTGAGGTATTTTTGAATTTTTATTTAGACCTTTTTAATTTATTTGTACAATGGCCAACAGCGTGCGTAATAGAACCCCCCGTGATTCCGGAAAATGCTATCCAACAAAGATTTTTTTGATCACACATTGCTAGACGGAAATTGAACCCAAGGTTACATAATGAAAATAGGTATCTAAGAGTTTTTGCTAGTACCTACTCGTTACATTAAACAGTATTTATGTAGGCCAAGCCTAGCAATGCCAAAGCATGACAGCAACGTACAGAGCTTTCGCTTGAAGCTGGAAAAACCAAACGATATCGCAATGTTACTGGAATGGAATGGAAGGAAGTGTGTGAGATCATGTTCTGAGAAGTTATTTTCGATTACCAAGATCCTGATGAAGAATGCGAAGGTTGTCTATACTATGTAGGTTTGGAATTATACACCTCAATATATAGTTTGTAAGATTTCAATTTTTCAGGAGAAAAATGAAATTACCCTAGTTACATTAAACAGCATTTATGTACGCCAAGTCATACAAACACTTTTACGTGCTTGTTTACTCAAAATAGTTTTTATTATTTAATCAGATCCCCAACCATTACTTTAAATATAAGAACGCTATTGTAGTTGGCTCTCTGGTGAGCACCAAGAACGCCGCCAGAGCAAATTGTATAGGTGGCCTGGCGGTTTTTATGAGGTACGTAGGTTGACTAACGATTTCAATAAGTTACAAAAATAACTTACCTGATAATTGTATATTTATTATTTTCTAGATAAACCTATATTCGCATTCATTGACATAATTCATTATTTTTACTATATCTAAGTAAACTAAAAATTAAACCACAGAAATTAAGCTCAAACTAGAACTATAAAAGGCAGTTTCATTCCAAATAGCACTTTCCTCAATTGTACATAAAACTGAAGTTTAATTATAAATTAACTTAAAAACTAATTTCACGAAGTTCGATATAAAATATTTACATATTTTTGTTAATTTTTAGGACAAAATACCGTTATCAAAACAATACTAGTCAGGAAGGACCTCTGGAGTTGAGTATCAGACCTACCATTTTAAAAGCAGTACGCAGTTACCATTGCGTATATACATAGCCAAGTAGAAGCAAAATGAAAAAATTACATATTGTAATGCCCGGTTTACATACGACCAACATTTTTCTTCTGCAAAATGAATAAGATATAACAATGACTTTTTGCACATGAGAGACAAGAAAAGCAATATATCCCATCAAAATTTTGCAGAAGAATTTTTGAGCAAAAACCACCATAAAAATGAAAATGTTGCCATAAAATATATTCGATCCGAGTATTTTTATGGCAACATTTTTAAAATTAACAAGAAAAAAAAATATTTTGTATTTATAAATGTTGAGGATTCATAATAAAAACAAACGCCATAGATAAAAATGTAAATTTCGCATTTTAATTCATTAAAAATAAATTAATAATGATCCTATAAAAAAAATTACGCCATTACTATATATGTTTATTTCTTTCTGGCATATTGAATATTTTTATATAGCGGATTCTTTCTTATTTACCTGCAAAAATTTGTAGAAGAAAACAATTTTCTCATGTAAACCGGGCATAAGGATTGAGTTAACTCGATTCTACAAATTTGGTGGATCAAATCGAGTTAACGCGAAGTTGACTCGACCCCGTATATATTGAAATTTCGGTCATGGTTCAATCCGGATTGAATTCTTAATATATCCCAAGTATTTTTACTTTCAATTTTCCTGGCGATATTTGTACTTAAGTACTAAACTTAGTCTAGTATTTTTCTAAGTTTGAGTTGCAATTTATTAAAATAAAACGTATGAAACGTGTCGCGATTATTCGAAACTGAACGAAACTCAATAAAGGAGAATTGTATACATGTATGTGTGAACAGAAAAGACAAAAAACAAAATGGCGGGAGCGAGGTTGTGCATGAATGTAAAATGCTATATTTGAAAATGTTAGAAGAAAAAGATGGCGGCATCCAAATGTGAGAGCAAAATAAAAATTTAGGTTTAAATGAATATTTTTATTTTATTAAATTTGCGGTATAAAAATATACATACATATATACATATTATATACGAATCTAAATTATATTTTAGTAAATTTTTTAATTATTTTTTATTATTACACAATTTGAAATTATTCTTTGATTGTAATATTAAAAGTTTAAATAATTTTCCAAATAGGTACTATGATTATTGCACATCAAGTTTATTATTTTCGCATTTGTTTTCTACCTAAAAACTTTAAACTGAACTAGAAATTAATTAATTTATGAAAATAATATTTGAATAGATATAAAATATATTTTGATGTAATTTTATTTAAATTAACGCACATCTTTAAATTTTTTTAACAAAATTTTATAAAATTACCAAACTCATGTCGTGAACATGAAAAATAAAAACAAACCATGTACATTACACGCTATACACATTCCTACGAAAGAAAAATTGCGGTAACACAGTATACAGTAGTAACAACACAGTATACATATACGCTACAAACACTATCATTATACCCAAGTATTTTTACTTTCAATTTTTCTGGCGATATTCGTACTTTAGTACTAAACTTAGTCTAGTATTTTTCTAAGTTTGAGTTGCAATTTATTAAAATAAAACGTATGAAGCGTGTCGCGAAAATCCGAAACTGGACTAAACTCATTATAAAGATTTTATTGCATGTGTATGCGTATTGAGAAATATTTGGCGGGAACAATTGTGCTTGTGTTTGTTTAAACGGCAATTTCAAATTTAGGTTGCAAAATTAAATGTTTTTAAAGAAATATTTTTGTTTTTGTAATATAAAATGATTTATTAAATTCATTATTTTAATTCATTATTGATTACTTTGGACATACATGTATATATATACATTTCGATTAAATTATTCAGTTTTTTAATTTCTAATATTTACACTAGATTTTTTTTTTAAATAATTTTCCATGTTTGTCTTTTATATAATAAAAGTAATTTGTGGATATTAAATCGGTTTCGATAGAGTTCGTAAATTTTTCCATAGTACAATCTAAAATGTTGAAAATAATATTATAATTATTAAATTTAACACGGAGTAGCGTAAACCATACCTCACATTATCTTTATTGACCGTTAAACGTAAACTTGCAGCTAAGCTCTTTGGTGAACAGCTCTGTAAAGTTTGCCCTAATGCACTTTTTTAGTTCGTGGCCATCTTGCTTCATAAATAATGATTTCTAAATATAAAATAGGAAAACAAAATATAATAGATTGTACCAAATTATCTCGAAAGAATCTTTACATTACCAATTGTTTTACAGCCTTCCTATATTCAATTAAATTAATATCAAAGTTGACAAATGTATCCGCATCGTTAAAAGTTACTATAAACTTAGCGTTCTCACAATAAACTAAATAATCATTATAATGTGAAGTTTAACTTTCTTTAATTTTGGATGAAAACGAAGGAAAATACTGTGCTCAATTTTTACTTTCGTTTTGTTATACTTCCCAAGTATAACAAAACGAAAGTAAAAATTGAGCATAGTATTTTCCTTCGTTTTCATTCAAAATTAACGAAAGCCAAACTTCACATTATAATGATAGTGTTTGTAGCGTATATGTATACTGTGTTGTTCTTGTTACTACTGTATACTGTCAGTGCACCTAGAATACTACAGGCCACACTGCTTGCTATGTCATCAAATTTATGTCTACAGTGTATTCTTTGTACTGTAGACGGCAGTCATGTTCATAAAAAGAATAATTAAATGGCAGGAAAAAATAATAAAAACAAAAATATGTAGTGTGATTCGAAAAATAAGAGAGCGAGGTTGTGTTTGTTTTTTCACGAAATATATATTCACGTGTATTTTTTTATCAAGCGATACATTTTTACGTGTTTTTTTACTAAATTTAAAAATCAGGTAAGTAAGTGAAAATTAAAATATAGTTTGTGACGTCTGATTTGGGAAAAAAGTGTATGTTAATAAAAAAAATAATTGAAAATATTTTATTGGATGCATTTGCACTATGAGCCATCCAATTTTTTTAATCTGTTATAAGAATTCGGTTTGAAAGTGAAAATAATTTTTGCTTTAAAGTTTAATATATGTGTTTTTTGTTTAAAATCATTTATACATCATTTCGTAAAAATCTTAATGTTCACGTCGACTATAGAATCGATTGCGGATTGAAAACTGCATATAAAAAAAACAAACCAACATTTTAAATCATAGTTATAGTTTAAATCAAGTCATAGAAATTCCGATGGATTTGTATGGAAACAGTGTACCTAGAATAGCTACTTTGATTTATAGCCATTGTTTCCCAATTTATTTATATGCATTTTTCACTCAGCAATCGCGCTCCCGCGGATTGTATAATCGACGTGATTAAATAAATTAGGTTAAGGCATGCAATCGTTTAGCGCGCAAAAGCTCATCCTGCCTCCGGACATCCATTTCTGAAGGCAGAAAGATTTCTGGGTCGTTTATTATCGAGTGTGAGTATTTATATTTGTCTGAACATCAGGCTCCAAGAGGTTTTTCTTATTTAAATATAATTTAAATTAATTAAGTTAATTTTTCTGGTGATGGGGTTTAAAAACGGTTACCTGATCGGGGCCCGATGTACGCAAAGAAGGAAATTACGGGAATGGTGAAATGGCCCACCATGGATATTTTAAAGTGTAAGTGTTTTTATGTGTTCGGATATCAGCAGCGGCTTTTATAACACACTGGTGGTGGTTCGGATGTTATTGAGAATGCTGTATCCGTCCGATGTATGTAATATATGTGTTTGTGAAATTTTGTATAATAAAATAAAAATTCGTATTTTAGAAATGCCAGTGTGCATTGTTCCAAAGTGTACTGTAGTTTACAGTAGCGAAGTACGTGGTTTTAGCTTTCCCCGACATCCTGATGAACGAGCAAAATGGTGTGGTTTAATCGGGATTAATGATGCTGCACTAACCACCAATCACCGTGTTTGTCAACATCACTTTGAACCGGAGTTTATCATTAAAAGTGATGTGAAAATACTGGACACGGGTAAATATTAACTTAATTTTTAAATGGACAAGTACCTACTCGTAACGTGACCTACTAAACCATACGTTTTGAAATTTATTTTAGGAAAACGGATTATGGTACCCAGATCTCGGTGGACACTAAGAAGCGGTGCAATTCCCACCATTTTGTTACCCCACGAAGCGAGTAGAATCGATTTTAGTGCCGATATACGACGAAAGCGGCAAGAAGAAGAACATCGACAAATCGAGGAACGTCTGTTCTTATTGGATGATAAAATCACAGTACTTCAGGATATTATTAATAAAAAAGATAAGTATTCTCTTACTGACTGGGTTAGCAAATTATGGGATTCAAATTTGCTAATTTATAAACTTAAACTGAATTCTCTTGGAATCCCATTTGTATGTTGCTCATTTTTTATTGATAATAACCTTGTTGTTACAAAAGTTTTTGAAAACAATCGGGAAATTAAAATTTCTAAATTTAATTCAATAGTACCCAATTTAAGAATAAATAGTTTTTCAAAATTAATTAAATTCATTACATATTTAGATCATAATATAAATAGCATGGTTGATGCACTTGACATCTTCCATAACATTCATGAAAATTTAAATTTAATAATTAAAGATGAGCAATATATAGATAAGCGTAAAAGTTTAACTTTTTTTCAGGAACAATTAAATTTAGTGAATTTTAAATCTCCTAGATATTCGACGGACACTTTACTTTTTTCTGCACTTTTCTTATATACTTTTCCGGGCGCATATAATTATCTTCGCGAATCTGATTTACTTATTTTACCTTTTCCGGGATATTTAAAATCGTTTAACATCGGAAGTGCGAAAACGGGTTCGGTTCATTTAAATTATTTAAAATCAAAATTATTAAAAACTGGCGATTCTAACAAATATGTAAATCTTTTATTAGATGAAATATATGTTAAATCTGCCATAACATACAAAGCAAATTATCTTCAAGGAATTGCGCAAAATGTGTCTTCAGATAAAACCGAAATTGTAGCCGCAAATGCAGTGCAAACGTTCATGATCACTTCGTTGTACTCCCATAGCCACGACGTCGTCGGTTTATACCCAGTTAAAGCACAGGACACCGCGTTTCTTTTAAATTGTACAAACAATATTTTAAATTTACTTAACGAATCCGGATATGAGGTTGTATCTATAATTACTGATAACAACCAGATTAATCGTAAACTTTTTAAACAGCTATGTGGAGGTCGGGAATTTCAACCATACTTTTTTTCAAAATTTAATTTAACAAAGAAAATATTTCTTCTATTTGATTCCGTTCATTTACTTAAATGCATTAGAAATAACTGGCTTAAAGCAAAAACTTTTAAGTGTCCTCAATTTGATTTAGATGAAAATAATTTTTGTGCCAACATGAGTGATCTTCAATCAGTTTTTGATCATGAAATTAGTTTTATTAAACAAGCTCCTGCTTTATCGCATAAAGTTCTATTTCCAAACTCTTTCGAAAAACAAAACGTTTATTTAGCTATTAAATTATTTGATGAGAAAAATATATCGGCATTGCATTATTATTACGAAAACCAAATTTTAAATTTAGATCCGGGAACCGCGAATTTTATTACAATTATTTGGAAATGGTGGAGCGTAGTTAACGTAAAGAATTATACAAAAGGATTTCACAAAAGAAACGATTTCGCGCGGCCAATTTTTAATTTAGAGCAATTAAATTATAAATTTCTATATGATTTTTGTGCGTGGTTACAATCTTGGGACTGTTCTGAATTGAAACATTCTTTTAAATTAAGTAAAGAGACTTATTCTGCTTTACTACAAACAACATCGAGCATGCTTTTATTAATTCCGTATCTTTTCGACGAACTTAAATTTAAATACGTTTTACTCGGGAAATTTCAAACAGATCCTCTAGAAGCGCGTTTTGGAAAATATCGACGCATGTCGGGAACAAATTACCATATTTCTGTTCAAAATATAATTGAATCTGAAAAAAAGTTGCAAATTACAAGTGTATTAAAATTAAATAACAAACAGGACAAAATTGCCTTAAAAGATTTGTTTTCTGATTTCAGGGAGGATGAATCGCAAATGGACAGCGTTGATTTTGATTTGGCGGAAGCGGTTCTAAAAACATCGGAGGAGATGGAGTTGCTGGAGGAGAACGTTGCAACTTTAATTTTCATCGCGGGATATGTTGGGCGTTCGGTGAGTGAGAAGGTGAAATGCACTAGTTGTACTGAACATTTGCTCATCAATAAAGAATTAATTTTAGATCATAGTCATAATTTAGAGTACACATTTAATTTAGATCGGGGCGGTTTAAAATATCCTTCGCAATTTTCTTTAGATATTGGCGTTTCCGCTTTTAAAGTGTTTGAAACATTAATCGGGAGTTTCGAGAAAGAGTTTTTAGAATTTCGTAATCAAAAAGCCTATCTTAAATTTTTAATGTTAGAAAAATTCGATAATTTAATTATCGAAAAATGCAAATGTTCAAAGGATAGGTTTGTTTTAATCGATAAATCATTGTCCATTTGGTGCAATATTTTGTTGAATAATTACACAAAAAAAAAAATAGTGCAATTCACGCTCTCACAAAAACCACAGTAAAAAATAAGTTTAAAAGGAAATTAATAACCCTTACAAATTAAAACTAAATTTTTTTGCAATTTTTATTTAATTTTTGTTTTCTTATTAAAACCTGTGATAAATGAAATTACTTTATAAATAAGATTTTTAAGATTATGATTTACTAATTTTACTAAGAAATATTTATTAAATATATTATTTTGTACATTTTACTTAATTATAATTTTATTAAAGTTATTTTTAAAATATAGATAATAATGAATTTCATAAAATTTAATTTATATAACATACTTTTAACTATTAAAATTTTTATATTTAATGTAAATTAGTTAGTTTTTGTGATATGATTTTAAATTATAAAATATTATTTTATAAGTCTAAAGCTTATTTAAAAAAAAAGAATTATAAAACCATATGTGCTGTGCGCATACAATAAATTTTTATTTACGTTAAAAAATTGAACGTATTTTCTAACTAATAAATTAGTAAAACTATTATTTAAATTAAATTTATTTTTGATAAAAGAATTATTATTTTTTAATTATTTTAGAATATTTATATCAAATAAAATGTGATAAAAATAAATTAATATGTACCTATACCATACAAAAATTAAAAATTATAATTTTTCATAGATTGAATTATTAATAAATTTATTTATAAATAAAATTTTTAATATCACCAATAATTATATTTTCTTTAATTTTAATAATTTAGATTTAGGTGTACAAATACAATATAAAAATATATTTTCATTCAATTACATAAATTTGTGAAACATTAAAAAATATGTATTTTTTTAACAAATAAAATTCTACCTTTAGGCCCCTATTACGATTCGGGCAATTGTTCATCACCCTCGCCTTCCTCGTTTTGGGTTAAACAAGTAACCTGGGATAAAATTTCATCACCTTGTAGATCTTTCTTTTTTAAGTTACCCATCCAAAAAACAGTTGTGCAGTTATTTGCGACCAAAGCCGCCTTCACTTTAAATACCAGAAGTTCAATAGTTTGGCGTAAAAATGGAATTTGTGTAACGATTGTAACGTTTTGAATAGCTTTTGAATGACAGCACAAATGGTTGTTTGTTGAAAATTTTTTACGAGCTCATTGGTTCGCTCCGGGATTCATCTCAAATTACGTTCCAACATCGACATATCGTATTGTAAAAATAGTTTAATGTAAATGTGAGCATGTTTTACGAATAACACAAAATTTCGTTGAACATTTAAATTTTTAACCACTTCGAGTAAGCAATTTACAATTTCAGTACTTACATTCGGTATAACATAAAACTAAATTTAACGAGGCATGGATCATAATCCTTAAACAATTATCGATGATTTCTAAAAAGCTATTAGCGTACTCTGCAAATATGTTTGGATAAATTTTAGTCGTATTCTCCAACAGTTCTATTGTAAACAACTCACTCTTAATTTTCTGGTTGATCAAATTACTGATGTAATTGGTCTTGTCATCATTGACCTTAATAATTATCACAAGTATTATTAAATCGATCGATCGATGATCATCAGGTGCCTTCATACATACCTTCATAAAATGTATTTCATCCAGATATCGTAAAATTTATTAATTCGCATAAAAGTTTTCCGCAAACACGTAAATATTTCAGTCGTTACGAATTCGGACAATTTTCGAAAATTTCTCTCTACAGTCACGAATATCAGTGATCACATCTCTCATAACTGCGGTATCGCGTGCATCAAAGTTGAGAACAAATTTTATAAACGGCAATATCAACTGCAAGAAAATGACAAATTATTATTGAGAATTTTTTTTAATTTCAATTTCCAGGTACCGCAACTTTCGTTGTATTATTGATGTGTTTTACCTTCCTTCGTCTTAGCATTGCTTGCAAGTGGTGGCTCAGCGCCATATTACCAAAGGTCGCTATGTTTGGGATTGTAAACAGCTCAGCATTGTGGCTCAGCATCGTTTGAAATCAAATCGCTTAAAGTAATCCTTAGTTAAACATTGAGATTTTTGGCAATATATTTGGAAAACCAATCATTTTTTTACCGCCTGATCATGCCGACTAGAATCTAGTACGTCCTCAAGACATTTAATTATTTCGATTTTATTTTGTGTAATCGCAAGTGCAAGTATGTAGTTCAAATATTTTCGTGTACAACATATCCCCGTTCACAAAATGATTTATAAATTTTAATTGCGACATCATTTAAAGACTGCGAAAGTACTTTCGTTAAAATATTTTAAGACATATACTTTCATCTTATCGACAAATATACTGATTAAATCGGTTTGTAGAAAACAATCATTAAAAAATTCTTGACATGAGTTTCTTGTGGTTGTAAGGTATTTTCATTAGCTTTGGTGATGATCTAAAAGGTAATTTGTTTTATTAACGAGGTATAGCGAGCTATAATATTAGTCAACTTACAACACATCCACTTAATAATTTACTCAAATTTGGTTCATTTTTTATTGAAACCTCGAAATATTTTAAAAAACGTTGCACATTTTCCGGATACTCGGGACTCGATTTCATCATTTGCTGTAACTTATTAACAAACGACATATGATCCAATTCCAGTGAAATGTGATCCGGGTTATCCAGCGTAGCACCGGTTAATAAGTTACACTGGCCAAACTCACGCTACACGTTCTGATACTAAATACAGAAACAATTAAACAGCAGAAAGAAAATATTAATACGAGCGCTAAAAGTAAGGTTATGTCAAAATTACGTATGGTTATGTTAATTACACGAAATGTGTACAAAATTTGATTTTATACGTGTGTAACGCATAATTTCATAATAATATTATAAATTAATACTTACCAATAGGATAATTATTAAATTTTAACATTTATTATTTATTAAAATTTTAAACAAACAAGAAAAATATTTTAAAATTATTTTTCTTGTTACAATTTTTTTATTAATACGACAATTGACAGCTTAAACCCAAAAAAAAAAATCAAAACATACTTTTTCATTTTAGTGCTGCCTAAAACAGTCAAAGAGAGAACTGTCGACATAAATTGACGTCATATAGCAAAATTTTTAAAGCAGTGTGGCCTGTAGTATTCTAGGTGCACTGATACTGTGTTACCGCAATTTTTCTTTCGTAGGAATGTGTATAGCGTGTAATGTACATGGTTTGTTTTTATTTTTCATGTTCACGACATGAGTTTGGTAATTTTATAAAATTTTGTTAAAAAAATTTAAAGATGTGCGTTAATTTAAATAAAATTACATCAAAATATATTTTATATCTATTCAAATATTGATTTCATAAATTAATTAATTTCTAGTTCAGTTTTAAGTTTTTAGGTAGAAAACAAATGCGAAAATAATAAACTTGATGTGCAATAATCATAGTACCTATTTGGAAAATTATTTAAACTTTTAATATTACAATCAAAGAATAATTTCAAATTGTGTAATAATAAAAAATAATTAAAAAATTAACTAAAATATAATTTAGATTCGTATATAATATGTATATATGTATGTATATTTTTATACCGCAAATTTAATAAAATAAAAATATTCATTTTAAACCTAAATTTTTATTTTGCTCTCACATTTGGATGCCGCCATCTTTTTCTTCTAACATTTTCAAATATAGCATTTTACATTCATGCACAACCTCGCTCCCGCCATTTTGTTTTTTGTCTTTTCTGTTCACACATACATGTATACAATTCTCCTTTATTGAGTTTCGTTCAGTTTCGAATAATCGCGACACGTTTCATACGTTTTATTTTAATAAATTGCAACTCAAACTTAGAAAAATACTAGACTAAGTTTAGTACTTAAGTACGAATATCGCCAGGAAAATTGAAAGTAAAAATACTTGGGTTGGGATTCCACTCGCTTGTATCACTTCAATACCACCATATACAGGCCGATAAAAAAATTCTGAGTTAGTATGAGTAATATTGAAAAATTAACTTGGCGGCAAACACATTAAAACAGTTTTTTTTTATATATTTCATTTGCTAAGGTCTGAATCGAAATCCACACGACCAATATTTTTAATTAATGTTTCCATGTTTGAAATTCAATAAATAAAAATATTAATAAAATTATCATTAACTTGTTAAATTTGTAATTTGCTCTTCACATCGATCATCCGTGAAGAACTGTATGTTTGTTGTTCGTTGTATTTATGATTATATTAAGTTATTATAATTTGCTTCCTATTTCTTTTAGGTAGTCGCATAGCATCTTGTAGTGATTGACATTCTCTGATTTTAGTATATCTATTAATTTGTTGTTTAGTAATAATGTGTATTTACTTCTCGTCTGGTCGTATTTTGTGCATTTTTCTACTATGTGCTCGTTATCTTCCAGTGTGTTGCATACTTCACATATGTTATTGTCTTCTATTTTCATTAGGTGTTTAAATTTTTTGTTTTTAGCGTGTCCCGATCTCAGTCTATTTATTTGTCTTATATTGTATGCGCTTAGATTTTAGTTATGATACCATGGTTTAGTTGGAGGTGATATATGATAATTTTGTTGTATTTTCCAACTGTTGTTGTCCATTTGTTGTATTTTATTTGCCATTCTTTGTTTATTGTTTCTTTTATTATTTGATATGAGTCCTTTATGGTTATTGGGTTGTTTATTACTTCGTCGGGATCTTCTATTGCTTCTTTAGCTAGTTTATCTGCTCTCTCATTTTCTTTTATTCCTAAGTGTCCCGGTATCCATTGTATAATTATTTTGAAATTTTTTCCCCTTATCATGTCAAATATTTGTTGTTCGTAAAATTTGTATATTCTCTCCTCGTTAGCTCGTCTTATTGAGGTGCAGCTGCTCTTTGAGTCTGTGAATATTATCATCTTTTCTATACCCATTACTATAGCTTTCTCGATAGCGGTTTTAATAGCTAAAGTTTCTATCGTTTTGATTGACGCTTGGTTTTTTAGTTGTAATTTTATCTCTATTCCTGAGTTTTTGAAATAAATTCCAATTCCTCCTTGTTCTCTTGTTAGTGACCCTTTCTACATATTCTTTGTATTTTTTCGGTATTTCGTTGTGGTGCGATCTTGCAATCATTTCGTTTAGGGTATCTTCTCTTAATTCTTTTGTTAGTACTTCCTGAACTAAGATGTTTTCGGTTTTTTCCATAACCCTGCTTTGTGGTTGTTCTATTTCACGTAGAAAATCATATTCCAGATATAGGTTTGACAGTTTTTTTTATAGAGGAGTTGTTTTTTATTCTTTTTCCGATATCACTATTCTTTTGTAGATGTTTGGCTATATACTTTAGCGTTGTGGCCTTATTGTCGAGTTCTGCTGGTAGTGTTGCTGTTTCCGCCAGTAATGTGGGGATTGGTGTAGTTTTTAGCATACCTTTGCAGATACGCAGGTTTTGGTTTATTATTTTTTGTTTTATTTTTATGTTGTGTTTTATGTTTGTGGGTGTTACTATACCTGCATACTTTAGTAGTGTTGCTTTCACTAATCTAATCGGATTAGCTAAGAAATGTGAAAGCAACAACTTTTGGCTTTAATTTTTAATGCGTTTTATTTTTCTGTGTTGGTTCATTTTATTAATATTTATTTTAGTTTTTTTTATTTTATGAAATAGATCAAATTAAATTCGGTATTTTGCTATCAAATAACAAATGCCAAATTTTACTAAAAGATAAACTTTTCGAGAAAAATAGAAAAAATAACGCCTTGCGGTAAACACCATAACCATAAAATAATTTTATTTCCCCTAATCCTAAAATTTTTTTTCTTAACATTCTAAGAAAATCGGCTTTAATACAATGCAATTGTTGTTGTAAAATTTTGAAAGCAACACAGCTTTTGTTCTCGTTTGGATTATAGCTTTATATACATTGGCAACTAGGTGTGGGTGTGCTCCACCATTTTGTATGTTATTGTTTTTAATAGATTTGTTGCGTTGATTATTTCTTTTTCAATTATTTTATAATGTGGCAGTAGTGATATTTTATTGCTTATTGTTATACCCAATAGTTTCATAGTTCTTTCCTCTTTGACTATGTTGTTGAGGATCGGTTGGAAATTCGTAGGTTTGTTCTTGAATAATCTCATGAAGGAGCATTTGTTTGGGTTTAATTTTAGATCTATTTTGTTTAGACCTTCCTTTAGATCTCTTAGCGATTTGTTAGCTGTTGTTTGTGCTTCTATTTCAGTTTTCCCTGTTATTAGAATCACTATATCGTCTGCGAATTGATAGATGTTGTTGTTATTGTTTTCTATATCATGGAGTTCCCTGGTGTAGATGTTGAATAGACATGGGCTTAAGCTGCTGCCTTGTGGTAATCCTTTGTTGGTGATTTGTTTTATTGTTGAAGTTTCATTTTTGTAGATTATTACTCTATTCGGTAGGAATTGATACATCCAATTTGTGATATGGTTTGGTGTGTTTATTTTAATTAGTTTATCTATTAGTATATTTTTGTTTACGTGATCGAAAGCTTTTCATATATCAGTCGTTATTATTATTTTTGTTTTATTGTTATGTTTTTCTGATGCCATTTTACTGAAGAGGTCCACGAAGTAGTCCATAATATTTATATTTTTTCTAAAACCATATGTTTTTTTTGGTAGTATATTATTGTTTTCTAAATGTTGGTTTAGTTCCTCAAGAATCATTTTGTTATATATTTTCGAAAATGTGCTCAGTAGGCTTATTGGTCTATAATTTTCCGTTTCATATTTATCTTTATTAGGTTTTTTAATAGCTGTTATTTTCGTAATTTTCCAGTTTTCTGGATATATTTGGTTTTTATAGATGTTATTTAGATGACTTATTCAGCGTGTTCACTGATGGTTTTCTGACATAAAAAATCGATATATTTTTGACATATTTTACCCCCGGCTAACTTCGCTTTAGTAAAATATGCCAATTTTTTTTTTATTACACGAGTGAACGCGTTTATTTTTATCTTGGCATATAAATTTGACAGTTAAGTGTTTTAAACGTTAATTTCCATTACTAGAGAATTTAATATAGTGTTATATTTCCTAAAGTGTTGTTTAAATTTTAATAAAATATTAATGAAAATGTTTATGATTGAATCAAGTTTAGCCGGCTATTAAAAATTGAGTTTTTTCAAAACAAAACTCAGATGTCAAAAAAAAACAAAAAAATCCAAAACAAAGTGGAGTTAAACATATACCGATTAATAGGGTGTGCTCGGTTTGTAGCTCAAAAAAACCCGGATATTTTTTATCCTCTTGTACACGAGTGAACACTAGGATTATAATGTTTGTTAACTACGGGTTTACTTCTATTATGTTTTGAATTTTATATGATATTTTATTTTCTCCAGGTGCTGTATTTTGTTTTTGATTTATTATTTTTTTAATTATTTCGTTATTGAATATGTTTTCTGTCCTTCCAGTATTTACACAGGGTAATCTTATTGTTTCGATTGTTTCTGGAAAGTTGTTTATATTTTTTTTTGCCATATCGTATTCCTCTAATAGATTGAATCTTTTATTTCCTTTCTTATTTCTTAGTTTATTAATTTTGTGCCAAAGTTGTTTCGTATTTATTTCCTTGTTTATAGTGTTAATAAAGTTTTCCCATGAATTTTTTTTTGCTATTTTTATCGCTCGTTTTAGTACTGCTATTGATCTGAGTAGTTCTGTAGCCGTATGAAGGGTTTTATGTCTATTATAACATTTTTGTTTTCCGGATTTTATGTTCCATAATCGTTGAACGTGTTCGTTCCACCATGGTTTTGGGTTATTGTTTTGATTTATGGTTATGCTTTTTGTGTTTGTTTGTATGATTTCTTCTATTTTGAATTCAATATTAACTAGGTTATTGTCGTCCTGAATTTCTGATATTTCTTTTATTACATTTTTCCAATTGGTGTTTTCCTTTTTTATGTATTTGTTTACGTATACATTTATTATAATTGGCAGATGGTCAGATCCTATGTTATCCTCTTTGCAGTCCCATTCGAGTTTATTGTATATGTATATCGGTAGTGCATAGGGAGATGTTTATCGCTGATATTGTATGCGATCTTAAATTTTGTCTGGTGTGTTTGCCGGTGTTTAATAGTATCAAGGAGCTTTTAATAATTATTTCTGCTATTATTTTACCCAGTTTGTTCTCATTAGTTAACTGATCCCATAGACTACTATGGGCATTGATATCTCCTGCAAGGATTGTTTTGTTGTTGCTTTCTGCTTTTTTGATTAATTTTTTAAAATCCATAATTTGCACATTTGTGTTACCGTTTGGGGGGTTGTAGAAAGCGATCAAATACATTTCTTCCTCTCTATATCTTATTTTTATTTGTTCTGCTTCAATATGTGTGATGTTTATATTTAAGTCGACTTGTTTGGCTCCAATGTTGTTTCTTATTAGAAACCCTACTCCTCCATATCCCGTGTCTCTGTTTTTTGTTATAAGTTTATATTTGGGTATTCGTGGTATATTGTTCTCATGTGTCCAGGTTTCATTTAGTATAACTACGTCTATTTCTTGTTTTTGTATATACATTTTTAATAGGTTGATGTTACTGTTTAGACTTCTTATGTTTATTTGTAGTATTTTTATACTACTTTCCATTTATTTTGTTTTTATATGATTTACTAACTGTAATGTTTGCACACGGATTATGGAGGATTATCTTGATTAATTAACACTCTTATTATTTTTTTATCTTTATTCAGGCACGCTAACTACACGAACGACTTCACTTGAAGTTAGTTATGATATACAAAATATATTATGGCAAGGGTGCGTCCATTCACATATGTTTATAGTTACATACATCACATCCTCCTGCCAAGTTAACTGTTACATTACTTAAATGATTAAGAATTAATTTCATAATGTTTAATAATATTACAACATATTTTAAGAGAATAATAAATAAAAATTAAATACTACAAGTACATAGTTATTTCAATTACCGGAAACATGTTTCTAATCTTCATTTCAATTCCCTACTAAACATTAATTTCGAAGGGGTTTCATTTGTCGTACAGTGTTTTGTTGTTCTGTAACTAAACAAAAATCTATTCAAATGTAAATCTAAATTACCATTACTATTGTCTCTACATGAATTTTCATCAACAATACACTTAACGGTTTTCTTAAAAGTTTTTACCATATTTTCAGCTTCGCCATTCGTTGCTGGATGTCCAGGTGCCGTTAAAATATGTTTAATTCCGTTAAGCTTCAAAAATTGCTTCATTTCACCAGAACAAAATTGGCTACCGTTGTCGGTTACCAAAACATCCGGTAGACCAAAGCGACTAAATATTTCCCTAAATTTGACTTTTGTCATTTCTGTTGTAACTGAGCTAATCCTGAATATTTCTACCCATTTGGTGTATGCATCGACTATAATTAAAAAGTTGTTTTTATAAAACGGACCTGCAAAGTCAGCATGTATACGGCTCCAAGGTTTTCCTGGGCTTTCCCATGGTACCAATGCTGCTTTGGGAGGATTAGGTTGCATATATCTACAAGATCTGCAGTTTTTTATTGCTCGCTCAATATTGGCATCTATTTTCGGCCACAATATGTAGGATCTTGCTATTGATTTAGTCTTCACAATGCCGAAATGTGAAGCATGTAATTCTTTTATAATACTCTCTCGTAGGCTTTCCGGTATCACGACTCTACACCCTCTTAATAGAATGTCTTGTTTCACGGTTAACTCATTTCGAATATTCGCAAACGCCCTATATTCCTCTTCACGTAAATCGTTTAAACCTCCGAACCTAACTGCTGCTATAATTTTAGATAATATCTTGTCTTTTTGGGTTTCTAGTTTAACATTCTTATAATTCAAAGTAACATCTTTACCTTTATCTATAAAATGTAAATAATTTGCTTTACCCTCACATATATCGTCCTTTTCATTCTCGGAATTATCTAATGGGAGTCTAGATAAAATATCAGCGCTGTTGTCACCACTTTTTATATATTCTAATTTATAATTAAATCCTGATAAAAAATGAGCCCATCTTTGCATTCTACTGGCAGCAATTTGGGGTAGTCCCTTTTTCTCTCCAAACAATGCCAGTAGAGGCTTATGGTCTGTTCTCAATAAAAATTCATTTCCTATCAAATACTGAAATAGTTTCTTTACAGCATAATAAATTGCCAATGCCTCTTTATCAATAATGCCGTAGTTTTGTTCAGCGCCAGTAAATGCTCTAGAGATGAACGCGATCGGTCTCTCTGTCCCATTTGAATATCTATGCACGAGCACCGCACCTATTCCTTTCTGTGATGCATCACAAGTCAAAATAATTGGTAGACTTGGATCAAAATGTACAAAAACAACATCCGAAACTATTTCTCGTTTTACTCTTTTTACTGCTTCCTCGCATTCTATTGTCCATTTAAATGTTTCTGACTTTCGTAAAAGGTTATATAAAGGATTCATAATCGTGGCTAAGTTACTTATGAATTTCCCATAATAATTAATAAGGCCACAAAATGCCCTAACCTCTGTTACATTACTTGGATCCTTTGCATGCAAAATTGCATTAATTCGGTTCTGCGTTTTACAAAGACCTTGCTCATTTACTATATATCCGAGATATTCTATATTGTCTTTGAAAAATTCGCACTTGTTTTTGTTCAATCTTAAACCGGTCTTGCTTAAACGATCACAAACCTGCTGTAAATTGTGCAGATGCTCTTGATCGTCAACACCTGTCACAACTATATCGTCTAAAAATACAGTGACCCCATTAAGACCTAACAACAACTTTTCCATATTAAATTGAAAAATCGCGCTTGCTGGTTTAATTCCATATGGCAGACGATTCATTTGAAATATGCCTTTATGTGTACTCCATGATACATACTTCTTGCTTTCGTCATCTATCTCCATTTGATTATATGCGCATGCAAGGTCTAGTTTAGAAAATTTTTTTCCTCCACGCAATGAATTAACGACTTCCTCTATTCTCGGAAGTGGATAATTGAAATCTTTAATAAATTTGTTTACGCTAACTTTATAATCTCCGCATATCCTTACCCTTCCGTCAGCTTTTAATATTGGTACTAGTGGAGTGCCATAATCTGAATTCTCTATTGGCGTTAAGATACTTTCCCTAACCAATTTCTCAAGATCATCCTCAACCTTTTGTTTCAAAGCGTAAGGAACTGGCCTAGGCTTACAAAAAATTGGAGAAATATTGTCCATAACTTCCAAATGAATTTTGCTGAACAGGAACTTTCCTAACCCATCTCTGAATAGATCTTGATATTTAGTTAATATTGATTCTAAATCTAGTTGTTGTTCTACACTATTTATATTCGACAATCCGATATCAAAAATTCTTAAAAAATCTCGACCTAATATGGGTGGACCGCCATTTTCAATGACCGCAAATTTCATCAAATTATTTTTATTTTTATAACTGACATTTGATTCGATACAACCTAGCACTTTGAGAGTTTCACCCGAATAGCTTTGCAATATTATATTCTCTTGAGATAAAACTAAATTTGAAAATAATTGATCATACAAACTCTTTGACATGGCCGACACACTTGCTCCTGGGTCAATTTGCATGTTCAGATTTAAATTATTTATATAAATTTCAATCGTTAATGGTCTATCTCTCTTATTATCTAAATTATAAATCACATCGTTCTCAGTCGTATTGATACTTTCCATCTGTTTACTCACTTCATTGACATTACTTTGGTCGATTAAAAAAACTTTATCTTTGACCCTATTACACATTCTTGAACTATGTCCCTTTTTTGCACGTATTACAATTCAATGAAATGAATAAACATTGGTCATGTGTGTGAGTTGTCTTACCACATCGATAACATTTAATAGAATTTCTGCCTGGTGTTGGAGATCTCTTGTTGAAAGTACGCCTTCTCGTTGGACTTCGACTTCCCTGGTTGGCTGGTTTCGTTGAAACATTTCCCTTTTTATTAAATTTACACTGGAAACGTTTTTCTTTTCTATGCGTGTTGCAATTTCCACAGCTTTTGTTAATGTTAAAGTTTCGTCTTCTTCGATAAGCCGCTCGTAAATTTTTGAGTCGACGCTTGTCACAAATTTATTTACTAAATTGTGTTCCAAATGTGCTTCAAACAAACATTTTGATGCTAATCCTTTTAGCCTTGCACAGTAATCATTAGCTGATTCACCATCCGCTTTTCGGGCAGCAAAAAACTCCATTCTCTCTTTGAATACTACTACAGCTGGTGTGTAATGCTTGTCCAAGATGTCACACAGCTCCTTATTTGATTTTTCTTTAGGTAATTTCGGTGAACATAAATCTCTAAGCAATTTATATACCACTGTATCCAGATAATTAATTAAAGCATTTCTCTTTCTATCCTCATCTTTTATAAAATTTGTTTCGAAGAAAAAATCCAATTTCTCTTGGAAAATGCTCCATTCTTCATTTTCAGGATTAAACGTGTTGAATTGTGCTTGAATTATTTGCTCCTCCGTCATTTTCGATAATAAATTTTTACTATATTAATTTGTATGTGGTGAACAAATCTTACTTTTATTTGTTAATCCCACTCTTATTTTTTTAATCCTCGTCGCCAATTGTAATGTTTGCACACGGATTATGGAGGATTATCTTGATTAATTAACACTCTTATTATTTTTTTATCTTTATTCAGGCACGCTAACTACACGAACGACTTCACTTGAAGTTAGTTATGATATACAAAATATATTATGGCAAGGGTGCGTTCATTTAGCACAAAATAAAACATTCCATCGCTGTCATAACGATTAAAAGGCCACTGTTTAAAAAGCGTCACAGCGAAGTTACAACCCGTTCACCAGAGCATCAGAGGATGATGTATTTTAGGAATAAATAAGAAAAACAAGATACATACACAAAGAATATTATTCCAAGGAATATGTGCAGAAGCAACATACTATATTAAAAATTTCTATCTTAAAATTGTACAGTCCACCCTGACCGGCATATCCCAAGTATAACAAACTTCGACTTTTTTGTCATTTCTCGAAGTAAAAACTTATATTTAGTTTAGACTTTGACTTAGTTTTGCTTTCGACTTAGAATAAGATCCTGTATGAAAAGTGTCGCGATTATTCGAAACTGGACGAAGCTCGATACAATACAATTGTGCTTATGCATGTGTGTAAATAAAAATTGGTGGAACAATTTGGTGTAAGTATGTGTGTGAAACGTCACAACCGAAACGTATTAGGGAATGAGGTGCTGGCGGAATTAAAAAACTACTATTTTGATTTCAGAATTTTATTAAAATTCACATGAAAATTGACCATACGACTAACATAAATCTGTTGATTGATGAAACATATTATCTATTTGTTTTTTCCATATTTTTTGTTTTGATATAAATATTATAACACGGCGTATACACTTTATGTGCTGTATTATACACAATTTTCGTTCATTCCTGCTAACAATTTCATTATTTCCACAATAATATGAAAGTTTAGTTTACAGGCCCACCAATTGAATTAAGTTATGTGCTGAAATTTTGATGAACATAATTTAAACCATTAATATCCAGACAATTGATTACTTAATAAGTATTTAATTTTGTAATACTTACATTTTAAATTAAAATGTTAAACCTGCACGTCGCCTTTCACATCACTTATAATTATGATGACGTCTCCATTCTTAGTTTACAATAAAATTTCTTTCTTTATACTTTGGACAGTATACATATACTGTGTGTAATGTGTCTTCTCCCCACTGTACTCATGTTTACATTTAACTACTGTAAGAATTTTTTCCAATTTACATAAAAGAATACGAATCTTTTAGTTCACAAACAATTGAAATAATGTGTTAAATTTATTAAAATTCATTTTCGTAAATTTAATTAGTGAAATTTTAATTTAATTTGATATTTAAAGTTTTTTAAAAAAGTTCGACATAGTATACACCCTACCGTCGCAACATACATTTTTTTACTAAATAAATAAACTTCAGTCAGCAAAACAAATCAAAGTAAAAGTTATAAAACAAAACCAATGCCTCAACCAGTCAGACTTAAGAGCTTAAGTTACACGCCGATTGCACCACTTTGGTTAGTGCTACAATCACCAAAATTTTATAGGCTTCTCGTCACAAATAAACAACTGACCTCTAAATTTGGTGGTCGTACCGCTCTCCTAAGTGATCCAAAACGGAGCACAACTTAAGAACTTAAGTCTGACTGGTTGAGGCACAAGAGATTATTATTTTTTGTATGTTCGTGTTTTCTCGTGTGATAAAATCATGTGCCGATTATGACGCGTAAGCAAAGTGGAGTTGATGTTTAAAAATGAAAAATCTAATGCCTCAACCAGTCAGACTTAAGAGCTTAATACCATAGACACATATCTGGTTTCGTAACTAGGGTTATGAAACTATGGTTTGCGGGATGAGAATAGATGACACACTACAGTTCTCATCACATTTGACAGTTCGTCATATTTCTTAAAATTATTTAATTCGATGGTTACTTTTGTGAAAAATAGAAATAAAAATGCCAAATAAACAATCAGTGTGTATCAATTATATGCTACAATTATCAGCATATAACATTTTAATAAATTTAATGGATGGAGAAGCTGCGAGGTTGAGGAAGGAAGCGGCTGTTGCGAAAAAGTTGGCTATTTACAATTTAAATAAATTTAATCAATATGCCTCATTGTTATTTAATAAAGATCGGGTAATAAAACGAAAACGAAGGCGTTTCTGGTCAATTGTAAGTTAATAATTTAACCTTAAACAAAAACATAGTTTAACTTGTTCGTATAATTATTTCCAGGTGGAGAAATCACGGTATTGGGAGGAAGACGTACCAAAATTTGATGAAACTAAATTTAAAAACACATTTCGTGTATCGCGCGAAACTTTTAATTTCATTAAGAATCGGATAAAACACATCGCTCGACAGGAAACAACATTTAGACCACCCATTGAAATAGATAAACGATTGGCTATTGCGTTGTATGCATTAGGCTCATCAGCAGAATACCGAACAATAGCCTCATTGTTTGGAGTAGGTCGAACTACAGTAGGAGAAATTGTCCTTAATATTTCAGAAGAAATTTTTAAACAATTTAAAGAGGAATGCTTCAACGCTTATCCACCTACTCCCGAAAAAATTGACGAAGTAGTTCGGGGGTTTGAATTGCTCGGATTTCCTCAATGTTATGGTGCTATTGGTTAGTATTAGAATGAAATTAAAATTATTAGGTAAAATTAGTAAAGTAATTCACACATCATTTGTTTAGATGGCTGCCATATTGAAGTGCATCCACCCAAGGATCAGGCCACCGATTATTACAACTTCAAGGGGTGGTATTCTGTGATTCTTTTGGCTGTTGTGGACTACCGGTAATAATAATTGGATGTAAATAATAATCAAATTAACTTATTTTTAAATTTATTATTTTAAAGATATAGATTCACTTATTGTAACGTTGGATCACCGGGAAGGATGAACGATTCTGGAATTTTCGAAATGTCTAAGGTAAAAGCTGAACACCAGTTTAACCCATTGTTCCAGCGAAAAAGTAAAATTATCGAAGGAGTCGAAATTCCAGTGCTATTGATTGGTGATTCGGCGTTTCGAATTTCAAACATCTTGATGAAGCCATATCCTTATTCAACAACTCAGTCTTCCGAAGAGAAATTATATAATTACCACCTTTCAAAATGCCGAAGAGTTGTTGAAAATGCATTTGGGCAATTAAAAGCCAGATTTCGCAGAATAGGAAAAGGGCTAGAAGTACACGTTGATAACGCCAACATCCTTATAAATGCTTGTTGTCTTTTACACAACATTTGTAATGACCACAATGACATATGTAATCAGTCCTGGCTTAATGAATTATCAAGTCAATCTACTAGAATTCAACCGCAAACCAGAACAAGTATCGGAGACGGGGTCGAATCAGATGGCTACAGAATTCGCAATGCGATTTGTTCGTTTTTAGGTATGTTGTAATTTAAATAAACGTTCAGACTTAAATTTCAATTCAAAAGTTTTAGTTTATTAATATAATTAATAATAGTTAATAATAGTTAATATAATAGTTTATAAAATAAAAAATACTTATATCATCAAAAATATTAATTAATAATAATAATTAAGATTAATTCATATTATATAAATCTAATCACCCTTTTTACTTAACAATTCCAATAATGTTTTTTGAAATTCAATATTCGTATTCACAAAACTACCAACCAACTTTAATTTATCACTTTCAATTTTATTGGCCTCTGCCAAAAGATCATTTGATCGTTTTAACTCCTCAGCAACTGTTTGAGATGATTTCTCCATTAACTTTTTTATTTCATCATAATCATCTGTATGCTTTCTTTTTCTAGCTCGTGGAGATGGTGCTGGTGGCAATGATGCAGACGATGTTGTTGCTGTCCCAAACGCTGAAGTAGATGAAGTTGAACATGCGACTGACGTATCACTTACATCTGAAAACTAAAATCGTGAACTATTAAATTCTGTTTACAAATTATATAATAATATGTGTTTGTTTGTATAAATATAGGGTTACATATGTATGTATGTGCTTATATATTGTGTAAATAATATTATAATTACCACACTATCATTTGACTCGCTAATGTTTGAACCTGAAAATAAATTGAATAATTAGTATAAATTATCGATATACGATGTACATGTACATACCACTAAAAGTTTCTTCCGATAAATCGTATCGGTTCGATTTAAATGCTCCGATTATTTCGTGGACTTTTAGATACAAGGGCCACTCAGAAGGAGAACCACCAGATACACCACATTGTTTCTTTTCTTGTCTGTAATTAAAAGTAAATTATATTGTAAAACTATATATATATATAACTATAGCACAAATAAATTTTTGTTTCCATACCGATATCTTTTCGTCAAATTGTTTATTTTGTTTAAAACTTCGGTCGCATTGACATTTATATTATGCTGTGCTAGTTTTTGAGTCATTTCAGCCATTATGTGTCCATTCCGTTTTGCTTTTCTTAATTTTTCTATGTTTTCTCCCCAAATATCTATAAATATATTTGTTTCCCCATCGGACCAAATTTTTCTATTTTTACTTTTATTTTCCATTATTTAATTTAATTTTTGATTTAATTTAAAGAAAAATTGTTGTCTTAAATTTTTTTTTCACACCTTCAACGTAAATAAAAAAAAATACATGACATGACAAGAATATTTATAGTTTTCGGAATTCACTAATTGAGCAACTTGGCGCTGTCATCACTAAAATGCTACGGGATGAGAAAAATTATCTCATCCCGTAACTACGTTCAAACCGAGTTGCAAACCATGGTTAGGGGTGACACATTACAACGAAACCATGGTTAACTCGAAACCATAGTTATGAAACCAGTAATGTGTCTTTAGTATAAGTTGTGCTACGTTTTGGACCACTTAGGAGATCGGTACGACCACCAAAATTTTAGAGGCTAGTTGTTTATTTATGACGAGAAGCCTATAAAATTTTGGGTGATTGTAGCACTAACCGAAGTGGTGCGATCGGCGTGTAACTTAAGCTCTTAAGTCTGACTGGTTGAGGAATAAGGGTCAAATCGACAGACGACAATTAATTCGCAAATACGACTAAATTCTCTCTTTTGGTATTTTTAAACCACAATAAATTGACACTTTAAACTGATGATTAAAGTTGTAATCGTAGATATCGACGACTACAATCGACAATTCTATTGACGTTTAATTGCGAATTTAAACTTCGAATTTCGAAGAGTTTTTAATTTATTAATCATCAAACTTTTATTTATTTGTGTTGTATATATTTGTCTGAACATATTGAAATAAAAAAAGTAATTTTGTAATTTTTTTGTAATTTCAGTCTAATTTGTATTACGTAAAAAATTGACACTTTTAGTTACCTTTAAAATTACAATAAATTCGTGAATTAATTTGCGGTTATAGTGTGGTTTAAAAATACGGAATTCGAACATCAATTTCGAAAAATCACCGACTACAACTACAACTTGTAGTTTCGGCTGTCGATATGACCCTTACTAAAATCTCGAAATACTAAATTTATTTTTCGAGAAAATTGTTACCAAAGGTTGATTGTTTATAGTGATCATTGACAAAATAATTTTTTTTATTTTATTTATGAAATACAAGCGATTTACTGGCAAAATCAGCGAACCATAACATTCTTTCCATACAACCTTTTTTTTTGTATGGTTTTGTCAGTTTTTATTATTATTTAATACTCATACTAACGTCTATTTTTTAAAAATCGGCATCTAACTGTAGTGGTAATGATCGCTGCTTGCTATTATACTGTTTATATTGGAGGTTGAACCTAGGTCGAGTCAACTTGTAGTTATCTTCAGGTTAACCTTGAAGTTAACTTCTAGTGTTTATATTGGAGAGTTATCTTAAGGTTGAGTCGAAACCAGGTTATAAATGTCAAAATCATTCTAATTTTTTCTTCAAAAAATCATTATAAATTTTTCTTTCGAACTAGTTACATAGAAAAATATTTAAAAAAAAAATAAAAAATCGTAAAAAACACAGAAATATGCTGCCGGATTTAAACACAGACGCGCGTATTCTAAAGGACTAGACACACCAAGCGTCGGCGGCGAGCGGCGAATTTAAATATGCATTAATTTATTTATGTATTGTATAGAAACGATAGTATAAACAATTATACACCAATTATTTATAAAAAACATTACAAATTTTGGGTTTTAAAAAGAAAAATTGTAATTTTAAGAAATTGTATTGAATGAAGTTGCATCCGCCGCCGCGAAATTATGTCCCACACCAAGGTGCCAAAAAAGTTCGTCCATCGCCGCCGAACATAACCTAAAAATAATGATCTTCGATTGTGGTTCATACATTTCTCATTCGTCATTCAAGTAAGCACAAATATTATTTACCAAAACGAATGATTATTAAAACAAAAGTCTAAAATTCTCAAAATTATCTAAAACAAAAAAGTTGCCGAGCCGCCCTTGTTGTAAACGGATATGCGCGTCGAGTTGTATGGAACTTTTGGAATTTGACGCGCTGCGCTTGGTGTGTCTTGTCCTTAAGTGCAATGATTATATACACCTCTTAAGGATGAAACACACCAAGAGCAGCGCAACATATTCCAAGCAATCCACAATAACGGCTGCATATGGGCGTGCACCTCAAGCAGGGAAGCAGCAGATTGTTTTGTTTTAGTTGTAAATAGAATTGTGTCAAATTTATCGAGGTTATGAGTAGCAGCCAAGTGCAATAAATCTATGCTGCTGGGTGTGGAACCTATTGATGCTGCGATAGATGCAACTTCATTCAATGTAATTTCTTTAAATCTAAATTTTTCTATTTAAATTAGACAATATTTGATTTATTTTACTGTGAATACCTATATTTATCCTCAAATTTTGATTTTGTATTGTTACATAAGCGAATAAGTTAATATTTGAATTAGCTGCTCGCTGCTGCTGCTTGGTGTGTTTCATCCTTTAAGGATGAAACACACCAAGAGCAGCGCAGCATATTCCAAACAATCCACACTAACGGCTGCGTATGAGCGTGCACATCAAGCAGCGCAGCAGATTGTTTTGTTTTAGTAGTAAAATTGAATTTCGCAAATTTTATCGAGGTTATGATGAAACACACCAAGCAGCAGCAGCAAGCAGCAAATTTAAATTTTGGCTTATTCTCTTATGTAATGATACAAAATCCTCGGATTTACCGGACAAGTGGCGCAGTGGTTAAAGCTTCGGCGCTTGGACCGGGAGGTACTGGGTTCGAATCCCACCAGAGGCAGGATGCAAAGCGAATTTTCGTTATCGATTACGATCGGTAATGTTAATAAACACAACTATGACCCTCTGTTGGAGTGCAGAATTCAGCGACGGCCCACCGTCTGTGTCAGTGTGCAGGTTGACATGGAGCTTGCAATGTGCAGGTGGTATACTGTAATTGTGTGAAATGGGTGGTGTGTGCGTGAATGCAAGGGGGGTATTAATTGACCTTAAAAGGACATTAAAACCATTGGACAATTAATACTTTCCTTAAAGAAAAAAAAAATCATAGTTTGCGTATAAATATAGGTTTTTCCATTGAAGGACATTAAGTATTTTGTAATTATAATTGAAAAATTTAAATTTAAAGAAATTGTATTGAATGAAGTTGCATCTGTCGCGGCATCCATAGGTTCCACACCCAGCAGCTTCAATTTGCTGCTCTTTGCTGCTACTCATAACCTCGATAAAATTTGCACAATTCAATTTTACTACAAAAACAAAACAATCTGCAGCCATTAATGTGGATTCTTTGGAATATGTTGCGCTGCTCTTGGTGTGTTTCATCCTTTATGCGTAGCAGCAAAGAGCAGCAAATTGAAGCTGCAGGGTGTGGAACCTATTGATGCCGATTTTTAAATCATAATTTAATAAATAAAACACTGATGTCTAATTAAAAAATGAAGTATATACCTGCATTGAACAACATACCAAAGCCAAAAACAAATGGAAAATTCGGCAAACGTAAATAAAAATAAAGTTGAAAATCTCGCATTGCATCCATCAAGTGTATTGTTGTAGTTTTGTAGGTTGCGTCTTGGGTACTTTTCGTGTTGAAAAGTTTTCGTGTTCTTCGATAGATGGGGAAATGGCGCTAAGAAGAAAATGGAAAAGGGTGTATAAAATAAAAACACAGAAGAAGAGAAGTCGAAGACTGAACATAAAGCAGCGTAGATGCAAAAAAGAGGAAATATAAAGTAAAGGAAGTTTTCAATATTGTTTGAGTTTGTTCGAGATTCAACTGTGACACGAAAATCGTCTACATTGTTTGTGTTTACAGTCTATCAACTGTTTTTTTGTAGTCTACTAACACTAATTTGAATTTGATTTCCGAAAATTCGAAATTCTAGACAGGACAACACATTTTTGTTTTCTCTATTGCACAGTAAGTACGATTTTTAGTTTTGTTTTTTATGCCACAGTTTTTTATGTATACCGTATCCATGAGTTATATATCAGTGGTGTACTCAAAAAACGAAACAAGGAAAAAAACTCATACCTCTGTTTTTGCCCGTCTACACAATTGGGTGAGTAAGGCAAAAGTATCATGCCAAAAATTTATTTTTATATGCGTTTTGAACCAATTTACACATTTGTGTATTACTTTTAAACTTATTTAAATCTGAAATAAAAACTCAAACTATACACACAATTGTGTTGATTGTACTTCAAATCAAGCGAAATTTTTTTATCAAAAACACTATTACATACTATCCCTTTTGCTGCCCGGTAACACAATTGTGTGGGTACGGGAAAATTACCATGTCAAAAATTTATATTTGTATGTGTTTTCAACAAAATCACACATTTGTGCATTCCTTTCAAACATATTTTCGTCCAAAAAACACTATAGACCATTTTCCTCAAAAAATTTTGACAGCTGAAGCTGTATGGCAAAACAGAACAAACTAAAATTTATTTGTAATTTTTAAAGTTTATGACACAACTATTAAAGTTTATTGTTTAAAACATAACCACAAACAATTGTACTGTTAAATTTTAATAGCATTGTGAGAATTTATGAATAAAATAAAAAAATAGAATTTTATTTTAATGGTTTGCCATACACGTTCAACTGTCATAATGTTATTTTGACGTTTGAGGAAAATGGTCTATATCTATACACACAATAGTGTTGGTTGTACTTCAAAACAAGCGAAATTTTTTTACCAAAAACGCCATTACATACTATAATTTTTTACTCACGCATTTGTGTGGTTTGGACTTAATAAAAGCCATTTTTTGGTTGGAAAAGGGATATTATTTCTGTTTTTTTATATTCATATCGATTAGAATTGGTAGGTGATCCGAGCCTATATTATCTTCCATGCATTTCCATGTCATGTTGTTGTTGGATAGAAGGGCCGGTATCTATCGCTGACTTATAGAAGGGCTGGTATCTATTCGTTGATGTATTATGTTTTAACTCTTGTCTGATTGGGCCTCCAATATTTAATATTTGGGGCTCTGTTTGTATTGTAAATATGCCACACTTACCGATAGATCTATTGCTCTCGATGTTGCCTTCTCGCATAAACCCCGATTGATATGTGTAGTTATGACACCTGAAAAATAAAAATTAATTATGATGATGTTGAGCGACTTCATGCTTGAAGTAATTTTAAAAACTGTGGAAATTTCAAGTAGTTTATTATTTTTATGTTTATTTTATACATACATGTTGGAATTATTGCCTTAATTGTAACAAATTTTCATTGTAAAACAAATGAACAATTATATTAACGATAATTTTACTATGATGATGAATTTAGATGCAATCTCACGGCTATTAAGAAAATTCTACAAAATTGGTTCTCCCCTTAATACCCACCTATACATGAGTAAATAACAAAGATGCATCGTGAATTCATTCTTCTACATAGAAGGGAACACCCCGTAGTGCAGTGGTTATGGGCGAACCATAGATAGAATAAAAAGAATAAAAAGATACCGCTAGAAACGAAGATAAAAATTTATTATTCCATATTTAACGTTTCGACCATAGATAACACAAAATATTAAGTTCATTCATATATTTTTATAATATTTTTTGATATATTTCCTAAAATCAGAATGCAAAAACTACAATAATTTTGAGTATAAGCGTATACATGTTTTTAAAATTATACAACAAATACATGTTTTTAAAATTATAAAAATTATTTATATGCTGTTTAAATCACCGCAATTCGTTTTTCTTTTAGGTTAGGTTTAGGAAAATACAATTCTACAGTGTATTGAAAATTATTTGATAATCCTGAGTACTAAGCCGCAATCCGTAATTTTAAAAAAAAATAAAATGTGTGGTTAAAAAAAAAATCTTCACACATTGACGCATAATTTCTATATGTGCTACTCAAGAACACATTTTCTAACTTTTGTAATTGCAATGATATTTCGCCGCGAAAAGAAATGTATTGTTGAGAATTGAATAATATGACGAGTTAAGCTGGAATTCCATTACTGCGGCTTTTTTTTGTGCAGAAAACCAGAAAGAGATGCAATCAAAAATCGCTATGTGTGTGAGCGGAGCAACAGTAAAATTTTTTATACTTAATTTTTTTGTTGTTGTAGCGATTTGGTTGGCATAAATATAAATAAAAAATACAAATCGAAGTATTTTTTATGGCATCCAAAATTAAAAATACCCCCCACTCTCAGCAAATTTTTAGTATTTTACTAATTTTATGGTGAGCACTTGGCTCATACATTTTATATGTTTGGTGGAGTGTAATAAAAATCGCGTTTTCATGATAAATTTTTATTAATGCCAGAATTAAAATATTTTACAATTTTTAATTTTTATTATTTACTCTGTATTACATAATTTTAATAATGAGATATTATTTAGGTTATGTTCAAAATGCGGTCAAATATTCCCCTAACTTTTTTATAGGAAGGCGTTTTCTTAGTTTTTAATTATTGAAAGGAAATAATTAAAAAACGTAATAAAATGATGCCTAAAAATAATATTTAGATGTTTTAGTACTTTAGAGGTATAAATAAAATTGATTTAACAATAATTTTCATTTTTTATGTAATTTTGGTTATAATTTCGTAGTTGTCAAATATTCCCCTTAAAATTTCGCTATAAAATAAAAATAGTCTGTCTTTGTCGAATTTATGATATTATCTCTTTCTGGTTTTCTGCTAAAAAATAAAAGCCGCAGTAGTGGAATTCCGCATCCTTAAACAAAATGATAGATATTTGCGCGAAAAAACTGAACCGCGACTGAACCGCACAAAACTGACATAAAACGTACTTCTGTTTTTTTTCGTTTGTTTTTTTATTTATTTAGAATTTACGGAACGCATTCTTTTTATACTGCATCGAATCGTAGAATGAAAAGAATATTCTGTTTTGAAATATCAAGCTGTGATTGTGTGCGTGTGCAAATAATTGTTTTTCTTTTTTTTTTAAATAAAACAACATAATATATATATACATATATTGTACATATATTTAATATTATATCAATACCACTACAATAACAGTCCATTTCTTGTAATAATTTTGTTGGTATATGTAAATACAAAAAGAAATGAGAATTCCATGCAACACGAAACAAAAATACATGGCAACAAAAAAACAATTTCATTATTTTTAATAAATAGTTTGTATCGTTCAAGTTAAATTGAATAATACTTTGTCAAAAATAAAAAGGGATATTTTGTTATTGAATTATTTAAAAAAAAATAATTTTGAGAAAACTTTTCATTAAGTAATATTCCAATTAATGCCCGGTTTACATGAGAAAATTGTTTTCTTCTACAAATTTTTGCAGGTAAATAAGAAAGAATCCGGTATATAAAAATATTCAATATGCCAGAAAGAAATAAACATATATAGTAATGGCGTAATTTTTTTTATAGGATCATTATTAATTTTTTTTTAACGAATTAAAATGCGAAATTTACATTTTTATCAATGGCGTTTGTTTTTATTATGAATCCTCAACATTTATAAATACGAAATTATTTTTTTTCTTATTAATTTTAAAAATGTTGCCATAAAAATACTCGGGTCGAGTATATTTTATGGCAACATTTTCATTTTTATGGTGATATTCCTCAAAAATTCTTCTGCAAAATTTTGTTGGGATATATTGCTTTTCTTGTCTCTCATGTGCAAAACGTCAATGTTATATCTTATTCATTTTGCAGAAGAAAAATGTTGGTCGTATGTAAACCTGGCATAAAGCAGCAACTTAATTTTACACCATAACAACAAATAAAAGAAAAACAAAAATATACGAGATTTTTTACTGCCGCTCTTGCATGCTTTTTTACTTTTTTAGTAAACCAAAATATGTTGAACGGGATGGGTGTACGCCTTTGCGTATGAAAACAAAATATTTTGTGTTTTATTTTTGTTCAAATAAAACTTGGTTTTTAATTAATACGGTGTAATAGACCAAAATACAGTTTAATCAATCAATAGACCATTTTCCTCAAAAAATTTTGACAGTTCTCAATCAGCTGTTTTTGATGCTGTATGGCAAACTACAATTTTGTGCAGTGTTTTTATACTGTGATAATTAATTAAATTAGGTTAAATAAAATCTAGTTTTTGTGTTTACATAATTTATTAATGTTAACAAAAAAAAATCTGAATACCATATTCAAAATTTGTGTGAGAAGTAAGTAATTAACATGATTTTGTAAATATACTTAGGTTATGTTTTTGCACAAAATAAATTATTTTTATGAAATTATATAAATTTACAGAAAAAAATAGCGCCATGCTATCAAAATATGCAATGGGTCTATCGTAAGCCGAAAGACGACGATACAAGAGCAAAATTGTTCAGTTTGAAATGAAATGAAATGTGATTTATTTATTAGTTAGTTTATAATATGGAATTAAATTTTTATTTTGAATGAAATATTTGCATTTTTATTGTAGATTAAATATAATTGAAGGGTTAAGATTGAAAACAGCTCATGATATTTTAACTATGTAGTCGAAAACATATTGTTGTTAATTTTTTGGAAATTGTTGATATTGGTTGTCGGTTGGTTGTGATAAGAAATTTTTGTCTGAATACATCTATGCTGGCAATTTTCCTATTGCTCTATGGTGATAGGTTCCATTTGAGATTTTTTCATTAATAAAATTTAAAATTCCACAGGATTCGAATACATATTTGTCCATACATTGTCCACCGTAAGCTTTTGAGATAATCGTTATTTGTGTTTTTCTTACGTCCTAACTCAACCGAAGGAATCCAGTCATGATTTAATACGGGGAGCGCTTTTGCCCGATAAAAGATGCTGAGAGCAAACAAACGCATACTTTAATGAAGTAATTTTTATATCTTTGCGATTGATGGCAGCCAACCATGCTCGCTGCCGTTATTCTGCAAGAACTTTGTACTTCAAATATCGTGTTGGAACAGCGGGAAATCTAAAAACTTTAGTCCAGAATTCTTAATTGCTCTCGATTGACACTTAAACATAGAACATGTCACGGGCATTTTAATGCAATAAAGAATGTTTTATAAATAAATTTATTTAGAATAATAAATTATTTCACTATAACATAAATTTTTGTTTAAATACACAAGAAAATAATCGTTTATTATATCAAATTAAACAGTAAATATCAAATCAAATTTTAGCATTCGTTGCCATACACGCTCGTTTGACATTTAAACCGTCGCTGATTTTGACAGATAAGGAAAATGGTCTATACTATTGATAAGCCCAATTGCGTGATTTAGTTGGTTGTACATAATTACTAAAAAAAATTCAATTTTATCGACAATTTGTGGGCTTTTTTGTGGGCTTGTGTAAAATTTACAGTACAGATTAAAAATTAGGATACGGTTTATCCACGATATTGATACTTGAGAAGGTAGAATATCACACATAATAATTTTGTGTATTATGTGTGCTGTGGTAAAATATTCCTATGTTTCATTTTCATAATATACAAAACGCAATCGAATATAAATAAAAATTTTATTGTAGCATAAAAAATATTATACCCTTTAATCTAAAATTCATTACACAAATAAAATATGTGAAATTAAGTTTACTATTTTTCTTCGGTACCGTATGTCGTGAAACAAAACCAAAACAAATAATTCAAGTGCCGAGAGCCAAGAGAAATTAAAAAACTTATACGCGCACATGTCATTGAAAAATTGTGTAGTTGCTTTATCAGTAAATTAGTAAATGAAAAGTTTCTCAGCAGGAAAATATTTTTATTGGAAATGTTTCTCAAAATATCAATATTTATCGTGATCTTTCAGATAAATTATGTTTGTAGATAATAAACCAGATTAATTGGGACAAGTAAAGATTTTTTTTTGTCCCATGTTATTTTTTGTTCATCCCATGACGCCCATGTTTTTGTTTGTATTTACTTACACCAACTCATGTAATTTTTCTATATAGAAAAATGGCCTATTATTGTAGTGGTATTGATTATATATATAATATTTTTATAGGGTTTTCCAATAAGAGTGATATGATTTCTTTAAAAAAAACACACTAATTGGTAAGGAAATTGAAATGTTTTTTATTTAATGTGAAGTCCAATCGATACAATTAAGTTCTGAATAAAACGTCATTCAAATGGCCTTCATGACTTCTTCTGCAGGAACGAATTTGATGAACCCAATTTTCGAGCACTTTTTCCACTAAATCAAGTCGTATGTCATGAATAGCACGTTCAATATTGACTTGTAAAGCTTGAAGAGAGTTTGGTTTATTGCTAAAGATCAATGACTTCAAATAACCCTACAAGAAATAGTCTAACGGTGTTAAATCACAACTTCTTGGAGGCCATTCAATATCACAATTTCTTGAAATAATCGAATCTCCAAACTTTTCTCGCAATAATTCAATTGTTGCACTTGCTGTGTGGTACGTAGCCCCGTCTTGATAGAAACAAAAAGTTGGTTATCATCGATCTATACCGGTGTTACCAGCTTCATTTCGAAAAAAATACGGTCCGATGATCCCACTAGACCAAAAACCACACCAAACTGTTAATTTAGGTGAATGTAATGGTTTTTCATGAATAATTTGTGGATTTTTTTCGCACCAGAATCGACCGTTTTGTTTATTTACCGCACCACTCAGATGAAAGTGAGTCTCATCGGAGAAGATGATTTTCTTAAAAAAATCATTATGGTTTTCAAGTTGTTCCAAGGCAAAATCAGCAAATTCACGAGGTTTACGGTGGTCCAATGGCTTCAGTTCTTGAGTGAGAACAATTTTATACGGATGCAAACCCAAATTCTTTCTCAAAATCCGCCAGGTTGTGGTTTGAGACAGTCCCAATTCTTGAGAACGTCTTGGAACCGACAAATTGCGGTCTTCAGCAACACTTGCCTGAACGGCAGCAATATTTGCATTACTTCGAGCGTTTCTTTGTCTTATTGGCACTTGAACATTATGTAAAGAAAATGTACGCTCAAAATTTTCAACAATTCGACTAATAGCGAGCACATTTGGACGATTATTACGACTATAAAATGGCAAAAGCGCACGAAAAATTGCAATTGGAGAACGATTATTTTGATAATAAAACTGAATAATTTGTAAACGTTGTTCTTGCGTATATCTCACCATGATGAAATTGTAAAGATTACTGAATACAATGAAACAAAAAATGACAGATCATGACATATTACAAATGGCCGAAACGTCACTTAAAAATCATATCATTCCTATTGGAAAACCCTATATATTATCTATCGCTCAACAAAAGTAAATGCTGCCAATATAAAAACAAATCGATGCTGCGAAAAAGTATTCTGTTTATTCTATTTATGTTCTCTTATTACGTTTATTCTATTTATGTTCTCTTATTACGTGATCAATATTCTATTCTTTCTGAAGAATGAATTGATGAAAATACCCACTGTCATTACTCAAAACATCATTACTTAAAAAAATCCTATGTCTATTGCAATTTTATAACTTTTTATTCTTAAACAACTCACCTTAATTCATTAGGTATAATGTATCAGTTTCAAATGGAAAGAAAATTTTGTGGAAATTCAATTTTTTTATGTAATGATGTTTTGAGTAATAACAGTGTTACTGATAGTGTACAGGCCGCACAAAAATTTCATAGGTCAAGTCGAAAAACAACAACAAAAAAAACTAAAAAAAAACAAAAAACAATTATTAATTTTGATTCTTTTGTGTGAGCAGTGGTATCTAAATACGAAAGCATATTTTCTGTGATTTATCCCGATTTTAATTTATTAAGTTTTTTCTAAAACAATCTACAAAATGTAGATTTTTGTTCAAATTTTATTTTCGAGAGAACAGAATAAAACAATACAAAATAACTTGGTGTTTTAATATAAAATAAGGGTTTAAATTAACAATAAAAATCAATTACGTCTTATGGCTGAACCAGCGAATCAGTAACGTAACAACTTAACGTAAAAATGCGATAAATTGGTTTTGTTGGTTACTGACCAGCAAAACGTTAAAATTTTTACGCTCAGTTTCGTTAAAATATGTCTGTCACTTAACAGGCCCAAAAATTTCGTGCAAATTGGAGGAAACGTCAAATACCAAATAAAAGCGTCCTCCATTTTTAAACGATCACGATTTCAAAATCACAAAGTAATTTAATGATGTATATTATATCTATCCAGTAAAAAATCGTACACGTAATGAACATTAAACAAACAAAAAATTGCCAACCATTTGTGTGCGCAATGCAATTTGACTAGTTATTTTACTGCGAGTTCATACGACGGATAAAAATCTCGGATTTTACTATCCCATCGTTTTAACCAATTACATCACGTAAATTATACAACGGGCACGCCTCTATTCATATAAAAAAGTTGAAAATATTGAAAAAAAAAATCTGGGATAGAAAAATCCGAGATTTGTATCCGTCGTATGAACTCGCAGTTACAGCCGCACTACTTCTAGCCAACTAGACAACTTTCCGTAACAAAAAACTTCCGTCGTTTTCCGCAAAGGTTTGACAAGTTGTATTACTGATTCGGTGGTCATTAGTTTGAAGTCAGAACCTGGAACCGTGTGTAACTTGGCTCATAGGCAAATGGGGAAAGAAACGAAAACGAAATAATTTCTTTGATATGCCGTGTGGAACGGCTGATTTTTAATGGTCTAACGAGACGTCTGGTGTCTGTTTCTCAAAACGCGTTACAAGTTTAATGTTTGTTTTTAAATACATTATTGAATTTAAATTTATAATGAGATCGATTCTCGCGGTATAAAATTGCTATTATGTTGTTATTCCACAGCTTCCTTTGGGAATTTGTATTAAATAAACAAACCTAGCATAACAACATAAAATACCACATTCCGGAATCGGTCCCAAAACGTGCGTACGCATATACATTCAGTTCAGTATAGTTTTATTTTATAAATACAGTGCTGTGAATCAGTGAATCCGTGAAAAAAATAAAGTGGAAACACAGTCTTATTTTATAATATAATTCTAATGCATAATATATCAATGCGTTTTTCTAGCTAAAGTGTCTTGGGTACGTAATTTATTGCTAGAAAAACTGTTATAGGGGTCGATTCCAGTAGCATAAAGTTCCTCTTATTTTCTTGCCCCGCTTCCTATTGGAATCTATTGAAAAAATAAAACTATTACGGGATCGACCTCAAACTCATAATATTGGACGATGGAACGTGCGTGTAACTCAACTTGATGGATTCGCGAAGGTATGTACCTTTACAATATAGAAATAATCATTTGCTAAAACGCCCGGAATTTTTCTCAAAATTATTTCTTTCGTCAGAGGCTCGCTTATTTAAGTCGCTGTGCGCGAAAATTGGGCCCGATTCTCGTGGCATAAAATTTCTGTTATGTTATTGTATTGCCCCACTTCCTATTGGAATTTGTTTTGAAAAAACAAAAATAACAACATAACATAAAATTTTAGATCCCGGAATCGACCCCATTGTCTAACGCAAAATGTGTAGATTTGATCCCCCCCCCCTCCCCCCTTCTCTTTAGGAGACGTTTTTAATTAATGGTACTCTTGCGGCATAAAATTCCTGTTATTTTTTGCCCCGCTTCCTATTGATATTTAGGCTGTAAAAAACAACAATAACATGTAGGTACTTAATCTACATTAAAGCCCTTCACGGATACGTTTTATCGTATCCGCGTCCGATCCGCATCCGCCGAAAAAAATATAAATTTATCCGCATCCGCATTCGCGAACAATTTTAAAATCCGCATCCGCTAAATCGTTTTGTATAAAGTTGCTTTACGTTAAGACCCAACCAGTGAACACACAAGAGTTTAAGTTGCATTCTTTTGAATGATTTGCATGATCGGTACGACCACCAGTATTTTAGGAACCGAATGTTTTATTTTTATGAGAAGTCTATACAATTTTGGGGGGGCGGCGCGTAGTAAAGAGAGAAAATGTGATAACCACTTCACCATATACGTCAAACAACCATACTTTGCCTTAGTACATTATTAGGGTGACCGCATGGAAACAGCACATAAGTAGTTGGTACAAGGGGAAAACGAGATCATTCCGCCCACCCCGGTATGCCAGTATGCAATTATGTATCATCCAGCAGCAGTCTGCCCCTTCCAACGGTCTCCGGATCTGGCTAGGATTTAATAAACTTATCAAACATTAATCTGAGATCAACATGATATTGGGGTCGATTCCGGTATCTAAAATTTTATGTTATTTTTGTTTTTTCAATACAAATTCCAATAGGAAGCGTGGAAATAAAATAACATAACAGCAATTTTATGCCACGAGAATCGGGCCCATTGTATCCTCTTTTGAGGCGGCAAAATCCAAAATAGGATGGCAGATAAACAAATAACAAAATATGTACACAATTTTGATGGTTATATTAAATGAAATAGTATAACCGAAAAAGAAAATTTTTTGTCATTGCAAGGTAAAAGAAAAAACAATTTGAAATATAACAATTTCAAATTGTTTTTTCTTTTACCTTGCAATGACAAAAATTTTCTATTTCGGTTATACGATCGGATGTGTATTCAATAGGTTTCGGATCGTGCGGATAATCCGCATAATGCGGATAATCCGAATATTTCGGGTAATCCGTCCGCATAATGCGGATGTGATTTCTAAATCCACATCCGCACTCATCTGCCAGAAATTAATGCGGATACGTCCTCTTTTATCCGTGGATAGCGGATAATTTCGGATACTCGCGGATATTACTATCCGATGCAGGGCTCTAATCTACATACAACCAACTTTTTCTTCTGCAAAATGACTTTTCGCACGTGACTTCATTGACTTTTTGCACGTGAGAGAAGAAAAGAAAAATCTCCCAACAAAATTGGGATCCAATACAAGAAAAGTGTACCGGGTATGACAGTATGAAAAAAACAAATTTGAGGAAAAAAATATTTTTTTTTTCTCAAATTTTTTTTCATACTTTTCCGTAGGACAAAGGAAAAAGGAATTCTATTGGGGATGCACTGTTATTTACCTACAAAAATTTGCAGATGAAACAATGTTCTACAAATGGGTGTACAATTTTAGATCGCGATTCTCAATAAAAATCCTAATAGGAAGCAGGGAAGTAAAATAACAGAAATTTTATGTTACGAGAATCTGTCTAATATTACATTCCTCCCAGCGCTGTCGTTTTACCGGAGTAAAATACACAGAAATACACAGAACCTGCAGTTAAGTGAAATGTCGATGATGCACCCCGGAAATGGAAATTAATTTATTGATGAACTAAAAAATATTTTAAACAACAGTTAAGTTAGTAGTTCTAATTTTTATTAAAAACTGGAAATAGATTTGTTTATTATTTAAAAAAAAAATTATTCATCCTTTCAACTATTACTCATCCTTTCGACTATTCGATAATTTGACGTGACGTGACCATGAAATAGGGGAGGGAGGTTAATAGAAAGGAGGATCAGTACAATGCAGAAAAAGTATAAAATGGCAAGGCACGTTTGAAGAAATTTTGAATGTTGACCAAAAAAGCTAAACGAAACTATAGACCATTTCTTAACAAATTATGGCAAATTTGGTATGTAAAGCATTCAGCAATAGGAAATGAAAAACTATAAGCCATTTCTCAATCGATTATTTTCAAATTTGAAAGAGTTTGTTGAGCTAGAGCTGGATTTTACCATAGATTAAAATATATTTTTATGGTAATTCTGAAAAGGGCAGTTCCTTTTTTACTGAAATGTGAAGTTTTTACTTCATTAATTAGTTAAAACATTTAAAAATCTAGAGCATCTTTCAAAATTGATACTAGATTACCAAACGAGCACAAACCAAATTTACTTAAAAAAAGAAATGGCCTTGTACGATTCAGCATGGCTGAATTTTGGAACTTCGTTTAAAATTCATTTTAAAATCATTCCATTTCTGAATACAAAATTCAATAATTGGTTAAAAAGTGCCAAATTTCTGTACATAATAATGATTGTTTGAATTCTAGAACTTTATCCAAAATGCACGTTAAAATCCCAATCCAGTACTACATACCAAACTTGACCATAGAGATTGTTAACAAAAGGCTTAGTGAATGAAACTGAATCCCAATTCTGCATACCAAATTTGACAATTATTGATTGAGGAATGGCAGGTTCCAATAAAATTTGTAAACATTGCCTTTGTTTGAAATTTGCAACAATATTGGCCCACATCAATTTTTCAAGTATTGCGTATAGGCGTATAGTATTAATAATATTATTATGTTTAGTATTATCTCTACAACTTAGTCAGATTGGTCGATTGGGATGAAACAGTATAATTAATCTTTTTTCATAAATTCACTGGTGGTGGTTCACTGGGGGTGGAAGGTTCCATAGGAGCTGTTTCGGATGTTGCAAATATTTTGAAAAATATTGACAATTGTAAAAGTACGATAACCGCTACTCACGAAGGGAATATAAACTTAAATCATAAAATTGAAATATTTTTGCACTTTATATAAATAATAAAAACATCAATCATTTTATTAAAAGGAAACCCCTCAAACAATAGAATAAGATTAATTTAAATTTCTGATTTTGTGTTTCTACCTCGTTTCATAAAATATTCACACCGTGTTGCTTCACATTTTAATATCACTTACGAAAAACACGTTAAGACAAAAAGATTCTAAATCAAATTTTCAACAATATAATGACGGCATGATAGAGTTGACGACTAAAAACAGTTTTTCATCAAAATTCGGCCACCATGCACTCCAGACGGATTGTATAATCAGCATAAAATTTCATACTTAGGAATTTCCATAAATTCGAAGATCCAAAAAATGACTAAGAATTAAAAGATTCTAATAAATTTGAAGGTTAAATTTTCAACAAGAGTTGTTATTGTTGTTTTCCGCTAACTTTGCAGGAAATCCCTCGACGCCGCTTTAGTTGCAATCATATTTGCCAGGAATTTTCATGTGTTAAATTAAGTAACAGAAGCATCACTTTCCCATTATTGCAGAGAAGTGACCACGCATTCATATTTTATTGGAAGATATTTGCATTCTTTAAAAATGCCTCCTTACAGGAGAACACGGGAATATTAAAGAACATTACGTAATGATATTATATGACATCATATTTGTGGGGAGCACTACTTATCTAAGTGTTGTCAAATAATTATACTCCCTTCTTACAAACCTGAATTATTAATTTTTTTACAAAAATTTTCTTTCTTCTTACTTAACTTAACTACTAAAGCAGTCAGTCACGTTTGATTTTAGCGTACATATACTACAGATATTTCAGGATATGATTTAATTGTTGGGTTTTATTCATAATAGGATACGGTTAGAAATTCATACAGGCAACCCTGTTCATCATCGCTGGATTAGTTTCTATCACGTTAAAATGATGTCTCTCTTCTCTTTGCCAAAACAGTATTGGGCATAGACTCGTTGTAAACTATTATTGTATGGACAATAATATCTCATCCATCATCGAAATCTTTTCCGACTATGACAATACCATCTTATTTGATCGTTGGCACTTAAGCGTCATTCATATTCACCAGAGGTTGTTTTGTATGATTGAATAACAGTTTGGAGTAAATTTACCAGATGAGATTGCGTTCATGAAATAAAATCTGTAACCTTGATATTATTTTATGTTTTGTTCCGGGAGTAATAGCACAATGTTGATTAGTCTCCGTCTCGTCGTTTCCTATAAAGAAAATTTGTATAACCGTAGTCTTTGTCAGGGAGAAGAAGAAGTGATCGCACTTTATGGTAAACATGTCCTTGTATTTTAAACGTGGGCATGAAACCATCGTTACATTTTGTGTTTCTCAAAAAAATGTCACTTTGAAAGTATGAGTTGTATTTTCGAATGTTTTGTAGAAATTGTCGAGATAAAGTTTTTACGTAATAATAGTAGTTTGCTCAACATTTTGCATGTTGCTAAGCTACCAAATCCTGGTAGCTTAGTGGCAAACTTTGATGAATTGAAATTACCTGTGAAACATATTCCGTTCCATGAAATTGGCATTTCTGAAACATGGTTGAAGATCAATCATTCCAGTTTACATTTTCAGTTGAATGATTGCACATTAAGCCGTAAAGACCGCGTACGTCGGGGTGGAGTTCGCTCTAAAATCATCTACTCCACATTAGCGGTAGGCGTTGTCTATAATCCAAACAAATAATCGAGGAACTGGAAGTTATGTTTGGTGATATTATGGTATTCTGAACTTGTTGTTGGTGACTTTAATGCGGATTTCCTTGTTTCGACACCATCGTTAAGAAAACTGAAATCATTAAGTTATACCTTAATCGATTTAGCGTTTGCCAATCTACCTAATATAACTTCAAAACTTTCACACAAATCTCAAAAATTTTGACCCTTTCTGGAAAGGAAATACACACTTGGAAATTCCAGATATGACCTGTAAGGTTGATGCGGTAGTCATTGAACCCACAATCTCGTACTGTTTGTTGTGCAAAATTCACCTTATGTTCTGTTGCGTTGCCATGAAAAAGCAATATTTTTTGCTTGATTACAGGCTTTTTGCCTTTAACCCTCATGTGAGTGAAGAAAAAATAAGTTAATTTGAGTAATTAAATTATTATCATGAAAATTCGATCAGCCGCCTAAAAAAATATTGCAATTATCTTACTTCCAGATGGTTGAACCGTAAATTTTTTCGGTGAATTTTCTTGTGCTATCCATTGCATGGATTACTGTTTCGAGTCTGGATCATAGTGATGAATCCACGTTTCATAAAATCTGTTTTATAAATTTAACTGTATCTATTTACTAATTTCTAAAAGAGCCTTAGAAGTTTCCACTCGATGTATTTCTTGTCCCATAGTTAACATTTCGGGCCCCACAAGTTGTACTAACTTTTGACAGCTAAAGATTCTTGTGTAAAATGGCGCTATTATAATATTTAATATCCTGCTTAATTTTGAAAGTGTGATTCGTCTGTCTTTCAGTCTTTCAATATAAGATCCTTGGTAAAATTACAATTTCGTGAGCAACAACGCTTACCGCTTAGCAACCAACTTCCCGTGAATAACTAACTTTAGCTAACTTTTCAAAACACGTTGTCCATTTAAGAAAAAAAAACATGAACTCACAGAAATTAAATATAACAAATAACAATTGATTTGCTTGAATATTTTTTTATCGGTAGGATAAATAGTAGAATAAAGGAACACAAAATAAAAAATTTCAAATAGTTCCGAACTTGTCGCAATCTCCTTTTTAAAACCATAAACTAATTTACTTAATTCTTAATACTTTTTTTTTTTTTTTTTTTTTTTTTTTTTTAAGTTATTTATTTGGTTTAAGCGTCGCCGCTCACATCACCAATAGTTAAGTTTTGTATAATATCATATTCTTTTCAATATTTGTGATTTTGACATAAGTACATATTATATAATTATTTATATAATAAATTTAGATTAATATAAAATAAAATTTGCAAATTATATTTCCGCTTTAATTTCACGTAGGTATTCATTTAATTCTTTGTATTCATTTATCTTTTTCTGCAATAAAATATCCTGTAGTTTCTTATTGTGTAATGTGTTATATTTCCGTCTAATCATGTCGTATTTTGGACAATCCTCTATGATATGTCTTGCATCCTCAATCGTATTACATATTTCACAATTTTCATCAACAATTTTTCTTACTAGTTTTAAATATTTTTTATCAAAAGTATGATTCGTTCGTAACCTAGTAATTCTTTTAACCATCCCCACATCTAGGTTTTGTTTATGAAACCATGGTTTCATAGACGTAATTTCATTTATATTTTTCCTATGTTGTTGTCCTTTCATTATTGTTCTTGATAAAAAATCTTCATTCCATTCTTTATATAATATGTTCTTAATCAACATTATATTATCTTCTAGTGGAGTTTTTATCTCTAATTTTCTTCCTGTTCTAGTACCATTTTTTGCAGCTCTATCTGCCTCTTCATTTCCAAATATTTCTATATGTCCTGGAATCCATATAATTTTTACCTCTATTTGATTATTTTTAATTAAATTATATATTTTTCTTTCAAAGTATTTGTTATTTTTATCTTTATGTATACTTTTTAAAGATATACATGTCGATAAAGAATCCGTAATAATTGAAATACTGATTATATTGTTTTGTATGGCTATCCTTATTGCTTCTAGCACTGCTACTATTTCAACTGTTTTTATTGATATTTGATCATCAATGTTGTAACTGTAAGTCTCCATATTATATTCATTAAATATTCCAATTCCTCCTTTTTTATCTTTTATAGATCCATCTGTATAGCATATTTTTTTTCCCCCTTGCTGCTTTAAATATTCTGATACCATCTGTTTTTGTTCTGTTTTATTACAACTTCGATTTACGGACATTTTACTATGAATGTTCGTGTCTATCATCAAACTTATATCCTGATTAAAATTAATTCCTTGTGAATCGTTCGGCAATTTTTCAAAATAATTTTTGTACTTTATATATATATCCATCATATTCTTATTTGCTGTATTATTTTTCACTTCCTGAGCTAGTTTTGTGTTGTTATATATATGTTTTGCCATATATGTATAATTGAACAAATTAATCTTTAAATTAGCTGGAAGATCACCTGCTTCTGCTATTAATGCTGTTACAGGCGTGCTATTTGTAAGGCCTAGGCATATTCTAAAACTTGTATTTGATATTTTTTGTATTATTTCTTGATTATTTCTTTTATTTGAAATGATAGCACTATATCTTAATCTGCTTTCAATTAAAGCTTTATGAACATTAAGTAAGTTACTTGGATGAGCTCCACCTTTTTTCTTAGCAACAATTTTTATTATATTAATCACAGACATGCAGTTATTTTTTAAATTTTTATGATGATTATAAAAATTTTGTTTTTTATCTATTATATACCCCAGAATTTTAATAAAATTTTCCTCCTTTATTTGTATATTATTAATCTTTATCTTGATTGGTTCTAGGTTTCTTTTTCTACTTATACACATATATGAGGTTTTATTTGAATTGATTTTTAATTTAAATCTTCTGCTTCTAAATTAAATTTCCTTAAAAATTCATTGGCCATTAATTCCGCTTCCGTAATCTGATTTGCTGCTACTGTTATTATAAAATCATCTGCATATTGTAATAATTTCACATCAGTTTCAATAAGATTATGTAACTTGCAAGTATATAAATTAAATAAGTCTGGACTTAACGGATCTCCTTGCGGGATACTATTACTCGTAACAGTTTCTATTCTGTCAATTCCATTTTCAAAAATTATTTCGCGATTTATTAGCGATTGATATATCCATTTTATAAATTCATTTGGTATTCTTAAATTTTGCATAATTTGAATTAATTTCGTTGTATCTACTTTATCAAATGCTTTCTCTAAATCAGTTGAAATTATTATTGTGCATTTATTATTTTTCTTATTATTTTCGATAATTTTCAACAGATGATTTATATAATCTTTCGTTGATTTACCTTTTCGAAAACCATAAGATGTTTCTGGTAGTATCCTTAATTGTCCCATTATATTATTTAATCTGCTTTTAATTAATTTGCTTGCTATCTTTGATATGGTTGAATATAAATGTATTCCTCTGTAACTATCTACCTCATATAAGTCTTTATTCGATTTTCCCACCGTTATCAATTTTACTTTTTTCCATATTTCTGGATACTCTTGATTTTCCCAGGCTTTATTAATATATTGTGTGATTTTACTAATATGATTGTCTGGTAACTGTTTTAACAATTTATATGATATATTATTTATGCCTGGAGCTGTATTTTTACTATTTTGAATTATTTGTCTTACTTCATCTATTGAAAATTCTTCTCTGGAAGTATGTGTTGTTGGCAGTATAAGTTGTTGGTCCGGATGAATCCTAGATTCTAATATATTAGAAGAGATAAATTTTTCAGCATATTTACTTCTATTATTCTGATTATATATAAGTAGTTTTTGTTTTTTTATTTCCCACAATCTTCGAATTTTGTCATTCCACCATACTTTCGGCGTATATTTGTTTTTATCAGGTATTTTTATTGTGTTTCTTTCTATGATATTTTGAATTTCTATTTCATAATCTATTACGTCAAATGTATGATCCAAATTTAAATCTAATATTTGTTTCGTTGCTTTTTTATAATTTATCCTTTTTATATATTGAGCTTTAAATGAATGATTGTTTTTTATAATTATCTTTATGGGTAGATGATCTGTTGTGCCTATTTTTACTTTTTCTATCATCCATTCAGTATTATTTATAATATCATTTGTCGATAAACTTATATCTACTGTTGATGTTTTCCCCTGAGGTCCAAACCAACTATGTTGTCCATCGTTTAATATTATGAAGTTTGATGTCGTGATGATGTCTGCGATAATTTTTCCTCTCGAGTCATGTTTATTATTAATTTCCCATAAAGAGTGATGTGCATTTATGTCACCCATTACTATTGTTTTATTTTCTTGATTATGATCTTCCAGCAACTTTTTAAATTTATCGTTTACTATAGTATTATTAATATTAGGTGGTATATATATACCTATTAAATTTATATTGTTATTATTTTTATCTATAATTTGTATCTTTATAGTTTCAATTGGATTATAATTATTTATATTATTTATTTCTTTAGAGTATAATTTATTGTTAACTAAAAATCCTACACCGCCATAATTATCTGCTCTGTGTTTTATATAAACTTTATTATTTTTAATTTTTATAATTTGTTCATGTCTCGTCGATGTTTCACTTATAAAAGTTATATCTGCGCACTCTTTATTAATATATTCCTCCAATTCATCTTTATTTTGCTTCAAACTTCTTATATTTAATTGTATTATTTTAATATTATTATTTGTACTACTATTCATATTATTATTACTATTATATTTATTATTATGATTATATGCGTTTTTCATTATTTTTTATATTCACTTTTGAGATTTTATGATTGTTAGTTATGATTTTATCTAGTTCTATTAATTGTTGTATAATTTCAGTTAATATAATATCGTTGTTTGGATCTTTATTTGTAGTGTTTAAGTAGCCGTGTGTTGTTGCCTGAATTTTTCTATTTATAATTTTAATCGTTGACATTGTATCTTTAATTTCATTCATTTCGGTTTTAAGTTCTTGATTCTCTTCTTGGATTTTTTCTTTAAATTCATTTATTTCTCTTTTCATTATTTCTATTTCTTTATTATAATTGTTTGTATTATTTATCGTTAGCGATGGAAAATCCTTGGTTAAAATTACAATGTCGTGAGCAACAACGCTTACCGCTTAGGAACCAACTTCCCGTGAATAACTAACTTTAGCTAACTTTTCAAAACACGTTGTCCATTTAAGAAAAAAAAAACATGAACTCACAGAAATTAAATATAACAAATAACAATTGATTTGCATGAATATTTTTTTATCGGTAGGATAAATAGTAGAATAAAGGAAAACAAAATAAAAAATTTCAAATAGTTCCGAACTTGTCGCAATCTCCTTTTTAAAACCATAAACTAATTTACTTAATTCTTAATACTTAAAGTAGTAAATTTTCATATTTACTTTGCAACTGCAAAATAAATGAGGATCACTAAGTGACCGAAAACGTTTATTTTAAAAAATACATACAACAAATTTTAGTTAATAGTAAAATTGTATTTTCAATTAGTTTGTGGTTTTAAAAAGGAGATTGCGACAAGTTCGGAACTATTAGAAACGGAAAACACAGCGTCTCTGCAATGTAATAATTTGTGCTTATCTTAAGATAATGTTTTTACCCACTTACCACTCTAGGAACTTATCAAACTATATACTCAGTTTAAAAAGTGTGTTTCGTTGTTTTTATCTTTGCAACCTGGTTAGGGCCGAAGTACACCCAATTATGTGTCGATTCTATATTGCTAAAATCCATCAGTGATTGATATTTAGTTGGGTTCATTTACTTCAGCAATCGTAATCATAATGCTGATTGGCAATTACTTCCACTAGTATGTTTGGCAAGTGAGAGCAAAACGATTTTGATATAGAATTTATCTTTTATTCAAGTATATATTTGACTTAATCGAATTTACATCTCGACAGAGACAAATGAGCCACTCCTATCCAATTTAAACTGATTAATTTTCAATAAAAACTCCGAAATTTAATTAGTTATAAAATATTTTTTTTTATTAATTTTTTTTGCTGATCTTTTCAATAGAAATTTACATTAAGCCAAAAGTAACAGGAATATGTTAACCATTTTCGTGTTTTCTTGAAAAATGTATAAAAGAAGTGTTTATAACTTTATAATATAAAATAGTGACTAAATATTTCTATTGGAAATCATTTACATAATATATGCAATTTTAAGACTTTTGTATTTTATCTCAATTAAAATATCACCATTCTTTTTTTTTTTAATTATAAATTTACAATTTTTTTATTTTTTATTTTTATAAACAGAAACATATTTTTATGACTAACAGTTTTTATTTATTTTTATTTTTATTTTTAGTCTAGAATTAACGATTACTAAAATTATTTTACAAATCGTCCAATGGTCGTCGAATAATGATAATATAATAAAATAAGAAATAGAAGAAACTAATAATAATTGGAGTGAATTTAAATATACTACTATCGGGTAAGTAGCTCACAGTACTTAGATAAATAGTGTAAAATTAAAGCCTTCACCTCTTAAGGAATTATATTTTTTATGAGAAAAACAATTATTAAGTGAGACGCATGGAATTAGTATAATCGGCCATCGGAAGAGTTGTAAATTTATTAAAAAAATAACAAAATATTTTATTTTTATTAAAATATAATAATTCGATTTGGCAGTTTCAATTTGGGGTTTTTAGAACGTTTTAATAAAAATAAAATATTTGCTTTACGCGTTTTCTTAAATAATAGTATTAAAATAGGGTTTTTTCGATTTGCAGTTTTTTTTAAGTTAATAGTATGTATAATTATAAAATAATAATAATAAAATTAATTACATTTTTAATGAAATTAAAAACTGATTAAATTATCATGATAAGTAATCAGGTGTTGGTTCTGGTACTGCATCTGGATTTGCAAATAATGGATTTGGAAATTCTGGTGGATGAGGTAATGGACCAGATGCTTTCGGCCTTCTTCTATAGGCCATTAACCAACAAGAAACAGCTACCGCTACTGCTACTAAAGCAAGTAATGCTGTTATTACTAAAGCTATTATGAGTCCTACCATGGACACACAAATATCTTCTACTCTTTGAGCAGCTGGTTTAACTATTTAAGATAAAAAATTAATTAATTAATTATTTATATGAAAATTATATTTTTCAAAGAAAACTTACTATCATTAAATTCTCCTAATCTTTCTTCGCGCTTCTCAAATGTTAATATAGCGTTTGATTGTATTGTAATTTCTTCTCGTAATTGGCCTTCAATACTTGCGCCATCTTTAGCTAAAGCTGTTTCCGATGTTTTATTCGTATTTTCATCTGTTATTGCACGTCTCCTTCGCCTTCCAAAGGCGTCATATCCTCTACAGTTGACTGGTTGACAACGTCCAAAGCAGACTCTTATATTACATTGGAATCTAATATTGTCACTCGATGGGAATTTAAATGCATTAAAACTAGCCAGTAAACTGTTAGTTCCAGCATTGTATTCCCATTCTCCAAATATAGTCGGATCCGTTGCACAACCATCCTCATCTGTTACAATATATTCATTTTCCACATTTTCATCGATTGTTTTAGCGATACAACTTCGAGCAAAACCACCATATATTGCTGAAGATTAAAAATGATTTGGTTAGTAAGTATTAAGAAAAATGTAAACATGTATTAAAAAAACTTACTTTGTGGCTGTACATCAACCTGTAACATTAAATTATCACCAATTTCAGCTGAATTAATTTCATCACCGTTGTTGGTAACAATTCGCATCGAACATGTTGGTGGCGGTCCTGTGTTTGCAATTGTACCAGCTGTCGTTAACATGGACACATTGAAACCAAGGGTAACACTTTGTTCACCGGTTTGATAGACACATTTAATATGATAAGCTTGTGCCTTATATGTTACTAATTTCGGATGTTTTTGTATGACAAGGACAAAGCTAGCAATACCGTTAACATGAATCAGACCACAGCTTCCGAAATGTACTTTGAAAATTTCAGTTCTCGGTGTATTATCATTCGATAAATTAACAACTCGACGACATTCTTCATCTTTGCTGTGTCCTTTTACATATAATACTCCATTAAAGCCTGTTTCTTCTATGTGAATTTCAACTTTAACTCCATCAGCCAAACAATTTACGATCATATCCGGTTTTGGGAAGTCATCAATTCTAAAGTTTGTATGGTCTGAAAATGAACAATTAATTTCAATACAATAACGGCCGTCTATAAAATAAGTAACTACACATACTGCATAAAATGTCCGGATTTCCTTGGAAACCAGTAATACATTGACAAACTCCTTGATGGTTTGTGGCGTTACAGAAAGCATTAATACCACATGCCTTACAAGGATCATCACATGTTTTGGTTTCCTGATTGCAGTAGCGATGATCAGGACAATCATTGTTAGTTTCACATTCTGGTCTATCGATTCGAATACATTCGCCACGTTCAGTTAATTTATAACCATGTTGTACAGGGCAAATACAACGTCCTCGTTCATCTATAACCATACCACGTTCCAATGCACACTGACAATGACCTGTTTCATCTACTTTATAACCTGAACTTATGCTGCAAGGTGTACATTCATCACCAGTATTTAACGCATAGTTTGGTGGACAGACACACTTTCCAAATTGATCTCGAACAAAACCTTTTTCTATGCGGCAAAGTGCCACTAAAATGAAAATAAACGTACGGTTAGCATAAAATATATGTATGGGTATGAAAATATTTAAAATAAAATTACAAATACACTTACTTTTATCACATTGAACTGCGGCATTGCCTTGGTATCCTTTTTTACAAATGCATACCATTGTTCTAACTGGGACTGTGTCAAGTACTTTGCATTCTGAATTTACACCACATGGTTCTGTTGCATTGCAAGGATTAACACACTCACCACCAATGCAAGCTGTTTGAGATGGGCAATCGCCATCATAGCGGCATATTTCACGCGTATCTAATTGACGACAAATACCATCATAGTCCTTAAACGATCCCGTTGGGCATGAACATTCAGGATAGTGATTATAGACGCGACACTTTTCGTTTGCTGCACATGATGCTGTTTCGGCACACGGATCCTTACATTGATCATTTATGCAAGCCTTATTACTTGGGCAATCAGAATCAGATTGACATCCCAATATTAAACAGCTTATTCTTGGATTACCGTTATATCCAGGTAAGCATTCGCAAACCGGCTGATGATTTATTCCGTAGCATTGTGCATTTCGTCCACATGAACGTCCATCTGATTCGCACGCTGGAACGCATTGTCGATTAATACACGTGTGTTGGCTTGAGCATTCAAAATCTGATTGACATCCAATTTTAACGCAACCCAATTCAGGATTACCATCATAGCCTTGTTTACACGAGCAAACTGGTTTATGATCTTTAATTCGACATTCGGCATCCTGTCCACAGTTACAAGGATCTCGACATATACCATTTATGCAAGACTTGTCTATAGAACATTCTGAATCAGCAACGCATCCTCCAATATCAAAAACTGGTTTTGTCGGTTTACAAGTTCCGCTACCGCTACTTACGTAACCTTCGGGGCAAATACACATCATTGTACGAACTGGAATGGACGGTAAAACTTCGCATTTTGATGGATGATGGCATGGCTCCAATTCAGAGCACGGATTTTTACATTTATTTTCAATGCAAGCTAAACGTGACGGACAATCAACATCGTAAGTACACTCGGGTTGGGGTTCTCGTCTACAATCTATATAAGGATTTCCAATAAGCCCTTCTGGACATTTGCATATGGTCATATGATTTTGTGTTTTACATTCTGCTCTTGTTGAACACATGTTGTTGTACACACAGGGATCAACACATTGTGTGTTAATACATTGTTTGTCATTCGGACAATCGCTATTGCTTCTGCATCCAATTATTGAACATACTTGATAAGGATCACCACGATAACCACTTAAACAACGACACTGTGGTTTTGAGTTTCTCACATAACATTCTGCATTTAGTCCACATGGATCACTTATTAAGCAAGGATTTACACAATTTCCATTGAGGCATGCTTTACCTGAGTCACACTCACTGTCGCTTCTACATCCAACTATATGACATCCGATAGTTGGATTACCATCGTAGCCTTCAGCACATGAGCAAATACTGCGATGATTCTTAATTGTGCATACAGCATTTTGACCGCAATTGCATGGATCTCTACATTGTCTATTTATACAAGCTTCTTTTTCAGAACAATCGCTATCTGATGAGCACCCTGGCTGAACAGGTGGTCCAATTCTTCTACATTCTCCTTCAACATCGGGTACAAAGTCTTTGGAACATTCACATACCATTGTTCGAACGGGGAAACTATCTAATACACTACAGATAGCTGTACGTTTACATGGTTCTAGAGTAACGCATGGATTTACGCATGTGTTTTGAATACAAGCCATTGTTGATTTGCAATCTCTATCAATGACACATTCTACAGCTACTTCAGGTTGTTTTGGCTTCTCGCAGTAAGATAGCGGATTTCCATATGGCATATCATCAGGACATCTACAACTTGCAATATGATTTCGGGTAGTACAAATAGCATTGTAGGCACAAGGTGTTTCAATCGTGCATGGATTTATACAATGCTTATCTATACAGGCCCGATCGTTGGGACACTCGTTATCTGAATGACATTCAACTCGTTCACATTTTTCAAATGGATTTCCTTCCATTCCGGAACCACATTTGCAGGCTACGCGATGATTTTCCCCATAACAAATAGCATTTATTGCACATGGATCATTTACAGTACATGGATCAATACATTTATTGTTATAGCATTGCTTGTCATTTGTACAATCGCTATTGACTTCGCATTCTAGTTTATAACATCCGCTTAAAGAGTTGCCGGAGTATCCTGGTTTACAATAGCATATTGGGTGGTGGTTATTCACCATACATTCTGCATTTTGTCCACAATTACATGGATTAATACAAAGTTGATTGACACATGATTCAGAAGATGTACAATCACTGTTTGCTCGGCAACCGGTTGTTGCGTCTGATGGAGGGGTACAAGAAATTAACGGATTTCCACTGTATCCAATTGGGCAGTTACACACTGGCTTGTGCTTTTCTGTGTAACATAATGCTCCTCTACCGCAGGTATTCGGTATTGTACAGGGATTTGTACAAACGCTGTTGTAACAAATACGATCATCTGGACATTCAGGATTGGTGTAACATTCAGCTTCTATGTCTGGTACTCGCGGTTCTAATGAACATTCTATTAATGGATTTCCTATATATTCTTTAGCACATTCGCATTTTGCACGATGATTTATTGATCTACATAATGCGTTTACTCCACAGTTCTCGACGGCACATGCTGTTATACATAAACCTCGAACACATTTGTCAGAATCAATACAATCTGTGTCAGTTCTACATTGGGGCTCATCTTGTCTAATAACGGAACATTTACCGTTGTTATCTGTGATTGTGTCAGGTGGACATTTACAAATAACCGTACGTAACGGCAACGTGTCTAAAACGGAACACATCTGTTCTGCTCCACATATATTAGGTTTAGTGCAAGGATTTTCACATTTTTTATCAAAGCATGCTAACTGTGAGGGACAATCGGCGTCATAATTACATTCACTTATTTCAGGTGTTCTAAACTCATTACATTCAATGAATGGATTTCCATTTGTTCCTGGTTTACAAGTACAGACTGGCTCATGATTTCTACCTACACAATTTGCACTTGGCGCACATGTATTACCGTCACACACTGGGACACAAATCCTGTTCAATCGATCACATATTTTGTCATCAGCGCAGTCCTCATTATATTGACATACGCCAGAAATACACGAAATAAAAGGATTTCCTTGAGTTCCACTTGGGCAAATACAGTTGGCCTTATGATTTTGTGGTTGGCATTGTGCTCCATGGCCACATTGAATCGAGCTATATATGCATGGATTTAAACATTTCTCGTTGTAACACGTCTTGTCATATGGACAATCATTATCCGTACTACATTCGGCTGGAATTAAATTATTTTGTCCGTTTGTTAATATGTATCGAGTTTAAGAAAGAAAATCACTTACGTTTATAACACTGTACTCTTGGATCTCCTCCCCATCCTGGTGGACAGAAACATAACGGCCGATGTAACGAAACTCGACATTCTGAATTTCCACCACATGGATTATTTTCAGCGCATGGATTTCTACATTTTTGGTTAGTGCAAGCCTCGGTGTTACTGCACTCATAATCCGAAATACATTCTGGCTGAATAACTTCATCTAAAAACGATTGTAAGACACATTTTTATGTGGAATATTATATTAAAAATCTTAGGAAGAAATAAATAACATTTTTTTTTTACCTCTATAACAATTGATAAACGGATCTCCAACTAAACCATCTTTACATCTACAAACCACTTTATGACTTTGAACGGAACATTCTGCCGTCGCTCCACATGGATTCTTATAAACACAAGGATTTATGCATTTTCTATTCTGGCATATTTCTGTACCATCGCATTCATTGTCTGATGTGCATTCACCTTGGGAAATTTTTACTAAGTATCAAGAAAATTTTTATTATTAGTTACATTACGTATTGGTTGTCAATAGAATATAATAAACAATCAAATAAAATGTCTAGAATAAAGTGCGCACATATTTAAAATATATACAGTTATTAACGCTGAAACGTAAAATTTTAAACTTAAACTTGATGAAAATATCATAATGTACAAATTAACGGTTAAATAGAATATTAAATTCCTAAAGTTAAACCAATTACCTTGTGTGCACTGTTTATTGGCATCACCTACGTAACCTACATCACATTGGCAAATCATTGTACGAAGTGGTAGTGTATTTACAACTGAACAAGTAGAATGTGCACCGCATGGATTTATCTCTGTACATGGATTTTTACAATTGCCGCTAAAGCATGCCAATTTATTTGGACAATCCGCATCGACGGTACATTGTGATTGTATAACAACTGCGTAAAAACAAAAACATTAATAAAGTTGCCAATTTGTGTATGCGAAATATTATAACGTACTTAAGCTACACGAATCTTTTCCATTGCCGCTATATCCTGGCGGACATCTGCATAAAGCTTGATGGTTTGTTACGCGGCATTGGGCGCCTGGAGCGCAGTTGCACGGATCACTGCATTTTTCGTTAGAGCATGCCAAGTGCATCGGACAGTTGTCATTTGTTACACATTCCGGCTGAGAACAACGAACTAATGGGTTCCCTCTGTAGTTATCTAGGCACACACAACGGGCTCGATGATTATAATCGGATTTACACAAAGCATTTACACCGCATTGTGTATAAGTGCATGGATCTTTGCATTCCTTGTTAATACATGCTTGGGTAGCGGGACATTCGGAGTCAGACCGACAACCAACTATAAAATTAAATGGTATAAAAATCGGCGAATTGTTAAATAATATAATGTGTAATTAACTTACTTTCGTAACAAGCATAATGAGCATTTCCTGTAAACCCTGATTTGCAAACACAGAGAGGACGGTGTAATTGTACGTGGCATTCAGAGTTTTGTCCACATAATCCTCTAGAATTTGAGCACGGATTTTCACATTTTTGATTTAAACAAGCTTTATCATTTGTGCAATCTGAGTCTCTCTCACATTCAGCTACTGGAATTGGATCAAATTGTTTCGTACATTCGACAAACGGTGATCCCATGTAACCTCTTGGGCATGAACAAACTGGCTTATGATTAATTGCATTACAAAGAGCATTAATGCCGCATGCGTTGATACAAGGATCATTACATTTTTGGTTATAACATGCACGGCTTTGAGCACAATCTGAATTGACCACACACTCAGGATAGACACATGTTACTGCATCATTCAATACTTTGCAGATTCCATTACGGCCGCACGGTGACGGATTACAAGGGTCACTTGGAGTTTTTGGTTCCGATTTACACTGGGTAAATGGATCACCGACCATATTATTTGGACATGAACATATTGGGCTATGATTAATTGTCTTGCAGAGTGCATTATAGCCACAAACTGACGGGCATGGATTTTCACATTTACGATTTAAGCACACTTTGTCTAACGAACAATCTGTATCAACTACACATTCTGGTTTGCAACCTGAGCTATAAGGATTTCCAAAATAGCCAGAAATACATTCGCATATTGCATTATTATTGTTAACTCGACATATTGCACCATTTCCGCAAGGCGGTGGATGACACGGATCTTTTAACTCAACTGAAAAAAATTAAATTAATATTTTATATTTATACGTGTGCAACTATTTTTTCATAAAACTTGAAATTGTAATTTATATATTGTCAGGTTATTTAATATAATTTTTGTCTTGTAAGTATATAATATTTATTACCTTCTCTAACTTCTACACATTGTCTAAACGCATCCCCGGTCATTTTTTCTGGACATGAACACACTGGTATATGATTAATTACCGTACAAATAGATTGCAATCCACAAGCGCCTTCACAAGGATTTTTACATTTATTGCGAATACAAGCTTTATTCATTGAACAATCTGTATTTGCCACACATTCTGGACGACAATTTTCATATGGATTCCCGAAGTATTCCGGGAAACATTCGCACACCGCAAAATTATTTTCAATTTTGCAATGAGCATTTGAACCACATGGCGATGGATTGCATGGATTAATTGGTACGGGTTTTTCTTCTGAAAAATAAGTTTAAGTTAATTAATTTTAAACATATAAAACTACCTAAATAAAAATGCGTTCAAAAATCCTTACTATCGCGTATTAAACATCTTGAGAATGGATCTCCGACATAACCTTCGATACATTCGCAAACCGGATTATGATGGACGGTACGACAATTGGCGTTTATACCACATATATCATTACTACATGGGTTAGAACATTTCTTATTTATACAAGCTTGGTCCATGTTACAGTCATGGTTAGTTACACATTCTGGCCGGCAGTTTGGTGGTGAACCGATAAATTCTCGTAAACAAGAACATGATGGAGAATTTCCTACCACATTACATTCTGAATTGGGGCCACACGGCGATGGTTCACATGGATTTTCAGGTGGTAAATATAACGGAGTATCAGCTAAAACAGTTATTTATAAAATATTAGATAATCGGCTCTAAGTCCGTTTCGAGCATAAATAAATTCTTACGAATTCGTTGGCATCTAAAGAATGGATCTCCAGTATATTTTATTAGGCAGGTACATATTGGATTATGATTTATTACTGTGCATTTAGCATTAATACCACAAGTGCCAGGACAAGGGTCTTGGCATTTATGGTTGTTGCATGCTTCATTTTTATTGCACTCGGAATTTGTTACACACTCGGGTCTGCATGTGGGTGGACTTCCAATAAAACCGGACACACAAGAGCACACAGCTTGGCCATTAACATCACGACATTGACTGTTTGGGCCACACGGTGATGGGTTACAGCGATTTATTTCCACAGGTGCTACACAAACAAAAAATACATTGAAATTAAGGTTTTCCCGTTTCCAATTGTATGAATACATACGTTGGTGTTGTCTACATTCTATAAATGCATTTCCACCCATTCCAGTAGGGCAACTACACATCGGCACGTGATTTATTACATCGCATATGGCCTTTTGACCACAGGTACCGGGACATGGATCGACACATTTGCTTCGGATACATGCTTTGTCGCGCGAACAATCATCATTTAAGACACATTCTGGGCGACATCCAGTGAACGGATCGCCTTGATATTCGGGTAAACATCTGCATTTACCATTGCTAAAGCATTCAGCATTAGTTCCACAGGGTGACGGATTACAAGGGTCGCTTTCGACAGGTTCTGATTCTAAAATTTACATTTGCGATAACATTGTTTTGTTAAAAACATTCATTAGTTTATATTATGTTTTCTCTTACTTTGCGGCTTAATGTAACAGCTATTAAATGGATCTCCTACGTATCCCTTAAAGCAACTACAAATTGGAGTATGGTTGATAACACTACACTCTGCGTTTAAACCACATGATCCTGGACAAGGATCCCGACATTTTTCTCGTACGCAGGCTAAATTACTTGGGCATTCTGCATTAATTGTACATTCTGGTCGACAGTTAGGTGGCGATCCAACATAAGTTGGCAAGCAACTACATGACGGAGTATCTCCAAATGCTTGACATTGAGAGTTTGGCCCGCATGGTGATGGATTGCAAGGGTTTTTATATACAATGGGGTCTTTTGGCTCAGCTGTAGAGAAAAATATTATGTTTTTAAGGAGAAATTTGCTATTAGGTAAATAGTTCGCATCTTACGTGGAATTGTATTGCATCTTGAGAAAGGATCTCCTGTAAATCCTGTTTTACATGAACATATGGGGCTGTGATTATTTACTCTACATATTGCGTTTGAACCACACACTCCTGGGCAAGGATCAATACATTTTTGGTTTATACAAGCTTTTTCGAAAGAACATTCTGAGCTAACTACGCACTCTGGCCGACAACTTGGCGGACTTCCAATAAAGGATATTAAACATGAACATACCGCTTGACCGTTTGTCTCTCTGCATTGACTGTTTGGACCGCAAGGGGAGGGTACACATGGATTGGTGTTGTCGCGGAATGGAGCTAAAATAATTAATAAGTTGAGAGTGTTTTCTATAATACATATGACGAATTTAATAAAAGTGAAGTCTTACGTTGCGTTGGTTGGATATTACAGTAGCGGAACGGATCTCCGGTATAACCATTTCGACATGTACACGATGGTAAATGATTCACAACCTGGCATTCTGCATTTTGACCACAAGTTCCTGGACATGGATCTTCACATCTATTTTGAATACAAGCTCGATTCGAAACACAATCAGAATTAAGTACACATTCTGGCCTACATCCATCATATGGATTTCCAATGTAATCTTGTATACAAGTACATGCACCGGCTCCATGTTGTTCCCTGCAAACGGCATTCGTTCCGCATGGATTTGGAATGCATGGGGTAGATTGCTCCATTGGGACAAGTGGGGTAACAACGTTGCATTGTATGAAGGGATTGCCTGTATATCCTTGTGAACATACGCACATTGGTGTATGACTTACAACTCGGCATTCTGCGTTCGTTCCGCAAGACCCAGGACATGGATCTCTGCATTTCTGGTTAATACACGCTAGATTAGTTGAACATTCTGAATTACTGACGCATTCAGGGCGACAGTTAGGTGGTGAGCCTATATATTCTTTCAAACAAGTGCAAGATGGTGAATCTCCAACTGGCCGACATTCGGAGTTTGGACCACATGGTGATGGTTGACAAGGATTTGTTGATGGTGTATGCAACGGGCTTTCAGCTAAAAAAGTCATGTTATATGATTATTAGGTAATGAATGACGAGTGTGATTTTTTTTTGCTTTTCTTACGAATTGGTTGACATCGAATAAAGGGATCTCCGGTGAATTTTGATAAGCAGCTGCAAATAGGATTGTGATTTATAACCGTACATTTGGCATTTACGCCGCATGTTCCAGGACAAGGATCCCGGCATTTTTGGTTGGTACATGATTCTTTTTTACTACATTCAGAATTTGTTACGCACTCTGGTCTACATGTCGGTGGGGTTCCAATATAACCTGACACACAAGAGCATACGGCTTGTCCATTAACTTCTCGACACTGACTATTGGGGCCACATGGCGTTGGATTACATGGATTCACTTTGGCAGGTGCTATTTAAAAGTGTTATCGTTTAGCATTTAGTTAAGCATTTCTTAGACATATTAAGTTATACATACTTTGGAATGGTCTACATTCTAGGAAAGCGTTTCCACTCATACCATTTGGACAACTACACATCGGTACATGATTTATTACATCACAAATAGCGTTTTGGCCACATGTTCCTGGACATGGATCTACACATTTATTTCGAGCACATGCTTTATCTCGAGAACAGTCGGAATTTAGAACACATTCAGGACGACAACCTGAATACGGATCACCTTGGTATTCAGGTAAACATCTACATTTACCATCATTAATACATTCAGCGTTTGGACCGCATGGTGTAGGATTGCATAAGTCCCGTTGAATAGGTTCTTGTTCTAAAATTGTATTGAATCTTAGAACGAATATTGATATAATAAATAATTAAACTCTTACGTTGTGGTTTTAATTGGCAGTTATTAAACGGATCTCCCGTATAACCTTCATTGCAAGTGCAAATCGGGGTATGGTTGATAACGTTGCATTTCGCGTTAAGACCGCATGATCCTGGACACGGATCTCTACATTTTTCTCTAATGCAGGCTAAATTACTTGGACATTCGGAATTAATAGAACACTCAGGTCTACAGTTTGGAGGTGATCCAACATAAGTTGGTAAACAACTACATGTTGGCGTATCTCCGAACGCTTGACATTGAGAGTTTGGACCACATGGTGATGGATTGCATGGATTTTTATAAATCTCGGGATCTTTCGCTGGTGCTGTTACAAAATAATATAATTATATTTCCACAATTTCAAACGAAAATATGTTTTAATAATGTCTTACGTGGAATCGTATTGCATCTTGAGAATGGATCTCCCGTATATCCTGATTTACATGAGCATATTGGGCTATGGTTATTTACTCTACACATAGCATTTATACCGCACACACCTGGACATGGATCGACACATTTTTGATTGACACATGCTTTTTCAAGCGAACATTCTGAACTGACGACACATTCGGGTCTGCAACCTGGTGGACTACCTAAGTACGACGGTAGGCAAGAACATACCCCTTGTCCATTTACTTCTTTGCATTGGCTGTTTGGCCCGCATGGCGAGGGTACACATGGATTAGTGTTTTCAATTATGACCGCTGTAATTGTTGTTGAAAAGGAAATAGAAATCATCGTAAATTGAACGAGACAATAAATGCTATGCTTTTTACGCTATTTGCCGTAGGCACTTGGCGAAACACACTTATACTTAATAAACACATTTTTATTAATCACTTGTTTTTGTTTCGTAGAATATTTTTCAAAAAGTTTAAAAAATCACTCGATCGATTTCGACTTGTTAGGTCATCATCACGATACTCCTGATGATGACCTAACAAGTCGAAATCGATCGAGTGATTTTTTAAACTTTTTGAAAAATATTCTGCGAAACAAAAACAAGTGATTAATAAAAATGTGTTTATTAAGTATAAATGCTATGACAATAAAAATATTATTATAATTTTAAGAAGTTGTTTCTTACGTTCGACTGGTTGAATATTACAATGGCGGAAAGGATCTCCGGTGTAACCAATTATACACGTGCAAGATGGTAAATGACTTACAACTTGGCATTCAGCATTTTGACCACAAGTTCCTGGACATGGATCTACACATTTACTTCGAACACAAGCTCGATTTGAGGCACAATCAGAATTCAATACACATTCTGGTCTACAACCCTCATATGGATTCCCGAAATACTCATTCAAACATGCACATGCTCCAGCACCATTTTGTTCTCGGCATTCTGCGTTTGAACCACATGGATTTGGAATGCATGGTGATGTGTGATCTTGTGGCACACGCTGTTCTTCGATGTTACATTGTATGAATGGATCTCCAGTATATTTTGGTGAACATATACACATCGGCGTATGGCTAACGACATGGCATACGGCGTTTATTCCACATGCCCCTGGACAAGGATCTCTACACTTTTGATTTATACATGCCAAATTACTTGAACATTCGGAATTGCTGATACATTCTGGGTGACAATTTGGAGGTGAACCTAAATATTCTTTTAAGCAAGAGCATGATGGTGAGTCTCCAACTGCCCTACACTCAGAATTTGGACCGCACGGTGATGGTTGGCATGGATTGGTCGAAGGTGTGTGCAACGGAGTTTCAGCTACAATAATAATAATTTCGTTTTAAGAAAAAGAATATTATTCATTGAATTTGTGGCAATTCTTACGAATCGGTTGGCATCTGATGAACGGATCTCCGGTGTACTTCGGTAAACAGCTGCATATAGGATTATGATTTATAACAGTACATTTGGCACCTACGCCACATGTTCCCGGGCAGGGATCTCGACATTTTTGATTATTACAGGCTTCATTTGTATTACATTCCGAATTCGTTATACATTCGGGCCTACATGTTGGAGGGCTTCCTATATATCCTACGATGCAAGAGCATACCGCTTGACTATTTATTTCTCTACATTGACTGTTAGGACCGCAAGGCGATGGATTACATGGATTTGTTTCAATTGGAGCTATGAAAAAATATTAACAGTATTAACATCCCGTTAGATTCGTTGGATTTGAAGGAGTACATACTTTGGAATGGTCTACATTCTAGGAACGCATTACCACTCATTCCCGTTGGACAACTGCACATTGGCACGTGATTGATTACATCACATATGGCCTTTTGGCCACATGTTCCGGGACATGGGTCTCCACATTTATTTCGCATACATGCTTTGTTTCGTGGGCAATCCGAGTTGAGGACACATTCTGGACGACATCCTGAATAAGGATCACCTTGATATTCTAAGAGACATTTACATTCGCCATCTTTAATACATTCTGCGTTTGTACCACATGGTGATGGATTGCACGGATCATTTTCAATCGGTTCTTGTTCTAAAATATATATATTATTTGAAGGTTTCCAATATTTACATTTAATGCTAATATTAGTATTCTTACGTTCTGGTTTCGGGAAACAATTATTAAATGGATCTCCCGTATATCCGTCGATACAAGTACATACTGGAGTATGATTTATTACAGTGCATTTTGCACTTAAACCACAGGCACCTGGGCATGGATCTCGGCACTTTTCTCTAATGCACGCCAGGTTACTTTGGCAGTCAGCATTAATTGAACATTCAGGACGACAATTTGGGGGTGATCCAACGTATGTTGGTGTGCAGCTACACGACGGCGTATCTCCAAACGCTTGACATTGAGAATTGGGACCACATGGTGATGGATTGCAAGGGTTCTTAAATACTTCGATATCTTTTTGCGGTGCTGGACAAAATATAATTATGTTTGATACATTGTAATGAGAATCGTTAATCAAGAGTTTTTGTTATTCTTACGTGGTATTGGGCTGCATCTTGAGAATGGATCTCCTGTGAATCCAGATTTACATGAACAAATCGGACTGTGATTATTTACTCTACAAATCGCGTTTGTACCACATACGCCAGGACATGGGTCGGCACATTTTTGATTGATACACGCTTTTTCGAGAGCGCATTCTGAGCTTACGACGCATTCAGGCCTACATCCAGGTGGGCTACCTATGTATGTGGGCAAACATGAACAAACTGCTTGGTTGTTTAACTCTTTGCATTGACTGTTTGGTCCGCATGGTGAGGGTACACATGGATTGGTATTTTCATTCAAGACTGCTGTAATTTTAAAGTGTTTGGTGAGTTCAAACGTTTTTCTATTTAAAAATATGTTTTGCGAGAAAGCTGTTATTGTTAAAAAGCTAATTATTTTAAATTAAATCTTACGTTGAGGTGGTTGAATATTACAATAGCGGAATGGATCTCCCGTATATCCTATTCGACAAGTACACGAAGGTAAATGATTAACGACTTGACATTCGGCATTTTGGCCACATGTTCCTGGACATGGGTCCTCGCACTTATTTCGTATACAAGCCTTGTTGGATGCACAATCAGAATTTAACACACATTCAGGTCTACATCCCTCATAAGGATTTCCAATATAGTCAGCTAAGCAAGTACAGGCACCAGCGCCTCTTAGTTCTCTACAAATTGCATTTGTACCACATGGGTTTGGAATACATGGAGTTGACTGTTCGATTGGAGGTAGTTCTTTCGCAACATTGCATTGTAGGAAAGGATCACCTGTATATCCTTGCGAACATACACACATGGGTGTATGACTTACTACGCGGCATTCAGCATTCGCTCCACAAGCTCCTGGACAAGGATCTCGACATTTCTGGCTGATACATGCCAAATTGCTTGAACATTCGGAATTGCTAATACATTCAGGACGACAATTTGGAGGTGAACCTATATATTCTTTTAGACATGTACAAGATGGTGCTTCTCCTATGGGTCTGCATTCCGAGTTTGGACCACATGGTGATGGTTGGCATGGATTTACAGATGGCGTATGTAATGGAGTTTCAGCTAAAACAATGCATTATATTAAATCGGTTTTAAAAGAGTTTTTTTAGTTAGCTTACGAATAGGACGGCATCTAATAAATGGATCGCCTGTATATTTAGGCAGACAACTGCAAATGGGATTGTGATTAATTACAGTGCACTTTGCACCTACGCCACACGTTCCTGGACAAGGATCTCGACATTTCTGATTATTACATGCTTCATTTTTGCTACATTCAGAATTGGTTACGCATTCTGGTCTACATGTAGGGGGGCTTCCAATGTATTCTGGTACACATGAACAAACTGCTTGGCCGTTGATTTCGCGGCACTGACTATTGGGCCCGCACGGCGATGGATTACATGGGTTTATTTCAACCGGTGCTATGTAAATTGTTGAAAGTTAAATTATAATTGTGGCGTATAAGAGTGACATTTTTATACATACATTGGAATGGTCTACATTCTACGAACGCATTTCCACTCATTCCAGTTGGGCAGCTGCACATCGGTACGTGATTGATTACGTCGCATACTGCGTTTTGGCCGCATGTCCCTGGACATGGATCAACACATTTCGTACGTATGCATGCTTTGTCTCTAGAGCAATCAGAGTTAAGAACACATTCCGGTCGGCAACCTGAATACGGATCACCTTGATATTCAGGTAAGCATCTACATTTACCATCATTGACACATTCAGCATTGGACCCACATGGTGATGGATTGCATGGGTCATTTTCAACTGGTTCTATTACTGAAATTCATTTTTGATTTAATAATTGAAACAAAATGTCTCCTACGACTGTCTTACTTTGAGGTTTAGGATGGCAACTATTGAATGGATCTCCTGTATATCCATCCATACATGTGCAAATTGGAGTGTGATTGATAACACTGCATCTGGCGTTTAGGCCACAAGCTCCTGGACAGGGATCTCGGCATTTTTCTCTAATGCAAGCTAAATTACTCGAGCACTCAGAATTAATTGAACACTCTGGACGACAATTTGGAGGTGAACCAATATAAGATGATATACAACTACAGGACGGAGTATCACCGAATGCTTGACATTGAGAATTCGGACCGCACGGTGATGGATTGCATGGATTTCTATAGACTGGAACATCTTTTTCTGGTGCTGTTTTGGGATATTGATTAAAATTGTCAAATAAGTTATATGATGAAATTCAGAATGGTTAACATATTCCTTACGTGGTATGAGATTACATCTTGAGAATGGATCTCCGGTATATCCAGATTGGCATGAACAAATTGGACTATGATTATTTACTTTGCAAATTGCATTCGTACCACATACGCCTGGGCAGGGATCGACGCATTTTTGATTGATACAAGCCTTTTCTAGAGAACATTCTGAGCTTACAACACATTCTGGACGGCACGATGGTGGACTTCCTACATATGACGGTAAACATGAACATACTGCTTGACCATTTAATTCTTTGCATTGACTGTTCGGACCACATGGTGAGGGTACACACGAATTGGTTTCTTCTTTTAGAATTGCTGTAATCATTAATTTTGAAGATTACTTATGTATTTTTAACAACTATTAAAACTTTTTGATTAGTATGATGAGAGGTATGTATAGTGAAATGTGCTTACGTTGTTGTATTTGAATATGGCAATATCGGAATGGATCTCCCGTAAACCCTATTTCACATGTACAAGATGGCAAATGATTCACAACCTGGCATTTTGCGTTTTGGCCGCAAGTCCCCGGGCAGGGATCTTTACATTTATTGTGTATGCATGCTCGGTTAGAGTTACAATCGGAATTTAATACACATTCGGGTCGACAACCCTCATACGGATTGCCGATGTAATCTGGTAAGCATGTACATGCGCCTACTCCATTTTGTTCGCGACACAGAGAATTTGTTCCACATGGGTTCGGAATACAAGGGGTTGATTGTTCCACTGGTGTATGTTGAATCTCAACAAAACATTGTATAAAGGGGTCTCCTGTATAACCTGATGTACAGACACACATCGGTGTATGACTTACAACCCTGCATTCGGCGTTTGTTCCGCATGCCCCTGGACACGGATCGCGACATTTCTGATTTATACACGCCAGATTTGATGGACATTCTGAATTACTGACACATTCTGGGCGACAATTAGGAGGCGATCCTACATATTCTTTTAAACATGAGCAAGACGGCGAATCTCCAACTGGCCGACAATCGGAGTTGGGACCACATGGTGATGGTTGACAAGGATTTGTTGAAGGTGTATGCAACGGAGTTTCAGCTAAAATAACCATTTTCAATTATTATTTGGAAATTGTCATAAAAAAATGTGAATTTCTTACGGATCGGTTGACATCTAATAAAGGGATCGCCTGTATATTTTGGTAAGCAACTACATATTGGATTGTGATTAATTACGGTACATTTTGCACCTACACCGCATGTTCCTGGACATGGATCTCGACATTTTTGATTACTACATGCTTCGTTTTTGCTACATTCGGAGTTCGTTACACATTCTGGTCTACATGTTGGAGGAGTTCCAATGTATCCTAAGACACAAGAACACACGGCTTGATCGTTTATTTCACGACACTGGCTATTAGGTCCGCAGGGCGATGGATTACAAGGATTTACTTCAACGGGACCTGTTTTAAGTAATAAAGATGTTTTGGAAATGAATTATTTTGCTTGAAACTATTTGTTAAGCCTTTACGTACTTTGGAATGGTCTACATTCTACAAACGCATTTCCACTCATTCCAGTTGGACAACTACACATTGGAACATGATTGATCACATCACATAAAGCGTTTTGGCCACATGTTCCGGGGCAAGGATCGACACATTTGTTTCGTATGCAAGCTCGGTCTCGAGAGCAATCGGAGTTGAGAACACATTCTGGACGACATCCTGAATAAGGGTCACCTTGGTATTCGGGTATACATTTACAAACACCTTCTCCTGTGCATTCTGCATTTGGACCACACGGAGATGGATTACATGGATCACTTTCAATGGGCTCGATTTCTAAAATAGTTTTAATTTCGTTTGATTATTCAATTGATCGCTTCATACTATTATTAAGCTTACGTTGTGGTTTAGGGTGGCAACTATTAAATGGATCACCTGTGTATCCTTCAATACATGTACATACTGGAGTATGGTTTATTACGCTACATTGTGCATTTAAACCACAGGCTCCAGGACATGGATCGCGACATTTTTCTCTAATGCATGCTAAGTTACTTGGACACTCTGAGTTTATAGAACATTCAGGTCGGCAATTGGGTGGTGAACCAATATATGTTGGCAGACAACTACATGAAGGCGAATCTCCAAATGCTTGGCATTGTGAGTTGGGTCCACATGGTGATGGGTTACATGGATTTTTATAAACCACTTCCGGATCTCTTTGTGGTGCTAATATGATTTAAGTAAATTAATGGTAAGAATTGACGTTTAAAATATTTCTACAAAATCTTACGTGGAATAGGATTACATCTTGAGAATGGATCTCCTATAAATCCTGTTTTACATGAGCATATCGGGCTATGATTATTTACCCTGCAAATCGCATTTGTACCACAAACGCCAGGACATGGGTCTACACATTTTTGATTAACACAAGCCTTTTCTAGAGGGCATTCGGAACTAACGACACATTCGGGTCTACATCCCGGTGGGCTTCCAATGTACGTTGGCAAACACGAGCAAACCGCTTGACCGTTTAATTCTTTGCATTGACTATTTGGACCGCATGGTGAGGGTACACAAGGATTGGTATTTTCATTTAATATTGCTGCAAAATTAGTTGATTATTAGATATAAAACACATAATATATAGGATTGGATTAGTTTCAACGTCCTTGTCATATTTGTTTTGGACGATGCAGTAGTAAAATGAAATTGTGGTTAGTTTATAAAATTATTGCTGAAGATCTTACGTTCATTCGGTTGAGTGTGACAGTAACGGAATGGATCTCCAGTATAACCCACAAGGCAAGTACAAGACGGTAAATGGTTAACAACCTGGCATTCTGCATTTTGGCCACAAGTTCCAGGACAAGGATCTTCACATTTATTTCTAATACATGCTCGATTCGAAGCACAATCAGAATTCAATACACATTCAGGTCTACATCCTTCATATGGATTTCCGATATAGTCTGGTAAACATACGCAGGCTCCAGCGCCATTTTGCTCGCGACATTCGGCATTAGTGCCGCATGGATTTGGATAACACGGTGTTGATTGATCTACTGGTAAGCGCTGTTCTTCGATATTACATTGTATGAAAGGATCTCCAGTATATCCATATGAACAGACACACATGGGTGTATGACTTACAACCCGACATTCAGCATTCGTTCCACAAGCTCCAGGACAAGGGTCTCGACATTTCTGGTTTATACAAGCCAGGTTACTAGAACATTCAGAATTACTGACACATTCTGGGCGGCAGTTAGGAGGCGAACCTATATATTCTTTCAAACATGAGCAGGACGGCGAATCACCAACAGGTCGGCATTCTGAATTAGGGCCGCATGGTGATGGTTGGCAAGGATTTGTTGATGGTGTGTGCAATGGAGTTTCAGCTAAAAAAATATTGTTATGTTTGTGAGTCGGTAACTATGTGTAGAAAGTCAGAAATATCTTACGGATCGGTTGGCATCTAATAAATGGATCGCCTGTATATTTTAACAAGCAACTGCATATTGGATTGTGATTAATTACAGTACATTTTGCACCTACGCCACATGTTCCCGGACATGGATCTCGACATTTTTGGTTACTGCATGCCTCGTTTTTGCTACATTCGGAGTTCGTTACACATTCTGGTCTACATGTTGGGGGACTTCCAATATAACCCGGTACACATGAGCATACTGCTTGACCATTTATTTCTCTACATTGACTATTGGGTCCGCATGGCGATGGATTACATGGATTTACTTCAACTGGGGCTGTTTTAAGTAATAAAGATATTTTGGAAATTAATATTTTTGCTGGAAACTATTTGTTAATCCTTTACGTACATTGGAATGGTCTACATTCTACAAACGCATTTCCACTCATCCCAGTTGGACAACTACACATTGGAACATGATTGATCACATCACATAAAGCGTTTTGGCCACAAGTCCCGGGGCAAGGGTCGACACATTTGTTTCGTATGCATGCTCGGTCTCGAGAACAGTCGGAGTTGAGAACACATTCTGGACGACATCCTGAATACGGATCACCTTGGTACTCGGGTATACATTTACAAACACCTTCTCCTGTGCATTCTGCATTTGGGCCACACGGTGATGGATTGCATGGATCACTTTCAATGGGCTCGATTTCTAAAATAGTTTCTATTAGTTACATTTCGATTTTCTAACTTTCATTTTAGGTATCTTACGTTGTGGTTTAGGATGGCAACTATTAAATGGATCACCTGTATATCCTTCGATACAGGTGCATGCGGGAATGTGGTTGATTACGTTACATTGTGCATTGAGGCCGCAGGCTCCAGGGCATGGATCGCGGCATTTTTCTCTAATGCAGGCTAAATTACTTGAACATTCTGAGTTTATGGAACATTCAGGTCGGCAATTGGGCGGTGAACCAATATATGTTGGCAGACAACTACATGATGGTGTATCTCCAAATGCTTGACATTGTGAGTTGGGTCCACATGGTGATGGGTTACATGGATTTTTATAAACCACTTCCGGGTCTCTTTGTGGGGCTATTTCAATTTAAAATCATTAACAGTTAGGAATCGATATTTTAGTTGCAACTACAAAATCTTACGTGGTATTGGATTGCATCTTGAGAATGGGTCTCCTGTGAAACCAGATTTACATGAGCATATTGGGCTATGATTATTTACCCTGCAGATCGCGTTTGTCCCACAGACGCCAGGACATGGGTCGGCACATTTCTGATTGATACAAGCCTTTTCTAATGGACATTCGGAACTTACAACACATTCGGGTCTACATCCCGGTGGGCTTCCAATGTAAGTTGGCAAGCAAGAGCAAACCGCTTGACCATTCAACTCTTTACATTGACTATTTGGTCCACATGGTGAGGGTATACATGGATTTGTGTTTTCATTTAAGATTGCTGCAATTGTAAAATTCAGATAATTCGATTATTTCAGAATGATTTAAATTTGTTGTGCTGTATGTTTTTGGAAATGTTAGTTTTAAAATTATATATCTGTGCAAGAATTTGTCAATTTGTCTTACTTTGGGGCGGTTGAATATGGCAATAACGGAATGGATCTCCAGTATAACCCACAATGCAAGTACATGATGGTAAATGATTAACGACTTGACATTCTGCATTTTGGCCACAAGTTCCAGGGCAGGGGTCTTTACATTTGCTTCGTACGCACGCTCTATTAGAGGCACAATCAGAATTCAACACACATTCAGGTCTACATCCCTCATATGGGTTTCCTAAGTAATCGGGTAAGCATGTACAAGCACCAACACCATTTTGTTCTCGACATTCGGCGTTCGTACCACATGGATTTGGAATACACGGTGATGATTGTTCAACTGGCAAATGTTGGATCTCAACGTTACAACGTACGAAAGGGTCACCTGTATATCCCTGTGAACAGACACACATGGGTGTATGGCTAACAACACGACATTCAGCATTCGTGCCACAAGCTCCAGGGCACGGGTCTCGACATTTTTGATTTATACAAGCCAAGTTACTAGGACATTCGGAATTACTGATGCATTCTGGGCGACAGTTAGGAGGTGTTCCTATAAATTCTTTTATGCATGAACATGATGGTGAATCTCCGACTGGGCGACACTCGGAATTGGGACCACATGGTGATGGTTGGCATGGATTTGTCGATGGTGTGTTCAGTGGAATATCAGCTAAAATGATTGTTTATTAAATAATGTTGAAATTTTGGAATGAATTGTCTAGCGAATCTTACGAGTCGGGCGGCATCTGATAAATGGATCGCCTGTATATTTAGGTAAGCAGCTGCAAATGGGATTGTGATTAATTACAGTACATTTGGCACCAACTCCACAAGATCCAGGACATGGGTCTCGACATTTCTGATTGTTACACGCTTGGTTTTTGCTACATTCGGAGTTCGTCACACATTCTGGTCTACATGTTGGAGGACTTCCAATATATAACGGGACACACGAACATACTGCTTGACCATTTATTTCACGACATTGACTATTGGGCCCACAGGGCGATGGATTACATGGATTTACTTCAATTGGAGCTGTTTTAAGTAATATAAATATTTTGGAAATGAATATTTTTGTTTGACACTATTTGTTAATCCTTTACGTACATTGATAAGGTCTACATTCTATGAAAGCGTTTCCACTCATTCCATTCGGACAACTACACATAGGAACATGATTTATTACATCGCATAAGGCATTTTGACCACACGTTCCTGGGCAAGGGTCGACACATTTATTTCGTATGCAGGCTTTGTCTCGAGAGCAATCGGAGTTGAGAACACATTCTGGACGACATCCTGAATAAGGGTCACCTTGGTATTCGGGGATACATTTACAAACACCTTCTCCTGTGCAATCGGCGTTTGAACCGCACGGTGAAGGATTGCACGGATCACTTTCAATGGGCTCGATTTCTAAAACGGTTTAAGCTTGATTAGGTATTCTACTTTTAGTTTGAAGTTTAGACGCCTTACGTTGTGGTTTAGGATGACAACTATTAAATGGATCACCTGTGTATCCTTCTATACACGTACAAGTCGGGATATGGCTAATAACGTTACATTGTGCATTTAGGCCACAGGCGCCTGGGCATGGGTCACGACATTTTTCTCTAATACAGGCCAGGTTACTTGGGCACTCCGAGTTTATGGAACATTCAGGTCGACAATTGGGCGGTGAGCCAATATATGTCAATAGGCAGCTACATGAAGGTGAATCTCCAAATGCTTGACACTGTGAATTTGGTCCACACGGCGATGGGTTGCATGGATTCTTATAAACAACCGGATCTCTTTGTGGTGCTGTATTAATTTATTATTTTAAATAGTTGTTTTCATTTGATATTTAAGCTAAATGTGGAAAATCTTACGTGGGATTGAATTGCATCTTGAGAATGGATCTCCTGTGAATCCAGATTTACATGAACATATTGGGCTATGATTATTTACTCTACAAATGGCATTTGTACCACAGACGCCAGGACATGGGTCGGCACATTTTTGATTGATACACGCCTTCTCTAGAGAACATTCAGCGCTGACGACACATTCGGGCCTACATCCCGGCGGGCTTCCAATGTAAGTTGGCAGACACGAGCAAACCGCCTGGCCATTCAACTCTTTACATTGACTATTTGGCCCGCATGGTGAGGGTACACATGGATTGACGTTTTCATTTAAGATTGCTGAAAGTGTGTAAATGGATTGATTTTCGATTAGTTGACAATCAGATTTTTTTTTTATAAATTTTAAGAATGCTACTACATTTGGATAATTTTAAATATATGTTGTTAGGTAATTCTTACGTTGGGTCGATTGAATGTGACAATAGCGGAATGGATCTCCAGTATATCCTGTGCGGCAAGTACAAGATGGTAAATGATTAACAACTTGACACTCTGCGTTTTGGCCACATGTCCCTGGACATGGATCTTGACATTTATTTCGCACACATGCTTTGTTGGAGGCACAATCAGAATTTAATACACATTCAGGTCTACATCCTTCATACGGATTCCCTAAATAATCTGGAAGGCAAATACACGCACCAGCCCCCTGTTGTTCACGGCATTCGGCGTTTGTACCACATGGATTTGGGGTACAAGGCGATGATTGCTCAACTGGCAAATGTTGAATTGGAACATTGCATTGAATGAAAGGGTCTCCTGTATATCCTTGTGAACAAACACACGTGGGTGTATGACTTACAACCCGACACTCGGCATTTGCGCCACAAGCTCCAGGACAGGGATCTTGACATTTTTGATTTATGCAAGCCAAATTACTAGGACATTCGGAATTACTGATGCATTCTGGGCGACAGTTAGGAGGTGAGCCTATGTATTCTTTTAGGCATGAACATGATGGTGAATCCCCAATTGGTCGGCATTCGGAATTGGGACCACATGGTGATGGTTGACAAGGGTTTATAGGTGGTGAATGTAGCGGAATTTCGGCTAAAATAATCGTTTGTTAAAATAACATAAAATTTAATATAAGTTGGCATGAAATTCTTACGTATGGGGCGACATCTGATAAATGGATCGCCTGTATATTTAGGCAGACAACTGCAAATGGGATTGTGATTAATTACGGTACATTTCGCACCTACACCACATGTTCCAGGACATGGATCTCGACATTTTTGATTATTACAAGCTTCTTTTTTGCTACATTCGGAATTGGTTACACATTCTGGTCTACATGTTGGAGGACTTCCAATATATTCTGGGACACATGAACATACTGCTTGACCATTTATTTGTCGACACTGACTATTAGGGCCACAAGGTGATGGGTTACATGGGTTTACTTCAATTGGAGCTGTTAACGTAACAAAAATATTTTGTAAAACTCTAATCATGTTTGGTTTGAATGTTATTCCTCTACATACATTGGAATGGCCTACACTCTACGAATGCATTTCCACTCCATCCGGTTGGACAGCTGCACATCGGCACATGACTAATTACATCGCATAAGGCATTTTGACCGCATATTCCGGGGCATGGGTCTACACATTTATTTCGTATGCATGCTTTTTCGCGAGAACAATCAGAGTTGAGGACACATTCTGGACGACATCCTGAATACGGGTCACCTTGGTATTCAGGGATACATTTACAGACACCGTCTCCTGTGCATTCGGCGTTTGAACCACACGGTGACGGATTGCATGGATTTCTTTCAATGGGCTCGGATTCTAAAATTGTTTTAATTTTGTTTGAGTATTCTATCGATCATATAACTATCTGTGGGCTTACGTTGTGGTTTAGGATGACAACTAGTGAATGGATCTCCCGTATATCCCGCAAGACATGTACATGCTGGAATATGATTAATTACATTACATTGTGCATTTAGACCACAGGCTCCTGGGCATGGATCGCGACATTTTGCTCTTATACATGCTAAGTTGCTTGGGCATTCGGAGTTTATAGAACATTCGGGTCGGCAATTAGGTGGTGAACCAATAAATGTTGATAGACAACTACATGATGGTGTATCTCCAAAAGCTTGACATTGAGAATTCGGCCCACAAGGTGATGGATTGCAAGGATTTTTATAAACCACTTCCGGATCTCTTTGTGGTGCTATATTGATTTAATATTATTGATAGTTATGAATCGAAATTTAAAATTCGTCAACAAAATCTTACGTGGAATTGGACGGCATCTTGAGAATGGATCTCCCGTGAATCCAGATTTACATGAACATATTGGGCTATGATTATTTACTCTACAAATGGCATTTGTACCACAGACGCCAGGACATGGGTCGGCACATTTTTGATTGACGCACGCCTTTTCTAGAGGACATTCGGAACTTACGACACATTCGGGTCTACATCCCGGTGGGCTTCCAATGTACGTTGGTAAACACGAGCACACCGCTTGGCCATTTAATTCTTTGCATTGACTATTTGGCCCGCATGGTGAGGGTATACATGGATTGGTATTTTCATTTAATATTGCTGAAATTTCAGAATATAAACGTTTTGGGTTATTTATGTTTCTTATATCTAATGGAGATTAGTACATCACTTAAACACTCTATTAAATGTTAATTATAAATTGTAAGTTAACGGTTTATCTTACGTTGGGTTGGTTGAATGTGGCAATAGCGGAATGGATCTCCAGTATAACCCGTTCGGCAAGTACAAGACGGCAAATGATTAACAACTTGACATTCTGCATTTTGGCCACATGTTCCTGGACAAGGGTCTTTACATTTGTTTTGCACACATGCCTTGTTGGATGCACAATCAGAATTCAATACACATTCAGGTCTACATCCTTCATATGGATTTCCTAAATAATCTGGTAAGCAGGTACACGCACCGGCGCTATTTTGTTCTCGGCATTCCGCATTATTACCACATGGATTTGGAGTACAGGGTGACGATTGTTCCACTGGCAAATGTTGAATTGGAACATTGCATTGAATGAAAGGATCTCCTGTATATCCTAGCGAACAGACACACATGGGTGTATGACTTACAACCCGACATTCGGCATTTGCGCCACAAGCTCCAGGGCAGGGATCTCGACATTTCTGATTTATACATGCCAAATTACTAGGACATTCTGAATTACTGACACATTCCGGTCGACAGTTAGGAGGTGTTCCTATAAATTCTTTCAGGCATGAACATGATGGTGAATCTCCGACTGGTCGACATTCAGAATTGGGACCACATGGTGACGGTTGACATGGATTTATGGTTGGAGAATTTAATGGAGTTTCGGCTAAAATAATCGGGGAATATTAAAGTCAATATTTTATCACTCAGTTACAGCTCGGAATTCTTACGTATGGGTCGGCATCTGATAAATGGATCGCCTGTGTATTTTGGGAAGCAACTGCAAATTGGGTTATGATTAATTACAGTACATTTGGCACCTACACCACATGTTCCTGGACATGGATCTCGACACTTTTGGTTACTACATGCTTCGTTTTTGCTACATTCGGAATTCGTTACACATTCTGGTCTACAAGTTGGAGGACTTCCAATATAACCCGGTACACAAGAGCATACTGCTTGACCATTTATTTCTCTACATTGACTATTGGGTCCGCATGGTGATGGATTACATGGGTTTACTTCAACTGGGGCTGTTAACGTAATAAAGATATTTTGGAAATGAATACTATTGATTGACATTATTTGTTAATCCTTTACGTACATTGGAAAGGTCTACATTCTACAAACGCATTTCCGCTCATTCCAGTTGGACAACTACACATCGGAACATGATTAATCACATCACATAAAGCGTTTTGGCCACATGTTCCGGGGCAAGGATCGACACATTTATTTCGTATGCATGCTCGGTCTCGAGAGCAATCGGAGTTGAGAACACATTCGGGACGACATCCTGAATACGGGTCACCTTGGTATTCGGGTATACATTTACAAACACCTTCTCCTGTGCAATCGGCGTTTGGACCGCACGGAGATGGATTGCACGGATCATTTTCAATGGGCTCTGATTCTAAAATTGTTTTAATTTTGTTTGAGTATTCTATTATTCGCTTGTACAATTTTTATGCTTACGTTGTGGTTTAGGGTGGCAATTGTTGAACGGATCTCCTGTATAGCCCTCAATACATGTACATACTGGAATATGGTTTATTACGCTACATTGTGCATTTAGACCACAGGCGCCTGGACATGGATCTCGACATTTTTCTCGTATACATGCTAAGTTACTTGGGCATTCAGAGTTTATGGAACATTCAGGTCGGCAATTGGGTGGTGAACCAATATACGTAGAAAGACAACTACATGAAGGTGTATCGCCAAATGCTTGACATTGTGAGTTGGGTCCACATGGTGATGGGTTGCATGGATTCTTATAAACAACCGGATCCCTTTGTGGTGCTAATATGATTTAAGTATATTAATGGTAAGAAGTGAGGTTTAAAATATTTCTACGAAATCTTACGTGGTATTGGATTGCATCTTGAGAATGGGTCCCCTATGAATCCAGATTTACACGAACAAATTGGGCTATGGTTGTTTACTCTGCAAATCGCATTTGTACCACAGACTCCGGGACATGGGTCGGCACATTTTTGATTGACGCATGCTTTTTCTAATGGACATTCGGAACTTACGACACATTCGGGCCTACATCCAGGGGGACTTCCTATGTAATTTGGTAAACACGAGCATATTGCTTGACCGTTTAATTCTTTGCACTGACTGTTTGGTCCGCATGGCGAGGGTATACATGGATTGGTATTTTCATATAAGATTGCTGCAATTGTGAAATTTTTGAAGTTTGTTTTTAATTGGAGGATTGAGTTGGTGTGAGTTTTGGTATAAATATTAAATTTTAGTAAAAATGTTAAAATATTGAATCTGTGGTTAATTCTTACGTTGTGCTTGTTGTATGTGACAATAACGGAATGGATCTCCAGTATATCCAGCTTGACAAGTACAAGATGGTAAATGATTAACGACTTGGCATTCTGCATTTGATCCACATGTTCCTGGACAAGGGTCTTGACATTTATTTCGCACACATGCTTTGTTGGAGGCACAATCAGAATTCAATACACATTCAGGTCTACATCCTTCATACGGATTTCCTAAGTAATCTGGAAGGCAAATACAGGCTCCAGCACCATTTTGTTCACGGCATTCGGCGTTTGTACTACATGGATTTGGAGTACAAGGCGATGATTGCTCAACTGGCAAATGTTGAATTGGAACATTGCATTGAATAAAAGGATCACCAACAAATCCTTGTGAACAAACACACATGGGTGTATGACTTACAACCCGACATTCGGCGTTTATTCCACAGGCACCAGGGCAGGGATCTCGACATTTTTGATTTATACAAGCCAAGTTACTAGGACATTCTGAATTACTGACACATTCCGGGCGGCAGTTAGGAGGTGTTCCTATAAATTCTTTTAGGCATGAACATGATGGTGAATCTCCGACTGGCCGACATTCGGAATTGGGACCACATGGTGATGGTTGGCATGGATTTGTCGATGGCGTTTGTAATGGAGTTTCGGCTAAAACAATCGCGTTTTTAAATTAAATTGAAGTTTTGGTATTAATTGATAGAGATTCTTACGCATGGGGCGACATCTAACAAATGGATCGCCTGTGTACTTGGGCAAACAGCTGCAAATGGGATTATGATTAATTACGGTACATTTGGCACCTACACCACAAGTTCCTGGACATGGATCTCGACACTTTTGGTTACTACACGCTTCGTTTTTGCTACATTCAGAATTGGTTACACATTCTGGTCTACATATTGGAGGGCTTCCAATATATCCTGGGACACAGGAGCACACTGCTTGGCCGTTTAATTCACGACACTGACTGTTAGGACCGCAGGGCGATGGATTACATGGGTTTACTTCAATTGGAGCTGTTTTAAGTAAACAATATATAAATTTGGGCATGTTTGCTGATATTTTTTGATAAACTACATACATTGGAATGGTCTACATTCTATGAACGCATTTCCACTCATTCCAGTTGGACAACTACACATCGGAACATGATTGATCACATCGCATAATGCATTTTGGCCACATGTTCCGGGACAAGGATCGACACATTTACTTCGTATGCAAGCTCGGTCTCGAGAACAGTCGGAGTTGAGAACACATTCAGGACGGCATCCTGAATACGGATCACCTTGATACTCGGGTATACATTTACAGATACCTTCTCCTGTGCAATCAGCGTTTGGACCACACGGTGAAGGATTGCACGGATCACTTTCAATGGGCTCGATTTCTAAAACGGTTTAAGTTTGATTAGGTATTCTACTTGTAGGTTCAAGTTTAGACGTCTTACGTTGTGGTTTAGGATGACAACTATTAAATGGATCACCTGTGTATCCTTCTATACACGTACAAGTCGGGATATGACTGATAACGTTACATTGTGCATTTAAGCCACAGGCGCCTGGACATGGATCACGACATTTTTCTCTAATACAGGCCAGGTTACTTGGGCATTCAGAGTTTATGGAACATTCAGGTCGACAATTGGGCGGTGAACCAATATATGTTGACAGACAACTACATGAAGGTGAATCTCCAAATGCTTGACATTGCGAGTTGGGTCCACATGGTGATGGGTTACATGGATTCTTATAAACAACCGGATCTCTTTGTGGTGCTAATATGATTTAAGTATATTAATGGTAAGAAGTGAGGCTTAAAATGTTTCTACGAAATCTTACGTGGTATTGGATTGCATCTTGAGAATGGATCTCCTGTGTATCCAGATTTACATGAACATATCGGACTATGATTATTTACTCTGCAAATCGCATTTGTACCACAGACACCTGGACATGGGTCGGCACATTTCTGATTGACGCACGCTTTTTCTAATGGGCATTCGGAACTTACGACACATTCGGGTCTACATCCAGGGGGACTTCCAATGTAAGTTGATAAACAAGAGCAAACAGCTTGGCCGTTTAATTCTCTACATTGACTATTTGGTCCACATGGTGAGGGTATACATGGATTGGTATTTTCAGTTACGATGGCTGTAATTATGAATTGTCGGTATTGAGAATTATTTGAATGAATAGGGGTATTAGTAAATCGCTAATGCCCTGATTTAGAATATATAAAAAAATTCTGTAACGTTGCTGTGGAATTTATCACCTTTAATTTTAAGAGAGTACTTTACGTAAAGTTTTTAGGAAATTTTAATGTTACAGAGTTAATTTACATATTGTGAATCGGGCATATTCCTTTTAGTCTTTCATTAAATGTGTAACATATAATAATATATAAAAAGAACCATGTTAAACGTTTATCCTTACGTTGAGATTGTTGGATATGGCAAAAACGGAATGGATCTCCAGTAAAACCTGTCCGGCAAGTGCATGATGGTAAATGATTAACAACTTGACATTCTGCGTTTTGGCCACATGTTCCTGGACAAGGATCTTGACATTTGTTTCGCAAACATGCTTTGTTGGAAGCACAATCAGAATTTAATACACATTCAGGTCTGCATCCTTCATATGGATTTCCTAAGTAATCTGGCAGGCAAATACAGGCTCCGGCCCCATTTTGTTCACGGCAGTCGGCGTTTGTACCACATGGGTTGGGAGTACAAGGCGATGATTGTTCTACAGGCAGGTATTGGATTGAGACGGTGCATTGAATGAAAGGGTCCCCAGCAAATCCTTGTGAACAAACACACATGGGTGTATGACTTACAACCCTGCATTCGGTGTTCGTGCCACAAGCTCCCGGGCATGGGTCTCGACATTTTTGATTTATACAGGCCAAATTACTAGGACATTCGGAATTACTGATGCATTCCGGGCGACAATTTGGAGGTGTTCCTATGTATTCTTTCAGGCATGTGCAAGAGGGCGAGTCTCCAATTGGTCGACATTCGGAATTGGGGCCACATGGTGATGGTTGACATGGATTCGTTGATGGTGAATGTAATGGAATTTCGGCTAAAATATTTGTTTGATATGAAGTAGAAATTTTGCAAAAAGGTAATAAACATTCTTACGTATGGGGTGACATCTGATAAATGGATCGCCTGTGTATTTAGGTAAGCAGTTGCAAATTGGGTTATGATTAATTACGGTACATTTGGCACCTATGCCACAAGTTCCTGGGCATGGGTCACGACATTTCTGGTTGCTACATGCTTCGTTTTTGCTACATTCAGAATTGGTTACGCACTCCGGTCTACATATTGGAGGACTTCCAATGTATCCTGGTATACACGAACATACTGCTTGACCGTTTGTTTCTCGACATTGACTATTGGGACCACAGGGCGATGGATTACATGGGTTTACTTCAACCGGAGCTGTTTAAGCAATAAAATTATTTTGAAAATGTCTTAATATCATGTATCATATGTACTACATACATTGGAATGGTCTACATTCTACGAACGCATTTCCATTCATTCCAGTTGGGCAACTACACATTGGTACATGATTAATAACATCGCATATGGCATTTTGGCCACATGTTCCGGGACATGGATCTACACATTTATTTCTTATGCATGCTCGGTCTCGAGAACAGTCCGAGTTGAGGACACATTCTGGACGACATCCTGCATATGGATCACCTTGATATTCGGGTATACATTTACACACACCTTCTCCTGTGCATTCGGCGTTTGAACCACACGGAGATGGATTGCACGGATCACTTTCAATGGGCTCGGATTCTAAAATTGTTTTAATTTGAATTGAGTTTATTTTGGGTCATTTCAACAATCTTTAAGCTTACGTTGTGGTTTAGGATGGCAACTATTAAATGGATCTCCAATGTATTCTTCAATACATGTGCATATTGGAATATGATTTATAACGCTACATTGTGCATTTAGGCCACAGGCTCCAGGACATGGATCGCGACATTTTTCTCTAATGCATGCTAAATTACTTGGGCACTCCGAGTTTATGGAACATTCAGGTCGGCAATTGGGCGGTGAACCAATATATGTTGATAGACAACTACAAGATGGTGTATCTCCAAATGCTTGACATTGTGAGTTGGGTCCACATGGTGATGGGTTGCATGGATTCTTATAAACTATTGGATCTCTTTGTGGTGCTGTGGTAATTATATATTATTGACAGTTAGGAATTGTCATTTACAGTGAATCTATAAAATCTTACGTGGTATTGGATTGCATCTTGAGAATGGATCTCCTGTGTATCCAGATTTACACGAACAAATTGGGCTATGATTATTTACTCTGCAAATTGCATTTGTACCACAGACACCTGGACATGGGTCGGCACATTTCTGATTGACGCACGCTTTTTCTAATGAGCATTCGGAACTGACGACACATTCGGGTCTACATCCAGGGGGACTTCCAATGTAAGTTGGTAAACATGAGCAAACCGCTTGACCATTTAATTCTTTGCATTGACTATTTGGCCCACATGGTGAGGGGACACAAGGATTGATATATTCATTTAAGATTGCTGCAAATGTGGAATTAAATAGTTTTTGGTTATTTGGCATAATTGGTCGTTTTTAGTTTTGTTTAAATATTTATAGATATTATAACATATGAGATATGGTAGTTTAATTTTCTTACGTTGTACTTGTTGAATATGGCAGAAGCGGAATGGATCTCCAGTATAACCTGTCTGGCAAGTACATGATGGTAAATGATTAACGACTTGACATATTGCATTTTGACCACACGTTCCTGGACAAGGGTCCTGACATTTATTTCGCACGCATGCTTTGTTGGAGGCACAATCGGAATTTAATACACATTCAGGCCTACATCCTTCATACGGATTTCCCAAATAATCGGGTAAGCAAAGACATGCACCAGCTCCATTTTGTTCACGGCATTTGGCGTTTGTGCCACATGGATTTGGAGTACAAGGTGATGATTGTTCGATTGATAAATATTGGATTATTTCATTGCAAAAAATGAATGGGTCACCTGTGTACCCGGGAGAGCAAACACACATGGGCGTATGACTTACAACTCTACAATCGGAATTTGCTCCACAGGCACCAGGGCAAGGGTCGCGACATTTATTGTTTATGCAGGCCAAATTACTAGGACATTCGGAATTACTGACACATTCAGGGCGACAGTTCGGCGGTGTTCCTACATATTCCGTTAAGCACGAACATGATGGTGAATCTCCGACTGGTCGACATTCAGAATTAGGACCACATGGTGATGGTTGGCATGGATTTGTCGATGGAGTTTGTAATGGAGTTTGAGCTAAAATAATCATTAGTCGTTATATTGTAACAAGTTTTAACAAGATATTCTTACGAATGAGGCGACATCTAATAAATGGATCGCCTGTATACTTCGGCAAGCAACTGCAAATTGGGTTATGATTAATTACAGTACATTGGGCACCTACACCACAAGTTCCTGGACATGGATCTCTACACTTTTGGTTACTACACGCTTCGTTTTTGCTACATTCGGAATTGGTTACGCATTCAGGTCTACATGTTGGAGGACTTCCAATATATCCTGGGACGCAAGAACACACGGCTTGGCCATTTATCTCTCGACACTGGCTATTGGGACCGCAGGGCGATGGATTACATGGGTTTACTTCTACAGGAGCTGTTTAAAGTAATAAAGATATTTTGGGAAATTTCTTATCGATCTGTTGAGGATATTTCTGTATACACTATACATACATTGGAATGGTCTACATTCTACAAACGCATTTCCACTCATTCCAGTTGGACAACTGCACATCGGTACATGATAGATAACCTCGCATATAGCATTTTGGCCACATGTTCCGGGACATGGATCGACACATTTATTTCGGATACATGCTTTGTCCCGGGAGCAATCAGAATTAAGAACACATTCTGGGCGACATCCTGAGTATGGATCACCTTGATATTCGGGCAAACATTTACACACACCTTCTTCAATACATTGAGCGTTTGGACCACACGGTGAGGGATTACAGGGATCACTTTCAATGGGCTCTGTTTCTAAAATACGATGTATATTATTGAAGTTTAGTTTACTTTAATCAACTGTAATTGAGTAAATCTTACTTTGTGGCTGGAAATAACAATTATAGAATGGGTCTCCAATATATTGTTCATTACAAGTGCATGTTGGAATATGGTTATTAACGGTACATTTTGCATTTAGGCCACAGGCTCCAGGGCATGGATCACGACATTTTTCTCTAATGCAAGCTAAGTGACTTGGACATTCTGCACTTATAGAGCATTCGGGTCGGCAATTGGGCGGTGAACCAATATATGATAGTAGACAACTACATGAAGGTGTTTCTCCAAATGATTGACATTGTGAATTAGGTCCACATGGTGATGGATTGCATGGATTCTTGTAAACAACAGGATCACTTTGTGGGGCTGTTATGATTTAATATTTATATTATTCGGAACGTTTCAATTTTTCGGTATAGAATGGCTTACGTGGAATTGGATTACATCTTGAGAATGGATCTCCTATGTGCCCAGATTTACACGAACATATTGGGCTATGATTATTTACTCTGCAGAACGCGTTTGTACCACAAACGCCAGGGCATGGGTCGGTACATTTTAGATTCACACAAGCTTTTTCTAATGGACATTCGGAACTTACGACACACTCGGGTCTACATCCCGGTGGACTTCCAATGTAAGTTGGTAAACATGAACACACCGCTTGATTATTTATTTCTCTACATTGACTGTTAGGGCCACAGGGTGAGGGTATACATGGATTGATATTTTCATTCAGAATTGCTGCAATTTAGGTAGAATGGTTGGTTATTTTTTATGGACAGAACCATATTGTTTTTGTTGTTGTTTCTCGTTGTCTTAATATTTTGTGTTTGTTAGTACTATAAATAATTTATTTTAATTTGGTCTTACGTTCTCGTGGTTGTACGTTGCAATACCGGAATGGATCTCCAGTGTAACCTGACAGACAGGTACAAGATGGCAAATGATTAACAACTTGACATTCGGCGTTTTGACCACACGTTCCTGGACAAGGATCTTCACATTTATTTCTGATACAGGCTCGATTCGATGTACAATCGGAGTTTAGGACACATTCGGGCCTACATCCTTCATATGGATTACCTTTATAATCTGGTAAACATGTACAAGCACCAGCTCCATTCTGTTCCCGACAAACCGCGTTTGTTCCACAGGGGCTTGGTGTACATGGGTTAAGTTTTTCTTCGATGTTATATACTATAATAGAATAATAGGTGTGTTTGGTTTAGATCATTTGGGTTTTACCGAATAGCGAATAGCGAATAGCGAATTTTTGGCTCAGCACATTAGTATTATCTTTGAGAAGAAAGCTTTTTATCCCTTTTCTATTATTTTCAGTAACCATATGGAATAAAAGTAGAATAAGCTATAAATATTTCAATGCGCATATATTGAATTTGAAGCAGTTAAATTTTTTTCATTTAATTGAAGCTATTTAGCTTTGATTTTGATTTTTAGTAAAATTAGTTAGCAGCTTTACTTAAAAAATATTCTTAATCGTTATCAAGAAGCTTTAATATTTTTGTTAATTTAATAATAATTTCCATAAACACAACCAAATATGTTTATAGATTTATATAAGAATTAATTAGTTGACTATGCTTAAATACCTAATTTCATTAATAGTATAGCATAGTAAGGATTGTTTGAACGCATATTTGAAAAATAATATAATATTTGAAATAAAAGCATTATGTAATATTGTATAATGCAAAAAATAAAAATCCACTTAAAAATTTGATATAGAAAAATATCACCTACCTGGTTCTGCATAGCAGTTTACAAATGGATCTCCAATGTATCCAGATTTACACGAACAACTTGCCATATGATTTATAACAAAACATTCAGCATTTGTACCACATAATCCAGGGCATGGATTAATACATTTCTGTTTTATGCATGCCTTAGTACTTGCACATTCCGAATTAGTTACGCATTCGGGGCGACAGTTTGGTGGAGCACCCATAAATCCAATTGAACACGAACAGGCAGATTTCTCTCCTACAACTTTACATTCCGAATTAGGTCCGCACGGTGATGGAGCACAAGGTTCTACAGGTTTTTCGAGCTTTGGAATTGTTACACATCTTATAAATGGATCTCCTGTATAGTCCGCATCACAACTGCATATTGGATTATGATTTAGAACTTGGCATTTTGCGTTAATACCACATGTTCCTGGGCATGGATCTTGACATTTATTATTTACACAGGCTTTTTGTAAGTCACATTCAGCACTAACAACACATTCTGGTTTGCAATAAGGTGGTGAACCTATCATACCCTTTTGACAACTACAAACTGCTCCGGATTGTGTGACTCGACATATACTATTTGATCCACATGGTGTTGGATTGCAAGGATTCTTCGGCACTTCTGTAAATGGAAGCAATTTTATTAAAGCTAATTAGTTAAATTTTAAACATGTTTGTTTACACGTACCATCGCGTGGCATTTCTCTACACATTGTGAATGGATCGCCCCTATAACCAGAAGGACAACTACATGCAGGAATATGATTATTTACGTCACATTTTGCGTTTACGCCGCACGTGCCTTGACATGGATCAATGCAGTGGTAGTTGATACAAGCTTTATTTGGAGCGCAGTCCGTATTTAATGTACATTCTGGTCTACAGCCTACGTAAGGGTCACCGAAATAACCATCTGTGCATGTGCATTCTCCATTATTACATCTAGTATTAGAACCACAAGGACTGGGCTCGCACAAATCTGTTGGGGCTGTTGTAGGTGGTAGTCGTTCTGAAAAAAGGAGAATTAATAATCATAATATCTTTGTGTGTTTATTTAATTAGGATAATGTACCTATTTTTTTAATACATTGTGCAAAAGGATCACCAGAATATCCGAGAAGGCAAGAACATATTGGTATATGATTTTGCACTCGACATTCGGAATTATGTCCGCAAGATCCTTGACACGGGTCACGACATTTTTCTGCTATACAAGCTTGATTTGAAGAACAATCAGTATTGACGACGCACTCTGGCCTACAATTTGGTGGAGAACCTACGTAGTTAGGCAAACAGACACACGATGGACTGTCACCTTTCACTCTACATTCCGAATTTAAACCACATGGTGATGGGTTGCAAGGATGTCTTGTTGGTGTTGGCTCTACATTTTTAGGTGTTTCAATGCACCGTGTGAAAGGATCACCGGTCATGCCGAAAGGACAACTGCATATTGGATTATGATTGATAACTTCACATTTTGCTTGTGTACCACAAGTACCGGCGCAAGGATTTTTGCACTTAAATTTATGGCATGCCTTATTTTGTGGGCATTCAGCATTCACAGTACATTCTGGTTTACAATTTGGCGGTGAACCAAAGTAATCTTGCTCGCACGAGCAAATTGCAAGACCATTAGCCTCTTTGCATTTACTGTTTGGTCCACAAGGGCTTGGATTACAAGGGTTGACAGGGGTTAGTGGTTGTTTCGGTTGAGGTCGACAGACAGTAAACGGATCTCCCATAAAACCTAAATCACATTCACAAGTAGGAATGTGATTCACAACAATACACTTGGCGCTTTGCCCGCATACACCTGGACAGGGATCTTCGCATTTATTTCTAATGCAGGCTTTATCGGTTGAACAGTCTGAACTTAAAACACATTCAGGACGACATCCTTCGTACGGATTTCCGAAATAATTATCTAAACAACGACACGAGCCTGCATCATTCCTTTGAATACATTCTGCATTTGAACCACATGGTGAAGGTTCACATGGATTTTGTATTGGCACATCTAAAATGTAGATTAAATGTAATAATTTTGGTTTAAGAGTTTTACAAGTTTTATGCAATAAGTTTACCTTTTGGGACCGGAATACATTGTACAAACGGGTTTCCAGTATATCCGCTAGAGCAAGTGCATGAAACTGCATGACTTATTATTCGACATTCCGCATTTGTACCACAAGAACCAGGACATGGATCTTTACATTTCTGATTGATACATGCCTGATTGCTGGGACAGTCTGGATTTATGATACACTCAGGTCTGCAATTTGGCGGAGTTCCCAAATATCCAACTACACATTGACACACCGGTCTGGCACCATTGGTTTTACACATCGAGTTTGAACCACACGGGGATGGATCACATGGATTTCTAATCTCCGGTTCCGGTGTTTTTACAATTTCATAGCAACTTTTAAATGGATCACCTGTTTGACCTTCGTTACAGCTGCAAATAGGACTGTGATTTATTACCTCACATCTTGCATTTGAGCCGCATGAGCCACGGCATGGATCACCGCATTTTTGATTGACGCATGCTTGGTTTGATGCACATTCACTACTAACAATACATTCTGGACGGCAAGATGGTGGATTACCAACGAAGCCTTGAATGCAAGAACATACAGGAATGTCATTTGTATTTTTACATTGACTGTTTGGTCCGCACGGTGAGGGAGAACATGGGTTGTGTGGCGTTCTATCCATCTCTTGCAATCTACAGTGTGAGAAAGGATCTCCTGTGTATGATTCTGGACATGAGCAAACAGGTATATGATTTATAACTTCGCAAATGGCGCTTTGGCCACAAGTTCCTGGACAAGGGTCTAAGCATTTATTCCTTAAACAAGCTTTATCTCTCGGACAATCTGACCCAGATGTACATTCAGGGCGACAACCTTCATACGGATTACCACGATATTCTGGTATGCATTTACATTCTCCGTCAAAACATTCTGCATTAGAACCGCAAGGTGATGGATCACACGGATCTGTTATCGTTGGCTCGGTTACTGAAAAATATAATGAATTATAGAAATTATTAAAATGTTTAAGTACATCAAGATAAGGTTATTACCTGGAGGCATAAAACTGCATCTAACAAATGGATCGCCTGTGTATCCATCGTTACATTTACAAATCGGTAAATGATTTAAAATATTGCATGTTGCTTCAAATCCACAAGAACCCGGGCATGGATCCCGGCATTTTTGATTTATGCAAGCTTCTTGGCTACTGCATTCAGAATTTATTACACATTCTGGCCGACAATTTGGTGGACTACCGATATAATCATCTAAACAAGAACATGCTGGGGTTCCACCAATCATCTGGCATTTAGCATTAGGTCCACATGGCGATGGTGAGCAACTAGGTGGCCTCTCCGTTAGTGGTTCATCTTTTATCACTAAATTTAGTTAAAAAAAAAAATTAAATACATTTTAAACAAATATACTTGGCATGCCTTGGTACTAACCTTTTCTGGTACATTGTTGGAATGGGTCTCCAGTGTAGCCAATTGGACATGTGCAAATTGGATTATGATTCTTTGTATTACATAACGCCGCTACACCACAAGTATTGGGACAAGGGTCTGAACAAAGCTGATTTATGCAAGCTTTATCAACTGGACATTCTGAGTTTACAATACATTCTGGCCGGCAATTAGGAGGTGTACCAATAAATCCAGATATACAAGAACACGCTGCTTGGTTATTTAAACTTCTGCAATTACTGTTTGGCCCGCATGGAGATGGTTGACAAGGATTTTCTGTTCTTGGTGGTTCTAAAGATAAGACATTGTTAATATAATATTTTTTGAATGATAAATGCTGTATTCATGTAAGCATACTTGTTGCCAAATTTTCTCGACATTGTAGGAAAGGATCTCCAGTATAGCCCGGAGGACATGTACATACTGGAGTATGTTTTTCTACTTCACAAATAGCGTACGTTCCACATGTTCCAATACATGGATTGACACATTTAAATTTGACACAGGATAGTTCATCGATACAATCTTGGTTTGACTCGCATTCTCTTCGGCAACCACGATTTTTATCATAAGCATTTCCTTCATAGCCCTCGAAACAATAGCAAGCGCCAGCTGAATTTCTTTCTCTGCATTCTGCATTAGGTCCACACGGCGATGGTCGACATGGTGAAGTAGGTTCAACACTAGTCGCTATATTTTATATACAATAAAAATAATATTAAATATGCGGTTTTATGGTAATGTGAAAATTGAACTTACGTGTAGCAATTGCAATTCGACACTGTGTCGACGGATTTCCTTCATATCCGGGCATGCACGTACAGATCTTATTATGCATTACAACTTTACATATTGCATTAAGTCCGCATGATTCTATGCATGGATCAACACATCTGTCATTTCTACAACTCAAATCGCTTCGGCATTCGGAATCACTTGTACATTCTGGTCTACAATTTGGAGCTCTTCCAATAAAGTTTTCAAGGCAAGAGCACGCTGCTTGTGATCCAATCACGCGACATTGAGAATTGGCGCCACAAGGTGAAGGTAAACATGGATTTTCATTAATTTTGGGATCACTTGGAGGTTCTTGTTTACTGCATCGAGTAAATGGATCTCCTGAATATCCAGGGGAACAACTACATATCGGATTATGGTTTACAACTTGGCATCGTGCATTAATTCCGCATGTTCCAGGGCAGGGATCGCTGCATTTTTGATTGACGCATGCTTTATCCTGAGCGCATTCCGAACTTACGACGCATTCGGGTCGGCAACTTGGTGGTGTTCCAATATAATTTGATTTGCAAGAACACACGGCGTGTGCATTTATTTCTCGACAATTACTGTACGGTCCACATGGTGATGGATCACATGGATTTATTGGCTCAGAATCTAAATGATTTGAAACGAGATTATTTAAATGATTTATTTTGGTGTAATATTGTGATAAAGTTATGAAATTTACCAATCTTTGCTGGAGAGCATTCCACTGCTGGATTTCCAGTATAATCGTTCAAACAGAAACAGTTTGGTGCATGATTTTGTACTCGACAAATAGCATTAACACCGCATACACCGGGGCAAGGATCTTTACATTTATTATTTACACAAGCCTTAGATTTTTCACAATCAGAATTTTGTACGCATTCTGGCCTACAGCCAGTATACGGATTGCCATAGTATTCAGGCAAACAAGAACAGGAACCAGCGCCATTTCGTTCTTTGCAAATGGCATTCGCTCCACATGGCGATGGGTTACATGGGTTAAGTGGTTCTTGTGTTGGTGGCACTACAATAAATGGAATTCACAATTTTTAATATATTTGCTACGCGCATAGATATGGAACAAAAGCTGAAATAAATTTATATTACAAAAGGAAAATATCTTACATCTTGCCTCATTACAACTTGAAAATGGATCACCTGTGTATCCACCTTCACAAAAGCATATTGGATTATGATTAACAACTGTACACGTTGTGTGGGCACCGCAAGCTCCCTTACAAGGATCACTACATAATTCATTTACACATGCTAAATTAGCTGGACATTCTGCACTTATAGTACATTCTGGTCGGCAATTTGGCGATCTACCAATATATTTTGGTAGACACGTACATGCAGGACTACCACCAATATTGCGGCATTGGGAATTAGGACCACACGGCGAAGGTATACAAGGATCATCACTAGAAGGTTTCTTTTCAACTACAAGGATAAAATTTTATTTTATTTAACATACTTAACATGCAAATTGAATGAAATTATGTCATGGCGATCGCATTTATTGTTAATTCTAAATTATTTCCATGATATAATTTTATTCAATATTTGATCTCATTATATTGAGTGGTGGTGGTGCTTACTTGTTTCTTTTATACACTTAATGAAAGGATCTCCAGTATAACCTGGATTACAGGAACATATTGGGTTATGGTTAACTACGGTACATCGTGCATTAAATCCACAAGTCCCAGGGCAAGGATCAATACATTTTTCTTTTACACATGCTTTATTTTGTGGACATTCTGAGCTAACAACACATTCTGGTTTACAGTTTGGTGGGGTTCCAATGTATCCAGAAATACACGAGCAAACTGCATGATTATTTACTTCGCGACATTTACTATATTGTCCACATGGAGAAGGTACACAAGGATTGGTTTCTGGTGCTAGAGAATTTAAAATTTTAGTAACCGCGTAAAATTAGTTTTACTTGTACAATTCTTACTATTGATTACTGGAGGTTCATGGCATGCTGATAATGGATTTCCTGTATAACCTGTTAGGCAAGTACAAGTAGGGGCATGATTGTAAACTCTACACTCAGCATTTATACCACATACTCCGGGGCATGGATCTTTACATTTATTATTTACACAAGCTTTGTCTCGAGAACAATCAGTATTTGCGACGCATTCTGGACGACATCCGCTATATGGATCACCGAAATATTCGGCAATACATGTACAAGATCCGGCACCATTACGTGCTTTACAAATGGCATTTGGCCCACAGGGGGAAGGATTACAGGGATTTGAAGGTTCTGCTGGTCGAGGAACTGGAAAAAATATAAATTAATTTAAATATTTTTATTTGTGTTAATTAAATGAAAGCGCCTTTTTTTTATATCACATATCTGTAGTATAAGCAATGATCTTACTTGGTATTCGTGAGCATCCTGAAAATGGATCACCAGTATAGCCAGATTCACAATAGCATATTGGTGAATGATTAATGACATTACAATAAGCATTTATTCCACATGATCCCGGACATGGATCTTTACACAGTTCATTTATACATGCAAGATTTCCCGGACAAGCCGAATTTATTGTGCATTCAGGTCGACAATTTGGTGATTTACCGACATAGTTTGGTAAACAACTACATACAGGTATAGCACCATTTGTTCGACATTGAGAATATGGACCACATGGGGATGGTTTGCAAGGATTTCTTGGGGTATCATGCACAACTGGAGTTTCTATAAAATATTTATATATGATTTACATGCAATAGAAATAGAAAATAGAAAAGAAAATAAATAAAATATTCTTACTTTCTTCCACCAAACACCTAATGAATGGATCACCGACGTATCCAGATTTACATGAACATATTGGATTATGATTTATTACGTTGCATTTTGTGTTTAAGCCACATGTACCAGGGCATGGATCTACGCATTTTTGACTGATACATGCTCTATCTTGCGGACATTCTGAACTCACTACACATTCCGGGCGACATGACGGGGGACTTCCTATATAATTTGATTTGCATGAACAAACCGCATGACCATTTATTTCACGACATTCAGAATAAGGTCCACATGGTGAAGGTGAACAAGGATACGTTGGGACATCCAAGACTATACAGTAATTTAACAAATATTAATTTAAGAATTTCACTCAAAGTTAAATTTAAATTATTTTATGATAACCTACTTTTTGGTTTTTCGTAACACGAGACTGTTGGGTTACCTGTATAACCTACATGGCAAGTGCAAATCGGTGAATGGTTTATAACGCTACATTCCGCATTTAGACCACAGAGACCAATACACGGATCTTTACATTTATTATTTATACACGATTTATATTTTGGACAGTCTGAATTTAAAACGCATTCTGGGCGACATTCTGTATAGGGGTCACCATAATATTCGGGTATGCAAGAGCATGCTCCAGCATTATTTCGCTCTTTGCATTCAGCATTAATTCCGCACGGTGAAGGGTTACATGGATTTACAATTTCAGGTTCGTGGTAAACTATAATATACGAAGATACGAAATAAACAAATTTTAGTATGGTGAACTAAGGTTCTATCGAGAAGATAATCTTACTAGGAATTGGATAACAACCCGAAAATGGGTCACCTCTAAAACCAGTGTCACAGCTGCACATAGGCCGATGTTTTACTACAGTACATTTTGCATTATCACCACATGAGCCTGGACATGGATCTTTACAGCGTTCATTTATGCAAGCTAGATTACTGAAGCATTCGGAGTTACTTGTGCACTCGGGTCTACAATTTGGAGATCTACCTATATAATTTTGAAGACACGTGCATACTGGGACTTCGTTCAAAACTTTACATTGAGAATTTGGTCCACATGGCGAGGGTACACAGGGATTAATTCGTGGCGGAGGATGTTCTAAAATATTTATAAAATTTCATGTCATTAAGTAAGCGTTGGGCTCAATACTACAGTAGTTGTTTATTTTGCTTCTTACTTTCTTCCAGTTGGCAATGAATAAATGGATCTCCGGAATATCCTTTGAGGCAACCACAAATTGGATTATGATTTATTACTTGGCATATGGCGTTACTACCACATGTTCCTGGACATGGATCTCGGCATTTCATATTGACGCAAGCCTTTTCAAAACTACATTCTGAATTAATAGTGCATTCTGGTCGGCAGTTTGGTGGTGCCCCAATGTAATTTGGTAGACAACTACAAACTGGATGTTGATTTATAACACGACATTTACTATAAGTGCCGCATGGGTTTGGTACGCAAGGATTTTCTATTACTGTCGGTTGAACTGTTTAGAGAAGATTGTGATCAAATGTATTTTCTGTGGTTACAATTAGATATATTAGTATATGCTTACTATCTCGTATTGGTTGGCAGATAATTTGTGGATTTCCAGTGTAGCCACTGACACAGCTACATATAGGTGAATGATTAATAACGCTGCATTCTGCGTAAGCCGCGCATACCCCGACGCATGGATCAACACATTTATTGTTAATACAGGTATGGGAACGAGGACAGTCACTGTTCATCACACATTCTGGACGGCATTCAATATACGGATCTCCTTTATATTCCGGTTGACATTGGCACGATCCTGCGTTATTCCTTACTTTACAGAGCGCGTTTACACCGCAAGGACTAGGTGAACATGGGTTTGAGGGTGGATCGTAAATAACTGAAATGGTTTATTAACTTGTATATTGATGTACAAGAAATTTCATATTTTTACTATATTGATTTAGTTAAAGGTTCCGTCTTACTTTGTTCAATTTTTCTACAACTAAAATACGGATCGCCAGAATAATTTGGCAAACAAGAACATATGGGTCTATGTGATGCAACTCTACATTCGGTATTTAAGCCACATGTACCGGCACAAGGATTTCTACATTTTCCATTATTACAAAACATGTTAAGCGCGCAGTCACTATTTATAACGCATTCGGGGTTACAATGCGGTGGTTTTCCATAATAATTTGGGAGACATGAGCAAACTGGACGTAAACTATGGATTCGACATTGTGTATTGGGACCGCATGGATTTGGATTACAAATATTTTCATTTGTCTCAATTATGGCTGGCTCCACTACAAGTCATTTATAATAAAAATGTTTAATTATTTGGAAGAATTTCACGTTTTATAAAGCGGGAAGCAAAAAATGGAATAAAGGATAAGCTTTAATTTTTTTTTTTTGCTATTTAGTTTGGAAAAAGCAATTGCAGCGATAAATACTCAAAGACAAATTTCTCCATTTGTTTTGCTTACTTTGTATCGGCCTACATCCGGACATTGCGTCACCAATATAATTTAACAGACACTTGCATATCGGACTATGGTTTATAACTTGACATGTTGTGTGGCGTCCACATAAGCCAATGCAGGGATCAATACATTTCCCATTGATACAGGACTTGTCACGTGAACAGTCTGAGTTTATAACACATTCGGGCCTACAATATGGGGGCGCTCCAATATAATTTGGACTACACGAACATACCGGGCGATTACTGTTTATTCTACATGAACTATAAGGTCCACAGGGTGACGGTAAACACGGATTTTCAGATATATCATCTTTGTTTGCTAATTTGAGAATTATATAAGATTACTAACGTTATTCAATACAACACTTGATTGAAAAAGATTGCTTACTAATTTGTTGGTGGCAAATAGTTAATGGATTTCCTATAAAACCTTTATTACATTTGCATATAGGTGAATGATTCGATATTTCACATATAGCATTAGTACCACAAGCATTCAGACATGGGTTTACACATTTTTTATTCATACAAGATTTGTCATATGTACAATCAGAGTTTTGTATGCACTCCGGTCTACAATTAATGTAAGGGTTGCCATAATAGTCTTTCATGCAAATACATGCTCCCGCACCATTTAATTCTTTACAAATTGCATTTGATCCACACGGTGATGGATTGCAAGGATTTCTTAGTTCATAATGTTGTGCTAATTTAAAATTTCATTTTATATTATAGAATAAATAAATATATAGATAAATATAGAATTCATGCAAAGTAATGATAAATAAACGATATGTTCTTACGCAAAATAAATAATTAAATAAGTATAAAATTGACTTACCAGGGCGTATATTACAGCCAGCGTACGGATCTCCTTCATATCCATCAAAGCACGAACAAACTGGTTTGTGATTCTGTGATAAACATTGTGCATTAAATCCACATGATCCTGTACATGGATCTTGACAACGTTGATTTAAGCATGCTCGATTGGATGGACAATCCTGATGAATGACACATTCTGGTCTACAATTTGGTGGAGCACCAAACATTCCAGCACGACAAGAACAAACTGCGCGCTCATTATTTTCTGCACACTGTGAATTTGGTCCACAGGGGCTTGGGAAACATGGATTTTTGATTTGTGGATCTTCGATAGCTAAATTTTGAATTGAAAGCATAAATTAATCAAAAACTTACAAACGAAAAATTATTTTACTGTATAAAACATACGTTTCGGATAACATCTTTCGAACGGATCACCGATGTAGTTGTTAGGACAACTGCAAATCGGATTATGATTTATAACTTCGCATTGTGCTCTATCGCCACAAGTTCCTGGACATGGATCGATACACTTGTGATTGATACACGAAAGTTTAGGATTACATTCAGCACTTCCAACACATTCTGGTCGACACGACGGTGGCGTACCAAAGAAACCTTGTTGGCAAGAACATGTTGGTCGTCCACTTACAACACGACATATACTGTTCGGCCCACACGGTTGACCTTCGCATGGATTCGATTTTGTTGGTGGGATTATAGATTTCGGCCGACAACCCGTGAATGGATCACCCTCATGTCCTTGTATGCATGAACACACTGGTATGTGGTTTACAACAGAACATTCCGCTTTCGTACCGCATAAACCTGGACATGGGTCTCGACAATGTTGTTTTATACAGGATAATTCAGTAGGGCATTCTGCGTTCAAGATACATTCTGGGCGACATCCAGCACTGTATGGATCCCCTATGTATGGGGGAATACAATTACATTTTGCGGCACCATTTCTAACAGAACATTGAGTATTTTCTCCACACGGAGAAGGTGAACAAGGATCTCTTTCTCTTTCTACGAAAAATAAAATAATATAAAGCTGTTTTTATTGTATACAAATTATTTTCAATATTTTACCTTGTGGTTTTTCTGAGCATCCTACAAAAGCATCCCCATCGAATCCGGGCTTACAGCTGCAGTAGGCAGAATGTGAAACAACTTGACAAATGGCGTTTTTACCGCAGATTCCTTTACAAGGATCAACACATTTTTCTTTTATGCACGCTTTATCCTTTGGACATTCACTACTTATAACACATTCTGGTCTGCAATATGGTGGGCTACCTATAAAGTTCGCCATACATGAGCATACTGGTCTGCTACGTTTAATTTGACAAATTGAGTTAGCTCCACAAGGTGATGGAGTACATGGATTTTCTGGAACATCTATGTCCCTTTCTCTAATTTCACACGCGACAAATGGATCACCTTGATAATTTGGCGGACAACTGCAAATTGGATTGTGATTGATTACTTCACAGATTGCATTGTTTCCACAAATTCCGGGACATGGATCTCTACATTTTTGATTGATACATGCTCTATTTTGTGAACATTCTGAACTAATGATACATTCTGGTTGACATAGCGGTGGATTTCCCCTAAATCCAGGGAGGCACGAACAAACGGGTCTCGAATCTTGTGACAATAAACATCTGCTGTATGATCCGCATGGGTTAGGTTCACATGGATTTCTGGGAAGGTCTCCGGTCGGTGGATAAATTTTAGTTCGAGTACAGCTAACTAAAGCATTTCCGGTATATCCTGGAGCACAGAAACACACGGGATAATGATTGACAATATCACATTGAGCATCGATTCCGCAAGCTCCAATACATGGATTTTCACATTTGTTATTTATACACGCGCGTTCTGCGGAACAATCCGAGTTAACGACGCATTCCGGGCGACATCCCTGTAGCGGATCTCCATAATAACCTTTAATACAGACGCAAGCTAGTGCACCACCTTTTTGACGGCATTCTGTATTTGCTCCGCATCTGATAGTATTGCACGTTTGTTTTGGTTCTTCAATTGGCACGGAACAATATTCAAAGGGATTGCCATAGAGTCCTTGAGGGCAGCTACATAATGGGCTGTGCGCTATTACATTGCAAATAGCATTATGACCACATGAACCAGGACACGGATCTATACATTTTTGTCCCAAACAAGATTTATCGAATGGACAGTCTGCGTTTGATAAACATTCTGGTCTACATTGTGGTGAGTGCCATCCTGTTGGTCCTCCGCATGGATCGCAAACCGCAATTCCATTACCATAATCTAGGCAAGTACTTTGTGCATCACATGGCGAGGGATTACATGGATTAAAGCTAACAGTCGCGTTTGGTTTTCTGATACACTGATAAAATGGATCGCCAACATAACCTGATGGACATTCACAACTTGGTTGGTGATATTCTACTCTGCAAACAGCACTTAAACCACAAATGTTGCCTTCACAAGGACTAGCACATTTTTTATTAATACAGCCTTTGTCATTTGGACAATCTGAGTTTAGAGTACATTCTGGTTTACATCCACTCTGTGGATCGCCCGAGTGATCCGGCAAACAAGAGCAAACAGCACGATTTTTCATTACTTGGCATTTTGTGTTATGACCACAAGGAGTTGGTGTACAGGGATTAATTTTTTCATCATGCACTACTACTGTACAGATTTCGTATGGGTTACCTGAAAGTCCACTGTTGCAATAACACACTGGGTGATGTTTTTCCACTTTACAATGCGCGGCCACTCCACAGGATCCTGGACAAGGATCTCTACAGCGATAACCTATACATGCTTTATCATTACTACATTCATCGTCCTTTTGACATTCGTAATGCACGCAACCATTAATTGGATCTTCTGTCGTTCCATCTGGACATTTACAAATACTTCTGCCATCCGGAGTAACAATACAACTTGATCCACGTTTACACGGGTTTGGTTCACATACGTCCCTTGTTGGTTCTATACATCTTGTATATGGATCGCCAATATAACCAGATTTACAGTAACATTCCTCTTGATTACTTGTTACATAACAATCTGCATTTGGGCCGCAAGGCCCTGGTTTACATAATTCCGTGGTTACTGGTTCGGGTTGACACAATCGATAAGGATTTCCAAAAGTTGAATCAGGACAGTAACATGATGGATTTCTTGTTGGATCACATATTGCACCTATTCCACATGGATTTGGCTCACAAATATCAATTTGCTCCATGCATCCCCGAATTGTATTTGGACTCTCAATGTAACCGGGTAAACAAGTACATTTAGCGAAACCGTTCGATAAAATTGTACATTGAGTATTGGGGCCACACGGTGATGGTTCACAAGGTTTATTGGGCAAAGCACATTGTGTTCTCGGGGGATTTCCTTCATATTCGGTAAGACAGAAACAAATTGGTTTATCATTAACTATTCGGCAGCCACTATTAGGTCCACATGGATTTGGATTACATTCTCTTCCTTCGGGAACTGTAAAATAAAAATAATAAATAATTTAGTAAAATAATAAAACAGTTGTTTGATATTTTGAAAAATACTTACTGCAATTTTTAAATGGATTGCCTGTGGTTCCTCTAGGACAGAAGCAAATTGGATTTCCATTATCAAGTTCACATAATGCGCCCGTACCACAAGGGTTTGGTAAGCAAGGATCAGATGGTGGCGTGCAACCTACTTTAGCATTTCCAACATATCCTGCTGGACATTTACAAATTGCTTTGTGATTAATAACATCGCAAATTGCGTACGCTCCACATTGGCATGGCGTTGCACATTTTCCATTTATGCATGCTTCATTTGAGGGACATTCTCCATCCGATCGACAACCTTGAACTTGGCCACACTCAATGTAAGGATTTCCTACAAATCCTGAGTAACATCTACATTCAATTCCATGATTAACAGGTAAACATTCAGCATTTTCACCACACGAATCTTCGGAACATGGATTAATACATCTACGATTTAGGCGGTCACATAATTTTTCGGGTGGACAATCTTCATTGTATTGACATATGTTTTCATTATCCCGCACTATAATTAATCGAAGAATATTAAAATAATCCTATAAGAGTATTATTAGATCTTATGATTTACCTGGACGACATTCTACATATCCGTTGCCATGATATCCTTCAGCACAGCTGCAATCCGATCCGTGATTGGTATTAATACAGACGGCATTATATGCGCATGGATTCATTAAGTCACAAGGTCTTTGACACGAATTATTTATGCAAGCTTCTGTCAATGAACAATCTTCATTTCTAGTGCATTTTACTGTGTGCGTTCAGGAAAGAAAGTGTTTTATTGTATTAGATACATATGTACAGAGTGCGCTTCAGTGTATTTATAAAAATGTTTATTATGTTGTTGTTGTTGTTTTTTAATTGGTATATTATTAAATTTTAGTTACAACCCTTTGCAGACCAGTAGTGTTTACAGATATTAAAATGTATCGTCTGTTAGGCACTGCTGGTCTATGTTAAATTTTTTTTTTAAATATTTAATAGCGAAAAAAAAACAAAAACGTTTATTAAAAAGTGTTAATAATTAGTATCTTACGTGTTTGAACTGGGCTACAATTTTCAGTTGGGTTTCCTTCGTGCCCTTCAGGACATAAACATATTGGTCGATGCATTTTAACCTGACATTTTGCATTTGAAGCACAAATATTATCAAATTCACATGGATTTTCACATTGTTCCATATAACAAACTAATGTTTCTTTACAATCGTTATCCGATTTGCATGGATCCCTCCGTGGTTTATGTGGTTCTACTCAACAAATTTTATTACACATTTAATATTAAGATATTAAGATTATAGAAAAATATATATAGTAAGCTCTGTCTCTCACTTAGAATTTAAAAAAAAGCTTTAAGATTTAAAATATTTACAAGAAATAGTAGAATGTACAAAAATTCTCTTCCATCATACGATAAAGCAACATAAAATAATAATAATAATAGTAAGTAAAATTTTGAAAGCAGATAGATAAGAAATAGCGCAAATGATAGAACGATATATTATGATTTGTGTATATGGGATCTGCCAATTTTGTCGAACAATTTTTATACATAATACCCTAAATTTGAATTCGTAGTCCGTAACTAATACCTTTTATACAATCGATGTTGTTATTCGAATTGTTGGTGGAGTCACAAATTTTATAACAACAACCTTCACGCAATACTTCATTTGCTTCACAATCATTCGATGTTTTACCACAATTTTGATTATAACTTAATGTCGTTAATTGAAATTCAGTTGTTGTCGATAAATTTGTTACATCATCAATCGATTCATTTTCTAGCGTGGTAGTAATTCTTATTGGTGTTGTATTTTCATAGAATATTTCATTTTCCGATTTCGTTGTGTGATTAAAGACGTCGACTTCGAGAGATGTATCACCTCGAGTCGATGGTCTCCTCGTATTAACGGGAATTGTAATTTTTAAACTATCATCACGTTCCGTTGTTGTAATATCCGATATTTCAGTTGTTGTATCAAATATATTTACGCTAGTTATTCGAGCATTTGTCGTACTCTCAGTTTCACCAAACGTTTCATAAGTATGATCGTTTTCAGATGAATCTTCTCGATATCCTTTAGTTAAATTAGTTAGTAGTTCGGATTCTGAAGTAGCGGAAACTCCCGAGTATTCTGTGCTACTATCATTATCCATTTCATTTGACTCAATATTATTAGTAATTTCATTAATTGTAGTAGTGGTAATTTCTGTAGTAGTAATGTTATTAAAATCTGTTTGGGTTACATCAGTTAATAATGGGTTCTGGGTAGTTGATACAAAATCTATTTTAAGAAGAGTATATAATATAAAATTAACATTTAGATTTGAAAATATAATATGTACAATAGCTTCCTAAAAAAAATATTAGGTCCATGCCCATGCATAATGATTTTGTGGATTAAGGACGATGAGAAATTTTATGTTTTGGTGCAAAATTTTTTTATACAAAAAAAAAAAAAAAGGCATTAGTGCAATAATGTTTATGAAATATGAAGTTATAAATAATATTATTACATACAATGCGGTTTTAAATTATTTTCTGTATCTTATATAAATATTGAGTGTATTTGCAGTCTCTAGGCATTCCATAGTTTGATTCTTAGCACCATTTGATATAAAAAAATTATATTTACCTCGGACACAAGCACCTGTGATTGCGTCACATAGAAGTCCTGGTGGGCAATGCTCACATCCTGTTCCATTCGATCGTTGTTCTAAACCGAGACACAAATAATACATGTTTTAGAATTTTCGATATTTAGAAGTTATTTATGTGCTCTATAATACTTACGGCAGTGACATCCATCGCATAGCAATGAAGAATGACAATCTGAATCTTTTTGACATTGACAAACTGAAAAAAAATTGGTATTTTTGTAAATTATGGAAGTTAAAATACTTATATATTATGTAGTATCCGAAGTACAGTAGGTTTAGATTTTATTTGTGAAGAGAATAAAAGAAAATGGGAATATGCAATAGTGCCTATGTTCTATAGACTCGAGCAAATATAACTCGAGAGAGGAAGTACAGTCAAACCTGTTTTTGTGCGATTTCTTTTGTGTGTTTTTTTTGTGCGATTTTTTTTTATCGTCATTTCCGGTAAAATATAAAAAATGATCTGAACTATTTCGTTTGAAATTTATTTTACAATCTTTTTATTTTTGATCATTTCTTCATATGATTTTCAAATGAATCTGCAAAAATCTCGAGGTCAAAATTTTTGACTACATTTAATTTTATTACGTAAAAGAAAGTAAAACTTTATTTCACCAAAATTCGGCACCTTACAGTCCAGACTGATTAACTATTCGGAAAAAAACTTTTTCCGAAATGGTGGGGATCTGTGTACCGGAAGTGACACCTTGTTAGTTTTCAGAAATTTAAGCGTGTGGTGTATTCGAGATTTTCTTTTGTCGACGGAGTGAAAAATCTATATGGCATGAACACGCAAACTTTTAGAACGCCGAACCTTTCGAAAGTAGACCAGAAGGTTTACATACAATATAAGCATCCATCACATCACTGATAAACGTAGCATTCCATTTACCGTTTTAAAATTTTTAACATTTCATTTCGAGGAAGCTGGATTCCAAAGATGCAGGATGTTTGCAGGATTGGAGCACAAAACGGTGGCAAAGCTGCATCTAATGTCAATGAAGTTGATGCTTTATGTTTAAATTGTGGCTCGAACATAAGATTGTGTTCTTCAGAGAAGGAGACAAAAATAAAAGGAACCGGATAGTATTGATCAACAGGTTAACAGGTTGTGTTTCAGAACAGCAACCCTAGACCACACAAATTTTTGATAACTAGGCAAAAAGTGAGAGGTGAGGAGATTTCACTTTTATGAAAATTACAATATAATCCCGATTTCTCATCGATTTCTCACCATCAGACTTGTGTCGTTCACAGCGCTTCAGTTTTTAATTACATTAGTGCCTTAAGATATTTTCCAAAAAAAAAATAACTTTTTATTTCATAATAAAATCCAGAAATATTTTTTAATGACCAACAAATTTTAGGTGAGTATTTCGACACAAGAACACACACGGTACTGTAGAATGATAACAACTAAAGTTTAAAATGCTTCTAAAAACTTTGTCTATGACTAAATCTCTCTAAGATTATAAAATGTGATTTAATTCTACCAGCTCTCGATCAAAAATCGTCGTATTCAAACCGCATCGTGACCATTCGCTAAATGTAATCAACTATTTCACTTACCTTTCATACATACTGGTTGATGATCTTGTACTTTACATTCTTGATCATGTAAGCATGGATTGGATTGTTGACAGGGATCAACACAAACCGTATTGATACATGCTTTTTGATTTGGGCAATTTGTGTGCGATTCACATGCTATTTCTGAAAATTATATTTAGATATGTTTTAGATAATGTAACGATAATTTTAAATTGCTACTCTGTAAGAAATTAATTATTTATTTTTTTTTTAATTTTTTTAATATATCTATTAAATTATTATTTGAATTAACTTCTTATTAAGTTTCAGTAGCAGACAAACTACACAAGTCTACAAACACTACATATAACAAACAATTAACCATTTTAAGAATGTTTGTTATAAAATTATATATATATTTTATTAAAGCGGCAAGCAACCTTAAAAATATATAGTTTTAGTAACCAAAACCAGTCAACACCGTCCATCAACCAACCACCTCGATTTACAATATATTTATATAGTATAATACAATATTTACAAAGTTCTATCAACCTAGAGGAAGAATAATACAACATCTATTATAATATATATAGTTCACAATTATAATGCGAATACGAATATTGTTCCTATATATATAAGAATACAATGGATCTAATTTTGTGTGATGAATCCTCCATCATATTCATGTTCACGTCGTATATGGAAACATGAATACATATTTTCAAGAAACCCGAGAGGATTTAATAAATTTAACCACAAATTACATTTTTTAAAGCATTTTAAAATTTGCAATTTTTAAAAAATCGAAATACCATCCAGGATTTTATAATATAATGAGAAGTGTCAAGACTTTTGATTTTGGATTTATAAAGGTATACAATATGAATTTCTAATAACTTCTAATAGTACAAATATGATGTGTTTTTTTTTTATTTGGTTACATGCAGAGCTGCAGAAAGTTTCTGCAGTACAATGGACTGCCGTATGTAGTAAGTGCGCGCCATCGGTTTATTTGCATTTCCATATTTTTTTTTGCGTAATGCCATTTATATAGTGATATAATATTTCTGTCATCCATGTGAAGTATCGAGCATATGTTGACAGATTAATTGAAATAAGATATGCTTGGTTGGTATAACTAGCTAATTTTAAAAACCTTTGGTTTTTCAATCTAAATGTTTCGCGTACAAATTTCAAGATATCTTATTATCAATCAATCAATTTATACGGGTATTCTTTTTTGTTTGTTAATTTACCTGGTATTAAATAATCACATAGAGTTTGATTGTTGCAAAGGCACATTATAGAATGATCTCTAACAAGGCATTCGGTGTTCGGTTGACACAAGTTTTTATAGTAATTGCATGGATTTAAACATTTACTGTTTATGCAACTTTGATTTTCGGGACAATTATAATCGATAAAACAATAGGATTCGGGTTCGGGATAATATCCGTCTTTACCAGTACTAGAATTTAACGGATACGCCGTAGTAAAATAATTTTCATCGTCACGAGATACTGATATGACTGGTGGGAATGTCGTAATTTTGGTACTGTCATCGGTATTTTCAATTCGAGTTGTTTTATTTAAATTAGATTTGGTAGTCTGATCTGGAACTGTAATCGCAGAAGTAGAGATATTATCGTCTGTGGTAGCTTCTTTAGTGTACGATGTCGTTGTAGTAAAACTGTGTTCGTCCGGACCCGTATAATATTTTCCTGTTTGATTTTCAGTATAATCAGTCAGCGTGGTAGTCTTTCGCACATCATAAAATTCAGTCGTAACAGGTTTTAAAATTGGAGTGCCGGTAGTTTGATCAATTACAAATTTTGTTGAATTTTCTAAAGTAACGTTCTCAACGCCTACGTCACTAGTTACTGGATTAAGAATTGGGGAACCTGTAGTAATGTCTATATAATAAATAGTGGTTGTATCAATTAAAGTAGTACTATTGGTCGAAGTAGTCGGCTCCATTGTTGATGAATCATTCAAATTTAATGGTTTTAATGTAGGTGACCCGCTACTGAGGTCAAGAGTGTATTTTGTTGATGTTTCCGTGGTCGTTATTTCAACTAAATTTATCGGATTGAATGTAGTTATATTATAATCACTTTTATCTTCAAATCCAGTTGGTTGTATAACGTTCAATTTTGTGGTTTCTCTCCCAATCTCGTTGGTAGTTTCTTCTATTTCCGGCATAGTCGTACCTTTCGATAAAAACTCCGTTGTAACAATCGGTGTGGTTTTTAAGGTTTCGGTTGTGGAATAAATACGTGTTGAATGACGAACGGGTGGAATTTTGCTAATGTAAAAGATAGCTGAGTCTGGTGGAGTAGTTTTTGGCCTGTAAGTAGTTTTATTTAAAGCGAACATGAAAGACGGATTTACAGAAGTAGTTTCAATATGCCTGATAGTTGTAGTTGGTGTTGTGAAGCCTACTTCTGTAATGTTCTCATCTTTACCGAATCCAGTTGTGATTCCTTGTAATGATTGTGTTGTATTCTTAACATCTGTATTTATCTCAGTTATAGTGTTTGAATAATCCGGAGTAGTCGATTCCGTAATTGTATTAGAACTTGGTATTTCAGTTTCTCTTGTGCTGTCGGTAGTGTAACTTGGTTGACTGAATTTATTTGTAATTTTTATTCCTATAACGGGTTCAGTACTTAAGGTATTTTGGGTTGTGCTTTCTGTGCTATCCAATAAAGTAGTTGGCTCTGTCATTGCAAAAACATCTGTGATAGATGTATCGGTGCTTCTAGATTTCAAAGTGGTTTGTTCTGCATCAGATGGGGACTGCTTATTTATAACATCCGTTACTGTTGTAGTAAATTCAGGCTTACTAAATTCACTTGAAGCTGAAGTAGTAATAATTGTATCCTGGGTTTGTGCTTCGATCGTCGTTAAATCTATTTGTGTATCGGTGGTTTTATCTATTAGTATGGTTGTTTCTTGGATAACGGTATACCGTGGTGAATTTATATCTGTTGTGGTTTCTATAATATTTGATTGAATTGTCGTTTGCTTTGGTGCTGTTTCTAAAGTCGTGTACTGTGGTTTTCTGAATTCCGTTGTATTTTGGGGTTGTGACTGTTCGGTACCAGCTTCAAATGTAGTTATTGGAGACGTATAGTGTGGCTCTGATAAAGGTGTATTTGTTTCAGCACCAACTGTAATGGAGGTCAAAGGGGATTCTGTAAAACCTGTACTAGGTTTTGTTTTTGTTGATTCAACTGTACTGTATTGAGGTGTGGACTCTGATGATGGTGGTTTTTCTGATGATATGGACTGAGTTGTTAGAGTTTTATCTATTTTGTCGTACTCAGAAGTCCTTTCAGTTGAATCCAACTTATTTCGTGAAGTTATTGTTTCTGTTTCAACAGTCGATTGCGAGGCAGTAGTAGTGGCTTCTGGTTTAGTTGTGGATAATGGCGATTTATTAAATTCTGAGCTTGTAGATGGTTGAGTGTGCGTAGTACTTTCAGTATATTGAGTGGTTTTTAATTCTGAAAGGTCATGGGTCACTATATTCTGCTCGCTTATCGTTGTTGTTTCAAAATTGCCATCAGTTGTGACCATTAAGGATATGGCATCTTCTATACCAGGTATCGTTGTCTCGAAACTAAATCCTGATGTTGATTTTTCGGATACCGGTGTAGTTTTATCTGTTGTATGTTGATTTTGAGAGATAGTTGTTGATGTTTTATAATCGGGTGTAGTTCCAGATGGTTCATCATTTTCTTCGTGTCCTGAAACAGTATCATCGACTGAAATAACTGTGGTATACTGTAATTTTTTAAATTCAGTTGTTGTTTCAGTAATTGGGTCGGATGTTTTGGATATCAACGTAGATTTTTCTGAACTAAACGTAGCAGTTGTATCTTCCATTACATTTATTGGGTTTTGTATCTTAGATGTGGTTGCGTCATTACTTTTACTTATTGTTGTACTTTCTGGTGTTTCCGCTACATATTCTGTCAATTTTAAATCAGTTTTTGTAGTTTCCTCGAAATCTGTTGATTTAGGTGGTTCAGTGGATTGAGTTTTTTCGAATTCAGTGGTCGACAATGTAGTAGAGGACTCCATTTCTATTGCTTGGGAAGTAGTCGAATATTGGTTGTTCAACTCAATTGCTGACTGTTCAGTTATTGAGGACGTCTCCACTTCAGTTTCACGGGTTTGAGTGTCAAGTTCTGTTAAATCAAATAGGGTTGTTGTCTCAAGCGTCGTTTCTGTCGTTGGTCGTTGTCTATTAGTTTCGGTGAATGTTTGTTGGCTAGTATCAATGTTATTTTCTGAAACTGTTGTGGTGTCGAAATCTGATGTCTGTGACGTGTGCATTATTATTTTTGAGTTGAATTCTGTTGTGGTGTCGATTAAATCTACCGTTGGAACCTTTGGCTTGTTCGTTATGAAATTTGATTCGATTGTTGTTTGGTCAAATATTGTTTCTGGAGTTGTAGCCTGAGTTTTCTCCCCACTTTCAGTACTAATTACTGTAGATTTCTCAGTTATTTTTTGGGAAGCGGTTGAAGCGGATAATGTTGTTTGTTCAGTTTGTTGTGTACTGACTCCTGACTCGAACGTAGTGGTATAGGCGGTTGTGGTTTTCATCTCTTCATTTTTATTTAAAAGCGTTGACCCACCCATTTGCGATGCAGGAGAAGTTAAATATTTTTCATCAGTCTCAGTGGATTTTATCAATGGCATGTCTTGTGATGATGTTGTTATATCTGGTCTGTATTCAGTTGTTACAAACTTCGTAGTAGTTTCACTTAAATCTTCATATGTCGTACCTGTTGTACTAGGTAATCTTCCACTAGCTACTTTTTCTGTTGTTAAATCAGTTTGGCTTAAACCGGCTGTTGATTCATTATCTCCATTTGAGTATGTGGTCGAATCTTTTAATGTGGTTTCTTTAGCCGTAGTTTTTGATATTGCGTCTGATACTGTTGTCATTTCAGTTGTCGTATCGAAATGGATCACTTCAGGTATTGTTGTATCATAATTTGTTTGTGCTATTGGCGTAGTGGTTTGTGATGGTCGAGTAGATATAATTAAATTTCTTTCAGTTGTAGGTAATTTTGTATTGGTCGCATCTGAATCTTTCTGTGTACTAACATCACCATCAAATGACTTAAAATCTTCTGTCGAAGTAATCTCAATACTTTCCGTTGCTACCTGTCCTGTACTGAACTCCGTCGAAGATGATGTTGTAGAGGTCTCTGGTTTAGTTATATTCAACAAATTTTCGGTGTTTCTTACTTCTGGCGAAATAATTGTTGTTTCTTTGTCTGTAGTAGATACAGTTGTTCCTTCATTGGTAGTACTCGAATCTGTTATAAAGTCAATCACACTTGATTGGGTTGTACTTTTTATGGGATGCTCTGGTTTTATTTCAATAAAAGTGGTTGTTGTTGTAATTTTATCAGTGCTATATATGATAACATCTTCCTTTGTGGTCATCGTATCAAGTGTGATTTTGTTCAAGCTGGATTGAGTTGTGATTGATTTAGTAAGAGATTCAGTTGTGACAGTTTCATTGTTTAGTTCAGTTGTAGTTTCTGTTGGGTTTTCTGTAAAAATCGTTGTCGTTGTGATTTTGTCGGTGGTAGATGTGCTCATCCCGTCATTTATAGTTGTCGTATCAACTGTGATTTCGTTCAAACTGGATTGAGTTGTAATTGATTTGTTTTGATTATCAATATCAACAAAAGTAGTGACATTTTCATTGACTAGTTCAGTCGTAGTTTCTGTCGGGCGTTCTGATTTCGAAAAATTCATGAAATCTCCAGACTGCCCTCCATCTGTGAAAATCGTTGTCGTTGTAATTTTGTCGGTGGTAGATGTGCTCATCCCGTCATTTGTTGTCATCGTTGCACTTGATTCATTTTGAGAGGGAGTAGTCGTTTTATAGTCTAGTTGTTCTGTTGTACTTTGGTCAGTGATTCGAGTTGTAGTTTCTGTAGGTTGTTCTATCTCTGTCGTATTTATAAATTTCTCCAAATTTACTGTTCCTGCCAAGAGAGATGTCGTTGTAGCCTTATCAGTGCTAGAGACACTCGTGCCTTCATGTCTAGTCAAAGTATCAATTGTAACTTGAGCGAGGCTAGATTGAGTTGTGGTTGGTTTATTTTGTGATTCAATATCAACAAATGAAACCGATTCATAGACTGTTGTACTTTCTGTCGGAGGTTTAGGTCTGCCGTTTAATTCAGTTGCAGTTAATTGGTTTTTGGAGTCGTTTGGTCGTTGTGTGGTCGTTTTATAGTCTAGTTCGATAGGAGTGTCTGAGGGAATTATTTCTGTGAATGCATTTGTCGTTGGAACATTATCAATCGTAGAGCCACTCATTTCTTCAGTTGTAGTCATTGTTGATTTATTTTGGGAATCACGGTCAACAAATGGAGGGGTGGTCAATTCATAATTTAATTCAGTTGTAGTTTCTTTGGGTCGTTCTAGTTTTGTTATATTGATGAAAGTATCAGAATGGCCCTGTTCTTCTGTGAAAATGTTTGTCGTTGCAATCGTACTGATTGTGGTTTCGCTCACGGTAGACGTTTGAGTTTGTTCGACGCTAGTATCTGTCCGAAATTCATCGTCGCCTGTTGTGTCGTTTAATATTGAAATGGTTGTTGATAAATTATTACTTTCTGTAGCAGTTGTTTCTTTAAATAAAACTTCGTCCATTGGCTTTGTTGTTAATTTTGAAATATTTCGAATATTGGAGGATGTAGTGGTTTCAGGCCTATTGGTAATCGATATTTCGGTAGTTTGTGGTTTATTATAAATGTTATCGTCAGGGAACGTATCGATATCTAAACCAAATTCAGTAGTTCGACCTTCTATCGGGGTTGTTGTAAAACTAGTGACAAATGTATTATAGTTAATAGTTGATGTTTCAAAGTCGGTGTAATCATAATCATCTGTTGATTCGGATTTGTATGGTGGTACTGTTGTAGGAGAAGCGGTTGTATTGTTTTGTTCTAGTACGGGTAAAGTTTGATTTTCGGCTTGATTTATAGTGGGATATTTGGATGTTGTAGAAATGTGTAATTCCAATGGGAAGCATTTATCAGTGGGAATACCAGAAAAATTAGGAGGACACTTGCAATTAGGTGTATGTGCCTTTACTTCGCAAATCGCAGATTCACCGCACACAGTTGGACAAGGATCTAGACAGAGACCCATTTGACACTGCATATGATCACCGCAATCGGAATGCTTAGAACAGATGATCTGTGGTTTAAATTCGTTTGCTGTGGATATAATAGTTAATATTTACATATATTTACATTAATATAAAAAAAAAAATATTTTAATCTAAAAGTAAATTTGCATCTAGTAAAAACTATTAATACATTATATATATATAGTTAATTATTTAATATAAGTTTTGTTAGTATTTAGGGAGTTAGGTAGTAAAATACTAGTTTTTTTTTTTAAAAGAATAGTAAAATTAAAGTTTAGTGCAATATTATTACTTAGTAGAGTTTGAGTATGTTATGTTTTAAATTATTTATTAGGTGTTTAAAGTGAGCATGAGCGTGTGTGAATGTTTGAAATAATATTAAGGTATGCAATGCATGTGTGTATATAAGAGATATATATGTATATCTAAAAATATTTTCTTATTTTTAAAAAAATAATAATCCGAGGAGATAAGAATTTTTATAAAGTATAATAAGGGACTATTTGGATAAGGTAGATTTAGTTTGATTTAATTTGATTTTTGGGTAAAGTAAGTGAAATTCATATAAGTTTGGCCAAAATAGAAGTTTGGTATACATAAGAAGTAGGAATTGTGGGCTTGAAATATCATTTTTTTTAAAAATCTTGCGCTATTCGCGGATTTTTGTTTGAAATTTTACCTTTTTGACATCCATATCTGGCATCAGCGACAAAACCAGATGGACAAAATTTACAGATGGGCTTATGATCTTCAACAAAGCATGGCGAATTTTCAGCACACGATGCCACGTCACACGGATTTACACATTGATAATTTCGGCAGGCCAATCCGGCAGGACATCCATTGTCCCGCAAACATATTGATACAGATGGGTTACAATCTTTCATGCATATACAAACTGGTTTGTGATCATATACTTGACATTGCTTATTTCCAGAACATGGTGGCGTTCGATTCGATACACAGGGATTTTGACATTTACTATTAATGCATGCCATATTCGAAGCGCATTCCTCATCATGTGTACATTCACGTTTTTCTGGTGCGCATGTTAGCTCACCAAATTCATTTACAACGAAACCAGCTTTGCATACACAAACTGGACGATGTTTTCTCGTTACACATTTTTTATTTTCTTCGCATGTGTATGTTGGGTTTTGGCATGGATCCCGGCACTGTCTTAACTGATCACAACGTAAACTATCGTGACATTCGAAATCATTTTGACATTCATCAGAGAATGTTGGAAGTGTAGGTGTCGGTGTCACTGCTTCTTCACATCTAGGATCTGGTTTGCATTTAATATCAGGGCGTCCGATATAACAACTTGGACATGAGCATCTTGGCCTATGCAATACGGTTTGACATAATGCGTTTTCCCCACATGCTTCACGTAAAGTACACGGATCGATACATATTCCTCCAATGCATGATTTTTCGTTGGGACATTCCGAATCGAGATAGCATTCGTTTTCTAAATATAAGTCGAATATATTGGGATTTGTGTTTCTTAAGGTGGATAATAATTGGTAAATTTTTTTTTGTTTTTGTTTGTAACGAATTTCAATTATGCATAATAAATTCAGTTATATAATAATTTATATATGTTTGGATTGGATATTTTGTATGTAAATATTTTCTCGAATTTATTATAACATAAGGAAAAAGAAAAGCCAACATAGAACTGCGAAAGGGATCTTCTCACAATATTTTTTGTATTTTTAAAAAAAAATTCAATGTACATCCAACACATGCGCTCTGCCCGGGAGAGTCACGAAAATTGTCAAACAAAATAGGATAATAAAATATGAATAGATATAAATAAAATGAATGGATATACTGCTATTAGCAACGTTTCAATTAAATAGAATATTTTCATATATTTTTTTTAATTTTCATGTCCATATCGAAATAAAAAAAAATATGCAATACTCCAGCATAAGAAAAAGTTCATAATAATATGTACAACTTAAGCTTATAATAAATAAATCAAAAAAAAAAAACAAACAAAAAAAAAATGTAAGATTAAAATAAAGTATAACTTTTATATGTAAAGGAGCCCATAAAATAAATAACAACACCCGAGCCTCACACGTGCAAGCAATATGAACTATGTGAGAAATTGCCCCATCCACAGTTCCCAATCTGGCTTATCTTTCTCAAAACGATAAATTCTCGAATAATATATACGGATACGATTCGAATATCGAATAGTTTTTTTTTACAAAAACAAAAAAAAAATATAATTCCAATTAAATTAATTAATTAAAAAAAAAAATAAAACTAAATTCGCTAATAAACATTCGCTGTACGATAATTATTTTTTTTTCTCTTAAGAGTGGTTTTATGTGTCGTAAATTATTTTGTAAAATTCTTAATATATTTCTAATAATTAATATTAAAAATGAATTTAATGAAATATATCAAATTATTAATTAATAATGGATAATAATGTAATGGATGTGATTTATTTTTTAAAAAGGCATTTTGTTGATTTTTAAGTATTTGATTTTTTTTTTTTTTGAAGGAGAAAGGCAAACAGGATTGAAAAAGGCACAGATTGGGAAACCGCGATAGCGACAGTAACATTCCACGCTATGTCTGCTAACATACGTAATTTACTGTTTTTTAAAAATATTTCATAAAAGTGCAAACAAAAGTATATAAACACATAAAATTTGATTCTCGAAAGTAACAAACAAATAATTCTGTGATTTTTTTTTTTTGTATAATACACTACACATAAAAATATTCGCACAATAATCATTAATCACGTGTTGCCTCTACAGCACATTTTTAAATTAAAATTAAATTTTTTAAATTACCCAAAACTTTTATGTCAGAAATTATATTTAAAAGTTCCTTAGAACTTACGAAATGAATGTAACTTTTTGGCTTTTATAAAATATGTCGTCTGAGAATCCGCGAATATGTACTTTATTTGCGTTTGGTGTACATAAGAAAATTAAATAAAAAAAAAAAAAAAATGAACTCTAGACAATTTTATCACGCTTTCAACTGTCATTGTACAAGTATCTTTACGGCTAAGTGTAGGTCTAAAATTTTTGTATAATATGAGTTTGTATGTACATTAGCTATCTATCTGAATTGAACGATTATTTATAAATTATCGATCATATCCTGTATTAAACTAAAAATTAATATGTGTAAATTTTTTAATTTGTAACTAAAAAAAAATATTTCAAAAATTAATTATTTTCTGCTATTTTTAATTCGTTAACTCAAAAATTAAACAAATAAATAAATATAAATATTAATCCAACATAAATAACAAAAAAAATCTTTGGTTTTAATTAATTTTGATTCTCTATCCATGTGTGTTATACGTTAGCCTATCTATGGCTAAACTTTCAATTACATGGTTATATAAAATTAAACGATAAATACAAAAATTAAAATTTTTTTGTTTAATAAAATTAATTATTTTAAATTAAAAAAACAACAATTACGTGCGAATTCTAAAATTTGTCTTTTAATCGGTTTATTGAATTGATTCGTAAAATTTATATTTAAATCGTGCTTACCTTGTTTGCATACATACTGTATTCCTTGGCGTATACATTCACCAGTTGCACATCCTGTTATACGACAATCATCAATGCGTCGTTCAGGCGTACCTATATTTAGATAAATTAAACAAATAAGATATATAGGTAATTCAATTAGGCTCAAAAATTTGCGCTATGGCGTTACTTACATTCAAAGTATGGATCTCCTGCTGGGTAGTCCGCTGGACAGTAACATTCAGGTACATCATTTTGTAATACTCGGCATCCAGCATTTCGACCACATGTTTGTCTTGAGCATGGATTCAAATGTGGTTCATTACAAATACATCCACGTTTTGGATCACCGACACAACCAGGCATGCAATTACATTCGTATCCTATGCTAAATTCCTTGCATACGGCATTTTCACCACATGGATTTTGCTGGCAAATGCCCGGCACATGTTGAATGCATTCACTTTCGGGATTTCCAATAAATCCAGGTGGACATGTACATTGTGGTTTTCGTTGATTTACACGACATTGTGCATTAATACCACATACGTTTAATTCCAAACATGGATTACGGCAAAAACCTTCGACACAATGTTTATCAGACTCACAATCGTCGTTGACTTGACATTCAAATAATGTACATTTCTTGGTTGGTTCACCTTGGTATCCGTCAGGGCATAAACAAAGTACACGGTGATCAGCAATTTTACAAATAGCATTTTCACCACAAGCATTTTTAAATCCACACGGATCCAAACATAGTCCATTCGTACACGATTTATCACTACCACAATCTGCGTTTGTTCTACAACCAGCAATACAGGCTCCATTTTTACACAATTGACCTGGTGGACATGCACCTGGATTACATTTCGTTCTACATTTTCCACGATCACATATTTGTCCACATGTGCAGTCTTTATTGCCTGTGCATGACTCCGCGCAAAATACGCCAGATTCATCACATTTACAATACGAGTTACATTTTTGTGGAGGTAAAATACATCCTGTCATTGGGTTACCTAAATATTCTGCTGGGCAACTACACTGTACTCCATGATCGATTACGGTGCATTCAGCGCAAGCGCCACATTGTCCACCCGCTGCGCATGGGTCAGCACATTGTTTATTGACACATGCTTGATCACTTGGGCATACTGTGTCTGTTCGGCATCCTACTTGGCAAATACGATTCTCACAAATCTGGTTTTGTCCGCATGTAGCATCATTATTACATATTGTTCGGCATACACCTCGGATACACTTTTCATCGGCCAAACAATTCTGATCACTAAAAAAAAAAAAAATTATTAATATTTTTTTTAAAACAATTAACAATTAGCAACTTACTTTCTACATGTGCTCTGACATGATTTTCCATAGCAAGACTGCCCTGTTGGACAATCGTTATGTTTGCTACACTGTGTTAGTGTATGTCTGCAACCAATTTCTGCATTGCCAACTAATGGCTCTGGACACGAACATTGTTTTGCATGATTTGATACTGAACATAACGCGTTAGTTCCACAAGCTGTTGGTGATTGGCATGGATCGACACACAATTGGTTAACACATGATAGTGTTTCTGGGCATCCTAGATCAGATCGACAACCTGTAACACATGAGAGTCCATGGCAAATTTCACCACCTCTGCAATCATCATCACGACGGCATATTGGTTTACAAGCGCCCTGCTCACATCTTTCATTGTTCAAGCAACCAGCATCATTAGCACAAACTGGTCTACATACTTGATCAAAGCAGGAGAATCCTGTAACACATTCACGATTCTCGGTACATGATAATGGTGGGGCTCGTGTACAACCTATTTTTGCTGTTGGACTTGGCACTAGGCCTAATAAGCATGAACATGTAGCACGATGGTTTGTGACTGAACATCCAGTATTTGGGCCGCATGGACTGGCTAAACATGGATTCTCACATTTATTGTTTCGACAGCTTTCGCTCGAGCTACAATCCTCATCAGAATGACAACCAAAAACGCATTTATTTTGAAGACAAATGTGACCCAAGAAACAATCGTTATCAACGCGACAAGTAAGCATACAGCTACCTTTTAAGCATTGCTCATTTAGTGCACAATCTACATCGTTTCGGCAGTTGGGCAAGCACATCGAATCTCGGCACACATTGCCGACGGCACATTCGTCATTCGTGCTACATCCTATCGGTACTCGAACACATTCAGCGTCTGGGTTTCCAGTAAATCCGGATGGACAATTACATTGTTTCAAATGATTGTTAATGTAACATTCAGCATTCATTCCGCAAGCTTGTGGTTGAGCGCATGGATTTTGACATTGTCCGCCTAAACATTTTTCCTGTAATCCACATTCCGTATCTAAAATACAAGCTGGCTTACAAATCTCAGCATAACAATACGCATTTGTTGGACAATCAGCCGATGAAACGCACGGAGTTGGTAATGGTCTACAACCTTGTGTTATGTCTTTTGGATTTCCATCATATCCTGCTCTACAAACGCAACTGTGTAAATGGTTCTTAGGTTGACATTCTGCATTTGGTCCACATAACACATTTTCACATACATCTTTACATTTCGGAATTCCATTTACTTGGCTACATTCAGCCGCTTCAGGACAATCTGTATTTCGTTCACATTCAACTGCTGCCTTGCAGCCTTCTCTATATGGATCACCAACAAAACCAGTTGGGCAAGTACATTGGAATGAACCTCTGTTATTTCGACATTTGGCTCCTGGGCCACATGGGGCATCACGACAATAATCGATTACATTACATTGATTTAGAGGATCGCCAGTATGGCCTGGTTGACAATAACATATTTGTTTATGATTTTCGGCAGTACATAAAGCATTTTTGCCACAACCAGGTTTCAATAAACATGTAATTTTACACATGTAATTTTCACAGGATTTATCTTTAGAGCAATCATCATCTGTGTTACATTCAATTTTTCTACATCCAATTTGTGGATCACCAAAAAATCCAGTTTTACAAGAACACACGGCATTGTGTTCTCGGGCCGTACATGCAGCATTTCTTCCACACGTTACACTTCGACTTGAACATGCATTTCGGCATTCGGTCCGCCCATCTGAATTAATTACGCAAGTTTCGTCGATATCACAATCGTCATCGGTCTTACATAAAACTTCTTGCGTGCAAATATTATTGAAACAGTATTGGAAATTTGGACAGCTTGAGTTAGTTTTACATGTTGGTTGGCATACACTTTGAATACACAATTGTTCACCATAGCAATCACGGTTACTGGCACAGACTGAAGCGCAAACTCCAGCATTACACTTAGTGCCAGCTGGACATTGTGCATCGCTACTACAATATTGAATTTGTGTGCATCCCAATTGAGGATTACCAGTGGTACCAGCCTTACAGCTACAAACGGTTACATGATTTTTAGGTATACAATCCGAATTTCGGCCACAAGCATTCAGTAATTCACATGGGTTAACGCATTTAGAATCGAAACATGACTTGTCGAATGCACAATCGTCATTATCGGTGCATTCGATTTTAATACAATTCAATTTTGGATCTCCTTTTGTATTGGCTGGACACGTGCAAACGGCTCTATGTGCAACTGCAGAACAAATTGCATTTTGTCCACAAACATTTGATGCCTCGCATGGATTTTGACATTTTGAATTTACACAAGCTGCTGTATTTGGACAGTCTGAATCCGTAAAGCATTCATTTGGGCTTCGACAACCAACTGAAATTGGGTCTCCAACTAAGCCTTCAGGACATGAGCAAATGAAATTTCCCGGTGTATTCTGACATACTGCTGAAGCGTGACAAGGATTACTTGAACATTCATTTATGTCTTGACATTTTCCTTCAATCAATTCATATCCTGTGAAACAGTAACAAACCGCTTGATGATGTTGAACTTCACATGTGCCTTTTCCACAATTAGCATAATCACACGGACTCACACATTTGTTAACTTCTGAATGACATTCCTTATCTGCAGCACAATCGTCATTTGTAATACAGTCTACTTTGAAGCATCCAATTGACTTATCGGTAGGATCTCCAAGATAGCCTATTGGACATTGACAAAGTGCCCTATGGTCTGTCACTTGACAAATAGCATTAACACCACAAAGTGTTGATGTGCAAAGTTCAGAACATTTTCCCTTAATGCAACCTAGATTATTGTCGCAATCTTCATTTTTGTAACATTGATTTGGTAGAGCACAGCCGGGTTCTGAATAAGCATCACCAACCATGGTAGCTGGACAAATACATCTGTATGATCCTGGAGTATTTTCGCACATAGCTGTTGGATGGCATGGCTGTTCAGTGCATTCATCAATATCTGAGCAACCATAAGGCGTTCCAATAAATCCAACACTACATTTACATTTGGAATTAACACAGATTTTTGTTGATGGACAATCAGAATCAGTAGCACATCCTGGTTGACATGTCCCACTTTCATTACAAATTTCACCCGGCAGACAATTATTATTTGTATAACAAACTTTCGTACATACATTGTTGAAACATCTTTCGCCAATAGCACATGTTGTTGTATCACTGCAGGGTAAATTACATTGCCCTGCAATACACATATGGCCAGTGGGACATTCTTTAGTTGTAACACAAACGGAAGGTACTCTTACACATCCCTGATCTGGTGTTGGGTTTCCTTCAAAACCTGCTGGACATTTACATTTTGGAATATGATCTAGGCAATCGCATTGAGCATTTGGACCACATGTTCCTTCAATTTCACAAGGGTTTTTACATTTATTGGTCAAACATGCTTGACTACTATCGCAATCTTTATTACTTCTGCAACCTAAAGTACAGACGCCATTGGAACATGCTTGATCATTTGGACATAAACCGTGACTTGTGCATGGAATTACACAAATATTATTTTGGCATTTCTCTCCTGACGAACAATCCTTTTCATTTCGACAAATAGCCTTGCAATTGCCGTTGTGACACGTATCACCGTTGCATTCACGGTCTGAAGTACATTTAAGAATTGATCGAATACAACCATCGCGAGTATTTCCTGTACCAGGAATGAATTTAGCAGGGCAGGTACATTCTGGATTTTTGTTAACGACATTACAAACTGAATTAGGTCCACAGAAGCCTTCACATGGATTAATACATTGTCCATTCAAACATCTGAAATTCTTAGGACAATCAGTGTCACCATTCGGACAATTTCCTTGTGTTCGGCATCCCGTTGTATATGGGTCTCCAATTTGATTTTCTGGACACTTGCATATATGACCCGTTGAACTTGATTCGCAAATAGCAGTCACATGACATGCATTTGGGCTACATGAGTCCATTGGTACACATTCTACGTCAGGTAACGGATTTGGCTTGAAACCTGAAGGACATTGACATACTGCACGATGATCTTCTGGAATACAAACAGCATTCTCACCGCATGATTCTGTATCACATACATCATAGCAAGTATGAGTGAGACGGTTACATAATTGTGTTGGTGGACAGTCTATGTTATATACACATGGTACTGACTTACAGCCATTCAATAAATCATATGGATCACCTGCAAATGGACCTGGTGGACATTGGCACTGTGCTTGATGATTATTGGTAATACAAACAGCTCGTGGTCCACACTTTACTTCCTCGCAAGCTGATCGACACATTAATACATTTGATGGTCCATAACTAATGCACGTTTCTGATTCGGGACACTCGGCACTAGTTTCACATTGGTTACGTAATTCTGGTCGACATCCGTTGCGATCATTTGGATTGCCGGTGAAACCTGGTAAACATTGACAGTTACCCTGATGGTTGGTTGCGACACAAATTGAATTTGTTGGACATGTAAATTCGGCACAAACTGGTACACATTTTAGTACACCTAATACATCTGATTTACAAGCGGCAACTTGATGACATTCTTCGTCGCTTGTGCAGTCAGGTATAGATGGTTTTTCGCAAGTCGATGAAACGGGATTCCACAAGAAAGATTCTTTGCAATGGCATGCAGGCCTGCTATTTCCATCCAATTTACATTCTTCATTAACGCCACACGCAACTGCATGGCAGGGATGTACACACATTTTTAAACCTGTCTGATCAATGGCACATATTAAACCTGACGAACAGTCGCTGTTTATATTACATGATCCTGGTGTTTTTATTGGTTTTACTGGTTGGCAGCCAGCTCTTAAATCAAACGGATCACCTTTGTAATTATCTGCACAAATACATGCGGAGCGGTGGTCATTTGAAACACATAAGGCATTTGGACCACACTGTAGTTTACCACAAGCGTCAACGCATTCTCGTACACCTTTTCCGACTTGGAAACATATTTCTGAAGATTTACATTCCGCATCATTTTTACATTGGCCAATTCTATAACAACCATTGATATGATCATTGGCATCACCGGTATGGCCTGGCGGGCAAACACATTGACCGGAACTACAAGCGCCACGTGGGCCACAAGTTACACGATCACACAAATCGATACATTGATTATTTCGACAAGCAAATCCTAACGGGCACTGTGTTACGTCATTACATGCACACGAATGAGGATCGTCACAAACGTTTTTCTGAAGTGGTGAACACATAACATATGGATTTCCAGCATTTCCTCGTTTACATTTACAGTCATATCCGCCTCTTGTATTTATGCACAAAGCATTTTGACCGCACGGTTTATTCGAACATTCATCGATATCGTTACAATGAATGTACGGATTTCCAGTGTACCCATTTACGCAAATACATTCAATACCGATTGCCGTTTCAATGCATTCGGCACTTTCACCGCAAGATTTCTTAGTACATTTTGGTTTAATTTCTTTTTCCTCGTTAACACATCCTTCGTATGGATTTCCACCGGTTCCAAGATTACAGACACAATTATTAGTAACTGCACCGTATTCACAATGAGCATTTTGACCACAGTCGGGCTGACATTTCGATGGTTGGTATGCTGTGTGAAACATAAATAAAAATATTTTAGTAAAATAAAGAGATAATTTCCACTTATATAGGACTTACGTGGCATACACAACCAATCTGGATTACCATCGAAATTTGGATTACAGACACAACGTCCAGTCGATGAGTCACATGACGCCCCTACTCCACAAATTACATTTTCACAACGTTGTTTGCATCGGCCATTGACACATGCATACGGTTCACTACAAGGTCGCGAGCTCGAGCATTGATCAACAAGGCAAGAGCCACCAGGGAATGGATTTCCGTTTTCACCAGGAGGACATTTACATGTTGGCCCATTATGTGTTACAACACACAACGCTCCTTGACCACATAAATATCCATTACATTCTAAAAATAAAATTTGTTTTTAGAAAATGATACTCAATAATTTAGCTATTGTAAATTACATACCTGAAACGCATTCACCATTCGAATTTTCGGAATATCCAATTTTACATCTGCACCACGCTGCATGGTTTTCAGGTTCACAAAATGCATTTGGACCACATCTTAAATTAATACATGGACTAATGCAACTTCCTTCAACACATGCAAGTGTTTGCGCACAATCGTTGTTTGATGTACATTGTGGTAGAATTCCTTTCTCTAAAATACATTGTCCTTTGTACGGATCGCCGAATGTGCCTTTAGGACATACACATTGATAACTTCCCTTTTCGCTTATGCAATGGGCACCATATGCACACGGAGCTGCTATACAACTGTCCTCTAGATAACATCCTTGATACGGATCACCAGCATATCCTACTTCACACATACACTGCGGCGGATCACTTGGAGTACATTTTGAATTTATACCGCATGGGAATCGTTCACATGGACTCTTACATTTATTTCCATCTGTAACATCTAAAAAGAATGGTGGGGGACAGATACATTCACCGGGCTGCACACATTTCTCGTTTGCGGAACATTCCTTGTCCGCTGCGCAACGTCTTTGGGCCGGTGCGCAAATCCCATGGTATGGATCACCTCCATAACCTTTTGGACATACACATTCATACGCTCCCAATGTGTTAGTACATTCGGCACCGTATGAACATGAATGTGATCCTTCGCTACACTCATCAATATCAACGCATGATCCATCAAATTGAGTGCGATATCCTTTAGGACAAGCACAATAGCTGACACCTCCCGCAATTGAAATGCATTCAGCTCCTGCGGGACATTTGCCGTCGGTACATCCAGCTAATACGCAATTACCTCCAACAAGTTTGTATGGAGCTTGACATTGACAAGCTAATTCATTGCATTCTTCACAAAGCGAATAGGGATTTCCGTTGAATCCAGGTGGACATTGACATTCGTAGCTTCCTGGTAAATTCTTACATATTGCGTTTAAGCCACAAGCTTGTTTATCTTTACTTTCAGTACACTCATTGATATCGCGACACAGTCCACTTTCCTTATCACGTACGTACCCTTGACGGCAAATGCAGACACTAGTTCCTTGATATGAATCTGTTACACAATTCTCGCCTGATGGACAAGGATTATTTTCACTGCATCTGAATTCGGTAATTGATTTTTGACAGCCACCATGGTAAGGGTCTCCGGAACTTCCGCTTGGGCACTGGCATGAATAACTGCCAGGAATATTTGAACAGAGAGCACCTTCGGGGCATGGATTTCCAATACATTCGTTTATGTCAATACACCCGCCAACCTTATCTGCTGCACCAGTAAATCCTTCTGTGCATAAACATTTTGGTGCATTATTGACTATTAGACATTGCGCATTTTGGCTGCAGCCAATTGTCTCACAAGGATGCCGACAATCATTTCCAATATTTGGTTCTGGGCATAGACATCTTTTCTCGTTGTCACAGATTGCATTTCCGGGACAGTCTTTATCGACCTTACATGTAACAATGGCAATACATCTAACAGTAGGGTCAGGATCTGGTATTGTTCCTTCAGGGCATACACATTCATATGTTCCAGGTTTATTTCTACAAAGGGCACCTGCTCCACAATTATTTGATTTTGAACATTCATCAAGATCAACACACTTTCTGATTGGATCGCCTGTGTATCCCGGTGGGCATTGACAATCATATCCTCCTGGCTGATTACTACAAATGGCATCAACTCCACATTTTCCTGATGGTCCGTGTATTGTGTCACATTCATTAATATCTATACAACCGGCGGCAATATCACTTGGATTATAAGTCCATCCCTCTTCACACAGACAATATGCTTCTAATCCTTCCGGTTTGCAATATGCATTATCACCGCATTTAACATCTTCACACGGAGCCTTACATTGTACACGTGGTGGTGTACCTACATATCCAGGCTGGCAATCGCATCTAAACGAACCAGGTGTATTATAACATGTTGCATGAACGCCACAAAGTGTTTTATTTTTCCCGCATTCATCTACGTCTACACAATTAGGGCCATTCGGTTTGAAACCATCCAAACAGAAACATTGTCCTTCAATACATTCGGCGTTTGTGGTGCAATCAAAGTTTGTATGACACAAAATATTAACGTCAACTTGATCGCATGCAACTTTTGGGTCTGGTTTTGCTGCAAAGCCTTGAGGGCAGACGCAATTATATCCTGGCGAGGCATTTTCGCATATAGCATTACTTGGGCACGGCTTTTCTAATGCAACACACTCATCTATATCAACACATCCTCGGAACGGATCACCAGTGTAATCATCTTTACAAGTACAGATGAAGCTCCCGATTGTATCGGTACAAATAGCATTATCACCACAAGGTTTATCTTGACATTCGTTGACATCTAAACAAAGAAGTTAATTTAGTTTGTAGTAAGTAAGTACTGAGACTGATTCATTGATTAATTTCAAGCTACATAAATATCTAATTTCTACATATATACAGTTATAGTCCCATTAACCCAAAGCAATAATTCTAATTTATGTTACATTTCGTATGAGTTTACTAACTTTCACATAAAAGTTCTCCTTGGCCCTGGAATCCTGGTGGACATATACACTTATGGGAACCTGGAATATTTATGCATTTGGCATTAAGGCCACACGCATTCGGTTTACCACACTCATTTATATCGACGCATTCTCCATTATTTAATTGTTCATAACCGTCTGGACATAAACATTTAAACGATCCAATTATATTAGTACATTGGGCTCCTTCGCTGCAGGGGTTATTTACACACTCATCTATATCTAGTTGTTAAATGGTTAAGAATTGGTTTACGATTAGTTGGTATTTGATTAGTTACATTAGAAATTATTTGGACAATTATAATTTTTAGAATGAAATTTGGTTAGCACACTGGATTGATTAAGTCATGGAGCTGTATTAATGGACATATATTTATAATAAAATTACTTACCGTCACATGAAGTCATTGGATCTCCGGAGAAACCATCTGGACATGCACATTTGAAACTGCCAACCATATTTGTGCATTGGGCGTTACGTCCACATGGTGATCTGGTACATTCGTTATAGTCATTACAACCTTCAGGTGATCGTGCATCGCCATCATATCCTGGTGGACAATCACATTGATAGCCTCCGTCTAAATTTGTGCATAGAGCTCCGGGGCCGCAAGCATTTGGTAAATCACATTCATTTAAATCAACACATCCATCATAAGCGTTACCCACATATCCCGGTAAACATGCACATGAATAATTTCCTGGTGTGTTAATACATTCTGAATTAATGCCACAAGCATTTGGATTTTGGCATTCATTTATATCGTTACAATATTCTTCGCCATCTCCTTCGAATCCAGGATTACATTTGCATACAAAATGGGCTGGTAAATTACAACATTCAGCGTTTTGTACACAACGTGCGGCAATACTTGGATCGGCGCATTCATCAACATCTTCGCATTTTAGGCCGTCACCTTGATAGCCCGGAAAGCATGTGCACATAAAACTTCCCAGAGTGTTTGTACAATGTGCGAAAACGTCACATGGCCGATATTTACATTCGTTTTCATCGGCCATTTGACAATTGCATCCACCAAAGCCATCGTTACAATGGCATTGGGAATCTAAACAGACACCATTTGTACAAACGGTGCCATCATCTTTGCTACAATCGCCTGAGGAAAAAATTATGCCATTTAATTACAGTTTAAATTTGTCTCGAGAATTGGATTAAGGGTTTACTAGAAACTTAAAAAAAGTTACTGATTAAATTAATGTCATATAGTGTTTTGTTTTCTAATCTAACTGGGTAACATTTTTCCCATTCAAAACCAAAACGATATAATTAATTTTAACGCGTTGAGAAATGAGATTTCATTTGTTTTATTTTTGTTATTTATTTATTTTTAAGGTTTCGTATTTTCGAAAGAAATTTGTAATACTTACTTGAACATTTCAGTTCTGTTTTTAATTCATCTGAACCCATAAAACAATCTTGGGTTCCATCGCATAATTTTGATAATTCATATAATTGTAAATAATCTGTGGATTCGTTGACTTGACAACCGAAATATCCATCTTCTAAATTTAAGAAGAATACTTCTCGTTTCAATCCAAATCCCACTCCTCGATGTGATTTAGATTGTGAATATGCCTGCGAATTATATTACAAAAAAATGAAATTAGATTAGTAATTATATCAAGTTCAAGAAGTAGAATTAATTGATTTCTTATGATCTAAAATATTTATGTTTTAATTTCATTTTCAATTTGAAATGACCTTTCATAAAGCATATTATAAATATGTAATGTATGTTGTATATATAAGTAAAAGAATAATATAAGTTGGCAAACAAGTCTATGACGAACTTTTGAGATGTTGAAATCCGGTTCTGAAACACAGTTATACAATTATATTAAGAAAAAGAATAAAAAAAATAAGAAAAAATTGCCCACATTCTTAATAGTTTTCTTGCATAAAACTTAATATGTAGGTATAATTTCAATGTTCTTTAAGACATGGTAGTTTATAATGTTGAACTTACCAATTCTTCTACTCGATCGTATTTATGAGTAAGTGAGGCAAAATGATAAAATTTGTATATCTTGTGTGTGGTTTTGTCATTCTAATTGCAATTATTCTAAAACACAACTAAATTCAAAAACGAAAAATTGTAATTTCTTTTATTACGGCTTTATACATATATGTATGTAGTTAGTTCGTGCATTAACTCTATTTAATTACAGTACATATTATATAATACACTTTATAATAACACATATATTTTTTCATACTACATACTATAATATATAGAGGCTTAGGACGTTGAACTTTTCTCTTTCTTTATGTTATTAAGAATAAGAAGAAAAAAAATTTGTAAATACTTCGGATATTCAAATATACCATTATAATAAATATAAAAGTAAATAATTAATATAACAAAATAAACCGTAAATTCTTAAAATATTTTTTTTTATATTATTTATCATTAATTTTTTTATACTCTAACTATATTATGTCTTGTAAACTATATAGTTTTACTAATTAAAAAGTCTGCGCGCAGCAGATTATACAGTCAACGAAATACTTTTGCAATTTTATTCTCCTTGCACAGTATAAAAAACAAAATTTAAAATTTATGGCATATTTTTACTGGCATTGAACTTAAACGAAGAAGTTAAGAACATTAAAATGAACTGATTTAACTGTTGACACCTTGCGTTGCATATATGTATCTGCTGTTCGTTATTTGTAATAAACTATAAATAACTATTTTTAGTATGTGAATAAGAGAAGAATAAAGGAATCTCACATTGATGATGCAGCAAAATGATTAGGATGTGAAGGTCGGTTAGGCTCAGATCATTGAACAATCATTTTCTATTCTTGTGATATTTTTTTCAGATACCAATTACATTTAATAAGTGGAAAAGTTGTTGTTGTTGGTTTTAGTTTGTATATTGGGATTGAAGATGGGTGATCTTGAAATGGGGATATGTAATTTTTTTATGACTATCGTTACAATTTCGAGACAGACTTGATGTGAAAAGTTGTTATACAATTACAATACTTTTATTTGTTTACAATAACAACTATAATATCCTCTAAAGTCGTTCTTGTAACTAGTTTATTTGTGTAACCAACCAATCGAAGGTTGGGGAAGTTTAGAAATAATTGAAAGTGAGAGAGCGCGGAGGAACATAAAGACAATTTAATTTAAAGTGTATCTTATCCGCTAAGTATAGCAGACATATCAGTTTCAGAACCAAAAAATGCTATAATAGCATTATCAGTGCATGATGCGCCATTTGTTAAATACAATATAACTCGAGGTTACGAAGGGGTTGACAATTGCGTACAGCGAATCATAATAATTCGCTAAGACATTGTGATTATACTTTGAATGTAAGTTCAAAGTATATTTTCAATATTTTTGTAGTTTGGTCACTGCAGTCTGATGAGACGATCGAATTTGGAAACAGACGTGCGGAAAAACGCTTCCAAAAGAATACACTACTTTAAATGAAATAAAATACATGTATTCTGCATAGCAGGCGTTTTTCCGCAAGTTGTCTCTAATTCTAAAAAAAAACGCAAAAATCGCACGGCAGCAGTGTTGACAACAGACAAAAAATATGAAATTAAATGATCAAGCCTACTTGACGGTATAATTTTGAATATTACCTGTTATTGTCGAGAAAATATGATGAAATGAAATGGAATATTTATTATGAATAAAATTGTTTTATTTTGTAGTGGAAAAACTAAAATCCAACTGGAAGAATTTGAGGGATAAATTTCAAAAGGAACACAGTAAATTAAATAAAAGTGTCTCGGGAGATAGCACAAAGAAAAAAATGGAAGTGGTCTTGATAATATGATATTTTTGATTGATGTGGATTGATACGTCAAATAAAAGGTAAACGTAAGAATTTCTCAAACGAAATGACCTGTTCACCAATAATTTTTATTTTTAGAACAACACTGGCAATTATACCATGAATAAAGTTGACGAATACTTCGAATTAACGTTGGGAATTGATTCGAGCAATACGTCAAATTTTGTGTACGAAGTAGAGTGGAGTAACAGCAGTTACGAAGTTGGATTGGACCACGATTATGCCACTGCCAACTAAATTGACACCACAACCGTTCGTTTTGAATTCTGAGAGCCATCTAGGTTCTGATTCTCCATCGCCAATGCCGGGTACAGCTAAGAACAAAAAAATGAAATCGGATGCCACCAAATCGGATGCCAGTTTATTTTTTGACACAATGTAAATGAGGCCAAAATTTCACATTCTGATTATGGGAGAATGCAAGTGGGAGTTTTGCAAATTGTGAACGATATTTTATACAACAAAAAATAAGATATAAACTTTTCTATATACAAATAATCATTATTCATTTTTACGAAATTCATATAAAAAAGTTCTTTATTTAGATGTTTACACTAATGAGATATTCTTTTAAAGTGTCTCTACTAGTACCATTTCACTATCCATCACATAAATGTGATCCACGAAACTGTTTGAGAAGTAGTTCGCAGAGTCGTTCAGCCTAATAAAATTAAGAATAACTAATGTCGCTCGTACAACTTTCTCGGCATTCTCTGGGAGCATCTTTAAAGAATTTCCGAGTACACGAAATTTTGCGGTTAAGATGCCAAACGCGTTTTCGATTTAACTAACCCTCGCGGAACATAATTGTTTATATGCATCAATATCGACAGCCGAAAATACATAATTACTATCACATGCAGCTTGGAAAACGATGCTGTGATACTTTTTGTAGTTGAAATATTGAGAACCTGAATGAGGTGGACATTTTTTTTTTTAATTTCTGTTTTAATAAATTATGTAAGATTTCGAATTAGGTTATCACTATCCTAGTGGCTTTCCTAAATTGCTCTGGATCTGGTTCTTTAATTTTAAGAAACAGTTTAGAGAAGAAGCCATGTATCTCGCGTTCATTCTCCGAACACATTTCACGGGTCCATACTCGCCTCGTTTTCGATCTTCGTTGAAGATCGCACAACCGAACTAATTTGATATATTGTCGATAACATAAATAAACCAGGGGCGGTATGTTGTACCATCACTTCGAATCGAAAAAAGTCGAAATTCGAAAAAAGTCAAATTGAAAGTTGTATCATTTTTGCTTTTCGAAAATAATACAACATACCGCATTTCGATTTTTTTCGAATTTTGATTCGAAGTGATGGTACAACATACCGCCCCAGAATTAGTCTATTGAAATTATCATACTTAGTAATTTGCATTTTGTAATTTTTATAACGCAAAAAAAAATGGAAATCAATCTGATACACACAAAAGTTTGTATGAAACTGAAATGTCGTAAAAAAAATGTACTACCAACCAAAAGAAACGAAATTAAAGACGCCATGTCAACAAAACGCGCATCCGTTTTACTTGCGTTACCGCATAAAATGAAAGCATAAATTAAATTTAATACATGTATTCTGCATAAGATAATATTCCTGCATTGGTCTCTATTTTTACTATAAAACGCACCGCTGCAGTATGGGCAACACAGCATAAAATAAAAATTGTGAATTAATACTAACTTCACGCCGGCATTTCATTTTTTTAAGAGAAACTCAAAATAAAACATGGAGGAAAAAATAATTGAATATTTATAATAAAAAGCACAATTGCTATAAAAATATATATTTAAGGGATAAGACATTCTAAATTGATCTTGGTCATTGTTTTTAATTAATAAAAATAGTTTTGAAAAAAATCTGCATTTCTCTTTTATTTTCTGTGTAAATTTCCCTAGTCCAAATCAGTCTATTTGGTTTTCTCTGCTGATTTTGTATATTTTTTATTTTAGAAAAAGCACAGATACAATAATATTATTTTTTTTAAATGGTCGTATTTAATAAGATTCATTTTTAATGAGTTTTTTTAACTCTGGTAAATCAACCACACCACAACTCGATATTTATAAATCATAATAATATTATTTACCATGTTTCCATGAACCAGGTTGGAGTTAGGTTGAGTTAAAATTAGGTTTTCGTTTATTCCAAAATAGCGTTGATCGTTTCCATGGAGTAGAGTTAGGTTGAGTTGAAATTTTGATAACCGGTTTACTTTTTATTTTAAATATACATATTTGATGGTTCAACATTTTTAATATAAATTTCCTTGACATAAAAATGAAAATTTTTCATTGTCGCCATTTTGAATTTGAACTCTATTCGATCCCACTAGTTTCGTCGAGTTCCAAATAATTTAACGAAAACTCAACTCTTCTAGGTTTCCATGAATGCTAAATCCAACTCAATGATGATATCCATTGAGTTGGAGTTAGCATACGACCCAAGCACATACATATATATATTAGGCATCATTATCTGCGAGAGCGAGTTGAATTGGGGACATTGTTATTGGAATGGTAACAACAGACCAGATGGTAGCAGATGTCTTGACCAAGAGTTTGTGTAGAGAAAAATATTCGGCATGGTGTGTCCGACTTGGCTTATTTACATAAATGTATGTTCTAGTGGGAGAGTTGGAATACTCATATTCAAGAGAAAGAGAGAGAGAGAGTCAAATATTTTCTATTCAGTGCTGAGCATCTAGCTAGAAAGTACATGTTTTATTTTATCTTAAAATTTAATTTTATTCTTCTATGAACAAAATTTGTTTAATTATTTCGCCATTCGCAATAAAACTAATTCTGAAAATTACCGGTAGAGGGCCAAAGGTGTGCAAAAATGAAGTTTTTCTAATAGATAGGTTCGAATGTTAAACAAAAAATGTACAAATGGTAACATTGAAACTAAATTTTTAGGTTAGGTTCAACAGTACATTTAATATACATAAGGAACGTTCTTACGGGCTGTTAGTGATTTGTATGTGAAACCGGGCACGTCGTGTTCCCTTACGATTTCACTTACTAAATATGCTCAGGGGTGAGCAATGCAGGTAACATCTAGCAAAGCTTGGTTTTCCTACACCTGGCTTTGTTAGCATGGCTCAGAAACGTGGACTCCCAAAGGGAAGGAAAATTAAAAAGGAATGGTTGAAAACATCAAAAAGTTTTGAGTATTGTAATGCATTTTTAGCGTCAACAACAAATTGACGTCGATTGTTATTCCAAAGGTTTTGCAGATGTGTTTGTTTATGCGATTAAAATGCAATTTTTTAAAATTTTAGGAATGTTTCTTCAAATTGAAATTTGCTAGCTACACATCATGAATAAACATTTCTTACCCTATCACAAAAAGTTCTCAAATACCTTTGTTGTAATAAACTTCAAGTTTATGTATTTTTTCTTGTTTGCAATTGTCACCAAGTAGTCGCAAATATAGTAGATGTTACAGAGAATTTACTTTTCAACCTACCCTGTTTTAAATTACTAATTAATGTTTTATTATTCTTAGTGTTTTCTAGTGTACCATGAATAATGACGAGGGAAAACTATATCACGTACCAACAACGAATTAAATTTAATGTAATTTAATTTCAGGTCAGTGTTAAATATATACGCCGCCCCGGTGGCAAAGTGGTTAGCATGCTTACTCCAGCAACCGGAGGTCCCGGGTTCGATTCCCGGTGGTGACAAGGAAAAAATTTTCACGGCTGGTTTAGGATCAATGAATTAATCACTCATTATCCGAAATGAAAATATGATTATGAAACCTTATTTGAGGCGGCCAAATCCCTTGATGGGATGTAATGCCAGAGAGAGAGAGAGAGAGAGAGAGTTAAATATATACTTTTTAATATTTTTCAACTAAAATATAATTAGCATTTACTTAAGAAAAGAAAATGTTTTAATAATAACAATTATTTGCTGGCTACTTACAACATTATAACATAACAAACTATGGTGATGTCATTTTGTAGTATTTTTTTAAGTACGAGTACTAATAACAGTAATAAAATATGTATGTGTGTTACTTCTTATAACTATCGCGCCGCGTCAATTATATTGATGACTGTAACGTTCATCATTAAATATTATTTTGATCCTAAAAACGTTTGAAATGAAGATGATTATATCACAAAGGTCATCAAAAATTAATTATGCAAAGTCAAGGGTATATTCTTACAATAGATTCGTCAAAACATATACATAAATAAATTAAATTGCTTTTTCTTGTAGCAAGAATATTCTTATATGATTGTATGATCATTTATACGAGTACGATAAATCAAATAGAAGATTTATGACACATGAAATGATCTAATATGCTGCTACGGGCGCTTACCACAATATAACGTAAATTGCAGACGTTGAGAGGATATGTTATGTTAATTTTGACGCAGGCAGATACTGAACATTTTTTTATAATATTAAAATTGACAATATAATTAGTGTGTATATGTTTAGATTATCTACACTACTAAGCTACTAAAGCTGGATTGCCAGAAGTTTAAATTTAATAACAGTAAGACGTGAGTCATTTATCATTATGTAACATAGACAAATATTTGCTTTATATAAATACCTAAGTGATCTAATTTTTGTATAGAAAAAATACTTTCTCGTTCGAAGTAAATATTTGAATTCTTAAGTAAGTCATTTCGATCATGTTTTCAAATAATTTATGTACATGAATTCATCACATATGTATAACGATCAATCTACATATTTTAGAGACTATATACAGGCAAGCCACGCAATGTGGGTTTTTGAATAAAATTATCGTGAACGAATTATTCTAAATTGTTATCTATTTCTATAATATAAAACTTTAGTTCATTGCGATACTCTATGCAGTAAATATGTTAAAAAGTTTATTTGCAGTATGAAATAAAAGCAATAATAATTACTGTCACTATGGGCTAACTAAATTTTGGTTTAATATTTGACATACACACTTCGAAATGTATAATAAATTTGTCAAAATATCAAAGCAATTTCATTAATTTGAAATCTTACAAATTCATCCTTGAATTGTCAGCGAGCTCGTATAATGATCAGTAAACCGCACCACCCACTAAATTAGAATGGAACTTTAATTTATACAAATATTTAAATACTGGTATTAAGATGCTTGATTTTTTTTTTAACGCGGCAGTATTAAAATTTATTAGATTGAAACGTTTTATGCAGTAATAATAAATCAATTAAATTATGTTTTTAGTTTGAATAGAGGCGGTTTATTACCAAAATTGTACAACAAAAAAGAAAGTTAATAGTATTTAACATATCACTACAATAAACTATTTTTATTGTTTTAATTAAATAAAAACTTAAAACTAAACTGGAAATGGTATACACTATATAACTGTAATTTTATTTAACAACCCAACAAACAAACAAATAAACAAAACAATAAGTAATTTTCGAATTATTTTCTCGTGATGATCATTTTAATTATACATAACATACAAGCGAAAGAAACATCACAACCAACAACACAACACGACAAGAAAATCATTTATCTTGGTTTTAGAAATTCATAAGTTTCTAAATACAAAATGTAACTTAAGGTCGTATTGTTGAAGTTTTCTTCTTCGATTGGTGTTATTTTTATAGTTTACAATGAAAAAAGGAAATCGATTGTCTTAATTAAATTTATTTATGTTATGCGAGATGTATGGCAGTAAATAAAGATGTATGTAAATAACAAGAACACGTGATGTAAAGATAATCATTTTCATACATTTTCAGGCATTAAAATTAAATTTTGTCGTAATTAAAATTTAGCCTTACCCAAATCAAATTGTATCAACTTGAATATTTATAACTTGATTCATATCCGCAATTACCCAAACTCGTTGTACTTACAAATATGTTCGGTGACTTTTTGTAGACTGATCGCTGGTTTGAAGTTAAGTTTTCATAACGTTAGTTAAATTAAATTTTATATGAAATATATACAATTCCAAAATTGGTATTAAAAATATAGATAATTATAAATTATTATTTTTTTCAATGGGCTTCCCACTCTTTTAAGGAAAATCAACAATTTATAGAAAATAAAAATTATCTCAAATTAAAATCAGAACAATAATACTGAAGGTTAAGGAATCAACATTTAATTTGTTTTAGGTTATTTATATATTCTAAAAAATTGTTAATTAACAATTAAGAATTTAAAGGGATATAATAGAATAATAGGGAATAGAATTATATCCCGTTTTACAATTAGCAATATGTATATCATGCGGATAAAACATATTGGGGTAGATACTCGATCGGCAAGCAAGCAAGCAACCAATTTGCTACTTAGCCGATATCCTGACTCAATCAATTATACCAAGGAAATTAAAATTTCAAAATACATACATTTTTCATAAAATTTTTGTTTATTTACTGCTTCAAAAATTAAACGGCAAATTTTTGTATTGTTCTATAGTCTATACTGTGGCCCTATTTTTTAATTAAGCCCGAGCAAGCAGTGCGCTGTCAAAAAATACTCTGTGTTTTTTTATTGAACCTGAGTAATTTTACTATGTACACTGTTTTTATTTGTGAACTGTGCTTACACCGAGCATACTCGGTTCTTCAAATTTTACTCTGAAATGAGTGCCAGTGTACGAAGAGTATGCAAAGTAAAAAACAAGTTATTACTCTATGCACACTGGTTCATTTGGCACTGCACACCCTGTGCTCGGTGTACAATACCCAGGGCAAGCCTGCTTGCTCGGGTTTAAATAAAAAATAGACCCTATGTGCAATTGTAAAAAAAAACTAAAAGCTTGTTGAAAATATAATTTGAAATTTAAATTTCCTTGGTAAAATTGATTGAGTAGTCAGGATTTCAACTAGCAAATTGCTTGCTTGCTAATCAATCGAGTATCTATGGGGTAGATAAATATATAATAATATTCAAGTGCTTGAAAGGTATTTGGATATTGTTTTCAAGCGAAGAATGTTTACTAGTTGACTGAAACAATTGGGTTTTTAAATTGCAATGATACTCTTCCGAACTCATTACTGATTGGACTGCAAATTAGATTACCGAAACTCTGATACAATATTAGTGATTTTTTCATGATTATTATTGACAAATACTGTATTAGATAAAGTAGATGATACTCGCTAGTTTCGAACATGTATAATTAAAACCTCTTGATCTAAGACATCTTTGGCCCGATTTTAAATAAGTTTCCGGAATAGAAAAAAGAAGAAATTTTCAAAGGAATTTACAAATAATCTTAATACATCTTTTTCGGATTATTTGAACTTTTTAAATTTAGTTTCACAAGCAGTTCCATAAGCAATAATATCATAAGGAATGCAGGAATGAATAAAAGCAAAATACATTAATTTCAAAACGTATTTAGTGTGCTAAACGAAAGAAAAAGCGCATAAAAATGAAAAAGATTAAGTTTTTACATTTTATTCACCACAATATTTTTAACTGGTCGTCGGGGCAGATAAGTCTAACCGAATTTGAACCTTAAAGGATCACGGGTACAACAACTAAAACAAGACAAATAGAGAAACAAATTGAAACCGCGAATAAAAGAACACAGCAAGTTAATCTTCTGCTAATTACCGAATTGGAAAACTTCTTAAATCAAACGTGTACAAAATTGTGACAAAAATCGTAAAGTGTAGTGATAAATTAACCGCAAAGAAGATATATTTTGCCATAGGATTAATTTTGCATATGTTCCATGTTTTTATTTTTGATATGTCCATAATAATGTAAAATAAATAATCACACGATTGACAAAAAAATTTAACAATATTTAATATTAAAAATGTCAGTATAAAATATGATAGTCGTGAGTTCTACAAAAGTCCCATTTTATTAAATTTAATTTTAATTTGTTCATCTCAAGACATAAGACAATGAAAAGTCAATCCCAAATATTTGAAAAATTCAACTTTTTCAATTGTAATATCACCTTGAAAGGTGGTAAATTCACAAGAACTGTATCTGGTCAACTGAAAATCATATATTATTTGTTTTTGATATATTTAATGATAAATATCAAATATGAAAATATGTAATTTTAGTATGAAAGATTTTGGTGAAGCAAAAATCTTGTTTGGGCATAAATATCACACGTGACCGTGACCAACACAAAATTTGGATAGACCAGGACAAACATAATATGTATACCAGTGAACTGTTCTGTTAGCCAGATAAATGTCAAATATGAAATGTCATTTAAACGTTTTTTAAATACCTAATAATTTACGTAACCCACTACTCTATTGAAATCTACGCTTCATAGTTAGTACTGGGCAAAAATAATATTTTCACTCAGCATAAAATGCAAAAGCGTCCATACAGAGTGACAATTATGATTTTCGTGTTGTTAAAATAATACCTTATGTATTATGATCTACCATGTAAAAGAGTCCTAGATTTTGTAAAAAATGAACCCCAAAATATATTTTAATTCTAGAATACTTCTTTAGGAAGGCTCTTATTGCAAAAATACTCTATAAATATTATAGGATGGTGAGATTAGTTTAATCCATCAATCTTATATATAATCTGGAGATCTGGAGATCTGGAAAAATTTTGGTAATGAAATCAATCTGTATTTTACAATTTGAATCGAGAAGTGTTGGCTTTGATCCTCCATCAGAGGAGGCAGGATGCAAGGGTGAATTTCTATACCAAATTATTATGATCGGTGCTTCTTAAAGGTTAATCTGAAGCAATGTTTAGGGTGAAGTGAGTATAGTGGCAAAACAATAAGGCTTGTTTGTAGAACTGCGCAAATCTATTTAAAAATGAAGTGGTAGTTCATAAATTTTAGGGTAACTGTTGTAACTTTGTAACGGTCGGTAAAATATGTTAGAAACCGCAGCGAAATTTTGAACTGGCATAGGTTTTACTACTAGATGATCACTGTAGTAACGACTACCAGTAGATAAATAAAGCAACTCAATAAAGATTTATCGGAGTTTGGGCGAAGCAAGCATAAACAAACCACATTTGGCACAACAGCACAACGGCAGGTCAATTCTGACTTTCCTATAGGAAAAAGAAATTAGGAAAAATATTTACATATCGTTTTTATCTTAAATGTCATTTTCTGGCCTACTGAGAAATGTTGTTTGATCTAAATTTTTATAATTTAGGAAATATTGTTTCCGTATCGAAATTGGAAAATATTCCTAATTTAATTTTACAATTTACACCAATTGTTTACCATAGTATGCCAGAATTTTGCGACAAAAATACTGAAAATATTTCTCGTAATTTCTTTTCCCTATAAAGCCAGAATCGACTTGCGGAAGTGTAAAACTGCTTTATTGTTTTTTAAATGATAAAGTGTTTTTAAATCTGACTGATTTTAATTAATTTATTCCGATTACATAGCAAAAATAAGTAACATAATAATGTAATTCTAATTTTAAAAGAATTAACGTAATCGCTATCAACGTTAAAATTCGTTTCGTAAAATTTATTTCGCCATCTAGTAATGTATACTTCGGCAATAGCATTTAACGAAATCCTCTACAATCTTGATCGTTTGATGGTTTTTTGAAAACTACCTATAATTGCCCTTATGGAGCCAAGTTACCTTTGGATTGAAAGTTGGTGAGTCATATTGAGATCGGATCAAACCCGTTCATAATTTGAGATAGACGTAAAAAATTTCAAATCATATTTTTGTAAATTGTCAGAATTGAAGATACATGATCGCTTATTATCGCAAACGTAATAAAAATGAAGTTTTTTTTTATTTATAAATATTTATTGTTTTTGTTTTTTTTTTTACTCAAATCCGTAGCTACTCGTTTGTGACTATGATTCAATTGAATATTATGTAAAATGTTTAATTAGTTTACAATTAATGTAACAGAAATGATGAAATAATAATAAAATGGCATTAGGCTTTTTTTATATAAACAAATATCACCTTTCGCTCGCATAGGAAGTGGCGCTAACTAGACGGCATTTAAAAGGCCAATACATATAAATTTTTTAGGATTGGGTTAACGTGATCCCACAAACTTTTTAGATTGAGGCGAGTTAACACGAACTGTATTCGATCCCGTATATGTTGAAATTTCAATCCGGGTTCAACTTCAATACGGCGTTACCATGTAATCTCTACAACATTTAAATACATTTTTTAATAAATATAATATTCATTCGGATATAAATAGAATAAAAACCTTGTGTAATGTATCAGAATAAAAACACCAAGTAGTTTGTGTACAGCACTGCCGGCAGTGCAGTGAACAGAACATCGTTTTGCACAGCTGCCATCATTAGTGCAATAATAAATTTATTTCAAAACTGATTGAGTCGACTAAGGCAAGCTATGTTTAAATTTCTTTTAAAAAGGCAAAATTTTAAATTACGATTAAAAATAGTACTCGTATTAAAATAATGTAAAATCCGTTACAAATAGAGTAAAAGGATCAAAATTTATCAAATGTGGTTTCTGAAGAAGAAGAAGAAGAGAAACAGAAAGAACTTAATTGTTTCTGGGAGTATGATATTTCTTTGGAACAAAGTTCAACGAACATCCAAAGTAAACATCACTAAAACGACCTAGATAAAGTTGCAATTTTTATTGCAGCAGTATCAAATGGCGGTCCTATGACTTCCAGACAATTCGAATTTTGAAATAAGACAGGAGAATCAAAACACTCTAGATAAATATTTGAAATATTACAGATCGAGCCTGCTGGCTCCAAATAAAATTGAGTTAAATTGAGTTCACCAAAACTGAGAAAACTTTAGGTAAATATATTTTATGAAGTATTTTACTGAGCATATATTTAAAGCAATGGTAAAATATACATAGATGCATATACGAGATCCAGCAAAGCAAATCATTTAAGCTAGCTTAATTTATTTATTAGTAATCCAAATTAGTATGTACTGGAGTAGAGCAATTGGTGTTGATCACGTTATGCAAACTATGACTAGAGACCGGTTTTGACAATTACGGTCAAATTTTCATGTCGTCAACAATCTGAAAGTTTCATAAGATAATAAGGATTTATTTTATACGGTAGGAGATGGTCCCTTTCAAATGTACTCTATCGGTAAACCTTACCCCTGGTGCTTAAAATTATTTGTACTTTGGAGAAAACTGGACAGCGCACCAAGGTAGACAAAGGTAAATTTCGACCTTTCATAAAAGCAGGTTTGAGTTTAACAGCAGTGGTATATTTCATTTTTTAACAGAATTAAAGTATAAAGGCATACATTTATTTTCATTTTTTTTTAGTCCTATTACTAGCAATTTTAAAATACGATGAATAAATGTTGTTGGAACTGCTCGCTTTAATGCTTCGAAAACCCAATTTTTTGGAGGACCGCAAATTTAAAAAGAAAACGCGGGATACGTAGATAGACCAATGTGTAAGCCATGAGGGTTCTATATGTTTTCTGAAATTACTCAATAATAAAGCTAGTTGCTTAGCATTAATTTTTTGGGAAAAGGAGATATGGCACCAATTAAACAATGGAATTCATTTGTCAAGCTAGAGAGCTTACATAATGCCAGTAAGAGAGGGGTAAATATTAATGGTCAAATGGTTCAGTCAGTACACAGAACGTTCATTAGTTCAAAGAAATGGACATTACGAAAGGTGTATTAGGCCAAAAGAAAAGGTTGTCCATCATTGGATATTGTTACTGCTACTGAATTTGAACCAGAAGCGAGTAGAATGAAAAATAACTTAAGCCCAATACTTGATATTATAGGGTTTTCCAATAAGAGTGATATGATTTCTTTAAAATAAAACACGCTAATTGTTAAGGAAATTGAAATGTTTTTTATTTAATGTGAAGTACAATCGATACAATTAAGTTCTGAATAAAACGTCTGAATAAGACTTCTTCTGCAGGAACGAATTCGATGAACCCAATTTTCGAACACTTTTTCCATTAAATCAAGTCGTATGTCATGAATAGCACGTTCAATATTGACTTGTAAAGCTTGAGAGTTTGGTTTATTGCTAAAGACCAATGACTTCAAATAACCCCACAAGAAATAGTCTAATGGTGTTGAATCACAACTTCTTGGAGGCCATTCAATATCACAATTTCTGGAAATAATCGAATCTCCAAACTTTTCTCGCAATAATTCAATTGTTGCACTTGCTGTGGGGCACGTAGCCCCGTCTTGTTGAAACCAAATGTTGTCAAGATCAACTTCTTCCAATTTCGGCCATAAAAAGTTGGTTATCGATCTATACCGTTCTCCATTGACAGTAACGGTGTTACCAGCTTCATTTAGAAAAAAATACGGACCGATGATTCCACCAGACCAAAAACCACACCAAACTGTCAGTTTAGGTGAATGTAATGGTTTTTCATGAATAATTTGTGGATTTTCTTCGCACAGGAAAGGACAGTTTTGTTTACTTACCGCACCACTGAGATGAAAGTGAGTCTCATCGGAGAAGATGATTTTCTTAAAAAAATCGTTATCGTTTTCAAGTTGTTCCAAGGCCAAAATCAGCAAATTCACGACGTTTACGGTGGTTCAATGGCTTCAGTTCTTGAGTGAGAACAATTTTATACGGATGCAAACCGAAATCCTTTCTCAAAATCCGCCAGGTTGTGGTTTGAGACAACCCCAATTCTTGAGAAAGTCTTGGAATCGACAAATTGCGGTCTTCAGCAACACTTGCCTGAACGGCAGCAGAATTTGCATTACTTCGAGGGTTTCTTTGTCTTATTGGCACTTGAACATTATGTAAAGACAATGTACGCTCAAAATTTTCAACAATTCGACGAATAGCGAGCACACTTGGACGATTATTACGACTATAAAATGGCAAAAGCGCTCGAAAATTTGCAGTTGGAGAAAGATTATTTTGATAATAAAACTGAATAATTTGTAAACGTTGTTCTTGCGTATATCTCACCATGATGAAATTGTAAACATTACTAAATACAATGAAACAAAAAATGACAGATCATGACATATTACAAATGGCCGTAACGTCACTCAAAAATCATATCAATCCTATTGGAAAACCCTATATTAGGTTGTATCGATCATTTACGGAATTTAGGCAAACTGAGGAACTAGTTGCAAACAGATGTAAAACTGACAAGTGAAGACGTTCATTATGCAATTGTGAGATAATTATGAGTACAATTATGAATTTAGGAGCAATCGTGTCTTTTATGCAGTTAATAAAATAAAATATGGTACAATTGTACTCGTACTAAAACTGAGTTCTTCAATCGCTTGACCAAAAGTTTTATAATAAAAGATGACGACTTTTTCAACGAATATTTATTGAGGATCAAGTTTAACTACAATAAAAGGAAAATGATTACTGAATGGAATTTCAGAAAACAACTCTGAATCTTTTTCAACAGGAAAACCATCATACTGACCGAGGAAAAAAACCTGATCTTATCAACTTCTTTGTAATCAAAAATATTTCTACCAATTTAATGAAAGTCGAGGAGAACCAGAACTTGGGTTCAGGTCATTCTCCAATAATCATAGTGATAAGTGAATATATCATCATCCAAAATGAGAATAATCTCGTACTGGTCAATAAATATACCGATTGGGAAAGTTTCAAAATATACAATACGTTGAAGAAAAATTAAACATGATCATAATTAAATAATGATCAAGTGGACACAGCAGTAGAAAAACTTGTCAAAGACATTGAAAAATCGGTTTGGCAAGGTACTCCAGAAATAAACAAGAGTCTAGAAGGAAATAGCTATCCTAAAGAAATAGCGGATCAACAAAATAAAATCGAGATAATCCATAACTCCATAAGGTAAAAAAGTTTAAACAAACTCACTCAATAATTGTTAAGAGAAACTGAGAAATTCAAAATGAGACAATTAACTTCTACTTGCTCAAGTTGATAAATGATAAAAATACTGACTATTCACTTTGAAAAGCAACTCTCCAGTTAAAAATACCATCAATGCAACTCCATACTATCAAGAAAGTGGAACTTTGCAAGGAATAACAAAGAAAAACCGAAAGAATTGTTGAGTACCTTGAAGATATATTTGAACCACATGAACATCAAACTGATGAAATGTTTGATGAAATCGTAATACTATCCGTAATACGGAGCTTGAAGATAGTACTTCTAAATCTCCAACTGAAAGACGAAATCAAGAACAATTTTCGAGACGAAAAAGACGAAAAGACGAAATCAAGAACAACCTTACTTTGTAATATCATATAGACCCATTGCCTTGTTACTCACAATAATTTCAAATGTTACTACATATTTGAAAATACTTAAACCGGTACACGATAGAAGTAAGCTTATTCCGAATCATCAGCTTGGCTTCTAATATGGGCACTCAACTATTGATCAAGTACATAGAATAGGCAATGCGTTTGAAAAGGCATTACAAGGAAAAGGTCTGCTACCGATTACAATTGTATGTAGCGCAAGCCTTTGGCAAAGTCTGCCGTGAAATAAACTCAAGAGTTCCACACTAGAAAGTGTTCGTCTCGTTTTATATCTATCATATACCCAGAACTTCCAAAACCTGAAAACAGCAATATAGCCACCTTCTCCGATGGCACAGCTATCATGGCATTTAAATAATGACGGAAAAGATACAAACACCCATTGAACAATTACAGGACTGGACGAGAATTATGGCACAACTTAATGAAATTACACTGCTCGTCAAAAAATTCCGGACACTTGAATTATTAATGCATGACAACGCCATGTTCTTACATAATTCCATTAAGTACGAGTGGGATATGCTATAGGGCGTCGTTTAAGGCAAAGAGAAGTCGTTCCAGAAACCTTAGATCATCTTCTGCTGGAAGAATGGGAAATGATACCTCAGGGGTATCTTGCAGACCTGGTGCATAGTATGCCAAAAAGAACGCTAGAACGGAATACTGAGTAGTGTTCGGAATTTGTTGACGAGCAGTGTAGTTCAGTGCACATTGATTTTACAAACAAATGATTATCTTATATAAACCAGTGTATGTATATGAACAATCATGAAATACCACATGCTAAGAAAACGCATGGTATGACGCCGTTAAACAAAAGTGCTTGTAAAATTATACGTCATTTATTTGGTGTGATTGCCTTACTTCCCTGATCATTCGCAAGTAACCCATACCAGAAATTGAAAATTGATCACTTAATTCTCATTTATCTAGGAATATGAAACTTTAAAGATAAAAGCAATACAGATTTGTGGCTTAAAGATAAGAAATACTTGTCCATACCATAGCATTGATAGACGTTTTAAACAATCGTAATATGTAAATTCTATTTTCAAAATAAACATTTTCTAAAATTCGAAATTGTAAGAAATTTTTCTCCGAAGCTATCATTATAGTGGTTCATTTACCATGCTATGCGGAAAAATTCGGCTTTGTTTACGTGGAATGTATAACCACAACTATAATTTTGTTTCATGAATACTGAGTATCCTTTGCTGACTGCATCTTAAACTTTGTGGTAATGAAGTTATTTTCAAAGATTTCTATTATGAGTTCCATTATGAGGTGGAATTCAAACTAACTAATTTTTTTATTAATCCGTAACTTAGAATTTTGGAAATTGTACAGCGATATGTCAGTAACAATATTTGGTCGTACGTGTCATTAAACTCTTTTGGTGTGGTATATTACCCGCACATTATACCAAACTATTCATAACTAATAATAATAGTGAATGGCCCCCCAATTACATATTCACATGCAATATTCAAAATTATATTTCTCTAATATACGTATGTACATATATAGATGTGTGTTGCTGCTAGTAAATATGTTTAGCTGTTTGGTGAAAGTTTTTAGCGCACCCATACATATTTGCAAATCACGGTAATTAATTATAAATTTAAATAGACAACAATTGACCATGTGGTTGTACTTAAGATAAATTCAAATCCATACCCATTAAGATCCTACACATTAATAATTGTCTCATGTCTTTACCGAGTGTACAAGTTGTATATGGCTCAACAAAATTAACAAAAATAAAAATTAATTCGCATGTTGTAATCTGTACTATGGAAACACGAAAAAATATTTTGCACGCTTAAAATAAAAACCACAATTTCATTATAGGTACGGTATTATTATAAATCAAAGCACTGGAAGAAGAAGAATTCCGTCTGGATAGATTTTTTGTATACAAAATTATATTCTTATATATTTCGCTCGATAATATCCATCCATCTATCCGTCTTCTAGTTCAGAGAATCACAACACAAAAAATTAATGAAGTTCATTACATCTAAATATGTTTTTTTTTGGTTTATTGATTAAGTTAAAAAAAATGTAAGTTAAGTTCCTCTTTTATGGTTCAATTTGTTTCAAGAACTATATATTCTTAGTGGAAGCGTTGCTTGAAATACGTAACTTGATAATGGTCTTCTTTAATTGTTACTAAGATATTTATACGTTAAACATAATTATAATAAATTATTTAGTATTTTTTTTTTTTGTTTTATGTTTGTTTCATTTTTGTGTTTGGATTTTCTTTTTTCTATATACATAGCTATGAAAAGTCCAAGTCCAAGGACAAGTCTCGAGGTCATTTAACATTATTTATATTTAATTTCGTTCTTATACACAGACACAACATATTTTGTACAAAAGATGGGCTGAAAAACCAATTTCGTTTTGTTGCCAAATAACTATAACCATCGGAGAAGTTATAAAGTTTGATATGACTTGTGGAATAAAATTGAACATAAAAGAGCCCATAATAAATTATGATGAAGTCATGTTTTATGATAATATGAGTGTGCATATTTTGTCAGAGGAAGGACGGATAAGAAAATTTTATAAAAATATTTTTTTTTTAAAAACCTTTTCTCATGCCTGTATGATGTGAATATAAATGATTGTCGTTAGAACATTTTTCTTTGTTGAATAATAAATCCGAGGTAAAATGTGCTGAAAATATTTTGTTGTCTCGCAGCAGGAATATGTGTTCAAAAAATGTTTATTTTCGCAGTATGGGCAATATCGTATATATTCAAAATTGCATATGGATTACGATCTCTTTAAAGGTTGGTGGTCGTTCAAAAGTACTAATGCACCATCATCCGAAAAGTATAATGACCTAATATAAATTTAACATTAAAAATTGCGCATAGTCACTTGGTAAATTTTTTGTTTCTAAATTCCAATCAACCACAAAATTATCGATTCTTGTTGACATTTCAAAAATTTTCTTAAACATCGATGACTAATTTCTGTATAACTTTATAATATTTAAATTTTATTTTAGAGCTACCATACCAAATCAATATTGGTGACATCAGTAAAGGAATACTAAATTAAATAATAAACTCTGAATGTCTATTCGGTAATTCACGAAACGGAAGTAAATTTAAAAGGAAATTGGACAGTTACTACTAGAATATTGTTCTTAACCAAACAAACAAAGCGATAAGTTTATTGACTACACAATCACCCGATCAAGAAATATCGCTCCAGTGCTGTTTCTTACATACACATATTAACGAAAGTGAATTTATGCATGCAATAAACAGTGTAATTATAATTTGTTGAGTAAAACATTATTGCAATTTCATATACATTTGGATTGACCGTTATGTAATTAGATACATAAAGATTTATAATTAATTCTGATGTATGTTTTAAAATATTTCTACATCCAAATGATATGCTTATAAGTTAAGTTATAAACAAAGTTGCGGTATTTTAACAAATCGTCTTTAATTATGTACGATGTGAAATAAGTTATGGTTAAATTATTCTATTCTATACAAATCTGAAAATCTAAACTCGTCATATAACATATACGTACGTATACATAATACCTATTTAAATGTTTTGTTCAGAATCTAGCTATATTCCAACTATTGTGTTGCTATAAAAGTGTACTTGAAATTTAGGTTAGATTAATATTTGATAATAGCATTGAACAATTTTGCAAGCGCGCTTGTATTGAATACACATATTATTCTTATTACAGTTAATTTAAAGTAATCTTGACCTATAATACATCGCGGTGCTGTTATCTTTTCATCAGCTCATTAGCGTAAAACAATCAATAACTTATGTAAGTACACAAATTTTAATTCCGCGTGTAATAATTAATGATCATCAATAATATCAGTAGCGATTTTAAATTAAATTTCAATGACTTTGCACATATTCGAAACCAATAAAATTTGATATGACGAGGAGCTTCTATCAATACATCTTATACTTTTAGTTGCGACTAAATGAGTCGTTATAAAACAGAATGTAGCTGAATAATTTGTATTTTTTATTTATTTATAATTTTTATCACAGTCATTATGTAATAAATTATATAATTTTATAGTCATTACACTTAACATACCAATTGATAGATCAAGGTAACGGAATTTATTTATTTATTTATTATAATAACTAAAAAATTTGACTTACCGTATCAAGACACAACAATATCCACACGACTAGAGGCAAAAATATTTTCATTTTTGCTGTAAAATAAAAAAAAATAAAATATTTAATTATTTATCATTTAAAATTATTATATTTTTGTTCATAAATTTTCTTAATTTAAATTCTGTTCATAAATTAGTATATCCTTATTTCTTATATACGCTTACACAGGAAGATGTTATATACCTAGGTATTAATTATTGACTATTTTATTTCTCATTTTTTGTTTCGACTTATAAGTCTTTTAACAATATAAGATTGATTAGTTAAGTAATATTACAACAAGAATGATTTAATGTCTGTTAACAAAAAAAAAAGTCTCACAAATTCTAAACGAAGATGATTTTATTTTAGTGTACAAGATGCTTAAATATAAGAATGGGTGGGATTCTGTAAAGTTGATTGTGAATATAGTCAATTAATTTAACTTTATAAGATTTATTATAAATTGTTCTGTTTTTAGGTTTTAATGGTAAATTCCGTTTACTTATCGCTATTATTTTGATTAACTTCTTAATTTTCTCATAAATAATTCAATGCAAGTAAATAAATGATTTTAATTTAATGATCGCGACTGTTAATTGTACCATTTTAGTGGGAAGAATTAATAGTTTTTGTTTTTTTCTTGGCTGACCGGTTAGCTCTTTTTTCTTCTTAATATGCCAAAGTAAACAGCAGTGATATTTTGTAAGTTTTTATTTTTGGATATAACGAGGACATCAACTAATTTCGAGTTAATATATGTATATAAAAATTTACTCATACATCCATAAACTTATGACAGTGCATCTTACATGTTATTAGTCCGTACGAGACCGTGATGGTAATTTTTTATTTATATTTATTATATAAAAATATATTCGTCATCAAGGCTGTTGGTATATGTATTACACTAACATTTTAAAATTATTTTATTAATTTATTCCCAAAACTCGATGATACGCTATAAAACTATTCCTCCAAGGTTTCGATCGAAAAAAAGCAACAAAATGTAATTATAAAAAAAATGAAATATTAATAAGTAGGTAATCTTTTCTTATTTCTCTTTATGAATGGAATACCTGCGATCAAAAATCCATTCAAACAGTTCACTAAGCAAAACCAATTTAATGAATGATTAAATGTGATGAAAGTATATACAATTCTCAGAAAAATGGATTTGGTTTTGGGAATTCAAATTCTGCTTCCCGGGAAGATGAATATTCTTATTCTTACAATTGTTATTTAATAATGGAAGTGTATGGCTAAATAAAGACTTTCTCTTTACAAGTAAATCATCGAATCTTAATGTACTCGTAACAAAATATGGTTAAGACAGCTTTTTTCTTTTTAATATTTAATATTGCGTAAAATGCGCACTGCGCGATTGAAAATGTAATATAATCTTGATATTACATATTAACGAGGCTATTTAATAAATTATATTCGTTTAGCGAATCCGATCTGGCTTTATCTTCTTATAAATCTAATAATCCAAAATGTTTTTTTATTTCAGATCCATAGAAATAAAATAGTTTTTTAGAATATTAATTCCAGATTACCCTCGCGCGTATAAAAACTAAACTTTAATCTCACACAATTTATCAACTTTGTATATATGAGAGTGTATATGAGAAATAAACTACTACAAGTTAATGTTAAAATATGTGCCTGTGGCATTTAATAATTTTATAATCGATCTAAAAAAAACAAGTCATATGCAATAACCACAAATTAATTATATGACTTTCACTAAATTGGATTGGATGGATTTAAAATGGCAAATTTGATGATATGACTAATTGATATTACGAAATTAAGCGGATATTTATAATAAATGCGCGGAGACAAGCTCGTCGTACATGTTCAAAGGAAGTTTATTGCAAACAATTTTTTTTAATTAAAACTTTAGCAGGTTCATAATTTTTTGTTGTTAAGAATTTTAATTAAAACTTTTTTTATGTCTTCCAAAATCACAAAGTAAACAGACAGAAAAGATTTAACATTTTTGCCAACTCTTCAATTTTTGTCGTTCTTATATTTTATAACAATGAAAACAGCGATTGTTTTTCAAGCTTAAAAGAAGTAAATAATTGAAATCATGTTTTTTGGCAGGAATTTCGTTTTCTTTAAGGTATGTTTTAAGCCAGAATAATGTGTATAAGTACAGCCACGGACAAAATTATGCTTTGTATTATTCTCCCCAAATTTTATTAATAAATTAATTGTTTGATTCATATCAAAATTTGTATTCGACTTAAAGTACCAAGAAGCAGGGGCGGCATGTTGTGTGTTCGAATTATGTTCGAAATTCAAAAAAAGTCGAATGGCGGTATGTTATATCATTTTCGAATCGCGTTAATGATAAAGTTTCATCATTTAAAACCAAAGTAATAATAAATGTAGCTGACATTTCACTCTCGAAAAAGTATTGCAAGATTTAAAACACGATAGCAGTCGAAAGTGATACAACATGCCAACTATCACTTTTTCGATTCGACTCTCAAAGTCGACTCTAGTTTTAATTTTGTTCTCGAATCGCGTCATTTTGATTTTATAAATAACAAATTTAAAAATTGCATGTTTCAGCAGTTCATCTGACGTTGTGAAAATAAAATATCGAAGGTGACGACATCTTTTAGAATATATAGAAACAATTTAATGTCAAATAATTCTTGTCCTTCTCTACCTTTTTTATGAGACATATAGTAATCAATTTCGTGTAATTAAATTCGTATATATAATAAATTAAAATAGGTTATGGGCCCAGGACACGTAGCATTGCAATAAATGTATTATTATTAAAGATATAAAAGACGTAAATAAAATTTAATACAAAGAAGTTCTACAATAAAATGACTACAAGTAGTGACTATAAAATAAATGGCGATAAACTAAACATTTAAGTGGTGATGTGTTCATATAAGCAAACACGAATGTGTTAAATTAGCTACAGAATCGGCAAATGAAACGCAGTAAACACGTAATGTCAGAAGAACGATGCGTTCAGTTGCTGAGCTCGGCTGTTTTCCAAACATATATTCAAATAAGTCACCTGGCCCGATGAAGCTTATTTGATTAAGCACTTCTACACAGAAATGCCTCAAATATTGTGTCTTGGTTAAAGGAAATACATGCAGAATTTATTTTCAAATCTAATGACAACGACCAAGAAATTGTTTTCTTTCATATAATTGAGACAGGGGTACTGTGCTCTCACGGATAAATGTATTACTACGAAAAAGAGTTTAGTTAGGCTTTTCTATGAATTATCTATAAAAAGTGGTCTTGGAAAGTTTAATATTGTTTCTATATTCCATTAAAATATAAAAACTATAAATATATTTACAAATTATATTAAAATGATCAATTTACAAATGAAAAAAGTGCCTTGGGTGTGTCTGAAGCAAGCTTCATTTTTTTCCATTGGCATTTTCTGTACTTTTCTGTACCTAAACTTAATAGAATTTGCTTTTTGTTATTACGTCCCAAATAAGTCGGTATAATGTATTTTAATGAGTTGATCGACTTATTCCAGATAATGGGGATAATTAATTCAATAAGTCTGTAATAAGTCGGTGTTTGGAAAACACACTAAGACTGTCGGATTAACACTCAATTGAAGTTTATCCTAATCTAATCCTAAACCAACAAAAAAAAATAAGAGTGAACTGGTTTAAAGCAGTCATTTAGGCAAAGCCGAATATTTCTATTGAAAAAATTATTTAAATATATATTTATTTATTTGAACAAAAAACATGTCAATATAATATTTTATTAGAGCCATATAATTCTTCACCGTATACTCGACAAGCAACAACCCGATTAAAATTGTTCATTCTATAATGGAGCTCGCATATCTGACGCTCGCATGACATTCAATTGAATGAAGAACGGAATTTCTTAGTAAATTTGATTCTAAAAAAATTCACATCTCAAGATTTTCACCGATCGGCAAAATAATATTTTGGGAGACCTATATGTGCACTCTACTTGTGCCAACCCTAATTCTAATCGGGGGATGAATGAGATATGAATGAGATATGAATTTTCTTAGAATCAAATTACTAAGAAATCCCGTTCTTCAATTGAATGTCATTTTTGATATGCGAGCTCCATTAGAATTTTCATCGGGTTAGCAAAAGTGGAGTGCACATATGGGTTTACCAAGTTGTTATTGTGGCGAGTTTGACAACCGGTTAAAATTTTGAGACATGAAATTATTAAGAATCAAGATTTCTTAGAAATGCTGGGTTTCACAAGAATACCGTTTTAGGTATTTAACACCATTATAATTTTATTTTGGTTCGCACTCGTAGAGTACGCATGTATAGGAATTTAAATCATTTATCTTTTTTCAATTTTGAGTACTTTGAAGGAATAAAATGCATAATAACTTAACGATTATTATTTTCCGAAAATTACCACTGTTATTTGACCCTACTTTTATTTTTGTTAATAAAATCTGTGAACGATGTTTAGTTTCTCCTAGCGTAACATAATTTCTCCACAATTTTGCTTTTATTAGAATAATGAATTTAAATCAAATTGAACCTAAATAAACATTGTGAATTTAAATTATTTGTAAACCTAACAATTGTAAAATCGCCTAAATGTTCGCAAATCACTAATACATCTTCACATTTTGTTTTATTTTTGAACTATGTACGACTGAACAGCGAATCAAAACAAGTAAAAAAACTGCGTTGTCAATGGAACGGATAAAGCAAAAATTTCCTTGCAATAAATGGGCCTTTTCTCACTATAGTGTGTAAAGGGCCAATACAAGGAAATGGATCGGAATGCTCACAAAAAAACATGTGAAAACATGTTTAAGCAACATAATTACCAACAAGGTAGTAATACCGGATTTATTCCATATGTGACGACTGTATTAAGTACAAGCTACATCGGTGTAAATAAGTGATAATTGTGATCGTTGCGCGGTATGAAGCACATTCCAAATACAAGCAATATTTGATATGTATATTTTAATGGACCAATGACTATAGAAACTTTTGTTGAAGCATGTTATTATGAGGTTCTTAAGAATAAAATTTTGAAAACATAAAAGTAAAGCATGTGGTGTACTTGAACGATTTTTAAATGAAGCTAAGACTAATGGACAATTCATTTGTGATGGAGATAAAGACCTTAACAATAAGAGAGTTATCGAGCTGCTCGCTGGCATAGTCCACTAGAAGCAAGGCTTCGTTACATATGTCAATGATAAGGTTGGTTTCGAGTATGACTCACAAAAAGGAAAATAGTTCTGACCCTTAACGTAAAAACGTGAAATTCAAGCCAAAAGTTGTATGTAATTTCCGAAGGGATTCTACTGAATTTGATGTTTGTCAAGAAAATGTTCTAAACTGGACCAAAATTATCTGAATTAAGAGAGAAGTCAGAGAAAGTCAGATACCGAGGCAAGAGAAATCAAACTCAGAGTGAATTTTCAATGAAGTCCACTTCGAAAGGAAGTCAGGATTGCAATAAAAATGACGATTCGAAACAATCTCTTGGAATAGAGCAAACCAGCTCAAAAAATTAGATGTCTCTAAAAGATCGAAAAAAACGAAAGGCAACGAGGGAAACCCGTTTGGATGGAGATTGTTAAAGCTCTAAAGCTCCAAAGTCTAACGAAAGGGAGAATTTTATAGTCTCAATTCATGAAGAGGTGGGAAATTGAGGTGTGGAAACTATAGTCAAGCAAAATCGCTATATGCACGCCACTGTAATGTATGTCGGTTTATGGCGTGAAGTTGTGTAAATAAATTTTAAATATATATATATGTACTCTAATTATTTTTTGAATATCTTTCTGTTGAAAAGAATTGTGTACGGGGTCGACGCCACGATGGTGGAATAAATGATTCATGGATCCATGTAAAAAACAGACTTAAAAAAGAGTATTGCAAATCCTTGTTTGTCAATGATGGTCTATCGTTGTGGTGGTTATTGAAAACTCCAATAGGCTGTAAAGAAAGTGATCTTGACGAAGGAATATTACTTGATGTACCTTTAATTGCAAATACATTTATTTTTACAAGATATAAATTTTTAATTTATTTGATAGTTCTTTAAAGGCCTTCGGAGGGATTTCACAACATAATATTAAGACGGTTTTACTTTTTAACATTTTAAGGCAATCTCACAAATCTCAATTTGTATAATAAATATTTGACATCTCAAAGTAAAATCTAATGGAGTAATCATTACTTTTCATCATCAATTACAATCGGTGATGTTAATAAACACATATAAGACCCTCTGATGGAGTTCAGAATTCAGCGCCGACCCACCGTCCATGTCAATGTATAGGTTGACATGGAGCTTGCAATGTGCAGGTGGTATACTGTAGTTGTGTGAGTAGGTGAATAGCTGAATGGGTTAATGATGTGGCGTGAATGCGTCGTATTACAATGGACCAAAAATAGCCTAAGTGTCAACCACTGAAACATAATCATTACTTTACCATTTTAACACGTTAACATTATTCCTCTTCTCAGTTTTTACATAATTTTCAAATATAAGAGCAACTCTGGTGCTAGAGTCAGCGGAGATTAATTTAGAAAAGCGTTAATTTGTGCGCTTTCAAATATATCTTTTATATTTAAATATTACAAATAGTGTAAGTACACTAATTTTAATTTTAACTGTATTTGTCGAGCAAACCACAACAAATATTGTGTTAATTTATATAATTTTATGCCGAAGCCTTAAAGCGGGCTTTGTTTTTGATTGAAAAGACAGTCCAAAACTTCACGTCACATTAATACACATTAGTATTTAATTCAATCAGCCAACCACTAAAACTAAATTTTAAAAGCATTTAAAGAAAGAAGCTAATTCGGACCCTCTTATTTACTGATTGAATGGACCACCAAAATTTTTAAATATATTTCGGGTTGCTCATGCGGTTTTTAAAAGAGGTAAAAAAAAATTAAATTTTTTACAAATATTAAAATTCACAAATAAAATTTATACTTTGCAATATCTGGTGTAAAATTAACAACCAGAATGACTAAGAATAGCTATTTTAAAATAACTGATGTTGGTGGTTCACATCGCAATCAGGAATAGCGGCACAGGAAGCTATTTTTATTTTGTTATGGTCTAATGCGTCCTGCTTTCAACAAAATGTTATAAGAATTTTGCTGCAATACCTTGAAATTATTTTTCAGATACGATTCGTCAATGGTCAATAAAATTTCAAAAAATAAGTGCAAACATGCGTATAAACAATTGATTAATTGGGCCTTCGTTCGTATTCTAAAGACTAGTAAACAGAATTTTTTGTATTATTTACATATGAGGGGTCAAATTGCGATGTCATTGAATCGTGCTTATGTGTCGTTAAATCAAAAAGGAATCAAAATCAGTTATCAGTAATGTGGACTAAAACATCTGATATATTTGTAAAGAAGTTAATTCAATTTAAAACGATAATGAAAATATTGATGATGCTTAGCCAGAATTGAAACAAATGAAATTGAACCAAAATTCGGGAAGCCATTAGCACTAAATCCTATCTAACTCGAATTTGGGTGTTTAATAGAAAAATTAAGGCTTTACGCTCTGGAATAAAAGTATTTTAAAACCGGACAAGCACAAACTAGAGCACTAAAAGTAATTTTTTTTTGTGGAGTATATAAATGTAGTCCAATATAAGTGATCCGATTTACTCTAATTCATTGAATTCAGTTTCAATCGATTTAATTAAAATTAATTAAAATTTAATGTTATTAATTACCCTGTACATACTAAATTATACATAAGTTTTGTTGTTTCTTTATTCTATATATACAATGTATGGAGACCGAAAGGTCTGAATAATTAACTAGCAATGAAACTAAATTACGTAAAATACAAAATTAAAAAGAAGTTATTTTAATATTCAAAATATAATCTAATTAATTGCAATTTAAGATAAAATGACATGAAGTAAGAACATCTGTCCTCTAATAGTTAATATTAACGTTATTACTTGCATACTTTTTTACCGGCTTAAAATTTGTTGTTTTGGCAATCATTTATAACTTACCCTTTCTAAAAAATGGTTTAATGTATGTGTGAGATTAGTAAAAGTAAAAGTAATTTAAGTTGTATGATTTATCGATTTAGTTATATTCAATGTCAGAGTTGTAGTCCATTTTTTTAAAACTGCTTTTTGTGTGAATGTAGGAGACGAAATATAGAGTGTGTTCGCCAGAACTAACACACACTTATATTTGAGGTCGTTTCTCCAATCGAAATAATATGAACTCTAAATATCATATACATTTATTAGTGAGAAACAAACAACTATATGATATAATATAACCAAAACTATGTCTTTGATTAATGCATTCAGTTCAAGCTGTGCTAAAAAATATTCAATATATCTTAATTCCTATATAATAAAAATTGTTTAATGAGCTTAACAGTTTTGATTTGTGCCAAGTCGCGTACTATCCATCATAATTAACATATAATGTGGAGGTTGAGGTATGTATATTGTATGGAAAAGTTAAACATTTTCTTTATTATTTAAACATAAAGGTATACTTAAAAATTTCCATATTGAACAAAAGATTTCAATGCGTTTATCTTTGTAATTAGACGGCGAACCTGCGATTTAAATGAAAAAAATGTATCAAAAGAAAATTGAACATTGCGGTGCATATTATACATGACGTAATATTGAAGCTATTTACAATTCAATGGGTTGTCATTGTTTCGTGCGGTTGGTAATGTCGTGTACCCAAAGAATTGAAAAAATAATTGATTCACAATTCAAGGATTAATTAAGCCTATTATATTTATTTAGAGTTTATATATATATATATAGTTAGAAACTTAATCATTGACATTTTTGACATATTTTCCAATTAAAATAAAATAATGACGGTATTTGATTGAAATTTTAATGGGATGAAAATTCTCTAGTTTTAACCAGGCTCTATAAGCGAATAAAAAAAACGCGCTCTTCAATTGCGAGAAGTGAAAGACGTGGCATTTTACCATTTCCGGTAATTCTGAATTCGATTAGACGCATATATTTTATTTTTAGATCCGTCTTCTACTCACTATTTAATTTATTTTTATTTAAGGTGTTTTTATTTACGAAGTCGTATATATGAAAGTCTTAAGTTTGCTAACGTTCACTATTTACATGTAGGAGTTTAACCAAAATACAATGAATTTTTTTCAATGCTATTATTAATTCAAAATGTTTTCTTAAGAAAATTATCGTCAATATATACTTTAATACAAATAAAAAGATATTTATTTATATTTGTCAGAGTAAGAAATTTTGACATCAAGTCACCATCATCATCACATATGTTATAAGAAATGTTTTATACAAATATCTCTCATTATATACGAGTACACGTACGAGTGTAAAAAATACTAAAACCGAAAGAAAAGAAACTTGTTTGCTTGTTGCGAATTTTTACTTCGTTAAGAAAATAATAAAGTAAATGGGTGGTTGCTATATATATATATATATTAATATGAAACATACACACTATTACAGTACATATTACAGTATGGCGAAAAACTAAGTAATTATGGTTTCTGATCACAAGTCAAGGTGATTAATTAAAATTGATCATTAATATATGCATTTAAATGACGGTGTAGGAGGTTAACTGAAATCACCCCTACATATTTTAACGGAACAAAATGGTCAAATATTTTTCGTCACCCTGTAAATACACCAATGGCATATTTAAATTTTTTTTAACAATAATAATAATTGAATAATATAAATATTTGAATAAAAACAGTATAAGATATTATAACTGTATTCAATACCAACTCGTATACAAATAACATTAGAAAACTGTTTTTGTTACTAACTATAACCGTTTGAAGGGATTTCTTCGCTAAATGAACGATATCGCGAGTATTTAGAGTGGAGTAAAATAAATATTGTGATTTATAATACATCTCATGATTTTTGAATGTCTAAAGAATGGCGACTTTTATTCATTTTGAAAAAAGATATAACGAATGAGTAATTTTTCGTTTGATTTGTCTTGTGTTGCTTTTATATTCAATATGGAAATAACACCAAATAATGAAACCGGTTGGTGGAATATTTTTTATAAGCTTATTTATTACTTAAGAGGTCGAAATGTGAAATGTACTCGAAATATATATAATGTATACCCGCAGATGTTGATCTATATGATCTCTGTATGTCAAAATGCTTATAGGTTCTTTACTTTTTTCTAAAACAAAAATATTATGTGTATACATTTTACTTCTAATTTTCTTTCGATTTTGTTTGGATTAAAATAAAAAACTTGAATGATTTCACGACTGAAATAGCACAACCTTGTAATATTTTTTACGTGTATACGTCTCTGTATAAATTTAGCATAAAAAATAAGCAAACTGCTTTAAGTTGATTTAAGAAGAATTAATAATAATAATACTTTCAGAAGGTTTGAGTAAAGATGAAAATACATTTCTATACGCTTCTTGTGAGTAATAATGCAACTCCAATAAAAATGCAGTTCCTAAATATTTCCCAAGGGCGATAAAGTTACATATAACTTAGAAGTGACTAAAAAAACTTTAAAAACTGTTTGATAAATTTTTGTTTGTATTCAGAAATGTTTGATTTATTTCATCTTTGGTTCACGAATTTTTATTTCATGTTTTATAAGTATAATTTAAATTTATATATCAAGCAATAAAACTGTTTGTTCATTTTTATACGTTTTTGGAAATATTTTATGGATTCAAGTATAACGGTATTATTTTAATCATTAAACCTGATTTTGCAAAAGAAATGGATAATTTTGGCATGAAATGTATTCTGTGGTAGCTAAATATAAGATATTTTTTGTTAAATGTGAGATAGCCGCCCAGTAAATGAACTCTTAATAAATTCCATTATGAACTGTTACATAAAGTTGATGACAACGTTTTATTTTGGACTTCAAATAAATTGCATAATCTTTGATGGTGGAAAATTTATAACCAATAAGTCTTAAATTTTCCGTTTCTTTAAATACAACAGAATATGACGAGTTTAGGTTTTTTTTCTTCTTCTATGTCGTCCGGACCTTATACAGGTGGTCTACTCATATTATAAATTATTAGTACAATCATATTTTTATGTCTATAGTGTTTAAAAATCATTGACCTTTATAAATTTGACAATAATATGTTTTGTACCTTTTCAAAAACTTGCATCTATTATTCTTAAAATCTTCTCTTCAAATCTCGATATTGCATTTAATGTTATTTGATAGACTAAATATCAAGTGTATAACTGGCTTCAAAACAAGTTAAGATTTAAATAGAGATTTTAAAATTCAGCTTTACACGCTTAATTATGCACAAGCTATCTTTTAATTATAAATCCAAATTAAATGAAAATGGAAACATCGGAAAAAAACATTAGAAGGGGCTTAATGATATACAGTGCTCCGGAGCTATATAAATTTACAAATGCGCTTAAATAGCCTACAATTTTGATTAATTCAACTATCTGATGGAATAATTTATTACCATTCCATTTTTTTGTAAAGCAAAAAGCTACGTGCTTTATCCATGATACATCAAGCCTACAATTTATAATTGTTGCAGAAATGTAGCAAACAATTCAATTTTTTTTTCAGGATTGCATCGAAATTAAAAAAAAATACTATACCTACAAATTCACGTTGAAATGAAATCTTTAAGAGAATGTGCATTGCATCAATGCAACTCCTTTTGCTTTTTTTTGTAAGAGGCACTTCAAGGAATGATAGTATTCTATGAGAATAATCTGTTTGCAGTGTTTATAACAAAATAATTTCGAAATATAGTCTTGCAATTTACTTGAAAATAAATCTGTTTTAAAATCTAATAATATTTATTTTTTTTTTTAATTAATCTGATATCAAATATATTTATTCTACTGTGGTGTATAAATCTAAGTTTTTCTTGATAATTGTACGCTTGAGCAAAATGTTCAATCGTACAAAATGAGGAGAGGTTTTTCAAAAAAATATGTTTCCATTTATCGTCCACAAGTGATATTATTTCTGATAAGCATCTTCCACAAGTAGGACCACAACACAAGATGTTTTTTTCAGACTTATTTAATTCCATAATTTTGCCAATGTGTTTCGAAAGTGTGAGTTACGCGATGTAAAACGTAATACATTATGTTTAGTCTTGTTCGAATATTCCGAAATGAACGACAAAACCATGAAACGAATAAATCAAAAATAATCCGTTTCACAAAATCGTCCCAACTTCTACGCCAGAAACAAACAAGTTAGCCCGGAAATGACTCGCAAAACTGACTACATATGAACCGATACGTCGGAAACGAGATCGTGTATTGATGAGCTACACACACAATGTATTTAATCCTTGCAAAAAACTGATCCAGCCTATGTAATATAAATAATATTTTAATGAAATAAGGAAAACTTCCAAATAAAGTCGTGGTATATAGAAATTAAAATGGCCGTTGGAACTTTCCGAATAATCTACCAACACCGGAAAGTCATTACACCAGAAGAAAATCCGTAAAAGAATATATATTTATTCTGCGGCTTATATTTTTAAAATTTGTAACAATATTTAATAATTTACGTTTAACTATTTTGAAAATTAAATCAGCAATATTTTAGGAATTTTTTCATGGGTAATTTATTATTGGACTTAGAACTCTAGCTTCAGATGCTTGCAACATATGCCTTTTATGAACCAACACAATAAAAAAAATATAAAAAGTAATCGAATGATGCTATTGAAAATATTTGTACCATCTACAAAAAACGCGAGGTTCTGTTGAAATCGGATCTGCAATCTATAATTTTTTAAATAATTACTGTTAAGAGATCACGATTTCCTATACCGGCCGACATATTATTTAATCGTGTCGAAAACGATTTACCTCGATATCTTCGATTCGACGATTGGTAACTTTTAGATGTTAAAAGTATATTATATAGTGATTTCAATCAAATGGGGGATATTCAGTGCTTTAAAAGAATCGTCAAAAAAACCCAACCAAAAATTACCGATGCTTGTTTAGTATCTGATTACGAAAATTTTAAGTTTCAATATGGACTGGAAAATAAAGTTTCGCTTCGAGATGGATTTATTCCCAAACTTATTTTTAGAAGCACGGGAATAAACCTTATGCGTCAAGAGCTGATATAGTTTTTACATGAGAAACATTTGGCTGATACAAAATATTTGTGTTTAAACAGAAATATGACATGTAAAAGTTTTAAGCAAAATCGCAATGAAATAGTTATTAAACCGACCGTAATTTAAGATGTATATTTGAAACATTATTAATTTGACATATTTTCCAATTTTAATTAGGCTATAACGTAAATAAGAAATCATACAATTGTTAAAAATATGTTAACCAATTGAAACAGATAAAAAGTTAAAAAAAATTATCAAAATTTTTTTTTAACTTCTTAGCTTTTTATGCGGTTTTTTAACCAATTGAAACAAACTCTACAAAATTCTAATGAAAAATATTCAATATATGTATGTATCAATAAACATGTTTGCATCATGAACAGAACAATTTTCCTAAATAAAAACAATATTCCAATTACTTTGATCGGTAAATTTAGAAGAAAATGCCATTATGCCGCTCCACACAGTGCGGTAACACGGTTTTCTTCGTCTCTTACATCTTCGCCTATAAACAAAATTTCAAAGAGGAATTTTTGCAGCACATTTTGCAAAAAATGAATTAGGGTCGGATTTTTTTTTACGTGATTAGTATGGAATGTAACGCCCTAGCAAATATGGGGAATTTTAATTGTAGATTAGATTTTTAAAGTTTTGTTTCTTGTTTTTCCTATCCGTTTTGCTCATGCATCCAATATAAAATGAAAATAATTTTACTCATAAATAGATACGTGCCGCACTTGAATTTTGCTTGGAGAGGCAAGTGCTGCTTGAAAAATGCAATGTGTGAACCGGCTAATTGACTATGGACCAATTCTTGGGTAAACTGTTTAGTTCGGTAAATTTTAGTACAAATTACTTTTCAAGTCGCACCAATTCACTAGTAAATTAAATTAGGTAAATACTGCTGAAAGGTCAAATGGTTCATAGGAATACACAAAATCTGATCTTAGATTCTGATCAAGTGACAAATGACAATTTTTTGTGACACTGTACTAAAAATTGTGCTGCAGTTTTGCGACAATACTTGTGAGTACTAAATTGCGATTTGCATAGAGTGACTTTTCCGAAATGTCACCAAATATATTATTAAAATATTGTTATTGTTTTTTATTATAGTGACTTATAAGTTTTCATACAAAATATGTGTGAGTGTTTATAATTCTAAAAACCTTATAATTTATCTGATATAACCTAAAAATGCAGCTGCTGTAAACTGCTGTAAATGTCATAAATCATTTTATCCGAATCGTAAATTTTCAATGACAATTTTTACCAATAAGCAAATGTCACGACAAATTGTTATTTTGTCGGAATCTACCCCCTGGTACGTATCTGGTAGGCCATTAACTAATGTCAAGCAATTTTATGTTAATGTTTAAAAAATATAATAATAGAATTCTTTTCAGATTTGGTAAATAATAGGAAATTATTGACAACAGAAAATTAGTGAGAAAATATGTAAAAGTAGTAATAACATAAATTGTATTAAAAATTAATACAGTGAATTTTTATTTTCCCGATAAAATTGGGAAGCGGTGTGAGAATACAAAAAAATTACGTGTCGAAGTATGACCGCACTATTTTGATGATTTCTTTTACAAAAACTACATTCATTTTCATTTATCTTATGCGTCTTTAGTTTACCCTACTTTTCAGTACGGCATTTCAATTAACCTTACAGGGCCCCTATTTCTGAATACGAACGACATTAGATTACACTAAAAATCGTCCCACAGCCATTCCTTTGATTCTAATTATTACTGCCATCTGGTATTTTTTGGAAAACTAATTCAGAATAGTTGATGGCTGAATTAGTACGCTTCATGTGTTCTTTAATAAAAACTCCCAAAAATGTTAGGCATCTAAGCACGACTCTAAACTAAACATAAATTTAGACAGTCTTGATACATATAAAATTGACTTTCATTTATCCATGGAATTAAAATTAATATTGCTTTTTCCATTCAGCAACTGTGGCATGACTTAATTCCTAAAGAAATAATAAGGCCAAATTGGATATTCTTCGTGAGTACAAATTAGTATACCGAAAAGCATTAAAATTGTGTTATACGAATATCCCTATAAATATTGCTGAGGAACTATTTGTACTGAGGATCTAATTCAAAACTGCACAACATGCAGTAGTAATCCAGAAAAAGATCGCATTAGGCATACTTTTTCTATAACACCTCTATTACGTCAACGGACTTAATATAACTTTTTTTTTAATTAATTTGTAACTTGTCCTTCGAATTGAGAATAGCTTTTAAAAGGCGAATAAGAAATATAATTTTTTGCAAAATTAATGGACAAAATTAAGAAAGGCGGGTGACATCATTTTACAAAAGTTGGTAAATTGGATTTCTTTTGAAAACAATGGAAAAACAATTTCGATGCGCGAATTTAATTTTATTCGACCGGAATACAAGATATATGTTCATGTACCTACTCGAATATATAGGTATGTACATTTATCTTATAAAAAAGCGCATATTGCACCGTGTTTGTAACAAATTTCACGATTTAACTTGAAATCTTTTATTACATGTTTATATTTATTTATACATATTATATATTTGCTTATTATATTAAAATAATACAAAAATAAATATATTACAAGAACCATTAAACAACAAAAAGCTATAAATTCACTACAGTCAATTCAAGGCGAAACTTTAATAAAACTTTTAAATAGAAAAAGAAATTTTACTTGTTTTCAAAATAAAAAAGCAAAATGGCGTCATGTTTTTTTTTATTGCAAAAGTTTTTTGTTATATAAAGACGAATACATGCATCGTGCTTAATAAATTTATTTTATATAGTTTTTTTTTGTTGTTGTAGGTTTTTCTGTATAGTTTTGTTGTTCAGTCAGTTGTTGTAAAAACGATATTATATACATTTTTGCCGTTTCTGAATGATAGTTTTAGTGCAAGTTAAGTAACAGATATACGTCTGAATATAATTAGCTATGCGCTAAACATTTGGTACATGGGTGGTTCGAGTAATAGGACAAGGTGTGTACGTATACCTATAGTTTTTGGAGGCTGAACCGTTGATAAATCAAACAGTTTTCCGACAGTACACGATATATTGGAAATATGTTGTAGGTTATACTGCATCATCAAGATTTTTGTGTTGCAAAATCTAAATAACGAAATACGTGGTGGAATGATAGACAAAACTATTTAAAATACCGTTAAAATAAAAATCATATTTTACGTGTTTGTCACGGTTCTTTAAGACAATCGTTAGATTTAAAGAATAAATTACAGCTTTTTGTGTAGTATTTCGTTTTACAAGAACAACATCATAATAATCGTCATGTATTAACTATATGTATAGTTGAAAAAGTTATTAGTGGAACGTCGCGGACACACATAATATCGTAAATTTACTGCTACCGCGAGCTAAGATAACGTCATACTACTATACTAAATGATGTTTGTGTATATAATTTTTTTTCTAAATATTTAGGAAGGTCAAAATAATAGAGATGTAGGCTGTTCGTACTCGTGTATAAAAAAATCAAAAGTTGTGTAGTTTTCAACTATACAACTAAATTTATGAATGAATATTGTTTTATTTTTTTTTATTGCATGAGATGAGTGTAACACATATTAATTATGTAGATAAATCGCGTTTTTTTTGAAAATTGGCTAAACATTTTAATAAGCATCAGTCATGAAAATTATACTGTAAGAGATTTTGAGAAATTGCTGGTCCAAAAATTACGTATCACGTAAGTGAAAATTTCATATTTTTCTCTGTAATGCGGTTTCGGCATTTTGTGTGTAAACTTGTAAAGCATAATATGTATGCCTACATAATTCACGTGCCACGCTTAAAATTAATAAAATGTTTAAATTTAATTATCAACATGCGATGGCACATATGTTATGTTTATCATAATTCATGGTGAAATTGATGTGTATACCATATATACATTATGTGATTTATGTGCTTGTTTTAACGAAAATAATTTAGTGTTGTAATTTACTTAAGTAAAATCACTAATTACACTTAATTTAAAATCACACAGTAATATTTGAATTTAAACAAATATCGAGTACCAATAAATTTTTATTCTATGATTGGAAGTCACGGAAAATATTTCGAGAATATTGTTAAATGCTTTTAATAAACGACAAAATTAATTCTAGAAAACTTATAAAAATTAAATTAAATTTAAAAATATGAATTTCTAGAAAAGTATTTCGAAAAATGTATATTTTTCTTATATTATATATTTTTTATATAAAACGTCAATTTTAGTTAAAAATTTTAAGAATTTGTGAATGAAATAAAATTAAATAACCATAATTTAATTAAATAACATTAAAAAATTAATGTGTTGAGTATAAAATTAAATTCGTCTTCAGATATACTAATTTTATAGTTTTTTTTTTAAATTTAGCTTTTAATTAGGGTTCAAAAAGTTATTTTATCAATTAACTTATTCATTGTGAACGGCGTTTTTTATCTCGGAAATTAAATCAAAAAATTATACAATAGTTTTTTCGAAAATTATATTTAATAATTTTTTAAAAGTGTCGCTATTATTTAAAATGAAAATATTTATTTGCGATCAATATTAAAAATCCGTCTCTGTTTAAACTAAATTAAATTAATATTGTTAAAGAGCAAAAAAATAAGAGTCCATGACATTTTTATTGAAAATGTGTTAATTCAATGTTAATAATAAATCCACTATTAATATTAATTAGATTTTGATATACAGAAAATTATTAAAATAGAATGCTTATTTTTAGAAACTAAATCATTTCGATAAATTGAGTAAAAATTTTGCAATGCCGACATTATTGATTGTGTGAGACTTTTTGATTAATTAAATTAATTTGGTCGTTTCTTTTGAAATTGTATGCATCCGCGAATAAATTTTTTTTTATTCGAAAATGTCACGTAATCGAGACAACGGATTAATTTTTTTTTTGTATTCTTTAAGATTTGCCAGCGAAACTTGTTTTTTAATTTACATTTTATAACATAAATAAATAAAATTTTATCTTTTACATATATATTTTCTTACCAACTTAATAATTATAAAGTTCATTGATTTATTTTTTAGTTTGCAAATTTAGTCTTATAACAGTAAAAAATAATAATTTAGAATGCTTTTATCCGTTTGAGAATTTTTTTCCAGTTTATAATTAATACTTAATTATTTTATTTTATTATTATTTTTTATTAATTTTTTTTTTTTGTTCACTTATTCACTAAAAATAATTTTTAATCCATTTAGAAATCCAATATGAATCCATTTGTGGTAATCCAAAAATTGTGGGTATGGTTCAGTTATTGTAGTTTTTATTGCACTTTCACAAATATTATAATTTTCATTTTATTCAATTTTTTTAATAATAATTATTTTTTATTTCACTTTTATTATTTTATATATATTTTATATTAATTAAAAAAAAATTCTCAAACTATTTATAAAAGTAAAAAGTAGAAAAAAACAAGTTCATCGCCTTTCTAGCATTTAAGTCTTTTGTATATTTTTTCTTTCAAAGAAAAATTAAAATAAGCAAAATGAACAGAAAAGCTATTAAATTACTTATATTTAAGCACTATTTTTATTATTATTTTTTTATTAAAAGCACATCTTTTTTTTACTTGTATAATAAACTCACCAGTCACCATGGCTGTTTGGCCACAGCGTTTTTTATTTATTTTTAATTCCACTTTACTACTAAAACTAAGCACTCGTGTTTCACTCCAAGTCTTAAGAAAGACTAAATTTAATTTTCTATAAATTTTATAAAGAAAGGTAAATTTTAATTCTCGCATTAAGCCTCTCACATACTTTTGTTTCGTTGTATTTTAAGATGATGACGTTATTTTGTTTTATTATATGTATTTCTTTAAGTCGGCGACTTAATAAGAAAAGGTAGATAAATATGTATATAAGACAATACAATAATATAATCAAATATAAGAGAGAAATATTTTAATTCAATACAATCTCAAAGTCACAGAAATTTAACTTATAAGAAAAATTTAGCAATTTATAGAAAACAAAAATGTTATAAAACTCTGGACGAAAATGTCTTGAATGTTATTACAACACCACTATACAATATTCGTGTGTGTATAAACAGTATGCACGAGTGTACATTGTATAAGTTTTCATGACTCCTCCAAAAGGAATATACACGAACACAATATAAATTTCTGATTGCGTGAGTTGAATAATTTTTTTGTTGTAGTTTCAAACTATCATGAATAAGCATCTTCAGTTGTCTGTTGTGTGTGAGTATTTTTTTAATGTACACCTAAATACATAAAATAGTTTTTATATTCACACTTTTTATATAGAATTGCATTTTAATTATGAAATAGAGATTGTTTTCAATTTACAAATTGATCGTATTTTGATGTCGTCTATGACATTGCTGCAGCATAGTTAGATAGTGGAAATTACCTTTTACGGAATTGAATATGTTTTGGTGTTGATCTGACGTGTTTCTATTATATGTACGTACATAGTAATTATGCGGTTTGCTTGTTGATTGAATGAAAAAATAAAATAAGATCGAATATCGTAGAAGAAAAGATAAGATAATTATTAATTATTATTTAATAGTATGAGTGTTCAAAATCTTCGCTGCCGCAAATCAATTTTTTTACTAATAATAGATTGCAACTTTTTTCTACTGATTTTACAGCAGACTTCATACTTATATTCGTTCTTTTAGTCTAAATTTCTTCTGGTTATTTCTTTATTCGTTAGACTATAGCACAGCCATCAGAAAAAGGAATTGCATATTTATCAGAACTTAAGGGAATTTGAAAATTATTTAATGATAAATTATGGGTTTACGTTTTTTGCGAAAAATGGTTTTAGCTTTCTTCACAACAATGTTGAACTGCACTTAATTTGTGCAAATTTACGTAGAGGTTAGCTTCTCATGCAGAAAAATAAACAGTCATGTGACGATCAATTCAACGGTTTGGCCAAGCCGTGAATATCTTGTTTCCGCTATGGCTGAATGAAAAATTTCAATTTTGCCATCATTAGGTATCATCTCCTTGTGACGCAGCTGGTATTTCATTTATCAAGGAAGTCAATAGAAATATTACACCTTATTGCGTATTCCAAAATACGTAGGCGTTGCGGGACTTTTAGGAATTTTCCTCATGTTTTGCAAATATTTTAAAAAGTGAGAATTTTACAGGAAAATCGATTGAGAATAGAAGGTTTCACTGCGGTTCAACCAAAAATGGCGTAATGTTTAATAAGTTTATATTTAACGGTGATTCATTGCAAATTATTTAATGTGTTTTTAAATGTTTCTTTAAAGCGCTTAAATTTCATTTAATGCTTTATATTTTTTGATCAAGTGAAGCTAAACTTTCGATGAAGTTTTGTAACAGAAGTAACATCCAGTTTCGATTTGATAATATCATGAACAAATTCAATCATTTCATCACGCCATGACTGTTGAATATTACAACATAATGACCACACTTTGTATTCTATATGTAGAACAGAGTTGTATCAGTAAGTCTAGTGAATTAGGTAACTCATTAAATTTATTCTTAAAAACTTTCATCTCATTCACACTGGTCGAGTTCCGTGTAAGTAATTTTGTTTTTCTATATTTTAACATTTTTCCCATAAATTTAATACTGAATTATAACTAATTAATTCAAAGCGATATCGAACGTATTGGCTCTAAGGCCATTTACTTGTGTTTTCAGATAGCATGAAATAAATTTGAATTGTCGAACAACTATACGAGGATAATGCCTATTTTAAAGCAATCCTCCAATTTTAGTTTTTTGATCAAATGAAGGTAAATTTTAGTTTAAGTTTTGCAACAGAAGTAAGAAATAAAAAATTAAAATTACTTTGCACGGGAATCGAACCAGTTTGAATGAGATGAAAGTTTCTAATAAACCTTCTAAGTTCTCTACATATAGAACACAAAATGTGGCTGTTGTGTTGTAATATTCATCTTATCAGAGCAAAACTAGATATTAGTTCTGTAAAAAAAACTCATCGAAAGTTTAGGGTCACTTGATCAAAAAATTAAGTGTTGGGGTTTGAGAGAGTGAAGTCCTACATTCATACCTTCTTGGGGTGCTCTCTGGGTGACTCTAAATGAATCAGGCGGTGTAGTGGAAACGAGCGGAGGAAATTCTGTTTAGGCAGTCATGGATACTACTTATCACGGCAAGTCCTTCACGCCCTAAAACCAATACCAAATCAGCATCTGTTCTCCAGATTAGGGGTGGTTGGATGTCGAAAATAAGCGAAGAATCTTCGTGGAAAATGGTTAGCTCGCAACACAAAAAGCACTCTAGCAGAACATCTCCGTGCTAGAAAAACCACGACTAGATACCTTCGGCAAAGGAAGCGGGAACATATGAGATCATGCACCGTCAACATCAGCTTCCAAGTGGAACAACGGACAATTCAAGGGATTGTTTTGGTAACGCCAGGAATCTCACTAAAGACTTCCACCCAAGAAGTACTCCCATCAAAGACGGGAATGGAGAGCTGCGAGGACAAACGTGGATGATATTCTCTCAGTATGACAAACCTACTTCCAAAATCTGCTTAATGACGAAATGACCCTCATTAGAGCAGTAGCTTATTCAGGTGAAGCGAGAAACTCTTTTATCTGTGTAAATTAACAACGTCTGTGTCTGTAATGCATGTAGAATCGTAATTCAAGAAACTGTATCAGATTCCTCTGAAACAATATCGAGTGTTCGACAGGGAGATGTACTCGCGCCTGTGCTGTTCAATTTGGTGCTTGAGTACGTACAGTAAGGAAAAGTAACATTGAAACTTCGCACTGTAAATCAGGACGTATTCTTGAGTATTGTAACGATTTACTGGGGCACTCGGTATTATAAAAAAAATGTTCGGTGACGTGATGATGAGAGGGATAACCATAACTTTAATTTTTTATTGAGATAATCAACCGGCTAACGTTTCCCCTTTAAATTTGTTTGGCTATAAAAGGTGGTGCGATCGTATTAAACGGAGAATTTTTTTTTTTTTGATATTGAAAGTCAGTTTTTGCTTGACCGGTAGTATGTAATGGTCAAACATTTAATAACGATATTGTAAAATTGTGTGGTGGAAACTAATAAATTAAAATAACTAAAAGATAAGATGGATTAAACTTAAAGTTTTAAATTTAAAACTATAGTTAATTAAGTGTCATAGTGCATAGTGACACGTTTTGTATAATTATAATCTCTCAGAAAACAATTTATAACTGAAATTGTGGGTTAATGAACCAGCTGTTAATGAGTGGCAAGTTCGTAGCAAATTAGCTGTATTAATGCACATAAAAATTATAAACCTTGCTATTGTGTTGATGCAATTATAAGATTGTCCTAGAAATTGTAATAAAATAATAAGAACTAAAATTTTGTTAATAATATTAAGTGTTCAAAAAAAAAAAAAAACTTTTATGGAAACCTAATAAATTTTAACCAAGATATTTTCGCAATAAAAATTACATATGTAAGAAAAATCTGGTAGACGAAGAATAACGTAACTACATAGTGTTTCAATTACACATTCTCAATCCACAAAATAACATTCCACTGTTATTCGTATATCGTAAGGATCATCGGGGTTCCTGAATTTATGGTCGAGCGGTGATTCTAGTCATTTGGTCATCGAAAATAACTCGTCACCTATTGTATCCAACAACAAATTACGGCAGATTCTTATGGCGTACCTTTTGGACTCAACGGAAATACGGTACACCACTGCTAAGATGGGATATCAACCTTGTACGGTATGGATGTATCAAGTAAGCGGAAATGGATATCTCGCATGACCGAGAAATTTTCTAAAGGTATATTTTTTTTATTTAATATTTAACGGTAATATTTATCACTCTATAAACTATTTTTCGTAATTAAATTACTACTAGTAGTTAATAGCCACGAATTTAGCCCCACATTGTTTTTGCTGTCGAATTTTTTTTTTTAGTTGTAAGTTGTTTCTATTGTAAACATCTCACAATTTTGCAATCAGGTGCGTACATTTATCTTAATTCTCGCACGTATCTTTTTGTATCATTTTTTTTGGGGAGTAAACTACAAAGAATAACATGAAATATTAATTTTGATCGAGATTGGTGATGGCTACCTGGGAACTTAGTGTGCATTTATTTTTTTTGAAACCAGGTGTATTACACGTAACCGGCTTCTAATACATTGCTTCGGATATTTTAACGAACCCGCCCAGGGCGAGCAACACCCGTAAATCACCTGGATCCGAAGTCAGCGAGCCGTTACAGTATGCAGATGATATCGTGCTTTTTCGCCAAATACCTAGCGTTATTAAGGATAGTTTTCTACCGCTCGAACGCCACGGAAGAAGACAAAACCAAATTTTTAATAACACTTAGGAGCATCTCCATGTCAAATCTCGGCATTTGCGGCCATAATTTTGATAGCGTTGAAAACTTTAAATACCTCGACTCAGTTATAACATCGCTGAATGATATGAATGCAGAAATGAAAGCCCGAATCAAACAACGAGTTTTCTATGCCCAATCAAGGTTATTGCGATCTACCCATATCTATCGCAGTCTTGCAAGCGTGCACTTTATAAAGCACTTGTACGATCTGTGCTGGCTTTCGAAAGCAAGAGCTGGATCTAAACTGGATGTGGAATAAGATGTCAAAACTGGAGAGGGAGGGCAATGAATCGAGACGGATGGAGGACCACAGTGCAGGCGGCTAAACCTTTTCGTGGGATGTCTAAGCTAGAGAGAAAGAAAGAGAAGGAGGAGGGGGGCTTTTTAATAGGCATTTTATTATTGTTCGGCGAGGAGCGATATTTTCGATATCACTTTGTCAATTTCGGGAATAAGATAGAAAGTTAATTTTTTATATTTTAAATGTAGAATAGATGTATCAAAGTTACAGGATGGAGTACGCGCTCGGGTCTTGCAACTCAATTAAATCCAAGTCTTTTTAAATTACTGAACATTTCTCTATTATCTAGCATTTGCACATTATAGCCCTGATTTTATGTTTAAATGAACCGTTAAACTAAAAATAATTAACAGCGGAACAATTTAGTCGTAACGAGAACAAACCAAGTTGCTAATCACAGTTAATATTCTAATACTGCATATAAATTAATTATAAATTCCTTTCTAATTACGAGCCTCGCTGTGTACAGGATGTTTTCGAAAGTTACGAAAGTTTGGCACTAAGTTGAAGCACTAACGCAGCATTCTTCGACTGAGGAATTGGGATTTCCGGTGGTAAATTTGTCTCACCAATCCAGTCGGAAATATCCGTTGTTCAAACTTCCTCTGTGGGCGACAACTTATGCAATAAAGTTAACATGTTTTCCGTTTGTATTCTTCGATTCTGCAGTTGATCGCGAATTTCAGTTAAAGATAAATCATCTTCAGAATCTCAGACTTCATATTTTTTCAACATCAAGATTTTCCAGCAACTTTTAATCGTGTTTTCGGTAAGACTGTCCCGTGCTTAATTAGAGATTTAATAGTCAAGTCAACTTTATTAGCACAACTCGCTACAATATGTGCCAATAAGCCTTTTTATAATAGGCTTTTGTAAGATTAATAATGTTTTGCTCCACTAATAATCTTTCGATGGCAGTCTCGGTAACAATAGCCGTATTTTTTATTCGAACTCGATAGATCTATCCGGAGCGCCCAATTTTCTATGTCAAATCTTATATTTAGCGCGCTATTTTTGCATGTAATTAATTTATTTAACTCTAAACTAAGATTTTTTATTCAACTTTTTACTTAATAATCGATATAGAAATATTTTGTTCTACTTATTTATCGAGAGCCGCTATCGGGATCGTTATCCATTACAATGGGAAATTTGAAAAGGCCTTTATTTTGTAAACTCCTAAACCCATTAGAAACTTAATCTTACAATAAAAATTGAAAACGCAGCAAGATTAATTCTTGTTTATAATAGTCGTGTTTTAATATTCGAGCACTATCCGGAGCCGAATGTCAAATTTCTACTGAAACTGCAGCTATTATTCACTGGTGTCGCTATACCATAAAAATAAAAACTAAATGCATCCATAAAACAAACATATATCACCTGAAATATACTAATTGACATTTATTTCGACATAACGTTATACACAAAAAATCCATCTTGCTGCGTTTTAAATTTTTATTGTAAGATTTAGTTTCTATTGGTTTCAGGGGTTTACAAAATAAAGGCCTTTTCAAATTTGCTATTGAAATGGATAGCGCTCCCGATAGCGGCTCCCGATAAATAAGTGAGCCAAGATATTTTTTTATCGATTTTTAATTAAAAAATTGAATGAAAAATTTTAGTTTAGAGTTAAATAAATTAATTATATGCAATAATAGCGCGCTAAATATAAGTTTTGACATAGAAAATTGGCTGCTCCGGATACAGCTATCGGGCGCTAATAAAAAAACACGGCAAATATCATGTCAAAATAAATGTCAATTTGTATATATCAGGTCGTTAAATGTTTGTTTCCTGGTTGCATTTATTTTTCATTTTTATGGAATAGCGACACCAGTGAATAATAGCTACAGTTTCAGTAGAAATTTCCCATTCGGCTCCGGATAGTGCTCGAATAATAAAACACGGCTAATGTAGAGTTCGTGAACAATAAAACGCACGTGTTCTTTGTTAAAAATGAGTTTCATGGACGATTTCGAGTTGTCATTGCTAACAGTTTCATAATAATATAGAACTCGTGAACGCACTCCAGTACCGTACCGTTTTTCAAATTTCTGTAACCCCACCCATTTGCTGGCCCAAAATTTTGAATAGTCGGTTTTTGATGTGTATAAACAATTTTTGTATTAGAGTAAGCTTGTACATGAAACGAACGGAAACGACGTACCTACTTAGTTTGGAAAAAAGCCACAAACTCAATAAAAACAATTTTGTACTGCTCATAGCATGCTTGTATTTATATGTATAATAATAAGGAAAACAAAAAGACTAATTTAAAAAATGAAATAGAAACCATCGACGTTTCAATCGATCAGAAAAATCAAAAAAAAAAAAATTACGATACGAAATACGAATTACGATTACGAAATTACATACTTTTACCATTAAAAACACAGTCAAGAACTTGTGTATGTTGCTTTATCACGAGTAACGAGTCTCTAGGAGCTGTTCATGACGTCGGCTAACAATGATCATGTCTTCTACTAAATGGGGTTATAATGACGTCTCGTTTTTAACATTAAACTGCCAGAGTCTCAGGTCACAGTCACACAGGAATGCTCAATTCATTTGCTTTCCGAAACCTGGCTGCAAAATGACGAGCATGTTAATATTCCTACGTATGAATGCTGCGTTCAGTTCAAGAAAGATGATCAACGGGCTGCGGGAGTAGGAATTCCGTTAAAAGATCCATAAAATGAGCATAGTGGACACAAATAATTTGCCTTACGAACTTCCACTTGTCATAGGTCCGCCTTACTTTCTCAAAACCGATATTGACGTAACCGATGGCCGGCGAATGGAACTATAGGCTGTCTGAGGTATATCGAATACAGAAAATTCTGACCGGGAGAACGCGAAAACGTCAATAGTAAAAAATTTCAAAAGACTCTGGATGGATTTCGGTACAAATTCACAAGTTGGTAAGAAGGTCAGGCGGCTTAAAGCTGGATGGGCGCTATGAAAACGAATATCGACCGATATTTGATGCCCATTTCTAGAAAAAGCTCAACTGTTAATCGAAACAACAATTGGACAATTAATGTTAGGCGTAATCATTTTCCAGTCGTACGTGCATGTGCCACCACAATTCATGTATCACATGGTGGTACCTATAACGAGATAGTCAGTATATGCTCTTACGATAAAAGACACAGTCAACTTGTGTATGTTGCTTTATCACGAGTAATTAGTCTCGAAGGAATTTTCATCACGTTGGCTATCGATGATCATATCTTCTACCATGAGCGTAAAAATGGGACCTCAATGGGTCTTCTTCAAAATGTGCTATCGCGCCTCACTACAAATCCGTTAAGTGCTCAGGTTGTAATGGCGAATTTTGTACGAGATAATAAACACGTCTGGTTTTTAATATTGAACTGCCAGAGTCTCAGGTCACATAACCTCGACCTAACTGATACAGTCACGCAGGGATGGTCAATTTTCTTGCTTTCGAGATCTGGCTACGCAATGACGAGCATGTTAATATTATTAATTTTGAATGCTGTGTTCAGTTCAAGAGAGATGGTCAGTGGGTTGCCGGAGTAGTAATATATAAAAATACAAGTAGAAGATGATAGATACAGTCACCTCATATAAGGAAATCATCGTTGGACAAACAACTGGTATAAGCGTAACAACACAACCCATTGATGATAAATACACGGCTGCACTTCAGCTGCTCGATGGGAATAAGATGTTTTCTGTAGTTGTATTCACCTCGCCGAATAAATCTGTCGAAGACATAATGAAGTTCATACATTTCGTCCTTGCTCCATATTGTAAAAGTATTTCAAATATTCTCCTTTGCTCTAACTACCACCTTTTGCCGATGATTATGAGCGGGAATTTCAAAATAATTGCTGTTCTTCAAGCCGAACCACTTATAAACTTCCTGCGAGATGAATTCGATTTGCAAATGAACTCAAATCGAAATATATCTACTACGAGATATGGAACGACCATTGTGTAGTTTTTCAATGAAAATTAGAAAAGTTAGAGTCGACAGTATATGTATCTTGTTTTAGCTTCCATAATCCAATTGCGTCGATTATACCGAAAGAGCAATAAACGAATTTAACGATAATAAACAAATGAACAACTCTGGTTAATAAAATTGCATTCATTCTTCCTTCAAAGTAAACTGTACACATGCACTATACACACGCCATGTTTACACATCGTCTCATAATTATGTGTTACTTTTTCTCACAAATAGTCACATTTTGAGCCCGCTGGTTGTAAAATCAATTATTCAGATCATTTTATATTTTTGGAAATTCTGTAGCTTTTAAAGATTTACGGTTGCCAGGACTTACTTTTACTTGACATAAAAACATTTTAATATTTTTGTGGTATGCTTTATACGTGTAATTGTTGAACGGTGTACTGAAGATTACGTTACCAATTTATTTACCGATATTCCACAATTTAGTTGGTTTACAGTTTCTTGTTTTTGTTTAATTGTCAGCACCCTGTGAGTCGATTCTGGTGTCTTTAGGAAATAGGAATTTTTTTCTATTTAGGAAAAAATTTTGATAGCAGTTTTTTCCTAACAAATTTTTCCTACGGTTTATTTTGGTGCACATATGAATAAAATTTTCCCAAATTTTTGATTAAGTTGAGTATTGAAAACCATGACTTTTTAAGCGGTTAAGAAATGTCAAACTTACATTAATTGTAGACAATTATAATTTTTTTTTGTCTGATTAAAAGTTAAATGAATTAAATTAAAAGAATGTGTTGTAAAGGAATATCTTTCCGTATCCAAAGAAGAACGTCAAAACTGCGGTAAATAGGAAAAAAAATTCCTATAAGATACACCAGAAAAAGCTATATAGGAAAAAAAATTCCAAACTTTTAATATTCTTTCCTATTTTCTATTCCTATAGGAAAACCAGAATCGGCCTACTGGACTTCAATACTCAATGTTTTATTCTGATTATTTGTAGAACGAGAACAGTGTATTATTAATAGTTTTATTGTATTCGTTTTGAAACCGTAAAACATCACAATTATATCGTCGACTCAAGTCACAGTACTGCCATTTTCAAATTCAATGACCATACTCGTATAAATGAAATAGATATTTACCGTGTACTGATGTGAAATGAGAACGACGATATTTGAAATAAAATTCAGGGATCCAGAGTGATACTAATACACGCATGCATACAATTTTAGTGAAACAAATATAGAAATTATATCATAACTTTATGTAAGTTATAGTTTAAACGAGTAAACGAGGAGAACAATTAGGAAAAAGGAAGCAGAATGAAAATCTTCGCTTTGAAAAATGTTACAATAAAATGAGAAATGCTAGAAAAATCAAAATCATGTTTATTATTGTTGTTAAAATTACAAATTGCAACTATCAGATGTTGCAAGTAAGGTAATTTTTAGTTGTGTATCTTTATGTTGGTCCAACTTACTCGATATTTCTCTGGTATTATCGGGTACCTCTATGTAATAAAAATAATGTGAAACAAATGCCCAAAATCGATGGAATCAACTGAATTTTATCAGTTGTAAAAAAAAACAGTTACAATTTTTTTTTACTTAATTTTAATTCGCCATGATCTCCCCTCAGTCTCGTATAGACGTTGTTTGCCCCCTTTGGTGCTAAAACTGTTCTGTCTTTTGGACGTAACAAAAATCGAAACTCATCTCCGTTAAAAACTCTTGACACATCTTTAAGAAAGTCGTCATAAAGATGTTTTGAAGTAAAATAATTTTGAATTTGTTGAAACCAGCCTCTAATGTCTGTTTCGGAAACGCAGCCACCCAAATTAGTTACAGCCTCGCGTGTTCGTGTAGATAACTCGGATTACCTTTTTAAAAATGCGCTATACCAATTATTGCCTGGTAGATTATCAGTGAAAATGGTAGTTCTTGTATTGCGGAATTTAAAAATTTCTCCACCACTCCTCTTTGTGTTTTCTTCTTCGAAAACCCCTGGAATGGTTTTCAAAAATTCAGTTAACAATATCATTTTCCTCCGACACTGTCAATACTGGTCCCATTATACTTTTTTCGAACGATTATGGGTTCTATGTGGAGGTGTTGCTCTTGGAATGTTATACGTCTTAGCAGCCAGACATTGTTAGGGTTAATCAAAAAAATACTACCCGGTTCTCCTATCCGTAAATAAAATCTAAATTATTATATAATAATATTATTACGAAAACGCTACGTGCACACGTTATGAAATAAGAGCGAAGACATACAATGGCTCATAATTGGAAAAGCGTTTTTTTGACGATTCTTTAATGGGCCTCCTCCGGATCATAATTGATCTTTCGAGTTTCCGTAAACCTTGTGGTGAGCTCTAATTATTTACGCGAAATATTAAGTATTTTCGCAAGAAAATTTGTGAATCAAATTGCGGAAATATTAAATATTAAGTCGGCGCAAGTAGGCTTCCTTGTAAATTTCTTCACAAAACTGACATAAAAAACTCAAACGTAGTCGATCTATTCAACGTGAATTCGCAAGGCCAACCAAAAAACCCAAATATCTAGAGGATTTCTTTAAAATAAATATTTTTCCGTTAATAAATAAAACGTTTGGTTTTTACAAATATATTTCGAGGGGGTTCATCAATAGCACCCGAGTCAAGACTAGATAGTTTACCCTAATTGTTTATTTTATTGTTTTATTTTTGTGAAAAAGTTTCAAAATTAGCTTGTCTCGAGACTCGTCATAATCAACACCCATGAGCGACACCCTGAAAAATAGAATCGTTGAAACCCTTCTCGCTTCCTTAATTATAGAAACAGATTCGAAAATAATAAAACTACAGCGGACCCACTTTCTCAATATTTTATTTTATTTAAACTCTTAACATATTCCGTTTTGCACAATGAAAAAAAAAATAATAACTGGTCACCTCTTTAATTTTTAAAACGTAAAATAATAATTACTAGCGACAAAGATTTTGTAGTTTTCCAAATATCCAACCGTAATGAAGTGTCCTGCCATTAGTTTGCTAGGATAAATGAATCGCATCTCACACATAAAAATTGAAACTCATAGGCAAGGGTGAGCTGAGCAGTAACGAATTACATGTATTTGAATTACGTAATGAAAACACAAATTACAAATTGTAACTTGTATTTTAAATATTAATAATCCAAATATTGTAATTTGTATTTTAATTACTTTTATTTCCAAAAATTGTAATTTATATTTTAATTACTTACTTAAACAAATTGTAAATTGTAATAATTTTTTTATACATTTAAATTCAGACCCATCTATACTTTGGTATGAAAATTACATTGCTAATTAACTATAGGGTTTTTACTGTTTTGTATATTGGTTCACTGGATAATTGGTTAGTTAGTAGATTCATTAAAAATCATAAAATTACAATCTCAGCGTTAAATAAAATAAATATTAGCATTTATTACATATTTTTAAATATCAGATAAAGAGTTGAAAGACACGGATTTAAATAGAAATATTAATGTCAAAGCGATTTATTTGCTCTGTCCTAACCTAAACCAATCGAAATTTGCGAGAGTCTAAAATCCACATCAAATTTTACCGCACCCATCTGAAGGTATAACTTTATAAAATTCCTTTAAAATTCGTACATGGATCATATATACTCTGAAAATATTTATATTTAATAAATTTTAGAGAGTTCATCCAGAATCAGTCGAATCATTTGAAAAATATAAAAAAGATAACAAAACGCCAGGCAGAAAAATTATGCTAAACAGGCCATCACACGAAAAATTTAAAACAGGCAACATTGAGAATTCAATTTTTTAGAAAGAAACATATTAGGCAAGAACAATTAAATTGAAAATATATTGAGCTACGTTATAAATAGTATGAAGCCTCTTTCATCGTCATGTAAGGTAGGTACATACATAATTTTAAAATTTGAATTCGATTTTTGTTCAACATCGATTTTTGCTCAGATTTGGATGTTGATATCACAATTATATAGCGAGACGAACCATGAGCCGAAAAATAGCCGATAGAAATGAATTTGTTCGATCATATTTAAAAACCATCGTAGGTACATAATTTTAAAATTTGAATTCGATTTTTGTTCAACATCGATTTTTGCTCAGATTTGGATGTTGATATCACAATTATATATCGAGACGAACCATGAGCCGAAAAATAGCCGATAGAAATGAATTTGTTCGATCATATTTAAAAACCATCCTTAACTGGACTCCGTTTGTATCAACAACGGCTGATATTTGGTTAACTAAATATAGAAGCCACATGGGTGTAACTGTACATTGCGTAAGGAACTATACGTTTTCTTACAAAATAACATAAAGTAGTCAATTTCAAATTATCAACCTTTTATAGATATAACCAAAAACACTAGTTAGAAAGAGTGCAGTCCTTGCTTGCAAGCGGTTTGTTAACGTTCATACGTACGAAAAATTGCTGAAATTATGATTGAAATCACACGAGAATTTGATCTAAACCATCAAAAAGGAATGTTAACCGTGACGGACAATGGATTGAATTTTGCTAAGGCATTTAAAGAGTTTGGCTATAGATAGCACCAAGTTATACGATCAGACGCAGAAGAAATGCACAACGAATGCATCAAATGTATATTGACGAATGATTTGACGTATGCATCGAATGTAGTCAAAGATGTTTCGGAGACAACTTTTATATTACCACTACATTTACGACGCGTTAGTCACGGCATTAAACCGTTTGGTAACGGCGGATTATATTAAGATTTTAAAAGACAAACACACAACATCAAAAATCCATTTTCCGGCTATTGGAAAGTGCACATTTCCGTGCAATGCTGTGAGACGGCCTAAGACTGCCGAACTTATTAAAAGTACCATAGCTACACAATTATAGCCTCCTGGGGCAAAATGATTGCTACTATGGACAATTATATCCGATATTATGTTCATTGAAAACAAAATTAGAGAGACTGCAATCTCAAAATGCACTTCGATGCTGCAATGGAGTACTAGCAGAGCTTATAAAATGCTTGAAACAAAGATTTAAATAATTTTTTGAATTTTCACCTGAAATGAATCATGCTCGTATAGCTACTTCCTTACATCCGCTTTCAAAATCAGATGTTTGCCAGATATTGATAACCCTTCAAAAATTAAAATTCAAAGTATTTGTTTAAATGCAACTGAAAGAAAATAAAAGAGATCACCAACTTTTGAATGGATCTCCTAGTTCTAGTGGAGATCTTGATCAAGAAGACAATGCTGAAAGTCGATTCTTGAGCTAGCAATAAGCATTAAATAAATCAAACATAGAACTGGCATTTATTAAATACTTATTTATTATAATAAAAATGAATCATTTGAAATTTTAAATAATTACCCGAATATAAAAAGAGCTTTATTAGTTGAGCGATTCCTTTCTCTTGCTGGCTTTAAAAATTCACCAGCCAGAGGGTCATTATCATATGGTGTGTTTGGAAAGTTAGTCTTTTTGAAAGGTAACCAAGAATTTTTATCTAAATAAATGAAACGAAAATTAAAAATTTTTGTAGTAGTAGAGTACCGTGATTGAAATAAACGTGCATTAATAAATTTGAATTTAATAAATCAAAAAAAAATTTTTATTGTAGAAATTAGAGAAGTTTTGTGTTTTTATTAAAATAATTGTAAATTATATTTTAATTAAATATTAAAATTCGATGTAATTGTAATTGTTATTTTAATTACAATGATTGGTCGCTGTATTTCAATTACTCATCTTGATGTAACTGACCAAGTGTATTTTAATTACACAAGCAGAGTGATTTGCCCAGCCTTGCTCATAGGTTGTCTACTACACCAATCGAAAGCTCGAATGCTCAAATTCTAACATGGGTTTGAACACAATGGTAAAAGTTACCGGACCTAACTTTTTTAGTATAATTTTCTATTTTTATGAAAAATGTTTATATTATCGAAAGCGAACATTTTATTAGAATTAAAGTGTGATTCCAATCGACCATGTTTGATGTTTATTTGATGTAAAAATATGTGGTACAAATAAATTGCAGAATAATTTCAACAATTTCGGTTTTAAAATAAAATATTTATACGGCATAGCCTACAACTATGACTTGAGAGATATTAAGAAAACGTACATTCAACACATGATACATTAAAAGCACCGTTAGTCGTAACTTTTGTCTGGTCACCACCGGGAATCGAACCCAGAACCTTCGAATAACAGCTCTCCAATTATTAAAATTCTTATTCTTTAGTAGTTTTAGATTTATAACGTATACATTTTCTTTTATTATTTCTTTGTGGGGGTTTATTTTTCTAGAATATTAATACACGAGTGTGTTATGTATACTCTCTTATAGCCTACACAAGGTCTATTTTAATGCATTTCTGGAAACGATGTGATGTAAAACTTTCATTTTTTTACTTGCTAAAATAATAGTAGTTTGCCAGATAATAAAACATGTAGGTATACCTTTAATATAAAAGGTGATATTTGTATAGTTGAAAATGTGGCGAAACTTTAACGTTTTGATGCGACTCTTCGCACCAGGCATAGTTACTGCAATTCGTAAATCTTAAACTAATAAGTATTTTGGTTACAATTAACAAATTTTAAATCGTTGTGTATGGATGTTTAGAAAGTTGAAATATGTAATACAATAAACGAACTCAATGCAAAATAAGCAAATTGCAATATTGCCATTCGTAAACAATTTGCCTACACGTTAAACATCACACATAGCAACATTTTATACATGAATAGTAATCTAAATCTTTTGAATGCTCCTCAAAATTTGAAATGAGTTTATATAATTAGAAAAAGGAATGTGCCAACGATTAAGTTCCTAGCCAAAATTGTTACAAATCATGTATGAAGTCATTTGAAACTTTTTTGTGACAATGAACTTTTTATAAGCCGATAAAATAATTTTTTTGCAAAACCAATGAAACAACGAATGCAACAAATATACGATTAAGCATTTTAGTTTAAGCTGAAATGTGTAAAGAACCATAAACAAATTTGGCATAACCCAACCGTTTTAAATTTTTTAGGAAGATCTACTCGTATCATTATATTGTATAAATTTTATACCACTTCCAATTCTAAGAATTATAAAGGAGTATATTATTTATTTTTAATTTTGCGTTTTTAAAGTAACGATTTAAAAGATTAAATTTAAACTGGCTATATGTTCAATGAGCTTTCACAATTTTACTTATGAACAATAAATAATATTTAGTCATACAAATAAGATACAAAATATATAATCGCATATTAAACCAAACACAATTAATTTTCTTCCCAATATTCAGAATCGGCAATTGAATTTATTCTTTGATTTATCGCCTCTTCTAAATAGACCAATGTGTTGTTGAAAGCAATCAGAATTAACAGAGAAAAAACATTTAGCTTATTTTGGTTTTAGAATTATTCAAGTTTTACACTTATTTTCATGATCAGTATCTAGATTTCTATCTACATCATCATCATCATCATCATGATCATCATCGTTGACTTTTTCAGCCACCATTTTTTTAAAGTTCAAATGATACAAACAAATGTTTGTTCGGTATACTGAAAATTTAAAACTTCACAGAAAATAATTAATTTTTGTTAACTTAACTTACATATTTGGAAAAACATTAATAAACTTGTTTTTTGTATAGTTTTATGTGTAACCTACAAAGTAGGTGTCTTTGGCTCCTACATAAATTGAAATAGTTTATAAGCAATGAAAGTGATTTTAAGTTTTTAAATTTCAAATAAAACGAAAACTTGAGTCATATTGTGAAACAAATTTTTCGAATAATAACCTCCTCCTAGTGTATCATCAGCAGAGAGAACATTAATCTTTCTGTAATATATCATCGACCTTTACGTATTCTCAAATAAACGAAAATGAATATTTCCAAATTATTTAATTTTGCATGAATTTATCGAATTCGAAGATAAAAGAAAAACTGTTTGGCGATGTCTTTGTTATTTTATATTTCTACGTTTCGTTTTACCTTGCGCTTCTGTACACAAATGATTGACAGCTCTATATATAGATTGATAGACAAGTAGATTAAAATTATATTTTATATAATGATCACGTATCGTATAGATCTGGACAATAAATCTTTGACGATTAGTTTTGTGTTACAAAATGGATGTTAATATGATTCGAAGTCATCATAATGAGAGTATCTTCAATGGTATTACGCGATTGCTTTATCGTCTTTTGATCTCTAAACAGATGGCCGTTTTGATTTTATAATTCCGCCGCATCAGTTTCAATTATCAAGTTATTTTGGTTATATAGAAAATTATATTTTCACCTTGGTTGTATTGTAACATTATAATAATTTCCGATAAATACTGTTCATATGAATATGCATATAGATCTTGTAGGCGGTTTACTACACATTCACACGCAATTTGTTAACATTTAATTTAACTAAATGATATATCGTCTACTTTATATAAAGATAAAGACAATAGGAATGTATAACATGCAATAAATTTAATAATATTTTTTGGTACAAAAACTACCATTATTTTATATAGCACATTTCACAACTTTTTTTTATCTGTTTTCGGTTAACTTAACCTAATTTAGTTCTTATAACAGTAATAATGCAGGTCGGTTTGAAGATGCAACGATTGAGGACATAATTTAGGAGCTTCGAATTTGATTAAATTCTCTTCGAGGCTTCTATGTAGTTTTACGTAGCAACGTTTTTTTACGTCCCTTAACCCTTCTGCGTGGGAGTTAAAATTTCAATTACTATGTGAGTTGCGGAAGGAGGATTAATAGTTTTTTTTTAGTAAAACAAACATTTTTAATTTATTAGTTTCATTGGTTTTTGTTTTAAAACCTATCAATAAATTATTAAAAAAAGAACAATCCAATATCCGAATTGGAAACCCTAGATAGCGCATGTCAAATTTTAACAAAATCGGCTAAGAAATGGTTTTAGTATCCCATTTATATCTCACATGTCGAATTTCAAAATAATCGGCTAAGAAATGGCAAAAAAAAAGATCGAGTTGAAAGCGTTTTAACTTTATTTTTTTAAAAAAATATCTGTGCACAATGTGCTGGATGTACTTTATACAAATAGCATCTAAAATGTGTCACGGTGTCTTGTTAAGTTCGTATGACGTAGCAGAACCCATACAGCAGAACCTTACAAGATATTATGGATAATTATAGGCTAACTAAAACACGGGTTCTAGCTTTAGAAAAAGTTAGCAGAACCCATATCGAAAAACGATTTAAAAACAATTGGAAAATTAAAAATTTATTTTGGGCAAATTAAATGCCCTATTAAACAATTTCTTATTCTGCTTGTTCTAGGAGAAGCATAAGGCTTTATTACTTCAAAGCTAGCAGATCCCAACTCGAAAATAGGAGCAACATTCAAATTAGAACGCAAAACAAGATCAAATGACAAACAAATAATTTTGGGCTCATTATAGCCTAATCAAATGCCCCATTGAACAATTTTGGGCTCCACTCGTTCTTGACCAAACTTCAGGTCATTTTAATCTAAAGATAGCAGAACCCAAATTGAAAATCAGATCAAAATAGAAATTATAACGCAAAAAAGATCAATTGACATACAAATAATTTTAGGCTCATTATGGTCTAACCAAATGCCTCTAAAATTATTTGTATGTCAATTGAATTTGCTTCGCGTTCTAATTACGTTTTCGTGTGATTTTCGAGTTGGGCTCTGCTAGCTTTAGATTAAATAACCTGAAGTTTGGCCAAGAACGAGTAGAGCCCAACATTTTTTAATGTCATTTAATTAGGCTGTACAGAGCTTAAAATTATTTGTATGTCAATCGATCTTTTTTTGCGTTATAATTTCGGTTTTAATCTGATTTCCAATTTGGGTTCTGCTAGCTTTGGATCAAAATGACCTGAAGTTTGGTCAAGAACGAGTGGAGCCTAAAATTTTTCAATGGGGCATTTGATTAGGCCATAATGAGCCTAAAATTATTTGTAAGCGTGTGAATTTCGGTTTTAGTCCGATTTTCGATTTGGATTCTGCTAGCTTTAGATTAAATGACCTAAAGTTTGGTCTAGAAAGAGTGGGTCCCAAATTTATTTAATGAGGCATTTGATTACGCCATAATGAGCCTAAAATTATTTGTAAGCGTGTGAGCTTAATTTCGGCTTTACTCTGATTTTCGATTCGTGTTCTACTAGCTTTAGATTGAATGACCTGAAGCTAGGTCAAGAATGAGTGGGGCCCAAAGTTTTTCAGTGGGGCATTTGATTAGGCTATAATGAGCCTAAAATTATGTGTATGTCAATTGATCATTTTTTGCGTTATAATTTCGGTTTTGACCTGATTTTCGATTTGGGTTCTACTAGCTTTAGATTAAATGACCTGAAGTTTGGTCAAGAACGAGTGGACTTCAAAATTTTTTAATGGGTCAATTGTTTTGCGTTCTAATTTCGTTTTTCGTCTGATTTTCGATTTGGAAGCAGAACTTTAGATTAAATGACCTGAAATTTGGTCAAAACCGAGTGGATCCCACAATTATTTAATGGGACATTTGATTAGGCCATGAGTCTAAAACTATTTGTATGTCAATTGAATTTGTTTAGTGTTCTAATTTCTTTTTTCATCTGATTTTCGATTTGGGTTCTGTTAGCTTTTTATTAAATGACCTGACCCTTATTGGCATTTGATTATGCCATAAAGTGCCTACAATTATTTGTATGTCCATTGATCTTGTTTTGCGTTCTAATTTCGCGATTTGGGTTCTGCTAGCTTTTAAGAGATAAAGCCTTATGCTTTTCCTAGAACGAGCAGAATAAAAAAAAAATTAATTAGTATCGGAAAAAACTTTAATTAGAATTATGGCATTTAATTAGCCTAAAATTACCTTTAAATTTCTAATTGTTGTTAAATCGTTTTTCGATATTTGTTCTGCTAACTTTTAGATAGTTTTATTTGGAAGGGATGGATACCAAAATTGTTTAATAGAATATTTAATTAGCCTATTATTAGCCTATAATTATCCATAATATCTTGTAATGTTCTGCTGTATTGGTTCTGCTAGCTCAGGAGACGTGTTTTTTCAATTTGTACTCGCAAACAAACAAAACCGCTATAATATTTCTACCGTGGCAAACGACAAAAAAACGGTACTAATGTTGTGAAATATTAGAATAAATCGATTTAACTGTTTTGTTTAATAATCGTTGCAATACATCGAGCAGTATACTACGAAACATAAATGTTTATTATTATTAATCAGAGTTGTTGCGCGAGATTGGTCCTAGCAATTGTGATCTTCGGCATGATTTAAAGAAATATTTGTACAAATAAAATGAAAGAGGAGTTGACCCATTTCCGGCCGGTACCAGAATTCGTTAGAATTTTTCAACGCCGTTTCAATCAGGGATTACTAGGACCACCCTTTTGTTAAATAAAAAAAAAAATCCAAGCCCCCATTCCCAAGAAAACCATCGGTGCCTTGAAAAAAATTGGCTCGCCGCGAATATTGGTATTATGAATTTTTCTGCTTTCGAGAAACTCGACTCGCGGCGAATATTGATGTTATCAATTGTTTTTGTTTTTTCGATATCGGATTTTACGAAAACGTTACACCAAAATTCGACTGCTGCGTTCATTGATATTTAAAATTTTTTATTTAAAACATAAATTTTAATACTATTTTTACCGAGATGTAAGCTAAAATTAATTAGAATGGTAAACTAATTAATAAATTAACGTATGTATTTTTATAAAATGAAAATGGAGGTGACAAGCCCCAAAATAATGCTCAAAATTTGCTTAACAGTAAACATTTCATTCTTTTTTTTACAAACTTCATTCGTTCAAAATTGTCGACTCGCTATGTGTTTCATAATAGCAATATTCGCAGCGTATCGGGTTTTTAGATCTCGATTTTTTCGAAAGCGAGTAAAGTATCATAATGGCCCCTAGTGGTCGCAAAAATCGACCAGTGGCCGAATACGTATAAAAATTTAAACAAGGTGCGGCAAAGTCATTGGTTTTTGTTGTGCACTCCAATTCAACATAACCCTCAACCTCCTGCAAAACACCTGGATCAACAGTTGGAATTTCATCGTCATTAATATCCTCTTTAACTGTTTCTAGAGGACAATACACCACATTTACAATTTATGCTTCTTTTTGACGACTTACAAATCCTAAATATATCGACCTAATTAGAGAACAAACAAACACTAATAATATATTTGCTAATAATTATCAAAACAATTAAGAATAAATCACACAATATTTTATGTTTGTTTTAAATGTGTTAGCTAATTTCATTTAAGTTTTAAAACTAATATCATTTCAGCCAAACCGGTGTTTTTACTTTTGATTGTGCCTTCGTTGACTTATTATTATTATCAACGATTTTACCCACTTTCAATATATGTATTTGGTTTTTTTGTGCCGTTGAAAATACCTTCAAAAAAAGTGTGTTTTTGAAATCAATACTGTGATATAAAGTATCGTTCGTTTTTAAGAATCTCTATTTTTTCCAGTACCGTAAGATTAATTTTAGTTTTGATAACGAAACATGTGGAAAACAATTATTTTTGCTAGTTGTTAAAATAATTACAAAGTTGGTGGTCGAAAATTATTTACTGTAATTTAACAGTAAAGATTTCAAAATCAAAAATTATTATACTTCCATGATAGAGTTAACCTAGGTGTGTAAGTGCATGGAAATGCAGATTAATTAGTTAAATCAGTATTGACTAAACGAAACTTGTTCGGTTGGGCTAAGTTTTATCTGTCAACGTTTTCTGGCAGTATTTTAAAATTGTGCTTATTGTAGACTACTAAAATACATATTTAGAGTAATTTTTTTTAAATTAATCTTAAAAATCGGTAAAATATCGAAATAAAGTTACGTGGTTGTCAACTTAAATCAGTTTCACGGAATCGGTACGAGTTAACTCCAACAAATTTTCAACTCAACGAAACCAAAACCTGTTTTAATTCGATACATGGAAACATGGTAAATATAACAGCAAAAACGTTTAAAAATAAAAATATTGGTCGTATAACTTAGTTTTTTGGATTTTCTAAGAGATGACGTAACTAGTACTAAACATTAATTTAGAATGGCACCTACGGCGTTTTAAAGTGTTGACATTCCACATTAAAATTTGGTTTGTCATTATTCGTGAAAGCGTAATCAACATATTTTTAATCCCGTTTAAACATGTCGAATTTCGTACCAACAAAACAGAATTTGCGGGAAGCATACCTTTCTGCGTTAATCAAAAGAAAAAATCTGTTGAAAGTTTTCGTTTGGAAAACTCAGCTCAAACAGGAAAAAAAACTTGCAGAACAGTTAAATGTCACTCAAGCAGCCATAAGCAAACGTTTACAAGCCGTGAAAATGATTCAAAAAGAAGGAAAATGGGTACCACATGAACTGACTAACGCCAACTTTGAAAATCGTTTAATGGTTTGCAATTCTTTGCGTACAAGACACCGAAGATGGCAATTAAAACGCAAAAATTCATCGGTTCATCCAGCAGGCGAACCATCCACATCAACAGCAAAACGAAACATTCATGGACATAAGGTTTTGTTGTGCATTTGGTGGGATCAGAAAGGAGTGGTGTACTATGAGCTGCTAAAACCGAACGAAACCATTACTGGTGAACGTTACCGACTACAATTGATAGATTTGAACCATGCATTGAACGAAAAGCGTCCGATTCCAGCCAACAAACAGTGTAAAGTAATTTTTCTGCATGACAACGCTCGACCACATGTCGCAAAACAAGTAAAAAATATGCTGGAAGTACTTAAATTCTACCGCATGCTCCCTATTCACCAGATTGTGCCTCATCCGATTACTATTTGTTCCGATCATTGCAAAGCGATCTTCAAGATCAGCACTTCAGAAAACATCAAGGAATCAAAAGATGGCTCGACGAATGGATCGCATCAAAAGACAAACAATTTTTTTTCGATGAAATTCGCCAGAAAGATGGTCGAAACTCATAGATAAGATGGAAAATATTTTGATTAAAATAAAATTTACTATTTCTTAGAAATAAACGTGTTTTGTCTGCAAAAAAAAATACAAAAAACTAAGTTATACTCCCAATAAAATAAAAGTATAAAATTTTTATTACAATAAACAAATGAACGAAAACACAAAAATATACATTAAAAATAGTACTTCAATCAATAAATGAAGCAGTCTATTTAATGGGTTGTAGCTTCCTTCTGGCAACATAAAGAGAAAGATTTTCGGCGATGTATAGTGAATCTATCGCCAACACATTTCCTATAAAAGCGGAATCCAAAAGGCTTCTTATTTTCGATATTTCATAGTTAATTCAGGTGTCTAGCATTATTTGGATGTAGTCGCGCCACATTCTCATGGAAAGATGTATTGTGGTCATTCTCCAAATCGTGTTTTTTTTTTTTATAAAAACAAGTGAAACTATTTTTGTCACTTTTGGTTCTCTTGATGTGAACCGAATATTAAGGGCTATAGACAGCTACTGCATATTCGAATTGTAGTCTAACATATGCGAAATATAGCGTAAATAATGCGGGTAAATCGTAAATGTCATCCGTCCATCGTTTGACAAAGCCAAACGTTGAATTGGCTTTAGCAATCGTTTTTCGGTGTGCCTGTGGAACGCCATAACTGCAACGAACGTATGGCACCCCGAAATCTGTCACTTCAAATACTCTCTACATCTCGAAGTTGTTAACGTACACTACCTCGTGGCGGTAGCCGAAGTTTCAGCTAATCCTTGTGAAAACCGCCACGGAAGAAAATGTTTCAGTTAATTTTTTCTTGAAAACCGTTACATACTGAATCTTTCACGAGCTTTTTTTCCAGCTCATATAGAAATGGGGCTACATTTTATGGATTCCAAGTGGCCTACACTCTCTTGTGACAATGACCAAAGTGTTAGGTAATTCCAGTGAAAACCACCTCATTACAAAACGTTAAAAATCTCACATAATATAATATATTTTTAATACAGATACATATTTTTAAATTGTAAGTAATTTGCTTTGCAAGTATATGCATTCATACAATTTTATTAAGTCGAGTTCTAAAATCAAATGTTGTTGTATAATAGTCTGAAGTACATAAATTTTCGGGATAACAAGTCAATATATTACTGAGGCGGGATCACGAATGCCGTTCAACAATTTAGACGGTAGTGAAATTTTAGATGTGAATCAACAACAATTTTACTGGCCGGTTTTGTCCCATTATTTCACACAAAAATATAAACATGTGGCATGCTATAAAAATCATTCGTCAGCTTTACAGTAATCGAACGTATTAATCAGTTTTTTGAAACAACAGAATAAAACCGGTAGAATTGTTGTTGCTTTGTCATGTAAAATTTGATTACCGCCTAAAATTTCAGTGCGACATTTATCATCCCGCCCTAGTTTTTCAAAATTATCGAAAAAATTGATTTAGCAGTGATACAATTTTTATTTTATGGAATTCTATTCTGGTTTTCCCGGGGAAAATATTTTGCTGTAATTACAAATTGCACTAATTCCCAAATATATATTTCCCGTTCCCAAATGTGTGTTCTGGCAGACACGGAATAATTTTTTTGTAAATTTTTTTTATGTAAATATTTATAAACTAAAACACGTATTGCGACCTTATTACAAGTTTGGTTTATTTTTAAATATATATTTATTAGCAAAAATAATGTTTCAAAATTGAAAAAGATACGAAATACAATTCTCTAAAAAAATAATGGGGAAAAATTAACGTCAAAACTGCTATAAAATGGAATTATTTTTTCCCAATAAAAAAATTTCCAAACGCCAGAATACAAAAAATTCCCAACTGCTAGTAAAACGTCACTAATTCCCAATTCCCTATTCCCGGGGAAAACCAGAATAGGGCCCAGTCCACCTTTACGTATATGGATTTTCACATTAACTGTCACCTCGCTTTAAATCATTATTTGACAATAATTCTAACTTTTCAAAATTTGGTTATTTTTTTAAATTATTTAATCTTAGTAGCCTAACTTGTTTTAAAATTACATCAGCAATGTTTAATAAAAAGTGATATTTCAATAGGCTGCAATTGGTAAAAACCGCAAATTCATATAACGAACATTAAAAAGGTTAAGGGATACAGGTACGGTAAAACTAAAACACTAACCAGGTAGTAGTCAAGAAGTGTGTGCGAGTTACGTCTCCCAAACTCCACACCATGTGCATAACCACTGCAACAAACCAACAAAAACAATCAATTTAATCAATTGATGCATTTAATGTAACTCATCGCCTGAAAAGTTCTCGGTCTAACAAAGAAAACACAATTTTTTGAGAAAAATACATTCTATTCTTAGACATAATTTTCTCCAATCTTTTCTTCATTAGAGCCAAATCTCTTTCCCTGGAGCTTTTTTTTGAGGTTTACAAACAAGTAATAATCGCTGGGGCCAAATCTGGCGAATACGGTGGATGCGAAAGCAATTCAATGTGCAATTCATGCAATAACCCGATATATTTTCGCTATTGATCTTTTTTTCCTTTCTCATGGTACTCAACCAATATTATACGACGTGGATCCCAAAATACAAACACCATAATCTTTCCAGCCGACTGTTGTGCTTTTGTCGTTTTGTGTAGCTTCGAACGAGTTTCACCGGTCTCGCACCATTCATCTGATTGCCAATTCGAATCTGGTGTATAATAGTGGTGAATCCATTGTCACATACCGCATAAACAATTCCTTTTTATTGCGCACGGTATCATCGACGCGTTGTCGTTTTTGATCGTGTGTTCAAGAGTTTGGAATGTAAACAAACGAAGTACCTACTTCGAACTGTAGCGGCCTGTGCAGACATAGCAATAGAACAAAGCTTTCTCATAGACAAATGGTCGTACAAAATATGATCAACACGTTCCATTGGAACCTTTACAATGTCAGCTATCTAACGCAACCTCACTTTACGGTCTTTCAAAACAATTTCGTGGATTTTTTTTTATGTTTTCTGAGTTTCAAAAATGACAACGCGGGGCCAGCAAACAAAAAAAATCTTAGTAGTGGGTATTTTATTAATATTGGTTTGCATGAGCGCATGCGCGTCATTTTGTTTATATATTAATTGATGTGTCAAATGCGGTTTGGTGTTGTTCAAATATTTGAAAATTAAAAATCAAATCACATAGCAAACAATCGGTTCCACTGCTCAAAAGGAAGCGAATAGAAGAGGTGAGATATACGACATCATCATAAATATATAACCGGTTCAACCGAAATTTTTTATTTTGCTACTTGCCTTTGTAAATTTGACGAAGAAAATGCACAGACACATGAGAGAAAAAATACAATACAAATATAAAATTGTATATTATACACTGTATATTGATTGATTGGACTGTAGAACCAAGTACTTCACGAGTGTCCCGGTTAACGCCGGGCCTATTCCTACAGCCTTTTTACACATAACAATAGGAGGGATAGGAAAGGTTTTTTTTTTGGGACAGAACGACCCGGTTTCAGACACCTAGCGATCGTACGGCGCAACACAATTCTAACCTACTTGTAATCTACGGAGGGGGGATAAAGGTTTAATAGGTTCAATGGATAACGATGATATTGGTCTTCAAAAATTGCTTCTTTAAATCAGCAACCTGATAAAAAAATATTATTATTTCACGAGCATCTGGAAATTCCCTGAAATATAATTCAACATTAATAATTTCCAGCTTCCTAAAATAAAATTGATTGATTAATTCACTCCGAATACAGTCACCTAGGTAAATCCGATAGTGAGTAATACAAACACAACACAATTCTAAACTACACAATCATCAATTAATATTTTAAAGAAGTATTAGTCCACAAACATCTTAAGACTCCTGAAATGTAATTCTTCATTAATGTTTTTCGGCTTCCTAAATAATACAAACATTTATTGATTAATCCTCCTAAAACTCAACAACTTACAAAAGAATTTCCTGAAATCATAGTTATTAAAATTATATTAATAATAAAACTAAACTGAAATCCAGTAACATTTAAAAATTATACTGTAAACATCGTTGGGCTGTACTTAAATTGTCAGACTAATATTTTGAAACTTACAACCAATTTCTCAGAATTCCATCGTCAAACAGCGAAGCACTTAACATCAAATTGGTAAGAAACACAAATCGAAATATACAAAATTTCAAGATCAGTCTCGAAATAACGTAAAAATTTCAAAACTTAGTAAAATATTATAAATTCCATCTTATCGATAACTACACCAACGATAAGTTTTGTTTTACGCCGCAATGATTTCATTGAGTAATTTAACTATATCCCGCGAATCTCTTTTTAATTAATGTGTCCAAGATAAAAAGGTAATTCAATTATTACAACAATAATGTTAGTTCCGAATAATGAAAATTAACAGAATTATTCATTAATTTTACAAGTATGAGCACTTTAAGTAAGAACTAACAAGCAATTTATTCAAGATTTCAATATTCTTAGCTTATTAAAGAATCAAATCAATTGCATACATTAAAGGGGCAATTAAATATCTATACTTAAAAGATTTTTTCTCAGTACAATACAGCCCTATCCTTCATAATAAGCCAAGCTTAATAGTGAAATATTATTTGCACGTAACAGTACATAATAACAATCTTAAGAGTTTATACAAAATAATAAGAAATCATATAGTGATTTAAACAAATAATTAATCGTTCGTTAAGAGTTAAACTTAATAACATCACAATACTGTTAGTAAGATAAAAATTAATTTACATTTAGTGTTCATCTTCTCAGTATATTTCATTTGTAACTTATTTATTAATACTTGTGGTGCTGAATGTCTATCAGCAATTTCAAAATTAAAAAAAAATCATAAAAATTAATGTGCATTACCCAAATTCCCAACACCAAGTCAATTTTGTTCCTGAAACTCCAGAATAAAATTTTGAAATTAATTTATTATACACCGGAAACCATTATGACAGTTTAGTTCCACCATGTAATTCATCTATCTGCACATTCTCTGAAATTTAATAATGAATTAATATTTTCCTGCTACATGTCCTACCTAAATGGAAAAAATGTCAATAATAGCAAAAAATCATATATATTAGCTGTTCAGGTAAAAACTTATTTATCCCAAGAGTATTTATTCCTCGAAGCTTACAAAATAAAAACAATTAATTATACACATTAAATATAAACATAAAATAATAAGGGCCCTCGGATTGACCCGAACAAACAAAATCATTTGAATTAACTGAATCAACCGAAGGGAATTGGGCGCTCACCTCAGTTCAGTCAATAAATTGAGCTACTAAATTAACTGAAGAGATAATTTGCTCATGTACTTAATTCAGACAGGTTGTTTTTGTTGTATTTTTGACATTTACAATTGTATATTATACACTGTATGTATATGTACACAAAATTATTGTTCACATCGCCAGGTCGCGCACTAATTTTTGTGTCGATTTTGTACACTCTAGAGTCATAGCCTCGTTTATGCGTCCACAGCGTGGTGCATCATCGGTGGTTGCACGACCACGTTTAAATTCAACATACCAGTAAATGATGTTTGATTTTCCTGGTGCAGGAAGTCCGGATAACATTTACCAAGCCACTGCTTTGCTTGAGCGGTATTTTCCCCATCAAAAAACAGTGTTTTATCAATACACGAAATTCTTTTTTTTTCATTGTTTTGAAATTAACAAAAGAATCGTCACTAAAACAACCGTAACTTGTAAACTTAAGGCGGTGATACATGTACAGATTTTGCCTTTAAGGCATAAAAATTATGCGCGCTGATTGGTTAAAATTCGGCAATCTTGAATCGCCTTATAGGCAAAAATTTTAAATTGAAAATTTCCCAATTTTGTATAAGGTAAATTTTTTTGCCTTAAAGGCAAACTCTGTACATGTATCACCGCCTTTAATGATCGAAAAGTCATGAAATTTTGACAGGTATCATTTGATGGTTCGTAGAATTTAAAAATCATATTTGGGTTTTAAATTTGTGTCACAATGTGTCAGGCCGGAAACTTTTCAGGCGATGCAATATTTCTATTTTAGATAAAAATATTTAGATAAAACAACGCATTGAATACTTTGTATGCAAGATATTATATTTACATAAGATCAATCATTGTACTCTCGACTCTATGCATTTATTGTATTTCTATTCTAGATCAAATAAGTATGTTTAGCTAAGGAAAAATATAATATAATAATAATTGAGGAATGAAATATTAGAATTGTTGTAACATTGAAACTTAAAGGTTCTAAAATAATTTTATTGAAGAGAAATAATTTTGTGTTTTAAAAGACCAGGACTGCAGGACGAATTCTAAGAAATCATGTGGTGCCGAAAGAAAATGTATCCTGTAAAACATTTTCCGTTCATTGTGACATTTTTGTCCCTTTTAGGATCAAAATAAATAAAAAAAACAGGGAAGAGGAGAAAATGTCATTTTTAAATTTAAAACAAAAAACTTATTTTGCCAAAAATCAGTAGAAATTGACGTAGAACTGGATTTAAAAATACAATTAGGTACGAAAATGACTGAACTACATAAAACAAAAATATATTTTCCATACAATAGTCGAAATTGGCTCCTTGTGTTCGAAAAATTTGGGTCAATAATGACTATATTTAGTTCTCACAAAACAAAAATTTTCTCTTTCTCCTTAAAAACATTTAAAATTTATCATTTCTTTTGTTTTATTATTGTTTTTTGTGGTCGATAATGACCATATTTTGTGCTTTAAAAAAAATTATCCTCTTTCTTCCTTAAAAATGTAGAAATTCTCATTTCTTTTGTTTTATTATGGCCTTTTATCGTTATTCCTTTGGTGTTATTTTATTCTGTGTGAAAATGCATGCTTTTAATTAGTTTGGGGTTAAAATTTGGGAAGTAAAGTGTCACTGTGTGAGAAAAATATTAAAGTTATTGGTGTAAGGAAAATTAGTTTAGATTAATAAATTCGAAATTGTTTGAAGAAATAATTACGTAAGATATGTTTATAATCAATGGAAGAAATCATTTTATTGTCCCCCCCCCCCCACCACTCTCAGTTTTAGAGTTATCGAATCTAATTACTCTGGTTGAGGATACCATCACCTACCGATTCAGCGAATTAGGATATGCGTACCTTAGTAAAATTGAAGTTCGAAAATGCTTTGTCGAATTTTTAAAACAAGCCGCCAAGCTCTTCATATATGACGAATAAAGCAACCAGTGGCACTATTCTGTATTTCCCTGGGAATAGGAAATTGGGAAAAATATTTTCATATCATACTGCCTACTGAAGGAATAAGTTTAGTGCAAAATTTTACGAAACAAAGTTAATTAGGAAACTTTAGTTCCACAAAATGCTTATAGGGAAAAATATTTTCCCATTTAACTTTGTTTCGAAAATATTGCATTCCCTCAGTAGGCCAGAAAAATACAATTTAGACAAAAATGATATGAAAATATTTTTCCCAATTCCTTATTCCCAACGAAAGCCAGAATAGTGCCACAGCGGTTGCTAAAAATTAATATAAAAACATAAAATTATTTATAAATATATAAAAATTTACTTTAGGTACGAATAAATTAATATATAAATTGTATTTTACATTTTTATTTATTTGAAATACAACTTTGATGCCATTACTGGTCTGTGAACTATAACTATCAGCTTTTATTATAGAAACCAAACCGCAAAGAGACGTCACATTCATCTAGAACAAAACGTTTGAGGAAAAAAGTCACGTCCCTAAAATAAACAACAACTTTAGTGCTAAGTTGATTCTAAAACGTAGATTTGTAACTTCCTAGACTTGGCCAGTAGATGGCTGCGCTACCATTTTATCAAATTCCAGTTGACCTCTTGATCCGAGCTATCTTATTTACGATACTTTACACTGACAAATGACCGCCTGACTCGAGTCGTATTCGTTGGTCAATTTCGATGTACTAACCAATACTAGCATTGCATTTCTGTAAGACAAAAGACCGTCGGAATTGGTTTTCATCTATAGGTCACAATGGTTACTTACTATTGTAGGGCAGTTTTCGCTTATAATTTACCATCTGGAATGCTCTTGCATATGTCCGCCAATTATGACTTACAATAGTTGACCTGAACAACTAAATTCTGTGCAGTCAAATTTGCCCACTTAATGATTTTTATATTTGGCCTACCGAAGTTCGTCGGGTTTGCCTAGTCATATATCTTGTTCACGTGGTCCGTAGTATAGTGTAGTGTAGCTATGACTACAGCACTTATATGACCGTTCACCTGGAGGTGTAGTGTAGTAAGTCTACCATTACGCCCCTATTGTTGAAATATTGTGCTAAGGATGTTTGACATTTCTCGATGTTTTATTTTAATTTATATATTGACGATTGTGTTTGGCGTTGGTGTGTTCTTGTTTCTTTGCGAAAAAGTGAAATATTTAGTATACAAAGAACTCGAAAAACCGAATGATATTGAATCGAAAATCGTAACCAACAACAACTGTCAAAACTAAGTACACTACACTACGCCAAGCGTTCACGTGGTGCGTAGTTGCAAATTCACTACACTACACTACAGCATTTTGACTGTAGTTGATAGTACACTTCGGTACTGTTTTTTCTCTGTTCACGTGGTGACATAATACACTACACTACACTACACTACGGACCACGTGAACAAGATAATAATTTGCTAAGATTTTCGACAAATATCCGGCAAGGATTAGATGCCTAGATGACTGAACATTAATAAGCCATCAGACTAAGTTTTGCCTGTAAGGGTCAAAAGCCATTTAGTGGTCATTTTTCGGTCAATACATTGAAAATTGTTTTACGGGTATTGCATACTCACCAAGGATGTGAACTTAAAAACCTATACAAAAAACAAAAAATTCGTGGATAAATGAGGATCAGAAGAAAGCTAGCATCGGGAAATCTAAGATGTTACTCTCTTCTCTTGACACGATGGTGATTAAACTGTATTTTTAGATTAGAATATGTTCTTACTACACGACCATCATAACAAATGGAATACTCGAGTTTGGCAAACGCCATTTATAAGCATTTTGCCAAGTAATGCAACAGTTTCAAAATGTTAAAGCAGTGATGGTTTAGGAAGCAATTTCAGAAAAATCAACTGCTTTTTATCGAAAGAGGTGTCAAAATCAACACCGAGTATTATATGGGAGATGGGATCCGCTCGTAACGCGATATTTCAAAACGCGATATTTCAAAACGAGATATGACAAAACGAGATATGGTACAAAACGGAAAATTTCAAAATGCATTATTTCAAAACGCGATATTGTATACAAAATGCGATATTTCGAAACGCGATATTTCAAAACGAGATATGGTACAAAACGCGATATGGTACAAAACGAGATATTTCAAAACGCGATATTTAAAAACGCGATATGGTACAGAATATGCGTTGCGAAGTGACGAGAGCGCAACGACCCACCTGATACCGATCCTATGTACTATCGTTCCTATCGACTTTTAAATCTCTATAAACTGAAATTGAATATGTAATGTAAATACATATATTTACTATATACCATACAATAGGTTAAATATATGTAAATTGGGAGAATAAACGGCTTTTGTTGAATATCTAGAAATTGCCAAAAGTGGAAAACGTCCCTTTTGCTACTACTTAGTCGACACAATTTCAATTTCATACAATATGTAAAAAATTTGGTGTTATGCCCACTAAGTACTTCATAACGTATAGTGGTAAGTATGTAATAATTTTGTGCGGAAATTAATTTTACAAAATGTGATGATTTAAGAGAAGAGAATACAAAACAAAATATGTAATTAATTATTTTTCATCCATTTCGAACGTTACCAAATAAACAATGTGGGACCTTGTCAAAAAGGAACATTGTAAATCAAATACAGTCGCACAGCAGGAACATTTAACTTTAAAAGGTGATCATAGATATTGTCGATAGGATGACCGAATCAATTTGGTGTGCTATGTAGAATTATTATTTAGATTTCTGATGATCATCGATTTTAATTATCCGCACAGTGATCAAATAATGTGAAGATCACATAAACCTATACATAAATTTACTAAGTGCATCATTAAATTTTAATAATATTTTTTTAAATAAGAAACTCTGTGTTTCATGATATGATGTAATTATATTGGGAATTTCATGATTTGACGAAATTGTTACCATTCTCGCCTTTATTTTCGCAAGACAAGATAAAGTATACGATTTAATTAGCTTAAGGCTTCGTAAAATGTTTAGTATAAATGTCTATCTGTGTAGAAAAAGTTGATGAGAAGGAGTTATATTCTAAGCAGCAGCGAGTTGAGTGCCCAATAATAAAAAGCAAATTGTTCAAATTTTTATGCCACAATAAATATAAATACGAAAAGTTTTCAGTCCATCGTTTCGATCCTTTAAATTTTGTGATACTAAAATGCTGTCATGTAACGGCGTGGGTGTTGGTCGTTTAACGGAGAATTCTTTGTTTAATGATGTCATTCAAAAGTATATACATACTCATATTCACATGCGTGTTTTATATATTAATATCAAATTGTGACTTAAATGCTTTCATTAAAGATCAATCATGTACCATGATCTTCAAGAAGGTCATGGCATTGATACCGACACCCAATTTTCCAATTTTCGAATATAAAAATTGCATTGCTGTTTTAAAATCTAGATAACATAAATATTGGTAATTTAATTGGTTGGTTGGTTGGTTGGTTGGTTGACAAACTATGTGTAGGCATGATAATGACGCCCAAGCCGAGGCTAGACAAATCAAAACTATTACAGAAACACAATCATAAATTATGGCCATGAAATTTGTTGAGTCGCAAAGAAAAAATATTAAATATCTTTTATATTTTATAATGATATTTAATAGATTTTTTATAGTAATATGTAGACATAAATACATAGATTTGTAAGTAACAAAGGTCGGCGGTTTATAGAGACGCTATAAAGCGAATATGCATTATATAATAAAGTGATTGAATTAGGAATGTTGTCGTCTCATAGTCAATTATATCTAGTCAGTATAGCCAATGCTATTAATAATTAAAACACAAATTTTCAGCTGAATAATTTTGGTGGAAGACCATGAGGTACAAATTTTTGCAAATCATAACAAAAAATTTTCTTTCCAACAAAGGTCATTGTAATTTAATGGAACATAAAAAATATTTCCATGATTATTTATTACTACGATAAAAAGTTAAAGGATTTCAGATATCTTTTATGAGTAATAAACATATACCCATATATCCAATATTACTCCAATCCTAAATAAGGGCAGAAGTCATCCAACTTCACTCACGCATTTCAATTTAAATTCTCAAGTTAATTGTCTATACGTTGAGTCGAAACGAAAAGAAAGAAAATATAAAAAATAAGAAACGATATAAGAATGAATTATTGAGATTCGTATCTACCACGAATTTCTATAATGTTATAGAACAATATTTCCATAGTTTATAACATTCCATAAATAATGTTTGATGATTATTAATTATTCTACCATTTCATTTTGTATTTTGTAGTTTTTTTGTTTAATTTCAAGAATCTAACAGTAACAGTAGCGGCACGGTAGTCAATGTCAAAATTATGATATAATCGATATCGATCGATTTATGCAAGAGTATGTGTAACCAGTGATGACAACAGTCTCTAAAAAACGATGTGACATATTGGACCGTAAGACCATTCTGCATCACTGCTCATTAATATCACAAAACAAACTGTAGTTTTTGTAATAATATTAATAAATATTTAAGTTTGCCTTTGTCGCCAATCCTCCATTGTTTCTTTCACAAGCATATAACCAAAAATTAATTTGTAGGCGAGTTGATTTTCCAAATTCGGAATGTGTTTAGTGACAGTAGATTTTCAAATTGGTGATGGTCGTTGTTATTTGTTTTGTTATTTATCGCATTACCATTTAACTGAAGCGGAACTCGATATAAAAATAAAAATAGGTCCATTTTTTATTATGAATGCATATTGTTTCATTTTGTTACATGTTCCTCCAAGTTACATAAAGAATTATTTATTCACTTGATTGTAGCTGTGTAGACAGTATTCCCGGTTTGCGCGACAATAATAATTACTTATTGTTTGTGTATATTTTACATAAAATTAACGTGACATTTTTCTTTTCTTAATCTTTCCAATCAGCAGTACATTTTTTCTTGTTTCCATTGTATCATCATTATAAATAAATTTTCTTGCCAATAATAGAGTTAACACATAAATACTAATATACAGATTTAAACCTACGTACAAATCACAATCCAGTATGCATAATATAGCATCATCTACAAGTCAGTATAGCTTCTGTTGCTATCCCAAGAACCAGAGAACTTTTGTATTAGACTATATACATTTTATTGGCTAGTTTCCAATTTATTATGCATTTATGTTTATTTACGTATACAAAAATATTGAGAACTGTCGGGGGTTTTGAGCGTTCGAGCTCATTTATAATGACATGTGGCAGTTCAATTGTTTTCAAACAAATATTTCGTCTTTTTATAACTGTTTAAAGATGTAGTTAAATTAGAGATAGCATAGAAACAACATAAGCGCCATATACAGCTGCGTTGATCATAAGCCCTCATAACCATCGCCTCCTAGTCTTACACCCAAAAACACAAGAGGTTCTATGGGTTCCTTCATTACATGCGGCCTCATACATCACGTTGGCCGAACCACACCGGTTGAAACGCTTGTACTGCCCTGCGAAAACCCGTTTTTTGGAGACAGTTAAAATTAAATTTCTTTCTTAAACTTAAATAAAAATAAATTTTTTATTTGACATTTATGCAATAACTTAATTTCTCGTAAAAACTAAAGGAAACCCGAAATTTTTCGACCAAACATTTAACGCTTTTAGACTTGTTGTACATGAATATGTACAAACTTTTGAAAGAGACGTAGTATTCCCTAAATTCACATTTTCTCCTCTACCGCACGTTTGTTTCAGTTTTCTATCCCTTTTTCATCATTCTATTATAATAAATTCCCCTGAAACTACAAAAAATTATATCAGTATTCATTAAAACGTTAAATCCTTTATTTTTTAGCCCGATATTAGTTTTTGGGATTACGATAATATTCTGGAGCTTTGTAGCAATACAAGTACCAATAAAAGACGTCCAACAAGAATCGAAGTAGAACAGGCGGTTTGTGAAGATGACGAAAACGCAAACACCGATCCGAAAACAGTGGCTGCAACTTTTATTGCAGGAGTATCAAACGAAGGAACTGTAACAGTTTTAGAAAATATTAATTTCGAAATTATAGATGAGATGCAAAATGCTCCAGATTATTTTACAAATATAACTGATCAAGCTCGAATAAAACGGAAAAAAGCGAATTTGTTGAAACTGAAATCAAATACCAAACGCCTGAGGAACCAGAACCTGTTGAAGAAACTCCTGGTCAGTATTTCATGAAATATTTTACAAAGGAATTATTCGAAACTATGGTAAACTTTACAAATATATATGGGTTCTAAATGTCCAAACTTTTAAATCGAAGTAATTTTCATGTCAGCAACAATTTGGATACTCCAAAAGATAATAAAGACGTTTTTTATATAAGGTTCGTCCCATACTTAATTCTGTTAGACAAAGATGTTTAGAAATTCCCTTGAAGGAGAAGTCTTGCATTGACGAACAAATGATTCCATTTAAAGCTACATTATCCGCGAAAAAATATATGAAAAGTAAACCATCATCTTGGGGCTTCAAATTGTTTGTTCGTTTGATTTTATTATTTATCAAGGCTCAAGAACTAATATTTTTATTTTCCATCAACAAAAATTTGGGTTTGGTGCAGCAATCGGCCTCCATTTAATTTAAAGAATTTAAGTTGCGGGACACAAACTGTATTTCGATAATTCTTTCACGACTAACAATTTATTGAAAATATTAAAAAATAGAGGGATTAATGTAATTGGGCCGGTCGAATTAACCGATTTCACAAGCCAGATTTATTGGAAGACCGCCAATTTAAAAAAAGAACCACGGTTATTTAAAGCATTGTGTCAGCAAGGTTGACAAAAATTATTGTGTTCAAATGGCTTGATAACAAACCTGTTTATCTAGCATCCAATTTTATGGGAAAGTATGATATAAATACAATAAAAAGATGGAGCGCATCCCTAAAGCGATATGTTGACGTTTCACAACCTGAAATTTCATGTGATATACCTCGGCCTTTTTATGTTGACTATTTTATAGATTGTTCACTGCTGGCGCTATTTTTTGTAAAATAATTTATTTGGCTCAATAATATTTCTCGAAACAGGTTCGCAATTACATGGGAACGTCAGACACGAATATCGATTGATTTGAGTTCTAAATCTTATTCAACTTGCTCAGGCACCAATTATGTAAGGAGCCTTCCATGTGGTCCTATCTTCTATTCGTCCCGCCACCTCACGTAAACCTTGAATTTTTTGATTGATTGAGATGTGTGGAATTGTCTCAGTAATCTGTTTCTAGACGGTATACTGCGGAAGCATGAAATAATTTTGGGTACGAATTGGGCTGAATTGGAATTCGAACAAACTTTAGTTTTGGGAAAGCTCAATTTGGCTTAGTCATCTCTTAACGGGTTAAGGCCAAGTTTGGTTGAGCAATGGTGAATGTAGGAACTAGATATTTATTTGGCTGATTATTTTCAAATTTATTTTGAAGAAAAATCCAGAACTTCATCCAGGATTTATGTTGGAATCTCGCTTCAGCTCAATATACCAAATTTAAACATAATTAGTTAAAAAATTGCCTAGCCTGGCCGAATTCCAGAACTTCTCTAAAATCCATTTTCAAATCCCCACGCAATTCTGCATACCTGATTTGAGAATAATTTTTTGGGGTAAGGCCAAGTTCCATTCAGAATGGTCGAACTGTTTCACCACAAAAAAAGACACGTAAAAACCCCAATACAAGTTGACCTTAGTTTTGCTGCGTTTTTTTGAAATCTTGTGTTCGAGACCGCGATAAAATACAGGGAAATTTTGAAAGGAACATTTTAGTACAACAACTTTTACTAACTTCAAGTCAATCTTTTTGACGTTTAAAACAAATTACGAAATAAATAATAAATTAGTTAAATTTAACAAAAATGTTTTAGGTATAAATTTTTAGTTGGTATAAATTTTTAGTTGCACTCAATAATAAATCTAATTAATAAGTTTTTAAGTTTAAAATTTGAGTGCTGTGATGTGAAAATGTTAAGCAACGATAAATGGTAAACTAAATAAGGTACCTTTATTGGGTCCCGTATTTGCCGATATAAAATCCAATTTAAGCGATATGAATAGTACGAAATTTCGAATCAAGCTTTTCTAAATATACTGGTATCAAATAACTTTGAAATTTTATTTGATTACGATAATCCGTACTGGGATATTACACAAAATGAATTTATACTCAATGAGGACGTACCCGTTGTAAATGAAAATTTTTATGTGATATACAAAAGGCTGGACGGCTGATAATCTTTAGGGAATACAATATTAGTGATACGCCGTGCGACATGAATAAGTACGTATTTGGCTGGAAACATCTAAATAAGGGAGCGATTCTTAACGATCTTTTTATTTTCAGAATGCTGCAATCAACCGTAGGTGATAGTAACATAAATTTATATGACAGCGGTAGTGATAATGAATTTATGGGTGATGATTTTCATAATCAAGCTGAAATGGATGAGCCACAAGAGATGGAACTACCGCGTATGACATTCACAAGTGGAGGAGTTGCGAATAAGTGGCGGGTGCTAAACGCACCCAAACCGTAATTGATTCATTGCAACCGTCTGATGCGTCGACGAAAATTGGAATATTCGTACCGATCCTGTCTGAACCATCTTATTGGAAAATTAGGCCATCGGCAAGGGATCACACGGAGAGACAACAGATAAGGCGAACCAGTGAAGCGGTTAAATCATATTGGAATGCTGCAGCTAAGCGAAAACAAAAAAAAATATACGTGATATGCAATCAATATTTAATAATAATACAACACAGGATTCCGATTCGTTGGCATTCAGTGCGGATACTAATTCGCTCAATTTAAACTATGCGTATACTGAAGAATATCGTCGAATGGATTATATGTAGTAAGTGGTGATACATCTCACTCAGTTCGAATCAACTTGTATGCTTCATTTTATATGCATATTATAAAGGGAAGTAACAAAATTACGACAAATAATGATGTTCCAGCACAAAAGTGACTTAATAATTTATTACAAAAGAATTAAATACTCTAATATTTTTTTATTTCTAGTTATATCCCGTTTTTACAGTATGTTGCAAATCAGTAAGTCGTATGATGGAAAAATTCGATTTAACGGCAAAAACTAGCAAATATCTGGATCGGCATTTAACTTTTCCGCTGTTGGAATTTTTGTGCGACAAGAAAGTATGTATGACAACATACATACTTTCTTGTCGCACAAAAATTCCAACAGCGGATGACAACATAACCTACAAATTATGCATTGAAATACTTTTTTTTCGATATATGACAAAAAAGAATTACACGAGAAAATTTTGGAAACCGTAAATCCATCAATGCATTACCTTAAGTATGTTGGTCGATAAATTAAACATAAAATCAAAGAAAGATGTGCAGTATATTGGGTTTTTCATTTCTTCGTAAGTTATAAATTGAAGTGCCCCATGAGAAACGCCAAACATTTCAGGAATGAAATCAACGATATAAACCGGACATATCTTCAATTCGATAAATTTTCACGAAAGCATCAAATTATCGCCCATTTCTTATTTATATTTTATTCGTAAGGTATAAATTGAATTTCCCCATGAGAAACGCCAAACATTTCAGGAGCGAAATCACGATACAACCCTTTTTGGTTCAGAAATATTTTTATTTGCACCATAATTTTAGTCTAACCCACACATATGTGTGAGTAAATACGTATATTACGAAAACTAATTTTCATCATAAAATTTCATCAGAACAAAAACCCATCTTACACAATTGCGCCAGTTGGGCTTTAATTAACATCATCTAAATTTTGAGTATTATATTTTAAGAGAAATACAAAATTGTGTAAGTTGGTCCTAAACTTATCTATAAAATAGTTTTTAATGTTACTCAATAGAGTAATAACATTTTACCCACACAATTGTGTAGGCAGGTCAGAAAAGGGATAAACGGGACATATCCATATTGTCCATAAAATTTGCCCATTTCTTATTAATATTTCATCCGACTCGGCATATCCGCAAATACAACAGAAAATATGAAAATAAAATAACAGTTCTGTCTCTAAAATGAAGTAAGAAACAATCAAAAAATTGTGTACTAAAAAATTTCCCTAGTTTCGTCAGTTCAGGAATTATTAAGTTTTTTGATGAACTCGGTTGTACTCTATATAAAATCAAGAGTAGATCAGAGTTGTTGAGTACAAGCAAATATAAACTTTATTCAACAATATAATGCATGATATGGACTTAATATAAGTTCTTTAGGATTCGATACAGTGAAAATGAAGCACACATATTTTAAAATTATAGAAATTGTTTAAAAAATCAAAATATAATTTATCGCGGTCTAGTGCAGCATTTTCAAAAAAACGCAGCTTTTATTAAAATCGTAGTCCAGCTCTACAAACTAAAATGGAAAATTATCGGTTAGGTAACGACCTGGTTTTATTTATTAAATCCGAATCCCAAAATTTCGTCAAATTCAGCTTTGCACACCGAATTTGACCATCATTTGTTGAGCGATGGCCTTGTTCCATTGAGCATTATTTTAGAGTGTCAATCCAATTCTGCATACCACATTTGACAGTAATTGCTTGAGGAGTGGTAAAGCTCCATTGAGCAGGCATAATATGTTCTGAGCAATATAATTTACTTGGAATTAAACGAATATTCGTCAGTGACCAAAATTAATAAATCATTTGAAATGTTTGCGAAATAAGCTAAATTTATTTGAAATATCCAATCCGGTAGTTAATCTGGTATTGAATAATCTTGATAGTTTTCCGGGATCCATTGCCTTTAGAATGCCTCACATATTGTTTACAACTTTTTGATTTTTTTTTGGCTATCTCGTGGTTGCCAATTCAAGAGTTAAATACTAACGAATTCTAGAGTAATTTGTAATATAATTTAAATAATTATGGTTTCAGAAATTATATTGCGTGTGGAATTGCAGGAGGATTAAATTAATAAATGTTTATATTATTTAGGAAACCGGAAACTATTAATTTAGAATTACATTTCAGAAAAATCTACAGATGTAGTTGAAATAATATTTCTTTGAAATATTATTTGAATGGTTCACAAGACAAACCGATTAACTCGATTTTTTGAATTTTTTTAAATTTTAATACCAATGTACTTGATTGGTTCCTAACTGTATATATTCAAAACAAATTTTTGTATTAATAAGTGTTAACACCACTTAAATGACAAAATTAAAAGTAACTAAAGTTGCAATTTATGAGGAATTTAAAAAAATCATTTTTGTATTTTCTCATTTTTCGCAACTTTTTGTTTTATGGATTTAATCGTTTTGGTAAATGAAACATCCAATTGTTGATTATGTAGATTAGAATTGCGTTCTGTTATTAACTATCGACTTTATCTAGATGTCTGTAACCGGGCTGATTCAATCAATTAATTTTGTTTAGGAAGCCGGAAAGCATTAATTTTGAATTAAACTTCAGGAAATTTTCAGATGTACGTGAAATAAAAATTTTTTTCTCTCAGGTTGCTGATTTTGAGAAGCAATTGTTGAAGACCAATACCATCATTATCCATTAAACCTATTAAGCCTTTATCCTTCCTCCAGTAGATTAGAAGTAGATTAGAATTGTGTTGTGCCGTACGATCGCTAGGTGTCTGAACCCGGGTCGTTCAGTCCCAAAAAAAAATACCTTTCCTATCCTTCCTATTGTTATATGTAAACAGGCTGTAGGAATAGGCCCGGCGTTATCCGGGACACTTGTCAAGTACTTGGTCTTACAGTCCAATCAATCAATCAATTTCACAACCTGAAATTGAAAATTTATATAACAAAGGTATGGGAGGAGTTGATCTTCTAGATAAATTAATCCAATGTTATAGGGCATTAACAGATCCAAAAAATGGCCATTGCGAATAATTGCCGTGTTTCTTGACGCTCATTGATCCGGATCAGTTCAAAATTTATATGGAAAACATGATCCAAATTTTGTTTTAGATCACATATTTTGATTTTAAATCTAGCAAGCGCCTTTGTGTTGTTTCATGAAACATGAACTAAACCGGATCAGATCAAGCGTCAAGAAACACAGCTAATCAGCTAGCATTTTTTAAATTTCCGATCAGCGCGCAAGTTGGATTGAGTATATAAACTACGTAAATGCAAAAACAAAACATACCCGCCAAAGACATACTAGATTTGTGGAATTTCAACAAATCATGTGTCATTCTTTCTGGTGAGTTCTTTTACTAATTCACGAAAATGAGGGCGTCCACCAGCGGATATTACTAATACCGGATTTCCATCTCAGTCAAGAAGAACACAGAGCGAAATTAGTCCAATCTTGAATATTCGGTATGATTGTATTGATCATTTTCCTGAATTTAGTGGAGATAAAGAGGCAACTAGATGCTGTGCATTTCGCACGCACGTTTACTGAGGAAAATGTTTTATGCATCTTAAAGAAAGAAGAATCATCTATTTGGAATAGAAAAATCTATTTGGCCCAGTTTTAAATGAGGACAGGATTAAGTAATTATATCTTATACTTAATAAACACATTTTTATTAATCACTTGTTTTTTGTTTCGCAGAATATTTTGAATATTTTTCAAAAAGTTTAAAAAATCACTCGATCGATTTCGACTTGTTAGGTCATCATCAGGAGTATCTACGAGTAGATACTCCTGATGATGACCTAACAAGTCGAAATCGATCGAGTGATTTTTTAAACTTTTTGAAAAATATTCAAAATATTCTGCGAAACAAAAAACAAGTGATTAATAAAAATGTGTTTATTAATTATAAGTGTGTTTCGCCAAGTGCCTACGGCAAATAGCGTAAAAAGAATTATATCTTAAATTTCGATTTTTTTTTAAATTAAATATTAAGGCTGTGAGCCAATTCTCAGGTAAATCGGTTAGTACAGTAAATTGAAATTTTAGTATTGTACAAATTACTTTTCAAATCGTACCAATTCTCTAGTAAATAAAATTAGGTAAATGCGGCTTAAAGGGACACATGGTTTCTAGGAATATACAAAAATTAGTATGTAGGTACACCAACTAATGTCATAAAATACTTTTAACGCTATTTGCCGTTTATTAAGTAATGTCATAAATTTTACTGTCGTTGTTCCAATTATTCGTATTGTTTATACGAATAAATTTAAATTGTATATTTTCTCAAATTTGTTGCGTAATCACAATAAACTATTTGGAAAAATAAATTAAAATTTTACCATATAAAACTGTGTTCATAAATATCGATGCGCATTTTTATTTCATGGGAAATGCTAGTGAATATAAAAAAATTATGTCTAGAAACATGGCCGACATATTTTCATGATTTGTTTAGCAAAAGCAAAAACCACTACTATTTACCTTTTGTGCCTTCGCTTTACCCTACTTTTTAGTACGGTATTTCTATTTACCGCATACACTGTTAAAAATGGCTTTTACCCTAGATTTACCTTGGAATTGGCCCGCAGCCTAAGTAAGCTAATAAGCTCTTAGGTGATTTTTTGAATATTATACATTTTTTTACATTTACTATTACGTCATAAAATTATGTATATTATTTAAATACTACATTTATAGTAAATGAAAATACTATGCTCCAATTAACTTAGAATGATTTTAACTATTTCAATAACAACCCTGGTAATAAAATAATTTAAATATATGCTATTGATGCATTAGATTATAATAATGAAATAAAATGAAAAACTAAACAATTACAAGTAAGAATACATAGAAATTCGAGAAATTACATCAGAATATATGTAAATGCATGTGGTGGCAACAATGCAGAATATCATTTGTGATTATAATTATTTTAATCATTTGTATTTTATTCATTCGTCTTACATTGTTTATTAGTGAACAACTCGATATACAACATTCATCATTTCTTAAAATGAATTATTAAGATTCGTATCTAGAAGGTTGCGGACATCTGTCAAAAGCATAACCTTAAAATATTAGCTACTTTGTATCAGCATCATAATATATGTTTTTCTTGTGAAAATGTTGAGTTTAATAAGCGTCATTTTCGGGAACTTTTGATTTACTTCTTTAATTTGAAGAAATGTCCAGCTGCGACACACAGCGATTGCTTGTAGAAGCATATGGTGAGGCTGCTTTAAGTGAGGGAAGTTTTTGGAAGTGGTTTCAATAGTTTAAGAACCGTGAATTTGATGTCGAAGATAAAAAAACGTAGTGGAGGGTCGAAAGTGTATGAAGACGCGGAATTGGAAGTATTATTGTATGAAGATTCGTGTCAAATGCAAGAAGAACTTGCACTTACATTAGGAGTGCCTCAACGAGCAATTTTACATAGTTTAAAATCATTTGGAATAATTCAAAAGCTAAAAAATTGGGTTCCATATCAGCTAAAGCCTCTTGAACGCGGATTTTGTTTTTCATGTGAAATGCTGCTTGTCAGCACGATAACCGACAAAAAAAATCATGGGGACCACCTGGTCATGCTTCAACATCGAAAACCAAGCAGATATTCATGGAAAAAACTTGTGTTTTGAATTTCGTTGTGGTGACCGCAAAAGGTAGTATGTCACGAAATATTTTTATTGTATTCTATTGTTTTTATTGTGTTATTGTAACCAAAATAACTAACAAGCTCCATGTCGTTCAGCAAATTAGGAAAAAGTAAGCTGAACGACATGAGATCTATTGGAGCTTATAATGGTTGTTATTTTGGTTACAATGATACAATAATAAATATACAAATATTTCGTGACATACGAATTTTTGGGGGACCACGATTTGATGGCATCAACTTGGTTTTGTGTATTATTTGTTACTAAATCCGAACGAAACCAATAATGGGGCTCCCTACAAAATTATTCTCCTGCAAACACTTAGAGAAAAATTTGGGTGGATATAACCAAAAACCTGGCATAATATTAACGTTCATTTTGCACCAACCAAACTCTGAGTCAAAAAATAACCTAAAACTAGTTAAAAAATAAAAAATAAAATAACCAAGATTTTGGTTAAAAGTCGAAGCCCACGGTTAGGCAATTTACAACTTTGTATGGTAACCAAGATATTTATTTAAATAGAACAAATTTTTTGGTTATGATAAAATGTTTTTGGAACAATGAATTTATTTTTATAATAAAATATAATGATATAACAAAAACTCTTAGTTAAAACAAAATTATACAAACAAACCTGCTAGTGAAATTAAACAAAATATACTTCAGTCTAACTAGTCAAATAGTTTTTAAATAACAATTGAACTTGTTTATGTGAACAAAAGTTTGGTAAAATGTAACACAATTTTTGGTTAAATTAAACTTTGTTTCGGTAAATTGAACAAAATATGTGGTATAAGACTCACGAAGCTGAGGTTTGAAATAACAAATGCACTTGTTTAAGAGAACTAAAGTTAGGTAAAACATATATTATTTTTAATTTTAAAAAATACTTAAACATTTTTACATATCTAAAAAGATCATAGAAAACTCATAATTGAATGTAAAAAAATTAACCGAAATTATTGACTCAATTGACCAAGCTACACCGTAGTTCTTTCAATGTTGCATTTGCGAAAATTATGGTGAATATAACTTGGTTAAAATAACCAACAATTTATGATAGTTTACTAATTTTTATTTGTTAAAACAACTAAAATCATCTACCATAATTTTGGTTATCAGTTTTTTTTTGAAATTTTTCAAGTTAAAAATAGTAAAATGAATAAGTTTACGGTGTCTTATGCCAAAATATTAGTACGATGACCATAGTTAAAATAACCAACATTTGTTGTTACCTTACTAAATTTTATTTGTGATAACAACTAAAATTTTTAACTATGAGTTTTATAGTCATTTTTATGACATTTTTCGAAGTTCCCTAGCCAAAATTAAAGAAAATAATGAAATGAGCAAATCAAAAGTAGCATTTGCCAAAAAATCATAGGTTAAACTAACAAAATCGACTTAAACAAACTCCTGGTTATACATAATTATTTTTCTGAGTGTATCATAATGCTCGTCCACATGTTGCAGCGCCTGTCAAAAACGTCAATTGGGAAGCTTTATTCCACCCGCCGTATTCAGCAGACATTGCCTCGTCCGATTGCCACTTGTGTCGATCGATGGCGCATGGTCTGTCTGAGCAGCACTTCACATCATATGAAGATACGAAACATTTGGTTGATTCATAGATAGCCTCAAAAGATGAAGCGGCCTTCCGACGTGGTTTTCGTATAATGCCAAAAAGATGGGAAAAAGTAGTGGCTAGCGATGGACAATACTTTGAATAAAACATAACCTACCGTTCTTTCACAATAAATGCCCAATTTTTGATCAAAACGGTGGAAGCTTATTTGTGTACCCGCACCCAATAATTAATATTTATATGAGATATTGGAGTAGATACTCGATCGGCTAGCAAGCAAGCAATTTGTTATCCGAGATCCTTCGCTACTCATTGATTGATTGATCATTACCAAGGAAATTTGAATTTCAAATTATATTTTTCATTTATGTTTGCGATTGGGTGATTTTTTAAGCGTTTGGTTTATAATTTTAAAAAAAATATAGTAAAATTGCAAAAATGTATGAAATTTTTATTTGAATCGATAAATCAACGAAGATCATTTACTTATCAAAGATTATTTCATGTAAATATTGGTCACGGCTATGTTTTAGGTGGTCCATGTGAGTTGTCCAATTTTTCACCACTTTTTCGAGCATTTCGGCTGCTGCCTCGCTAATGACATACGTTTTATTTTGTTTTGCAATTCTGCAATCGTTGTTGGTTTAATGGCATGAGGAGAGATTTCACTCTGCGCCATAAATAGTCAAGAGGCGTGAAATCACAAAAAACAGACTTCGGTAAGATTTCAATAAGAAAAACACATTTTCCTCAAGATGTTCTTACGCCTACTCATCAAAACTTCGACGCTGCGGCAAGTCGTTCGGCTTCAGTTGTTTCACGAGCTGTATTTTATACGCCTTCAGAACAATATCCTTGCATAAAACCTTCCACGTACTCGAATAACGCAATTCCAATTGCGGTTTCTTGTGTTCATCAACACTAGCTGCAAAATTCAATAATTTGTAAACGTTCTTCGGGTGTCAGTTTTCCATTAACTGAGAACAATTGACTTTGGCAGATGTGGCTAATCACCCGTGATGTGTCAAAAAAATATACCTACACGTAAAACCAAAAATAAAAAATCACCCGTTACATAACAGTGTAAAATAAATAGTCAATGTGTAAAAGCCGTGTTAAATTTGTGTCAAATTAAATCAAAACTATAATAATGATTGACGATAAAAAAATGCAGTTTAAAAAATTTCAGGAACGTATACACAATGTATACTCAATTTAATAACGGTACAAATGCATGATTATTGTAAACCACATCTTTAACATTTGAAAAACAACGTGCGATTTATAAATTGTGTAAATATTGAGACATATTTTCTTCTATTGGAATTGTGGTTTTTAATACAATCCATCAAATCGGATTTAAATATTCAATTAACTATGCTTATACTTAGCTCCATGAAGAGACATGGCATTTTAAGAGCTGTCATTTGTATTGTATAAGGATGCTAGTAAAATATTAATCTTAATTTGATGATTTTCGCTGTCAGTTTAGTTTTTGAATAGTAGAATTTAGTTGTTGTCTTTTTATTGTTTTTATTAAACTCGTATAACATTTTTATTTATTATTTAGCTGTCATTCGGAAATATTTTTACCCGAATTTAGCTTTATTGCTATAATTGTAAATTAAATATCGCAATAATATACATAAACTTGTATAGTATTGCCATAAGCAACTTTTTCGATTTTCGGGGATATAAATTTGAACTATCTCAACGAAGGTCATTTTCAGCCAATTTTTTATTATTCAAATCTAATATTTTATAGCATAATTTTAGATATTTGGTCCTCTAACTATAATCCTCTCGGACATGAAAACAATTATCCTCTCCACAGGCAAACCATCTAATTCCTTTGCTGGAGTAATGATACGCGCTTTTGTATATTTTAAATGAAAAAATATACATATAGATACGAGTATTCGGTTTCATGTTCAGATGGTGGATTAAATTTTATATGATTCCGCCACGTGGTTTAATCTATCCAATCCTTCAGTTTTATTGTAAAATATATAATATGATAAGTATGATGAGCTCCTCGTCTTCTAGGACATTTAAGGTAACCTTTAAAGTTTAAAATTTAGTTAAAAATTTAAGTTTCATCAAGTCTATTAATTTAAATAATTTAGCCCTAACGATCCTGTTGTAATATTATATAATAAAACACGCGCTCGCTTGTCTGTACATTAAAACCAACTAACGATTATTAAACTATTAAACTCAAGATTCCAAATTATACAGTGAACGAAATATCGAAATGGAAAGTTATAACAATCTCTCCCACTTAATACTTCTTACATAATCTTGAAGATATTTCGGTGGTTGCTTTACGCAACTGCATTGTCTTAAATTGGATGGTCCTGAAATTGCTTGTGATGGCCTTTCTATCTCCTGACATTGCTGTTCTTGATTAAATATCGGGTAAATCATCTAGTGATGGTCTGTCCATAAGTGGTAATCGTATTGAACTTGTTGATGTTATTGATTGATCATTTAAACTTGATGGTGGGTTGTATCGGATTGAACCTTTTTAACCAATGTACGATGGATTTGATTTATATGTCGGTTAATCGAACGACCTATATCAAGTAATACGTTATAATGTAGGACGCCCCATTTTTCAATTATTGTTCCAAAACGCCATAATAATGAGTGTATACATTTACTTTCGGTGGATTGTGCTTGATAAAAGCGCAACCGCCACAAGATATGACTACTTTTTCAATTGCTTGATCTATTCCTTTCCAATAAACATAACGTCGAGCGAGTGGTTTCATTTTAGTTATACCAATGTGCTTATGATGTAATTCCTTGAGGATCTGTTCTTGTAATTGTTTTGGAATAACAACTCGATTGTTTTTTAATCGTTTAACATGTAATTATCAATTGGTGAAGTTTGAATTTCATGTATAATTTGAATTAATTCCTTACCCTTTTTAGTTTCTTGGGCTATTATGGCAGTTGTTATTGTAACTGATCATATTTGTAAAATAGAATTAAAACAAATCTTTTGAATTTCATCTGATAAGCAATCTACGTTAACATTTTCTTCGCTTTTTTTTTGAATTTAGCAGTATGATTGAAACCTGATAGAAACGATGCATAACGTAATAAACGACCTGCAGTCATCGACAGTATCTGTTTTTTATGATGAATAATTCTTGATAGTGGTTCGTTGTCTGTAACAAGCGTAAAATGTTGACGCCAAAAACTATAGCTAGAGTTTTCCGATCTAAGTGGTTATAATTTTGTTCAGATACGGTAAGAGCTCTAGATGCAAATGCTATTGTTTATTCTGTGTCATTAATTATATGACTCATAATTTCAGTAACTCCGGTAGGACTGGCATCACATGTCAGTACAATTGGTAAAGCTGGATCATACGGTATTAAGACTCGATCGCTTGTTAACTCCTTTTTCAAATTAATAAACGCTTCCGCACAATCTGTTGACCGTTTAAATTTTTGATTTTTAGTAATAAATTTCGAAGTGGAGTTGTTTTAGTTGGTATATCTGAACGCCTATTTTGATCCAAAAATAATAACAGGAGAGAAGAATTACCGGAACGCAATAGTGTAGAATATATGTGTTTTTGGATTAGTAACAAACAAATTTGTTCGGACGTCGCGCTACACCATTCGGAATGTTTTTAGTTTAGGTTAATAATTTTATATTTTGTAAATTAACAAATTTTATATCCCTTTTGTATTTTACTAATACAATTGTGTGGGTACGGCAAAATTACCATGTCAAAAATTTATTTTTGTTTGTGTTTTGAACCAACTTACATATTTGTGTATTCCTTTCAGACTTTTTTTCGTTTGAAAAAAAACACTATAACTATACACACAATTGTGTTGGTTGTACTTCAAATCAAGTGCAATTTTTTATCAAAAACGCCACTACATACTATGATTTTTTACTCACACATTTGTGTGGTTTGGACTTTAATAGAGCCATTTTTTTGGTTGAAAAAGGGTTATTTTATAAAAAAACAATTGTAAAACATTTCGTGTTCAATAAAACTTCACGTAAAAAATAAATTCACTTTCCTCAAAATTTAGCATAATTTTGCTTTTGTCAAATTCCCCATCTAGATACCATGGGAAAATGTCACAAAACAAGAGTGGAAGCACTAAAAATTTGAACCGATTCCAACCGGTTCGATAAATTTTGATACCTATCCATGGTCACAAAAACAACACACATACATGCGTAACAAATGTCAGCACACTTATTCAAAATTGTGTATTATACGTCGTATACGTATACACAAATTTGTGGTTTCGTCTCCCAATTTGGATCAAAATAGGCGTTCTGGTGATTTTGAAATTTTATTGTGCTCAATTATATGCCCCAAATATTGTATTTTCTCTGATAAAAATATACACTTTGATTTATTTACGTGCAAATTATTTTCTTGTATGCGTTGTAAACATGCGTCTAAATTAAATAAACCTTGTTCCTTTGAAGTGCCATGAATAATTATATCATCGAAATACGTTTCTGTTTGATTAAGACCTTGTAAAATTTTATCAAGTATTCGATTGAATTCTATACTGGAGCTGTCTTAATTCCAAAATTTAATCGATTTACTTTGTATACACCTCGGTGTGTTGTAATGACATGAATTTCACTACTGGATCCATCGACTGGAATATGCAAATATGCTTTGTAAATATCAAGTTTACAAAACTACTTCGAATTTCTGTGACTATAAGTAAAATATCTGGAATTGGGCGAATTGGATAATTCGCTGATACAAGTCTTTCATTAACACCTATCTTGTAATCTGCACATAATCGAACACTTTTGTCATCTTTAGGAATCACTACTAATGGTGAATCCCAATCACATACATTGATTTTTGGAATTATACCGGCAGCTTCTAAATTATTCAATTCTTGTTCGACCTGTGATCTCAATGCAAACGGTACGTCATGATCTTTTGTATATGATGGTTTTACACCATAGCGCAGTTTAAGTGTAACTTTATGATTTGGAATACATCCAACTTTTTCTGGAAGTTTCTCAGTATTTGATGGCGACGTCATCGTTTGATATATTGGTGTTTAAATGTATTGCATGACGATCCATATACAATTGCTTTTATCCACATCTTGTGATTTGATATTTAGATGTCGAATTCATACACGACTCAATACCGCTAGTCGACCTTTTGAAACAATATACACTTCTTCGTCGGAACTATTATTTTTATAATTGACATCAACGAATTCTTTGACGCTAGGTAGAAAAATATCAAATGTGTATGCTTGAAAATACATGTTTTTTGATATTATAGGCATATTTAGATTTAGGTTCTGAAATTCGTCCTCTGGAATGAGAGTGAATGCTGCACCCGAATCAACTTCAAAATAAGCTGGTTTGTTATGAACGGTAATAAAATATTTTTGATAATCACTAGAATGAATTGGCACTTGTTGAGAAAAACGTCTACAATATTTGTTTCATGAATTTTAGCTGGCTCTTTGAATTTGGTTGGCTATTGCTCTTTTACTAGTGATGTTATACATACATACTTTAGCAACTTGACCACTTTTATTACACAACGAACATTTTAAATGTTTATGCTTGATGCGACAATCTGATGCTCGATGATTATTACTACCAAATTTGAAACATAACCCATCAATTCCAAGAGATGAGTAATATATTTTGAGCTTTGAACGTTGATTATAATTTGAATTATTAATATCAGCAAATGTTGTTACATCTATAGTTGTAATAATTGTTCCCGAATCCAATTATCTCTGAGGCCTCGAATAAACTGTGCTCATAAAAAAATGTCTGCAACTGCGCAAGTTGCTGTAAATTTACATTCCACTGATTACTGGTTTGATATGTATTTAGAAAATAATATTGTGATACAACCACATTTCTTTTTGGCGATAACATTTTCTTAAATGATTCAGCTAATACCCTAAATGTTAAATCTTGAATTGGTTTATCAGGTCCAAGTAATGCTGTTAAATTATTGTAATGTTTGATCTGATTGAAACTGTGAGTAATTCAGCCTTTTTCTTTTCATCATTTATGTTTCGAGCTGCTAAATATTTATTAAAACGTTCTAGATAATTCTTGAATTTTTCTTCTTTTGGGTTGACATTTTCGAATGCTGGAATATTATTATTAACATTTGCTGGATTATTCCCGTGTTTTCTTGCAAATTTCGCATAAGTGCGGTTATACCTTCCATAAATTCCTTGAACTGATTTTTTAATTATTGCGATTTTCACTAATAAACTCTTTCTTTTTTTCTTTGTCACCAATTGTTGTAATATTATATAATAAAACATGCGCTGGTTTGTCTATACATTAAAACCAACTAACGTTTATTAAAATATTAAACTCAAGATTCCAGATTATACAGTGAACGAAATATTGAAATGAAAAGTTATAACAGATCCCGAATTATGTTTAATTGAAAAAAATGTAAACAATTTCACAATTTTACCAAATTCTATTAAATATTTGTCAACTTTCCTAACCATTTTAATGCTCCTCTAATTTTCGCAAACAGTTTACATACATTCTGAATTTTTGATCTTGGTTGTGTTGTTCGAATCAATTACACCAACAGCGCACGTAAAAGAGAATTTCTTTCGTTTATCAAGGTTGACTAACAAAGTGAAAACTTTTGAAAAACTGTACAACGTGAAGAAGTACAGACAGAAATTGTTTTTTAAGTAATCATAATTACAAAACATATTTCACCGTTTTACGAAAATAATTAAATTGAAATGAATTAACTCATGTGCGCGGTGTATGATTTTAACAGAAGGCAATGTCTTTTAAAGTTAAATTAGCAAATGAAAAATTACCAACCACTTCATGTCTAGTTATAAATTTATGGAAGCTGAACTATATACATACATACAGGTACAGAAAGATAATTATCTTTAAACAAATTTCTCAATGTCTTTAACCATGCATGTATGCTAAACACAAATGAATCAATTCGATAACAGTTTATTTTTTTGTTATTTGATTTTCTAAGAAATTTACACCATTTGTATATTTTATTAATTAAATATAAAATTATATTAACTTATTCAGAGCTGGACTTATTTCACAAATATGCCCACACAATAATTGCAACATTATTTTAAGTCATGCGCGACCATTAAGATCACCCTAATACGGTTCCCATATATGTCTGTATTAAACCAACAAGAAAAGAAAAAAAATCCGTAACACTTAAATAGTATTGACCTTTACTTAAAGATCTCTTAACAATTATCCATTTCGTTTTTTATTTTATTTTTATTTTTAGTGTCTTATACCTTGTTATTTATAAAAGAATTATAGAAAATGTACAATTAAATAAATAATTAATTTTAATCCAATATACACTGAGATAATACATTTGCAAACAATTAGTGTTAATGTCTCATTTATGTCACTTATTTTGTGTGGTGGGCTCATAGATCTCATGCTCGCTTGGTAAGTGTCGTATATACAGTTGTGTGGGACATATCTATTATTTAACGAAATCATCGATCAACTTTACAAGAAATTAAACTTTTTTTTATAAGAAAGAATACGAATACACATGAGAATAAAAATGACATCATCCTTGGTCGGATTTGCATGCCAAGATTACTTACTACAATTGTTATATGGTGTGAAGCGATGATGGTTTTGTATATGTCATCTTATACGAAATAGAGGATACTAATATAATTGATCTTGAGATCAATATAAAGATATAAATTTATATATGTATGCTTTAAAATGATGATGAATTGTTAAATTTTCAGGTGATGAGACAATAGGGATGATCTATTATTTGGCGCGGGGAATCATCATCATAATTATCTAATGAGTTTTTAATTTCTTTGTTCTGTATGCGCTAATTATGTTTAGAATATAGATGAGGCTATTTACTTCCTAAAGTTTTTTGCAATAATAAACTGTATAAAGCTTTTGGAGATCATAGATTATGTTACCATTAAATGTTAGAAAATCTTAAAATAGTTTACTGCTATAATATTACAAATTTTATTGAATGTGTGCTTAAAAGTTCTTAAAATTCGTATGTAGTTGGTCCGAAACTGGCATATTTAAAACCAGTTTAGCTCAGACAAGTTTTTATAGATATTCTGAAAGGAATGTATATACATAGTTTAATTAAAGCTCTCATTAAAATAGTTATACTCGTATTTATTGTTTACATTAAATCCTTATTAAAAGATAAAAATATCAACTTAATTTTATTGCTAATAAAGTTCTATTTTTATTTGCAGTGCGCCATGAATTTGATTCAAGGTAGGTAAAGCGTCACAAAGTTTTAAAATGTATTATACAATCATTAGGCTGTTTGTATTTCGAGTATTATTTCGAAGTTCGCTTGCTCATATAGATGTTACAATTACATAGATAAATTTTAGAAAGACCCCAATATAATGACGTGAGGCAAGTGTGGATACAACGTCTTTCGAATTTCCGCGCGGCTTTGCTTGGCGGCACGTATTAGGAAGGTCAAATTTTGAATAAATTTGTCGCATAATTCTGGTTGAATTTGCTGGATGGCGTATGTTATGTTGACTTTGAGGCCATCAATTGGTTACGGTTTAGTCGCATAGGCCTGCGTTTTAAGATAGATGATTTTATTTGTCGATTAGTCGTCTCTGTAACGGTCGCCATTGACGGTAACGGCGTTTCCTGTACCGTTTTCAAAGGAAAATGGTCCAATTATGCCACCACTCAAAATCCACACCAAACAGTCATTTTTGGTTTATGCATTTGCTTATCTACGATTACCTGTGGCTGTTCCGAACCCAAATCCGGCAGTTCTGCTTGCCCTCGAGATCTTCGTCTGGAAAGATGATTTTTCCACCAAAATCGACTTCATTATGAAGCTGGTCTATGGCCCGCGCAGAGAACTGATATCAAAGCAGATGGTCATCTGCTTTCCACGGCTAAGTCATCTGTAGGCGAATAATCCGAAGCTTTTGTGCTGTGTTCTCTTCCAGGCTGGTGTGACTAATGGCCAATTGCTGCAATCGGCGTCGAGTTGATGTCGATGGATTCTTCCTTACATTATGGACCACAGCCGCAATACTCCCGGGCGCGCGCATTCCTGAGCTTGGAGACCACTTCTGCCATCTAATAGCAAGCCTTTCTCACGAAATTTTTTCACCAATTTCACAAAAGTGGTCCCGCTTGGTACTCTTTCACATTAAGAATGGTAACCTGGAGGCTTGCATTGCATTGGGCTAAAAGAGTAACGAAGCAGAGGAAAATATTTCATTAAAAAATGTGTGGGTTATGCAATTTAAATGGGTTATACATCATACTTGCATAATTAAACAACAATTTTCTATTTTATTTGTATCAAATGCGATAACAATTACATTAAATATAGATTTGTATGTGTATTGTTTAAACCATTTAAATTGCATAACGAACTCATTTTGTAATGGAAATTTTTCCTCTGTTTCATTACTCTTTATAACATTAAATACTCTTTGCTACAATATATCTCAAGCCAAATTACAAGAATTAAAGAATGAATCAGTGTACCTGGCCCGTGTTCTTTTGAACCAAAGGTACACTTTTTCTTACCAATATACATATTTTTATTATTGTATAATTCTTGTAAATAAAAATTGATAATGAACTAAAAAAAAAAAAAAAATCAAACTTAACCTAAATGAAAATAAATCTCCAAAATTTGCCTTAATTACTGGACAAATAATAAAAGCCCTACCTGGAAAAGGATTACATAAAATTCTTCAAATAATTAAAGCACTATTCAGGTTTAAACACGTTCCAAATCAATGGAAAGTCGACGAAGTAATCACCTAAACCCAACAAACCACTAAATGACAAATATTCGTATAGGCCGACTTTCTTACTTCCAACAACTTCAAACATTTTCGCAAAACTACTCCTCAAGCGACTCAAACCAATAATAGAAGAAAGGAATCTTATTCCTCCACATCATTTTGGCGTCAGAGAAAACCCATTCAACAATTGAACAAGTACATATATTGTCGGTTAAGTGACCGCCTCTGGCTGTAGCGCAAAGGTAAGCTCTTTTAAGCACATTTTTCATAAAATTTTCGCAGACTCTTGGTGTTATTTCAGCAAATGTTGTCCGTAAGCATCGAGGTTGTGGTTGGTTAATTGGTGTACACCTTTCTCTTCAAGTACCTCCATAGGAAGACATCGGGAGGGACAAAATCAGAGAATCGTATGGGCCAATCGATATCACCACGTTTTGGCATTATTCTGCCTTGAAAAATTTCTCGCAAATTGTTTCGTAGGACGCATCCCGTGTGATGGAGTACCGTCTGATAAAGCCACATGTCCTGTATACCTAATTGATCCAATTCGGGTACAAGAAAGTTTCCCAACATGTCCCTCAAAGGATCCCTCATTTGTCATCTCGTGACCTTGTGTCTCGTGACCTTTAGATTATCAATTGAGGGTTTTTAGTCCCCAGAATGACCACTATTCAGTTTATAAACAAAGCCAGCCAACTCGAAAAGTATGGTTCTTCGCTCATATAATGATTTTATGCCAAAAATAAAATGTTTTAATAATTTCAACACTTGAGGCGTTAGATGCTCCATAATAAATTGTTATCGATCACTCTCTTCGACTGTCAAATGTAAACTGACAAATGTCCTCTAAAACAAAATGGCGGCCGAACAAAATCGGCCTGCAACATAAAAACCACTCTGAAATTCAGAGAATAACGCCCGGTTTACATGCGAAAAACATTTTTCTCCTGCAAAATATGAAAGATATAACATTGACTTTTTGCACATGAGAGACAAGAAAAGAAATATATACCAACAAAATTTTGCAGGAGATTTTTTAGTCAATACACAGCAAAATGTTGCCATAAAAATAAAATGTTGCCATAAAATATATTCGGTCCGAGTATTTTTATGAAAAATTGGAACCAAAGTTTGATTTTTCTAGAGACACATTTAAATGTTAACTCTAGAAGCATCGTTTTACAGTTTTAAAATAAAACATCTGAATTAGGCCTGCAATTTGAATTAATCGAAGAATTACTATTATGGTACGTTTCAGGTTACGAAGTATGAGTCCTTTTATTATTCTAACGCTATATTAATAATAATAATAATAATTTCCTTGAATGCATAGAATTAAAGTCCATTTCAACACCTATGCAGTGGTATCTTATTTGTGCCGACAAAGTGATTTTTGGGATCAGCAATTCAGCATCTGGAGTACACGAATTTTGTAAATTTGTCACCATGAAACTTAGTGGTAAAAATCGAATTAAACATGGAAACCAACAAAAAACATTAGGAGTATTCCCCCTCTTAGCCCGAATGATAGCTTCCTTTCAATGATTCATTGATTTCACCAAGGTTTTCACCAAATTTTGAGGTATCGCCTGCCTTTCCTCTGCGATCATTTGTTGCAGCTCCTGGAGACTCGTCGGCGCTATATGTATGGCTCGAACTCATTTTCAGCTTGTCCCATAAATGTTCGATGTGATTGTTCGAGCTGGCCACTCCATAACAGGCACATCCACCTCATGAAGGTACCAATAAACCCGGCGAAAAGTACGACGTAGTCCTCGAGTATTTCTTTTTAATACTATACTGTTGAGAAGAAAATCCTCTTGATCGACGGCCAGAATTCACTCCGGAGATGAACATAAGTTCTGTCTTCGCCTCCAGTGGCATGCCTCAACAAAACATGGGCGATCCTCAATCCAGCATTGTGCAAATCGCTCTCCTGTACCTTCTTCCTCGCCCATCGCTGCTATGTAAACACATCCTGCACTCGTCAGAGAACAGAACTGTTCTCCATTGTTCTTCTGTCCAATCGAAATGCTGTCGAGCGACCGGCTTCAGTTCGTCGGTGGGCTGCGATCAATTTCGGTCCGTTTGCTGATCTGTGTGCAGTCAGATCACGTTCTCGAGGTGGTCTTGTATGAACTTCTTGGGGCCGCTGTCGGCTGTCCCAGTTGAATCGTATTCAAATGACGATTCGATTCGCAACGAAGACGTCACAAGAAAGCGGTCGTCACTTTGTGTTGCAACACGAGGTCGGCCAGATCCTTCTTGTTGTCTGTAGCCACCAGTTTCTTGATATCTATGCCATACTCGACGAATGGAAAATCGGCTCAAATTTAGTTGTCGAGCCACTTCACTTTGGTTCTGCCCCGCATCAATTAGTGCAACCACTTGAGTGGCTAGCTCTGGTGTGGTATTCATTTTCTTGTTCTGGCTGAAGACGTAATCGATAGAAACTCGTTCAGGCTAAGCGTTGATATGCAAATGATGACAATTCCCAAAAAACATATACCCTTTTATACCTGCCACAAGTTCCGCAACCGGTGCTACCTGGAACGAGCGTTTTCGATTGTTCTACTGTTGTTATTGTTCTGGTGTTGAACAGACAATACACACATGTGGTATCATTGCATAGATGATGAAATGGTCCGTAATTTGACAAAATTAAAAAAAAGAAAGAAAAATGCATCTGTGCGAATTTTTTGCACCCAAGTGAATGTTAGTACATTTTAAGAAACTATCCAAAATATGTTAAAAGTAATGGGAGATAACGTGAAAATAGACTTGAAATTAGAACTGATAATCAACATAATCATGAACTGTTTCGCTGCCGATTTCACACATCGTACACAGCTTGATTTCTTGAATGTTGTCCAAAATTGTAGAATTAAATACAAATTCTTTTAATTAAATTGGTAGTCTTAGCTGCCCACTATTTGGATCAAATAAAGAAAATTATATTAATTTATTAGTGTATCTATTTTATGGAAATTTGAACTCAATGATTAGCAAATCCAGTTTTCAATTCTTTAAAAATATTTTGTGTATATTTTCTTGACGTTTTCACCGATATGCCAACAAAATGTTCAAATCGTTCGATGGTCCAGATTCGGATGGGGTGCATCGTACATATGATTTATTTATAATTTTTGAGACCACCTTTTGTAACATCAATTATAGTTGAGTTAAACAGTAGTTAAACATTTGTATTAACGGCCGGTTATATATTTCTTTGATTTTTTGGTCTTTATCAAACGCGTTTGTTTTGTGAGACAATTTGAATGTGATTGACTTATGAAACTTGGCTTTTACCTTATAAATTTGTAGAAAATAAAGTTTTAGTTGCTTTAATTCAGTCATCTCATCTGGCATCGTATGCGTATCAGTGTGAAACTGTATATAATTACTTCTGGTACAAAACTTCATAGAACATTTACCCTTAATAAGGCTGGATTTGTTCGAGATCGCTATGAATTAATTAATTCGCTAGTAAATTTGGGGAAACATAATTAAAATTTAATTATTTTCATTACAAAATAATTATAAACGTTTTTTCTGTTTGCATATCATGATAAACTAATATAAAAAATAGTTACCTATTTTCTGTCGAAGATTGTACCTATAACCTACTAATGTTCCTATAAATCTAATAACTACGTATACTAATTAATTTTACACATTATTCAAAAGTACAAATTGCCTTCAAGTACTTGAGATGTGCGATTGGAAAACGACCATTTATGCATTTATCGACCATTTACAAAAATTATTGTTCAAAACTTGTTTTATAGTTCCATCTACAAGTTCAACTATAAAATAATTTTTACTTTAAAACTAACGCAAGATGTCATCGCACTCGCAACATTTCATTTTTGTTTTTTATATTTTTGCTTGTTGTCTTGTTTATCGCATTTTGTATTCATCTGCCGTACGCAACTGCTATTAGTCTCATTCTAAATTCATTGAAACTATTCTTCCAAAAGTAAAACTACAAACATTTTTATAGTAAATTAGGTAAATATTATGAATTAAATATGAAATAATAAAAGTTGTTAGTTTCACTATGTGTAATTGCATATTTATATTTAGAAAAATTGACTAGAAAAATAATTGAAACGTGTTGTAATGCTGTAAATGGCCTATAAAGCATAATTGGTGTGAAAGAGATGGATGAATTGAGTTGGTAGTAAAAGTTTATAGTTTGGTTATTTTATTTTTGTTTAATTTAAAATTTTTGCATTGTAATAAAATGAAAAAACCTAAAGGTGTTTGCATAAACAAAACAAAGAAACAAAAATGTTTGCCGGATTATTTTAGTTTGTATTTGTGTGTAATTAGTGGTTAAAGATTGTTAAAATTTTATACGGCTTTTTTTTCTAATGTGTAGTAGTATATGTTGTTAGAGACGCTATAACTTTCGTCATCAGTCCATTGTAAAAAATAAAAACAGCAACAAATTCGTTTCTTTTATACTGTTATTTTCATTAAAAGCGTTAATGACTTGTTTTTTTGGTTTGTGTGCTTTTATATTGTTATTTTTTAGTGTAAAAAAACTTTTTGTCTGTAACAAGTACTAATACCACTATATTTGGATACGTGTATCTGCATTAGTGTGAGGTTATTAAAGTAGTAAACAAAATACAAAAGTGGTGAGAAAAGAAAATGGCAAGTAAACGAAAATCAGAAGGAGCTAACAAAAAAACCAACAAACGCAATAAAAAGAAAGATGAGGACTTCGATTCTGAAATAAGTGATTGCGAAGGACTTGATGAGAATGCCCCAGTGCCAGATGAAGTATTAATCCAAAATCATCCGGATGATTTTGAGCCGACCAAGCTACCCGATGAATTGTTGGCAACATATGACAAAGATTGCGGTCAACTGCTTATGGCTGGAATGGTTACGTGGGAGTTAGTGGCCAAACGAGACAATGGAAAACAGAAACAAGCTAAAGTTAGACCAAATCTGTTTTCATTTCACCGTTTCACCGACGAAAAGGTGGGTTATGTCAATAACTTGATTTTATTTTAGATTACAATGTTTTTCTTTTTAGTATCGATTGATTTTTAGTGGTTGCTCTGCTGCCCATTCAATTTTGGTTAATATGGATCGTAAAGCTTTGAGTTTCGGAAGAAATCAGCACGGTCAGTTGGGTCATGCAGAATTAACGATTTTTGAGAAACCAACATTGGTGCCCGGCTTGGAAAATGTTAATATTATTCAGGCGGCCTGTGGTCGGAATCATACATTATTCTTAACAGATACGGGAACCGTATATGCATGCGGGGATAATCGTAATGGCCAATGTGGTGTAGGAAATACCGCCGCAATGATCACAAAACCGACCCGAATTAATTATATGGGCGCCCCCATAATAAAAGTCGGATGTGGAGCTGATTTTTCGGTGATACTCGATATTAAAGGTAATTTGCACACATTCGGATTAACGGAATTTGGCCAATTGGGTCATAATACCGATGGGAAATATTTCCAAACTTCTACTAAAATGTCATTCCATAATGAGTCCTCGCCGAAACGAGTTGTATTATATATAGAAAAGGCTAAAGATGGTCATGTTGTCCCAGTTGAAGGTGTTCAAATTGTTGATTTTTCATGTGGTAATAATCACACTGTGGCTATAGATTCCAAGAAGCGTGCATATAGTTGGGGATTCGCTGGATATGGTCGTCTTGGTCATGCGGAAACAAAAGATGAAATGGTCCCACGTTTGATAAAACATTTTGATTCGCAAGGCCGTGGTGTTCGTACTGTAGCTTGTGGGGCAACTTATAGTTTGGGCGTCATTGAAATAGGGCAACTGTATATGTTTGGGCAAAACAAGAAGACTGGCGAAGCGAATATGTATCCAAAACCCGTACAAGATTTCGCTGGTGAGGTTCATTTCTAAAATACATTTGATTTTGATAATAATTATTTCGTTCTGTTTACAAATCAAGGTTGGAACATAACTTGCATTGGTACAAGTAATACTTCCATTATGGTTTCGGCAGATGATTCTTTAATTGCATGGGGAGCTTCTCCAACATATGGAGAATTGGTAAGCATTTCATAATCGGATTTTAAGGAAACTGTGATCGATTTACATTAATTTTAGGGCTTGGGCGAACTACAAAAATCATCATCAACTCCTCGAGAAGTTACTCGCTTAGAAGGAATGAAAATACCACAGATAGCGATGGGTTACTCACACACCCTCCTAATAGTGAATACAGATCATGAGCTGACAAAAGAAAAATACGAGAAAATGCCCAAATTCAGTGTTGATGATTAAAATTGACTTTTTTTTTTTAAATTTTCTTATTTATTTAATTATTGTTTAATTTTGAATTTCGTCTTTTTTTTGTCTCAATTGTAATAATAGTTTTTTTTAAAGTTATAATAATTTTTAAGTAACAAATTTTTGTATGCTTTTTCCTTTTTTAATGATTATAAATAATGAATGTTATTTTCTTTAAGTATACGAGATAGTTTTATATGATTTTCTCTAAAGTCTAAATAGAAAAATAATAAAAAAAATGATAACTGAATCTAGAAAACTAGAAAACCTTAATACACAGTTAATTTTTTATTATTTCCACGAAACGTTCTTTTTGGAATAAGTCTTGATAGCTCGCCACAAATTTAAGTTTCAACGTGCCCACATTCGTTTTTATGTAATCCTCTATGAGTTTGGGTTGGCCGGGATCGATTTCTAGCCACAAATGGCCGTTCGGCTTTAGCTTCGATGAGGCCACATGTAAAATTGATTTAATTACGGTTAGTCCATCTTCACCGCCATCCAGAGCACGAAGATCTTCATACAGTTTAATTTCCGGCTGTAGTTTTGGTATATTGCCGGTACGAATGTATGGTGGGTTGCTCACGATTAGTTCAAACGTTTGTTTTATATCTACTAGTTGATTATCCGGTGTAAGTTTTTCCTGAAATATGTGTAGACGATTTTCTAATTTTAGCATCTGGGCATTTTGTTTGGTTAAATCACAAGCGAGTTTACTTTGATCAATAGCATAACTTATTGTCTGCAATACAAATAAGAAAAATGAGATTGCATCATAATATTTAGGTACCTATCTTAAAATAAATTCAAGGTCATACTTTCGGTAATGATTTCAATAACGCTAAGCTAATTGCACCACTTCCACAGCCGATTTCAAGAAATTTTATACTTTTGTTCATATCGACCTGCTGTAGTATCAATTCCACCAGTTCTTCGGTTTCGGGCCGCGGTATAAATACAGGAGGTGTCATTTTTAATGTTAAATCACAGAACTCCCATTGGCCTATAATATATTGGATTGGCATGCGGGCAACCCTGCATTCACATAAATTTTCAAATTTGGCTATTTGTTCTAAATTCAGAGTAATGTCCTTCTCAATTTCTCCGGCTGTCAACTGTAACAACAAAATAAGAGAAACTCATAGAAATCTGTAACTTCATTTTTCGGAGTGATCGTACATACCTTTCGCTTTCCTAATACATGTGCCAATATATTATTTATCGATTGGCCCACTTCGGGCACTTTCTCTGTTTCAAACCGATTTTTCCATTTTTCCAGCACTACTTGAACTGGGGTCAGTGTCTTACTGTGATTTAAACGATTTGAAATGCCATTCCAAACTGCTGTATTTACAAATTTCCTTAAAAACATATTTTTTTATTGTCTTATGATATTAATTCACTTTATTTAATAATTAAAAATCCCATATTTTTATTTATATTATTTTTGGGTTAAATTGATTTTTCTGAACTTGAGAGAAAATCATTTTTTTTTTCTAATGACTAGTGCTACCTGGCGGTGCTTTCTGTGAACGATTGATGATGTGAGTGACATATTCACAATATACAAAATTGGGTGTGATCGGAATTGAAATGGTATAGCCTACAACTATATTGTTATTGTAGCAACCTTGAGCGAAGGACATTTTTATTGTTTGTCAAACCGCGAGCATCAAAATAAGACTGATTTTTAATGTTTTTGTTTATGTTTGCGTAGAAACGGAGCATAATAATGAAATTATCGGTATTTACTTTAGTAATTGTATTAATTACAAGTAAGTAAATTGAAATATATAGCTTTTTTAGGTAAACTATATTTTGCTATTTTAGTTGTTGTATGTGAAGCGGGGGTAACAGGACGTGGAGGTACAAGCTTCAATGGTGGTGCTGAAAGTGGAATGGGTAAATCAGGTAAGAACAAGTTGTGGCACGTTATCATATTACAAACAGTTAAAATTAAACCATTATCTAGGAACGATCTCAACGCCTAAGTCGACTCGGGCCTCTGGAATATCCACGACGGGTTTAATAATGATTATTATGGTGGTAATAATGCTAGCTTTTGCTGGATATTGGCTTATTATATGCTATCCATTCTTCTTAAAGCAAGATGATACTACACCTTATGCTAGAGTGAGCGCGCCGTCAGTTACCACAACACGGACAAATTCTGGCGAATATATACATCCTTTCCCGTACTTAGAAGATAAAAAATTAGAAAACTAATCAAGTAATCACCATACTAGCATAATCGAAGACATCACTTGTCGGTGAACACGGTTAACTAACTACCTAAGCAATAAGTCGCCTTTATACTCGTGTTCTAATAATCGCGTATTTATAAGATATATTTTTGTATAGATTAAAGCCGATTCTCGCCATCATTGTATCAGAGTTCATCATCCCCATTAAATATTGATAAAACGTTTACCAAACCATAAGACTTTAAACGATAAGCAAGTCTTCGGTTACATTCTTTAATCTCGCCAAATTAGTACGTAAGTCGAAAATGTATTACTTAAATTTATAAAACTATACTGTTTGGTCATAATTCTGAGACTGCGGAGTACGTACGAATCTCAAAATTGCACCAAATTCGGAATCATGCCAAATAGGTCTAGGATTAATATAATTGTTTAGTTAAGGATTAGTTTAGTTTCTTTTTATACTTTTTATATTAATCGAAAAAAGACAACAATACAAATAAAATCGCATTTATTTTTGATATTACGATAAGCGCTGGGATTTTATTTGATCTTTCTTCCCCTCCTAGTTAAAAGTTAGTTGGTTTATACTTTATTACGAAAAGATTTTTATTTCATTTATACAAATTATCAGTCACATACATTAATTTAAATAGTTAAGACTATAAATTTTGTATACAGTCTGGAAGTTTATAGTTCATCCTTTTCATCTAGATCGACATCTGACAAATCGATATCTTCCTCCTCAGGTAACTGCCCATCTTGACCATCCCATGGTTCGGTTGTGTATATTTTTGGAATTTTTTCACCACGTACTGTTGCAGTTTGACCACGACCATAAGCAATATCTCGTAAGAACTCATTAATACCGTCAGTTGAGAATGAACCTCGAAGTAATGAGAATTTCATTTTTTTAAAATTAACTAAAGCCATGGCTGGATAACCGAAACCTCCTATGTCCAGAGCATCTTCAATTTGTGTTTGTTGTCCGCCCTCGGCCCATAACCATCCCCATTGTTTTTGTTTATATTTATCGGCCATTTGAGTCAGGATTTTAATGAAATCGTTACGACATTTAGCGTTACAGTCCAAAATATGGGGTAATATCGAAATAACACAAAGTGGTTTTCCTTCGCATACCTCTTTCTCCACACTCTCCGATGTAAGTTCATGTACCTCAGGTGCTGGTATATTTTCTGTATATTTCTCTAAGGCCCAAGTTACAATATCTGAAGCTTGCCGACCACCATCATAATCTTGAACAGATTCTGGATCCTTCTTACCACCGGCAAAGTATTTGATTGTTGGATACCCCTGTACTCCAAATTGCTGTGCTTTAAGTGTATGCACCGTTGCATCTAATGCACCTAATTTAACTTTGCCTTTTAATTCAGATGCAGCCTTTTCCCATTGCGGGGCCAAATTTTTACAGTGGCCACACCAAGGTGCGAAAAATTCAACTAACCACACATCATCACTGTTTAGGACGAGTTTATCGAAATTAGAATCGGTTAGTTCGATTACTTCGGTTTTACCGGAACCACCAGACTTTCCTTCGCTGCCTCCGCCACTGCTACCACCCCCTCCAAGATATGCTTGTGCCTTTTTCTTAGCTTCCTCCAAACCGGCATCAACCAGGCCTTTAGCTGTTCGTTGTCCATTATAATCGGTTGGTACCTTTTTATTAGTACCGAACACTTTAAGAGTAGGAAAACCTTTGACACCATATTTTCCTGCTAGGCTGGAATTATCATCACAATTTACTGAACCTAATTTTACTGTACCCTTCAAGGCGGATGCCGCTTTTTTGTATTCTGGAACCAATTGCTTGCAGTGACCACACCATGGCGCATAAAATTCCACTATCCACACCGAATCGCTTTGCAGTACCAGTCTATCAAAATTCGATTCATTCAGTTCGACTACATCATCGGAAGATGAGTACAATCCATTAACTGTGTGGAACGTGGCTAAAATCGCTGTAAGATAAAATAATATTTAGATAAACATACTAAGTAGTGTTTTCCGCAAGATAAGAAGCTCACCAATAGCGATTACTAAAAACTTATTCATGTTAATTAATTTTATATTATGTATTAAAATTATCCGAATATAATTAAATTATTATTGAATTACTTTTCGCGTTAAATTTTCTGACTAAAATGAGTCAATTTTTCTTTTGTATAATTGTATAAGAATGAACTAAAATATTTGACAACTAGTTCTGTGGGTGCTTAACAAATAGAATCAAAACAAATCAGCCGGTGCCATGACACAAATTTTTCGTGGTATTTTATGATTGGTCGTTTAAATCGGCGAATTCAAAGTTTAATGTTCGAGATTTATCGAGATTTCGCTTCGCGGCAATCGCGATTCGCGTGCCGTCCGTCATGGCGGATGAATTTAATTTTTGAACTTTTAATTTTTTGCTTTGTTTTTTTTGTACGTGAATAAAAAATAAAAATAAATCTAGATTTATTATATGTATGTATTTTTATTTTTATGTATGTATATTTTTTTAACATTTCATATAAAAAATGTGCTTGTGTAGGTTTGAATCTCTGCTAAACGTTTAATAAGCTCATTTTGAAACTAGAATAAAGATTATTTTTAGCACCATAAAAATCAGTTTAGGTGGTGCCCACTACCTAGGTGGCTTTTGAGATTGTTAAACTGATGGAAGTTACAATAAATGTACTCACTTCCATTTTGTTTTGGTAACTATTATAGGATCCACAAGAATCGGACGTATATGGTGCCCCGATATGCACTTGATAGGTTCTGAGGGCAATTGGAAAATTTTCGAAACAGTGTTCGAAATTTCAAAATACTCATATACAGGGTGTTTGGTGCATCGTTTGCCAAATTGGATTGGCTGAAAGGATGGGTCATTTGTTAACTCTTAAACCCCAATAACTCATTTCTGGCCTTACGGATTTTTTATTTTAACTTTTTAATGTTTATTTTGACAAATCGCAATATTTAGCATTCAAGTTGTATTATTTTTTAAAATAATTGGTATAGTTTCCAAATTTAGTATTAACTCTTACGTTTACTGTTGTATGGTTTTATCAAATTCAAAATTCGTCCCAAATAACATCTACTTTCCTTTTTATTTACTCTTATAATGTCTGAAAATCTCTTATAATGGGGGGCGAAGTCCGAGATTCATACCTCCTCGCGGTGCTCTCTGGGTAACTCTAAATGAATCAGGCGGTGTAGTGGAGACGAGTAGCTAAACCCTGTTTATAGTCATGGACACTACATGTCAGGGCAAGCCATTGGCGCCTCAAAACCAATACCAAACCAGCGTCTGTTTTCCAGGTTAGGAGCGGCTGAAGCGGGCGTCTGTCTTGTATCAAGCGGCTCGCTATATAAATGTGTTCAAGGTAGGACTGGATGCCTCAAGATTCTCACCAGTACGTGACCCACACACGTAACAAGCGGGTTGAGCGGAAGGTCAACAACCTTCCCTCATAAAAACTATCAAGTTATGAACCCTAAACAAAGGCCTCGGATAACCATATCGGATTCATCACAAACTCGACCTCGGAAATTGTACACGGACAACGCTTTAAAAATGGGAACATGGAACGTGCTTAGCCTCTTAAGACCTGGAGATCTCCAGAACCTATTGAACCAAGCAAAGAGTTACACATTAGACGTACTTGCACTGCAAGAGCTTAGATGGTCTGGGAATGGGATCCATGACACCACCAATGGTTACACTCTTCATTACAGCGGCCATCAGAACGGAGGAGAATTTGGAGTTGGCTTCCTCATCCATCGGCGCGTGAAGCATCATATCATCGATTTCCGCCCTATCAACATGCGGATATGCACGGTCAGACTTCGCACTAAAAAATTTAACATCACGATCGTTAATGTGCATGCACCCACCGAAGATAAATCAGATGACATCAAAGATCTTTTCTTTGTCGAACTGGAGGAAGTGATCAATAACATACCGCACCACGACATTAAAATCATCGTGGGCGACTTTAATGCAAAAATCGGTAGGAGTGCAGAAAATACATCGCACATCGGTCCTAACAGCCTGCACCTAACTAGTAATAACAACGGCCAACGAATCACTGACCTGGCAATAACGTACAACTTAGTTGTATCAAGTACGTTTTTCCCACATAAGAGAATCCACAAAGTAACGTGGAGATCGAATGATGGGAGAACGGAAAATCAAATCGATCACGTCATGGTGTCTAAGAGACACTCCACCGTCAGATATGCTACGTTAGATCTTACAGAGGTGCAGACATGGACAGCGATCACATGCTTGTTATATTTAAATATAAGTGCAAACTATCATCTACGTTTAACAGACAAGCACAAAAGACCGTTCGATGGAATATCGATGCTCTAAAAGACCAAGTGTCACTGCAGAGTTACCAATCAGCTGTCACTAACTATTTAGAGCGGCCCAGCAACAACGAAGAAGCTCCCTCTAACATCGAGGAGCAGTGGCACGCTATACAGTCAGCCATAACCACCGCGGCGCAAAATACCATCGGAAGAAGACCTCCGATGCCCCGCAATGATTTTTTCGATGACCAATGCCGCAGGGTCGTCGAAAATAAACGAACGCTTCGTGAAAAATGGTTGGCTCGGAACTCTAACAGAATATCTCCGCGCTAGGAAAGCCACGACTAAATACCTTCGACAAAAGAAGCGCGAACATATGAGATTATGCATCGAAAACATCAGCTTCCAAGCGGAACTATGAAACTCAAGGGACTGTTTTGCCAACGCCAGGAATCTCACTAAAGACTTCCACTCAAAAAGTACAGCCATCAAAGACTGGAATGGAGAGTTGAGAACAAACGTGGCTGATGTTCTCTCAGAATGGCAAACCTACTTTCAAAATCTGCTAAATCGGAATGACGAAGTAACCCCCATTAGTGCAATAGCTCCTCCAGGTGAAGAGGTCTTTGTCGAATATCCCACAGTGGACGAAGTAGACGCAGCTATCAGTCGATTGAAAAATGGAAAGGCACCCGGTCTCGATGGAATCCCCGCAGAATTGATTAAACTCGGAGCGCTACTCTTGCAAAAAGTCTGTAGATTGTTATCTACATCCGAAAGGAAGGTCATCCGTTAAATTTTTGGTCCAATTAAAGTTGCGAACAACGAATATCGGATTCGTATGAATCACGAAATAAAGCAACTCCTCAGAGGGAGCGATATTATCGGATTCATTAAATCCAATCGAGTGAGATGGCTCGGTCACGTTATAAGGTCTCCACAACAACGGATGATAAATAAAGTGTTTCACCAACAACCAGCCGGAGTACGTCGTAGAGGAAGACCCCGACTACGCTGGTGTGACGACACTGAACAAGATCTCCGAGCATTAGGATGTCGAAACTGGAGGACGAGAGCAATGGATCGGGATGGATGGAGGGCCATTGTGCGGGCGGCGAAATCCCTTCATGGGATGTGAAAGCCAGAGAGAGAGAGAGAGAAAATGTCTGAAAATGGTAAAAGAAAACCTAAAACCCAACTTTACATTGCAATAAAAAAAAAACTAAAAGTGATCGTGATCTTCGAACTCTTTTATTAAGGGGACATAGCACCTTCAAAATTGAAAAATAAGTTTTTCAAAGATTTTTTTTTTTTGAATTAAAAGAGATATCTTAATGAAATTTTCCATTGACATTTTATTTAACTGAAAGTATACAAAAAAAATATTTTTAGACTTTTTTTAGCACACTGTCGTCTGCTACAAGGGTTCTCCGAAAGCACTGAAAATTCGCGGCGTGCATCATAACTGCTCTCAGAAACGCCTAAAAAAACGGGGTTTTATTCAGTTTTATTTCAAAAAAATTGAGCCTCGCCACACTTTAATTCTTTCGTCGTAATTCAATGATTTCAAAAAATCAATCGCCGTCCACATTTGATTTCTTTGTGCATTTCTTCTTTTATGCATGTGCGTAAAATTATGTTTTTTGATTAACTCGTATTGTAAAAAATGTTTATTATTTGCATGCAAAAACTGCTTCCTTAGTTGAAAAAATATATTTTTTGCACTCGAAGTGCAAATTAAACTAAAATTAACCCAAAAACGACAAATAAACAAGGTGTCCTTGAAAAATTCATTTTTTTTGTGCGAGAATCAGTTGAATCAAAAAAAGTTTTGGTGAAAAAAAAATCAAGAATTTCCCCGCCAAAAAATTAGTTTGTGGATGAAGGGGAAGAGAACGAGGAAAGAATCACGACCAAAGAATCAAAGTGTGGAACCACGAATTGGTTGAAAAATAAAAAAATGGTGGCATTTTTTGAAAATGCAGCTTTTTTGTCTCCCCCAATTAGTTGTAACTCAAAAAATTGAAAGCCGATTATTCCTTCCGTAGTTCATTCTGAGCAGAAATATATGTAGATCTACATGTTAGAATTTTAGAACGATTGGATAAGTAGTTTTTTCTCAATCTTGCAAGCCAACTTGAAAAACGTCATTTCGATATAATCGCGTTTAAATTATCACGCTTTAAATAAGGCGCGCTTCGCAATAAATAAAAGAAAAATATAAATAATTTTTTTTGTTGAGATTTTCATGTTTATATCATTAAAATCATGGTTTTAAACGTTCGGTCTAACATATTCTATCATAAAAAAATTTTAATTTTTTGATAATTTGAAGGTGCTATGTCCCCTTAAATTTTTTAGTATATCCCCTTTCCAACGATATGCGATATGCCATAAAAACCCTTTTAAACACTATACTATATCACAAAATGTGTGTATCGGGACACATCAGCGTGTTATTCGATATTCGCGATAAAAACTTGTTTTTACTTAAAAAACATACTCTAAGTAGGCTACAACAACCAACAACTAATACATCACTCTCTAGGCTGTTCTAATATTGTTATTTTGTTTTCATTAAGTTTTTAAGTGTTGTGGTTAAGTTTTGTTATTATTGCTACAATGACTACATTCTCTATGAAGAATACGCTGATATTTTGATGGCATATGGAAGCGCCAATTGCCGCACAAAGGGTTTACCAGGAACGCTTTCCTAATAGACGATTATCCAGCCGCCACACCTTCCAAAATACTTATCGAAGCTTACGCGAGACCGGTAATTTAAATTTTAATGAACCAAGAGGGGTTATAACGCGACATAATGTTGCTGTCGATGAACAGGCTCTAGCACTGTTTGAAGAGGAACCGACTAGAAGCATAATAAATGTAGCTGCGTCACTCGGGATTTCCATCTGGAAAGTGTGGAACATACTTCGTCAAAACAACAAACATCCGTTCCATTACAATTCAGTGCAAGGTCTGGACAATCATGACTTTGACAAACGTGTCCAGTTTTGTCGTCTTTTGTTGCACACAGATGTGGATGATCCCTACTTTTTGAAAAGTAGGGAATTCTTAATTTGCACAACCTTCATCACTGGTCAACGAAAGATCAGAACTCACGTGCCAAAAGACAGAGATCATTCCAAAGAAGATTTAATGTCAATGTTTGGGCGGGAATAATTGGAAATCATGTGATTGGACCACACTTCTTACCTGAGCATCTTAACGGGGACAACTACCTTGGGTTTTTACAAAATGACTTGCCCGAATTGGGGTGGCACACTTGCCAATTTTCAATTATAACCAACGTATTGTTTTTCAAAATGACGGTTGTCCTGCACACTGGAGATTAATTGTCAGAGAGCACCTAAATGACGTATTGTCGTTCCCCAAACCTAACTCCGTTAATTTTTACGTCTGGTGACGAGTCAAAACTGTGGTATACGTCACGGAAGTTCCATCTAGGGATGATTTAGTCCAACGCATTGAAGCGGCTTTCGTCAAAATTAAAGACGAAATGCGTTTACGCACCACTACAGTGGAGCAAGATTTATAATAAAGTTTTATTTTTATTCAAAACCGATTTTTAATTATAAGTCCAAAAGTTAGTACCTATAGTACCTACATATAAATGTAAGATAAAGATAAGTAAGTGACAGATTTTACTGCGGAAGAGTGAGGTATTAGTTGTTGTAGCCTACTTAGTGTATGTTTTTTTATGCAAAAACAAGTTTTTATCGCGAATATCGAATATCACACGGCTTCTCCACCTGCTATCTGAATACTATTGCAATCTACTTTCTCTTTCTATCAAAATTTGCCAAGATGGAGTCTTGTGTGGTAAACTTGCTATAATTTGACGTTATTTTGTCGATAGTCTAGACTACTAGTCATTTGAATAACCACATAAATGTCAGTACTGTCAGTATTGAAATAGAAGAAACGTGAAAATATGCATGCTATATACATGCTATCTAGTTCTGCCGACATAGCATACAAATAGCATATAAATATTATTGCGAGTCTCCACTTGCCATTTGATCGAAATTTTCTAGCATAACTAGATAGCCATCCACCAGTTCATTTAGGTAGGACATGTAGCAGGAAAATATTAATTCATTATTAAATTTCAGAGAATGTGCAGATAGATGAATTACATGGTGGAACTAAACTGTCATAATGGTTTCCGGTGTATAATAAATTAATTTCAAAATTTTATTCTGGAGTTTCAGGAACAAAATTGACTTGGTGTTGGGAATTTGGGTAATGCACATTAATTTTTATGATTTTTTTTAATTTTGAAATTGCTGATAGACATTCAGCACCACCCTAGAAACCATCTTGTTGTAAATTAGTAAAATATTTTGTTATTAAATGACTTTCAGACAATTTAAGGTTAGATGAATATATAGAACGGCAAGAATCCAGCAAATTTGGAATGTTATCATTAAGATTATTCCTAAGGTACTCAGTTACGATAGTCCGTAACTGATTAACACTGCAGGATGGTTTCTGGGGTTCTTTCGTTCTTTCTTTCTTTCATTTGTAGGTGTTGGAGAATTAAAAAGGCAATTACCATCTCCTGGAATTTTATAAACTTCCATAAGTTAAAGTATTAATAAATAAGTTACAAATTAATTTTTATCATACTGAGAAGATGAACACTAAATGTAAATTAATTTTTATCTTACTAACAGTATTGTGATGTTATTCAGTTTAACTCTTAACGAACGATTAATTATTTGTTTAAATCACTATATGATTTCTTATTATTTTGTATAAACTTAAGATTGTTATTATGTACTGTTACGTGCAAATAATATTTCATTATTAAGCTTGGCTTATTATAAAGGATAGGGCTGTATTGTACTGAGATGTATGCAATTGATTTGATTCTTTAATAAGCTAAGAATATTGAAATCTTGAATAAATTGCTTGTTAGTTCTTACTTAAAGTGCTCATACTTGTAAAATTAATGAATAATTCAGTTAATTTTCATTATTCGGAACTAACATTATTGTTGTAATAATTGAATTACCTTTTTATCTTGAACACATTAATTAAAAAGAGATTCGCGGGATATAGTTAAATTACCCAATAAAATCATTGCGGCGTAAAACAAAACTTATCGTTGGTGTAGTTATCGATAAGATGGAACTTATAATATTTTACTAAATTTTGAAATTTTTACGTAAATTTCGAGACTGATCTTGAAATTTTGTATATTTCGATTTGTGTTTCTTACCAATTTGATGTTAAGTGTTTCGCTGTTTGACGATGGAATTCTGAGAAATTGGTTGTAAGTTTCAAAATATTAGTCTGACAATTTAAGTACTATACAGCCCAACCATGTTTACAGTATAATTTTTAAATGCTACTGGATTTCAGTTTAGTTTTATAATTAATATAATTCTAATAACTATGATTTCAGGAAATTCTTTTGTAAGTTGTTGAGTTTTAGGAGGATTAATCAATAAATGTTTGTATTATTTAGGAAGCCGAAAAACATTAATGAAGAATTAAATTTCAGGAGTCTTAAGATGTTTGTGGACTAATACTTCTTTAAAATATTAATTGATGATTGTGTAGTTTAGAATTGTGTTGTGTTTGTATTACTCACTATCGGATTTACCTAGGTGACTGTATTCGGAGTGAATTAATCAATCAATTTTATTTTAGGAAGCTGGAAATTATTAATGTTGAATTATATTTCAGGGAATTTCCAGATGCTCGTGAAATAATAATATTTTTTTATCAGGTTGCTGATTTAAAGAAGCAATTTTTGAAGACCAATATCATCGTTATCCATTGAACCTATTAAACCTTTATCCCCCCTCCGTAGATTAGAAGTAGATTAGAATTGTGTTGTGCCGTACGATCGCTAGGTGTCTGAAACCGGGTCGTTCTGTCCCAAAAAAAAAAACCTTTCCTATCCCTCCTATTGTTATGTGTATAAAAGGCTGTAGGAATAGGCCCGGCGTTAATCGGGACACTCGTCAAGTACTTGGTGCTACAGTCCAATCAATCAATCAATCAATCAATAACTAGATAGCCATCCACCAGCAGGTGGAGAGTCCATGTCAGGCTGATGTGTCTCGATACACAAATTTTGTGATATAGTAAAGTGTTTATAAGGGTTTTTGTGGCATATTGCATATCGTTGGAAAGGGGATATACTAAAAAATTAATTTTACTTTAAGTTTTTTTTTTAGGTATTTTTTTTAAGTTTTCAGCTATATGGTATTGCTCTATATATATATAGACAATATTCCATGTAAATAATACAACGTCAGTCGTCGCGACCTGATGAGAAGACTGATTTTTCCAACTCAATAATCTCATCCGTTCGAAACTGATTGTTGTGATTCTTACACATTTTCCATCTATAAATCAAAATTCAAATAAAAAATTTAATAAAAGAGTTCGAAGATCACGATCACTTTTAGTTTTTTTTATTGCAATGTAAAGTTGAGTTTTAAGTTTTTTTTTACCATTTTCAAACATTTTAAGAGTAAATAAAATGGAAAGTAGATGTTACTTGGAGCGAAATTTTGAATTTCATAGAACCATACAACAGGTTCTAAATTTCTAAATTTGGAACCTATACAAATTATTTAAAAAAATAATACAACTTGAATGCTAAATATTGCGATTTTTCAACATAAACTTTAAAAAGTTAAAATAAAAAAATTCGTAAGGCCAGAAATGAGTTATTGGGGTTTAAGAGATAACAAATGATATCACCCATCCTTTCAGCCAATTCAATTTTGCAAACGACGCACCAAACACCCTGTATATTGAATGTATACTTTCCTAATAAATACGACATTTTTTAGGAATTTTCATTTGGATATCTTGGGTGGGTTGGTTAAAAATAATAATATTCTAATGAAATTTATTGGTTGTAAAGGATAATGTGACTAAAAGTGTTTTCTACTCCTTAGACCAGTCTGTTATGGTTCTTGCTATGTGTGACTTAGCATTGTCATACATTAAGATGAATTCTGATCCGATTTGTGTTAATAATGGAAGCACCACAGGCTCCAGTATCTCATTGATGGAACTGGCTGCCATTAAGTTACCTTCTGGAAAAACGAGATCAGTTCTTTTACCACTCATAATTCCAGCTCATACCTATACCATAACAGTGCCTCGACTGTACCTGTGCTCTTCTTTCACAACCCTTAGCCCTTTGCCGTAATCAGTTTGGACCCATATTCCAGTTCTCCTAGTATGTGGGTGGAATCCGGATCTTGACTGATCAGCGAACAAAACTTTGGTCCATCTGTCCAATTTCAATGATTTTCTCACCAACCATTTCTAAACTCTCCAGATCCATGTCGTATCGGTGGAACAACATCTCAACGGGCGGCGAGCGTGGATACTGTTTTGAAGTTATTAATCTTACTCGGCCTGGATGGTGCGTGTACGGACTCCCTCATTGCTGTTGCTATCACCTGCATATAACGCTACGACACATTAAAATGACTGGCAACATATGCTTACCTTCTTTCACTTCAAAGCATTCCATGTGTATTGCTGTATTCCATATTTCTGCACTGAATTTTAAATTTCACAATTTTTAAATCACTCTTTTGGGAGCTAAAACTGAATACAGTGTGCGATAACAAATTTACTCAAACAGGCTAAAACCAATTTTTTCAATAATATAATAACCGCAGAGGAGTAAAAGAATCGACAAACGACGAATGTCCGAAACCGGTCTTCTGACCTATATTTTAATTTTATATATATATCACATAAAGAAAAAAGTAAAAAATACAATAAAATTAATTTTTAAAAAACAGTTTTTTAATATTTTTTATTATATTAAAATATAACAGTAATAATAACCGCTTGTACCGTTATCCCTGAACTATTTTGAATAAAGGTGGGTCCACATTTAACAAAAATTTGTGCCGAACATAAATTAGGAAGTGTGGATGTGTGCGGCGCACGAAAACGACAGAAAAATGTATGCCACATTAAATGCACACGATCCTGTACTTGTCGGTTTAAACATTTGCGGCGAAAATATTTTTGCCGAATACGTCCGGCACACATTTTTGTAAATGTAGACCCACATTTATTTTATGTGCAACGTATGCCTCAATCGGCGAACACTGAAGAGCTTAAAGTTGCACGCTAGTTGTATCATTTCGGTTAGCGCTACAATCACCAAAATTGTATAGGCTTCTCGTCACAAATAAATATCGCACATCTGGCGCGATCAATAGATTAATTTTTATTGCTTTTCATTGCTTATCTTTCTCCCTCCTTTTGCTTATTTTTTTGCTTTTTTCTTCTATATATAAAATTTTTACTTTTACAAATCAGTATAGATACTCCTGATGATGACCTAACAAGTCGAAATCGATCGGGTGATTTTTTAAACTTTTTGAACAAATTTTTTAATTAAAATATTCAAAAATATAATTTTGCGAAATAAAAAACAAGTGTTTAATAAAATGTGTTTATTAGTGATGACAAAAAGTGTTTCAATCGACCGACCTGCGGTTAAGTGGAGGAATTATTGACGAATTATGTCACAGAACTTGTAACGACCTACAAGACGGGTTATATATGGGTCACAAAAATAGAAAATTCTATTTCGGAACGCAGAAAGTACCCAAATCGTAATCATAAAATTATTATCAATGTATAAACTTCATTGGCGAACTAGTTAAGCTCGGCGATGCCTTAGCAGATTGGGCTGAGATTTATTTATGAAACATGCATTAATCTTGACTTATATGGCTGAAAGAAGTTAGGAATTATTTACCAGAGGCACAGGCAACCCGAGCAAGCAGAATTAGTCAGTGTATTGTACACCAAGCAAAAGTGATGCAGAATCAAATAATCCGTTGTGCATAGAGTATTAAATTGCTTTTACTTGGAGGAGTGTCTTCGTACACTGACATTGGGCCTCTCCACATTTGTATTGAGTACAACACATCATGCCAACAATAACGGCACATTAAACGAGTGTCTGCCATGTTTATGATAGCATTGAACATAACAAGTATAAAAGACAATACCTTTTTACATAACGCACATGCAATTTCGTAAAAATAACAAACAATTTAGATACAATTATATCAATTGCGGACAATCGTTTATTCACGTTTTTGCTGTCATGATGTGTTGTGTTCCATACACGTGTGGAAAGGCGCATTCATTTCAGAGTTAAATTTGACGAACCGAGTACACACGGTGTTAAGCACAGTTCACAAAGAAAAGGTTTCGCCGCCTGCACGGTGGTCCTCCAACAATCTTTGTTCATCGCACGCCCCTTCCTCCTCATAATTTCTCTTCCGTATAATATTACTGTGCGGTTTTATGAGTTGACCCCTGAAGTTTTATTACGTTAGGTGCATGCAACTCGAGTGTTTAAACCGACTATGATCAAATTCGTGTGTAGCGCAAGATCGGGATTAAAATGTAAATTCTTGATGAAGTTTCTAAATAAGGCCATAGTGAATTTATCTTGGCAGTCCATTAACTGATTTTGGATTTTATATAGCAGAATTCGAATATACCCTAACTGGCATTGGTCAACTTCGCTGCGTTTAGAACAGAATTGGGATTGAATATTTTGAACGAAGTTTTGAAATAGGATCATGCTGAATTGAATAGTAATTTCTTCATTGGTTTTGGACAAATTGGGATTGTGGGATGTGATCGGCATTTATTAATAAGTTTTGAACTAAATTCTGGAAGAGGGGTCTCAGGGACTTGCTGAGTCTATGCCGATTATTTGTGAATGAAATTCAAAAATTGGCCTTGCTGATTGAAACTTGATCATTTGTTAACTGTATGGTTAAATTCAGTTTTTCGGGTGGAATTGCTATTCTAACATAAAATTTTGATGAAGTTGTGGAACTAATCCATCCTGAATGAATCCTGAGCATTTGATCGAGCAACTTGGATCGAGAATCTGGAATTTGGAATTATTCAATTAAACTAAGTTAGTTTTTAACCGATTATTTTCAAATTTAGTATATAGGATGAAATTAGTATTCTAACATCAGAACTTCGTTAACTAGACTGGTCATAGTAAATGAATCTAGGTTATTTTTAATCCTTTATGGTTATAATAGCTATGAACCTGAATTTTAAGAAAATTTCTATGATTGGTTCTATTGATGTATTAGACCCTTTATAGGATATAATGCTAGTGAACAAACGGGAGCACCCAAGGCTTGTGTAGTGTTCTTAATTATGAAATTAGAAACATAAAATGATTTCAAACTAAAAAAAGGTCAATGCTTGAGAAAGTAAAAAAGAAAGCCGGCAGACTAGAATTTACTAACATAATCTTAGTAAATCTCGGTGACTCAACGATATATTTTATTCAGAAATGTTGTATCGTACGAATTAAGAAATACTGAATGTACCGAAAAATTCGGTAGGTTCTACAATGCAGAATACACGCATATTTTTGGAAAAATAATTTTATAGTTAATTATCAAACAAATTTAAACCAGGATTGTTTTAAATGCACGACCAAGATATAGAATAACAAAATTTTAAATACCAGGATTTTAGAAACCTCATTTTTAAAAAATCACGATTTTAATTAACGAAGATATTAATTGTTTTTAAAGGCACAACCAAATATTTTTTTTAATCAATTCAAAATCTCATTTTATTTCGAAATTAATCTTCCAAGTTTCTTGGTAACCTCACATTGATGTCATCGATCGCATAAATATATATTGTATTGTAAGGCCGAATTAGTGTTGGCCGTAGTTGTCTAGTTATACAAAATAATTGAAGATGACTGTTCACCATTGATTTACCAGGTCTTCCGTCACTTTCCTAAACGTCACTTTAAACGCCGAGATCGTCCTGAGGGATAGTATTCAGCCTTCTAGTGCAGTTTTCGGTTGCAGACGAACGGTCGCCCGAAGCCTACCTAGCAAATTTATTCGTCTTTTCTGTTGAAGAAGTTCAGCTCAGGTACTAAGACTAACTGGAGGTACGCGTTTATCCCGTTAAAATAACATATTCTTTATACTTTCTCTATCATTTTCCTGAACGTACACCCCATACTTGTTCCTTGTTTGAGTACAGATCTTACAACGCTAACGTAAGTGTACCAGCTCCGGTTTCAAACTGCGTGTTGTTCCCACATTAAGTATAATGTTATTGTTTGTTTTTTCTAAAGGTTCGACTTCCGACTGAGACTACTACCCGGAATAGAACCAGGAACAGTGCTCGGTTCCTCAATAACAGTGAATCGGGCTGTTTGATAGAGCCGGCTCTCTAGCGACTGCAAAACAAAATTAAAATTAATCTGGAGGTAGTGTATCCACCAACCTGCGCAGAATACTTATTATAGTAGCGCATGGATTAGACGGAACGACGGAAATCATCCATTTCGCTCCATCCCCTTTATATTAGAAATGATTCCTTTTTGTGAATCCAGCAGCTCTTTCCTATTTTATCATACATAGTGATTCATGCTAATCGATTAATCAATAGATTAGTTTAATCCAATTTTGGACAATAATTTACAGTTTTTTGTTCATTTTGGTTTTTTCGATTGTATTGGTGTTTGTGATTGTTTCGTATATTGGTCTAAGTCAAAAATTCAAATTTACAGGTGCCTTGTTCGGTTCAAAATGTCTATTTTCATCCATAGAATTAAATAATAGAATGGGTATAAAGATTTTACCCATATAAAATTTGCTATTTCATGTGTCACAAATCAGAGCAGCTTATATAAAAAAAGTATATGGCTTACTCATATCTCAAAATGAGAAACCCCAAATCAGCTGTTTGCTTTTGTACACAGTGACAACTTAATTTTGTGCTTTAAATTAATAATTAATAAATTTAATTAAATACATTAAAATAATAAAAACATTATAAAATACACTTGGGTGCAAAAAAATCGCACATTGCTCAATTTTCCACAAAAGCTCAAAAATATCAAAAAAAAAATCCAATATTTGTTTAATTTTTTTAAATGCAGATTCAAAGTCTAGTTCAATACCTATCAAGTGGTACCTTTTTTGTATTTATACGTGTCATCAATCTGATTTTTGGGTGCAAACATCTGAGGTACACGTTTTTGTGAATTTCTCAGCATGAAAATTAGAATTAAAAATCGAATTAAAACATGGAAATAAACAAAAAAAAAACAGTTTTATTAATAAGAAGCATCCCTTCCCCTGGCTCGAATGAAAGCTTCCATTCGATGCTGCATTGATTTCATCAAAGTTTTCACAAAATCTTGAGGTATCACCTCCCATTCCTCTACGATCGCCTGTTGCAGCTCCTGGAGACTCGTTGGAGCAACATCTCGGCCTCGAACCCTTCTTTTCAACTCGTCCCATAAATGTTCGATGGGATTGAGGTATGACATTTGAGCTGGCCACTCCATAACAGGCACATCCACTTCTTGAAGGTACTGGTATACTACACCAGCCGTATGGTGTCTCGAATTATCCTGCATAAACAGAAAATTTTCACCAATAAACCTAGCAAAAGGTACGACGTACTCCTTGAGTACTTCCTCAATGTACCATTCTTCTTGATCGACAGCTAGTATTGGCTCGTGTGATGAATACAAGATCTGTATTCGCCTCTAATGATATGGCTCCCCAGAACATGCACGATTCACCGCCATACAAGACACGTTCTTCAATGTAACATTGTGCATATCGCTCTCCTTGTCTCCTGTGTACTCCTCCGCGTCCATTGGTGCCATATAAACACATCCTGCACTCGTTAGAGAACAGGACTGTTCTCCATTCTTATTCTGTCATGTTCAAATGCTCTCGACGGACGGAGAATCGGAAATTTAATTGTAGAGCCACTTCACTTTGGTGCTGACCCGCATAAATTAGTGCAATCACTTGTGCGGCTACCTCTGGTGTGGTATCCATTTCTTTCCTCCGGTTGAAGACGTATTCAAATAGAGGATCGTTCAGGCTAATCGTCGATATGCTCACAATTCCGAGTGAGATATTAAATATCTAAATTTTCGAAATTTTCATGCCATGCTATTGTATTGATCTTGTTGAATTATTTTTAGAATTTAGTTCGAAAGCCTGCTATATGCATTTGACAAAAAATCACTTTGTTTACATGGCACAAGTACAAAAAAGATACCACTGGATAGGTATTGACATAGACTTTGAATCTCCATTTAAAAAATTAAGAAAATATCATATTTTTTTGAAATTTTTGAACTTTTGTGGAAAATTGAGCAATGTGCGATTTTTTTTGCACCCAAGTGTAGTTAGTGGTTTACGTAGTAGTGCATCATTTGATAATAAAAATTAGAAATTTTTAAGTAAAATGAAGTGTATTGTGAAAAGTTACGAAACTACGCCTAAAAAAATTCAGAAGGAATATGTATCTTACCATCAGTAAGTTTACCAAGTGTTTATATAAAATCAAATGTAAATTATGTTAAGAAGAAAGTGATTTGTGGTAAATTTACCCTTAATTCAAGTTATAAATCAGAGAAAATTAAAAAACAATTTTGTTTGCCGGCGTGGGGTTTCTCATTTTGTGTTTGTTTTTGTAAATATATGTATGTTATATTACCAGTGTCGCATTTTTCTTATTACTACGTGCTTACTACGTACATATTGCTACGTGCTTTTCTTTTCATAATTACTTTTTATTTTGGAATACTATAAGTACAAATTTTTACCGAAAATAACAATTAAGGCGTACTATATTTGAACAAAAATAATTTTGAATTTGTGTAGTTTTTAATTTCGATCGAACAAATTCTAAATACAGCCCGTTAATTTATAAGCTTTCTCTTTTGCCCCGCGAATTTGACTCAATTAACAGTTACTTACATTCTTTCTATGTTTTCATCAGCGAAAATCTGTTTAATCCTATAGACCAGTGGTTCTTAACCTTGTTTTAATCGCGGCCCATTTTTTTTTAATAATAATTTATATTTGTTAAATTATCTATAATAAATTAATTTTTTTTTATTATCACTTAAATTTTTTTATATAAAATAATAAATATATTGGTACTACAAATTAATTCGGCCCGTTTTCAAAAAGTGGCTCCGACTATAATAAATTTTTATAGTGGCAGCTGATTTCCGTTGTTTCATACAGATTAGACACCTGCCGTTATAATTCAGTTTGTATTGCTTTGAGTTTCATACAAAACGTGTTCTTTTACGGTGTTGAATATGTCGGATTTTGTAAAAACTAAACCGCATTTGCAGGAATTTTTTGTTTTAATTGGGAAAAAGTACAGCTGAAGCACATCGAATGCTTGTGGAAGTTTACGGTGACAATGCTCCAACCAATTAATGATGTAGAGAATGGAATGATGAACTAGAGGCATTGCTCGATGAAGATCCGTCTCAAATGAAAGAGGAGCTTATGAATTAAAACCAAGAGACGTGGAAAGGCGATTTTTTTCTTGTGAGCAGCTGTTTCAAAGGCAAACAAGAAAGGTTTTTTTTTACTTCGGATAGTGACTGGTGACGAGAAGTGGATCTTCTACGATAACAACGAGAGGAAAAAATACAACGCTTTGCCCGATCAATCTTTGCCATCAACCTCGACATCAACACCAACGACGAGTATGCATGGTTTGAAGGCTATGCTGTGTATCTGGTGTCACTAAGAAAGGCGTTGTGTACTACGAGCTGCTATAACCTGGCGATTCCAATACGGACGAATGGTACAGACTACAAATAGTTCGTTTGAGCCGTGCATTACCCGAAAAACGACCGGTTATGAGGAAAGGCATGATAAAGTTATTCTTCTGCTTGACAACGTTCGGCCTCATGTTGCAAAAGTCGTAATATAATATTTGGAAACACTCAAGTGGGATATTTTACTGCACCCGTCGTATTTTCTGGACAGGATTGCTCCTTCTGATTACTGGTTGTTCCGATGGATGCAACACGATTTGGCAGGTCACCGGTTCACTTCTTTCGAATAAATTCAAAATTGACTTCAAACTTGGATCACCTCAAAAGACGAAACGTTTTTCAGAGATGAGATTCGAAAATTCCCTGAGAGGTAGGATTGTAGGAAATAGTCGTAAGCAGCGATGAACAATATTTTAATTAATCTGTTCATTCATTTTATTTTAAAATAAAGGCATTTTTAATATTATAAAAACGGACCGAAGTCTACCAATAAAAAATAACTTTAATATTTCATTATCTATTATAACTTTCATAATCCACAGTTTGGTGTTACGGTTTCACTGGAGATTCAGCATTATACGCAAAATGTATAGATAAATTCATGTATATAAATATAACAATAAGCAAAATTTAGTAAAGTATAAATGTACCAGGTGTGTAAATACGAAATCGGATTACTCCAATAAATGTCGCCACCTGTCAATGTACTTTTCGACAAACACGTTATCGGTGCCATTTTTTATTTTAATATCTGCCAACAACATCCAATTCATAACCGTACAAGTTTCATAAAATAACGCATGTTTTTTACGTGTCAAAAATGTCGAGTTTTGTGCCTACTTATTACGATTTGCGGACTGATTCGAAGAAAACTTGCGGACTGATTCGAAGAAGACAGTGAATTGCAACAATTTTTGAATGATGATGACGCTCAAACGCAAAAACAATTCGCGGATAAATTAAATGTTGCACGAGAAGCCGTCTCGATACGTTTAAAGGCCATGGGAAAGATTCAAAAGCTGGGAAAATGGGTTCAAGACTATACAATTGTTAGTTTCATTCTGGAGATCAACGAACATATTCGCCTACGGATAGAAACTATATCGGGTATGTCTATCACCAAAGGTATAAACGGAAACTATATATACATACATAGGGATTGCACACCTGTTATTATGACAATAGTGTAACGATTGTTAAGAAATCACGTCTATTTTGGTTAACAAATAACAAAACCTGCTAGGAGAAATTCTAGAAACTATTTGCGGATAATATTAATCTTCAGGTGACAATTAAAAATGATACAGCTAGAAGAAGAATTAGATCACCTGAACAACAGTATACATAGAAGAAGCGGCGTGAAGCAGTACCCCCTCAAGTTCAAGAAATGCGCCGCAATATCTTTTATTATCTTTAAGCAAGGAGACTCGTTGCAGCAAAACGAAAAATAATAAAAACACTGGCAAAGAACTCGCGAGCCAGAATAAGAAACAACTCTAAATTTTTTGTCCAATAAACTTAAGATGTTAATTAAAAAAATCAAAAATGGACCCATAAATAAATACCTAAGTGGCGTTACTGAGAAAAAGGTACCGAATATTCCGTTGGGAAAGCGGAAAAACGTTTAAAAGAACCTAAACTTCTAATTCCACAAGCTAAAAATCAAGATGAAACATGGGCTGTAAGGGCAAAGCAAAAACGCTTCTTTGTTTGTAACTCCGACAAACTACTTGCAGCAATTAAAAACAATCGAGAAACTACTTAGCAGTCGCTGATAGCATAGAAGAATTCAGAAGCAAATTCTAAAGAGCCACATATTGTCAGTACCTATTCACGCAAATTTCACCAACAAAAAAAGTAACTGGATACCAGTGGAACTGTCTCAGCAAATTTCCTATGCAAATACGGCAAAATATCGAGGTATGACTCCAAGTGCGAAATAAAATTGAAAGTGCGCGTGTCAAAATGAAAAGAGTAGAGTAAATGCATTTAATATTTCTTGAATATTTATTCTGCATTTAATATTTAAATGCAGGAAGATGGATTGACTCTTACGGAGAATGTCTGAGCTAACTTTACACAATAAATTGCTACTGTACCGGCAAATTCTAAAACATGGGTAGGTAGAGTCTTACAGTATTCAGCTCTTGGAATGTACAAAGAAAACGAATAACAATATCATTCAGCAATACCAAAGCAAAGTTCTATGTGGAATAGTTATTCCACTGAATCACGGTGACAATCTCCACCAAAATGCCGTGATACGTCGTATGTTGAAACACACAAACCCAATAAGGCGGCTGCGAAAAAAAAAATTGATCTACTAGATCCAATCTAGATCGGTTAAACATATAATAAAACTTTAAAGAGGATAAGAGGAATTATTAAGCGGATTTTGTAGACAAAGCGGATCAAGTAATGAATGGACTTTTTGAGGATTTGAAATGAGCACTTTTTTAAAGTTGAAATCGGTTTCAGAATACTTAATGATATCTGAGACTTACAATAAAGAACCAAAGCGGCAAAACAAACGTGATTGATTTTCTATCAATCCATATTATGTTTTGTATTGCGGCATGTTTGTGAAATTGGCATCTCGAAGAAATTATTAGAATTAGGCAAACAAGTGGAATCATACTGTAACAGCCAAAGAGTAAGAGAAGTGGGGATTAATGGAGATGCCTGCTAACATACAAACACGCCGACATGCATCAAAAAGCACAAAATCTATCACAGGATGGCCTCGTGGAACAGATAAAGACGAAAGGTTTAATTCAACTCTAAAAGAACTCTTTAGTATTATTTTTGAAAAGCACAAAGATCTATCCATAGATAGCGTAATGGTTCAGGCCTCGATATCCTACAATAGTTCAATCCATTCTACAACCTATCTCACATCCTTTGAACCCTTCAAAGGACATTTTGTTTAAGAACAACTAGAGTTTTATTCCGAACTAGATTATAAAGAACAACATAAAACACGGTTTGATCAACTATTTAAGTGTAACGAAATCCTGGTTTTCAAAATCCCGGTTTTCCAAATCCCGGTTTTGTATAAAAAAAATCCTGATTTTTAGGAAATCTCGAATTTCTAAAATTTGACATGTGTGAAAATTGGACTTATAAATGATTTTTTGACAAAATTCAAAAATGAGTTTGCGATAAAGTTCTAGAAAATGGCTAATAGGGATGGAATTTTGGCCATTCCTTAACAAATTTTGTTGAAATTCGATACGTGCGATGGAAATGGGATTCTGAAATGATTTTTCGATAAAGCTGCCGAATGTGCCGAAGGACCGAATGTCTCGAACGACCGCATGTGTCGAAGAGCCAAATATGTCAAAGAGGTTACATTTCGGTTTTCGAAATATAAATTTACTATTCTTTACCGACCAAATGGCACACATGCAATGCGCAGATGGTAACTTAAATCCGTACGTCTTCGATTTGGCAGATGATGCTTAAAGTAAGATGGAAAAATAAACTGCGAAAGAGCCGGATGTGCTTCAGCCCATAAACAAAAAAAATAAATTTAATTTGTTTTCAGGAATATTTCGTAATTTTTTTTTATCAAATATTAATGAATTTGCTTGATAAAATTTTCTTTCAGCAAAATGTATGACTGGATACGTGGAATTGTGACATTCAGACAGAGTGGGTGTCCGAACACTGTTTTTGTAATTTGACAAAAAAAAGGGAGTTCCACGAAAGCGACTTCGCAGTCTTGGTTTTTTCTAGTAAATTTTTGGGCAAGATATCTTATTTTTATATTAAAATATTATTAGTCCGGCCGGCCCGAATTAATAAAAAATATATTTTCAAAATCAAGACTTTAGGCACAGAAAAAAATAAATATAAACAGAAGTAAAGCTGCATACAAAATTTTTACGCATTTTTTCATAGTAAAATATGGGGTCACGATCCGGTTTTATGTTTACTAAATTTAAAATTACGGTTATAATCTGAACGAAAAAAAATTGAAACAAAAACAATATGAAAAGTCAAAGAAACGCTAAATGAATATTCGAAGAGTTGGATATTCTAAGTTTATTATTTTAGTCGTAAAATGAGTTTGTATTTTGGGGTTACAATCTAAAAAAGTTGTTTCAAAATTTTGTATGCAGCTTTACCTCTGTTTATATTACTTTTCTCTATGCTTTAGGACTATAGAAGAACAGAAAACCGGGGTTTTGAAAACTGGGATTTTGAAACCGGGATTTTGAAAACCGGGATTTCGTTGTACACTCTACAGTGGCACCTCGGTATATGATCTTAATTCGTTCCGTCGTATACCGAATTGGTCGTATACCGAAGCAACCTTTCCCATAAGAAGCATTGTAAAATGAATTAATCCGTTCTCATGTGAAAATCTTACCTATATAACTATGTTAATGGATTCATAAATAATTTAAATACTATTATAAATATTAATAGTGATACACTAATTAATAATGAAATTTTTTGTATACTTTTTTTAACCTCTTGCTCTATTTTGACGTGCAATGTACGTCATTGGTAATTTTTCTCTTTAATCAAAATGACGTACAGCGTACGTTTAGGAGCGAATTTGGCTTTGTAATTTTTACATTTCCAAAAGAAAGAATTGATATTTTAACTTTTTTCTTTCCTTTCTCACCGAATAGAAATAAAAAAAAATATCGTGGATTCTGAAAGAGAGGAGGGAAAAGTAAACGATTTTTTTTTTCAAAAAGAAAGGAAAATAAAATCCAAACATATAAAATATCCCGTTGCCGCATACTTTTAAATTGACGACCGTGCTCAGAAACACACTTTTTTGTTTTCAATTGTTTATGACTGCCATATGAAATTGAGCGTTATTTATATGTTTGGAAGTGAAAACTATCACATTTTCTCACGGTTTTTCCATGAAAACTCTCGACGGTCCTAGCCGTCATTTGCTCATCACAACATTTTTTCTCTTACACTTTTTCTCCCCCCTCGCTCAAACGTGGTAGGACGGCTATAGGCGTCATTTGTCTCTCAGGCGGAAATACATATATCGAATTATTAAATAGGAAAAAACAAAACAACAAAAAACAATTGATATGTTAGATGGAATGTTACATCTATTTTATCTTCGATTCATTACTGAACAATTAACAAATTAACAAATACAAATATAACAATTAACAAATAAGTACACTTCGTACAAATAATGTTCCTTTTTTATTATATAAAATATGCACGAAGGCGGCTATAGTCGTCATTTGCCTACATACACCAAAAATCCGAAGGAGATAGCCGTCATTTGCGGCAACGAGATATTAGCAACTTTGGAAAAGAGTCGAAAAAATATAAATAAACGAAATAATAATTTTTAAATTTGAACACACGTACAGCATTATGTTTTTAGGACAAAAAATAAAAATAACCGAATTTTGCGTCGTATACCGAGCAAAATTTCCTCAGCCAAAAAGGTCGTATACCGAGTTGGTCGTGTACCAGGGTGGTCATACACAGCGGTTCCACTGTATACGAAAAACCTTTAAAACAAAGAACAATAAAAACAAATTGAAGGGGTGTAATTGTTGTGGCCAACACTCGACTTTCTTTTACGACAAATGCACATAGATCTCGAATACACCACACTTAATTTCCAAAGCAAAATATTGTAATCAAAAATCATTATTCCAGCTTATATTGGAAAGAATCAACATGGTCACTCCCTTTCTAAAAAAATGAATCTTTATTGCAAAAATTGAAATAGTTCCTATAGAAGCTTCCACTTCTGGTACCCAGATGCCAACCACATTCTGCATGGATCTCGCAAATTATAGAAAAATCTGCAGTATGAAGTTTAATTCCGAATAGCCAATCCGCATGGTCTGTAGAGATGCCCAATGTTGGTAAAATGCATTTTTTGTGTCCTGTCATTTCCGGCAAAATATAAAATATGATCTGAACTAATTTTGTTTGAAATTAAATTTTCAATCTTTTTGTTTTTAATCGCAACAGCTATACACTTTTCAAAATATTTGCAGAAATTAGAAACTTTTCCATGGAAGCTGCCACTTCCGGTTTTCGGATCTTGGCCAAAAATCAATGGGTCCTCAAATTGATCAAAAAAGCTTAAGTATGAAGCTTCTTCCCGATCAATCAATCCGCATGGGTTGTACAGGGACCCATTTTTACTGAAAAACATTTTTTTGACAAAAACCTCATTTTCATTTAAATTTTGGAAAACTATCAGGGCAACAATACCGGTCAAATTAATTCAGAGGGCCTACTATGAAATTTTTTTCGGTTTCGTTGGGAACCGAACATTTTTTGGTTGTAAAATTTAAGACCATGAAGTTTGCTATTTTGTGTTGTTTAACTGAAACTTCAACCATCAACAGGTTTTTCGGGTGAACCAACTGAATTTAATTGGTTTGTAGTTTCACCCCACAAATGTTGGGTAGTCTCTTTATATTGAGGGGCATTTACAAATGTTTTTTCCTCATTAATGAAATTAAAATGTCAAATTGGTAAATTACCTACAAATCACACAATTCAAAAAGTTTCAAATAAATTAAAATAGTAAATTTTTATAAAATAATTGAGTAACTTACATTTTAAAAAGTAATTGAAGTGAGATGGAGGGAGCAGTCGAATTCCATAATAGAAATTTTGGCGGCGGATCGAATTTTACGAAATCGAAAAAAATTCATAATAAGCCCTCAGAATCCGTCAGTTTTTTTTTATATATTTTCAAAAAAAAAAATTAAAAATTTTACATTAGAACATTAATATGCATTTGAACCGGTGAACCGATTTCTTCAAAAATTTACTGAGATCTCTCAATTTGTGAAAAAAGCTTAGGTATGAAGTTTCATCCCTATCAACCAGTCCATCTAGGCTATATAGGGGCCGTGTTTCGGTTGAAAAAACAGTTTTATGTTAAAACTCACCACTTCTGCTAAAATTTTGCAAAACTGATCCAGAACAGGATTGTTGCAAATTTTATTTAGAATTGTCAGTTCATACTCGATTTCTCGTAAATGATATGCTCGTACCACAGAGTATGAAATGTTATAAAGAGTAACGAAACAGAGGAAAAATTTTCATAATAAAATTCGTGGGCTATGCAACTTAAATAAATGGGTTATACAATACTGTTGCACAGCAACTTTTGATTGTATTTGGATCGAATATTTTCATACTCGCACCTGATGATAGAAAACGATTAAAATTACGGTAAATAAATACGTGTTAGTGTATTGCATAACCCATTTACAGTGGCGAGCAAAAATGAGTATGTAATTTAAAAACCGTTTGGATTATTTGTTTTTTTTATTGATAACGGTAATAAATTCAGTTTTATCAATTATGATTCATAATACATTAAATTCTTATAAAATAAAATAAAAAAGATAAAATTTCATGAGTCAAGAACATTTACTCAGTTTTGCCCTATTTCGATTGTCTCTGTTTTGTTGGTTTTACTCCAGAAAATCAATATTTTGCCCAAAAGCCTCCTATTTTTTATGATTGCTTTCAATCGCTCAGGCATACTTCAACGTGATTTTGAATTATTTCATTGTCGATTTTTAGCCATTCAGCTAGGATTTTATCCCATAGTTGATTGACACTACTAAGTGGTTCTCTGTAAGCATAAGGACGTCGTTTAACAATGGCCCATACATTTTTTATTGTTTTAATATCGAAGTCTTGAGCAGGCCACTTTAATGTGGTAAATTGCTGCTCTCCTAACCTTTTTGTCACAATTTTAGCGGTATGCTTTGGATCCCCATCGCGTTGGAAAATAATTTCTTCGATCAGATATGCACATTCTTCTACATAATTTGGAATACTTTCTTTCAATATTTGAGGGTAGTCTTCTTTCTTCATTGTCTCATTAATCTTAACTAATGGACCCACGTACCACCAAGTAAAACACCCCCACACCATTAGTCTGTTGAAATATTAAAATAAATAATAATTGTCAACTAATTATAATTATACGGAGCAACACTGTCGCTGTATACTGTATATCGTGAATGCTAGGCTTTATTTTTTTTCTTTATTTGTGTGTTCATGCTTTACTTTTGCATTGTAAAAAGGTACTTGGTGGAAGAAGATCAATAAAATAGCAAAAAACGTGTGAACATATAAATAATTTGTATTTCTTAATTTAATTAAATTAAAATGTAAAGTGAATGTAATAATAAAACATTTATTAGACTAAAATCTGTAAAACGTTTTTTAAAAGTAAAACTTCTGAACCTTTTAAAACTTTCAACATAGGCTACCTCCTCCATGCTTCAAAGTCTCTTTAACTTGGTACCTTTGTAATGTTTTTTTTTGATGGACGATGCCAATAATATGCTTTTCCTTCAGATTGGTATCAATTAATTTTAGTTTCGTCGGACCAAATTACTCGTTTCCAATCTTCAACAGTTCCATTCATGTGATCTTGAACATCATTTAAGAAACGCCTGATTCTATTTTTTTGGATATTGCCCGTTTCTTCTTTTTTATTCCTGATACTAATCCAGTCTTCTGTAGCGCTCTTCGTGCAACCCACTCAATTACAGTTTTGTTCATTCTCCTTGCCGCCTCTTTGGGTATTTTAGGATTGTCATTTTTCATTAAACGATACATCAAGCGACCATCAGTATCTGACAAAAGCCTCGGACGACCCCTTTTACTTTTTCTGCAATCATATTTTTTCTTTTCTGTACTAACAATACAGTTTTTGCGACACTTTCACTATTTCAGCAATTTTTCTTGACCAATGCCCTTGTTTGGTCAAGTAAACTGTGTTGTTTTCCACGTATACGCTTATTTTTCTCATTTCAAATTACTTTTAACGCAATTTATTTAACTTTTATTAAAAAACAAAACCACTGTCCTTGTTTTCCGCCTGACTACTAATAAAAAATATAAAAAATAATTACAATTCTTTTATACTTCGCGTAAATCACGAAAACGGTATTTTTTATTTTTTATACTTCGAATTTCATTAAAAACAAAACATGTGAAACAAATCTGAGTAAGTGATACTTCAAATGGTTCTTTTTGTAACATAATTTTTTAATGTATAATTAGTTATAATACAGAGAGATTGCATTTATTAACGTTATAAATAAAAAAGAAAACAAATACATAGTACAAAAGATTTTTAAATTATATACTAACTTTTACCCGCCACTGTAAATTGTGTAACCCACGAATTTTTTGATGAAATTTTTTCCTCTGTTTCGTTACTCTTTATTATAACATTACATTCTGTTTGCTCGTACACATTCTGTTTGCTCGTTACAAAATGTTTGCAAAACACGAAAAGGCTGTCACTTCCGGTGAACCGATTTCAGCCAATAATCAATATTTTACTACGTAAAAGAAAGTAAAACGAAAGTCAATCTTAGCTCTAACCTTTTCGAGTTAAAAAAAATTCTTTTCGCTGCAATATAAGTTTGCCATACACAAATATGTATGTAAATGACCATAGTTTGTAATGGTGTTTTTGATAAAAAAATTCTCTTGATTTGAAATTAAACATACACAATGATGTCTGTTAAAAAATAAAAATCATCTTTAAAAAATATTTTTTTTTCCAAAACTTATGCATTTTAACGGATTTTAGTTAACTCAGAATCCTTTATGAAAAACGTATAATAATTTGATCACATATAAATTAGCTGAACCATACGGCAAATCAATATCAGTATACACAATTGTGCCGGTTGGAATTTGTCAAAATTTTCTTTCGTACACCAATTTTACATACACAATTGTGTATTCGTGCCGGATAAGGGATACACAAAAACCAATTTATATACATACGTAAAAAAATGAAGATGGGTGAAAACTCAAAGCTATTTATAGGAACTTAAAAGTATATAGTAGTTCTCAGCATTTAATCGCGTTAACGGTATATACTCAAAGTCCACTAAGTTTAATGTTATGTTTAATGTTATACATGTTATGTTGGTAAAGGGGAAGGAAACGAGGAAAGAATCACGACGAAAGAATCAGAGTGGAACCGCGGCATGCTAATCAAAATGTTAGTATTTTTGACATTTTATAACTTTCAATATGGCTATTTGTGGTAAATACGCTTTATAGTTTTTTTGTGCCTTTTTAATGTGATTGAATTGAAACCAAATTTTAAAATAATTTCGATTTGTGTGATTCATGTGATTAGTGTATAATTATATTTAAAGTGAACCAAAAACAAGAAATTTTAAAATTAATTAATTTATATAAAAATAAAGAATGCCTTTGGAATATTAACCGCCAAATTCCTTATAACTTTCCTCACAGAAAAGTATACAAAGTGAACAAAAAATTTGAGAAAAAAATTTTTTTTTTCTCAAGTTTTTTTTCATACTTTTCTCTAAGGAAAAAGTCATAAGGAATTCTATTGGGGATGGGTTGTAATTCTAAATTATTCCGAAGAGTTGCTATGAAAAACAACGCGCCTAAATAGCGGTTGAAACGGAATCAGAGGAAGACCTTTTTAAAAAATAAATAAAAAGTCGTCGTTCGTGCTACAAATCAGAGCAAAAAAATATCGAAGCATCAAAAAATCTGGAGTCGGTTTGAATGAAATTCGAGAACCATCCTTATTTTATTACAACGAAATGTCCTTTTTGGATAAAGGTATTGTTTATAGGAAATTCCAACATAATTTAAATATAAGTTATTTTTAATATTTAGCATTCAATATTTTTAAATGTTTTTGTTTATAGATTTCTGAAACTAACTTGGAAGATTTGCAAGTTACGAATAATTCGGAATCCTACGACGAAAACGCTTTCGATAATACCGAATTAATTGTACCGCCTCCAAAAAACAACGAGATATGCCCCGATTCCTCTTCGATAAATTTTGATGATGGCCTCAATCAATAGATTTATATCCGCAGTTAATACTTCCGAACCAGAAAAGGATGAGTTCGACCAATTCGGACAATCCATCGCTTCGCATCTACATAAGTTACCAGAAGTTCACGCATTGCAATTTATGGCAGCTGGAGGAAGGGGGGGGGGGTGTAATTAGCCCTGGCGGTTCAAACCCAAAAAGTGTGAGAACACCTTCTCTAGAACAACCGTTACAAACGTATTATAATTATTCTAATTCGAATGATATACAAACCCGATGCAAAGACGCGAATTACCAACCACCAATATCATTTTTATCATTTCAACAACCATCAAACATATAGTATAATAAATATTCCAGTATCAAAGCTCCACAAACTCTGGTGAAACTTACTGTGTGCCCATGACCACCCCCCGTTTCACCAACGTCATCATGTGAACGCTCCATCGATTTTCCAGAAGTACTCCCTTAGTATCTCCGGTTTCTTCTAATTCATCTTCTACGTCATCATCTACAAATCAGTTTTATAACCACCAGGTTCAGCAGATCCCGTTAAAAGTCATAAAATTGATATATCCACATCATTCATCTATGTATATCACAATCGAAAACACCAGTACGAGCAATCAAGTGCATAACTTTACCTGTGCCTCAGTGTTCTCAAAGCACATTACCGCAATCATCCCGTTCATCATCATTGTTGTCGTCATCACCATCCTTAATGAACGAGCAGGCGCCTTTTAAACCAAAACTAGCACCCCCCGCTCAGAACATCAAATATCCTAAATGACTCAATACAGGCCGCAGATGTCGATGAAAATGCTGTTTTTTTAAATTGTTTTTTAATAGCATTTTCGTTCGAAAAGATCAATTTTATGTTTGCCAAAGAACACAAAAAGAAATAAATCCACCGAGTCTGTCACCACGCCTTCGCCCGCACAAGTACCTGACAATATATTTAGATTGCCACCATCACCAACACCAACGGTACATGTAACTTCTCAATCTCCATTACCGATACCACAAACGCCAAGGAAATCGATGGCTGGGAGTTTGGCATTGGGGTGCGATAGACCATCAACGTCACGGACCAGAACCTCATCGTCTTCCTCTTCAGCGTTGCCAACTGATTCAGAAGAAAACGAAACACGAAAACGGATACGACCCAGCCAGATACAAGTTCTAAGCCAGGTCAACAGATATTCCCTTAATGGATAGGCTGCATCTTGCAAAATATGGTAAGTATTTCCACAAATACCAGGTATCTTTTGAACCGTGAGATTGAAGATAATTTATAAATTCGTGCGTCATGGATTCTACTGGGTGCACCAATGAAAGCATCGATAATTTTTTTGTTTGCGTCACAGATCCCTTTGAGAGTTATCGATATGAGCCGGTGTCGATTCACATACGTTAATCGTATTTTATGCACGGGTTTTCGTACATACAATATATAACACCCATCGATCACATTTGGGAATCCTGCTAGCTGAAATTTTATAAATAAACTGTATTTCTAAAAATGTTCACAATTTCAATGAATATTACCTTTCGAAACTCAGCCGATATCACCTCCTTCTCTGCATTCGTCTCCGGAAACTTGATTATTTCGGCGGAAATATCAAACATAAAGTTTAATACGTTCGTGAGGTGAGTATGGGATGCCGACGTTGATAAACCGAAAATGTTGGTCACCTCCCGATAGGAACTTTTACTAGCAGTAAACCTGCAATAATTTTATAGTAATTAAGAAGTAACTTTCTGTTATTTATTTATAAAATTAGTTACCATAAAAAAGCTAACATTTGGGTTTCAGCGGTTACCCGTTCGTCCTCCGCGTAGTTTAACTTTGTAATGCGATGATGATTCGTACATTCCAATAAGTTTGTAAACCAGATCCCTTGAAACTCTAAAGTTTCACCGAAACTGTAAACAGAGATACACGAAATTTACATTAGTATAAAGCATAATTAAAAAATTTATATAATGAATTTAAAACTTACATCTTCATCAGAATATTTGTGAACAATGTCCACAAATATTCTGATACAATCAACAATGTCCAACGTTGTTAATGAAGAAACCGATGTTAATGATGCCGATGATGATGAAGAAGATAATAATTCCCCAATAATTGCCTCGTCTATCAAATCATCCAACTCATCCATTTCGAAACAGCCAAATAGTTTATTGCTATTATTGTTATAACCACACTATTTTGCTTGTACAAAAATATTTTTCGATGCACAAGATAAATTTAATAAATCACATACACAACAAATATAACCACAATAAATCGAATTAATCACTTTAATCTAATTTATAAATGAAAATAGAGGCGTTCGCTTTAAAAAACACATTTGAAATAAGAAAAATTGGCGCGGCGTTGTTTGTTGGTAATTTCAATGTGAAGTTTAATTTTTTGTATATGTTTGTGTAAACGTCAAAGAAATGCAACAAATTTTTTGGATTTTTGTAATTGATCAGGGATTAAGAAAAAGATCAAAATAAATCAAATATTGATCAAAACTAATGTCAAACTGCTGATCTGTGATCAAATCGTTTTTGCCAACGAAAATGATGTAAGTTTTAATTTGAAATAAGTTAAATTATTATTATTTATTATTGATTTTTATTTAAAATGCTCTTTTTAGCAATATAAAGATTATGTTATTATTATTAAAAATTTGATTTCGAAGTTTGAATAATGAGATACGAGTACTTGGATTAAATGAATTTCATTTGTGATATTTTATTAAATTTTATAAGAAGTAGATATTAAATCAAGTCATTTTTGAATAGCTATTGACCACTGTAAAGTTGGGAATGTGACATCTAGTGCATTAAAAGTAAGCTCATCCCCCGGTTTACACGAGTTGTGATTCAACCAAAATTATCTTCTTTTCTTTCCCCCTGCCTATAAACTAAAATTTTGTTTTGCGTAATTTTTCAACACGAATTTTTTGTGTTGAACGAATCGGAACTTTCTAACATTAACATAAAAGCTATAAAAAAATCGCTGAAAAAGTTCACTTCAATACGAAATGAAAACTATATTACATAATATGTTAGTAACATGAAGAACGTTTTCTCGTGTAAACGTACGTTGTTGTAGTTCGGTTGTTGTTGTTCAACCCGTATAAACAAGCCCAATGGGTTTTTTTTATTGAGGCTCTTTTTTCCATGTAATTTTGGCACGGCATACTTTATGAAAATAAAAATTAACATACAAAAATATACCCAACAAGTTTATTTTTTTGCCGTCAGCAGCTCGATTCTGGCTTTCCTATATAGGAAAACGGAATTAGGAAAGATATTTTCATAGTATTTTGGTTGCAAATTTTTGTTTTCTGGCTACTATGGTAAATAGTTGGTGTAAAATTCTTGAAAAACAAAATTAAATTGGGAATATTTTTCCTATCCAATTTCGATATGGATTTTTTTTCTTAAAATATAAAAATTTAGATCAAACATGATTTCTCAGTAGGCCATTAAATGATATTTTTGACTAAAATGCTATATAAATTTTTTTCCGAATTCCCTTTTCCTATAGGAATGCCAGAATCGACTTGCAGATTCACAAAGTTGTCTATTATGTTTAATAATAATAAAAATTAAAAATTGCGTTTTCATTTTAGTATTTTTTTTTAAAGTGGTTATCTATATATTGAACATTAATTTATTTTGTTCCATTGGCTTTCGATTATACCATCGGAAACCACATATTTAAAAACGTTTTGTCGTGTTATTATTGCCAGATTGTTACATTCGACATACTGTATTGTGATCGAATCAAAATTATTATCAGGTGCATATACCACTTCATCTTCTATCGGATGAGGGGTTTCCATTCATAAGAAATTGTGAAGACTACAAGCAGGTTTCACTATCAAATCGGTTGTTTCTAGGGTAGTTTCGATTGGCCTTTGGAATATAAGAAATCTTGTTTTCAGCCTTCTAAACGCACATTCCACTATCATTTGCGCTCTGCATATGCGGTAATTGTTTGAACTTCAAATAGCATCAAACTTTAGGAAGCGACTCTTGATACAGCAACAGTTGGCTGACTTGAAGTTTCTTTAACTCACACAAAATTTTCAACCCAAACGCAATTTTAATTTTTTTTAGAAAGCAATTTTACAATAGATTTTTAATATAACAAAATAAGCGACACTTTTGAATACCAAAACACAAATGATTTTTAAACGTCAAATTTATGGTACGTCTACCAACCACGACGCCATTTTTATTTTTGTCAGGTGGAGTGGTCGTGTTACAGATATTTACGTTCAATTCACTGTTTATACACATATACTGATTAAACGCACTAAGTATTTTATTATTACGATTATATTGATTGTTATCAGATCACTTTTCTGCATATGATTTATCACAATTAGTTCATACATATTCATACAGTTTATACATAGTAAATATAACACTCTTCTTTAACCACTATCATTAGGTTCTAAGCATTTTTTTTGTTTAAATTATATTTTGCAATATTGCGGTACATAACTACGTACATATATGGACAGATTATTCACACATTATTTTTGTTTCAGAAAGTTTTTTGGTTAATATTGCACGAGATTTTAGATTTTTTTGTTTTGTCCATTATTAGTTATGCTTGCATCACAATTTAACAGTTTATAAAGTGAATTTCGAAAATTCAGTTCTAGGTAATTCAAGTTTTAAATTTTTATGTATTTGTTTAACATCACTATATAATATCAATTTGCAAAGATAATATTTTTAAGTAACCGCATGCACCTTGTTACATTACTAAAAAAAAATTATATATATCCGAACATTAATTTATGTGAAATTACTATCATGATGTCTTAAAATCACAAGCAGACTGACCCCACGTGCATCCAAAAATTTTAATTTATACCATTTCAAAAGCAATAATATCCCCACTACAAAGCAATTAGATTGGTATTCATATTCCCCTGATCCAGTAATCAGTTGTAATCTATTGTGGCACGCTTTTCTCGAAAATTTGTGTATGGTTGAAGCAAATGATATCAGGGGTGCTAAATTTGAAACGCAGGAGAGCATCGATCGTTTCAAACAAATATCAAAAAATAAAGATTCAAGATTACCACCATCCACCACTAATCTTCCACCTTGAAACTGAACAATTTTCATTATAAGTAATTTTCTCCTATCTTGCACCGTTTCCGCAATAAAAGCCTAGCATTTATTTAAATACTTACCTTGTAAATACATACATAATATTTACTGGTCGCATTAAAATTTTTAAACCAAACATTTTTTTGGTTTCTGTTCTTACAGTTAGGGTGGAAGTCCTACCAAATTTGACAAAATTTTAAGTCCCGAAATAACACTTTTTAAAAATATTTCAGAATTATAAAAATTGGGGTTTTTTAAAAGTTATATTATTTTACTGTTGGTGGTACATTCCTTGAAGATTTCTTGAAGGAATTTGGCCTCGCCAATGATATTACAGCAACTTCTACAGTTTACAACAAACGGATGAGAGAAACGATAATTAACTGAGTTTAGATCCCGCACAAAGTGATACATATCCATCGTGTAACAGTTCTTCCGCTTCTGTGAGTTCTACTCTCCAACGAAAGAGAGCTTCCAACTTGCTATCTCCAGAAATTTTAATTTATATATTTTGTTTGCTGGCTCTACATCCCATTGTGGGATCTGTCCTCGTCATATTTGAGGTTAAGTGTTCGGTTATCTTCGTATTAATGTGTAATGGTTCATTGGATCCTAGGCGTGGATGCTCGAGCTTCTAAAATAATTTTAAACATGGGTACCAAACCAAACGTGCCGAATCGTTTAACAGTTAGCGATTAATCAATAATTTTAATAAAACTGCTTTAGTTGTTAATAAAAAATCAGACCTCGTTGTTGGCCAGGACGTATATAGAAAATTTACAAAGTGACAATAGGTATTGCTATACACCTTGTTAAAGTTAGCCGAAAGTTGCCAGCCGAAAGATAATGCAGATAGCGTCTTGGCTATTTTTAAACTCTCTTTAAACTCTCGCTCCTATCGATTTTTAAATTCCTATAAACTGAAATAATTTCCCCTTCACCCGAAGGATGTAACCCGATCTTAAATTCTCCTAAATTCGAGCTCATGATTGACTTTTGCTGTATTCAAGACACTATCTTCATTATCTTTCGGCTGGAAACTTTCGGCTAACTTTAACAGTATTTGCTATACATATTTATACAAAAGAGCAAGAGCTTGAGAACAAGAGTGTGACGGCTATCTTACCTTCTCTCTGTCCATTGTGGTCAAATGGACCCCAGTCACTTCTAAACTTGGAAACATCACATATTTTCCAATTAAAATCGTTCGACCGACTGAGATAGCCCGAATTAATGTTTTATACAAGCAATAGAAGAAGAACATATTGAAATCATTTGTTAGTTATGATATATTGAAGGAAACTAAACGTATTTTGTTTTCTATTGGGATCAGGTGGATCCCAAATTTTATTCAGTTATTTTGCATAGAAAACCAATTTTTGTTTCCGCCCTATGACTGTGTTAATGTATTCTTGTGCAAGTTTTTGTGGACTTGCTGTATTATAATAATTTTTTGCGTATGTATTGTTAACCTACATATAATATACATATAAACAAAACAAATGATTATCCTACTATTTTTTTAATTATTTTAATTATTATTTTAATTATTATTTTAATTATTTTTTTACATATACATACATACTTTTCGATGTAGTATCAAACTTGTAATGTAATTCGAAACTTCGAAGATGTCTCAACACCAGCTGCTGCTCAGCGCTATTCCTGAATACGATACGAAAACGAAAGTATAAGATTCATAGTCAATTTAAAATAAAAATCGTACGAATCTGATTCAATTCAAATATGAATTTTGCATTTTCGTTTTCGTATCGTATTCAGGAATAGGGGGGCAGATGTAGAGCAGGATAGACGAAATTCTCAAATCCCACAGAAGTTACTAAAATACGCGATTACCGAATCATGAGAGAACGTGAAGGCCTAACAGGTCTAACAAACAGCACAAGACATAACAAGTCACCTCTAGGCATTTCAAAACATTATTCCGGAAACACTTATAAATGTTATAGTAGCGGAAGCAAATCGAAAGGCCCGACAATTTTACAATATGCATAGCCAGTCACCAAAAGATACGTCGTATTTGGTACGATAAAAATTCTGTAGAGGTATATGTGTTACGGTTAAAGTGTATAATTGGTTATTATATTTAATTACCGGTTATTATACATAGTTACCAACTGCGTCGGTTAATAAGATAATATTTTTAGAATTATTCACTTTTACCGGTGATTATACGTAATTACCAAACCCCTTTGGTTAAAGTGATAAATATGAAAGTTTAAATCTGAAATAATAATAATGGCGTAATTTTACTTTACGCATATATCGAGAAAATCAGGTAAATAGTAAAAATTTAGAAATTTTTAAATGTAGGATTGTTTATCAACAGTTTTTAGGAGAGGAAAGCTAAATTTTTGCAAAATTTTTTGATTTTCCGGAAAATTTTCCACCTTTTCAAAATAAGGTAAGATGTTAAGTTTTTTTATAATTTTTGACGTTATGATTGTGTATCTTTAATTTTTAGAAAGTACAAGCCAAACTTTCCGAGAAAATGTTTCTCAAAATTCATGTTTACTCAATTTTCATGAAACATGCGGGCATTCTGTATCCAGGCAACCTTCATGAAACTCCTGACAACTACTTTTTATTTATTTTTATTAATAATAATTGCTTCGTCAACCTTGCAGACACATATTAAAGAGTTGTATCGTTCTTATCGCTTCTTCTTCGTTCTTATTCGCATATACCTTAGAAGATGGGAGCTGCCCCCCAAAAGCCCCGCTTTTCCAGAATTTATACAATTCTTCAAGTGTCAAGTTTTATTTATAATTTTAACTACGATAAAAAAACTTCTATATATTTATCACTTTAACCAAAGGGTATTATATATAATGACCGGTAATTATATATAATCATCGGATTATACACTTTGACCGTAACATTAACAAATCAAACAAATCGAACGGTTGAAACAGGACAAATTATAGTCGCACTTCGAGATGTTTAGAATATGTTTTTGGCCAATCTAAAACAACCCTATAAACCATCAGGGAACTAACTATTGACAAACAGCTTGTTCCAAAACGTGGCATGTGTTCATTCAGGTAATACATATCTTCAAAGCCTGGTAAATGTGGTATTAAAACATTTTGGCTTTTCGATTCCAAAAATGTGTACCATTTGAATAGTGAAATTTATGTGGGTAAACAACCCAATGAGCCCAGTTCGAGCGGTAATGCGTTAAACTTAGTTCATCGATTATCTGCGCTACATGCCAATAAAGGGCGCACAATTACTATTGTCAACTTTTTTACCAGTTGCGTTTTGGCAGAACAATTACTACAATAAAAACAACAATAATTGGCACAAGTCGCAAGACTAAATCGGATTTACCACAACAATTTACGGGCAAAACAAAAGTAAAAAACAGGGAACTAAAGGGCTAGTTATATAGACGAAAACGAAACGGACTGAAACGAAATGAAACGGAAAGACGAAGTAGACATGGTTATATAGACGAATTAGTGAAAACGGTTTTGACATTTTCATATTTGTTTCTATTTTGATATTATTTGAAGTTTACTTCTCGTGTGTATGAAAACTAACTCGGAAAATCCATTTTATGTTTGGTAAACTAAATACTCTGCGTTTGAATCCAATTAAAATATAAAATACTTTGACAATTTGACATGTGCTTGTAAGGATAACAAAAAAATCATAACCGATACTGTATAACCGCAAAGACGAAACGAAAGCAAATTGAATTGAATCAATTTCTTCATCCGTTTTCGTTTCGTTTCTTCTATATAATTGTTTTAGTATATTTCGGTCCGTTTCGTTTTCGGATATACATATAACTAGCACATAAGAATGTCCTTTTGTTATTAACGTTACACAAAGAAGACAGCGTTGACAGTGAATTAAATAAACCCAATATCATCCTAGACTAGAACGCAACGAAAGGAGGGGTTGATACGCTAGACAAGCTGGTGAGGACGTACACCTGCAAGCGAAAAACCAAACGGCTGCCGATAATTCTATTTTTTAATAGGTGGACCTCGCGGGTGTAGCAGCGTTGAACTTGTATAAGTATGTTAATCCTTAACTTTTCAATGGTAATCGAAAAGCATCAGAGAGAAAATTGTTTCTAAAGAATTTAGCAATGCAATAGGCATTAAAGCGTTTCGAACCCACAAGCATTAAAAAAATGTAAAAATTGCTATAAACCAAATAGGCTATAATGTGTTGGGTGTAGGGAGCATTGCACCATCTGAACAGCCAACAACACCAGCAATTTCGAAACGTCCAAGATGTTATCTTTGCCCTCGATCCGCCGATGCCAAGACTAAGATCAAATATTTATGTGATACACCTTGTTGTGCAAAGCACATACAGAATTTATGTGCCGAATGCATCGATCTAAACGAATTTGATTCGGACGACGCCTCTGCTAAAACATGACACTAACATTTTGAAAAATATTGACTTCATTCATTAATGAATTTCCGATAATGCCTTTAGTTTAATTCTATATTCCCTATTTTGAATTATTATGATATATTTTTAATGAATTTTATAATTTTTTAATAAAAACACAATAAAAAATTAAAATAAAAAAATTGGGTCTGCGTCGGACCAGACGGTGGAAGTGAAACTTCTTTGGCCATTCGCTCGCACACACGCACTCACACACAGACAGACAGACAGGATACATAAATGAAATATAACACATTTTCCCTGTTATTCAATATATTGCTCTCCAATATATTATAAGTGACTTCAGTATTATATTATTTTATTTACGTAAAATCCACTCGTAGGTCTTCTTAGATTACATAGCTTCTGCGAAGAAACAATAATCTTTCTGGAATCACCAGAATTAATAGGTATATTAAAGGGTGTTTCGTCACCTTTCTTTTGGTTATTAGTTATTGATGAATTTGCTATTGAACCGCAGCTCTGGCTTTACTGCTCAGTGCTATGCTGATGTTCGCTTTGGTTGCCGAATAAATATCTTAATGTACTTTCTCACTTATTGCCCGATGCAGGCTTGTACGTTAATGCATCTAAAACTAGTATGTTAGTCCTTACTATAGACGTAAAAATATTGGCAAAATGCCTGCCCCTTCTCTTTTTACGGAGGCCATCGCCAGATTCGACGATTGATGGTTTGATATGATTTGATATGATTTGATACGATTTGATATGATTTGACATGATTATTGATATGATTTGATATGGTTTGATATGATTTTATATGGTTTGCCATGATTTGATATGATTTGATATGATTATTGATATGATTTGATATGATTTTGTATGATTTGATATGATTGATTGATGTGATTTGATATTATTTGATATGATTTGTATGATTTGAAATGATTTGATATGATTTGATATGATTTGATGATTTGATATGACCTGAAATGATTGGGTATGATTTTTGATATGATTTGATACGACTTGATGATATGATTTGTTATGATTTGACATGATTTGATATTATTTGATATGATTTTTGATATGATTTGATATGATTTGACATGATTTGATATGATCTGAAATGATTGGGTATGATTTTTGATATGATTTGATATAATTTGTTATGATTTGATCCGATTTCACATGATATGATATGATGATTTGATTTGATATGATTTGATAAGACTTGATATGATTTGATATGAATTGATATGATTTTATATGGTTTGGTATGATTTGATTTTTGATAAGATTTGATATGATTTGATATAATTTTATATGATTTGATCCGATTTGATATGATTTTATATGGTTTGATATGATTTGATATGATTTCATTAATATTTAAGATTTAGGTTTTCTCATATTAATTTAATGTTTTCTTGCAAGATCGTTTATCATATCCATGTACATAAAAAATATGACGGTACTAAGTTGGATGCGCTGTTTTTATGGCACTATATACAAAATGTAAGCTGATTCTCAGTTACACCACATAATCCTAATATTTTCAGCTCAGTTAATTCTTCTTCTTCCTGACCGTCTTTATCACGTATATGTGTTTTCCAAAGAAAACCGTACGTGTGTGTAGAAAATAAAATAAAATTAAATAACAAATCCAAATATAAATAAAACAAGCCTACCGACTATCCCTCAACGAAAGTGTCTACTGCACAAAAACGTATAATCGTTTTTCTCTCGCGTGACAACCCATCTGAATTTGTACAACGGGCGCAAAAAAGTTTCACTTCAAAAATAATTTTTTTAAATGATCCATATAACATAGATTAACCCCTGTAGTCAAATAACGTGACGATAAGGTATGGACAGAGTGAAGCTTAATTGTTTTGTTTCATAAAGGAGAGGGAGAGGGGGTGCTTCAACAAGGACACCGAGAGCACGTTTGAACCGACCGATTCTTTGGAATCAATTTTCCACAACTCTTTCATATATATCGGCCGCAACGGTGGCAATTTCACGTTCGATATTGTCCCGGAGCTTCTCCAATCACACCTGCTTGTTAGTATAAACAAACGACTTAACGTAACCCCATGAAAAGTAATCCAGCGGCGTTAAATCGCATGAGCATTTCGACCGGACCATTTTTCGAGATTACACGATTACCAACCGTTCCCTTCAATAGATCAATTGTTTGACCAGCTGTGTAGCATGTGGCACCATCTTGTTGGAACCACATATCACATATCACGTTCATCAAATTCTGGCCAAAAATAATCTTCCAACATGGCTCGAACGTTATATAGCGATCATTTTCATCAACGATAAAACATGGTCCAACTTCGGCATGAAATCCACGCCACACGGACACTTTTTGTGGTTGCATGTCTCTTGACGCACATGTGAGTTTGTTGCGGTCCAATATGCCAAAAATACACTTCATCGCGCGGAAGTTGATTTTTCGATGAAATTCAGGATTTTCATCAAACTTTAGCAGAGTCC